>LR990954.1:13298197-15698197 GCA_905163465.1 Craniophora ligustri | reverse complement strand
AACTTAGCAGAGCTTGTACTATGGGTACTAGACAATGGATATAAATACTTATATACTTTTTTTTTTTGTAAATACATACTTATAATACATAGGAAACACCCAGACGAACACAAACACTTATAGTCATCACATAAATACATACATGTTTCATCGTTTTTGGAAATTCAACCCCTAACGGGCGAAATGAGGAGGGGAATTTAGTATTGCACGGGCGAAGATGGAAGCATCAGCTAGTTTAATGTATATTTTGAACAACTCATTGTAAGCCACGTCAAAATTTTATATTACATCTATAATCTAAACTTAATAGGTTAATAACTGGAACACCTCTTTGTCCCAGTTTTTTGTATTTCTTCCAACGAACTGAAGTTTGATTGAGGACAGAGGACATTATCGGCATACATCAAAACTACACCGACTTTGAATGACATTGCATGCGAATTTATGTTAGCACGACCGTCATAAAGATATCAATTCAATATTTTTATAAACTGACGATAAAAACATAAATGTTATCCCCTCTTCGGACAAGGGATACAGAACTTAAGTATCGAGAAAAATGTTTAAAGTTGGCATTTTTTTATTATTTTTTCGATTTTGTATAAGTTTTCATTATGTATTCGATTTACTAGCATTAGATATCACTTTTTTAAGGTGACCTCATGTTAACCCTTCACATCAACAATCACCACATTTTTTTTAGGCCAAGCCTGGAACAATGACTATACTTGTAAGCTAAACCCATAGGTACATGTTCCGTGCGGGGATCGAGCCCACTGTATCTTATCGTGGAAGCTGATCGCTATTCACTGTGCTAATCTTGTCAGTGTAAAAAAGTGAATATAAATTCAAACTTTATTTAAATTTCCGCCAAACAATAAACAGAAACACTATCGATATTCGAATTACTATTCAATATTGTATAATATAAATCTAGAATATAATAATATATCAGTCATCATCTATTTTCTTATGACATTTTTTAATTAGCACACCTGTCATGTTCAATCAGAAACATCACAATCGTTACGGCTATTTTAACTGCACGAACAATTAAAAATACATAAAAACATCACGCACTCTCGCTCAAAGTAAGTGTACACAGATTTTTTTCCGCTGATCAAAAATTAAGATACATTACACATTTTATTTTACAAAACATTCGTTCATTATCAATGTAAATGATTCTAAAAGATTTTTTTATCACAAAGAATAGGATCAAAATGGTAGTAACAGGTGCGATTTTTTGTCAGGGGGTGGATGCCCTTCATGAAAGCCACCTACACACGCCCCACTTGATTTCGGATTAACATCGTGACAACCCTCCAAACGCTGACGTCCATGAAATGTCCGGATAATTGGATGGATCAACTCGTATCTGCGGAAAATTTAATTGTAATTTTGTATTGAAAATTATTTTATTAAATGTTTTATAAATTCATGTTTTGATGATGATGATTTATTGAAATGTATTTTAAATTATTATTAAATTATAATTGAATTAATGAAAACCATATTTTTAACTTTACAATGAGTACTTTTAATGAGTAAACTCAATAAATTGCACTGTGAGAACATTCGAAATATTAAAAACAATCGAGCATTTTTAAAATTTGTGTCAAATAAAAATCTGGTCAGAATCCTTCCGTTCGTTTAGTTTGTGTATTATTTGACGATTATTTTGACTTATTTTGACGACCCGATTAGCCCAGCGGTAGTTAACGCTGCTTTCTATGTTACGGGTCCCGGGTCCGAATCCAGGTAGGGTCAAATGTTTATTTGATGAGGATCAACCTTTGTATCCGTGTCATGGCTGTATCCATGTATAATAAGTATGTATTTACAAAAAAATAATCCTATATATGCCTTCTAGTATCCGTAACACAAGCCTCGTTGCTTACCACGGAACTAGATGGCGCTGTGTCATAATGTCCAGAGATATTATCATTTATTGTTATTATTTCGCTCAAATTCTCATACAATTGTCTTAGTAATAAAACCTTTCTATGTATCCTATTCTCATCAGGTACTAAGTCCCACTGCTGAGAGAGTAGAGAAAGGCTAGCTGTTTGAGCGTCTAATAGCTAAATAGGCATATAACTTTAAATAGCTGGAACTGTGTCAAAAACATTATCGCCCGATGACCTGACATCACTAAACTATAATAGTTCATTAAATGTATTCTGTAATGTATGTACATGTTTTTTACAATAAAGAGGCCGCGGCGGTATTGAACAATATGCGAGACATTTAGATCGTAGCAATAGCGTATTCGAGTTGACTGTCAGCCACATTATTAAACCCTTAAAACTACCATTTCAAATGCTTCAAGAAATTACCATTTTAATATCCAAGTAATGTCCTGTTAAATCGTAAAAACAAATTCAAAATGTATAACATAACGCCTACATGAATCCAGGTGTCCATAATCAAGTTGATTACAATAGCTAATAACTTAATTCACGATTGCACATTACGACGAGTGAATGCGTTTCAATGTATGTGTCGAACAAACAGACAATCAAATCGCGCTCAACGTTAACGATGGCCAAGGACGGAAACTCGTCGTAAAATTAAATTACATCAGTAGCGGACCAGCGAACCCAAATTGAGGTGAGCCACGCAATGAAAAAATACAACGTGGTTCTGTTAGTGAAATAAAACATTTTTTTACGATGAACAGTGAGCAGATGGTACTATCCTTAATGAACCACTGTTTTTTACGCATACGCGAATACTATACATTGAAATAAATACTCTTCATAGGGATTTTATCGCGGTATATTATTTAACCCGGCAGAGTGACCATCGATGCTGTGAAGGATGTGAAATTTACACGCTTAATATGATTAATAAAAATCGTAGAAAGTACATGGTTTCATTTTAACGTGTAAGTATTTGCTAATTGTAACATATCAAAAGTTTTGCAAGTTTCGTACCATGTTCTTATTAGCACACTTTTTTATTCGTACACACTGAATACACGTGTATATTTTGTAATTGATTTAAAATTACCTTCCTAATGAGTAGTCGACTTGAAATTTTATATGTAGCTTAGAATTGGATGACAATGTAAAAAAAATAAGAGTATGACGAAGAAAATTGCAATCACACGATGATTTCGTTTTATAAGAACAGATCTAGCCAGAGAAAACTAGTTACGCAAATGTTGTCACAACCAACTTGGTGTAGTTAGTTGCCTTCATGGTCTTCAACACATAAGTCTCTGACGTCATCCGCAAAGACAGACAGCAATGGGATTAAGCGAGACACAGGACGTCCATCAGAAACCAGAAGTATTACTGTGGGCAAAAGCTACCTCAAAATGGATTCCACACAGCAATTGTTGATGTAGTTATTGCAGGTTAGAAGGAAAGAAAAAAAGCGAGAAGAAAGTATGTTTTTTTTTCATCCGAAGTTTAAGTCTTTAAAGAACGTCGAAATTTTTTTTTTTTTTTTTTCATTTTGATTTGTTGACTCTTTGCTAGATACTATTTATTTTAATAAGGTAAGTTTTTGGTTTCATTTTTAATCAGGTACCAAATTACCGTCATATATAGACATAGATAGAAATATAGCTTTCATTCACTGACGCAGTGAAATAGCAATAGTTGTGTTTTGCGAGTGAGTAGGTTACCAGAGCTCGTTGGGGGAGTTACTATTCTGACAGCATCGAAATTCCGTTATTCGTCAGTTTAGTAACTCCCTTATTGTAAGATATCTGGATGGTTTCTACAGGGTCGGCAACGCACAAGCGACACATTAGTTTGCAAACATCTATAGGGTACGGTACCCGCTTAGCATCAGGCGGGTCATATACCTATTGCCACCCTAGTATCATAAAAAAATGCAAGTGTCTAATAAATTAACCGTCAACCGCGAACAATATTGAAAAGATCCCTAACAAATAAATTATAACAATAAAAAAAATAGCGTATAATTTTCGGTATGTTCTTTTGGTACGTGGTTTTGTACCCTAGCTCGAGTAAATTATAACCACGATCATTATCACATCGGCCATAAAATTAAGGCAAGGGTTACACCCAACGAACGTAACGATATACTCGTTTTACTTGTCACCCGATGGCTTCATTAGTGCCAAATTGCTTCGTATGCCGCCAGCCTTATAACTAATTGACTTATTGTTATTGGTTGAAGTTATTGCAGTATTCGTTAATGTCTTGACACGTTTTAATTTAGTTTTTGTCTAATATTATTTTAATTTATGTAGTTATATTTTTTTTTATATGTTGTCATTGTATGTATAGTAGGTAGGTATTATAGTAGAATCTCTATTATTATAAAAAAGAGTAGATTTTCTTTGATTCCGACCTTATAAAATGACATTTCAATTATGCGAACTTTTGATTCCTTTCTAGTCTCGGTCCCAATCGGACAAACGCTATACTGCAGTCCTGTTTTAAAATGTATTTTATAGGGCAACCCTACTTAATAAAACCCAGTCTGTCACTCTACTTAAACTGCTTGTCTAAAACTAGCTAGACTGAAGTGAACTAAAACTTTCGCGAAATCGCTACGAATATATAAAAAGGATATGGATAATGGATACACAGGTTAATTAAATCCATACTTTAATATTATAAATGCGAAAGTGTGTCTGTCTATTTTTCTGTCTGACTGTTTCTACCTCTTCACGCTATAACCGCTGAAGCGATTTAGATGTAATTTGACAGTTAGTTTGAGTCCCGGGGAAGGATAGGATAGGATAGGATAGGATATTGTTATACTCTTAAAAGGGAGAAAAAGAGATTGATATGCGAATAAAATTACAAATTTTACCCAGACGTAGCCGCGGGCAAAAGCTAGTGTATTATAAAAAAAGAAATTTACTTATACCTACACTTGAAAATATCAAGATCTTAATATTTGCGTTAAGAATTTAGTCGGAATTCGAAAGAACTGGCTGTAAAAAAACCTTTTTTACAGTATATCTTTTTTTAAATTTTCGATACTATTTAAATTAAAAACTATGTTTGATGTATACTTTTTAATAATATTTATTAATTCTTACAAGAATGACTACGCTAAATGTCTTATAGCAAAAGTTCTATGGTACGTAGTTGAACTTGTAGGTACAAAAATAAAAAAACAAGGAATATCTCGACACAATAGTTTACATCTGATTTGAGATAATGATGCATCAAACGGTCCATAGGGGTCGGACATATGTCTCTCATCATCCCCTGCCGACCCTTGCCAATTATTTGAGGGTGAAATGGGGAGTGCATTGATAAAATCATTGTTAATGAACAGCTCGGATTTGAAGTGTCCGATTTTAAAGGTGTTGATTGAGTTAATACCTACCCACACTATACTTACGTTTGAAATTCAATTTAAAATTACTTATACATAAAATAAACATTAACGTGTTTCATATAAGAAAATATTTACTTTCTACGCTGAACTTTTAATAAATTAATGAGCTGCTGAAAAAAATAATAGCTTTATTATTCAGGAAACTGATTATTATTCTTTTGTTTCGCTAATTCGAAATTCAACTTAGCAAGTTAAAGCGCCAAAACAACCGTATTTAATGAGTTAACTAATTGTCTCACAGTATATTATTAACTGTAATTGCTTTTATATGTATACATTTTCACGAACAAATATCTTTTTAAACTCAGGCGCAAAGAATATATTTTTCGTCCCATCAAGATGGAAAGAGATGCAATGATTATATTGTGCGTCAAAATAAGAAACAGCAATAATTATTAGTATTTTTTTTTTGGAATTTATTTAGTTATACTATCATTTTGTGCAGAATATACAAAAATAAAAATTAGGCGAGGAAAATTAAGATTGAGATTCTGCCTTTTTAAATTTAATAATTATTCTATTGCTTATGGGATTGGGCGCAGTAATTATTATGATATACTTTATAGTATAGCTCAGTCCGTAATCAAAGTTTGATTACGAAGCATATTTTTAATTTTTAATTAAAAAAAAATATAGTCCTTTTGTTTAGATTTTTTACAAGATATTTCTTATCTAAAATTATTATAGGTCTATGGTAAATGAAAAATTACGTAAGTAAACGAAAACGATTCTTGTTTCTTTGTAAGCTTTATATTTTGTGTTAAATATATTGGTATATTTAATAAATTACATTACTTTATAAAATAAAATAAAATCTTTAAAAAATTAACTTATTTGTAGATCTACATCAAGAAATCTAACTAAAATATTTTCGTTTACAATATTAAGAGAAATTTCATTTATAAAAATTCAAGTATCTGTGATTACAGTCTATGTTTTTTGATAATGTTCTCGATACAGAAAAGTACTAAATATACACATAGTCGGTACTTTATACCAGTAAAAACGGTACTAAGAAGTGGCATCCTGGTACTTCGCAACCCTCAAACAGTTCATGTTAACAGGCCATTCGTCATAATTACAGCTTATTGTTTTCCAACAAAAAAAACTCAAATAGTTCTCGACTTAACAATAGACAAACAACAAACCCTTCGCTTTAATATTTTAACGTCACTGAAAACACTTGCAAATAACAAATATGTTTATTGAAAAGCTTCAAGCGATATGCGTAGAGCGATTTTTACTAGCGATACTAGCGATTCGATTTTGACTAGATTAAAATCGAATCGCTCTTGAAATGCGCAATTAAAATGGATATAGTAAGCTTTTTATAGATCTATAAATAAGCAACCCCACCATATATTGTTTTGCTATATCTCAAAGGAATAAATAAGTATTTGATCATAACTCTCAGACGATTAAATTTTTCCTCATTACACAAAACAATCATCATCATCATCAACCCATTATTGATAGGCTGGGCACGGGTCTCCTCTCATTAATATATAATTATGTACAATACCTTCCTTTTACACTGCACTATATATTTCAATAGCCGGCAAAGTGAAGATACTTGCAATTTAAACTCATCTACTATCCTACTGTTTTTACCATAACTATTGTTATATTTATAAAAATACCAAATATTAACAGTTCTTGATGAAAAGATGATGTTTATTTATTTACGTCTAATGTCTACAATACTTCGTTAAATATACTTCAGTTTGTATCTTGGGCCACTGCCGGCAAAGCAAATCGTGAGCTTTGTAAAAAAAATACAAATACGGTGGGGTGTTATCAACGAGGGTTGGTGAACAAATATAATAAAATATTATCAATTACACGCTACTACTGGAGTTGTGTCGGCATTATTACTAGCTTGTTTGTTTGTTTAGATATTTCTATTTATTCTACAAGCATTGAGGGTTATTGAAATAATAGAAAAGAGATATTGTACGATAATATTTTCGGACCTGAGTCGTAATGTCGAAATTACTCTATTAATTTTAGCTTATTACAGTACCATTGGTAGGGAATTGTATTTTTTATGAGTACGTGTTTCTAGTAACCGTATTAGCTTTCTTTCTTTTCTAAAAGGTAGCTAGGTCAAGCTAAACCGCAGCCCGGAGAGAGCTTGGTGGAAGTATTCAAGAGAGCCATGGAGCCGGCAATACGGCACTGGTTGCGGTTATATTGTCGATACGAGTCTGGCGTTCGCAGTCTCCCCAGACAGCGGTCGATTTATCAAAATTTCCCTCAATATAAAGAAAAATAACGAGAGGATATTCTTCCTAGATACATAGGTTGTTATGTACCCAAAAAAATTCAGAACGGTTTACAAGTAACGCTTCCGGCAATGAGTTTGTCCGACAATTTTTTTTTCTTGAACAGTCTGTATTTAGGGATATAATAATTTCGCTGCAGAGGTTTGTCTGGGGACGTAGGTATACAAAGATGATGCCGCTATGTAGTAGGAATGTATCGTTTTAAACAGATATATATTTTAGTAAACAATTTTGTACCCTCCACAAACTGCAGATTTTCTAATGTTTAATAATTCGGAGGGCTCGTCGTTGTTTGGAGACCAATTTTTTTAATAAATGTTTAACACTGAAAAAGACCGGTATCGGCCAGTAGAAAATGTGTGGTCTATATAACACCTACTGCATACTTACCAAATGCTTACTGAATGGCTTACCAGGTGACCATAGGCTTGCTTACTATACGCAATCTGAAAGCTTACTATGTAGTTCGGTACTTAAGGACCACAGAACTCTTTCGTAGATTTCCAATAGGACCGGTTAGACACAACAACCACTTTCAGCTACCTTAGCTGGGGCAGGGTCATCAGTGCATCTCGTTGGAAACCTCTAAAATAACCTTACTGCTCCATCGACTATCAGTTCTAAGAACTATGTACATATGTAATGTTGTATTATTCCTCCATTTGAAAAATATTCTTCAAGGTCGCTATGGCTACTAATTTTTGCTTGCTACGTCGTCTCCGTAGATATTTCTATTCCCCTTTCCTTGCTCTTAAAGGATATTTCCAATATAAAAACTATCATATGTCCTTCTCTGCGACTTTATATATCTATCTATCTTTCAACTATCTCCATATCAAAATTCATTAATTTCATCTAAAGCGGTTTAGCGGTTCAAGCGTGAAGTGGTAATAGATAGACAGACTTACTTTCGCATTTATAATATTACTATGGATTATTTTTGTCCACGGCTTCGTCTGGGTAGAAACTTCAGCCCCCTTTTCTCTTAAAGGATTTATTCTATTTTCTTTTTCTAATTCTGTTACGTGTATGCCTCATTTTAAAAATATTCATAAACGTCACTATATAGAATATTGTTTTATTCCGATTCAATTTTAATTCACACGATCTTGGAGCTTCTAGTTTTACAAAAAAAACCGTCTCCCCATTCTTAATTACCTGAGTTAAGACTTCCGCAAATCATTATGAATTTATTACGCTCGACAGTGAGAATGAATTTAATTAATTGCTACGTAGTAATTCTGCAAAAGCTGCTATAATCTACTGAATTAAATATTATGTTTATTATATGAGTAATCTGTACTGCCTTGTTAGTTTAGTGCCTTATTAGTGCTTCTGCTGAGCTAGATTTGTTGGGCTCGAGCACAAGTCGAGCAAAGTGATTTGGGTTTTTTTTTTTAATTTTCAGTAGTAGCTCAAAGTTTGGATTCGTTACCGGTTGACGGCAATAGGTTCGCCCCTACGTAGGGCCTATAAATATGACACAGGTGAAATGTGAGCGTATCTTAGTACATTCACATTTCGTCCCCTCGTACACATCGGCCTAACCCTTCGGGGTTGACAGGCATTATGGTATGTGTGTATATGTAATCATGTAATCCTATATTTCAAGTGGCATTACACTTCACACATTGTGCAAAATGTAATTAAAATCGAATTATTAGTTCAGAAGTTCATTGCAGTCTAACAACGTAACACAATTTTACTGTACCTATATAAAGAGAGATGCAATTTTAAACAATATCCCTTGTTTTCCTGGAAGCTACACCTTTGTCACATAAGGCCTCTTATATATGAGCTACAGTAGAGCAAAATTTATGTAGAGTGACCTCTCGTTTGAAGTGAGGTCGCTTTCTTCTCAGACTAAGGAAAATACACTCACTATTTACTTTAAACAACCGGAAAAATAGAAAGAGCAAAGAAACCAAAGCTATGATAGCCCAGTAACTACTATGACCCAATGGTTTTCTAAGTTTATAGGTCTTGAGATAAAATCGAAAAAATAATGTGCGTTCGTTTTAACACTTATTGAAACTATAGTGAGAAGAACTGCATGCCTGAGGGTTTTTCTCTGCAGCATCCCATTGATCGACAACCCAATTAGTCCAGCGGTAGTTATGTGCTATGGGTACCGGGTTCGAATCCCGGTAAGTACAAATGTTTGTGGTATAAGCATCAACGTTTGTATCCGAGTCATGGATGTATCTATGTGTAATATGTATGTATTTACAAAAAAAGTAAATATGTAGTATATCAACCGACTAGTATCCGTAACACAAGCCTCGTTGCTTACCACGGAACTAGATGGCGCTGGGTCATGATGTCCAGGAATATTATTATTATTATTATTGATTGTCAGCCAACCTGCATTAGTGTTAGTACCCGTTACACAAGCTTTGTTGCTTAGCTCAAAACTAGATGGCGCTTCAAGTAATCTACGGATAAATATTTTATTTTTATTATAATTGTCAAGAGCCCAATCATATTTTTTATGTGTGAGTAAAACTAAGATTGTAGGTTAAACTTGTATGTATTAGTTGGATTGAATTAAATGTGTGATAGCATGACCGATCTGCGTTGAAGTCAAAAGTCTCAAGTGAGACCACAGACTCGAAGTTATGTACGTATTAATCACAAGCTCAAACAGCCAAGGAAAACAGTGCGAAATTTGCTTGTCTTAAAATAAAAATCTAAGTGGGGGTGGGGGGGGTATGGTCACACTCGCCCTATGCGTAGGTGACATTGACAATACTATTTAGGACACACTCCGAAGTACTTATAATTTCAGCCAGATGATGTTCACTGTTGGACATAAGCATCCTCCAAGGATTTCCAAAACGAACGGTCCTGCGCCAACCGCATCCAGCGGATTCTAGCGATTTTTACCAGGTCGTTGGTCCACCTTGCAAGGTGCGTCTTCCAGTAGTACTATCTTGGTCCTTATCGTGTGACTTGTAACACTAACTAAATAAAGAATTTTTAATTCCTTTAATATCAAAAGAGAGATCTATTTATAAAGAGATGGTATGCTACACTTAATAACAAAATTCAAAGGAGAATCGAGCGGAAACATAATTATCAACATATACCATATTTTTATCGTTACGAGTGGCTGGGTATCTGAAGTGCTCAACCCTTCTGCCGATGCCTTGACGCCGATAACAGAGCGCCGGCGTACAAAATGTTCAGTTGTATCTAATTCCAAAAAAAGGTATACAAAAAAGACACCTTGTTGGGGCCACTACGTTAGATTAATATAAAATAATGTCAACATTTGTGACATATCAAAATTATTTATAATAGTACTTTAAATTTAAGTCACATAATTTTGCAATGAAGCCTGAGCTCTTGTGTCAAAAGATAAAAACTTCATGAAAGTATCCCAGCACCAGTCACCTGTAGCAGGTTGTGTCGCCCTCTCATTTGTTTATTTAGCTACCGAAAACATTGTCTCTCAGAAAATACTTTATTAATCGTCTAAAATAAACGAATAGGCTGATCAATATGGCCGTGATACCGTATAGTTACCTATAGTTTTATAATAAATAATATAAATTCACTTACATAAACTCAGGTATTCAAATTGTTACTGATGCTATTTCTGTGCTAGGCTACAGGTACTAAGTTGTTAACACACACACTTCATTTAGATAACATAAACATAAAGGTAAGAATGTTAATTGTTAATAGTACTCTAGTTATCACTTTTTAATAAGTTTTATGTATTTTAAAACATTCAATTTTATGTATGGTTTTAATTAAAATTATTATATCAGTAGTATTACAATTTATTGTATAAACCGAAAAAAAAACTTCTACTAATAAATCGCCTCTTCTCTGGCCAGGCAGTCACAAAATCACAAGCTAAATGACAATCGATCATACACCCTAAACCTTTGGATTAAGAGTTTTGACAGAACACGACTAAAGCGAAGACAGCGCAGGTGACCGAGTTTTGATTAATCGACTAAAAGAATCGGATCAAAATTGACTTTCACGCGAGCGGGTCGTATTTATCACTCGTCGTTGATAGGGTTGAGTATTTGAATAAAAGATGGGTACTTATCGCGGTCAGAAATTAATATCTATTTTTTTTTTATTTCTGTTCGTCTGTAAGCATCGCTTTATTCAAATTATTTCCTTTTAAAAATTTAGTATTACGGTATAACTTATTTAGTGAATTGATATTTTCTATAGAAAATTATTACCTATCCTATTTAATTCTTGTAATTGAGTGTAAGTTTAATAAACCACAGCAAACATATAATTATGAACCTTTGCGGTATTGACGGAACAACATTATTGACCCACCATCTACACTCCCACTACAGATAAGGATCAGAGCTCTCGAAAATAGTTCACACCGCTTTCCACCCGTAATTGAACGCACTATTATTCCTATTTGCACTCAAACCTATCGGGTAACAAAACATTTTTTTATTATTATTTTTTTATTTCTCGAATTTGCACGCACAGCATCGGTCGTACGAGGGGCGCGTGCGCTCTCATTACGGTCGCGGCATGCGCGCACGCGGCCGCCACACTCCCGCCTTCATTAGAACGGCCACCATTCTCCTAACATTATTGTTTCCGCCACGCGTCTATTATAGCGGTTTTAGCTTTTTTTCCCTTTTTATTCGAGTAATCGGATCGCTGGGGATTAGTCGATCCCGAGTGATATGTGATTCGATCAACATAAACATACTATTTAGAGGTTTTAGAGGTTAATAGTGGTGTTAATGATCATCGCTTATGATAGTGGGATTTTCTGATATTTATATAGTTATTACACTGGATTTGTTGACTGGTCTGTTTGCGATTAGCGGCATTCACCGTTTTGGAAGTCGATACAACACTATAATTATGTTGATAAAATCATTATGTCACATACTAATATGATTAACTAATAATTAACAACTGACAAATAGGTACGATTATGAAAACAGTAACCTGGAAAATACCTGAAAGCTGTCGGAGATTATGTCCGCCAATTAAATCTAAAACTCGTGTACCAAAAGTGAATCGCTCAGTCATGAATGCACCAGCAACGTCAACAGTCGTTAGCTAGTTCCCTACAAGTAGCGGAAAATTCATTTTCCGTTACTTAAGAGAAAATATCCTTGAGATATATCTTTACAGCAAACATCGTAGTGATTCGAACGTTTTCTTTAATTAATTAATTATTATTCAAACGCTGGAATCCTCCAACAAAATGAGCGAGTTTGAGTACAGAGTATACTTAATTCGATATCCGATATTACGATTAATACGGTACTTATGCGTTTTCGATGAATTTTATTACCAAATTTTAAATTGAACTTACAGGGAATATTTTATTTATAGTATTTTTTTCTGAAATGAACTTATATTTATACAATTTATCATTTGTTTTTATTTCTCTCAGAGTTCCCGAAGAGAAATAAATTTTAAAACAAAGTTAGACTAGGTATCTCAGGCTTATACATGCGCATAAATTGACAATAGTTTTTTTAAATATATACTAAATATTGCTAAGAAACAGATATGCAGATAAATCTTCACTTTTGTGATCTTCGTTAATTACAGCTAATTGGCTTATAACAATTTGAGAATTTGACGACCCAATTAGTCCAACGGTTGATAACACTGTCTTCTGTGTTATGGTTCGAATCCCGGTAGGGACAAATGTTTGTGTGGTGAGCATAAACATTTGTATCCGAGTCATGGATGTATCTATGTATAATGTGTATGTATTTATATATGTAGTATATCAACCAATTAGTATCCATAACACAAGGCTCGTTGCTTAGTTCGGAACTAGATAGCGCTGAGTCATAATGTGCAGTGATATTTATTTATTTACAATTGAGCAAGTAGGTACGTACCGGTTTACAAGCACATGGGACCTTCAACATACCGGTGAAATATGGATGTGTACACCTCTGGCTTACTCTTTAGGGAAGCCAGGCGTGATGGTATGTTGTGTTGTTAGTAAGGGGCCAATACTTGAACCACCCCCGCAGTTCTTTGTGTCGTTAGTTGTCTCTATGTGTTTTTCTTTAACACACACACCAGCTTTAACTGCGATAGTGGTGTGACAAGTGGACTGTGAAAGTCAGAAGCACGCACCACTGACTTATCAGATATGATGTGCGTATTTATCACATGCTCAAACAGCAAACGACAATATCGTGAGGCTGTATCCTCACGCTTGGCACGGGCCTCCCCTCATCTGAAAAGGTGTAGGCATTAGTCTACCTTCCTGGTGAGGGTTGCCAAACTTAATTCACCATCGAGAAAAATTCTCAGGCATGCAGGTTTCCTCAGAATCTATTTCCTTCACATGCTTAAGTGATCAATATGTACTTTACTTCAGTCAAATGACTGAAGTAACGTACGTACATAAACCAAGCACCACTGTGAAAACATCGTGAGGAAACCTGCATGCTTGAGAGAATTCTCGATGGCATGTGAAGTCTGCCAACCCACAGTAGACTACCGTGGTAGACTATAGCCTAATCCCTCTCAATTGAGAGGAGACCCGTGCCCAGCAGTGGGACAATAATGGGATAATGATGATGGCACTGGTCAGATCACTAGGATATTACTGCTCAATTATTAATAATCCCCCGACGCAATAATGACGGCGTTTTATAAGTTTCATATGTATGAGTCTTTCTGTGGCATCATAGATTCATAGCTCCCGAAGAGATGAACCAAAAAAAACAATTATGACTTTGTTTTTTTTTTATTTGAAAGGTGAGTAAGTCGGGAGTGTTCTTAGCTATGTTTGATGAAAATTGGTCCAAGTGATCCGCCACAAACTGGGTCGGAAGTTTTTTTTAAATTATTTTCTCAACTTTTAATAAAGCGACCTCCCGCCCTGTATCACACGCACGTTCAAGCTCGTATACTACGACCCATTATTTTCCTATCGTACAAAAACCTTTTTGTCTAACTTAACTTCCTCGATTTTCGAGTATATTAAGGGCCCCATGGGGCGATATTCGAGACTAGTACACGGTCATTAGCAAAGCCTGTCGGATTCTCCTCTTCTAGAGGACTTACCAACGCGTGGCGGTCGCGTGGCCAACCCTCAATGTTATTTGGTCATACCTGATTTGTTAGAGTCCATTCGAACGGAGTTTTATGAGATTTTTTGATGTTTATACAAGCCCGTTTTGTTTGTGTTAGTGGTGGTATGATTTAAAAACACACGTCGTGTAATCTTTAAATCCGCTGCGGTTTTTATATTTGTGCAGGGGCCCTGAATAAATTTTAATGTTAACAGAACACTATTTATTATTATTTAAGTATTTATTGTTACTAATTATTAGAATAATTATTATGTAGGTGCTTATGTTACTGTATTTTATAGTACCAATACGTACATCATTTAATATTCTCAAAAAACACATTGGAAACGTTTTAACGTGATTTTATTTTCGAGAAGTTAATTATGTAAAAAAGAATGGGAAGTGCATACTGTATAATTAATTATTGTGAATCAATAATAATCGTAATAAACAATTACTTATTTTTTAACAAGTCTTTGAAAATTAAAAATTTTCTTCGACGTCGCTATCGGCTGCATACCAATCGAATGGAATGTATATTTTTTTAGAAGTATTCATGAATTACTTAATCCCTATTAATTTTAATTCAATTACCCCTTACAAATAATGTATTATCCCGGCTTGTAACTGAATCAGCAGAGAGAAAACAAAAGCTATCGATGGGGAAGAATGCAGCCACCTGCGAAACGCATTATAAATCCCTTCGTACAGTAACTTCGTAAATTGAAACGCACAGGTGTTTGTACTTGTCAAAAATCAATACATTTTATAATATAGAATAATATAAAATTTGATCCCTATTTTCCTTGGTTACGGCATAACGCGTGAACGACTAAACCGATTTTAAGCAATGTAGGTATTGATAAAGACGAAATCTAGGAGAAGGATATAGGCTACTTTTTATCAACCAAAGTGAGCGGAGCCGCGGATGGAACCTAGTATAGGATAAAATTATTATTATGCATAGGATTTATTTTTTATTTAAGAGGTCGTCTCTTTGTCTTTTACTTGTTCCATAAAGCAATCACCTAGGTCTTTCTTAATCATATCCATCTTTATATTTGAAAATTTCGTGCCAAGGTTGTTTTTCTCGATAAACTTTCAAACTAATGATTCGAATTTAATGAAACTTTGCACATGTATGGACTCAAACTTGAAATCACAACATTCACTTATATTGAAAACCAACGAATAAAATATGATTTATAGCAACTCGTCTTAAGGATTTCTAGTACATACCTATGTGCATATTATATCTAAATATGGTCATATACGTACCTACCCATTTAAAAAAAAGGTGTGGTTTTGCTTTTAAAATCTCTTTACTTAAAGTGTCTCTTTACATGACGTTGTCTTGGTTAATTAAACATTATAATTTCATCATTCCCTGCAAGCTTAGAAGTTTATCACTTCTTATTATAGCCGCTGGATGTGGGCGGCGCATGACCAGTCGTCGTGGCGATGCTTGGTACGTATGTCAGTGGACGTCTAATGGTTGATGTGATGATAATGATGACGATTATAGCCAAAAGTACTACTTACCATAAAAAGCTTTTGTAACCTTGTGGTATGACCAGTGCACTGAGACGTCAAATGTCTCGAGTTCAAACCCAATGCTGACTGTTCAAACCACTGACTTTTCAGAAGTTATGTGCGTATTAATCACATGCTCAAACGGTGAAGGAAAACATGTGAGAAAACCTGCATGCTTCAGAGATTTTGTCGATAGCATGTTAAGTTTGCCAACCCGCAGTAGGCTAGCGTGGTGGACTAGGTATAGCCTAATCCCAGCAGTGGGCTATGATGATGATGACTACTATGAAAAAATGAATAAAGAAATTGTAATTCGACTAGATTGAGTGCGGACAGTCTACACACCTACACACACACGAATACACCCTCCCATTTAGCAGTATAATCCTGTTTGTACCGCTATCATGAATACAGGTGTCACGTTCATTTTACCCTGTCGGTTGATTATTATTAATTATCCAGGTTCTATTCATGCAGGTTCTAATTTATATGAGTTTGAACAAAGAGCTATTAGCAGCGCTATCAGTTCAACGAATATGTGCGGTATTGAACATATTTAGTTCTTGATTAGCTCGTTATTAGCTTATTATCAATATAAAGCCAGTGACTGTGAAATTGTTACAATGTATTTGGATGATTATGACGATAATTGGGTGCTATATTATTTAAGACGATGTATTGATATCATTAAGAAGAAGTTATTACTGGTAGGTAGGATTTCATTCATCATTATTGTCCCACTGCTGGGCACGGGTCTCCTTTCATTTGAGAGAGATTAGGCTATAGTCCACCACGCTATCCTACTACGGGTTGGCAGACTTTACATACCATCGAGAAAATCTCTCAAGAATGCAGGTTTCCACACGATGTTTCCTTCACTGTTTGAGCATGTGATAAATACGCACATAACTTCCGAAAAGTCAGTGGTGCGTGCCCGGGTTTGAATTCCAGACCTTTGACATGTCAGTCCACTGGTCACACCTCTAGGCCATCACACTCGGTCTAGGTAGGATTTACATGGTGGAGATACCCTTTTCTGTAGGGATAGTATTTTAGTACTTGCGGTTACAAAGGAAGTTCGCTTGTATTATTTTAAGAAACAAAACTGCATACCAATGTATTTTATGTACAAAATATTTTATATCAAAATATATTTAATTATAGTGTGAATCTTTCTACATTAACTTTTTTTTTTGTTACCACGGTGGTGAACAAGCATACGGCCCACCTAAGGATTAAAATATTGGCGATATTATAATCCTACGTTTGCAACACCAGAGGTGTAACCCGCGCGTTACTGAATACAGAAACAATCTAGATTACTTAAAATGAAAGAGTTACTTAACTGACCGCAAACTGAATTGACATGCTGTTAGAATAGTCACTCCCCCAACGAGCTCCGGTAACCTTACACATTTGCAGGAAGACAAATGTACATAGGTATATTATTATTAGAAAATATAAAGGAATTGTAACAAATACTAGTGATGTTATCTTTAATTCTTTATCGTGTCCATAATCTGAATATGTTGGATGTTGGAACTTTACTATTTTAGCAAACCTGACGTCAAATGTTGCATTAAGTTTGTATAAGATGTTTGTGAAAAAATAGTTTTGCTAATAGTAGTAATCGTATCGTTAAGTTTTTTTAAGTTAAGATCTATGAAGTGTAATTTATGTGTAAGGAATTATGGGACTGACATGTTCTGGTTGTAGAATAAAAGTCCATTAAATAATAAAGATAATAAAAAATAAAAAAACTTTATCGTACACATTAATAAAACAGCACAGTTCCTGGTATTAGAACGAAATAAATCAGGGCAAAACCGTGCAAGTCAATTTTATTTCTTAATTGTTATGATCCCAACGGCGGCAATAGATATCTTTGTGTTATTATGTCACACGACGATAAGGTAAACAAAAAAAATCCGACTAAGTACGAGTCGAACTCGCGCACGAAAGGTTCCGTACAAAATAAGACAAAAATCAAAACAAAAACCCTTAAATATTTATTTTATTTTGTATTTAGTGTTATAGCGGCAACATAAATACATAATTTGTGAAAATTTCAACTGTCTAGCTATCGCGGTTCTTGAGACACGGCCTGGTGGCAGACAGACGGACGGACAGACAGCGAAGTCTTAGTATTAGGGTACCGTTTTTACCCTTTGGGTACGGAACCCTAAAAATAAGTGTCTTCATGGAATAATAATTATTATAATTATAATCAGTAGTGCAATAAGACAGTATGTTTAAAAGGTCGAAGATACTATGTAGTAAGACTTTGGTGCAGATCAAATGATAAACACGCGGTCAGAATCTTCAGTTTCGATATATTCCTATACGATTTTATTTTGAACTAGTAGGTTTAACGGGGTAGTCTCGCCTACCGCGCCGCGCCGCACACACAATGTATATGTGCACACATAAATCAAGAAGCTCCCTGTTTGATCCTGCCAGTAGTTATATGCTTGTCTCAAAGATTAAGCCATGCATGTCTCAGTGCAAGCCGTATTAAGGCGATACCGCGAATGGCTCAATATATCAGTTTTTGTTCCTTAGATCTTACTCGGTTACTTGGATAACTGTGGTAATTCTAGAGCTAATACATGCAATCAGAACTCTGACCAGTGATGGGATGAGTGCTTTTATTAGATCGAAACCAATCGACGGAGGGCCTCGCGTCCGAAGTCGTTAATTTTGATGAATCTGGATAACTTTTGCCGATCGCATGGTCCAGTACTTAAACGTTTAATGTAGCAAACGTTTCCCTGACCACTTATGAGCTTGTCATAGTAAAAACATTTTTTTGTGCCAAGACCATTTCTACTCTATTCAGTCTACCATTTATTGAAGCGGGAAGTGAAAACTGTAATTTTTCCTATAAATTTTCTCTCCAATTTGAGTTAAAGTTCATTTTCACAGCTTATTTTATTCTCCTGGGACACATCGGGCTTAGTCTTCATTGTCTCCACTATTTCATTTCATTTCCTATAAACAAGCGGACTTACACGAGATGCAGTATCACGGACTAGTGTAGCGTGCTTGTCCCTAAAAAATATATCCCCTCCTATTATAGTTTAAACAATGAACTATGATTCCTACCACGGGAAAAAATCACTATGAATTCTCGAACAACACCTTCGAAAAACCATTTCCCAAAAAAGGGACCCTTTTGTTCTAACAAAAAGGGCGATAGCAAGTTCAGGTTTGTTTTTTGACCCCAACAATGTGGCAGGAGAGGGCACTAGTGCCAGCCACGTGACCTGTCAAATCCATTGTCTTCGCTGCCATTCAAAAAGAAACTCTATCGAGGAAGAAAATTGATGTTCATTTTGAGTGCGTGCGATGTGTATATCTAAAAGGGTTGATTAAATTAGATATACGGGAGGTCTTTTTGGCGGAACGTAGGTAATATATTTTTTTATTACATTTTATTCGCTCTATATGCGTTATATAGTTGAATGTTGAATATTGGCTATTCAAACCATTTTATATATAACACATACAATTTTTCTTTCTCCGAATCCTTGCCCAATACATCATTCTAAAAATTTCTTAAAAAACCCAATAATATTTTTGTTTAGCCTCGGTATCGGTCATAGGAACAAACTAAATATATATCTAGTTCTATATAATAATCTTAATTAAATCGGAGTGATTGCACCAGGGGTTAAGGCCAGTTTTGATATTTGAATTTATACAGTGACAAAATGCGGTAATTTAGTTAAAACGATGATGAACATTATCGTGAAGTAACGGTTAAAGGTTTCCTAATGGCGTCTGAAGTCGGAAGCACTAGGAGAGGAAACCCATTCATGGAACAATAGGTTGATAAAAAATACTCAATAGCAATTAAGAACTTGCCCACGACATCTGTTACAAATAGTAATCAATCTGACTTATTTATACCTTTCGATAAGAAATTACCGATCTCACATACAAATTCCACCCCCTTTTCGATCTGTTAAGGGCTGATTCCCGGGACAAGAACTACCCTATTTGCATCCCGGGACTCAAACTATCTCTATACCAAAATTCATCTAAATGGGTCAAGCAATTATAGCGTGAAGATGTAAGAGACAGACAGACAGTTAAGTATGGATATTTAAGATAAATTGGTTCCTAATTACCACTGCCACATTTCGCATACCAGCCTGTATGTTCCCGCCCTACGTTTATTAGCCCTAGTAACATGTTACAAAATAGGATAGCGGAGTACCCCACCGACGGTAGGTTACAATTACACCCCATATAATTGATGCGCTCCATTGATTTGGCGTAAATTTCCCATTAGTGTGTATTTACAAGTTTCATGCTGATTTCGAACATTGTTAGGAAAGTAATCTGTGCGGTAGCGTGTTGTGATTGGTGAAATACGTTAAAAGCATGTTCGTTTAATAGTTCGTATATATGACAACTGGATCGGCGCACTGTAAACTGAACGTTTGTGTATTGATTTCGTATACTTACGCGAATATTAGACATGGATGGTCAAAACTGACTAATCTTCTTCAGCGGCTTGAAGTAGGTTTTGATTGAAGCGCGCTTCAACATGTAACCAATCTTGTCCGTGACTCCTCTTACATATGATTTACCGACAGTAGATAACTGTGTTGGATGGTGGTGGGAGTGACCGTTTAAACCGAAACGTCGGGTTAAAATAATATCAAATATACCGCGATAAAATCCGTAAAAAGTAGTTTTATTTCAATGAACGTTTGTGTTTTTAAACGCACCCACGAAACCGGTGATAATCCTAGTATAGGGCATCGTTTTAAAAAGAAAAAGAAACAGTTTTTAAAATACCTATCTATATTTGTACTAAGTAGTATCAGTATATAGAAAGAAAGAAAAAAGACGTCACAGAGCTCGATCTTCGGTTTTAATATCATTGCCTCACACAAGTATAATCTAATTAATGATATCATCAACGCTTTAGTTTTAGAATTAAATATTTAACGACAAAAAAAACATACCGAAATGCCATTCGCAATACCACCCCAAATCCTAAATACGTCTTAAGTATATAAAAAAACTAAAATCATCACCGCACCATTCATTTATCGGACCGAAAGGAGCGACGAAAAGATCACCAAAAAAAGAGGAAAAAAAAGTAAGTAACAGGAAAGTGACAAAAAGCCGTGTTCGAGATGACAACGTCATCCGAGCGATCTCGCTGACCGATCAATTATGTATGATTCATTGAGTACGCGCGCTGGCTCGGTGTGTCACCGGCTCTCTCCAAAATATTATGATTTTGAGATTTTATCGATGTTTCCAATAAATAAATCTGAAGCGACACTACGTTGTGGGTATTTTAAAAAAAGTATCAAACATGCAACGTTTACCTTACATCAGTCTGAAGATAATTTCTGCAACGGTGACCACACCCGGCGCCAGATATGGACCTAAGTATCTGCTTGCTGATCAAAATGTAACGTTAGAATCGTGAGAACTAAGAGGCCAATTTAGTACAATAATGTCTGGACTTCTGAAAATTTTGCTAATCACGTACCTACGCTATTTGAAGGCACCATTTTTAAATTAGAATACATGAAGAGCTATAGATATATATGTATAGAGATTGTATATGCTGTCCGATTTCTCTCTCATCAACCCATTTATTGTTTGGATTGATCTGGAGTCCACCACGCTAGACTAGTAGAAAATGGCAGGTATCACACGCCATAGAGATGTCTCTTAGGCATGCAGCTACATAGACATGCACTAGGCTATCATTTTTTTTTGTGTGGATAAGGGTGCCAACGAGCTGATGGCTCACCTGATGGTAAGTGATGACCGTCGCCCATGAACATTTGCAACACCAGAGGCTCGCAAATGCGTTGCTTAGAAACCGTTCAGGTTTCTTAAAATAGGGAGTTACTGAACTGACAGCCAATGAGCTCTGGTAACCTTACTCACACGCAGAAAGACAACTATTGTTGATTCACTGCGGTCTTCTGTACGGCGGAGGTACTTCCCCAGTCGGGCAGCTCAATTTGAGCGAGAAATCTCGCTATGCCCTACCTCCTACAAAATCATATTTTTATAGCCTAGTTTTGATGTCCAAGTTCAAGTTAAATAGGTAGGTAACTATACCTACCTATTTAACTTGAACTTGGACATCAAACTAGGCTATAAAACATAAACTAGGCTGGGAGAAAATATTGGATACAAAAAATTTACAATAGAATAACTATATTCTACGGACAATTCCAATGTGACCGTTCCAAAATTGTCTTTTCAGTTCCCTCGTTGACATATTTGAACGCGAAATCCAAAGAGCGTGTTTTCATACAATTTTCAAAAATGAAAATGCGTCCATCTCACGAGGAAGGTTTTAAATACTCTGTTATCAGTGTTTCCTAGAAACCTGTGTAAAAACAACTACATTGCAGACACCCTAGACACTCGATACTCAAATCTGTGTTATCATTTAGCTACTGATGCCAATCCCATTACGGGACAACAAACTGTGTAGCCGTTCTATACGTATTGTCTTTACAGTTCTCTAAAAAATAAAACGTTATCTTCCTTCCCCTGTCGAGACATTTCCTAACACTTAGTAGATAAGAATCGTCTCCATTTCAATGAGCATTCATCACATTTTTTGTGAAACAGCGCCATCTACCTGACTCGTCAATGAATCGAAAGGCAATCAATAATGACATCTATTTTACGGGTTACATTTAAAATCCACAAAACTTTAACTATCTTATAATAAGGTTCAGTTTCGCTTGCTATTTGTATTTAGAAGGAATTATTTTGTTAGCAATATTTTAGATGTCATATCTATGATAAAATAATAGTACCCAAATCAGACTATTGTAGATTATATTGTATTCATATTTTAGAATGTTTAAAAAATGTTAAACGTGCTTTTTGGCTAATAGATTGCATAAAATAATATTTCAAATTATCTTAAGTCAATCCGATTCTTATTGAAAGGACTACTTGTAAGACTTAGGTACCTATTATTGTTGTATTTGGTTTACGAATTGTTTTTTCGATTGGACTGTTTGTGATAGTGTTTTTTTCTTCTAAGTAGGTAAGTACGTATTAAATATATAGCAAACAATATAGATTAGTTAGATAGAGACTAGTTAAGTTACTAATATCTACTAAAAAGCTATCAAAGAGTAGGTACCCTTAGTTATACACTCAGTACACCTATAACATATCAAAAAGTATTATTTAAAGAAGTCCTGCCTTCCGGACTAGGTATATTGCCTGTATTCCAAGAGATAGTGCCTTCTCTAATACATTTCCAGGTGAGTAGGTATAGTCATGGATACAAAGAAAAAAATTATTAACAGTTAAAAATATAACATTGATTAGTCCAATTATTTATAAAACCAATAGAGCTCAAATTCAATGACGTAGTCCCAGTTAGTTAAGTATTATACAATCATAAGCCGTAGCGTAGAACGTAATTTAACGCGATCAAAGCGCCCGACAGCGGGTGGGCAGGGTAGTAATGGCGCCTAGGGCAAAAACGTGGCCCAGAAATAGGTCGTAACATCTGACTTCCCTTCCGGGGTGAAATGGGCCGAGACGGGGGCAAAAACTAGTTCTGATGTGTGGTATACAGTGGCGGCCGGGGGTCTTTCAAACAACCGCTGTATCTACAAGATGAATGACAGTACTGGCTATTATTCCGTTTTTTTTTGTTGATATGAAAAAAAAAATGTTCTTTTTTTTACATTCGATGATTTTTACACGGGTATTTTAATGTGTATTTGCGTATAGAAAACAGAACCCATGAATAAGTATTTTACCCATCACCCCTATCTTCCCCGAAGGATCAGGCAGAGATGTAGTAATGTACACCTACATTTGGCCGATATGTTTAGGTCCCATGTAACACAGGGCGAGTCTATTGCAATCAATTAGACGCAAGTCAAAACTGAGCTGCTACTGACAATTTCATAGATCGACTACGGAATCGAACCCCAATACAGGCTCGGCAGTTACAGTTTCGACCACTAGATCGAGCAGTTTTAATTCGACAATAACTCTCCATCCTGCTAATGAAACTTTTTTCTCTGGATTTTATAGCCATAATTATCACGTTAATAATAAAGTTTAAATTCATTCATACAACCCAATTGATGGAAAATAATTTGTTTAAAATCACCCTTTAAAAGGCATATCGAAGCAGGTCGATTTTCTCTTTAGGTCATTAGAGAAACTGTCGGAATGATATTTCTTTTTAAAGTTCCACAGAATTCAAAATCGAACGTACCTAGCTGGCCGTTTGAAGTAGGGAAAAAAGAGAAAAATACATTTTAAGAACTGAAAAAGCCAAGTGGTCGTCATTTGAAAACAGAACTGTTTCATTTTTGTTTTATTGCTAACTATAAAACTCCTTTATAGACTGTATCTTAAAAGGATTTTTTTGACCTTATTACATTTAATTAAAGAATTATTTTCGTATATATTTTCCATCTAGTGTAGTTACCAGTATGTACCTTCTTTAGATCCTTCTTCATACAAACTTCAGCTGCCAAATCTCACACTCCTCCGTGGTACCTAATAGTCAAAAAGGGTTTCAAGAAAGTTTTCTCCTCACATAATTCTTATATGATATATTATATATAAAACTAAGATTATATTAAAAACAGTGCTCCTATCTTCTACTAGGTACATAAACTGTGCTGTGCCCGATAGGGCCCATAATTGTTCCTTTAATTTAAAGCTTACATCTGTATTTTTATGTACATTGGAATGCATTAAAGTATTAATTTATCAGTATCATCATCATCATCATATCAACCGTTAGACTCCACTGCTGGACATAGGTTTAGGATCGCCAGAACGACTGGTAAGAATGTATTGAGTATTATAAATTCGTGTGAATGTGAGTGTATGTCTGGTTGTGTGTTCAACATTTTGTTCGTACCAAATGTGTGACGTGACATCCATGATCTGCACGCTACATTAAGTACGGCCATGATTTATCGTGATGCACAAAAAACCGTCTAAATGGGGCCGCTGCGGTTTTATCTCACACTAGCCCGGCCTCGTGGTTTCACCCACTGTTTCTTCATTAATTTTCATTTTATCATTTCTTTACACTTTCCTCATCCTAAAGACAGTGGCTTTATGTTAAATAGCCTTTCCTTTTCTTTCCTCCTTCCTATAGATTTGGCCTTTTGATAATAATAATGCAATTGTTTTTTTTTTTTTTCAAATATTATTATGTCGAGTTAGAATTTGTATAGCAACACCCACAATTTGACAGGATGTATTTACCAACAAGGCAAAAATCCATACTTCGTGATACAACTTAGAAATTGCTTATAGACAAATTACAAATAATAGTCTCTCACGTAGTAGATACTTGACCCAGTTTACGACCACTGTTACCTATGTTGAAGTAATAAATACAACATGTTTATAATTCAAAAAACAAAATAATAAAAAAAACAAACTTCGTCAGTAATATGTTTACATCAGTTCATTGCCTTTGATAAGATGCCAATAAAACCCTGAAGCCATCACCGGTATCGAAATAATTGAGATCATTTTTATTGTTATCGCCTCATAAAACACAATAATTGCGCCAAAACTTGTTTGATTAACAAAAAAAACTTGCTTCGACGTTTGTTGACTTTTTAAATTTATTCATGTCAATTAATTACTATGTTACATAATGTAACGTAATGTTTATAAGGAAAAGTTTACGGTTTTTCTATTCAATTTTTTGTGGAACGGTCCTAGGTACGATGACATATTCAAACGGTGAAGGTAAACATTTTGAAGAAATCCGTATGCTTGAGAGATTATGGCATGTAAAATCTGCCAATCTGACCTAGGCTAGCGTGGTGGAGTCTAGCCTAATCTGCCTTAAAATGTGAGGACACCCGTGCATAGCAGTGAGACAATAATTGTAATTATTGTTACGACGACCCAATTAGTCCAGCGGCAGTTAACACCGCCTACTGTGCTATGGGTCCCGGGTTCGAATCCCGGTAGGGACAGATGTTTGTGTGATGAGCATAAACATTTGTATCCGATTCATGGATGTATCTATGTATAATATGAATGTATTTACAAAAAAAAAGTATATATGTATATCAACCAACTAATATCCGTAACACAAGCCTCGCTGCTTAGCTCGGGACTTGATGGCGCTGTGTCATAATGTTCAGGGATATTTATTTATTGTGATGATGTAGGTACCTACAGGCTACAAGTTGGTTACCAGCCTATTCGGCCACATCGAATATCATTATTTAATGCAAAATAACTACTAATTTCTGGATCACACCAGACTTCACAGGAGAGAACCAAGTCCGCCAGCAGTTCTCCGATGCACCAAGGGGTCATGATGACCCATAAATACACTGATCGCAGCAAGGCCGGGCCCCTGTCAATCTTACCAAATAATTCAGCGTGGTAAGAAGGTATAGGTCCCGTCACGAGTTTAGAGCTCTGGGCCTTGAATGCGCAGATATAATTTTTTGGGTCCTTTGGCGGGGTGTGCGGTGTGCGGCGGGTAAGCGGCCAGTGCCGGCGCCGTACCTTTTACCTTTCAACAAGTAGTTTCAGTCGCGTAACTTCAACTTCCTTAATTAACGACGATTTGATGAAAGGAATAGGATTATTGCCAAATGGTTACAATTTTTTTTTTTAATATATTTGATTATAGATAGATAGATAGATAGAATATACTTTATTGTACACCAATAATTAAAAAACACATTACATTAATTTTATTATTGATTATGTAATATTGATTCTATAGGTATGTACAAAAATAATAAATTATTATTTTTATAAAATAAACCGTGGTTATATTTTATGTTTCTCTTTTAAAATACCTACATAAAACTTCTATTTCTTTTCCATTAAAAGTAACAACTCACGTTAATCTTACTTTTCTAAAAACTCTTCGTAATATATGTGAGCACGAGTGTACGACATGCGCAAGTCTCCCCACTACTTTCGTCGAGCGCTCTAAACTCGTGACGGCACCTATACCTAATTATTCACAGCTCCTATGTGTGGGTTTTCTTTTCTTATTAAAGAACTTATTTATTTATTATGTGATCTGGCGAATTAGCTTCATCCTGTAGGTTAGGGGAAGGGCTCCCCTAACCTACAGGTCGAAGCAGGGCCAATAATATTACCATTTGGTGATCCTTGATAAATCACTGAAAAAGACGTTTTGGATTAATTATGAATCTTTAAGCCTATGTAACTACTAACAATGTAAATATGATAATAATACGTCAATGAAACAATACTATTTTTTATTGACGTATTTCCTTACTAAAAAGAAAAAAAAAATTGTTTACAACAAAAAGCTGTTGCTTTTAGTGTCTGTTAAAAAGTAAAAGTAACTATTAACTTTTATAAATGGTATGATATCTTAGTAGTAAATAGGACCGCGTGGCGTTCTGCAGTTTCTACCAACCCCCATGGGAACAAGGCATGAGTGTATGTAAAGGTTTGTATGAAAACGTTGCTCTTAACAAATATTCATCGTCCAGGAATTTCTCAAGAAGTTCGATGGCAACATTTTTTCCAGTGAATTCTTCTATATACCTACATAACCGATATATAATGTACCTTAAACTTATTTAAGACCAGTTGCTTTTCTCAGAACTCAAAAACAATGCCGAGAACCCGAAAACGAATCCCGTTATGCGGTTCTATTCTTGTCCTTTTCATTGCAATAGAATTGCATATAACTGCGTCTCTGTCCCCCTTGAATGGAAGTCGCAGACAGCAGGACCAGTTTTTGCAACGAAAGCTCCTGTAGAAATCATCATGGAGTCACATTTTGCTATACGAAGGTATATGTGAATTTATTGAATATCTATCTGCTTGTTGCGGCTTTCGTCGATTCTGCTTGCTCAATATTGAACGAGTTTACTCATATATTTCGCTTAGGAGACTACATTAGAATAATGAGAGATATAAATAGGGTATACTTACAAACCATTATTCGATAGCTAGCGACATTCATCAAAACTTCATCATCAACTGACGACTGTTGGACGTCTGTCCGTGAACGCACGGTGCTCTATCTTCAGTGTTTTGACCTACAATCCTACATGCGTTAATCTACGTTACTTACTACTCTTTTCTTTCACTCAAAACATGCTTTAAAATAGTGCCTTTATTCAAAGAATCTTCTCTTTCTGTTATTTGGTCATGACATTGTACAGACAGTAAAAAGATTTGTCATTAAGCAGGTAAAAAGTAAAGTTGAACATTGAGGGTTAACCAGACGATCATCTAATACAATTATGTTGGTAGTATTAGTATTATAGTACTAGTTGTACCCTTTTAGAAAGAAAGAAAGAAAGAAAATTTATTCTGACAATCACAATACAAGGCAAGGTAGTCATCTTTTTGCCTACCTTTACAAAACAAATGTACTTAATTCATATGGTCAATCACCTACGTCTTCCTTAACATAAAATTATATTTATTTTATTTTACTTTAAGTGGTAGCATAGCTTCTGTTAATTAAGCATGTTCAGTGAACTAGTTAATCACACATTACTCTTTCAAGCTTCAAATATTAAACCCAACAAGTATTAAAGACTACGAGATAAATTCACATTGGAAACGATTGAAAAAAAATTTTTTATTGACAAATATCTTCCATCCTTTTCCTATGTATGATATTAGAAAGAGATGCGATTTGTAAGCACAAGAACCACTATTAACAGCTGCGGATATATAACATCCCAGTTTAATCCAAGCACTAGTTGTTACAACCCCATCAAGAATCTAACGTATAATTTTATGCTTGTACTTATTTGCATTAGTTAGCAGGTGTTAGTTCGAAGAATAAGACGAACTTAATCCATGTTGGATTAAAAAGTCAATCTCTACTGCAAACACTATTACTGCTACATAAGCAAATATTACATATTGTTGGTAGTCAAGTCCCCTTGTTTGAATAAGCAAACCGCTTTATAACACCCCTCTACATCTGATAAAGCACATAGTGTGTACATAAAATAACAGTATTGCTAATGGGCTAGCAGTTTCAATTGAACCGACTAATTGGATTATGTCATGAGCTAATTTCAGTTATCCAATTTTTTATCAAAGCGATGTTTAAGACCAAATTTAATGTCAGCTTAGATTGATATGATCTAATTTTCATAACACTGTAGTTATGAGTGAAACTCCGCGTATGTGGTGAAGGAAATTAGAAAAATAATAGAGAGATAGATACATAGAAAATGCTTTATTGTTCACAATTTGTACCCTGTTATGTTGTTTATTGAAATAACAGTATACAAATGCCAGTCTTATCACTAAATAGCGATATCTACTAGAAAATATTTGTATAGCAATTTTATTATAGGGCATGGTATTAGAAATCTGTTTTTGAAATTGCGTCCATACACCAATAGATACAGTTATATTAAAACGCTAATGATTAATGTCTCTAAAAAATTAGTATCTACGTATAAATACTGCTCGTATTCCATCAAGCTCCAAAAGAACTTGGCATTAGATATGTTTAATTCTTTCAAAGTCTACGCTGGCCAGTCGCGATAAGACGCCAGTTTCGTTGCTTTAGACCCATATCGTTGCGGAGACGAGGAAATAACGAAATCTGATTAGTTATTCAAAACCCATTACCTCTCATGTTTTCTCCTCTCCGTTTTGGTTGAAACCGGGCCTAAAGTTTGTCGTTTAGAAGCAATGGATAGCAGTCCTTATAATCTCATAGGTAGGCTTACAATAGAGTCACGTGACGTTAATATATACGGCAGAGAAAAGCGACATTGCGGTCGGAGACTTTAGCGGTTATAGCTAAAGCGTCTAGTAAATGCAATTTCATATCATAGCTGGACATTATTTTTTATGGTGTTAAGGCGGCGAACGAGCAGGCGGCTCACCTGATGGTAAGTGATGACCGCCGCCCATAGACATTTCCAACACCAGAGGCTTGCAAATGCGTTGCCAAACCCCTTAGAAACAGTTCAGGTTTCTTAAAATAGGGAGTTACTAAACTGTCAGTAAACGGAATTCCCAAGCTGTCAGAATAGTCACTCCCCTAATGAGCTCTGGTAACCTTACCCACAAAACAAAAAATTTAAAATACCTGAATGATAGAGATAATTATCACTATAATAAACTAATACATCATTTTCAAACGAAAACTATGAGAAACATTCATACATGTATACCAGTCGATTTAACATAGAGCAGTTACCATATTCTTGACAGATGACGACCTGGACCTGGTAAATAAAGGTCGCTGGAATCCGCTGGATGCGGGTGGAACAAGACCGGTCGTCGTGGCGATCCTTGAGGGAGACCTTTGTCCAGCAGTGGATGTCTAACGGTTAATATGATAATGATGTGCATTTTGAAAATGATACTTATGTGTGAACTTAGTACGTGTAAGTAAATCGATCTTGTATTATCAGAATTCTAATTATGAAGGTATGCCTTTATAAGTAGAATATATCCAGCTTCTATCTATCTGTATTGTACCTACCTATTAGTTCCCTATTGTGTTACAGTGAATCTGTATACAGAATACTCCAGCTGAAATCCAATATCAGTAATCGAGTCGAGATCGGCTCGGATGACTCAACTCAAGTCTTTAACGTATAACCTCTCGTACCCAATGACATATTATTATATAGACACGTCATGCACGAATATTACGTCTATTCAAAATGGCGACAGAAACTAATTTGTGCAAAGAAAGAGAAAGACACATTTTTATCTTTCACTGTTGTAGTATAATTTGTAAACACATGAAGGCATCTTGTTCTGAGGAAGTATAAAACTATTAAGCACGAATTATTTTTACAGAACGTACCCTCGCAACGCTGGTTGGTGCGTCACTAAGCGCGATCCCGGCAATTGCCTTGATTTCTTGTTGCCATTTTAGAGTGCGGGTAACGTATCTATAGTTTTTATATCATTGCTCGTACCTCAGTATTTTCTCGTTCGTTTGGAATACTAGTTATTGCTGTGACTTAGTAATTTTATCTCAACTGCTTTTTACTCAATCCGCTTATTTATTTCTCCCCACTTTTATCAGTTATAAATTATCTTCTTCTGTTCTTATATAATTATATATTTCTTATTAGCTCAACGGTAGTTAACGCTGCCTGCTGTGCTATGGGTCCTGGGTTCGAATCCCGATAGGGACAAAATGTTTGTGTGATGAGCATCAACATTTGTTTCCGAGTCATGGATGTATCTATGTATTATATGTATGTATTTACAAAAAAAAAGTATATTTGTAGTATATCAACCAACTAGTATCCGTAACACAAGCCTCGTTGCTTACCACGGATCTGAATGGCGCTGTGTATAATAATGTCCGGAAATATTATTATTATATATTATTACCTATATTATTTATCAGTTTTAAAAGTTACAGTTTCCGCATATTACCCCTTATCACCCTTTTAAGGGAAGATTTCTAATACAGGAACTGTCTTATGTCCATATCCGGAACTCAAACTATCTTTATACTGAATTTCATCCAAATTGGCTTGGCGTTTATAGCGTTTAAAGATAACAGACAAACAGACTCATACAGGATATGCCACGTGTCAGTAATTATTCTCCCTCAGCTTCCGCGATAAGTACCTGCAACGTGCGACAACACATGCTAGTCACTGCTAAACCTCGAACGAATGGGTAACAGAAACCCTATTTATTATTTATTTATTTTCTTATGTCATGAATTTTATAGGAAAAAAAAAATATAATTACCCCAGTATCATATCACAACACTTTATTATAATTAATTGCATAAAAAGGTATTGCAAAAATCATAATAAGGTCCAACCGACAATGATGTTGTCCTTCCGTTTATCATTAAAAGGCGTCGACGTCATAAGCGGTCAATTATTCAATTACTGCTTGGATTCTGTGTAAAATTTTTAATATTTTGTTTATTGGTTGCGCTGTTTAAATTATTAGGCATCCTCATTAAATAAATATAGTTAAATATAGTATAGTAAATAATAGTATAGAATTTTACTTATTAAATCAAAAACAAGATTAAGGTAATAGATAGGTACGAATGTCACGCCCTAAAACCTAGGTAACAGGCAACAAAAAAATATTTTCCAAGTACAAAGGACTTTTATCGCTTTGCCTAGAACATAGACTTTCAATCGCTTTTAATAAGCACGAGCACACATACGGGAGAAAACATGTGTATTTTCGATTTATCTCTTTTTTTGAAATTTGGACTGAATTGTAAGTAGTGCAAGTAACCCTACTTCAGGTAAATTGAGTTTTTTATGTAACTTTAACAACTCTGATGATGACTGATAATATGCAATTTGCGTTGAAAACTCTTGTTAAGTGGTAGTTTGAGCGAATATAGGTAAATATTGAAGAGTAAGAAATTGCTCTCTTGAGCGAGTAGCTTGCTTTCTAGCAAGTCTTTCAAAATTTGTAACCTACTAATACGGCTGCATACTATCAAGATCAAAGGACTGCAACATCTGTACATTAGTACAAACTAATTAATTATGTACCTAAACTCATAAGCCCCTAAATACCTTTTTGAGGCCTAAACCCAAGCCTAAGCATTCTCATATATAAGGAAACCGTTTTATGCGTAAAAAGATATTCTTCGTACTGATAAAAGTTGGAATTTTTAAAAGAGGCATCCACTGGGACCACCCATCCGCCCAGCTGCGGTTTATTTATTGTTTTAATTAAAACAGCATAACTCAGGACTGCGCGCGCGCCTGTTTGACAGCCAGTAACTCTACAGGAAGCTTCTGGGCGATTCTTTGTGACAACCACACCGCGAATGTATGGGGAATCTAGGATTAATTATAATAATTTACCGGTTGGGAGGAATTGCAAGGCTAACCCTTTTTTGTTTTGATTTATCTTCGATTGATCGACTAAATGTGCTAGTTACAATATTGTAACATAAATTAGGATGGATTTCTACCGTTATTTTAGGTGATTATTCAGTGAGTATTTTTTAGCTAGTGTTTACAAGAAAAGGGGACAGAAAGGGATTGAAGTCAGTAAAAAATGGCATCAATATTATCAGCTATTTTCAAACGACGAACATCAACGAAGCCTTTTTACCCCGATTGCTCTTCGGTCGGAGGTAGTGGTATTTTAGCCAACGTAATGCCGTCACCTGATCCTAGAACGGCCTGGATACGGTAAATGATAATGTTTTATTTCATGAAAACCTGTTAAGATCGTACCAAGAACAAGACACGCACAAGTTTTCTATATCCCTGGCAATAGATAACGCGGAGAGTGCTATGTATTTTTTTCAACAACTTCCCAACAACAACATAAACTATGGACTTTTCATCGGAAAAAAAGTAGCAATATTTATCAGATTATGTCGGTATTTTGCTACTGTGTTCATGTTATTTACTTTTTTGGATGAAATATAATGATTAGTAATCAGAGTAGGTAAGATTAGTTGCAGGTATGTATTTATTAAAAGATTAACATGTACAGACTTACCTCCTAATCCCAAAAAAACAAAATTTCCAAATTCAATATAATTCATGATTAATTATTTTTTTGTATTTTCCATTACCACTCTAAGTACTCTAGCGTATAATTTTTGTAAGTACATTTTATAAGTATACCTTATAAAATGTACTTACAAAAATTATACGTTCAACAAAAAGTCGAAAAATGACAAACTTAAAATTCACACTTTTCTCTCATCTTCCTAGAACCTGCTTAGGTTCTTTTTTAATCCGATCCTAACCGAAAAATACCTGGAAATGAGTACCTTAAAATAAAGGAAAGAAATAAAAGAAAAAGTGCAATTGAAATATTTTTTTTATTCAACAGATCTTTATAACTTTTAGTCACAGGCATTGTCAAGTAAAACTGATGATGCTGAATGTAATCGAATATTTTTTTTATTATATCATTAATATTATAATCGTTACTAATGTAAATCGAGAACGATAATTATAGTGTCAGCTACATTTATATATTATTATTGTGGATTATTTTATAGTTATGTACTTTAAATCTATACAAAAGGAACTAACAGTGCATGTACTTAGCCGGAATATTACTTATGTAATGCTTAAAACTACTTAAAAGACAGTAGGTATTATAATGTAAACTGTAGAAACTAAAATGTTGTCTGCACATTACACATTACAGTGATTTTTTGATAATATTTTTGCCGGCAAATATGTTTTTCTATATCTAGCCTAAGTAATTTATTAAAACTATGGAAAAAAAATTCACAATCATTTTACGTGCCTAACTTTATCCTATATTTTAAGCTAAATTAAATATCAATTGTCAATAAATAATTAGTAATATATTAATAAAACTTTCTCCGTTTTGGTTCGAAAAGCCAAATTACAGAACAGCATAGTTCAAAAAAAAAATAACAGAATATCCACATCCGCAGATTAACTTTCAACAAAGTCACTTTACTAAATATCTTATTATATTCTTAATTATTTTTACATCAATTTCAAAAGTACAGGCGTGGTACTTTATACACTTAGGTACTAAACACAGATTCTAATAATTATGCGTGCTACTAATGATATAGAGAGCCAATTCTCGTAATAAAATGATACAAAATATAATACACCTATTTATATCATAACATCGATGACAAATAACTCTAATTTTCTTACTCTAATACCTAACCCATAAAGGCTGTAATATCGCAATTAAACGTGAGTTGACGAAATATCAACATTGGCAACTGTATATTTAAGTACGAATTATAGTTTGTATCATTATTAAAAAGGTATACGAGTACCCTTTTTTAACGAGAATTTTCGCTCTATACAACGCTACATGAATGAAAATGAATTTAAATTTATTTTTCATCTTTTCAGATATTATTATGAACATATCATCATGTTTCAATCATTTATTTACAATGTTGTTTTTATACTGTCTATTTATTATAGGTATAAACACTCATGATTATTTTTTACATATGCATTCTCTGAATCATAGTTTTTACAGAATAACAGATATTTGTTATTGAATTGTATTATTTATTTTACATAGACTATTTAACTATCGTATTAATAGATACTAGTTATTAAGAAACCATAAAGTAAATGCGAGTATCTGAGGATATGTAACAACTATTCGTCATATCTATGTAATAAATATTATGTGCAGCGGGAGCAAAGTGGAAACTCGCGAAGAAAAATTTGTCTCCGATTCATAAATAAAGTAAGTGGAATGTCACTGAAATGTTTTTATTTTTAATTTCATGTGGAAATAGTATGCACTACATAGCCCATTCTAATTGCCGTATCCCTGTCAACACAAGTGGCGCTATAGTTTTGTCAGGAATATATCAGTTACATAAGAAATCCGATAAAACTTCCAGTTTAATTTTCAAAGTATAAAGTGCAGTATACAATAGAAACGACCTCAACATCAATTGAATATAATTATTTGTATATAAGGTACAATAATGGTTCTACGATATTCACATTCTTAAACAATATACAACCATTGATACATACACAGAAAACTCAATCTATTTAAACATCGACATCCACGAAAACAGTTGTATTCCGTATTTATTAGTCCTGACAGGTGTACCCTGTTGCTTTTTTTCAAAAGTTATTAGTGAACTTCACTGTAACACTTATTTGAATTAATGCTGTCCATTGCAGACTATTGTTTTTAACAATAATTAATGGAATCACTTAAAACTGGTTGTGAAAGTTTTGCCCGTCAACTGCTTGGATGCTTGTCCGTAAACCAAGTCTTGCGATATTTGCACATAAATAGACATATATTAATTTTGCCCAACACACTGTAGTTCAGACGCCCACAGACTGCAGATTCAGCCCATAAACCTCTTATTAGGACATTTATTCATAGAAATAGAATTTTTTAGAGAATTGTGCGGGAGTTTGCCAGTAAATTTATTTTTAAGAAGGCTGTGTATTGAAAGAACGCTGGCCATAGAAATATTCACTTGCTGCTCCCCCATAAGTTGGCTGTTGGTTTGTGTAAACATACGCAGACTGTTGTGGAGTTTGAGCATTAAAGTACTGTCGTGAAGTCTGGTCATAAATAGACTGGTCAGGTGGTTGCCCATATGCAGACTGTGGAGGAATTAGCCCATATGCAGACTGTGCAGGAATTTGCCCACCTGTTGCCTGTAAAGAAGTTTGTCCAAACACTGGTGGGGCATTATTTGTATAAACTGACTGTTGGGAAGGTTGGCTATACATATAAGCAGGTTGTTGATACGAATGTTCATAAATGGGCTGCTGGGGAGGGTATGTATTATTAAACTGATTGGGTGCTTGCCAATAAACAGGCTGTTGGCTACTGTTTTCATGAACGGCTGGTTGGGAAGTTTGTGCAGAAGCAGTGTTGTCAGGAGTTGGGTTACGAGCAGTCTTTAGGCATCTGCCACCGCAAAGTGCAGACTGGCGCACCACTCGCAGTAAAGTTTATTGCGCTCATAAAGCGCAGAATAAAGGCTATGCGCAGTCCATGGAGTTAGGGCTCGGGGGGCCGCCCATCACGCTGTAGGGAGGGCTATGCGCCGGCAGCGACTGAATCGACCCCATGGGGCCATGGTACATGTCCATCTCCAAGGACGCGTCCGGTGAACATTTGTCGGACATCTTGTTCTCCTGCTTGGTCACCATTCGCCGCCACTTCGCCCGGGCATTTTGGAACCACACCTGTGAACAAAAAAGAGTAACGTTGATGTGTGCACATAAAACAAATAACGCCAGCAGTCGCATAGCTCCTTATAAAATATCACAACAAAAAGCGAGCTTAAAATGTTTGCCGGCCCTGGCTTCCGTCTGATTACATATATTGCACGTGGAAGCTGGATTCCTGCCTGCCCCATTTTTGTGGCACGTGAGTGCGTTCTTGCCCACCGTTGAGCGTTCCGAAGTGCAGATTTTATCTGTAATTAGTGAGTGGCCGGTCGGTGCGTGATCGTCGCAGGCGCAACATTCCGAAGAATTGTTACCTGCCCTAAATGTCGTCACTGTGAAGTTACCGAATTGCAGATAAGTCAGTTACAGTCATGCACCTAAGCGTGTTGACCGACTTTATCCGTACTTATAAAATGTTCGTATTGAAGATTCAGTGCAGACGGCGCGCGAGCATGCGAGTCTCGCGACCAATCACGCGCGGCCACACCGTAGCCCCGCCCCCCGCGTCATGGCGGCCGATGTTGCCTTACGCCAAATTTAGATCCTCGTTTCTTTCTTGGCCCTGAAATGGCATTCGGCTGGCGATATCGTCCGGAAAAAGCGAAAAGTTCATTAACTCTGTAGGTTATACCGGTGCTATAAAAGTTGTGTACAGTTACAAGAATATGCCAAAAAAAATAATGAGAGCTTCGTTGAACGGGCACCTAAATGTTTGTGCAATCCTAAGTATTTTTGTACAGAAAGAATTTAATTAAGAAAATATTAAGGAACTCATTCTGCTCACATTGTAATTGTGAATAAAAACACATGGTTCGATGTTACATTGAAAGTATATATTATTAGCTAATCTATCAATAAAAAATATACAACGTTTTTAGATATTGATAATATTGACTAACTATGTACATTTCATTTACCATAAATAAAGCTATAGGATGTAAACACATTAAAAAATCCTGTTAAGGAAGCATTTTCCATTTTTTTATATTTACCATAAGTTGAAGAAAAAAAAATTTCACACAGTTTCAAACAGTTATCTGCAATTATTATGTAGGTAGTCGCTGTTTCAATCCCTACACTATTACAGAATACTTGATCTTACTATATGAAGATGATAAGTAGCTAGGTACTTAAAAATCTAACAAGAGGAGTCGAGTAAAAGTTTTCGTGGTACAAATATTTTTCCGCGTCCGACAGTGTTTGTGACTAATCGTTTAGTCCGCCTACGTGTCCGCCTCCCGACTAGTGACGTGAGTAATCAATTAGTCGAGTCGTCAAGCTCAATACTTTATACTACCTACCTGTCAGTGCTTAAGAATTTCCTTTGAGTTGTTTGTTTTATCGACAGTGCGTGAGCAGAGTGCACTAATTTTATGCCTTAAAACAAATTATGGAGTCAACAAGAATAAACTAAGAACGTCAAATACTCGACTTTTAAAATGGTGATATTATTGATGATTTGTGGCTCAATTAATTTGCACACTAGTTTGAAGTAATGATTACTTTTGCCAATTGGCAAATATACAACGCTTGAATTACTTTGAAATTATTATAACTGTCAATAAAGACAACAATACAAATTAATTGCTATTAGTCTTGAATTCAACAAAGGTTCATCATCACAGATTAAATTAATTAAGCACATTAAGAATACCCACCCTTTGAACAGCGTCTATTTCTTTAATAAAATCATCTATGTCTCAAGTATGTACACTTGATTAATAATTGGATTTAATTTAATTGAAATCTGAGATTGCTAACAATAGTCCTAACATGTGTTCTACAATCAAGTAACTACTGTTTAGTCGATAAATCGATCCGAATTTCACAACACAAACATAAATAATGACTGGAAACGTGAACGATTGATGACTGCGCGCTGTCACGAAAAGATAACGCCATCTAGGTGGTCCCGAGACAATATGATCTGTTACACACATGATACTGTTCTTCTTGTATCAATGACACTGTCATCTGTTTCAACTACCAGTTTGACAGCTAATACTTACAAAACTTTGGGCATGAATACGATCATTTTAGTAAAGTGTACGCCCATCCCTTTATGCGAAATAAAATGATATATTTTATTACTATAAATAAATATTTTTATCCATTGTAGTAAAGTGGATTTCTTTTTTTTCTTTTTTGAATATACTCGCCACTTCTATAATCTATAAAGTATCTTCTGAATCTATAAAAGCTACTCATTCAAGACTTATTAGGTTCCCATGTTCGGAAATTATTTTTATGTTATCTTTAATTCGTACAAAGCTTCCTTCGTATATGTGCATACATAATGACTAAAGGAAACTCGCTATTTGCATTTAAATAAACAAAATCGTTAACAATCCTGACGTCGCCGAAGGCACAAAAATCTACAAATAAACAAAAAACACATGGTACCTATTACATTTACTATGTTCATCAGTCTCGTACGTACTTGAAGCCAAAAACACAGTGTGTTATTCTCAATCACATTTCGAATAAATAAGCACTACCTCGGACACATCATTAGTTATACCGTCACGCACAACTGCCAACCAAAAACAACACCTAGAAACGAAAATATACGACTCAATACGCTTTACCAATACATTCTCAAAGACAATTGAAAATATTTATGCAAGTATTTTTTCAGCGGTCGAGTATTAACGATATGTGTTTTTATTTATGTACCTATTTATCATGTTTTTGAAATGACTGAATAAAATATGTTTGATGAAAAATTGAATTATCAGTATAAGTTAATAATTGTTCTGATATATTGACGTCTCAAATGCGAAATTGAGTTGTACCGTTGGTTTTAAAATATCTGGAGTTTTAAGTTCACGATTAAAATGGTATAAGTAAAAAAAACAGATAGGTACCTATATTATTTTATAACGTATTTTAAAGAAAAAGTTCAGTATACGATTGTTATAATTCTGATAAAAACAGTGTTTACTGGCAAGACAAATGATAAAAACGTTCAATCATTACTTATTATTACATAAAATTTCTATAAATTTGTATAGGTGTTTAAAATTATTAAATTGGTTTGTGGAAGTCTCCTACGTTGCTATTTTTCAATCCGACCACAATGAGCCGCAGCAAAGCATGGCAGGGTTCAAGTTAATTTCATATAAAAATGCTGCCCAACCAAGTTCTTTTTAATTGACGAGCTTGTGAAAATGTATAGGAGAGGCGTTTTTTCAGCACTGAAAGTTCTTTAACAGATATGATAATGCAGCAGTTTCTGCTAACATGTAACGCAGTTATTAGCCTTTTTCAGGATCCCAACACCTGGTGTTCTTAGCATCCATAGGATACACTTTTGATAGGTAAGGCATAGCGAAATTCCTCGCTCAAACTGAGCTGCCCGACTGGGGAAATACCATCGCCTCACAAAAGACTGCAGTGAAACAATAATAGCTGTGTTTCTGCGAGTGAGTAAGGTTACCAGAACTCGTTAGGGGAGTTACTATTCTGAAAGCATGGGAATTATGTTCGCTGACAGTTTAGTCAATTCCCTAAACCTAAACAGTCTCTACAGGGTCAGCAACGCGCGAGCGACACCTCTGGTGCAGCAAACGTCTATTGGCTACGGTAGCCGCTTATCAGGTGGACCGGTATGCTACTTTGCCACCTCACTAACATAAAAAAAGAGTTCACGAATACATCGTCGCAGTGACCAAATTCTAAGGGATATAACAGTAGTACTATTTGTCACTCAGATACGATCGGCCGTCTGGTCGGTACTCGGTAGCAGTCGCCAGACATTGACTGAATGATCTTGAACAGTATTTATAGCTCCCGTGTAGATTTGTGAGTTACGATTGCTCCTGTGATGAAATGTTATATAATATTAATGCAATGGCTGCGGAGCAAGAATTATAACTACATTTTTTTTCACCCTTCCAAAACCATATGACATTAGAAAACTTACTAAAACGCTATTGAAAAGCCTAATTAACATCAATTTTATGCATTGACTTTACAAAAACAAATAAGATTTTTTTTATTAAATATAAAATAATTGTATTACCTTCAAAAGCATACACCATTAAAAATTATGATCAAAGATCCTCAATCTATAAAAAACTGCAAGTTAGAAAAAAACAATCCATATAAACCTAGCAAAAACAATAGCAAAATATACTAACATTACAGACATTTTTAATCAATCGTGCGTATTTTACAAATCATACTCATCGATAATCATGTCTATCTTACTATCATTTATATCATCGAAAAGTCTCAGCAAAAATGAAAGTGCGTATCGTCATTTATTGTCGTAACTATTCTGTATTGAATAATTGAATCACGCGCACAATAACCGGCCTCCCACCCCTCCGCGTTTGACGTCTCATTTCACGTCATAGGTCATTAGGCTAACCATTGCGCAATGACACCACTGCTTGCAAATTGCCCCCTCGCAACCAGCTAGAACAAATGAGGCAAAATTGTGCACATTAAGTGTGAGTTCACACGACGCTACCGCGGAACAACACGAAACATAACACTTATATTAACCTATTACTGTTTCCTATCTAAGATGTAGCTAGAAGGATAAATAAATCTGTGTTAATGTATTTATTATTTTTAATGTACTCGAAAATATACACATAATAGTTTATATTATTATAAGCGTATGTTGAACTGTTATTCTAGTTGACAATAAATTGTATTTATCATCAATATTTACTTGGTTGATTATACTCAAAAACACATACCTAATTATATAAGTAAAAAGCTCCTCTATCTAACAATTAATTCAATGCTATAAGCAACAAATTATTATACAATTCAGTCAAAGTTACCTCGTGTGACCACGCACATATTTAGACAGATTGCATGCGTTTTATGTCAAAAACTACACAGATAATTGAATGGCAGACGCGAATTAAGTCATTTTGTCGCATCGTGTATGATAAAATTAAAGATGTGTAATATTAATGTACGCAATATATTTTGAAAATTCGTCGGTGAAGCCAGATGTTGCGCATAGTTAACTAATGATTATAGTAACGCATCTGTGACAAAAAATAATCGATGACTGTAAACTAACCACAACAGCTGCTTATGGTTGCACTAGAATACTAGCTTAAGGTATGTTAATCGAAACTAAGCTATAATACCGTAGAATTTAACTACATTTTTGTTTTTTACATATGTTAAATTTCTAGTTTTTCTTATTTAAAAACCTAACAAGAATTTACATTCGAATATAAGTAGGATCTTTAAAATATCAGTACAAATCGACTATTAAAATCGATGACAATATCACTTGGGAGTCCCTGACTCCCAAAAATCAAAAGTAGGAATCTGAGACGTCATGAGTCACCACAAATTAGAGGCAATATTGAGTTATTGTTAGCCTAATTAGACGCACCGATTCTAATAGAAATAGCATCATAATATTTCTTACATCTCAAAAAGCGTTAATTTAAGAATCTAAATATAATGTTCAATGTAGGTATATCTTGTTACGCAAATCACACCACAGTGTAAAAAATATTTTTAAAACCTTTAAAACATGCTAACAAGAAATGCCGCAATTAGAAAGAAAGCTCATTAAAGTTCAACACAAATATAAAACTACCATCAAATAAAGGGAATTTAAAAAATAATGATGGCCCACAAATTAGTATTAATTTCAATTTAAACGTAGAAAATCAAACATCATACAGGTCTAATTACACAAGCAATATCATCTGTAAATTGATACCCAATTCAATTATACTGTGTGTAAATAAAACACTGCCTAAGGACCTCTAATAAATGTCTGAATGATCAAAGCGAGCATCGTTCCGCGTATGTAAATAAAAACTGTAGGAAATGTGATTAATAGTCCCGTTTTCCTTAAATAAATAATATTTGAATAAATTAAGTAGGGAGAGGCACGTCCGCTCTGTGCGACTTCGCGCGACCAAATGACAAATGGTCGTCTTTTGAACGTACAGCGGAAATTATCTGCCCAACGGAGCGTCGCTGAGCGCGCCTGTACTAATTACTAGACTGTTTGATTTGATCTTATTTGTGTGTGGAATTTTTAACTTTAACACTGTGTTATAAAGTTTAGAGTTGAGTGTTGGAATCTACTTATTATTGTCACAAAATGTACTTAGAAAGTAAAATTATACGCGGCCAAACGTCAAGGTGTGACCATCCGATACTAATTGCGAGGGTTGTGAGCCATCGCCTTTGGCCAGGATATTTGTGTGCCGTTAAGAGGCATCTTTATAGTGTTCGAAAGCATGGCATGAAAACGTTTTAAAAATAGCAGTGCATAATTAATTTTTGTGAGACCGGGAAGGAGCAACGTTAGACGTTTTGCTTTTAACACGATTTTATCCTTTTTATGAGTGTTAAAATATAACACACAGATTTGCGCTCCCGATAAAATTTAAATGCATCATTTTAAATATTTATGAACCACAGTTTTGCTTCGTAATAAATGTAGCAATTGTTAAATTAGGTAAAAAGGATATTTTTGTCGGTATATATTCCAGTAAAGCCAGTGCCGTGAAATTTATGTCTTGGGGAAACTGTCAGAATAAATTTACCAAACATCAGTACTATCGCGCACAGAACCTGTTAAATATTAAAATTCACCAATAAGCCCTTATTGGAAATTGTGTTATTAATCGAATGAGATAAATTTAATAGTCGATTAAACACAGTAGCTATGTGAATTGATCGCACAATAAAGTGAACAAGGAAAGGCACTTTTTCAACCGACTAATTACGGCTGAGCTACTTGAACAGTTGAACTCGAGTCATTTTTCAGAATGTAAGAAGAAAAAAAGGAGAGTGGAGTGACAAATCACGTAATTGCGGACGCAAGGAGAGATATATGGCGTGGTTTGTTCTAAATGCGCCCGCGCCGCGGTTCGGGTGACACTGCGCCTATATATTAGGGGGGGCGCCCGAGGCAATTAGACGGCGGTCGGCGCACGGCGCACCTGTTCTCAATGGCAATTTAAAAAATATTCTCCATACTACATTCACTAATCGTATTCAATCGAATTTATTTTTCTTTAAGTAAGTTATCTTCTGTTTACATTCAAATTTAAGCTTCATAACGATGCAGAAATGAAACAATACTTTGTATACGTCTTGATTTGCTTTCCGTGAAACTGAAGAAGAAGACACTAAGCTGATAAAAGTATTTCTGAGCCACGAATAATGTACAAAATATATATTTTTGTTTGTTATGCACTCGTAACCTCGTACTGTCATTAATAATGAGCAAGCCGTGATCAGTATTTTCAGCACAAAAAGCATAGAACAGACGCATTTAATAAAGTATATTTCAAAGAGCACGTTTGAACGCCATATTCTTTAGGCTGAGGCCTCGAGTGCGCGGCAACGACGCGGCAAACGTCGAACCAACATAGAAAGCGGCAAAAGTAAGGGGCAACTCCCTATTCCGCAGCATCTCTCCTCCAAACGCGCGTTGAAACGCCAGCCTTTGAGGTCTTTGCAAACTTTAATTGCACCGCACTCTTATTCTTGCAGCTATAAGGTTCAAACTCGTCATCAAAAGCAATTAGTCCCGTAATTCTCGTAAATAACTTGAGAGGTGAGAGACATAAATCTTTTGGTTTCAGCCCCTCGTGTCGTGTTTTATTTAGGGATAGCTGAAAATGCTTAGCTTTTTATGCGACGGTATTCCGGTATCGACAGCGGCTTTATGGGTTTATTGGTGCCTATAATTCTTTGATTCCGTTTCTTGTGATTGAATTGAGTTATAAAGACCTTTGAGGCACGTCAAATGAACAAGTGAGTGAATAATTCTCTCAATATGGCGGTACAATAAAACGAATGTGACCTAACCTAGTAACTTTAACGGTTAATTAAAATTTACCAAACGAATTTCCATGACCAATTTTTTACCGCGGCGTATGCATTCATTATTGTAGGTTTGCTTGTTAATGTATGCACTGAGAGAACTTATTGCAAACTGTCCACATTTTCAAAGCCAAAATGCTCTCAAATAAAAACAAAACAGATCTAAACATCGAGATTTAAAAAGGTAAAACAAAATGTCCGGCCGCAGCAGCGTTCAGCCAAAGTGCGACGAGGCGCAAAAACGAATAAGATATTATCTTCGCAATATGGCGACTTGGAGTCGAAAGCTTTTTGCGGGAAAAAATCCAGATCAATATTCGAGGGGAAGGGGGTCCTCCGCATAATTGGTCGGCGGATATGTTTATGCGGCTGATATAGGATTTGGGTCGACTGCGATAAAGACAGGTTGCTATATACAACCTGCGAGTAACAAAAGATTGGGGAGCCTTAACAATTTTATGGAGGTTCAAACAAGTATGAAATTTACGTTCAGGTTCCGCTTTGTACTGAGTGTACGAGGATTAAATACGCCACTAGAAACATCATGAAAATTTTATGAAACAATCTACATGTATGTAATACATAATTTCGATCCGGGAAATACTATTAGAAAAAAAAATGATAGAACTTGTCGACTGTTTGTAGGGCATCGCAACTTAAATTTAAAAACAATTTTAATTTTTAACAAGATCTTTTCTACAATCTATAACTTTACTCGGCAGTTTAGAAAAGTTAGGTATGTTTAGTAAAGATATGCAAGTTTCTTTAACTTGTTTTGGAAAAATATTGATGGTATTTCTATTATAGAACAAATTGTAAAACAAGCACAAAAGGAGAATTGTATACTTAGTAGAAATCAGTGAACAGTCACAAAAATGTTATTACTATACAAACAGTTTTCAATCCCATCTACAGCAATTTCTTCCGATGATGTCATATATGATATATCATAATTATTATGCTTGTTACGAAGAAACAAAAGAAGAATACAAATCTCTTGTACTGATAACCAATAACATTACCAAGCTAGATGACACAGGGAAGTAGGAAGACAAAGAACTCACAAAGAAGTAAATGCAGCTGGATATTTCCAAAGACGATTTTCTCCAAGTACTGCAGTCCAAGCATGATAACATACAAATATATGGATACAAATCGATATCAATAGTACAATTAGTATTGTACCTACTAGCATCAGCCTAAATATTTTCATTGACAAGGCTGAGAACCGCGTACGACGAATGTTTGTATCAACTGTAACTACGTCAATAAATTATTGAAATGCTTCATAGATTTTATACATTTGCTGGTCTCTGTCTTAAATGCATAATGGTGTGTAGTTCCTTTAAAACTTCTCTGTTACTATCCGAGTCTTCTTTTTCTCTTTGCGGTAGCATAAAATTCTACAGATTGATGTAGTACGTCGCGAGCGCACGTGTTACTCAACATTTTTAGTTGCTCGAGTAATTACGAGAACAAAGGATAGCGCTTTGCCGAGCCCTACATTGAAGTGCCGCTTATAGTAAACAAATTAAATGCAATATACAGTGTTAAATGCGAAGACGATGCCGATGTGTGCGCTTCTAGTTAGAATCTTCCCTCAAAGACGGCGCGGCGGCAGCCCGAACATTTTTTTGTATTTTAACCAGTGTGTACCAGGGCCTCAGTACCGTGCCCTTTAAGACGGTTGGCCAAAGAACTGCGTGTATTAATTTTTTACTATCTCGCTGGCTGTTCTTATCCAAATCGGCTCTATTATGAAAAGTAGGTACAGGTTATTATTATACACACAATAAAAAGTTCACAAAAATAAGCTCCTTCTGATGTACACTGAGCGATAAAAGTGAAGATAAAAATATGGACAATTTAATTAGTGTCTCATTTAAGAAGTTCGTGTCTAACAGTGAGACAGAAGGCAATGTAGGTATTAAGTGAGAATGAACATTGTATTGCTAAAATTATAAGGAACGTTTTACGATTCAATAACAAAAGAGCGGTTACCGTTTAAATTTATATTATTTTATTTATTTTCGGTCAAGTAAAACACGAAATTACACGTTTGATCATTCAACCGCCATCTCTTTACCTTTCACTTTGGTACACTAGTTTGAAATTCGATTTCACAAAATTCCCGACTAACCTGCCAGCGCTGATTATGGCGGTCAATATAATAACGCCACAATTACCATTACAAGAAGTGCAATTTTGAGCTTGCAAACACGCCATTTCTGTGAAGTCAATCATGTTGACATCCATGTGGAGATCACTGGCATCAGCATCTTATTTCGAAGCTTTTTTACTCACCTTTATGATACCACCCTGTTTAAAATAATATGCTGGAAGAAATATAATTTTGATTATCCTACTGCCACAAGTTACCTTTGCCTTGACTGAAAAAAGAAACATAATTAAAAATGTTGCGGACGTGAACTGAATTATTTTAAGTTCAGAACGATTAGGTGTACAATTTTATCATTTTATAAATTAAAACAAGTCGGTTATACCACTCGTCAGCCGTCAAAACGGGCGATGATAACGAATAAATAACATTCAACTTTATAAAACACTCGCAATGCAAAATGTTGATAAGTCGATACTGCGCAAGGCGACGCGGTATCGGGACTACATTAAATTCGCATTAGCTTTCAACTACCGGTTTGTTTAAGACTTATTTTATGCGTTTGACACACTTGAGTTCTGGTTTCAGTCACTGCTGTATTGTAACTCGCAAACTAGCACCTCCACTATGTACGTAACATGTGCTGTGTCAATTCGACGTTTAAAGAAGATTAAAGCATTTATATAAGGCAATTAACTTTTGTGAATCACATTTTTGAACCATCAATGGAATTAACGAGGTATTAAATGACCCGTATTTAAATATTTTCAAAACTGTTTCACTGCATTAAATGGATTTAAAAGAAACGATTCTCATAATTCCACCATAAATAGGTGTTGCGTTTAATTTCATTCAAATATGTTGATTAATCCCAAAATCGTAATGTTATTCACGCCTATGGGTCTCGTCGTTGGATTTTACTGTAGTTTAAGAACTTAATTTTAATAAACAATCGATTTGAGTTTAACATTTAAGATTAATGACAACTTTACACAGTTTATATACCTACCTACTTTGATCGATAATAATAAAATTCAAAAACACATTTACGTTTGCACCTCATTTTAATATGTTATAATCTTGTACAATATTTATATTAATTTTCGGTGTTTTAACTCTATTCGGAACACGTTTTTGATAAAAAGAAACGATCATTTTGGATGTATAGCTATTTTTACTTTACAAGTGGCGACGATCTCTGGTTTCAGACAGGTAGCGACGGTAGCCTAGTAACTTCTACTTTAGCTTAGATCCATCCCTAAATACATAAAAAGACATCAATATCGGTTTAGCTGTTTAGGAGAAGAATTAGGAAAACGAATTTTATGAGCACAAAACAACGTTTTTAACCGAGTTCTTTTTTCAATGTTTATTAATTACCTACTTACATCTTTGAAGGCGAATGTCGATGTTTTTAAAAAGCTGCACGGATATTATAGCGAGAATAACTGTAGAATTGAACATTCCGAGGCGCGTTCGTTATCAGTAATATTGCTTGTAATTATATTCGTAAGAGCAAAAATATTCTAATGTCTTGATCAGTATGCTAATGAGTTAGCTACCTACGCGTGAACTAACACCTCGCGAGTTGTTTTAAGCCTACCTACCCAATATAACATCAACACTATATTACTTTATAGAACTATCGATTTCAAATCGATTATTATACATTCGATTATTATACATTTTATTTATTTAAAAATATTTATTTTGTCTACGACTTGAGTATATTTTTATGCCTAACATACTTAGTTTTTTTGTTAGTGAATTAAGTCGATTACGTGAGGACGTTTCAGGGTGCTGTGAATCCTTTTACTGACAAAACTCAAGTATCAAAAAAACACGTCTCAAACAAGGATAAAAGTTGAAAAAGTAACAAAAGGATCAGTAATGTTGATACAACTTATCAACATTTGTGATCGAAGTGTCGCAGTAAAAACGTTATATTACCTGAAGCACCCTCTTGGGCAGTCCAGTCTTCTGGCTCAGCTGTTTCAGGTCCTTAGCGTCGGGGTTGTGGTTGATCGCGAAGTAGGACTTCATGGTGCGCAGTTGGTGGTGCTTGAAGCTGGTGCGCATGCGCTTGGTGCGCGACGTCGAGCCCAGCCCGCCACCGCCGCGGAACCCCATCTCCAGATACTCAGGGTTCAGATCTGATTGGGCAACGACAGTTACACTGCTCAATGCTGGATTTTTGGTACTACCACTTCCTTGGTGACAATAGGGATTACACACCATGGAAGATTAATTAAGTTTACAAATGTCGGTTTCTTTTCGTAAAATTGGAAAATTGAATTTTTAATTCATTTTTATGACAGTTGCCTATTTATTATTAGGTACACCAAATTTAAAGAAAGCCATATTTTTCACGTCAAAATGTAACAGTAAGTTTTAATATTTCTTTTTTTGTTAGTAGATAGGTATTTTTATTAACCGACTTCAAAAAGGAGGAGTTTATCAATTCGAATGTATTTTTTTTAAATAATACTATTAGTCAACGGAATTGTGATTATTTACGAATAACAAAACAACACGACACGGTGTAAAAGGACACTCATTACATTACTCGATACTAGTCGATACATTTACTAATCATTATGAAAACTAGAAAATACAGACAAGTAAAGCCGACAATTATTTTTAACCAAAACAGTTACACCACGTAGGAAATGTTAGTACACCAAAATTGTTAGCGTCAGCAGCAATCACAACATTTAACAAACATGTTACAAACAACATTAAAGTCACATTCGCATCGCCAAATTCGCATAAAAATAAAACAAAATTATGTCTACTTAAAGACAAAAACCCGTATGGTACATATCAATTAACGAAATTATCGTAATTTGTTGTATATCTGCACATTGCATGATAATGCCAATATTAACATGTTTATATATAATTATGTTAATTGTTATAGTCTGTATAACGGTCGTAAATGGCTATAAAGATAATAATGTATGTAAAAATATATTATGTTTACATTTCATAGGCATATTTTACGAGAATTCTCGCGGAAAGATAGTCTTATCCTGTTTAATTAATAAATATTTTGCTGCACTAAATGTACTTGAAACATTTGCGCCACTAACATTTAGGGTGTACCGCTTTAGGATTTTATGCTTATAATAATAAGGGTGAAAATTGGTCTACCGCAAATGTTGCTAAATGTGCTCATTAGTGCAACTTTAGTCAAAAATCTACAGATGGATTAGTATTTAAATATTAATTTATTATGAGAGACAAACGTGATATTTTTTATTTAAGTATATTATTAATTCCATTATATTTATCAGATTTTTCATACCTATATGTAACTGACTCGTTTCTTTGTCAACAATTTAGTTACTCCATATTGTTTCATAGAAAAAACTAGTAACTGATACGTCCAATACAAAGGGTAGGGTAGTATTCTAAAAAAGAGCAGTACGCCTATTGGAAATATACCAGTTCCAGCGGCGGAAATCAAACAGTCGACATAAAAAAAGAAAATAAAATGCATACGAATCGTATCTCTACTGTTTTTTCGTAAAGTCTCGATTTTGAAGAGAGAAACCAAACAACATTCCATTTTGCGTTTAGACTTCATTCTGTTTAATCAAATTTGACCGTCGTCGTGTCGTAGGAAATTGTAACTTAAAAATCCAGGCAGCAAAAACATCCCAATCGCGTATTCAAATATGGAACTCTAAAGTTCTTAGTTTGAAATTCGCAGGCGGACTTTCAAGTCCAGCTCTGAAACGGGTCCCCGCTCGAAATCCGCACGCATGGCAGGCCTACGGTCATAAATCGATCGTAACACGCACGCCGCATTGTTTTCCGTTACAATACGAACCGTGACGTCCCCGTGACGGAGTCGGCACGATGCCGCGACTTCGTTTTAACGACCGATAAATGCTGCTAATAAATAAACCGAAACTTACTGCGATGTTTACAGAAACGCTTTGAGATTTGCGGTTAAGGGTATCGGACAGCGGTTGGGAACCGGTATAAATCTGACTATCTCGAATTTAGAAATGCAGCCGAGTGATTGCAGCGGTATTCCGACAGGTGATACGGAATTGTGATTGATAAAGAGCAAAGCGTGAATACTAACAAAACTATATTTTGGGTATTCGAATAATCTAATCGATTATACTTGCCTAGAAAATAATCGAATTGAAACACAAGCGTGTTGTGTACAATTATTTCTGATAAACTCAGTTTTTTTAAGTATGATAATCAAATGACAAGTGACAATTAGCCAAGAATGTCTGGTCTGACCATGTAGGTCGATTGCATAGCAAAATTGGAATGTATGTGTAAAACCGAATGCTTTAATAACTCAATACCTACTAGCAAATAAAGTAAGCTTATTATGTAAGAAGGTAACTACCTTCTTACATAATAAGCTTACTTTATAGATCAACTGCTCTAAGAAATAATGTTAAGTAATGATAATATGAATGGCTTTTATTGTTCTTAAGAAAAGAGGACTCTTAAAGAATTGTGTGTATTTAAGTCTGTCTGAATATCACGCCCGTTTATTTCAGTTACTAGTATAAAATAATCTGAAATGCTATTGCATATTGATATTAGATTACAGGTATTCGGTTAATTAATATATAGAATGCAGTTTGTTGTTCCTTTTACTAGTAAAGTTTTTTTCCCGTTCAGTTAGCGTTCTTTTATGGAATGGTTTCTTGAGGTTGACATTTGACGCTTTGACAGCTCTTCATTTGTCAAAACTTCAAATGAAATTCACAAATATTATACAAATTATGTTGTGTCAATTAAAAAGTTTTACCAAAAGTTTTTTGACTTTAATAATTTAACAATCTTTAGAAGTATCATCTGCTCAGTGTAATCAGTATTATGTAACCTAAAGAAACAAAAATAAATACTTAAATTTAAATTTTGTAAACTACATTCAAGCATCAAATAATATTCAAAGTTTAGTACATATTCAAGATTGTAAATTGCAATTATTTGTTTTTGACCACAAGTGTGCGTTCCGAAGTCCGAACAATTAGCGTGTAAGTAATTAAGCGGTGGCCCGTTGGCGCGATATAATGGCCGCGACCGATACGTAAAACGAACCGCGTTTTCAAATACACCGCAAGAATGTTCGATTTTATAAAATGCAAACTGTTATGACTCAGGTAGAAAGTATATTTTTTTTAAACTTCAGATTTATATTTTAGAAATTATAATTAATATTCTCTCGAAATTTTCGTTGTATTTTAAGGTAGATAAGGAAGCTCCTTTGCTTCCTTTCATTTGATGGGCTAAAAATAGAAACAGAAACTACCTCTTGATAGCCAATCAAATGCCTGTCTCTATTGTCAAAATTTCCAATGGACCTATGGAATTTGCGGCGAGTTTAAAATCAGGTCCCATTGCGCGTAAAAAGCGCATGCCTAAAAACACACAATTCACACTGATCGTGCGATGTGCACCGCTGACGCCCGTCCTGTGTTTGTTCGACATGATTTACTCCGCAACCACTGATAACCGCCACCCATCAACTTTGACCTCTAAAAACCAATATCCACACCTCCCTTTACCGTGAATATAGACTAATAAGGGGAGCAAGGGAGGTCATAATATGCTGGTTAGCACAGTCCCGCCTAAGGCGTTCGTGCTCCAACTTGATGATACAGTCTCCGCAAACAAAAAGTGAGACATGCTATTTTTATTTAGCTTGTGATGTTAGGGAAACGGCATTATTATTTTAGCACTAAAATCAGAATAAAGATTTACAATGAAACTTATAAAATATTGAAAGTCAACCCTCAATACTTTAATGCATTAAATAATGAATATGTACGGCTTTAAATTGAAAGAACTATAATGGACCCAGTCGGGCACAGCAAAGTATATGCAGTAGATGGGAAATGTACTCTTTCTACAACCATTTAAACTGTAGGCTAAACAGAATATCAGCATTGAGTACCAAATTGTGTAATAAATCATAAAATTTAGTAATTTCAATATTATTATGAAAACATATTCATCCAGCATATTTGTGATCACATTAATTATTTTCATATTGAAAAAAGTCACTGGCTTGATAACTTTGAAATAACGTGAATCAAAAATAAGCAGTATGATTAATGACGGGTGCCATATTAAAAAGTTTTGAACTGAAAGATACTTACGAAAATATTTGTAAAATTTCTGCAATAGTAGTAACGAAACTACATAAAATAAACACGCTCGAATTAAAACAATAACCTACGCGACACATAAATCTGAACAATCACAAGACGAATCTAGTGATGTACTATCTGACGCGTCAACTGTCGATAAACATCGACACAAAACGTCGCGTTTTAAAAGAAGACGTTATTAATAGATTAAGACACAAAATTGTGAAGATAACACACATAAAGAAAAAAACAACCAAAAAAGCACCGGGTGGGTTATAAAAAGAATTGTGATATCATAAATCGTACGTACCATTCATGTTTTTAAGGCCGAAAGGTAAAAAAGGAGATTTCCTTACCGATAACACTTCGTCCGGTGGCCACATTTTTTTTTGTAATAGCAAAAACTAAACGTCGATGTTGTTGACCGCTGTAATAATGGTAATAGGTATGTTTCTTTATGGCAGAGTCATTGATTTTATTAATTAACTTTGTATTCATGTGTAATTGAATAATAAAATGCGAATTGCAAAACGCGTTTAAATTATCTATTTGCAAACCTTGCATTTGACAACCTAAGCTCGACTATAGAGCCTAAACTAGTTTGGTGTTAAATCTTAAATTTTCTTTTCATTAATTTTAACAATAATAATTAATACAATATAGTGTGACCCGTTAGATATTTTGCTTTTTTAACTATTTCTATCATTAAAAAATATTTACTAGTTCTATAGCTTAATGTAAGGTAGATATTATTGGGAAACTTTGACTTTCTTTTACGATACACATATCCAGTACAGAGGTAATATTAAGGTACCTACATATATATGACTTTAAAACCTCAAATTTGGTACTGTGCTGAGAAAATCTATATATATATACAGATAGGAATCTTGTTCACTAAAAGATTTCTTTGGAGTCGTCGCGTCGACGCGATTAAAAATGTAAAATTATTAAATTCGTTGGCATTATGTGTCGTATCGCATAGCACAGCGACGGGGGGTGCTACCGGGGACACTATATCATGCAACAGAACACGTCTCATGTTATTAGTACTTAAAACGTTGGAGTTATATCGAAACGATAGATATCAAACGTACATTGATACCACGACGAAATATTAAAATGTTTATGAGTTAGTGAAGGGCACATTTTAGAAAATAATTGTAATTTTGTTTTTGTTCATGTTCGGTTGTTGAAGAGTCTTCATTGAACGTATAGTGCTTTAAATATTAACATAAGATGTACAGTTATTAAGAATGTTTATGTAATACTATTTTAATATTTTGGGGAACCAACTTTAATTATAACAAGAAAGTAACATCGGTTGATAATTCATTTAAGTTAAGGTTTGTTATCCTAATTATCTGCTAAGTAAACGCTAAAACAACAGCTTTAATTATAAAACCACATAACCTATAACATCTAACAGTCACTCATATATAACTCAAAATGATGACAACAAAAAAACGCAAACAAGTATTAAAATTATATTTATTATCATACTAAAAGAATGGCTAACTTCTGTATTAATTTTGTTACAAAATTTTCTCGACATGTTTTACATCGACACTAATAAAATTTCATCGACAAAATTCATCGCTTCACTAAAGAACATGGCACCCTACGGGTTAAACAAAAATTTTATGAGCACATTGCTTTTAATGTATCCACGAATGTATTTTTATATGTTGGCATAAATTAACAAAATGAAATTGTTTTAATAAAAAATGAAAATAGATAAAATATAAGTGACTGACCGCGTTGCGGTTAAAGAAAAAAAATATACGTTCCGTTTTTAACAATAAAATAAAGCAAACATTATGAATGAAAACTGTAAAAAATGTTCTTGCCCGTTTCTTTTTATACCTAATTCTTTATTGTGGCTCGGTTTTTTAATTATGCACAATTTGTGCCAGTATTAACACCAACATACTTGAGTGTTACAGACTATATCACTGAATATACATATTATATCAACCCAAATCGTTTTTCATAGCAAATTAATGCAATCATGAATATTGTTAAAGGAATTATTTGTGTATCGAATATTTTACAGAGGATCAAAATATTTTCTAAGCTTAATACGGTAAAATTATTATACCTTAGACCAACTTGAATTGGATATATTTTTGTATACTGTATTTTCACATAGTAATTAAACGTTTTGGAGACTTTCCCGTACTACCTATGGTCGAATTCTTGTAACTTTTTGCCAATTACATTCAGGTATTTACTATGACTGACTTTAATATTATCAACCTCTCAGGTTGATTAAGCTATACGTGCAGCATTTATTTGTTTCAACGTCACGTGCAAGTATGACGTAATGTCAAACAGTTCACATATAAAAATATATACCTATGCAGTAGTGAGTAGTCGATATTACTATTTGTATTAACAAAAAGGCAATCGCTGCTCACAATAGAAATAAAATAAAACAAAGTCCCATTCAAGTGGAAAAACGACAAAAAACACACCGTCCACACAACCAACATCTCAGTTTATACCGAAAATTTCTTAATTCGTCCCTAAGGCCCGGCTATAAATTACTGATTCAATAATGTTGGTCTTGCCACCGATACAGATGTCCCCGTACAGATAGCGGCGGGAACAAAATGTACACGGATATCACATTAGGCGAGTGACGTACACGTCGTGATGAAAGGAGGTTTTAACCTCTCTATATTCTCACCCGTATCGAAGGTAGCCGATGGCCATACGTCCCTACTAATGTTTAGAGTGTCACTTTTGTTTTTAATCTGTGGATTTTTCTTTGCAGTGTTACTTTGTAGGTATAACATTAAGTATTTATTGCTAAATTGCTAGTAGTATATAGTTCAACTTGGCAAAATTTGTAGTAAGTAGGTAATTCAACAAATTCAAAATGTAGGTTAGGTATGTCTAAAAACAGTTGAGGTTGGTACCCAAGCACAAAAAAACTTATAGGGTAAACTACCCTAATGTTGGCATCCTACCAATTTATTGGCACCTTACACTATTTTAACTAGATTAAGATTATCAGAACGCAAAACGTAGTTTTTCAAATAGGCAAATATCGGTAGTTTTATACTCTATTGCCCTGCCAGCATATAAACATATGTATTTTCAATATGGTGCCTCAATAAGAAATTAAGTGACGCGTCTGAACGTTTGTGGAAAAAATAAATAGAATTTTGATTTTTTGCTAAGGTAAGACTAATTTTATTCTTGTGTATATTAGTTGATATTTTGCATTTTGACTAAAAATGTTATTTCATGTGATTTAAGAGTGCTTAATCTTATTTTAGCCGTAAATAAAGTATTGCATTAATGACGATTTTCATATTTTTTAACCGTGCTAACATTTGGTATCAAAAATATGCCGTTAACCTTTTATTGGCCCCTGCATGATGTTAGATCTATTTATTGACATGTATCAATAATTGGTAATTCTGAAGTGTTCATGATTGATAATATTGATATTCGTTTCAGCTAACTAACATGAAACCAAGGGCGAGAAATTATGTAAAGGTAAAATCAGTAAAGGTGAGGCGTAAGGTGTATACAGAGGAAAATATGCTTTAAGCGTAAATCCTATAACTCTTAATGATATACTTGTGTTGCCGAAAGCACCTGATCATAAAAGAGTCAGGAACACCACGACAGCGCCGTTTGTTCTTACGTCAGTAGCTAAAAAGAATAAGAAGAAGAAAGGAAGAAAGGGAGCGGAAAAGAATGAAAGATTTAAAATAACAAAGAACCCAAAAAAGGGAATAATAGGACCTAATAACAAATTAGACGTCGTTTATGACTAAGACAATGAATTACCACATAGTCGAAGTATTGATTATAATAGCTTTGATAGTAACACTGATATAAAACCTGAAATTATCGATAATAGGAGAATAAGTAGGGCTTATACCAAAGAAGAATTAGAAAAACTTTTATCTGAAATGGAAGACTAATCGAAGATGAATTACTTAAAATTACCTTGTTACGTGATTTAAGACTGATTTTTTATTAATAATTATTTAAGAAAAATAACTCTTTCCAAGAAATGCCTACCTCTGATTTTGTTTCTAATATTTTTGAACTAATGTTCCAACTCAAATATACCTATGTCTATATATTATATTAATTAAAGCCCTAGAATTTAGAATAGCTGTAATATTTTTACATTGTCTTCTACTCATTTAAGTGTAAACCGACAAAATTAATGAGGTGCCAATAATAGGTAATTATAACTGCCAGTAAAAGGGTTACCTATGCCAACATTTGGTTTTTTGAGACATTTTTTTATAACATAAAAATTATTGAATAATCTACTTTAAATTGAAATAAAAAGTACATATAATCAATCTTCTATGTGTATTTAACCAATATGGATACTCATTACCTTGTTAAAATTAAAAAGGCATACCTAATTTTAATGTTTTATACAAGCTACTCCTTAAAGTGCCAATAAATGGGTGTTTTACCCTACGTAAATACAAATTATATCCAGATATTAAACAGTAAAAAAATATTCATGAAATTAAATCACTTTCTTTGATTTCTATATTTGAACCTGCAAGCTTTGGTGTGATATATTCTCAACTTATATCTTAAATTGTTTAGTGCCGGTAAAACAAAAGAAATGGTTCTAGATACATGGATTGATCACACATTTGATTGGTTTTCTATTCAATTCCTGCGTAACAATCCGATTATTCGACGTCCATTGCTCTATTTCAACGTGACACAAATATAAGAATGGTCGGTAAACCAACCGTGTATATAAAAATGTGTTCAACATCAACAATTATGTACACAGACCGTGAAACCGTGAAGATAAAATAAATACAAATATTAACACATAAAAGTAAGCGTTGAAGAGAAAAATATCGAATTTATTATATTCGCCTGTAATGGATTACGTTGTACAAAATAAATAAATATATCGTTATAACCGATTATAATCGGTTAAATCCGTTTTATAACATAATATAATATTTTCATTTTAAATCACATTTAACATGCCTTATGCAACCAGGCAAGAAATTGAAATAGGCAAAAGGCTTTAAACATAATATTAGCGTGAAGATTTTAAATAAACTCTGTACGTTCCGAATGTGAATAAAAATAGTAATAAAACATTATAATGTTCAAATCGATATAAATTTACCCCTGAACAATAAAATTGGATTCATGCTGATCTGGAATTGAAAGAAAAACACAGTTTAATGGGACTTTGGTAGGATATCGGGTGTGCGACCTATCACACCAGTCCCGCTGAAATATGATATATTTAAAGTAAATCCGTGATTGCATTGCGTGACTGCGAACTGTAAAAACATAATGGCCGTTTGGGAACCATTCAAAAGTTTTATTATATTCATAACACAAATAATATAAATATTAGCCGTCACGGTTTATATATAAAACTAGTTACATAGCTGGATTGGACGAAACTCTTCAGTAGAAACGTAATAATAAGACGTAAAATTCTAATTTCATTTGATATATAATACATTATAATAGAGTGCACTAAGTACCCAGTACCTATTAACCGCGATAATAGCTATTTTATGAACACAATATAAGTATGTAGTATCAATGTTATCCCAAGTATAAACGTCCATGCTTATCACACAAAAATTTGTCCCTACCGTAATTCAAACTTATGAACCTTACCACAGAAAGCCTGTGCTTATCGAGTCGTCCCAATTTTAAATCACCAATGTGGTATTGGCCTATAATTACATAAATTAAATACTTTTTACTTGACCTTATTGGCACAGGCATTCGACCTCCGACTTCCGAACCTTCTTGCCGAATATAGTAATAAGTTATTATGTAGTTACAACGAAAACTATATTCATCATCAACCCATTATTGCCCCAAATATAAAGCCGAGCACGGGTGTCCTCTCATTAGAGAGGGATTAGACTATAGTTCACCACGCTCGCCTACTGCGGGTTGGCAGACTTCCTTACAATGTTAAATCATGTGACAAATAAGCACATAAGTTCCGAAAAGTCAGTGGTGTCTTGCCTTGGGTTTGAACTTGAGACGTTTGACACTGGTCATACAAGTAGGCTACCGCAGCTCTGTTAAACTATAATAATAATATAAATAATCCTTTTATAAATTACCTATAACTTATTTCTGCAGTGTCAACTGTTAGTTTAAATTGGTTAATAAATAAACAAAAAATATATTACTATAAAACTGCACTCTTTCGAAGAACGTATTTTTTTATCAAATATGCACGCGAAAGGTATTGAAGTAAAATTTCATTTTCAAAGATTTTATAGCCGTATGTCGATATTATTTTAATCCCAACGTTTCAAATTCTTCGCAGCATCCATGGTCCATCCATCCAGACTGCCCGTGACAATGGAGGCTGCGACAAGTAGTTACATTTCAATTTTATAACCGCTATTGTAGAAACACATAGGCACTATATTTCATTTAATATCGCCATTATTTATTTGATAGTGTTTTTCAATTGGATCAGAAAACATAACGACTTTCCCTGTAAATTGAATGATTTATTTATAATTTTATTGAAGTAATAAAGATGTGTCTTTAGGTTAAGTGTAGAAATATTTGCTTCGGGCTAACAACGCACCAACTACAAAGCTTCGAGAATAGAAATGAAACGAGTTAATTAATATAAAATTTATGTGAAATTATTGAGCATTAAACTTTACCGTGTATACGTCTTAATAAATAATCTTTAAGTAATAGAAGTTACTTTACTAATGTCGTTATGTAAATATTTGTACTTATTATAAATAAATATATGTATATGCGGACGTTATTACACAGCCATGACATCAATAGGTATGTATATACAAAACAACGTTTAGTTTCCTAAAGCGAAAATCGTCCAAACAGACCAAAGCAAACTGTCTTTTGTCACGATTGAAAAAAAGTCACCTCCAAAACCCGATGTTTTGAAAAATAATGTAAAAAGTATTTGATCCAACTACCGGCGGTGCTGGAACGCGCCCACCCTATCAACGATCGTGGACGCTACTCGAAATGTCCGATACATTACAAAAAAAACAAATAAGAAATGTCACATATTTTGGCGGGAAATAAATCACGGGAAAGAGGCTATACAAAATTTATGGCGGTATGACACGGTGCATTCGGTAGAAAAGCTAAGACAAAAGACGAAAAAAGGTATATAATCTTTTATTCGAATGTGTGGGTTCCGCGGCCTCACGAAAAATTCTCTTATAGAACTATGAACTTATGAACTATTACTATGGCTTTTTGCTTAACTTAGGTTGTTAAATGAAATAAATATTCTATACGATACTAAATCCAAAGAAATAAATAATAATGAATATTATATACAAGTAGCGCGATAGCTAATCGTGAGGTCTTGGGTTCGATTCTTAGGTCGAGGAAATTAATGGGACCTATGAACTTATCGGCATAATGTGAGTGTACCAACACGCTACTGTCTAACTTTTAATAAATACACTTGTAAAAGTGTGTACATACGTGTATTATGTATGCATGATAAATCTGCAATTCATACTTAATATTATAAATAAGAAAGTAACTTTTGTGTCCTCCTCACGTTAATCGTACCTATTTCAACAAAATTCGGTAAGGAGATAAATAATAGCATCCTTCAATAAAATTCGGTAACGGTAAAGAAAAAGATAAATTGCATCCTGAGGAAGGATGCAATTTTTTGTCTCAAAAAAATCTGGAATGAAATTCTCAACGCGAACGAAGTAGGGCGTATCCACTTGTGCTAGTACACAGTATACCTATACACCGACTTATATACCAAAAAGATGTAAGTACCTAAAATATATTTAGCTTGTTAAGGGTATGAAAAATTTGTTTTGGCGTAATTTGGGGCGATCAATTTGTATGCTCGGAAGGAACCTGTATAAAAAGCTGTTATCACCGATAAATAGACCATGTAGCCTTAAAGACCCTGATATTTCGAAATTGGAAGTGTAAAAGTCGCAAACGGCCATCGTGACTCGAACAACCGAAGTATATATTATAGGTAGTGGTCAAAAGCCTTTTCGATAACAAAAAAAGTGATATCTCAACCATTTTAAAGTTTCAAGGAACTCCAAAAAGGTGACACCACATGAAGCCAAGCAGATGGGGGCTTATTACTTCGCTCCCGTTACTGTAGTAGGAAACGATTTTTTTTTTCTCCACCGGCCGCCCGTTAACGCTTTATTTATTGTCACTACTCCTTGATATTTAGGGAAGGTAACCGTAATTATATGACATATTTATCTACTAAGTCCGCTTTTGGTACGTTGTTAAATAAATTGTTTGATATTTATTTGTTTTGTAAAGTGCCGTTCGGTTTTGCTGCTTGTAAAGAGAGTCGTATTGAGGTATAAAGTTCATGATACGAAACCTAGTTCAGAAGAGCATGTAGCGTATTGAACTATTGACCTGAATGTAACAGTTCCGGCTGAACTGTGACTAGAAGAGCTAACAATAAACCTGTATTTGCCACTATTACTTGTCAATGTAAGGCCGGAGGCTGTTTTGATTCAAAGAACTAATGAGCAATCGTAGTGTTGTCCATTCCCTGCTGTTACCTCACCGTAAATCTGATTGACTTGAAATAATACTTTAAAATAAATTAATAAGACTCTTTAAATGTCATATCAACATGCTTTAATGTCAATAAAATACAATTAAAAATGCTACCAGTTTTATCATCAAAAACTTGAGCTCAAAATTTGGATTATAAATTTAAAAATGACACTATTAATCTTAAAAGCAAATTAAGATTGTAATTATGACTCTTATTAACATTAAAAAAAGATTAAAAACTTATATGTAGAGCATCTTATTCATATTCAAAAAAGATTAAGGTCTATATGGAGTGAATGTTGTATACAGTAAGAGGGTACTACTGCCGACGGTTTCTGTGAAGACTGCGCAGTAATATTGCGCAACGGCTCTCCTTTTCTGTGACTCCTAAATCGATTCAATTTGTGCCTGTTTAAAATAAGCCCTCAATTTTAGGCCTCAAGGAATCAAGTACATGACAACGGTAGGGAACAATTACAGCTGTATAATGGTATATAAACTAAACAGTACTAATTATAGACCTCAGTGGATTATTCTTCGGTAAAGTAGCTTTATTTCTTTACATTTAATTAAGATGTCTAGCCAATTCCGCCTTTATAATATACTTGCAATTATCTGTACGGTAACTTAATATATTTTTTTAATATTCACAATTTGATTAGAAGCTTTTATAGTAGCTTTTAATTATTTACATAAATATGTTTTAGGATAGTATCTATAGTCATAAAATAAGACATAAATGACGCGTCGTATGTTATACATATAGCAAGCAAATGAAGTTAGTCAAAGCAAACATATATGAATAAATATTGATTAAATAAATAAATATATCCGAACCTTATAACACACACACACACAGCGCCATCTAGTTCCTAAATAGGCAACGAGACATATACGGCTTCTAGATGGTTAATACACTACATAGATATTGTTTCTTTAATTATTATTTTATTTATAATTATTAGATTTCACTTCTTGTAAATTCAATTGGTGTTCACATTATTAATCCATGTACGATGTCATATTATTACAAACCTTTGAAAGATGTCCACCAAATAAAATATTTTTTTCAGCACCAAAGGTGCCCCTTTGACATATTTTCCAATGCTGTTTGGTGCATATATCATTGATACTATATATTGTGTGGGTGTGTCGCGTTCAGTTACCTCCTATGGCGTTTGTGCGCCAAAGCCACCAGTCATACGCAACGAATTTATTACAAGAGGGTCGTACTAATAACGACTTCGGTTGGTTCGTATTGGGGATAAGAAAAATAGGGTGGAAAATCTTGCTTCAACGTGAAAGTTTGTCTTTCTCTAATTGGATTTTATATAAATTCAATAAATAAATTGGGACTAAGTTACTTTAGTCCTCGTTAAGAAATACAATATTTGAAAATGATTTGTATTTCAACATTTCATCTTTCTTTACAATCACCCAAGAAGCACTGCAAGTAGCTAGGTACGTCTCGTTTCTGGTACTATCAACAGCCAGTTCGATTCCAAATCTGTATTAGTTTTCCTTATCTACGATACCGAAGGTTGTAGATTAACGTAGATTATCAAAAACATCAATGACATCATCTTCAACAACATAAATATGTTTATATTTACATCACATTACAGTCAAATCGATGATGTGGAGTCATTGACCTACTTTGTAAACAGTATTGTCTTTTACTATGCGGATATTTTTCACCTTCCTCTTCGGGTAGGGACTCCTGTGAACTAAAAACTTCACTTGTTTATCCTTTTTCTATCGTCAGAGCGACGAAAGCTATGAATACTTCACAACGACCCCGACGGGTACCTATAAATACTACGGAACATTACTGAGGTTCGGCTCCTGTTCCGATAAGTTGGAGCTTTCGATTATTATTCCATTTGATATTAGACCTCCGTTTTCGACTCAGTCATCGGTCACACTATTTTCGATATTAGAATCCAAAGACTTATGACTCGTTGAGAAAAAGATTTTACGGTGCTACGAACCTTTTTTTCATTCAATATAATTCAGAATGTTATACAGTCTCGCAAACCCCGACTATTTTCACATTTCAGGTATTTTAATTAAAGTTCTTTCCTCGACCGACGGCAACAAGAACTTACAAGTAATAAGTTGTTACAAGTAAAGTAAAAGCTATAAGTGTGAGGCCTTGTTGTGTGTGACTTCGCAACAACTGTATATGAAGTTTGTTTTAATTTTAGATTACAATAACCGATATTTACGGCAAACACAAAACAGTTCAGTACCTTTCGCACCTCTGCTTGTCGACCATTTTGCTTTCATTCAGTTGTAAGTTTACAAACACAACTTTTAAATCATTAACCAAAAACAATTTTAGTAGTAAATTAAAGTTAGGCTTAGTCCGAAAAGTTTGTCGAATAGCGGCAAAAAGATCGACAACTTATAATCAGAGACCAGAAATTAAGTAAATTGAAGCCTTGGCGCCAATGTTGGTCCACCAGAACAACCATCCAAACCGCCAACATTCCAACATCCTATGGCGTCCATCTTGGTACGTGCCTATTCTGTGCCCCTATTCACGTTCGGTCTGGGTGCCTCGAGAGCAACGATCAGATACGCTTGGCCTCGCCGAGGAGCCGCTGCGATCGGACGATAGTGTTTCTGAATTGTTTAAAGTAAACGTACCCACTATGTTTTTGGAATAACGATGAAATTTTAATTGGTTTATTGTCAAAGTGTCAAACCTGGATAATTTTACTTTTATTTTCTATCATACAGATGGCGGACTAGCGCGACTCTGTGGGTTGTGGCTGGTAGCTTATGGGTGGGAGCAATATCACGGGTATAACTAACGCATTGCTTGTATACCTACGTGAAATGTTAAGTTTCTTTATTTATGCTTCATAATTTCACGGGTAGTAGATTTTTCAATTATTCATTACAAAATCAAAATAATATTAGTACCTAAAAATATTTCCCTTTCTTCAAATACATTCTAAATACCATTTCTCCGTTCCCGTTAAGTTACAAAATAGTTTCGAATAGCGTGGATCAGTGCAGAGGATATAAAAAAGGGTTAAACATGTGAGACCCGCACTCGTGTCTTACGAAAAGTTCTTACCATGTTTTTAGTTTTCTTTACGTAAAATATCTATACAATTAGTAAGTTATGTTGAAAAAAATATATAAAGGTATATATAATAATATATATAATCTTATTTTATTTTTTTTCAAATTAATACGGATTATATAAACGGATTTAAGCATTATTAGATCAATCACGAAGTAATTCTCTAAGAATTTATGTTTTATATTAATTCCCAATTATTGTTATAATCCTGGCTGTTTTTTTTTAAGAATATAATAGAATCTTTCTTTGCGTAAAATGAATATTTTGGACTAATCCTGCTTAAGGCGAGTATTAATTAATCTTATTTGAAAAGTTCTCCTAAAAAATTGCTAATTGGCAGATAGAGGGTTCAGACTGAGTGTATAAGTATTATTATTGGTAATATTATATATTATAGTGCCCCAAAATCTCGTTAAAATTTTCCCATTAATAGGACTAGACATTCCAGGACAGTTTTATTTTCTACTCTTTACTGAAGTCTCAACTATATTACTTAGGAGTGAATGTATATTATATTATTATAGCATTAGTGATGTAAATGATCGTACCTATGATCGTACCTATCATCGTTTTTACAAAAATTACCTATTGACTTGAGGACTCTGGTAAAAGATAAGTATTCTCATAATATTGTGGTGCGGGGCTTGGCTTTCACTAGCTAACGCAGCGCGCGTTCTCATATAATTGATAACGTCGTTCGACAACTTTAAAACTGGCCGCAAAAAACTCTACCGACTCTAGAATATGGCCGGCCGCCGCAAAAAGAGGTTTTACCAAAGTCGGCCACTATAACTATTTAAAATATCCAATACAGTGTCATATAATTTATTGATGTATGTGTCTGTAGGGCAGCATTGTAAGTAGTAATCGCTTAATCTTGGGCGGACAGGTGCCGGCTAGCTCCTATTAGGCAAATTGTGTACCTTATACGTGGAGAGAAAATTGAAAAACATATTAAAAGTCGAGATCGTGTTGTTTATTTTTTTCAGACAACTTTTTTTCGAGGTTGCGCTCGCCGGTTGGGCGATGCTCAACATCGGTATTTTGCACATGTTCAATGTTATTTTAAAAGGCAATGAATTACACTGGCTACCAATTATTTTCTTATATGTAGGTCATCAGCCAATTACGATCCTTCTTAAGTTACGTTTGTTAAACTTGTTTTTAGAAACAGTAGGATATATTGGCGGTTAATTTTGAGTATAATTTTGTGTTATGTCTAGGTACTTACATTCGAACTGCTTGTTTCATAAATAATACATGGGATTAATAATACTATGGCTTAATTAAGTGCGTCCTCTTGATAACAGTTCTTTTTTGTCAATTTTTTTAGACTTATCGGCCTATGTACCGTAATGGAAAATGTATAAGAAGCGGTCTTAAAGTATTATTCGAGTGGCATGGCGAAGACATAAGATAATTGTAAATTATTTAGGAAATGGGCTCCTACGGACCATCGTGAACTATTAATGCTAACTTATGGTGGTCAATAACTCATGAGTTGATGTTCCTCTCCTCGCGCTCGCCGGCCGGTGGAAAAGCACTTTATAGTGGAAAACGATATATTGCAGGCAACCTTAGACTTTATAGAAAGGTGCGATAATCTTTACAGTCCCTTACAGCGTAATGTTCTATAAGCGTGCAGTCCATAAGTGTTATATTTATTTAACGTGGTATGGTACTAAACACGGCTAATAAAGATGTGTGTAAGAAAATTTCATAGCGGATCCCAACACCCGATAAATAAACTGCGACCATAATAATATTTATCTTGTAGATAATAAATAAATGTTTTTTGTAAACTACTTGAACAAAACATGAAATTTATTTATTTATATATATCTAAGAATATTGTTCGAAATTATAACATTAAATATGAAATTTCAACCAAAACAAAAAGTCATAAAGTCGTTAAAAACTACCAGTAGATGAATCATTTCAAAAACGAAATAGTTACGTACCAAAAACATGGGAAAAATGGGGGGTGAATAATTAAACAAAAATGCATATTTTAAGTAGCACTATTACACTGATATTTTATATATTCACTTTACAATACGACACCGCAGGATTAACATTATAACAAGCGACAAATTTAACATAAAAAATTACAAGCCCACCCCCTTCCGACAAAAGATTAATGCATGTATATAAACCGGGAATCGAACCTCGTATTTCAGTGTACTGTTACGAGGGGCGCCACCCTAACAACACAGATATATTTCAGGAAAAAAATATAATTACCCTACGAAAGTGGAGCTTGTATTCAATAGTAATCGTCTTTATTGATCGGCCGACCGAGGTAAGAAAATATTCACCTAGAATTATTATAAGTAAATATCTAAAAATATCTATTAAAAGTAAAAATCTTTAAGGTGTAAAGTATTATATAAATTATTTGTCACGGTATTTGGTAACGGTGAGCTCCTGAACTAATGGACCGGCTTTAATAAAACTACAGACTGTAGCTTTGGTCTATTTATTATTTATCTAAATTTATAATCACAATGTGTTTTATTGTAAACATTTTCTTAATTTGCCACAAAAATGGTTTGCTAGTAGGTATAATTCAAAACGTCATCATCGTCATCAACCCATTATTGTCCCACTGCTGGGCACACGTCTCGTCTCATTTTGGCCATGGATGTTGTAAGGCATTCCAGACGTCGGAAACAAAACAAGAACTCCATAATTATAATGTTAAATTAATATATTATTTCCATATCTTACTTAAATATAAAATTATTATTTGAAAAGAGGAGTTGATAAAAAAAATGTCTACAAAACGTATTACTTTTCGAAATCTGTTCAGTTTTAAACTATCATAAAATTCTCACATAATAAATTCACCAGCATACAACAATGCACCAAAAACTTGGCTTTCTTCTGCATGACAATGGTTGCTATAACCAGGTCATTAAGATGCACGTTACAGTTTCGAGGTTAATACAACATAAACACGCGAACTCGCCTGTTATTTTGCCGACAATGGCTGAGAAAAAATCACTCGCCGCTCGCTTCTGCGTTCCTCTATGTATATTTTGTTTAGTTTTTACCGGACTACAGCAAAAACTATGACAATGTAAATTGTCGTCTGTCTGTTCGTATTACCGTAAGAAATGTTAAATAAATGGATCGATTGCTGAAAAAGTAATGATATGTTTAACTATATTGAGCTATTTTGTTTAATTCTAATAAATATTAAATAAATTTATTCCAAAATTTCTAAACTAGCTAGTTATTGTTTATTAAAGACTTAAACGACTGGTTAAAATAATTAATAAAACTTACAAATATTTATTACTTATAATAATTATAGATATATAATTATATTTATAGATATTGGTAAAAAAATATTTTTATTTACTTTTAAGAAATATTCTACTGGGGTAAATAGAAACAAACAAAAAACTGGTGTTGAAGGTCCATAAAACATTCGAAAATATACTTGATACTGGCAGCATTGAAAAAAATATAATTGGAACTTTAGTAACTTTACGTTTTACCAATAGTTCTCAAAAAAGGCATAAATAAACCATACTTGTAAGGTGGTACCTATGTGTAATTGACGCCCATACAACGAACATCCACATAAACGAGAAAAAATCAACAACAGCGTCAGAGAACCGTATAACAAATTATTAAAAAAATTAAGCCCCCTTAACTACTAAAGATCACGGAATATACATAGGACTAATCTAGATAACTCTTAATATTAAAGTATCATTCTTTAATAATTACTTTTTAATAATAGATAAACCTGCGATTGGTTTCCAAAGCAAACTTACCTACTGTTTAGAATCAGTGTCTACAGTGCTTCCTAAACAATCCTCAAAGCCCAAATGTAGACAGTACGTCGTAGAAATCCTAAGAGGATAGCGCGGTTCATTGAAATGGCGAGAGTATGATGAACTTGGAGCACGCAAACTACCCGAACGCACGTGAGAAACTGGTTCCGGCGCTATTTTAGACCATTAGCACAGAATAACTAATAGTACTACGTCCAGAATGGCCACGCTCCGCCCCTCCCAAACGTCCGACAACCCACTACCACGTCATACTTTGGTGTAGGGTTCGTTGTCTTTAAAAAATATTCGATGATAACATTGCATTGTAAGCACATAATATCAAAAACATGTCTAAACAGAGAGGTAGCCCTATTCGCACATATTTGCCTGTGTGCACGTTATCATGCCTATGTAGATGTATTGTACTCCGTATCGATATCAAAAGCTTTTTATGGAGTGACCAGGGTGTGTAAAAAAAACATTAATCTACAAAGGAGACTTTAGAAGCTTTTCATACCCACAATAGATACTATTTTTTTATTAATTATAAGACCTGATTCATCAGGTAAAATAACCAGAAGCACTTTATACTTTGTGACTATGTAACGCCAGTCCGAAAAGGTTAATGTTTTCATTTCACTGCAAAATAGTAATGAAAAAATTGCCCAGTTACTAGTTCAAAAAACAAATTATAAACTAATATCGTATTTCGGTTGCTACTGTTTCCTCGGTGTAACTAAAAATTAAAAAATACTATAACTAAATTAAAAAAGAACAAAAAGTGTTGTATAGGTAAATTACATCGTCCAAAATAGCACCATGGAAAATAAAGTTGAATTTTATATTTTACGTTTAAATACAATTCTATGTTTAGAATAATTAATAATTATATAGGATATATAAAGAAGAGGATTGGTTTATATGTCGGGTTGGGGATTCGATTCGTGAATGACAGCTAATGCGTGCGAAAACCAAGCGAAACCAGAGAATGAGTAAAAAAAAATACTCTTATGAAAAAACACCTGTTTGCTATATAGTATAATTATCTATAATATTATAATCCTATCTTATAATATTATTTGATTAAAATAACTAATATACCCACGTAAGTAAACTCATAATTTGGGCTTGGATTTTGTCCCTATAGCGTCTATTCGGTAATAAAAGTTATCTTCTACAAACGCTGTGCTCTGCTAACTCCGCTTATCAAATAAAGCGTGACTATATATACAGGAGCTATTCAACCGTATAAATAGGCAATTTTTATGGGCCATAATTAATAACTATGTAATGAAAGTAAAAACTACGGTAGGTACTGTTCCCGTGTATAATCACTGCATACATAATAAAATTTAAGTGCTTAACCGCGTTTGTCTCTGTGGGTCTATTTCTTTTAAACCACTAAACGAATTTGGATACTGATTCATGATGGTATAGATTTTTTTCGGAATTTTTGTATATAACGTACTTGTATATTAAAAAATATTAAAATTTCGTGTCATGTTATTTGTTCCCAATGAACAGCTGAATGAGTCAACCAAATTTTAAACGGTTGAAACTTTTTACACTTTTTGTAGTGTTTTCCAAATTAAGAAATAGGATATTTTTATAGAAACTCTATTATTTTTGTGATTGCAAATTATTATTTAAAGTTTACAGCTAAATCCCGTAGATTTTTAACGATTTCGTCTTTATTCGTAAATAACTATTTGTCTGTATTGAATAATTTACTAGAATAACATCCACCAAATAATTTACCTGTATATTTATACAAAACTAGTTAACCCGGAAAACTTTGTACCGCTATAATTTCGTATTCGTTCAATTATTTAAAAAAAAATTAAAAACAAGCAAGAATTATCCAATTTGTGCAGTCGTTTGGAGGTTATGCGCATTTCGGCGCTTTTAGACTTAGAAAATTTGATGTTGTGTAATTAAGTAGTAGGTAATAAGATTAATTTGTGTTTGTACTTGAATCCGTCAAAGTCCAGATTGCTTGCTAACTAATGTAACACGCCACTAATCGGCTTTACGAGGATTGTGTGGTTTGTGCAAGCTTTAAGTAAAATTTGAAGCCTAATGCTCGGTATATAGGCTTTTAGGGTGCTCAAGCGTGCTGGGATAACGATGTGCTAGAAATGTAACAAACCTTACTTAATACAACTATGTAATAGGTACATTTATATTCTTCTACATATTTTAGATTTAGGAATGTAAGTTTCGTAATTAGTTTAGTTAATTTATATGTAAATAATATTGACGTGTTCAATATTGTATAGTGCTGATTTATATTGTTACGGATTTATTTATTTATTACAGAATCAAAGAAAATTTATATTGAGAAAAAAAGTTAAGGTCATAATCACGTAAATAATTAAGATTTGGGTCCAAAGAGTTTGCTTTGCTATAAGGTTGTCTCGTTATGATGTTACTTTTAGTTTATTTTATTTAAAACAAACCAATATGGATCAAATATTGAAAAGCCAAGATTTATTTATTAAACTTGGCCAGCACGCAACGCACTAATTTCAATTTCGAGAAAGAGTTCACGACGCTCGACCGAACTGGTCAGATAAAGACTGGTTTCTGTATCTCGAAAAAAAATAATTTAAAAAACAAACACACGGGAAGTCGCTCTGATAATCTGGCGGTGGTAAGTGCGGTTTTGACTTTAATGTGTTAATAAAATTGTTAGCGTTTTGTCGGCGAAACGAGAGCCCGATGTTCGATGTGACGCGGACAAAATGGCAACATGCAATGACGATTTGGAATCATTTAAATGTTTATATTATAAGTTCGCTGCATGAGTTCGCTCTGCACAGGTTATTGGGACTCACCAAGATTGGCAGACATGATTTCTTGGTCTTTTGGCTTCTTTTTCCGAGGGCGCCCTTTTTGCCGGGGTGGAGGCGCTGTGGAACCGTTGAAGAACGGGCCTTTAGGAACATCGGAATCCACCCGGGCGAACTCAGGGGATGGGTATGGTGAATAGTGGGCTCCGGGAGGGGGGCCCGCGTACGGCCCGGGACACATCTGGGGCGGTCCCGGCACAGCCATGTGCGGTCCGTACTCCGGCATAGTCTCATAATGCAGCCTGTGAAAGAAAAGTTTCAAGACTTTAGAAAAAATAATTTCCTTACTTGACTGCAGTTAAAAGGTTCCTATGCTAACAGTCAGCCGTTTAAAATATAGCGTTAAGGTTCTCGTTTCCGCTTCATCGAAATATGAACAAAGTGGAAACAAATCTAAGACCGCGTCGCGTCGATTTTTTCCCGGTTTACGATAAAGTGCATTTTTCAGTAGTGGATTTATAGCTTTACGCTTTAAAGAACTTTGAACAAGACTTTTGACATAGACTTATATCCACACCATTGCAACTGTATTTCTCTAAGGAACAGGTGCACCTGGCATCTACATATTTACTTTCAGTTCTTTTATAACTTTTAATTAACTTAAAATCAGATTCTTGTGAGGCTTATTATCATCTAAGCTAAAGATTCTGAAATACTGTGATGAATTTAGCTGTCTTGGTAACTGACCTGCAATAAACAGCCGAATCTCTGATGCCGAAGGTGTCTCCCTTATTGAGGGGCGTGCTGCAGAGCGCGCAGGAGAAGCAATGGACGTGGAACACGAGGTCCCGTGCGCGCATCACCAACTCCGACGCCGAAATCGGTGTATTGCAGCGAGCGCAACGCTTTGAACCGTACAACCTGTCAAAAAGGAGAGAATTTAAATTCGGAATTATCGTTCCACTGCTATCCACGTGTCTCCTCTCATTTCAGAGAGGTGTGGCTATAGTCCACCGCGCTAGTCTTTAGTGTGGCTGTGATGGCCTGGTGTTATGATCAGTGTACTGACATCACACATTCAAAGGCACCACTGACTTTTCGGATGTTATGTGCGTATTCATCATATTCCCAAACGGTAAAAGAAAACATCCTGAGGAAACCTGTATGCTTGAGAGACTTTCTTGATGCCGTGTGCCCTACTTTTTAGGCAAAAGTGAGCTCAACCTAAGTAATAGATACCTATCGATACAAGGAATATGTCTTTAAAAGTCATCACGTTACTTCGTTTTAGTGGAAAAACTACACGAATTTTCTTAGACTGCGTACGCAGTCACACATATTATGAGACACATTTAGAAACTTTTTTCTTTTAAAAAGACCACCACGTGTGTTATTTATTACGACAAAATTTTATGAAAATATATAACCGCAAATTGACTTAAATACTTGCCACATTATTGTGCATAGTAGGTATGTAATATAATATAATAGGCTAATTTAAGTTATCAAAGTGTTGCCTAAAATATGCTGAAAGTCTGAAACTTGTCAGCCAATAAGCTGAAGGCATAATAGCTCTGCCCACTAAGGCAGATAGGTATAGTAAGTACCTATCTATGTATATTTAAGCTAAACCACTGTGAAATCACAAATTCACAATTAGTTAAGGAGTTATCAGCTAGGTAATTAAATATTAAAGTTTTATAACTTTTTACCACGAATACTCATTATCTACCCAGGGTCGTTTGTGCACGTCGTTAGCATAAATACATAATTTGTGGCTACTTACAATAAAATTCTGAAAAGGCTAAGGCTGTCTTATTTCAGTCGTAAATTATTGTGTAGCAATAAATTCTATAATTATTATTAAAAATTAAATCTGTGCAGTAGTGTAAAACATGATTCAGGTATTTCTTTTTCTAGGTCAAGCAAGGCGTTTTTCAATAGCAGCTTTAGAGATATCAGTACACATCTGACTATCCCTTTATGGATATAGGCGTAAGGCATAACATATATATGATTCAGCTATTAAAACCAACAGCGCGCCTCCTACATTATTAAAGGTATTATTTATAAGCCTAATTCGTCTCAATACTCTTGCTAGAAGATTACTCATAATATTGTTATCTGTAGGTACGCATATAATGTATCCGTATATAAACCAAGATATATGCTATGCATATGTATATATGCAACATAAATAATATGTATACATTTAACAGGTATTTACGATTTTGACGACCCGACTTATATTGGCGCAGTGGCTAAAGGATCAGCCTGTGCGCACGGCGCAAACGTATGATCTAGAGGTAGTTGATCCCGGTTGTGTACGTATAAATTTATGTTCGTACACATACCAACAACACAGACGAAAACCGAAAAAAAAACGGCGTCTATAAACTGTCAATGTGTTGTTGACCTACAAGTAACTTACAGCTTACCTAGTTACATTCAAATTTGACGAGCTCAAACCGCCACTTTAACTTAACAACTTCAATTAACTCTAAGTCGCCTCATAACAACAATATTATTACATGTTATTGAGTTACATAACGTTTCCGTAACAACAGTTAAAAATAGCAAGCTTTTCAGTTCCAATAAATATGTACTGGCATTTACCTCAATTTAACCATTTCATAAACCAATTCTCAGTAACACTTGTGGTTAATTCAACTAGGTTTAAACGTCGATTAATGAACTGTTAATAAACGTTACAAAAAATTTATTTGCTGCAATAAATTTGTGATTTTTAACTTTAGTCAAATATTTGGAACTTTTTTAGGGAAAATACGTTGGGTAAGCAGATAGTCTTATTTGGGTAACCACAGAGTAATGTCGGTTACCGTTCAAATGAACTTATCACACGATACACGAAGCATTTAAATGTAAACAAATTACTTAGTACCGTTTTATTGGCACTAGCCTTCAAATATAATTGAATAAAGTTAATAATCCAAACTCCGAATACAACGATAAAGAAACTCTTGGTTCGACCTTGAAAACGCACCCAAGACTTGCCATTATAAGTATATAAAATTAAACAAATATGCATTTAAAATCTGCACAGTTAGTCCTTTTTTCCCGAAAATTATCCAACTTTTATCGAAATATTAACGTTCTAGGAAAGCATATAAATACTATCATAGACACATTACGATTCTTCCTAAACTAACAGAGTACGTTAAAAACAACTTGAAAAAAAAACGAAAATCAACCTTATCTCAGTTCAGTGTCCAAAAATAAATGTCATTCTGTACTGACCGGCCGAGGCCTTTGGTTTTAAAATGATAATTAAATGCATCCGCCGGTCTCGAGATCTCAGATAGCGGTTTCTTCCCCCGAGTGAGACATCCCGGTGTGGTCCGTTCCCTATCTAGATCGTACTCTTAGCTGCTTTAAATAAGACGTTAAGGAAATACCGGGTGAACGTTAGAAATTTTTTAGATACTTAACTGACTATCATCAGAAATCTTTGTTAATGACCATTTTAATTACAATTTCGAACTCATGCTTTGGCAGTCTATGGCTGGCTTCCGTGTCAACTACAACACACATATACATTATACATCCCACGACCGTTAAAAAGGCTTTTATGTACTTAGCGTTTTCATTGACCAATGTGCGTTACTGGAAGGTAATTCTTGTCTTACTCCTAAGTGTGAAAACAAAATCAGGATTAAATATTTTTAAGTCAGACATTCATAATTATTTTTATTTTATAAAGATAAGGACAGCTAAGACGAGTCTGAAGTAATTAGTTCAGTCTCAATCCGTTTACGATAACCTTGGACACGGCTTTACTCTCAGATTGCTCTAATGCGGGAGAAATATCGTCCGTTTCAGTATAAATACGCACAACTCAGAAAATACATTGGCATGCCTTGGGATAGATCTTGAAATTTTAGACTTCGAAGTCCACAGGTATCATAACTACATAAGCTATCATAACTTCTAGCAATTATAACATTTTCATAGTTACATTTATTATGAACAGTGCTAGACTATACAATAATTAAGATAAAAAAATACATGAAGTACAGATATTTCCCGCAAACTAAAAGGATGAAGCTCGATAATTTTAATTCTTAGTTCACAACATTCTTTTGTGCAAATACCTTGAAACCAAGTCTAAGCAGAATGTAGGTATGCAATGAGAGCGGGCAGGTATTTAACTGTTGTTGAATTATGATTATAGTTAGAAATTCCTCGGCAGTAACCGTGTAAAAAGTAACAAAGAAAGGACTCGGAATAATATTTTATTATCTTGAAACGTATTTCTCATAGCGGAAAAAGTATATAGTTTGTTTAATTACTAATTGTAGCACAGTTATACTGTCAAACATGCCCATGTATATAAATTCCTTTGACAGATATGAAGCTGGTACTTTTAACTGGACTATCTTCTTTATATTTTTAAGCTTAGGGTAATAAACGAAGCATTATTATGGCGAGATTACGGAATACCCTTAATTTAAATCTAAGGTTCTGCTTAGTAGCGAAATAGAGCGTATGCGCCCCTTGATTACCGCGTTAACTAGCACCATACCCTACCCAGCATTGAAATGAAGTTATCGAAGGTTCGTGGGTGTTAGTCACGAACGATCGTATCTTGACCACACGGGTCTGCGGACCCTGGACCTCTAGTCCCGGGTTGTGAAACCATTGTTTCACTTGGGCGAAACTATGATGTTAAGTACAGAGAGGCAATAGCGATGGTAAAAAATGGTAAGCCTATGTGGTAGGTTATTATGAGTTGGTTGATTGAAGAAAACGGGCCTTTATTATTTTTTTTTGTTTTCGCTAGGCTTCCTTTTTTAAAGTCATTCTTTCTGATCTGAAGAATGACTTTATAAGACGAAGCCTCATCATGCTTATTGTAAAAATGCACCACCTGCAGACGAATTACCCAACAATCATAATTCAACTTCGTAGATTATAGAGTAGAAGTGGTCGTAATTCAGGTTGCAAGATTTGACCAAAACAAACTAACATTACAAGTTGAATAACTAAATAAATAACAATGCCAGTAGAACAAAACTAACTTTAACATTTTTTTTTTATATTGGATAACAGCAAGAGAATATTCTAGAAAACGAAAGTTAAACTTTAAGAAACATAAAAAGCACAAAATATTGCGACCAAGGACAGTTTCACACGTAGCATCATGAAGTTTACAACCGCGCATCCATGTTCACAGCTCGATGGACTAAAAAAAAATGGAAAACACATGTCACTCGTAAATAGTCCTCATGTGAGTTACACCGATCATAATTTTCGGAGTCATCAAGCGATTCAGAGACCGCGCTGCTCGGAATGAAAGAAAAACGTAGACTGTGTCTGACTAGTGGGAGTCGGTAAGATTGATTGTTGCAGTGCGTGTGCTATGGAAATAAATTTGATGTGCTGGTGAATGGTAAAACCTGTCTCATTACATTTGTATCGAGTGATGTTGTTGCTCATAATCCGCTGTTGCCACTAGTTGCGCGTGTGATTTATCGAGAGACTGGATTTAATGAAAAAAATAATTAATACGTATTTTAATTCTATTTTTTTTTAAATTAAAGGAACATTAAACAGTTACAAAATTGACACTTATGCTAAGATTTATAACAGTGAATTGTATTGACAATTATGCAATCCACAGCACTGTTCACAAGCTGACATAGTATTTTAACATTAGGAGTAAACTATCGCTAGAGGTTTTGATGTAAGTAATATCACTTGTCCAACCACACAATTATGTACATAATTATGTAGTTGCATATTTGTGATGAAGTTGATAATAAAGGAGGAAGTATAATATAACATAATATAAAGTTACGTAAATAATATGTAAACAATTTTCAATTTAATTATATATAGTAATAATAATAATAATAAATAAATAAATAAAATAAATATATAATACATAGTAGTATACTACAATATATAATAATACATAGTATAAGAGGAATATTTAGTTAGGTATGCAACCACCGATATAAATTACGCAATCGATATCAAACTGCACATTATGTCAATAGCTGCCTTAGATTAGGCAAAGAATATTTAATATAATGATAACAATCAATATTCCCTATATATACTTTCAGAATTTCTTTGCCCAAATCTTAGTCTATTTACGAAGTAAAGAAAACATACGCCTCAATTATGTAGTACTTAATAACTATTTTATTATATATAGTGAAGTATTAAAAGTGATAAAATATCAATGCTAACGAAAAGAAACGACCATAACCACATGTATACAAAAATTTAATTAAAAGAGAAAAATGTATTATAAATGGCCATGATTTTCATGTGGAGTAAGTTTTAAAAAGTTACGCAAACGCTTCATAAAACGGGGCGTAAAACAAACGATAATACTCTTAATGATCATAGATTTATGACCTGGAAAAAACAGGGAAATATCCCGTAAGTATTCAATAAGAAACTGCGGTTCCGTAATTAATTATTTTTGATGTGAAACATCTATAGCCGCACGTAAAACCGATTTCTGGCGTGGCGAAAGCGTCGCCACGAAATTTAAATTTGATTTTAGTTCTATTTTCAAGTTTACCTTTTTTTTTCGAATTGTGAATAGTATTAAACCTCTTTGAGTTTGTGTTAATATATTTCTTTTAACACATATATTTTTGATGTGGAAAAAAATCGTAATATTTTATTTTATCATTATGACATATTTAGTTCCTATCACAATATGTTCTTTTCTGCATATTACTTTTACAAAAAAATGTCGATGTTTCACATCTGCCAGGCGTCCCGTGACGGCTCACTGTTTTTCTTTTAATATAAATTGGATTTTTTGCCATGTTCATCCAATAAAAGTGGGTAAACAGACTGCTTTCAAGAGCTTTATGAAGTTGTCGCTATGGCGATATTTATGCTCTTATTGCAAAATCTTCTTTTAACCAACTTGCTATTTAAAAAAAGGCTAAGGGTGGCGCCATATGTGAGGGAAGATTCGGTCGGCAAATCTTACATAATCGTTAGTACGTCTAGCATACGGACGCATCTTCTGTCAGATGTACGACTATCCTAAAAAAATAACATACCATCACACCTGTCATCCCCGAAGGGTTAGGCAGAGGTGTACTAAAGACCTAGAGCAGATGGTTCTACTCTAGGTCTTTAGTACACCTCTGCGTTCAGGAACCTAAAACATACCGGCGAAAGGCCCACCTTTCGCCGGTATGTTTTAGGTTCCTTGTAATAGGAGGTGACACTATGCTATCAACTGGACACGAATTCAAACTCCGAGCTGCTACTGAGCAGTAGCTCGACCAGGGAATCGAATCCAAAACCTCTTGCTCAACAGACGCGTTTTACAACGAATAGACCAACAAGCCTAAAATACCGGCTAACTGGAAATAGGCTGAGTTTTGTGTGTGATTTTAATGGCATTAAATCTTCTTTGATGGCCATCTTCAATACAATAGAGGGAGGCGTCAAGAACATACTGATTGTCCCAAAACCCCTCATGTGCCACGACTCTGTACGTTACAAGTCGGGTATTGTAAAACACAGATAAAGTAACACAGAACAGCGCTATCACCGTAACGGTTATCGTTGCATCGGGCAACACCGTGAATTGTAGCCGTGTTTCCTTGTAAATTAACTAAATTAAACAAATTACTTAGTGTTTGTATAAGTCCATAGTGTATTCACCTCGGTGCTGCACATTAATCCTTACTTTGAAACTGTAATGTTGTAGGTTCAGAGAGGAATTATCACGCTTTCGTGCGTCAAGAAATAAACACTTAAAGAAATCAATAACTAAGTGAAATCTTGAATATTATGTCGATAACTAGGTGTAGTATTGTAAATTGCATAGAGGAAGCCTAGAATTCAATATTTTAGTGTATTATTTAAGTAACTATAAGTTCTTAAACTAAAAAATAAAGCAAAACGAAGTAGAAATTAGGAACCACGTAATAAAATAAACATATTTATGTACGTGTTTAAAACTTATAAAAGGCGAAATCTGCAATTTTTAAGAACTCCAGTTCCAAAATACACTTCATTTTTTATAGCTTATCGTGTAACAATTTTCATTTGTATTGTTTATGTTTTATGATGAAACAAAAGCGAGCCAGAATTACATATCCACAAACCTTTAGAACTCGCAAAATACTTGCGGAAAAAAGAATAAGACTTAAACACAATACCTCCCGTTTCGGTCGCCGAGTTAGGCTAACAAGCATCGCATTAAATATTTGGTATCCGAAACCCTTTATCGGCACTTGGCCGGCCCTCTGCACGCTAGAAACGAGCCGATTCTTCACGCCGTGAACAACAATGGGTCGCGGCAAGCTTTATTTGTGAATAATATGCTACGCCAAACGAATATGACACGGCAATTCGCCTGCCGATAATTTCGATAGAAAAAGAAATGCGAGAAATGGTTCGAAAGCGAAGTCGTTAACGCGATCGGCAAATATTATCGCGAAATTTAAATTGACAGTGATGGATGAGGTTTCAACCTACATACCTAGCATTCTAATTTATTGGGAACGTAGCCTTGAAGTCAGCGGTTAGAAAATCTATTGAACTAAATAATTATTATATTTACAATGAGGTACCTTTTGAATAAGGGAAGCCCGCAGAAGGCTAAGGAATCTTGAATGCTGGAGCCAATTACGTATTATATTTATTAATTCCACCATCTTAAATGATTATAGTTAATATTCAAGGAGGTGCACAAACAATTTCGCGGCAAATGTAATATCAATTGACACTGTATTATAGTATGGTGAGCGTTCCTCGCGAATGACAGAAGATGAGAATCGTAACATATGTATGTATATTACTGATTTGATAAAAAACCCTATAATTAAAGTTGTATGTTTTTGATGACCGATTAGCGCAGCGGCTGCTTCGGGTTTGAATCCCGGCGGCGTAATACCTGGGATGTTTATATGTATTAAAAAAACTATGTAGTAAATCAAGATAGCGCTGTGTACGTAATTATTTATATTATACACAGCAGTGGTATGTAAAATAAATAATATATAATAAAAAACCATTGGATCAGCAGAAGGAAAAGATAATATAGACGTTACAAAAACTATAGCTAAATACCTATAGGTACCTGCTATTGATGGTTCCCTCCAAGTCCTTGGCGGTTTGCCGAAACCGATCCGTTCCGCGTCGGTGAACGTATCTGGAGCGTAGTCAGAAATACGATGTTTTGGTGTGAACTCTAAATCTAGTATCCTGACGCCTCTTTATCGCCGCCTGACCGACAGAAGCGTTCGTAAATCTCGTTGTACAACTTTCTTCGAAGTCGCAAGACATGTACACTACTATTTTGACTTTGATGTCGGAGGCCAAGATCCACTTCTAGTCGTTAAGTCACCTAAGTATTAAGAAATTAATAAAGGTAAGTACTGATAACTAACTTGTCAGTGTAATGGTCGCTAGTGTGACAAGAACTCTTGGGTTCGATTCCCAGGTCGAGCAGTCTCATTGAATTTTTCTATCAGTAGTAACTTGGAGAATTTGGGACCGATTAATGGGTCACCCTCTATTACATACAACCTAAAACACTGTAGGTATGGAAATGTGGTTGTACTTTTAGTACACCTCTGCCTCACCCGTTGAAAATGATAGGCGTGATGATATGAATAAAAGTAGGTACGCTTAAGAAATTTATCATTGCGAATTCATCTTGAATTTTAAGTTAAAGGGTGTAATTCTTGTTTTTAGCACCTGTCATCGTATAAATTACCTTAAAATGCAAACGGACACGTACTCAATGGCACGCAATTTGTTCGTCAGGGTCATAAAATATGATTATGTGATCCGCATTTGTAACGATCGTTAAGGCACCGACGTAACGTGGTTGTAAGTACCGCCATGGAAGTAAATGAAGAAATTAATAAGGTTACTACACAAATAAGTACTGAAGAATATTATATTCTTTTATTACTTCTTTTTGTTGAACACAAGTTTTTTATTGAAGAAATTTCGCTCGGTCTATAATTAGGTATCATTTTTTGTGAGACAAACGATCTTAAAGTTTTGAACAATTTTGGAGAAACATTTGCTGTATTATGGAAATATTTGAAATTGACATTTTTATTTTTTTATACTGTGAGTGTGGCAAAGAAGGTTACGACCCACCTGATACCAAGCAGTTAGCGTAGGCTATGGACGTACGCAACCCCAGAGGTGTCGCTTGCACCTCGAATCTATAGAAGCTTCTTCACTCCCTTGTTTAACAACCTCAAAATTGTTTTAAGTTTCAAGTGCAATCAATAGGCATGCCCCCTATTAAATAGGACCTATAAATATACCAGCGAAATATGAGTATACATTAGTTCACTTCTGCCTAACCCTTCGAGGACGACAGACGTGATGTTCTTAGAGTACCTACGTAAAATATGATAGGTAAAACATAATATACTGATGCGACACTTGAACTTCTATACAAGCCGCGACTAAATAAATACACGACGACACAAACGGGCGGCCCAAATACCGCGGCGACAAATGTGCGACAAAACTGTCGCAGGGAGATTGATAGGGCGTCGCCGATAGATGGCGGTGCCGTTAATTAGCCCCACGACCGGGTCGCGTCGCGTCGCGGTGTCGCACGCCAATCGTCCGCGACCGAACCGTGCACCCAACCGCTGGAACTCGACGCGCGACGGCGGCGGCGCGGCGCGGCGACGTACCCATTGACATTGACGTCCAAATATTTTGTACGCCTCATTGGTATAGTTCAAATGACGTTTATGGGTTTGAAATTCACGAAAAAGGCCGATCCTATAATTTTTTAATCGTTCTATCCATCATTTATTAAGAAAATTTATAATTTATCGTGTATTTTTCACTTTAAATTATGTAAAAAATGTGTCTACATATCTTAAGTATATAAATCTAATTAAATTATAACGCTACAAATTTTAGAATGAAAGAGAGTGATGGCATTATTAATTTATAGAGCGGCATCCCTCTCTTACATCCAACACCACAGATCGTGTATGTCGATTCACTTCGAGGAGTGTGCGCCGCCGCCGGTTCTAGTTACCTTGGTAAGGGCGCCCGCTGACGGATTTATTTTTAAGCTCATAACTTTAGTCGCGTATAGCTAAATTAGAATGAATTAATGGCATACACATTTACCTGAGGCTACCAGATATAATTTTACTAGTACAATATTTATTTACGTAATTATTATGATTTCATCTAATAACAATTTGTGTATTATAGTATTATATATATTTACAAAGTAAAGAGTTTAAAATTGCTTCACCAAACCACGAAAGATGGGTTAAATAATCGCACTTTCGAAACACAGCGTCGTACGTCGATGCATGCGAATTATATCTAATAAAGACTTGTATATTTCGTCCGTGCATATGTCAAAAGTTATCGCAACACGTACAAGACTTAGATCCTTGTCTGTCACCCACTATTCATTTTAAAGACACATCATACGAACACAAACGATCATTATGTTGTTTAAAAATGTAATGCACGAAAATATAACTTTTATATGAGGGTTTCTTTTTGTTTTTTTCGTTCCTAGTAACTTAGTTGAGCTTTTCAAAAAATAATAGAAGGTTTTGTCTGTAATTTCCCTCTTTTCGTGTTTAAATGTATCGTTATAGGTATTGCAACATGAAATAGTAGGTCATTCTACATACATACACACGCCTTTTTCCTATTAGGGATTAGTAGAAACTATAGAATGAGACGCTCGGTCCGTGCATACCACTTTTGCCTCGTCTACATTCATACAGCACGCGCGCCGGCTACGAGTACTGCGCACCTGACCTTTTTGAAGGAGTTCACCAATTAGGTCGGTTTATCTCCTTCTAGGGCGCCGCGCACCCTCCTGTTTCCACTGACATCCACCGTATAAAATCCTTTTGTCAATCGAACCCTTAACAAATCGAAACCTTAACATTAATTATCTACAAGTTTAAGCTATTCTATAATAAAAAACCCTTTGAATTTGATCAGCCTAGGTTAACAACAGAATAAGATATTGATCTATAAACTTACTCGAATATGAAACATTGAAATAAAACTTTATCTTTAAATATTATATACTTTTTGCGGGTTATATAACGCGCTACATTGATATTATTTCATCCCGACTTTTTAATTTCTTTGCAACATCTGTGGTCACAGGCAGACTGTCATACATAAAAATGTTGAGTAACTGTTTATAATCAAAACATCAAAACAACCAACTCCTGTGTACTTGTTGGGATACAATAATTCCTATACCGTAATAAAATACGTAAAAAGTAGGTTTTATTTAAATAAAATATGTATACCTGAAGAAAACTATAAAGTGGTAGGTATTTCAAATCATAAAATCCTTCAACCGTAAAATCTACACAGTTTTATTCCCAGACAGTAGGTTTATGATAAGTATCAAAATTAGATCATCGTATTTATACAAATCTTTCCATCAGTACAAACTTTACAAAATATTTTGAATATAATTATAATTAATTGTATCCAAATGCATCGATCAAGTTAAATGAATGATGTTTCCTGTTTTCCAACTTGTTTAATCAACTTAGAGCTACATAAAAATAAACATAACATTATGTAAGAATTAGGTTAATATTAGAATATATTTTTCCTCCTAACTAGTAATTTATGGGGACTGAAGATAAAATAAATTAAGCTAAAAAACACGTATAATTATAATTGTTATTAATTATTCTACCATTTCGAATAAACTACGGTAAGGGAGAAATGTCTTTAGAACTTATCGTATTAATACATACACACATAGTACATACGATAATACCTATGTACTAGTATGTACTTACAATGAGCACCAAAAAAACAAATGATACAACATTGATTTAAAAACGTTCTAAATTTAAAAGTGTTGCTATAAATCATCTGTTGCATTTATCATTGATCACAATTTCGATCACCTGTCAGGTATAAATCGCCACTTCAAACTAAACCGAAGAACAACCAAAGCCATTTAAACTATAAAAAAAATCCTCACCAACTATACAATTAAAGTATCATCAACACGTTGTACACTGTATTGCAATTTAACAGTTCTGCCGTTTACACAGTCGGACAGTTCACTTAATAGCCGTTTGTAATGTGTAGTTTTTTTGCACGCACGTGGCAGCTTTTTCTATGTGATGTCAGCAAATGATTCGGAAAATCTATTAGGAGCATGTTAATGTTATTAATTACTGGGGAACTATTTCTATGGTAAAATGTATGTGAGAATTCCTGAAACATGTTGTAGCGTGAATTGATTGATCATTGACGATTGTCGCGATTAAGAACGTAAAATAATTATTTAATATGTATGAAAAAAAAATAGAGCCAGCATTTTTCGTCTGAAAAAATACTAACGCCATTTAGTACAAAAAATAAACAATACAGAAATGTATCTGTATATTTCCAGAAACACATTTTATCTATGATTCGCGAGAATTAGTTAGTGCACTATATTAAAATACCTAGACTACCTACCTGCACACAGACTATTCAAATGTTTGTCAGTCGTTCATAACGCGGTGTCAACGAACTTGAGCCAAAGAAAAATAGAACAAATTCAAGCAACGGTCTTGTAGAATATTCACTAGTTCATTTCACCCTTTTGCATTCATTACGAGTTAGAAGAGCTTTAAGAATGTGAAATGCCTTTAACATTTTTACAGTAGTACAAAAGCGGGAGTAATTTACGAGATGAAGTGTTATAATAATTATGTCACATCTCTAGCGTTTTCTCACAGAATGATCGAGCGTTTCAAACCAATCTCGGGACGGGCGCGCGACTATCGCTTGTCTAAAATTTATCTCTAGATGTCAACTTACGTGTGAGTTGAGACGATTAGAAAACCAAATGTGGTGGACATTAGCTGAAAGTACTCTGATCTTGGTAGAATATTGTTAGACGTACACTGCTAGTGGATTTATTATGTTAATACTGTGAGCTTTAACATTATATTATGTAGAGTGTCTGTACTGTAGTTGCCATTCGAATAACATCCTTACTAACATTATAAATGCGAAAGTGTTTCTGTCTGTCTGTTCACGATTTAACCGTGCTTTAGATTGGTACAGATCTAGATCAAGTTTGGTAAGGAGATCGTTAGTTGCTATTTTGACTTCTAGCGAAGGACATAATATAGTTTTTGTCACAAAAATCCTCCCTTAAAAGCGGAATCGATAAATTATTACTTAAAAGAGAGTGAAAATAAATAAGCAGACTGAATAAAATTACTAATTATACGCAGACAAATTCGCGGGAAAAAACTATAATAGTTTACCATAAAATTGAAGTTTTTACATTACAGACACGCAAGCGTATTACTAAAACATTTTTCTATTTGTGTTATTTTTGTTTGACGATAACAGCTGTTGGATGATTGAATGATTGAATGATTGTTTATTTCTGTAAATAGATCTTTTTAAAGACACTTTTACAAGTCATGTACATTTTTTTTTTTAGTATCTAGTTGACATCGGCATTTCCTAACTGACGACCTCTGAGAAGAAATGCCGAAACAAACTCAGAGAATCATGGTCTCTTTTAAAGTCCAAACATTTTGGTTACAATATGTGAGCCTGACGATGTAAGTTAAAGTCTGGGATGGCCTTTTGAAGAAAGCACCAGTGCAGCTTTGAGTTGACCTGTCCATACTGACAGCACGCATACGTCAGCCATCGTTTAGCTCAAACCATTATTGTGGGAGCTTAACGACCCGACGCACGTCTATGCAAGATCAGCGGGACATTTGCGTAGGCCATTTCAAAAACCCAAAGCCGCCAGACATTAGTTTGTAAGCGTATGTTTATCTACCTACAAAGTGCTCACATTCACATAGATATGTATATTATAAATAATCCCAATGCATAAAAATCAACATAATGTCAAATATAAAATAATTATGTCAAAACATAACATTAACATAATGTCAAAAATATAAAATAAATAAAGTCAAATAATAATAATAATTAAAAATCTATAGGTATACCTATACAATTCATGTCAAGATATAAATTAATGTCAACAAAAAAAAATTAAAAAAAAATAATAATAATTAACATCAATGTCATGAAAAAATAATGTCCAAATCATAATAAATTACAGTAAAAGACGTTCGATAGCCCGGTTCATTAGAACTATTCAATCCCAAGCAGTTTTATCATCCATGTAATCTTTTAACGTATAGTAGCCTTTAGCACAAAGTCTCTGTTTGATAAAGGATTTAAATCTGCTGAGACTTAATGTCTGTACATGGGTTGGAATTTTGTTATAAAAGCGTATGCATTGACATCTAAAGGATTTACTGATTTTCTGGAGCCTAGTTGCAGGAACAACAAATTTATTCTTATTCCTAGTATTAATATTATGGATATCACAATGCTTTTCAAAGAGATTGATATTCTTGTAAGCATATAAAAGATTTTCGTAAATATACTGTGATGGAACAGTCATAATATCAATTTCTTTAAATTTCTCCCTCAGTGAATATCTGGGACTTAAGTTATAAATTGATCGAATAGCCCTTTTCTGCAACACAAAAATAGTTTGGATGTCAGCAGCATTCCCCCACAGTAGAATGCCGTATGACATCACGCTATGGAAATAACTAAAATAAACTAACCGAGCTGTATCTATATTCGTTAAATTACGAATTTTTTTAACGGCATAAGCTGCAGAACTAAGCTTCTTCGACAATTTCTCTATATGTGGGCCCCACTGAAGCTTAGCATCTAAGGTAATGCCTAGAAATACAGTGGTATCTACAAGATCCAACTCTCCACCGTTAACTAGTACACTGGTTTTAACTTGTCTGACGTTAGGCGTTGTAAACTTAATACATTTAGTTTTGTTTTCATTCAAAACTAAATTATTTGCATTGAACCAATGTACCACTTTCGAGATAGCAGTGTCCACATCGTATGTAGTTCTTTGCTGACGTTTTAGTTTAAATAAAAGCGAGGTATCGTCTGCAAACAACACTATCTCTTGATTATCTCCCATCAGATAGGGTAAATCATTAATATAAATTAGAAATAAAAAAGGGCCAAGAATTGAACCTTGCGGAACTCCCATAGTAACAACCGACCCCGGGGATCTCTTTCCATTGACGTCCACTTTCTGAATCCTCTTACCCAGGTACGAAATAAGAAGATTCAGAGAAGTGTTCCTCACGCCATAGTGGTGTAACTTCCTGATCAATGTATCGTGAAGAACGCAATCGAATGCCTTAGACAAATCGCAAAAGATACCCAAGGCATCGTGTGACTCTTCCCATGCATCAAAAATGTGACCTAGAAGTTCAACACCGGCATCGGTTGTTGAACGACCCTTGGTAAAGCCAAACTGTTTTCTATTAATTAGGTTGTTGGCGTAAAAGAAACTTTGTAATTGATCTAAAATTATTTTTTCAAAAATTTTACTGAATGTTGGTAGCACTGATATCGGTCTAAAATTAGTAGGGTCTGATGTGCTACCTGACTTAAACAAAGGTATAATCTTACTATTTTTCATAAGATCAGGGAATTTACCACTATCAATACATTGATTAAATATAAAGGATAAAGTGGGTGCTACAATGTGAATAATAAATTTGGCAACGTCAACAGAATTTCCCCACAGGTCTGCAGTTTTTTTTACATTTAGTGTATTGAAAGTTTTAATAATATCGCTACTGTTAACATGTTTAAAATTAAATTCAATAAAGCTAGCTTTTACGTTTTCCCTAAGTAGGTTCTCTGCAACAGTAGGTGATGAATTTAAGGATCTAGTGACCAGAACAGGAATACCCGTAAAGAAATTTTCAAATGCGGTGGCAACTTCTAAGTCTGATTTAATTATTTGTTCATCAATAATAAGACTATATTCACTGTTACGGCCAACAGATCTCCCTGTTTCACTGTTGATAATATTCCAGGTATTTGGAGATAAATATGATACCATGGGCCAACACCTTGAAAATATAACAACTAATTATGGTCAAAATAAATATCAACGTTCGGGGAAGGAAAATCTACGATAGCGTAAACGACGCAATTTCGTAAGCTAAATATTAATAGTTAGGTAAATTAAAAAGATAATTAGACAAGTATGTAATAGTTTTTTCCACTACATATAACTAAAAACCTAATAGTGTTTGATGGCCTTCAAATATACGTTTTACCTCGCTTGTATTAAAAATCGTACCTATAACCTTACGTTCAGCCGCAAACCTTACAGTCACTGGACCAATAAGACAATCTAACGGCATAATAATCCTACTCATATTATAAACGTGAAAGTTTGTAAGTATGGATGTATGGATGGATGTTTGTTACTCTTTCACGCAAAAACCGCTTAACAGGTTTAGGTGAAATTTAGCATACATATAGTTTATTACCTGGATTAACACATAGGCAACTTTTTATCTATATGTTTACTATGCGGGCAAAGCCGCGGGATGCAGCTAGTATAATATAAAATATAAATGACTTGATTGTGGTAACCAAAACGTTTTCAATTAACACGAATATAAAATACACTTGGGTTTAATTTGTTTACTTTGAACACCAATAAAAGTAATAAACAAGAAACTTTAAGTGTGTCTTTAGCAGGAATTTACCCGATCTCGTTATCAGAAAGAGGGTTATGAGTTTCTTCTTATCCTATTTTAAAAGCTTGCATACATTTTAATGTGTTAGCTTTGGAATTTGTTTTAGCTCGCGACGTCCGAAGGAGAGGTCAAGTAGGTATACTGTCAGTTCAAGTCCCTCTTTTTAACTACTAAGCTGTAGAATGTATTTTAATACAGTTTATATTTAACAACTTTGTTACCAAAAATTTGCACAGGCTGTTACTGTCTGTTACAAAGCTTAATTTATTTGACATTAGAGTAGTCTTATTACTAGACTAGCGGTATTTAGAAACATAAGAACATCTGCAATTGAACTAGGCGTCGGTTTGCCAGTATCCCGGAGTACAGCTCATTTCAGGGGGCAGATGGAAAAAATGCCAGGAATACTCTTCTGAGACTCAATCTGTGTGAGGGAATGAAAGGAACAGAAAAACGTTCCACATTTACTACACTCAATGTTGCCTCATGTACTATTTTGTCAATTTGCGAGGTTTCTCTAAACATTGCTAAACACCTACGTTGGAGGTTCCAAACTCTTAAGAAATGTTGATTCTTTAAGTCAATAACATATGGCCGAACGGATGTAGTTAAGTAGTTTAGATTACGACACTATTTTATATATAAATATTCACTAGGAAGTTTCACTAGTGCCCTTTTCAGTAGCTCGCCTAATCGTTAAGATAACGCATACATTAAAAAACCAATTAAATAAATTTCTTTATATCACTAAAAATATTCGAACGTCAATCAACATTCGAAAAACAAATTTTATAATATCGACTAAGATATCGGTTTAAAACGTATCGATATAACTATGTTCGATTCAAATTTGTCATTTCAATTTTACAGTGTCTATTAAAATTATCTATAAATCGGTTTTTATTCTTCCGTCGGGTGCCTACCGTTTCGATTTTATGACACGATAAAAATTCTGTGGGAATTTTATAAGTATATACCTAATAACGATTTTAGAACCTAACTAATGGAACGAGATTTTTATTCGATTTCGACAAAAAATAATAATCAATCAACCGTTGACATGTCGGAGTGGATCGACGGAGTTTTAAAGTTTTAATGCCACTATATAGTAACGTTATTTGATAGATATATTATGTTGGAAGTCAATAAAATCAATGTTTTATTTGAGTAACTGTAAAGTGGATGCGCCGCCGTCACGCTCCGATTCCCTTTTGAGCAGGATTTTAAGCAGTTTTAACAAGGTAGGTTGAATCTCGAGATAATTAATACTAAATAAACATTAATTACAATTAATTACATGGTATTACTACTATAGAAAACTTAAATTTAAATCTTTCATCAAATAACCTAGAATAATAAATAGCCATACATACTAGAGGTACCTACGTACTTTCATAATTATTCTGAACTATAAAAACTCACCAGGACATGAGTTGAGTCACGGAATCAGTATTAGATTCATATTTAATTTCAAATGGCTACAGCGGTTAAAAGGGGTGACACACACGTTTCACGCACCCCTACCACGGATACGAGAATCGACTAAAATTCAAAACTATCGTATTACAGAAATCGTAACAAATCGGCGTAGTGCGGGACACAGCGGGCGGTGTGTAGTGTTTGTTTGCAAATAAACACCCGGCTGATCCCCGGGGCGAGTGGACAAAGGTTGGGCAACCCCGGTTGCACAATACCAACCAGCGGGTCGTCGGCTACGTGTCGCGCACGCCGTGATTTCTCATGTGAAATAGGAAATCATATTTTTTTCGACTGTACGGCGATACCCGAGGGACGAAAGGTAAGTTTGGATAGTAATTATCGCCACAGATATGAAAATCAAGAAACATATACCGCTTTTGTTACTAAACTATATAGTATTCAGGTATATCTTTCTATATGCGCATATTATTAGAATTAATACATAAATAAGTAATGACAAAAGTCAAAGAACTTTAATAAGTTCATTGGAAGGAAATAAAAACTACCGGCAATGAACAAACAATAATATTATTGTTAACAAAAGTCAATATTATGAAATATAGACTTACTAACTTTAAAATAGACTAATAAGGCAATTGTTATATGATGAAGTATAACAAATGATGAAGTAAAACGAATGATCTTGACTAACAAAAAACAAAACTCAAAACAAACAGTGATCGAAAAACAAAACAACACCCATTGAGTAAAACAACAACTCAACTTTGACATTTCATTCGTCCACTTGAAATAATCGGAATAACACACTTAGGTTTATTTACACAACAGTCAATGGCCAACCCTTTTATAAAAAAAATGTCTTCAAGTGTATGACAACTCTATTGAAGTGATTATAACAATTCAACTAAACAAAAGCTTGAACACAAAAGTGATGGGACACGTTTCACTGAACAGTCGATTGTAAAGCTTAGTCGATAAGAGTGTGATCCGATGCGCGAAATCGTATTATTTTGCTAGTTTCGCGCTCGCATTGTGTGCATCATTGTGGTGTCTTTGCGGTGAATTCATAATTTTTACAGTGTAAAAGAACTTGGGGAGCCGTTGGTATACAGGTCTCATCCTTGTTTATTAATAATGCACTGATGATGTATTTTTTTTGTTTTTCAGGCTAAGCGGTAACTGTACATTTTTTAGAAGATTCGTTTGGAATATACAATATCATGCATTATGTCAGATAAAACACCAAAAATTACACATTCCAAACAACTTTGTATGTTTAGAAACTGTATTTTCGTGTAGATTTTTTATCTTTTGGGAATGAGATTCCTTTCGATTAAGGTGTTAATGGCATATGACGATCATAATACTTAATTAAGGGACTGCAAAGCTCTTGTAACTGCATAAAATATTCATGAAAGCCACACGGTCTGTTACGAATCTTCAAAAAAATCTTACAACACAATTAGCAACAGTGAATAATAATTTACCAAAACATGCACAGGGAACAATTCTACAGCCAACGGTCTCACCACAACATAATGTAGTCGTCACAGCCACAAAGGCAAGCACACAATATAATTGTCATCATTCATTTGTCAACATCCCTCACAATACGGGGATGCAACCGACCTTATTACAACGCCATAGAAGTGACTTATGGCAATGACGAAAAAAAAGCTTCCGCTTGTGGCATCTGCCACAACAATGCATTTATAGGTCAAATGGTTCCGTAAACAGGGATTGTTCGGGCCATATCGTGTAGTTTTTAGTTTCCCGATTTCTAAAGACGTCTATTCCGTATTCAGTTTCTTGTATGGTGGCTAGTTGTGCAACGAGAGTTGAAATGTAATCTAAATATGGATTTATATTCGAGAAAGGCTCGATTAATCGTCAAATGATTAAAACATTAAATGCGTCGCAATGAAAACCTAAGCAATTACATTATGGTATACAAATCAAAAGCCAGATGAGGAACGTGAGGTGAGGTCTTAGGGTTAATTCCTAAGTTAAGCAAAATTTTAATGAATTTTTCAAATAACTTCTTCTAAGAAGACTAATGGATTTTAAAATACACACAGGTGAATTGGATACAACAGTAGTTACCTACGCCTCTGCCTTCCCTTGCATGGGTGTAGGCTTGGTGGTATGAGATGAGAGATCAAGTCCTACAAAACGCAGCACATATTATTACAAAACCCCGTAGCACCCACGAGATCTAAACACGTACCTCAGCGAAGAAGTAAGCAGTTTGATGCGAATAGCGCATAGTGATAACTGACAGATAAACGTGATGATAGTGGCATTGTTTTACGTGTAACGGCCACAGAGTTTATCACGGAGAGGTGACTAACGCGGCTGGTCTGATGTTCGGCTGATAAGTACGCAGACCTAGAGCAAATGGATGCCCCAGTGGGTGTATCACTTAAGATATATGAATTACGTGGGAATTGTGTAGCTACCTATGGATGTTGTGAGAGGTTTGGTACTAGAACACTTTAACTATATCGTCAGGCTCACATATTGTAACCAAAATGTTTGGACTTTAAAAGAGACCATGATTCTCTGAGTTTGTTTTGGCATTTCTTCTCAAAGGTCGTCAGTTAGGAAATGCCGATGCCATCTAGATACTAAAAAAAATTACTTAACTTTTAAAAGTGTCTTTAAAAAGATCTATTTACAGAAATAAACAATCATTTTCAGAAACGTTGATTACGCTTAATAGAAAGGACGAAATGTGTCAATGGCACTGATGCTATGTCTGTAAATGAAAGACTGGGCATTACACCAGGCTTTTAGCATAACTATTTTGGGCAGATTCTAGAGGGGAGTATTTAGCTGTGAAACAAACGATAAGACGATGACATGATAAAAAGCGTAAAAAGAAGTTTTTATTTCAATAGTGTCTTTTTCAACATCGTTATTGTGCAAGTACGTTACTTGGGTCTAACAATAGAAAACAATTATATTCTAAAATCATTTTTCAAATTATATAAGAAATTTTATTAAATTCAAATTATTACTTATTTCGGATATAACTTAATAAATTGTGTAAAACAAAATAACGTTTACGTTGTGATTGCTGATTTTTCATTTACTTTTACCAGTGCAGTGGTACGTAAGCTTGCAATTTTACCGGCCAGTCGGCTCATAGTATTTCGGAGATAATTGAAAACTTTCTGCCAATCAACACCATCAACCAGTTGTTATGCAGTTACGTAAATAATTCACCATGCCGTCCACCATTTAATAGGCAGCACCATCGAAATATTGAAATAGCATGGAAAAAATTTGCTGGCATTAATTGCGGACCGTATGCTCTCAATTTTCTTTTTAATTTCGTTGTTATGATAGTAAAGGTGTCCGTTCCAGGTTATAGTTCAAATAAAATACCAGTTGAATTCACGCAAACACGTTTCTTGACAATTCCTAGAAATATGAAATAAATGTTCGAGCAGAAATGGAGGTGAATTTGAAAAAAAAAACAAAGTTAACAGATGAATTGCTTTTCTGTCTTACTAACGAACCGTTCACCTAAGAATGTTATTTAGTGTAATAGAAATAGTTACAAAACATACTTGAATTTTCCTTTTTCTTGTGCTGTAATGGGAAATGTTTTATGATGGTGTTGTTTTATTGGATTGGCAAAGACTGTTAACAAGCTTAAGCATTCGATATTACATAATTTCTAAACTTGATATCCCCACGCATTTCTTCGACTCTTAACTAGCAGTGTTTTTTTTATAACCTCTAACTTTATATATATATATATATATATATATATATTTCCATGTACAGGACAAAGTATGTAGTTCTACCATAGAATGCTTGCAATTCTTGACGATAGGAACGGCACGTAGTATTTTCCCACACCACAGGAAAACTCAACAAATACTGCTATGCATATTTTACATAATTGCCTATTGTCATATTATGTATAAATAATCACATTATATAATATACCTAACATCCGTCATCGCTGTTGAACTTTTGAATTAATTAGATGCAATATGTATGGAAATCAAAGCTATCTTGATAAAACTACAGATTTTAGAGGTAAATTTTGGTAAACATACACTAATTATATTAAAAATAAATACATATATTTATATGTAGGCGTATCCGCCTTTATACATCAAAACTCAAAACTTCAAACCTCATTTGATGGTGACAATACCTCTATACATCAAACCTCATTTGACGTATTAAAACGAACACCAAGCTCTGGTGGGGTGGCCATCTTATGATAACTGACAGTTAAGTTTGAATGTTGAGAAGTGCGCTCGCAACCACGTACTCCGTGGACGTTTATCTTAATAACAAATAATCAGTGATCAGTGACTATTTAGTGCTAGATTGAATTATTAGCGATCATAATTAAATGATTAACATGTGTACTATTTCGTTCAAATATCGCCTCCTTACCCGATAATCCACGCCTATCTAAACATGCACCAATTCTGATAATAGTCGAAAGACTATATATGTAATAAATAAAATAATCACTAAATATAATCAACTATTCAAAATGTTTATCACTACCAAGTGTAATAAACATTGAAGACAAATGAACATCCTTAGGTATAACGTAAACCGAATACGTATTTATTTTAATCTTTCAAAAGACGACCTATGTGGTCTAGTGGTTCGAGTACCGGACTGCTGATCACGAGGTCGTGGGTTCGATTCCCACGGGACACAAATATTTATGTGACGAATATAAGTGTTTGTGTTCGTCTGGGTGTTTCCTATGTATTATAAGTATGTATTTACAAAAAAAAAAGTATATAAGTATTATATCAATTGTCTAGTACCCATAGTACAAGCTCTGCTTAGTTTGGGACTAGATGGTGCTGTGTAAAATGTCCCTGAATATTTATTTATTTTATTTTATTTCAAAAGAGTTTTTGTGTTCTTTTAAAAGTATTCAGCTACTCGCAAATGTACGCCCAAACCGCGCTCGCCGCATCCAGTAGGCACGTAATCTACGTATCTACGTACGTCACACGCACAGCTAATGTGCGCCACACAAAGTCTGCGCACTTTGACCGATAACTTATCGCCAGAGGTTGCCCCTACATAACTGTTAGGTAAATACCTTATGTACGATTCAATCATACTATCTACTACTACTACTACTATAATTGGTATCAAAGTATGACATGACATTGTATGGTGCAGAGAGCTATCAGACGTGGTTCCTATGCATTTGACCAACAAGGATATAAAAAATGTAGAAAGATCGTGCGTCAATTAAATAAGGGGTGCCACGATTTATTCTGCCAATATTATAAGGATAGGTACGTTAAAACAATAAATTTTATCAAACATTCGATATTTACCTAGGTTGGGAAAAAACACACACCATTAGCAGTAAGTATTATCTTATTGTATTAAGTCGTTACGCAAGTGTCTTCTCAGCATCAAACACTATCTTCCTGCTTCCTTAATATTTTTAATTATAGCAGTTATCATTCAGTAAAAAGTTTTCGTAGTGTATAATATAATCTCAGAGTAAAAAAGCTTCTATTGTCCAAATATTTACCATTTGTCGTTAATTAAATAAATAAATATATCTGGACATTATGACACAGCTCACACAGCGCCATCTAATTCCGAGCTAAGCGACGAGGCTTGTGTTACGGATACTAGTTGGTTGATATACTACATATATACTTATAGTAGTATAAGCCACTTTGCGCGTTTACGCTTTCGACCAAATTTGTTCAGTATCGGTTTACTGGTCAGAAACTATCGTGTGCAGCCTCAGCGCCCCTCGCCATCATCACTCCGCCAAAGAGACATTTTTTGTAAATGCATACATATTATACATAGATAGATACATCTTTGACTCGGAAACAAATGTTTATGTTCATCACACAAACACTTGTCCCTACCGATAGCATAAAAGGCAGCATTAACTACCGCTAGACTAATCGGATCGTAAAGAAGCTTATAAAGAAACTAGCTGACCCAGCAAACGTTGTTTTGAAACTTTATGGGGGTTGGTGGTAGAAGAGTGAATATTTTTATAAGTATTTTTGATGCCAGATCATAAAATATATGTTATATATGTATACAAAATTTCATAAAAATCCGTTCACCCATTTCGGAGGAGTTCAGCGACAAACGAAATTTTAGTGGATACAACGATTCTATGTTATAATAATCCGCAATGAGCATAATATAATAAGTACTTATAAATTATAATAATGAACATTATCTTCATTAATCTCCGGTCACTCATAACAAATGAGCAATAATCCCAGAGTACCGAATTACGAGTATTGGTTTTGTTTCAAGTACTACGCACTGTATCATGGTAGTACTAACCTAATATTTGCTATGGATTATACATTACATACCATAAAGGGGTCGAAGGGTTAGGCAGTACTAATATACACTCACATTTCGTCGGTATGTTTTAGATGATAAGTAATACAGGGCGAGCCTATTGCCATCAACCGAGCACGAATCCAAACCCCGAACTGCTTCTGAGAATTTCATAGAAACCCCTAAATAATATTCTACTCGACCTGGGGATAGCCCAAGACCTTTTGCCTAGCAGTCGCACTTCGGCCACTTGACCAAGGTAGACAGTTGACAGTGTAGCTTAATAGATTATTATATTTATTAATATGACATGAGGTACTCAGCGTTTTCGAGAACGAAGTGCCGGGGGGTCATAGCTGCATAAAAAGATAAAGATGGTACTTCCGCGATAAAGAAACACAAGTATATACAGACGTTGAATTTAAACTGCCGGAATTAACATTTATGAATGACAAATATGTCATATCTTTCAGTGGGTGTCGTTTAGGAACTTAGATTGAAGTGATAACAGGTACACCTGTTCACTCATACCTTATAGTATTCAGATTTGTTTTGCTGAGAAATTACGTAGATATGTATACGTTGGTATGTGTGGTGCCTAGTTTGTTTTGAGCAATTCTAGTTTGAATAGTTGTCAAACACGACGAACGACACGTAAATCTATATCTATATAGGTATTAATACGTAAAGCAAATGCTTTTTACCCTTTTTTACGAAAATTGTGTGGATGAATGGGTATGAAATCCCCCACGCTTATTGTTTCTTTAGAGAAGGAGTGCAGAATGCTAGTATTTTTTTTTAATTATGCTGAAAAATTCATTAAATCAATAAAAAATATGGTTGAATTTCGGCCACTGAGCGACCACTGCAGGGTAATCACTGCAGTGGTCGCTCAGTTTCTAATGAAAACGACAACAAATACAGAACGATAATAAAACAAGCTATCCCAATCAGTAACCAGCCCCCTACCTTTCCATTTGTGCATGTAATCCACCTAGGAACCGACTCCAACAATATCAGTCCAGCTGTTGAGAAGTACAAAACAGAATATACACAGCGCTGTTTAGTTTCGAACTAAGAAAGGAGGCTTGTGTTACTGATATTATTATTAATTTGCTCGCATGTTCACACTCATCTCACAAACATTTGCCGCTAACGGGATTTGATCCCTTACCACAGAAGCTGCCTTTATTACCGCTACGCTAATCGGTCCGTCGATCCACAGACATTACATACTCGCTGTCGACTGTTGATTGAACGGCTTTAGTTCGGATTCATAAGCCATCTTCATATATACTGTAACTAAATATGCCAAAAGCATATAAACTATAAGTATATAAACTAGCTGACCTAGCAAATGTTGTTTTGCCACATTTTAAGAGATGGTGGTAGAAGAGTGAACATTAAAGGTTATAAGTATTTTTTAATGCCAAATCATAAAAAAAAAATACATAAATGTTATGTCATTTTTTTTTAAAGTCTGGTGAGGGACATCCTTATGACCTAGGAGTTTAAAAAATGGCCTACAACCGATTCTCAGACCTACCAAATATACATATAAAATTTCATAATAATCCGTCTAGCCGTTTCAATGAGTTCAGTGACAAACTCAGCAACAGTGACAACTCTAGCAAATAAAGATTATTATTATTAAAAAAAAAAGACACTGTGGACTCGACACACACACGAGATTTTTATATATAAGAAGATAATTAGCGCCATTTACAGGACATAATCATTTATTTTTTAACCATTTTGGGATAAATTTTCTAGCCATAAATACAGCCTATGTCACTCAGGGATAATGTAACATTCTAACGGTAAAACAATGTTTCAAATCGAACTGGTAGTTCTTGAGATTAGGGCGTTCATACAAACAAACTTTTCCGTTTTATTATTAGTATAAATATATATATATAACAGAGATATTGGAACACAATAATAGAATCAATTAGCATCAAACATACCTATTAAACAATCCCCGAGAACCAGCTTTATAGGCAATAATCGATTTTTGTTTACCAGACAGATAATGTTTTTATCCCCCGATATCAGAGGGTACAAAGTCTCCTGTTTACTCACTCGAAAATACACGTGTAGGTAATTATTTTATACTTCTAGACTAGTAGTCGATATAGAGGGTTATCTGAATTGGGAAATTAAACTGACCGGCGCGCTGGCATGACAAGATGTATGAATGTGGACGAAGCAAAAGTGGTATGCAGGAATCGTAGCGTTCTGTAATTTCTGCATACCCTCATGGAAAAATGGCGTGACTGCATTAAATGATCTTTCTTCGCGTCTCTTTATTACCCAGCGTACTACAGTGATTAACAAAAACATTCGAAATTAAGACGTAGAATATTCATGGAGAAAATAGAACTGTGATAACTGGTCTTTTTATAGTTAACCTATCGGGTCAACGTTGGACTCCGTCGTACTGAGCTAATCGGCCCTGTACCGATGCAATACGGCCCTTTTGACATACTCAAGTAGTGCGCAAATTGTTATCGATAAAACTTTAGTCGAAATATAGATGCGAGTACAAATGTAAGGGTGCAGTTATAGAGGATGTGTTCCGACTTGCGACAAAAGGATAAACTGAACGCATATATTGTAATTCCACTATACTGACATAAGCAATAGTTTCATTTTTATTGCAGATTATGATGCGGTTGAAATCTAAAGACTAATTACAAGAATTTCGTCAAAAATTACCATGATATTCTTCTCTTTCTTCTCTTCTCATCAACCCATTTACTGGCCCAATACTGAACGGATCTTGTCACATTTGAGAGGGATTTCGCTATAGTCCATCTAGTCCGCTAACCTACGAGCTTCATAAGTTATTATAGATCAGTTGTATCTAATCCAAACTATACCCAGACAAATCTCTCTCATCTTTCCAACTATCTGGATATTGTACACAGCGTCAATACAAATAAAAAGTTTTTTTCTTTCCATAAAACAATAATAAATGGAGATACCTAAATAAATGTTTTTTTTAATTTACGGACCGGCCGGCGCTCGTGTTTCAGCACCGATGGCATCAACCTCACAGCGCACGTATGTGTTGGCGCGGTAGTCGCGCTCTATCGGATACCAGTGTGCACATCGCCTATCCGACCGATAAGTGTTCGAGGCCCGCTGACCCGGACGCGTTACGATATCTTCGTCTGAGCGGCGCGTGAAAACACTGTTTATGTTTACTGGTACGCTCGTGCCAGAGTCCGGATATTGTGATGAACCGGACCCCCGCGCCTATGGATCATCCTAATACCCTTTATTCGTATTTTTGCACTCGGTATTTTCCGCGACTTAATCTGCGTTAGAATTAGCAATATTATGAAATCTTATTTATTAAGATATATAAAGAAGATTTGATAAATCGCTCATCTTTTAAGAAATTCTCTCTTCCGTATACAAGCTTTCATCCCCTTTTAATTAATGCATTTTAGGGAAAAAACGGCCAATCCTATGTCCTTCCTCATGACCCAAACCATCTCCACACAAAATTTCATCTAATCGTACAGGATAAAATGATAATTTATATTAATTTCTGTAAAAAGATTTTTCGAAGACACTTTAAGATTATTTTAGGATCTAAATGGCATCGGGTGAACAAATATTCCGATCGGGAAATGAACGCGATACCCAAGTGGTGTCCAAGTGTGCTGTCTGATAATTACTAACAGCAGAAAATCGTAGAGTGAGAAAAAATACTAACAAACTTTATACATCATACCATGTTAATATAATGTATTTGCCTTACTGACAACGCAAATAACTCAAGCAATTAAATGCATAAATAAAAGAAAATAGAGTCATCATCATCATCATCACATCAACCGTTAGACGTCCACTGCTAGACATAGGTCTCCCCCAAGGATCGGTACGACGACCGGTCATGCGCCACCCGATCCAGCGGATTCCAGCGACCTAGGTCGTCAGTCCACCTTGCCGAAGCCTACACACGCTTCGCCATCCAGTAGAAAATAGAGTACATATTATATTTCAATAAGTTTTAATAAATCATCATCAGACATTAAAAAGCATTTTATAATGGGATGTATCACCGGATCTACGTTAATGTCTTAATACAATACTGGGTTCAAAGTATTATTTTATCAAGCAGTTCCCTGAATCCAACAAAGTAATGAAATGTTTATGAAACAATAATGATTAAAGAGTATAGTCTCTTCGCTCTCTTTGATAATAGGCTCGTTTATAAGGCCTGTGCAAGTAGCTGATATGATGACCCTATTATCAATTATTATCTGTTTAAACATGTAGTTCTTACACCTCGGAACACAGCATAAAGGTTGGTTATACGTCAGTCCTCGAAAGCCTAAAATGTTAGTCATTAATCCAAATTTTATACAAAAATTTACAAAAATTAAAAGTATAATTTAAAAATTATAACATCAGCACACCCAATATTTTAGTCCCTCTGTCTGTGACCATACATTCTGGAACAACGTGATGGTAGACTTAAAGAATATATTACCTAATAGCCAGTATAAATGATACTAGCTTCTGCCCGCGGCCGGTGATAAAAAGCAGCCAATATCCTTCTCCAAGGTTCCGTCTTCGTTCAGTCGTTCACGGGTGATGCCGTGACTAAGGGAAATAGGGTTTTTTTTTATACATAGATGAAAAATATTTATTTGAATATAGGTATAGAAGTTGAAATAAAGTTCAAAACAGAAATAGACGAAAGAATTAGTAGCGGTTGTTGACATCGGAAAACGTACCAAAATCAAATCGCGCACGTACTTAAGCCATAAACGAGTGTTATAAACTGCAAGCGCAGTACCGCTTAGATCGGTGCTTGTCCGACCTCACACAACAAATAATATGTGGCGGTTGCCACAGTCATAAAATAAAGCTTTCTCAAAATTATGGCTATAACCATAATTTTACATTTCCTTAATATGCAACGGAAAATTATCGTCAATATAAAAATACATATAACTAATAATGGAAATTGCAAATTGTTGTGTTATTTATTGACCTATTCATCGGATGAACTTTACACTTAATGTTTATGATGGATCATATTATAGATTTCCCTCTAAGATTTCACTTTTGTGGGTATCTATAATTATGATTGTTGAAGGCTTCGTTATAAGTCAAACTCTTTTGAATTATTTATTATCCGATCTCCGAAGAACAAATATCTGATTAACTTCACTAAAATGTCAGATAATTATATGACCTGTCTTATGCCTGACAGTAAACGGTAAAAGTCTAAGAGGTGGTGAACCATCTGACTAACCAGTTTCCCACAAATCTAGTAATTTAATATATGTATGTCGTTTTATTTCTGTTAATCACAAAGATACCGTTCTGGCAGGACTCTCGCGGTTGCGTCATCAACCCTTAATATTTTTAATTCATATTTTTTCAACTTACTGCCACAAGGCTTCAATTTTTATATGTTGTAATAATTTACATCTGCATAAGTGTAAAAATTAATTGCCAACCTATTTTGACAGTTGCAAGTATGTGCCAGACTATAGCAAAGTCTGGCAGATACACCTTATCACCTTAAGACATAAATTATATTTCTTCGCATTTAACTAACAACACCACAGGATACACACTTCAAAGTGGAACACAATAATCTTAACGCACTATACTACTTGTACTTTTTGGTACATGTACAATATAGAATACTCTACATATCTGCCTACCTATCTACTAGGTACTTATATTTACTACCGATCAATTCACTTGGATTATTTAATTCTGTTTCCCGCGTGAGAAGCGGACCGGAAAGATAACTAATATTATTGTTGTTTGTTGCCGAAACTTCGCCATGTAACTAAAGTTATGAAACATCATTGTATCACATCCCCTTACATATCAATTGCCGAAAACAAAGAACATCATATTCCGTTACACTGTGGCACCCATATGCAGTTGTGTGCTGGAAGTCTACTGAGAGCTAAGCGAGGAATGAGCTACGTTAAGCCACGTGAACTTAGAAGTGGGTTGCGGTTGGGGACGTTGTTTGAAGAGAAGAATTGTGGAAGGTAGCTTTAGACAAAACAGCAACTATAATAACTAAAAATAACAAATTGAGCTTAGTGTTGACTCGATTCGCATTGATTTTTCGGTTTATTTTACAGAGCAACTAAGTAACCCTTACAGTATACACGTATCTATCTAAACTAGATTATGTTTTATATACATTTGCTTTCACTAAACAGATACAGTGACAAAAACATTTTATAGAAATACCGAAACCCAGCATATTATATTATATTATATTACAAATAATTTACTTTATAATTACAGATCTGGGCGGCGTCGTAGAGATAAATTTGCGATTATAATGACCGCCCAAGCAGATAATGTCATCGCTTACAACTTTATTACTGAGGGCACACATAATGTGTAAATAACATGTGCACGTATCGCTCATTCAAGCTGCATTTAATGTGCAATGTACAAGGTGCATCCATTAGACTCATTCATTTGAACATTTAAAAGAAATGTATAAGCGAAAATCGACTGTACTGGAGGTTTCGTTTAAAGGAAAATAAGAGCTATTAAAGAAATATTAAATCGTATGTAAGAGACGTATGCAATATGTTTAAGCTTTAAGTACAGATGGCATAAATAACCTATTTACAAAATAAAAAGCTCTAAAAAGAAATTCAAAGCAAAAAAAATATACATTTTTATTATCTATATCACATTTCAGTAATTCATAAAACTCGAAATGTAATTGGATTATACATACTTTGTAGCTTTTTGCACTCCTTTGTAGATTTTGGCTACTTGGAAATTAACATTTGAAAATACAAAAAGAAAACTTTTTATTAATATCCTTTTTTAAGAACTTCTTCTTACATCTGGATTATGACAGTTTATGTCATTGTCGCTCTGTGGCGTTCACTAGGGGAGATGCCTTCGACCAGCAGTGGACGAATATAGGCTGATGATGATGGTAATGGTGATGATGATGATGTCATTGATATATGAGAATGTCAGTAGACAATAATTACATGAGGGTATGCATAGAGTATAGAATAACACCTGCTACTATAAAGATAAAAGTAAAAACAAACATACACGCTACGGTCTACCGAAAAGGTCTACCTTTGCAGGATTGCCTTGCAGGTTTGCCTGCACAGGTATAGCGGCGCGTGTGTGGGAATGGACCCGTGCAGTTGTTTGAACCTGTGCAGGCGACCTATTCCCACACACGCTCCGGTATACCTGCGCAGGCAAACCTGCACAGGTATACCTTTCCGGTAGACCGTAGCGTGTATGGCCTACAACGGTAGAAAGTACGGTACAAGTTTTTTGTAAATATTTATATTTTCTTATCTGCTCACCACTTCATAAAGTCATTGTATGGATTTATGTATCTTTCCTTAGAAATTTCTGGCAAAAGATTTTCGTTAACTGAATTTGCCTCGTCTTTAACTGAATCTGGGGTCAACATTTCAGAATCACTTAAAAGAAGACAGAGAAGTCTTAATCCGAGATTTCGATACAGCTTACAGAGATAGTACATCGCCAAATTATATATATAGTCTATTTAAAATTTTAATTATGGGTCGTCACAGTGCGTTACTGCACGCGTTTTTTTTAATTCACACTGGGCGTATACACTCACAAGACTGCAGCATTTGTTCTTAATTATGTAAGATTTTTTACATCCGACTGCCTAGCCAAATTTAGTTATATTTTTTAATCCCACCCTAGGGAGGAAAGCACATACTATAAGTTTTTCCCGCTCAAGGGTGGGAAGAAGCATTTTCCACCCGCTACTTTACGTTTATTGGTTTGATTTTCTATATAAGCGTGTTACAAATAATTATCCATAAATTATCCATATAAATATTAACTATGTCAAGTCATTGTGCTTAAAAAGGTAACTCTACAAAGTTTTCTCCGTAAATTATATATATGTATTATTCATTCCATGTTAGACCTTGCGTGTGCTGTTTATCAGAGATTCAAATTATATAACGCTTTGCAAATGAATAGAAAAGTCACCCCATGTTAGTCGTTGTTTGTATGCTAAACAAAACGAAGCTAGGTTCCTCGTTCGTTCGCCTCGCATCGCTTCTGTTATACTTTGCGGAATAAAGCCGGGCCAGCGCGAGCGCCGCTGTGTGAACTAAAATACAATGCTGGCCCGCTCTCATACGATAGCAATCGTGAATAAACTCAGTGGAGCGATTCTTGATGCCGCGCTTAAGAAATGGATTAAGTTAAGCGTTACCTAGATAATGGAGTAAAACTTAGCGCGATTCAATTTAAATTTTGGTGCTTAAACTTACTAAAAGTACATAAACTTTACTGAAAGTTTCAAATCATTGGGTTATTTTGGAAAAAAATACAAAATAAATATTTAATCCTTCGGTTGCCAACATAAGTGGCCATCTCACTAGACCGTTACTTGCAATATTCCGTTTACCTAATTACCCTCGTATTCACAAGCCACAAAAAGCCCTAATATAATAGGCATACACATACCGCACAGTCAACATATTACCGAATACCATAAATAAGTAGGATGCACAAACTTACAGACATAACTCTTGGACCTGAATGTCTAAAATCACTTCTTTATCAGACCGTATCTTCATAAACTTGACAAATATATTTGCACCCAAAATATTATCCAAAGTACTTTATGATATCATATATATACAGTTTAAAATGGAATAGCACATAGTTGGTCGGATGTATGAAAGAATTAAAATGATTTTCCCGCCGCGCCGGAAGCTCGCGTGACGTCACGGTGTGCGCGCGCGCTGGCCGGCGGCGGATTAGCGCGATCAAACTCCTTCGGAACACGCGAACGGTAATTGATTTTTTTCCGATGTTCAAGGGTGGGAACGCTATGATACCTGGAAGTTAGGGCGTAATTACACCCTTCAACGTACTCGTTGAAATGTCTAATTAAATGGGCCACAATTTAATTAGACACAACTTCCATACTGTAATTATAAGTTATGTAACTCTGGTTGCACATAACACCTATTATAATAAATATTATAAAGTCCTGCGGTAACTTCATACATATGCACTGGTGCACACCCTCAGTTCGCGTTGTGTATTTTTAGGTTCAATGTAAAAGGGGCGAACCCATTGCCATTAACCGGGCACAAATCCAAACATCGAGCTACTTGATAAAGAAACTCGACTACAAATTTAACTCGACCTGGGAGTTATCCAGGACTTCTAATGAGGCAAGTAATCTTAACGTAACTTCACGTTATAATATTTAAAGTATACTTTATCATTTTTGCGCAAAAATATGTATAAGATTGTAATTTATATTAAAAATCCATTCAAAATGATCCCCTATCAACAATGATCTTAGATATAAGACCCACTAATATCTTTATTTAAAGCACAAGTACATTCTTCACGTTTTGACCTAATGTCTTATATCGCAATCATTGTTTATATTTGTTCTCGATAACGTAATGGTTGGTCGAACTTTTATTTAGCGCTTTATCTCTTGTAGATTTATCATTCGGTTTCGTTTGACGAGCTATTAGTTATCTTCAAGCGTTTTTCTAATTATTTGTATTTAACGCATCGAGATGAGAGCGTCATGTATGAACCATGGGTACCAGGGTAACAACGAATTAAATCGATCATGGTTAGGTTGTGAGAAAGGAATTCACGCTAAAATATATAACAATATAATAATTGTATAACACATTGAGTACTTTATAATACCGGCTCGGCCTGAATCCACTGATTTGATCTGATCAAATCCTTAATTCAATTCCCCCGACATCAAACCAACTCTCAGATGAGTAATAAGCAGCTAATTCATCATATTTGTTTTTCATTCCAAGCGCAGCATGGTAAAATAATAAAATGCACTCCTTCGTATTGCAGCCATACATACTAAAACAATTAACACGTAAATAAACTTTATCTCAACAACGTTAAGTTAAAAATGTTCCATCAAGTAATGATCTCCATCGCATATCATATAGAGTTGATGAAGCCACTGGCTTTCCCATGGATAGTCGAATAATAATAAAATATATCTAAATTTCATAAACACGGAGATTTTGGTGATAAAACACCATGGGAGCCAGTTATTAGCCATAAAAGGCAAAGATTATTGACCGCTATCTTTCTGATAAAGATATTCCGAGAATCGATTTTTACTCGAGTATTATATACATGAAACATTTACATTTATTCAATTAATTTTGTAAGTTTATTTTTCTGAAAGAGCGAAGTATCAAGTTTTCTACCAGCTGAACTTTACTAACGATTTCCTAACCTTCATTTGTAAGACGGGAGCAGACGTGAAACTTCACTTTCCACTCTGCTCGCGGGAATAGTTCCATAGTAAATAAGAAATGGTGAGTTTTCTGTTACTATTCGCAGAGTAGAAATTGTATTGATAAAATTAAAATAAACTCAATTAACGATAACAATGAACGATATATTTAGAACCAACGATTTTGGTGTACTTACGCGACGGTACTCAATCAATTAACTTATTGCTTCTGTATCTTACTATTGTACGATGCTTAAAGCTTGAATTGAAAATGTGTTCATTTCGCATTCATAATACTGAACAAAAGAACCGCAAATAAGAATCGTAATTGATGATTATACCAATACCTGCCTATATTTTAAGCCAGTTGAGTAACTTAGAGGATTAAAGGAAAAGACAGAAGATTAATATATAAATAACGCATGTAAATAAAAATATAAAAACAAGCAATATAATATTGCTACAGTTATTACAACCTTTCAGCAGAAATATTATAATAAATTTATCGCTGAAAAGTCGTACCATTCTTACTGGAATGGCAAAATTATGGGCATATTATTTCTGAATTTTAGACACTCACCATGATCATGAGCGTGGTTTTTTTCAATCATATTGAGTTCGAGTTGTAGTATACTAGGGTACTTTAAACGAAGGGCATATCGTCAGACTATGCAACCCAATTACCTAATAGGCGATAACAAAATCCTAACGATAAACTTTTAGTCAAGTTTTCGTGTTTCCACGACGATCGATGACTCTGAGTCTTCGTAGCGAAGGACTAGATTAAAAACAAACTATTTTTCAATTGTTCAGCCTTACTAGTTTTGGTTATAAGCTTAATTTGTTTATGGTATAGTAAATTGACAGAGGATTCGTGGAAGTTGGCCAGATCAAATTTTAAATAAATACCGTGTCTAGGAGTTGAGGTAATTTATCTAAGGTGTTTCACAGTTCCCTGTATGTGTCTGGACTACGTTACAAATGCGCGAGAGCATTTCTCCGCTATCACGTTCGTTGACCTATGACGATACCTAAGTGTATAATAAGTTTAAGTGTAAAACGGGCTCGTAATTATTAGATCAATTAATATCGGTGCACACACAAGGGCTAGGTCAACCTGAATTCATTTTTGTTTGTACTGTTCTTTAACTGTGAAATGTTTGATGATTGATAAAACTATTTTCTATAGAGAGATTTTTTTTCCCATGACGTATTAGAACATCTACCTACAGATAATCTCTACTATATATCCTGTTCTCGCTCATTAGTTTTGATCAGTGATTTTATTTGCATAGTAAATGTATATTATGTAGATCACAGCAATGTTATACTTGCGGCCCTCTGCAAGTTTTGCGATAAAGCCTGGTTCGGAACTCCCGAGGTCAAAAGATAGAAATATCATGAAGGTGTCAGCACCAGTCACCATAAACTTCTCATATTAGGGGTGTGTTAGGGTGTACCGCTCTTACAACGGTTTATTTAGCCACCAAAAAGTTTGTCTCTCAGACGAAAAGACTTCGGAAGTTATAACGCGGAAGAAGTTATAAAGGGTTATAAAGTTATATGGGCGTAACCAGGCAAAGGCAGGGTGAAGGGCAGCTGCCCTCCCCCCCTCTCCCCTAGAAGAGCAGTCGTTCGCTGGTAAACTGTATAGTCCAGTGCATTTACTCATGACCGATGTGGGACAAAATTCTCTCCCCCCGAATTAATCCTGGCTACGCGAATCTAGGTAAAATTACGATGAATATGATAAAATAATAAAAAGAAAGAGTGACAAGTATTCAAATCATAAAGAGATGTTATATTCCAGACCAGAGAAATTGCCAAAATAGGGACGACGCGCGACGGTCTGGTAACATCTTTGGTCTCTTTTTTAGACTTATTGCTTCTTTTTTAGGTAAAGTCAACGATATACAAGATACTAAGACTTATATTTCGTCTCTTTCAATCTGCAGGCAAGTGAAAGAGGCAGGATTATATTTGAGAACTACTTAAAATTGAGTACGTATGGCCGTCTTTCTTACTAATTTTATTGTTGCTGACCTACTGCCTAACAAATATTTAATTAGTAATATTGTATGAATTTAATTATATTTCAAAAGCAACCACTTAACTAATCAACAAAATCCATGGATATGGACGTTCTTTTAATGTTTTTTATCACACGTTCAAAATTAAAATTAAGTATTATATTTCTACATCCGTGTCTATTTTAGTTATATTTATTCATTTTTATTTAACCAACAAATAGTAATAAATTAAAATTAAAAATATGTGCAATAGCATCAAATCTTTAGCACCAAGATGAATGAACCGTCTCAACAATGGAAGCCGAAATTCTCACATTCATCTGAGATTATTTAAACATCATACATTTTATTATTAAAATTATACGCAATCCAGTTTAGTCAGTAACTGTACTAGTTTCTTTAACGGTACAATTGACAACATTACCGGTCGACCACTTTTCAACCTTACTGTTGAGATCATAGAGTCCAAAAGGGACCACACGCCAGCGTAACTTACTTTACATAGTCGAGGCATATGTGGGCGCCGATGTAGAGGCGATCAAGGTAAACCGGTGGGCACTTGGTTAAAAAAATAATTTATTTCATTGACTTTCGTTGTATTAATTGTGGTCTAGCATTTTTTTGGTTTACTTTAAAGGATGTTGTTTAAAACCTTATTATATAACGTTTATAGAAAAGCTCAACATCAACCAATTACTGTCGCACTGCTGGGCACCGGTTACATTTGAGACCTATAGGGTACTAGCCTAGCTCGGTATGCTAGACGTCACACGCCATTGACAAAGTCTCTCAGGCACTTAAATTTCCACACGATTTTACACACACGGATAAATACGAACATAACCCGTGAAAATTGAAAGGGTGACCTCAGATAGAACACAACAGCTATCATAGTTCTCTAATCCTCTTAATAACTATGCTTGAAATACCACTCATTGGAACTTAGGAACTATAAAGTCTACAACTTCCCTGCTAGCCTCCTTAGAAAGTATCCATTAGGAGAGGAGAGGAGTTTAGAGAAAATCTAACAGGATTGGGGGACTTAGAGGCCAACGTTATCTTCGCTGGCTTCTCCGACTATTTCCCTGCGAAACTTCGAATTGATTGATTATAATTGAACTTATAAGCAGCGGTCTCCAGTCCGATGTTGCTCTAATGTGACATGATAACTGGATTCAACATGTGGTCTATTGAGATCTTAGAGTCACACGGTCTTCAACTTAAGATATCTTGGAAGCGCGTATGAAAGCCGGTGCGGTAGGTCAACTCACGCTGTGACACTTACTGTATTTGTTAGTATGTAGGTACTAGGTAGGTATGAAAGGGCTTCAGAGACCACGATACCAAATTCGGTTTCAAACTTCTAAAGGAAATTTTGGAAACGGTACCACATAGCTATAAGCAAATGGGTTACTAAATAATTTGAGATACAACGGTCTTTAAAACTATTTTCAAAACAATGTTCTACTTTTTACCTCTACATAAGACCTTGCTCTTGCTTCAGCCATCTCTTGTTAAATTCATAACCCTTCTATTTAAGTTCGAAGTCAGTTAAAATTCGAACGGACAACTTCAGCCGATCGCCGCCGACAGCGGGCCAATCAAAAGCGCCGATGCACTCGGGCGCAATAAAACCACTCTAATATATGCGTACGCGTCGCGTTGAAGACTTTTATTAGCAATTTAACAAGTGTCGTGGACGAACCACAATTTGATTTATGTACACATAATGCACGTTTTACGTTTATTGTTTCTTGTATATCAAGTTTGGGCGCCGATATGTTATTTGAGATCTGTAGGGTGCTTTCGAACGGCTGCGGCAATCAACCAAAGAACAGGTTAACAGCCACGGTTTGTAATGCATAATAGGTTACATTTATAGGTATAGACGTCGGGTTAGCAGCTAATAGTGCGGAAGTTCTGTCAGTTGTTTGATCCCTCTTGCCTGTGTGGATGCTGCATTCTTGACGATTTTGCATTTTATCGTGTGTATTGTGTATTAGCACAATTTTACTGTTTCGTTAACAAATTACTGCCAATGGAATGCATTCGCTTGTCAAGCTAAATTCAAGCTTAGTAACTATGTACAAAGGTTGCTACAGCATTAAGCAATAATTTCATTTATTAGGTACGTAGGTATTCATTCATTCTATTGAGCTTAGTGGAACTGTAATCCATTTATGCCAATTATATTATCTGCTATCGTATGGGTGGTCTACCTTTCACTCGCTTTTTATTTCTAGGAAATTAGGCAACTGGTGGTCCATCGCCATCAGCAGTCACATGGCCGACCTATTCCAAACTTTATCTTATCATCACCTATCTATCTAAGAATAAACTCTACGCCGAGTGTATAATATTATGTTGAAAATCTTTAAACTTAGTGTTTAGGTATGGTGTGTAGGTATGGTCACCCGGAAATTGAAATTTAATGAAAATACTAAAAAATATCAACCAAATCAATATTAAAGATCTTTGACAGCATGAATACTCTTTTAACCGCGGTCGGGCAACGTGTCAAACCTAATCAAAACTGTCATGACGAAATGAAATCATATCAACGAGCTTGTCGGTTCATATTGTTGGCGACGAGCGGCTGGTGTCAATACCAATTATAGTTTATATCGATGAACGCAATCGAATCTGTCATCGAACATTTTAATCGATTTGAAATCATTAAGGTTATGATTTTGGCAACTCGATTCGATTTCTTGTCTTGAATTTAGAATTCTAGTTACCAAGATCCTTTGTCTTCATTGCAAATGCCGTTGAAGTTGAACATCGAGACATTAAATGGTACCATTTCAATGTTTTCAACGGTAATTACTAGTATAGTATATTTTCAATTGAGGCTATTACTAGTAAGCGCACAAATCTGGTCATATTTGTTTAGGGTGTTCGCATAATATTACGATGCGTAGAGAGTTTTTGATCGACGGTCACAGTCGGTTCAGCCGCTAATACGTCAGTAATATATCCGACAGATATTGAGCTACTAACTGCCTTAATGCCTTTATTACACTTGATGAATGGTATTTCTTTTTTATTATAATTCCTAGTATCTCTGACATATTAAATGAGGCTTTTAATTATGTATTTTATAATAAGCTCACTCAAATAAATTCTGTGATAACGACGGCCAGAAGACCCCGATCCTCCAACAAAGAAAAACAGAAGCCTATTATAGGCTTGTACATTACAACATAAAAATTTATGTTCGTCCACAATAGTTTATTTATGTAAATGTCCATTATCAGATAGAATAACTTTATTATATCGTAATATGTCATAATCAAGTCGTTGTTGAAAGTATCAAAGTATCAATTACAAAGCGAGACACCTTAATAATTCTCATTCTTTATGACGTGAACAATGACGTCATATGACGACATTGTCGTGAAATATCGACAGCAATTTGAACAGTTAAATATTTCTGGACATTATGACACAGCGCCATCTAGATCCGACCTAAGCAACGGGGCATGTGTTACGGATACAAGTTGGTTGATATACTACTTACTTATATACTTTTTTTTTAATACATTCATAGATACATCTATGACTCAGATACAAATGTTTCTGCTCATCACACAAACATTTGTCCCCACCGGCATTCGAACCCGGGACCCATAGACAGCAGGCAGTGTTAACTGCCGCTGGACTAATTGGGCCGTCAGATGATTAATAAAATGTATTAGAATATATTAGCGATGACAAAAATCCTGGCTAATATTAATGGGTGTGGTGCGAGTGATAAGCGGAAAACGACAAGCGACATCACAAATTACAAAACGAATATTCTTGTAAAGCTAAGTCTAAGTAGCAGCTCTCTAGACTCGTCAATATAGTTTAATTCCAAATCTTTATCAAGTCCAGTCTAAATAAACAGTAGCATTATTAATTATTAAACATGATAGATGCAACTCATCAAGCTACAATTTATTGTTCTTATATACATATATTACCACAATGAATCGTGAGAAACAAAGTGTTTCTTCAGTTTCCCATAGCGATTAGGAAATAAAATTAGCGTCTTGAATAATATTTCATCTAACATATCGCTGTAGTATATGTATACTTATTGACTTTACATTTTTTAGTATAAAGTGAAAACTTGTGCTTTACTCTACTTAGCAACAGCAACCGTGTATTAATTACTATGAAATTCTTAGACTTTATATGGTTTCACAGTTACTGCATAGGCTTGTCGCTAATACACGACACTTAAAACACACTGGCACTCTGTGTATGTACATCGTTAGATCTCTAACTAACCTTTAGTGTATACAAGCGTGATGGTATATACGTTAAGATATCAATACGTATCGAGTCTGTATTACTAATTAACAATGTCGGCGTATTGACAAACACGCTCACGCTGCAACCCGCTGTCACTCGGTCCATACAGCCATCCCGCCGAGATAGTCGCTACGTGTTCTAAGTAAACGGCCAGATAACACGGGGTGACTTGTGGAGCCCGTAGGACGTAAAACGTAGATCTGATAGTACTCGCAGGTGACGTGTGACACCGCCAGTGACTCATAGGGTGACGCTGAGCCCAGTGAGGTATTTCGAAAATGTTACACGCCAGGAAAACATGGAACACCCATACTAATATTGCGAGTATAAATGCGAAAGTGTGTCTGTCTGTTTGTTACCTCTTCACGGTTTAACCGCTGAATCAATTTAGATGAAATTCTGTATAGAGATAGTTTGAGTCCCGGGGAAAGACAGGATAGGATTTTTGTCCTGGAAATTATACCTAAAAAGGACAAAAAGAAGGGTGGGTGTTTATATGCGGCATAGATAGCTTCTTAAAAGTGGGTCGAAATAAACATGCGGATTGATGAAAAAGCAGAAATTACTAATTCTACACAGATGAAGTCGCGGGCAATAGCTAGTGTTAAATAATGAAATAGGAACAGGTAATACATAGTTGCCTATATAAGAAAAAAAATAGCAAATCTAACATACGTATAAAATCTCATTATCAAAAATTGGCAACATTCTTGCAGCGCAATTTTGTCGCAATAGAGTGGCAACACAGCCTGCTGACGAAGTCGATAATACAGCAAGCGCGCGCCTTTGTGTTGCTGCCACTCTGTGTGACAGCCCTAGGTTGAAGTTATAAGCAATATAATAGCTCAACCATTGTATTTGACCAGCCATAAGCTCAAATACAGCGGTTAAGGTACGTGTTACAGGTAACAAGTTCAATACACACCTCCAAATAGAGTTCTCAGTTTTCGATTACATCGACAACATACATATACATGTTTCCATTTCAATTGAGAATTCAGGAATTGGTTATGTGCTTCTTGATTTAGCTGTGGGAAGGAGTTCAAGAACTTTTTAAATGAAACTTATATCTCTATTAAGTTATGAAACAATAGAAAATAAATAAATCCAAATTGAAAGAATCTATAGATATGATAAAAAAAACTCCAGGAAAAAAATATTCGATTTTACTGAATTTTCAATTATTCAGGCAACATTATTATTTACTATAAGCCTATCGTACATACTATGAGGAATAAATGTAAAAATAAAAGTAGGTAGGTACCTATCTGGGAGCCTACTGTTGTGACCAGTAGACTGAGATGTCAAAGGCACGCACCACTGACTTTTTGAAAGTTATGTGCGTATTTATCATATGCTCAAACTGTGAAGGAAAACATCGTGAGGAAATCTGCATGCTTGAAATATTTTCTCAATGGCATGTGAAGTCTGTGCACCCGCTGTAGGCTAGCGTGGTGGACTATAGCTTAATCAATACTTACGAACATACGTATATCTTGTTCGTAGTAACCTACGCATGTTTACCTTCATACACAATACGAATTCCACTCCTTAACTGAATGAAATATTGCTATTTAAAGGGTTGATGTAATTAAGAATATGAGTTTTTAATATTGCAGCACCTATTTTAGGAGTTGCCTTGTTCTAGTTGATCTGAACTAATATTGTTAGTATATAGTATGTAGTTATTACGTTGGTTATAGCACAAGGAGGGGCTTAAGGCTAGTGGTTAAGTATCAACCACGCTGAGCAATAATTAATCGGTCTGTTGTTTTGCTCAGGTCAGTCCATAGGTGGTGAATCCTCCGTGCCTCAAAGAGTATATACATTGTAGATTACTTACACGTGGATTCATAATCACGATTGAATCTATCAATCAATCAAAAAACCAATCTATCCTAGATTATAATGAAACAATAAAACATTGTTTTTTAAATCTTATCTAAGAACACTTTTCAAACAAAACTAAAACGAAATCAGTTTATTCGTTTAGGATTTACTGTCTCAGACAGAAAACAAAAGATAAAATAATACGCAGATACACGATTTAAACTTATATACTTTCATACTTATTCACATATACATACGTTGCTCTCTTCTTGCATCCTATAATACTGTGATGATAAATTTAGGTCTCCGCTATGGTTCTAATATAGGTTTAATGGTATCAAACTTGGCCATATCGAGTACTTTGATAAATTGTTTATTTGACTGGCTACACGCAAATATGAACTTAAGCATCACCATTCACACGACGGATTCAAAATGCAAAAGGCAATACAAACCCATAAAATTCTTAAAGACGTCCAATTTTATCCAACACATAGCGACATTTGTCGCACATTCCGCACCGAGCCCACACTAGACGCGAATTTTAATGGCGCTAGCATGAATTATTATAGTGTGCATAAATTTATGAGTTTCTATAGTTCATTCAAAACTGATGAATGGCGTGTTTTAAGGCTATAGCATTTTATATGGCACCTTAGTCCCCGTGCTAAATAGGCTTTGCGTGAGGCCATTGTTGCCCAACACTATAGTCTCTCTATAGTCCATTGATTTTTATAAAGCTAAGACAGGCATTTGAACACAACCTACGGCTCAAGCCTGCAATATAAAGACCAGTAAGTGACGATGAGATCGAAGATGTTGCTAGACATACTATTCACTTTTGACTTGAATAGATGCATTAGCACTACGTCTTTTAGGTTCAAAATTGAAAAGAAAACTTGGTATTGTATATTGACATTACCAACTAAATGTACCGACACTGACGTGTCTAACTACCACTGTGTATTTTGTGAGCCGCAGTCAAGTATATTTAAGGCACTCTATTTCACATGATATATACTATACATTATTTAACACAAATAAAGTATATCCTCAAGAAATAAAAATAATTATCTCTCCTCATCTCACTTTTTTCCGCGTTAAAATATATTATTTGGCAGTCAATGGAAGTTCCATTCCTTCATTACGTATTATTTAACTGATTAAATAGTCACCGTCAAACGTTAAAAGTAACGTTAGCATTTTGTTAATAATATGTAATATACTTATGAAGAAAAATAAAGATCTAATTGAAGCTTTAAGATCATTTTCCGGTCTAAAGGTTTAGATTCTTATCATTGGATTAAGTAAAGTTTTAAATGTTGCTGCCTAGAATTAAGTATTATTTGTGGTAGTTTACATAATTATATTAGCAGAAACTGTTAAGTTAAATATTTTTAAACATTCGCATGGGTATGTCCTTGAACTTGGGTAGACCAAGCAGTAGGTGGAATATTTTAATTTTACATCAGAAATTTTTATGAGTAGTTGAGCTAGACCACAAATTCGAAGCTTTGTATATCAGTAGGTACTGTTAGTCTCAATTTGATTCAGTTAGATTAGCAATCTATTTATAGATGATGGAGCTGATTTTTTGGTTTTCATGGAAAGCATTTGTTTGTGAGTTTAAAAATACCTATCCACCATTTCTCATTCAAAAACCCCGTCACATAATATATTATATGCGATGCCAACACTCATAATTCGCATGTTGATATAATTATGGCGCCCATATTATCGTTACGCACAAGATTCATTGCAGTCTCAGAAACAGCCAAAGAGTATTCTATCCTTGTCCCACTCGTAATGTACGCTAAATTAATGTATAATATAAATAAGCTCATACATTTTATAAGAATGACAGTTACATATGTACTTGTGTAGTTTTGACGAAATTGTTTGGCTTGATCGTAATTATCTTAAGAAAGATCGGACGTTTTATTATGTATGTGGGTAGATAATTATTGCTCGCGAAGATTTAAAATTTTAATAATTTTAATAAGAACACGGAATAACTAATAGTAAAATACGTAATCGCTGTGATAGCCCAGTTGTGTGAACAGTGCAAGGTCTGGAGTTGGAATCCAAGGCACATACCACCTTTTCTAAGTTGAGGAAACCATAGCGAAGAAACCAGCACGCTGGAGAGATTTTCTCGATGGCGGGCGTGAGAAGTCTGTCAACTCGCACTAGCATGGTGAAGTATACCCTAATCCCTCTCAAATGAGAGGAGACCCGTGCCCAACAGTGAGACGTTACAGTAAGTGGGTGATTCGGACAAGATACGGAAAGTCAGATCTTCCTAATTACAGATACCTCAAGGTATTAAACATTTACGATAGAGGCCGAGGTGTAGTGTGAGACGATGTACGCTTGATTTTAGTCACACTGTTGATTCTTAATGAAACAAAATGATACGCAATAAAATTGTTATTCAACAATGGTAGTGAAGAATAATCTATTGTGGAAATTTTGGACCTTATTCAGATGATAATATGGGTGTTAACTGAATGTAGACGTTCGATAAAAGCTTTTACATACAAACAAATTGGCAATGCCAACGACATTATCTTATACATCACCAAAACTCGATGAGAGAATCGAAATTTCGAAGTACAATTCCACTAATAAGTCTACAATTAAAAACACTATCAATGTTAATATATTTTATTGATATCTACTTAATTCTTTATACTTTCTCATACTTGTTGGTTTTTAAATCACATTTGTAATGCTCAGGAACTAATGAAGTGCTAATAATATTATTATTTAGAATGAAACACATTGCAAATAAATACATTATGCTACACTAACATTGTTTTAGCATATGCATTCAGTTCAAACGAACCATTTACATTGTTATTTTAACCAAAAGTTCAGTTCATTAAACGAGTACCTAGTTTGCATTTATCATTTTAAACCATTAAAATAGCATTTGTTGTCATTATATCATATGACATAGCTTCAGCATAAACTTTGGAGAAATCGTAATTAACAATAATTATAGGAAATGAAATGAAATTGTTTGATTTTTGGTTTTGATACACGAATGATTAGAATTTATTTTAATGATCATCATATAATATCTTTGTTTGGCGATACGTTACATTTCCATGTACGTACAATAATTAATTAGTGACAATAACGGTTGACTAGTCTTTACGCTTATTGTTTACAATATTCGGTCCAAAAGTGGTTTACCGCATTTGATCATACCTGAAACATTCCATTAAAGTGATAACTTTAAGGGTCGAAATTAGTTAGTCTGATTTAAATAAGAGCTCATTCTCTGACTTATCGAAATTATGTGCAGATATCACTAGCTGCAGCGGTAAAGGAAAAAATATGTAGTGAGCTGCATGCCTAAGGGATTTTATCCACGGCGTGTAAAGTTTAACATTCCGCGCTAGGATCACTAGCGAAAAATTATAGCCTAACCCTTCTCAAACTAAGAAGAAACTCGTGCCCATCAGAAGAATAGTAGGCATGGGTTGATGATGAATCCTTTTAAAATATTCTCCAAGTGTCTGCCATTGGATAAAGTCATTTATAACCGACGCCATCGTGTCTGATTTCAGAAACACTTTCAGAACATCTTCAACGTTTTTCTGACGATGTCGTCACTCATTAATGCTTTACGAAATTGCTAAATATATTTTCAATAACCTGCATGCTTGAGATTTGTGTCGATGGCGTGTGAAGTCTGCCAACCCGCATTAGGCTAGTGTGGTGGACTATAGCCTATCCCTCTCAAATGAGAGAAGACTCGTGCCCAGTAGTACATTATCGATAACATTTTTTTTCAATGTTGGAATAATAAAAAACTTACCTGAAATAATCATTTTTGCAGAATATGTTGCTATCCCTAGCGTAGCATCGTTGTTCCGAATCGAGGGGCATCTTGCACTCGCAGCACTTGAGGCACGGGGTATGCCAGCGGCGTTCCAGTGCCAGAAGGTAATATCTGTCGGTGATCCGGGCGCCGCAGCCGGCACAAGCGTCTTCGGGGGGAGGTTGGGGCGTTTCGTCTGGGGGCTCCCGCTTTCTACACGAGGTGCAGTCGCGTGGCGAGCCGGGGGACGTCGCGGGTGCGACTGGGGACAAGTCGCCGCCCCCCTCGTACGCCGACGTTAGGTATCTCTCACTTTGTTGCTGAAACAACGATCCTCACATGAAAACGTGTCGATGTTAGGGAGCGCGAACGTGTTTCGTGACGTATGAACTTTATATTAAACTGCAACATTATTAAAATGAAAAATATACCTACTAGATACTATAATTATTGTGTGGTAACTATAATGGCTAAATACTCTAACGCTACTAAATTTTAAGCACCCCTAAACATAGGGCAGCCTGTTCCACTTTGCAGGCGAATGAGAGGGACCTGTATATTTGAGAGCAGAATAAAATTAATGAGTATTTACCGAATACTGGCTAGAAGTATGAGCTAAACTTTTGAATACTGCGATGAAGCGATAGTACACCACTAAAGCTTTCTCGGATCTGTTTAAAATCTCAAATATTTGCTCGCTGCCATACTTCCGGAGTCTATGTTCTATTTTAAAGAGGATAGACAAGTAACTGGTGGTCTTACTTAACTCACCCTATCCCTATAAAATTGAGGCAAAAAATTCAAGGGTTCTAGTAGATAGACGATTCATGTGGTCTCTGGTGCATAAGTCCATAGGCGTGACTGCTTACCATTTAATTTATTTTATTTTATTTAATTAATTATTTACGGGCCATAAGCTTATTTGCCATCATGGTTTTAAAGAATAAAGAAATATTTTACTTCAAAGATTGATTTGTCTTAGAAAAAGGATTAGCCATCCAATACGCCACTATTCCCGGACATTATGACACAGCGCCATCTAATTCCGAGCTAAGCAACGAGGCTTGTGTTACGGATACTAGTTGGTTGATATACTACATATATACTTTTTGTAAATACATGCATATTATACATAGATACATCCGTGACTTGGATACAAATGTTGATGCTCATCACACAAACATTTGTCCCTACCGGGATTCGAAGCCGGGACCCATAGCACAGCAGGCAGCGTTAACTACCGCTAAGCTAAACGGGTCGTCATAACTATACTATTTGTCTATTTATTTAATGCTATATGTGATAATATCAGTACATTATTGTACTTAAAATAGTAACTATTAATCGGATTATTGATCTCAGCTCTAGCTACAGCTTTACTCCAGTGAGGAATCAATAAGCCGATGTATATAAGCGTATTCTCTTCTTATGCCTATCTATAATAAGTAGTATACGAATATTATAAATGCGAAAGTGTGTCTGTCTGTCTGTTACCACTTCACGCTTACACCGCTGAACAGATTTAAATTAAATTTGGTAGAGATATAATTTGGGGAAGGACATAAGATAGTTTTTGTTTCTTTAATCATCCTTTAAAAGGGGTGTAAGTATGTTTGTGGCAAAGGTAGTTTCTTGAAAAAGGGTAGAAATAAATATTTTTTTTTTAAAAATGATAAAAAAGCAGATTGGATAATAATACTAATTTCGCTGACGAAGTCACGTTGCGACGTTAGTATTAAATAGTTTTCTTGCAAATAACGTTGGGCGAAGCAGTTGCTATATAATTATTGTGTCCATATATTAAACAAACCGTTATCCACTTACAATATTATTTACAGCTTCTTTTTATGTTAGAGCTTATAAAATTAATTTGGGCACTAAATACATTTGTGTTAATTTATAAGTTTGCTTAGAAGCTGTAGTTATGTGTCTTCATTAACTGTATGTATGAGATACATAGGAAAGATAATATATCATTCGCACACATTATTTTATACATGGTTACTTAAAATATACTGAACCTGGAATTAGTTATAAATGAATAGGAAGCATTCTATAGATCGCACCAATCTGAATAGCACTATTTCGAATCGCACTAATCTATTTATAGAAAAAAAAATTAACTTAAGTATTTATTTTATTATTCATATTCATAATTAGTTAGCTATATAGTATAAATGGTGTTGCAGCGCTTAGAGGGCAATTAAATAATATTAATATAAGTAAATACTTAATCAATTATAATATATTTGTAGATCGTAAAATTAATTATTACGAGAGTAATAATTATACAGAGTAAGTACCCACGAAAATGTTTCAGAAATCCAATCTGAATGTTTCAAGTTTATGCGATTAAAGTTTCATTCGAAGTTTATTTAAACTACGTGTGTTGTAAGTTCAAAATACACATTCTTGAACTTAAAATAAAGGCCTTGAACTGGAGGCAGTCAGTCTGAAACCGGAAGCCGCCTCCACCCTTCCGCCAGAAGCAAGGCCACCCTCCTCCCCTAACCATTCATATTCTGTCTACGCGATTATGTGGTAAGATTCTTCATACAACACCGAGATAATCTATTATGAGAAAATATTCTTTATATATAACGTTTTTCTTAGTTGTTATACATACATACCATCACGCCTGTCGTCCCCGAAAGGTTAGGCAGAGGTGTACTAATGTATACCCACTTTCGCCGGTATGTTTTAGATCCCATGTAATAGGGGGCGAGCCTATTGCCATTAACCGGGCACAAATCCAAACTCCGAGCTGCTACTGAGAATTTCATAGAAAAGCTCAATAACACTTTGCTCGACCTGGGAAACGAACCCAAGACCTCTTGCTTGGCAGTCGCACTGTACGAACACTAGACCAACGAGGCAGTTCTTAATTGTTAGGTTACGTTAGCAGTAGTTGTTATTCTTGGGATTAAATAACCGTAAATATACATATGTATATTTAGAACTTAGTGTTATGTTTAGTGATCCAAAAGGTCGAGATTAAAATAATATCAATATATTGCGATGAAACCCGATAAATTAAAGTCACTAAATTTGACTTGAATTACCTATTTTTATACCACATGCCTATTTAAAGGCTTGCTCCGTCAATTTCAGTCGCTAAATTCTGATCTGTTATGATGACGTGAAAGAAATTTCTTAGAAATCGTATGCAGCCTGCCTAACTGCAGTAGGCGTTTGTGATGGATGAATATAGCCCGACTCCTTTTATAGAGAGAAAACATGCTTCTACAGCAGAGGGACCCGAATAATTCGAAGATCGAAATATCCCAACCTTGAAAAATAAATCTAAGACCAGATGTCCTGTTTTAAAGTCAGTATTATATCCGTAGAGACAACATTACCTATATAATTCCCAGCAAACGTTGTTTTACCACATTATAGGGGTTGGTGGACTACCCCTAACTTTTAGGGGGATCAAAAATAGATGTTGGCCGATTCTCATAGATACCGGATAAGCACAAAAAATTTCATTAAAAATCGGTCAAGCCGTTTCGGAGGAGTATGGCAACGAAAACTGTGACACGAGAATTTTATATATTAGATTGTATTTAAAAGTCATGAGTGTCACTTGTTTTCCGTTCTTGTTTTTCACACAAATCTATCGTTCTATTTTTACATCAATAAACAAACAAATCTTTATTTTAAGTTTTCACTAGTCTAGACATAATCTTTGGGTCAATCGGGTCACCGAGAGGAGGTCACGTGTACCTTATCAGTGAGATTTAGAGCTAGGCCGGTTATTGCCTGCAATTATTACGTAACATAAACATTGATTATGTACTGCGCAAATTGGGCATCGTTGATTTATTATGAAGTATTATTATGTCATCTATTTTGAGCCGAATTCGGGCGAACGTAGTGTAGGACGCCCTGCGACACGATGGACCGACGATTTGAAGAAGAAAGCTGTCCAAGACCAGTATAGCTAGCGCTCTTTGGGGTGAGGTGTACCTACTTTCAGCAGTGGATGAGAAATAGGCTGATATATATAGAAATATGTATATTGTATCATCTTTATCCTAGCGTCTCTCTCGTTACTCATAAAATTGCATTGACAATCTACTGAGGTGACTGGATATCAGTATTTTACAGAACAACGCTACCAATCTTCCACAAGCCAATTGATTCAAATCGCATCAAAGATTGTAAGTATCTTTAACACAACGTGTTTTAGCGAAGCGTGGCAAAGTACAGTTAGTTAAATATATAATACCTATAAATTGACTATTAAAAGCTCAAACCTCTCTAAAAGCAATAAAATATATCCGTATTAAATTATTCCTACTTTATTAATATCTAGCAAATGCTAAAAGTGATACTTTTAGCATAAATTAATGTTTGTTAAAATAAATATTGCAATGGTTGTAATTAAATAATTTAATAGTTATATTGAAATAATAAACGAACTGATATTTAACAAAAATGTAGGGTGAAGTCAATATTAATTTATATTTTATAGTCCTAAGAAGAATCAGATAATTAAATCGTTTTATTGGAGCAAAAACTTTACAGCATCCCTGGTCATGGACAGAGTCGGGCAGACTGAAGTGTATAGATAGGTCTTGATATTATTATAATAACATATACTTATAATTAAAAATTTATCGCCGATCGATTTATACTTACAAATAATATGTACGACCGACTGCACCAAATTGGATAATTCTTTTTTTCATGTATTGGTTATTGTCAGGATAAGGTTTGTCTAAAAGGAAATTTACAAATACATTCACGAAAAAAAATGGCACTACGAAATTTGCCGGGACAGCTAGTATTATGATTGACTATCAGATTTGCTGTAGAAGTTTCAAAACGTTGAAATGAATACGGTACCTATTTGAATGCTTTAAATCACGTATATATTAGAAATAAATTAAAACAATAAAGGGAATATGGTATAAAATATACCCGTACAAATTATCTACAATTAAATATACAAATCGGCCAATACAAACCTCTAGAATAATTACTAAATTTGTGGTGTTAGGTACGTACCGCTTTTCTAAACATTAAAACCACTCTTCACCCATATTAGGCATTGTTTAATCACTTCAACCACAATGAATTTAACGTTTTAGGAAAATTATTGCTTACTTTTATCAATATCCTGTACCTACCTACCTATATTTGAAAATGTATGAGGCCTATTTTCATTAAGTAATGTTTAGAGGATAAAAGGAAAATTATTCACAAGTAAGATAATTTCATAATATTAATTACACTGGCTATTTTGGATGATAAAATGATAAACTGTGTATTTAATATCGTTTCCAAAACACTGAAAAACAATTTAAGTCTTGTTAACCGCGCCTACGCCAGATCGGAGAACGTACCGACGGCAAACGAATTATTACAACATTTTACCGCTCATTACTCCCATTCTTATATTTATGTATGAAATTATCAAGAAAATTATAATATCGTTTATGATATAACAGAGAATATTCGTATATTTATAGTGAAGTGCAAATTTTATGCGATTATAACGACTTCGCAATTTTTTCGTTGTTTATTGTATGACAAAAAGCAGAATTGATTTAGTATAATATTTTTATTTTTTATTTTTTTATTTTTATTTTATATATGTCACGAACCTGCTCCGTTTTATGTATCTACAGTCAAAATAATCATGTTTGGGGCTATGTGGCTATGTTGAACATTTTAAAGCACGGGTTTTAATACAAACTTGGTAATTTCATTCAATTTTTGTCATGATAAATGTTGTTGTTACGATTCTTTAATAGTACCTACCATTCATTAATACTTGGTGAAAACCCCGATAAATATAATAATAATAAAAATATATTTCCAAAAAATTGTACAATAGCCACTTACAAAATTAAAGTAAACTAAATATTATAAGTTACATGGATGTTACAGAATAGAGTAAGTAGTTTTTGAACCCTAGTACCCAAATTAAGATTCAACTTGTTATGGGTATAATATATCGGCCACGATCATTGTGTTACCTATACTCGATGGTCGATATATTACTGTGTTTTATAAACATATTACCTATTCATCGAAATATACATGATATACACTCATCTCAAATACATTTAACCCTACTGGGATGCGATACCGGGTTTCCTTACCACGAACGCGGTCTTCAATGGGTACACTAATAGCTCCACTATTCCGGTTATCGTACAACCTGTACAACACCATGATAACATTTTATTTTGGCGGCTAAACGCCTACATCGACTTCTATCGCAGTTTGGCATACAATCATTTCCAAGGGCTCCCAAAACTATAATAAATCCGCGATCCATAATCCAGCATTGTTAAAGACCAACAAAATTTACTAGTGAAAGAAAAAAAAACAAGTCTACTTTGCCTGAAACAACAAACAATGGCGGCTGGTAGCTATTTTATTTTAAAAACTACGTTATACCGCGCCGGTTACGAAGCTAATTGACAGTGACAAACCGCCATATAAAATAATTGAAGTGAACACAGGTGTTATGATTTTTTACCATGCCATATGTAATAAGTATCAGGGAAGAAGCTGGGGGTTAAATGAGGAGTTTAAACAATATTTTATCGTTAATATCATTGAGCTAGGTTTTAATAGTGATAACGTCCTACGACTGTACATGGGCTTCTTGGAAAACTATACGAAAAGAGATGGACAAAATACGCTCTCAAGAAAATCCTTTAGCCATACACGTTTTCAACGATGAAGTGAGTGATAATTAATTGGCCATACATGATTTTGTAAAGCCAGGAATAAGCGCAAATGGAACGCCGGCTCTTCTCATTAAAATCTACTTTTTTTAAAGCGTGCAAGTAGTTTTGATGTAACAAATATACCAAAAAGTTATCTACCTGTAATATTAGTGTAATTAAAATAAAACATTGTTGACTTTCAGTCTGAAAATCGCTATTTATAACTGGGCACTCAGTGATTACGTCACTGCTGCTGTGACTTTTGAAAAATCCACAATAGTGAAGTGCCTTCATGGACTTATAAGAATCTATCATCTGTCAAAAGGGATCTCATAAAACGAACAGCATATTATATACATTTTACCATTGCAAAGGTGAAAATACGTACCTATTGTTTCGTTGTTCGATTATAACATTTTCTCTCATACAATGCAGATATGTGACTTTGCGATTTGAATACACTTTAGGTAATAAGTAGGTAACCATTTATTCATCATGTTCACAAATTTAATGGTGAAGGAAAACATGTGACGTCTCGTTATTCTCAGAGTAGTGCCATTGTCACTCTTGTTCTATTATTTTGCTAGCTATAAAAAAGGCGAATGATTATAATTAAAAATTACAAGGTATTTGACAAAGTAATTTAATGGTAATATTAACAGCTCCCGCCAACAGGTGCAAGACTTCGCTTACGGTAGTATCTTGCAGTAGTATCATCATCAACCCATTAATGTCCCACTGCTGGGCACGGGTCTCCACTCATTTGAGAGGGATTAGGCTATAGTCCACCACGCTAGCCTACTGCGGGTTGGCAGACATTACATGTTTCCTCACGATGTTTTCCTTCACCGTTTGAGCATGTGATAAATATAAGTCAGTGGTGCGTGCTTTGGGTTTGAACTCGAGACCTCTGACATCTCAGTCCACTGGTCACACCGCTAGGCTACCACAGCAGTAGCATCATTTATAGGAAAAGAATGCCTTCTTCAACAACACCCATAGAAGAATAGAATTATAATTATATGTAGACGTAGGAATGCAAAAAACTATCAACCGAAGCCTTTTGTTCTTAAATTTTTATTAAGAAAGAAAAATTCAACCTCAGGCCTTTTGTTCTTGTTTAAATTTACATACCATCACGCCTATCGACTGGTTAGGCAGACGTGTAAGTGTAATGAAGTACATAGGTAGGTGGATGGATTAAATGTATATCATTGGAATTAGTTTTCTAAGTGCATTGACTGAACGTATATTCATTGTAATACCAGATAGGTATATATATTAATATATGTATATAGAGAAATGAAAAAATATTATTCTAATGTAAATTATTGGATTATTTTCCTTGTCATATAAAAATAAACATATTGCAATACCTTTTGGAAATTTAAATAGGTACCTACTTTCGACTTGACGTCTACTATAATGCGAAGTCCGACAAATAAATTGAATATGTATTGATACTTTTTCCTTCGCCTATTAAAAATGTAACCAGATTTATTTTTCTATAATTCGTGTCCTCTTTGGAAATTTATCTATTAATATTCACGAGTGATGAGTTGATGACTCGTGAATATTAATAGATAAATCATCAATCATCTCAATCGTCAATCATCAACCTCAGTCCCACTGCTGGGCACGGATATCCTCCCATTTTTGAGAGGGATTCGGCTATAAGTCACCAAGCTAGCCTAGTGCCGGTTAGTCATTTATGACTGTACCGATTATATGGCAATCTGTGACGTATATGTATAAGAAATAATATATTGTTTATTTGTAAATAAAATCGTAATGTAAAAATAGGTAACAGACTAATGGCCACAGACTTTCTGTTATGATATTGATTTCTAACACTTACGCGAATATTAGACATTGAAATAAAACTACTTTTTACCGATTTTATCGCGGTATATTGATATTATTTGTCAATAATAATTAAAAATGTAAGGTAGCTGTTAGTAATTATAACTTCAAGACGACCAATACCTCGGTCGGCCCGTGACCATAGATGCTGTAAAGGATCCGAAACGTCGGGTTAAAATAATATCAATATACCGCGATAAAATCCGTAACTAGTAGTTTTATTTCAATTTCTGATATGAGTTCTGTTTTGGAGGACAGGACTTATGACATTTCAAAGTGTTACTCAATCAACACTGACTGAAACGGTAAAAACATTGTGAGGAAACCTGCATGTCTGAAGAAATTTTAGACAGCATTTGAGGTCTTCCCACCCGCACTAGGCTAGTGTGGTCGGCTATAGTTATATGCCAGGCAGTGGACAATAAATCGTAATAGAATAATGATGGTGATAAGATATGTACCTAGGTAATTTTAGTTTCAATTTTAGGGCTTTATTTACTTTATTATGAAAAAAAAACACTACTTAGTTTAAAAGTAAATTGAGCTGGATGATAATGAATATAATTTTTGGTAATGTCTGTCATATGAAGTAATTGTCAGTAGCTTTAGCTGCGATGTGTCATATTAAATTCAAGATGAGAAAATATATTGATGAAATGTTGTTAGTACTCCGCTGCCTACGCCTAAAATCAATTCACCCTTTCACTAACCAGTACCCGGCTCCTGGGTCGATATTATATTAATTACTTTATTATATTTATGAAGAAGTTTTGACATTCTTTTCATTCATTTCAAAAAGTCTTCATAAGTATATACTTTAAATATTGAATGCCCAGAGCCTTGCTGTAAAATCGTCCCAAAATCGGGTTGTGAGCACTGAATGGGTTCATTCCTTTAGGAGCTACGACACCACAGACTGAAACACGACGAATACTTTGAGACTTTTACACACTTCTTTTGCGTGTCGGGATAAAATAACTCTGAACAGAGCTAGCAGCTAGCTTTGTACAGAAGTGCTCGAGAATAAACTTATTCCAATTGGAAAAATAATTAAGTCTGTGGGCTAAGTAAACTTCAACAGTTTAGTTTACACGTTTTTACTTTACAATACTGGCTTGTTTATTTAAGAATCCATATTAATCTACACTTAATATTATAAATTCGAAAGTGTGTCTGTCTATCTAACGCTATAGCCGCTGAACCGATTTAAATAAAATTTGATACGAAGATAGTTTGGGTCCCGGTAAAGGACACAGGATAGGAACACAGAAAACTGGGATATTTGTCCCAGAAATCGTTTCTTAAATGATTATGATTCTATTTAAATGAAGCCGCGACCAAAAGCTAGAACTTATTAAAAGCATGTATACAAATTAGAACACTGACGTATCTCAATTAAAGCTCAGCTAACCCTTTAAGTAAAATTAACCGTAATAATAAGTAATCTATATAATTTAAATATCAAACGAATTACCGACGGTTTTAAATTAATATAATTATGTTTTATATCCCACTAGCACTTCGGAAGCCAATTATTGGAAATTATATTACTACTATGCAATGATATTCTTACTTTAAAGTTTTATTAGATTTCATGCCAATTTTATACAGCAATAAGACATTAAATAAATAAATATACCTATGCGTACATTATTACGTAGCGCCATCTACTTCCAAAGTAAGGAATGAGGCTTAAGCACTTGTTTCTAACAGATACGTAGGTATTGTACCTACATAAAAACACCTATGGCTGATGTACTTATATGCATTCTTATTAGACAAACGTTTGCCTCTACCGAGCTTCGAACTTCGGAAGGCTCACCACGGAAGGGAGCCCTTAAACCGCCGGTCTAATCGGGTAGTCATCATAGAGACGGTGTATAACCGGTAATAAACGTATTATAGTAATCGGAACAATGAGCTTATGAGGCAAGAAACAACAAATTGCACAAACTGTGTCATCCCGAAAGAAGATCCCTGCCCACGACGAAAACTATAAAAGGGTTTGCAAATATGATGAACTTCATCTCTTTCCAGTTTAAATTCAATTATACAATGGAATTGTAAACAAAACTACATTGTTAACATACTCAATTGACAGTAAGTTATTATACTCTATTCATGAGCGATGAACTAGATACGTAACCTTTGACTGACCCAATCGATCGATGTAAATTAGGTTTAAACTAGATATGCCTGCAAATATCTTGAATCTTAACGGGGACATATTTATAATTGTTATAGCTACGTTCACAGACTTTATACCGTTCGTAAAGTATCCAATTAGCCCAAAGATTTCCCAAAACTCATGGGCATTACTCGAAGAATAGATGATAGGCATCATGTTCTGGGGTTTGAAGGTTCCTGGGTAGTGAACGCGTGCGGGAAAGCGCATTATGGGTCCCCAACAAGGTGGACCGATGACTTGGTGGGTAATACCGAGGCTGGCTATCTGCGGGTGGCTATCAGATGTATGGCGGTAGGCCTATGTCCAGCTGTGGACGTCTATCAGTTGATATGATGATGATTAAGTTCGCAAGAAGTATGCGGTCCACCTGACGTTTCGCGGCAATAGATACCTTATGACGTCAACTGTAAAGTCTCTTCTTCCACATAAGGCACCTGCCCTTCTCCAGGATAAAGTTTCGTATAAAAAAAAACAATTCAGAGGTTTGCAGTGAAAACGTAACAGTTACATTCACATTTATCCTATTAATATTATAAAACGCCAAAATCCGTATGTGTGGATGTTTGTTACTCTTTCACGCAAACACATAAGCTTCTTTTTATCATAAGCGGCAAAGCCGCGGGTGAAAGTATGTATATAATTTTCATACCTGTCGACCAATGCTAGGTATAATGACTACCGACAGTAATTAATATCACTAAAATATATAGTTCAGGTACCAAATAATACCAAATTTAAGTATAAATATATATGCCTATAATGTATAAGGAAATACTTATAATTAGTTTAAAGAAACCTATCAAGTTTTCTTATTATTTAAAAGGAGATGTTCACCGCTACATGCGAATTCACTTAATTATGTATATACATATGTATCGGTGACAGTATTTTTTTCGTAACTGTTTGAGAATAATTGACACGATAAATTGTTTTAAACTTCAAAATATTAATCAATAAATAGAGAAGAAACGTAATTTATTGATACATTTATTTACATAAACAATAAGCTCGAGCCCTATTAAATAGGCCGTAAAACATACCGACGAAATGTGGGTGTTATATACATTAACACATTTGTGCTCAACCCTTCGAGGACAACAGGCGTAATTTTATGTGTAAATGTATATTTATTAAATTAATCAACACTAGTCAAAAATATACACGCGGCGGCATCAAACGAACTATTGGTTTTGTTAATAATACAAAATTTAAGTCCAAATCCAAGAGATAATCGTTTTTTTACCAAAGCATTTTACTTACACATACGGTAAGCCGTATGTGTAGGATCTTTATATACTCTACCTCCATCAGCTTTTAATACTTGTAAAATACAGCTACAAATAATATATGTAGCTAATATCAATGACATCAATGCTAACTTATGAAAAAACATCCAATGCAACATGATATGAAAAATTAATAAAAAATAAGAATATATTGTTATGCTTTATCTGTTTATCGGATACCATAAAAAAGTGTCCCTAATAGCTTCAGAAGCCTTCAGAAAGCAGCCAGTCATTTACTTGCAGTATATACATATATATTTATATATATTCTCGTACTGAGAGCGATAATAATTGAATGGATACTAAACTGTCGCATAGATAAACCGCATGGTGACCGTAAAAAATGAATAAATAAATACAACTAATTTCTATCCTATTAATTTAACGTGAAAGTTTGTCCCTATGTTTTAAAAATACCTGAACGGTCTTGGTTGAAATTCGGCATACATATAAGTAGTTTATTATCTAAATGAAGTCACTCATTATCAATATACAACGCGGGTGAAAGCTAGTCAAGTATATTTTAAAGCTATCAAACTTCACTTATCACATTAAGCCTACAGCTAGAGAATACAGGAAAACAACGCTTCAAAGTTTTCAATTAAATATAAGTATGGCTATATAAATAAAATAATTCATAGGTATTACAGTAGAAGGTAAAATAAATATTGCATAAAATAAGTAGTACATTCTTTCAGGCTTCAATGTGTCATTGCCTCATTGGTAAGAACTCTTTCATAATCAAATATGTACTATTTTAATTATAACTATAAACGTTTATTTTTCTAAATAGGTACTAAATTTTAATTAGTAAATAGAGACTTACTAATAGAAGATAAATCTTTACAAAAATCATTAAGAAAACGCATGATGTATAATCAGAATTAACTATCAGCATAGTATTGATAATATTAACTCTATAGATGTAACTAATAAAAAGTTAACCACAGTTTATATTCATGTGCTTAAACTCCAGTTACTTGACATTATTTTGCACTTTTAAAACGTTGAATTTAAGCTCTATAAATTATTATAAAAATTAAAATTTTACATGATTAACATTAATTTAAAAAATAGGTGGATATAAAATATAAATTAAATTAAAGGTGGCTACAAAACAGTTGGTTTTATTTACCTGTTAATTATAAAAATAACTCGGAAGGACCTAAGGGCGGTAGGAAGCGAACGGATTAAAGTTAACTTTAAACACTTTGGAAAAGAAAACTTCAGCAAAAAAAACTGTAACCAAATAAAATACATAATGAGGTTCCATACCCAGTGCATCGTTCCCCTCTCCTCGTATACTCCCATCTGGGGTTCAATTTTTTCGTTTGCTATTTTCGAATGTATGGGCCTCTGCCCCACAACACTGCAGCACTCACTCGCGAGACATGCGTACGAGCTTCGTCGCAGCCGATGCGCAACTGACTCTAGCCTTCTGCCCCACCAGGGAAGGTGGGCCGAACACCGCCCAAAGTGACGCCCCCCTCCCCACCACGATTAACTTTTTTAAAATCTGTTTACGATTTTTTCCACCGTTTAAAGCATTTCAGCGCAATAAATGCTTGCAATTTTTTTCATTCGGTCATTTGTACCGAAAAATTTATAGCTATGTTGATATAATAAAATTATCATATTGTTTGAATAGTTTTATGGCCGATGATTTTATACTCTATTTTTTTTTAATTCATAGGATATTATCATATTTGTAAAGTCCATTGAACGCCTTACGGTAGCTAAATTAATTATTTTAGTGTTAAACATTAAACTTTTTATGTTTAAAACCACTGCGTGACTTTCCATTGACAAAAAATAGATAGAACTATACAGATAAAATAATAAAATTTAATTTGTTGAAAATGCTATTCTGTGAATATTTTTATACTTGGCAACAATTATTATGTAAAATAGAACAGTGGTGTGAAACTTGGTCAAATAATCTAGACTTGGCATTTACAAAAGCCTGCTGGCTAAAGTAAATGGGATGAAGATACTAATTGATATATAATGTAGACATTTTATCAAACATAGGATTGCAATTGGGTACTAATAATAGCTGCGGGATTGGTTGGTAGGTATAAAATGAAAACCAATTTTATTATTTTCCACTAAGAATTTTTAATACACATAGAATCACAGAAATTACTATAGGTGTTATTATTGTAATTCATTTGTTATGCTTCAATGAATTTTTTATGTAAATCCCTATATAACTAGATTTAATATAATTTAATAATACAATGTAGGTACATATTAACTAAGAGATTAAATCATACATAAGGTGTTGGTATTTGAAATTTCGGCATTGCGGGAGGGATCTCTTTTCTTACGATCGAGTGCAGACCGTACAACCTGAAAGAAGTAAATTAAAATAATTATGTATGAATACAAATAATATATGTATTTAAATTTATTTTGCGGCCGATGTATTCGTGCTGTCGATGTTGACAGGTCACCACAAAGCTGCTCTGGTGTTCATTAAACAAATCTGTAGGTAATTAGATAACTTTAAAGGGAAGAAAATAAATAGTTGATTGGTTTAGTAGTTAATTATAGTATTGTTAGGTAGGTACAGCTAGAGTACCATGACTACTTTAGCGGTGCCGAAGCCACATTCAGACTGTCTTTCATAGTACTACTCCTGGGTTCGAATCAACTTTTAACTAGACATTACGTTGCCAACTTTTTATTTTACAAGACATGGAGTATTATTTACGTTAGAGAGATAAAATAAACAGTATTTTATGTTAGAGAGTAACAGTATTTTTTTTTTTTTGACATTAAATACGTTCGATTAAGTTTTTATCTCTCCTCAACAATTAAAAGTTAGAGTTAAAATAATTAATGTAGAAGTAAATATACTTATCATAGAAGCTTAGCTTACTTTACTTAGAATACCAGTGCCGATGAACAACGTGGAATGTAAAAAAAAAATCGGCAAAAAGTTTATATATCTAACCTGCTTAATACTATTTTTAACAATATGTTTGGCAACCCTACTAGGCATTATTATTTCTGTTGAAATTTTTTTTTTGTCTACTTTTTCGTCGACTAGCTGTCGTCTGCGGTGCTCTTACTACCCATGCAATAAGGGTCATTTCACATTGGCGCAGAGATGAAATGACGTATCTTTATGCTTGATTTTTACAACTATCTCCAATACCGACGTAGATAGGACAATCAGAAAACTTTTTGATAGACCGATTTTGGATTATGTACTGATTTATAAAATCGTTCCCCTCAAGGACGTTATTTGGAAATGTATATAGAATATAGGAACAAGACCCGCGAAGTGACGCATATGCGCGTGTCTCCCTGTGTATTTTACTTTACTTTCATTTAACGCATCATTCTTGCGTACCACCTTGTTTTAACTTTTCAACAGTATGAGTTGAGCCTAAGTCTGCCAATGCAGGACCTAACTACTTGAAAGCTAAACTGCTTGAAAGCAAGCACGCAACTGCTTAAAAAAATCACAATCGGCGTGATTAGGTACTGTATACCTGAAGGCACAGAATAATACATAAGTATATCTACATTATAACACAGCGCCATCTAGTTCAAAGCTAAGCAACAAGGCTTGTGTTATGGATAATAGAAGGTAGATATACTATATATCTATATACTTATTTTTACGGATACAAATGTTGATGATCATCACACAAACATTTGTCACTAGCGGGATTCGAGGTCCCGTAGCACAGAAGCCTGCATCTAACGCTGCGCTAAGCGAGTCGTCAAAATATAAAAGTTGGTATAGGTATCTACTATGAAGGGGGTTAGACGGACTAAGTACTAATTGAGCCAACGTTTGGGCGGTCATATTAGGCGGTGAGCAATGCTATTAATCGGATACCAAACCAAACTCTGACGTGCAAATTTCATAGTCAAATCCAACCTCAAATCAATTCAATTCTCTGTCATGGGAAACTGAACCTTATTCTCAGTAGTCGCGGTTGATACTCCTAGACAAAATGTGGCGGACAATTCAATTATGCTATTCCATATCTAAGAATTAATATGTTAACTGTACGTCTACTAATCGTAAGCTCGACTGCTAATCAAGAATCCTTGGACTCGGGTTTCGAGTCGAACGAAGTGTATTTTCGGAAGTTATGTGCACATTTATCACATGCTTGACCGGTGAAGGAAATCATCGTGAAGAATGCATGCTTAAGAGATTGTCTCGATGGTGTATGAAGCCTGCCAATCCACACTAGACTCGCGTGGTGGACTAAAGCCTAATCCCTCTCAAATAAGAGGAGACCCGTGCCCAGCAGTGGGACAATAAATGGATTGATGATGATGAAGGGTTATTGGATTTTTCTACGTAATTCCCAATAACCGCTCGGGATTTGTATAAGCCTGTTGTAGGCAAAATTGAATGATATTATATTTATTGAAATAATACTAAAGGCACACTGATATTCGCGTACATTAGTGTAAAAAAATATGTTATTTTTTCTCCTTTAGTCCTATTATACCATAAAAATAACTTTTTATCCTGCACAACACTCATAGGTACCTAATCCTTATCGTGCCGAGTTCATAAACAAAAATACTATAACATAATTAATTTTACTAGTGGTCGCCCAGTGGTCGACCATAATTAATTGATATTATATATTTTTTATGGTTATTTAAAAAAAACAGTATTTTGCACAACTACATAAACTAGGTACCGACTAGCTGCTTCCCGCGACTTCGCTCGCATGTTATATAGATAAAAAGTAGCCTATGTGTTAATCCAGGTAATAAACTATATGTATGCTAAATTTCATCCAAATCTGTTGAGCGGTTTTTGCGTGAAAGAGTAACAAACATCCATCCATACACACAAACTTTCGCGTTTATAATATTAGTAGGATGAGTGTGGGAAACTCCTCCGTCCGCGTAATTTTCGTAAAAAGGTTTTGCTTTACGTATTAATATAATAGCCCAGTTTTCTTGAGTGGGGATTACGCACCGAAAAACGCAGCGGGTGATGACTTCTTACATAAAACCACGAAGATGTGTCTAGAAGTTTTTGAATACGGGCGGTATGTAATTGGTCCTGCCAGATATATATGGGGTAGAACTTTCCTCAGCAGAAGACTTTTCATCACGGCTATCGTAAATTTATAGATATTATACATACAAACTAGAAAACATATGACTCAGATCATATGTCCATGCTCATCACACAAACATTTGCCCCTACCGGGATTCGAACCCTGACCACACCAGGCAGCCTATATTACCGCTACGCTAATCGGGTCGTCAGGTGATAGTAAGCCAATAAATAAACTCAAAACCATCGGCAGTCGCACGAACATCTATACCAAAGAGGCAGTCAATTCTGTTGAAATAAAAAAAAATAACGAGCACAAAAAGTACCCAAGTATCAATATCCTTATCAACGACAGAACAATAGTATGGAGCTGGGAATTTGATAACTAAATGTGCAATCAAATATATCAACCATACCGATTGGTTGGCGAATATCATTTCAATAATATCAACAACCAATCATATCGTTGACACGAGATTTAAAAGCTAATAGGTATTATATTTTCACAATTTGCGATATGCGATATCGGGAGAAAATCAGTTGAAGAAATGCAACCACTTACCGATATAAAAATAAACGTTCTTTCATACGCCACACTTAGGCTAGGTTTCACCAAAACGTAGAGGAGATATTTGCGGAGATGTGTTTTCAATAACCAATCGGATAAAGTTGCGAATACGTGGAAATATAAAATGTGATTGATGTCCCGCTGATCTTGCATAGACGTGCGTCGGGTCGTTAAGCTCCCTCAATAATGGTTGAGCTAAACGATGGCTGACGTATGCGTGCTGTCAGTATGGACAGGTCAACTCAAAGCTGCACTGGTGCTTTCTTCAAAAGGCCATCACAGACTTTAACCTACATAGTCAAGCTCACATATTGTAACCAAAATGTTTGGACTTTAACAGAGACCATGATTCTCTGAGTTTGTTTCGGCATTTCTTCTCAGAGGTCGTCAGTTAGGAAATGCCGATGTCAACTAGATACTAAAAAAAATGTACATGACTTGTAAAAGCGTCTTTAAAAAGATCTATTTACAGAAATAAACAATCATTCAATCATTCAATCATCAATCATTCATTCAATCATTCATTTCCGCACATCTCCTCTTCTCTCCGTTTTGGTGGAAACTGGACCTTAAACTTTCAATATGCTGCCTCGTCGTATTTACTTGAAATCATTCATTTGCAAACTGTAGATACACCTACAAGTAAAGCACGTTGTGGGACGACAACAAAAATATCAACTCACGCATTCTATTTTAAGAAAATCTTATTTAAATATATATTTCCTTGACATACACAGAAAATCACGACAGACCTTTTTGTATTACACCTCCGTACTAAAGCCGGTTGTCCGCAAAATAACAAAAGAACTTTGATATGACGAACCGATTAGCGTACAATTTATAAGAAATAAATATTTGTAAGATAAGAAAAGATTTGTATTTTTGTATGTTTCTAACGAATAATCTCAAAATGTACTGGACCGATTTCAAAAATTCTTTCACCATTAGAATGCCACATTATCTTTGAGTAATATAAGCTAATTTATTACAAGGGAAACTAATATGCTTGTCAAAATTTATAACATGTACGAAGCCGGGGCGAATCGCTCGCTAGTTCATTTATACAAACACAAAAGGTAATTTAATCACTCACCGATTAAACAACAAATCTTAAAAACTACTTGACCCATGAAACTGAGAGGTAGGTAGGTAGTATAAGGTTTGAGTCTTCACTTACTTTTTTTTCGAGAGATAGGACTAAGCGAGATTTCTGGGGAAGTACCGTCGCTTTACAGACCACAGTGAATCAACAATAGTTGTGTTTATTCGAGCGAGTAAGGTTACCAGAGCTCGTTGGGAGAGTGACTATTCTGACAGCATGGGAATTCCGTTTGCTGTCAGTTTAGTAACTCCCTATTTTAAGAAACAAAAACGGTTTCTCCGGGTGATATGTAATACCAGAGGTGTCGCTACCGTAGCCTATGTACCTACCTATATGTAATACATAGGCTAGGGTAACCTTATCAACAGGCGGGCTGTAACCTTGTTCTCCACCCTTGTGGTGTAACAAAAAATCTTATTATAACTTTAGGGAGAGGAAATGGTGGGAAGCGTGCAAAGCCACACGCTACCGCTTTTATCAGTATAAAACCGGTTGCTTACAAACTTCTTCTGCGCGAGTATTTCCATGGTAGATAAGAACGGCTGGACTATTATCAAACTTGAATCACGCTGGCTGGCTAGCACAGGTATAAAAAAGTGTACCCCCAAATACGTCACAATATATTAGCGTGGTTTTATTATACTTACAATTTATTACATTATATTGACAGAAATATCATCCTCTATTGCCATGGTATGGCGGCGATCCCCGCCAGACAAAATATGTAATTTTTACGTTAAAGAATAAATCCTGGGTTTTAAATACTACCACTAATCTAATACTACTTTTCCAACTTTCCAAGCAAGAGTTACGCGGACTCATTGGACGTGAGAAATACGATGTTAGAATTTAGTTTGTCTGCACGCAAGCAACGCCATCTGTGAATTTTAATGAAAACTAAATGTGTTGACTGTTGACTGATAGATGGCGACATAATCAAGTTTAGCAACTGTGTTTAATAGTAGGTGGTGTGGTAACTAACAAAGTCGAATTTGATAGTAAAGGTTTTCTAAAGCTAAAAAAAGGTTTTCTAAAACTATAAACGCAATAAAATACATATGTCATAATACGTGAGTCGGTGACACAAGATCTAAAATTTGAATGGACGTAAACTAGATACAAAAAAATTGGAAAATAGCCCTTATTACCGTCCCAGACATTAATGTGGGGTTTTGTGGTGCTGTAAGGATAATAAGCCTGGTCTGTCATAGTCTCGTTTTCGGCGAACGGCTGAAGCCAGCAGTGAGCCCAGCAGGAACAGTTTAAGGTATACTTGGCGCAATCTTCACACGGCAGTCTATCAGTCTTGTAGTGAAGCCAACCATACCACTCTGAAGTTACCTGCAATTTGTATGGTTCAGACCCTTAGCAAAGATAAAAGATGTTATGAACCCAAAATTCACCGGTGTTGTTAGGTACCATTTTATTAGGGGTCGAGCCTATTCCAAAATAGTGTCTATTCTAGTGTTTGTTCTATTCCCAAATAAATCGTAGGTGTAAAACTTTGCCTGACCTGTAAATCGAATCTAATCAATTATTCGGTTGTTCTTAGGGTACCGTACCCAAAGCGTGCCAACGGAACCCTATTACTAAGCTTCCGCTGTCCGTCCGTCTGTATGTGATAACTAGACAGACAGTGAGTCTCATGAACCGTTATAATTAAACAGTCGAAAGTTTCACAGATGATGTATTTCTGATGCCGCTATAAAAACAATACAAAAAATAGAATCAAATAAATATTTACGGGGGCTCTAATACAACAAACGTGATTTTGTTTTTGTTTCTTGCTCTATATTAATAAAGGCGATAGGTAGCCGGTAAATGACACGGAACCCTTATTGCGCGAGACCGACTCGCATTTGGCCGGTTTTTTTGTCTGGGCTAGATTAAAAAGCGGACAGTAATGACAATACAGTATAGGATTTTTTGCTAACAAGTATAGATACGATGTGCTAACTAAAATCTTACCTGACTGGCATCATATTCGAATTTCACATTGGGGTTGTACTCCACCCAGCGACTTGTCCCAATCATGTAGTTGCAGTTAGTGTAGTACTTATTGCCGAAAGCATCACAACCGACGTATCTACCTTCCTGATGGAGTAGTCCAGGTTGTATTAAGGTGGCATTGACGTATTTATAAATTAACCAGCAAATATATTGATTTACAGAATATGCTACAGGAAACACCTGCACGTGGTGGACTGCAGTCGTATAATCATGTTGCACAGCCGATATAATTATGGTGCATATACCCATGGATTAGTAAGTCATAGGTCTCAACCTTGTAATCATGAGCGTATCCACTATCTATCCTCGTTTAATTAACGAAAGGAAAAAAAACGCCGTAGTCATTCCGCACTAGACCATAGTCAGGGTTTTAGCGCCCAAGTAACACAGACGTGCTGAATAAAGATAGAGTAAGAGCAATCATCAAGAGCATAAGCTCAATTCTATGCTGAATAACGTCTTAGTACCGTCTATTCAGCAGTTATTCAAGCCCCAATTTTAAATGCTTAATTCTCAAAATGGGCCCCAATTTTAAATGCTTAATTCTGAATAATATTTGAACGTTTCAATTAGCTTAAAAACTTTTGAATAACAGCTCACATTGCTTTTATTAAGCTCTTACAACTGAGTTATTCAGCTCTTAGAACTGAGTTATTCAGCTTAGTCGAATTGGTGAGTAATTCATCAACTCGTCCTCCATGCCTATGGCCCATTTAGGACGACTTGCAGAAAATCAAAATAATTAATATTTTCATTCTACATCTCGTCCCACGTATCTTTTTGTGTTGAATTTTGAACTTTATGAACGTTTGGTACAGTTAGTAAGACAAGTTATACTAATATTTTTCATGGAGATACAATTAAAATCTTTAGTTTTTACCAGTGACGTTTCTCCGTTATATCAGTAAGTAAACAATGGCTAAGGCGGTTACTTTTGAAGTTGGTAAATGATGACAGGACATACCTATGAATCTTTTGTTCTAATATTAATATAGCAATAAAACTACTTATATTAGCACACACACGGGACACGAAGAGGAAGTATTTAATAGATTTTTTTAATGTTAAATAGGGTTAGTATGATTTATACTTACCGACGAAAAAGGCTATTTAGCGGATGTGGAACCAAATTTTCAATTCTTCTTGGGTTTGATTTTGGACTCCGATGAACCTATGAAATTTGTGACTTTGGCTGTACATATTGGACTTGAATTTAGATTCACTGTATTCCTCGAAGCTTTTAATGAGTATCCTAAGGCTTAATTTAGAGGTTATAGACATGAGATCAATTAAGAACCTCCTCTTTTTTTAAAGTCGGTTAAAAATAAAGACAAATCAACTGTTTGGCGTTGCATTTTCATGCAACGGTTGACACCTCTGTCAAACGATTTTAATAATTACTTGTACTAATAGGTCAAAAGAGAAGAAAACCATGTTTGCCAGCCAGACAGAACCAAAAATTATATTTTATAGTTTTACGTTTGTTATTATTAAACCTATATTCATAAATATATAAGTTTAAATGTTCATGAATACATCCGGTGGTTAATTAGTGTCTAATTTGTCATTATTTAATATTTTCTGATTATATGTTGTGAACTTGTGATTATTAAATAATGTTTATAACACTTTTGCTGCTGATTGTACCTTTTAACTATTTATAGTAACGTGGGACGAGTTTAAGAATAGAAAAAATATTTATTTTGATTTTCTGCAAGTCGTCCCAGGTGGGCCATAGGCATGTAGGACGAGTTGATGAATTACTCGAATTGGTTATTTTATTTACAGAATTTATGGAGCATTTTATTTATTGTTCACATTTCTGCAAACATATTATACATATATTGTTTTATACATATTACAGGACATACAAGTTAGAGGTTTTTTTCATTACTTAAGACGCGCCGCGTGAATAATCAAGATAACAGTATCTAAATATAAAATAAAAGTAAACAGTATTTTCATACATACGTGTTATAGGTCCGACAAAAGTACTTATGATAAATAAACTAAAACTAGCAATTTTAATCCAAAAAAATAACATGAATCGAGTTGAAAATGTTGTAGTAGTAAGATTGAGCATTTTGGTGATCTCGTAAATTCCTTGAAGTATAAATTACAAAGATTTTTAATAGCGATCGATTGTTTTGCTTTATAGTGCTGAATAAAACTACATACATGTCTTGTTACAAAGCTATAACTTGAAAAAGGAGTCTACACTAACTTTTAAATAACAATTATATAGTTGATCACATTTCTACATTACTGAGATTTTTAGGGTTCTCTAATCGAACGAACAAAAACCTTTTATAACGAGAAATTTTCCCGCCCAGCTTTTACTAAATTGATTACATTAAAAAATAATCTCATTGATATTAAAATGATATATAATAGTACATTTCGTGTGTGTGGTGTGCACTGGGCCCTAGATTATTCTTACACGTTTTGTTATTTGTTTTATGTACCGATGCCAGTACATCAAGTAATTTTCAAACTGTAATTTTTTTTCTAATCAAACTTGAACCTAATGCTTTAGCGGTAACGATGAGAACCGATACTGATACTGAAATTATAAATAAACTCATCTCATACCTATGAAGAGGCAAAAGAAGAATTGGCAAATATGCTGAACAAAACAGACACCGACACAGATAGTGATCAGAACAAATTTTTCATGTGCTCGGTAAATTGTTCATCTTCGATATCTATCTATACAGCTGCCATCAAATGCAGAGTGCATGCTTCTTACGTGAATCGCAATGCTGTTTGACTTTTTGGGGGATGGAACCCTTTTTATTGCCCGGCACGCCGGTTGGAATCGGGTTTAGTTATATTCAATCTATTTTCAATTTAAATATCAGCCGAAGTACGGCTGATATTTAAAAACAATTTTAACAATTATTTTTCTATAATATGGCAATAATGCCGATGTCGACAATTCTGCCAGCATAATGTTATACTTATATGAGGAAATTGGATAAAAGTAAACCTTAATGCAACGATTAGGATATATCACATAAGAGGAAGACATACTTTCAAAGTATCAAACCTCCACAGTTTGTAGGCTGCTTTAAAAACGCCACCACTTTGGCGTACCATTCTAAACAGCCTTGCCCACTTATCAAGTCCTAGAAACGACATTTTGGAAACACAGTGACTTAAATACTTTCGGTAGATTCTAGTTTAATACACAATATTTATAGAGTTTGATTTTTTTATTTTAGCACGTCAAAACATTTCGCCTGTCAATGATGAAATCGTGACTTAAAAAAGTTAATTGACTATCTAAATAGGTCCAAGTAAAAAGTATAAAAAAAAACTTGAGAGGTGTCACGGGACACCCGGGTGGAACGAGGTTCCTTTCGATTAATTAGTGAAGGAATTGTAATAAAATTGTATTTTTTTTTAACAATAGCTTACTATAGCAAAAAGTGTCGTTACAACTTTTCGTCTTAATTTTTTCCGTCTAGCCCCCTTTCGCAACGCGCGATAAGGAACTTTGTTCCAATAAAACTGGACATTCTTGCTAACCAGAACTCCTCTTTTCCATGCACATTCTTTCACGTCGATCGCCTTCGAACACTCTTTATTTTAGTTAAGCTAAACTCAAAAATTTTCTATGTATTATAAGTATGTATTTACAAAAAAAAAGTATATAAGTATTTATATCCATTGTCTAGTACCCATAGTACAAGCTCTGCTTAGTTTGGGACTAGATGGTGCTGTGTCAAATGTCGCAGAATATTTATTATTATTATTTATTTATTTATTATAACACTGCTGGACACGGGGCTGCTCTCATTTGAGAAAGAGTAAGCACATTTCGCACTCTGAGGAACGCACATTACTCCACTCTGACTGACTCTGAGGGACGCCAGAGTTCAGCTGCTTATGCAGTTAGAAAAATCAAACTAATTACGAATTTAGAAATAGTTACATACAAGACTAGTTCATTACCTATAGCTACTTTAATAGCATCATGTCTTACGGTATATTGCTGTGGGGCCGTGCTGCAGACACAGTCTTCGTACTGCAGAAAAGAGCAATAAGAGCCCTTTAAGCCTAAGAAGTCGTGATTCACTCGGGGAACTCTTTAACCCTTATGTGAGTGACGAGGTACCCGGGTAACTTTTGCAATTTCAACCTTGAATGCAATATTTGATACCCATGCTAAAAAGCTGTGAGTTTCTGAGAGCTCCTCTAAAAAAACTATCAATAAAATTACTGTTTTCAAAATTTTAAATTTTTGAAAGATATTGACCTAAATATTTCTTAGACACGGAACGGAGTGACAACCTCGGTACCATTATGTAGAAATGCAGTCGGATATTATAATGCTTTTGATATAGAATTACCAAATAAACGAAATAATAATATTTATTAAAATATTTCTTTGAAACCAAAACCTAAACATATTTTTTTGAACATTAGCTGAATTGAAATTGAGATATTGAATGAACTTTTTCTATACCTCTTTTTGAGTTCCCTGAAAATGAAGCATCTATGTACAAATGAGACCACTAGAGTATCTTATACGCAAGTTTGAAGACTCTGGACCCATCCAGGGCCAACATAACCAACTGCATACTGATGCAGCTGCATCTGTAATTCATGTCTTAGTACGCCTGGTATTGTACAACTGTAGGATTTATACTCTGCCTTCGAACTAAGTCGCATATAATTGAAGCCAGAATTTCTTCACACACATTTTTCTTTTGTCAGTAGAGATGATTGTAGGATTTATACTGCATGTAAATCTTCAATGCCACCAATGCAGAAACATCAATAATGCAGAATATAACCGCTCAGGGCCATCGATTTGTCTTGCGTTTGGTAGTATGCAGTTATGTACGTTCTGCCAGTAGCTTATCCATATTGTCGCAGCCATCTTTGCTTTTTTTTATAATATGAAGTAATTGAAGGTTTAGCTGTAACAAGAGGCAACATTTGAATCGACAACATCATCATTACAGCTCCGTTATTTTTGGGCAAATACAAACAAACAATTGCTTCTTTGTTTATAAGTTTAATTGGCTCTTTTTGAACGTCGGTAATAAAGACAGCCCCTAAAAACGCTCGCCCTTCACTGCAACTTAATAAATCAATACTTTACAATACCTAAATATTATTAATACAGATAGTAGATTTAAGAAACCCTCTAGGACACAGCACATTTGATGAAAGCGGGAAAGAGAACGGAAAGGGCTCGATACATATATTTCGATTGATACACAAATAATATAATTAATTTATATACATTATGTATCTACGGAATTTAAATTTGTTATATTAAAAGTTGATATTTTCTGTACTTTTAAGTTCCCTTCTACAGCTACCTCGGCTAATACTTCACCGAGGCTCGATAGATGGCGTTGTTCAGAGTCTTTCTGAATCGCGCTATGGTTTTGTTACACGTGTTTAGCTAAGTAGCACTTGATTCGGATAAAAATTATATTTTATTTAATTACTGACGAGTAATTATATTTTTGTAAAGCTCTGGCTGTTCACTCAGTCTAGAGTTTGTTATTTCAGACTGAATAGTTTAGTATAGCGTTTAATTCAATTTCGTCAAGGTCCCAGACACTGTAAATACCTAGCTTATTCTTGGTAAATTTCTAGCCGATCAGTTAGTCTAGATAGAATTCAAGATTAACTTGTCGACAAAATTAGACGATCATTTATCATTCAATATTAACTGCATTCTGCATGCCTAACAGAGCCGCGATGGCTTGAGAGTTGAGAAGTCTGCACCCGCAATTAACCTAGGTTAGCGTGGAAAATTGCGGCTTAATTCCTCTCAAATGAGGGGCGACCCGTGCACAGGCCTTTTTCCCATGAGGGTAGGCAGAAAATATATTATTATCTATATATTAACTGACAAGAAATGCGATCGACTAAGCCTTATTAAATCCGGCTAAACGTTGAACCGCCGCATTACAAAACGGCGCTCGTTTTGAAAACGGCTAGCCGTAATGTAATACAGCGGATTATACGATCTACTTGCGACATACATTACCTAGGTAAAGTATGTAATGGGCAATAATATTCATAATATTTCATACATTTCCTGGACGCCCCAGTTATTCTATACCTCTCCTAGGTATTGTATAGAACACCTGAATTACATAGATTCCTGGTAGGTACATACAGTCGCGTAGCGTGGGGGAGGGGGCATGGCCCCGGGCGGCATATGAAAGAGGGCGGCATCAAGTGCCACGTCGTTTTTATACTACTAGAAGAGGGGGCGGCAAATTTCCAGACGGCCCCGGGCGGTAAATAACCACGCTACGCCACTGGGTACACACTTACATCAAAATAAAACACGAGGAAGCAACATAATAATTTATTTATTAGGTACTAACCACTTGTTTCACATACAGATTCACAGCCTAATCCAGAAAAGAAAGAACAATGAACTAAGTAAGTACATCTTGTAAACCATGGCGCACTTTATGTGTGCTAGAGCTATCAAAGGCGGATTCAGGGAACAGGTGATGGGGGTCAACTCTTCCTCCATAAACACTGTTTTGCAATGTTTTGAATTAGTATTGTAACCGAATTGGAGCCTGACATGATTAGACCATAATAGAGTAAGATCCCAGGACCAATCGTCCACATTTCCTTCGTCAGAAAATACGTGACGTCTAGTGGCCCTGGCATCTTGGACTATATTACATACTACGTGACTCGAAAACTATAATCCGCCCTTGACTAGAAACTCACACATATACATATAAACGTCGTAAGATTTAAAGCAGTAAGTACATATAAATAAGGTAGTAATCAATAGTAGAGTTGGAAAACCTGACGTTAGGCGAAACTATCACAATCATATCCAATATGTGTCAATAAAGGTGAATGAATGTAGATTAAGCGAAATGTGTTTGCTGTGTTTATAATAACTATATCCTTAAAATAACCATTTAAGACATAATAATATGTTTTAATGTCATATGTTACCTTGTTGACCTTATAATTGTTGGCTAAACGATATTGCCAATTTCAGTACTTATGAGGATGTTCATTATATCATTTTGTACCATACGTTCTTACTCTTAATATTTTCTTATATTCTATCCCGGGATACAAACTATCTCTATACCAAATTTCATCAAAATCGGTTCAGCGGTTTAACCGTGAAGAGGACAGACACATTTTCGTATCTATAATATTAAGTATGGATATAGTTAATGGAGCTTAACTTACAATACAGATTGTATTGTATAATCTGTAGTGTAAGTTAAGCTGCTTATCCCACCATGTCTACGGATTGGTGAACAATGTATACATACCGAGTCTCATCAATGCCTTAGAGAGCACTTAAGTAAACCGGTCCCGGCGACGATTGTAATACATACATACACTCACGCCTTTTTCGCATGGGGGTAGGCAGAAACTACAGAATGCCACGCGCTACGATCCCTGCATACCACTTTTCCGTCGTCCAAATTCATACATCGTGTCATGTATGTGCGCCGGTTACGAATACTTGTCACCTGACATTTTTTGAAGATTTTTCCGATTGTAATATGGACACATATAACAATGATTAGTCTTTGTCAAACCCCAATACAGTGTAATGTCTAGTTTATTCGTAGGATATAGTTATTTTCTTTGTTTTCAGATATTGGGTCCAATTTGAATATACTTGAGTGCTATAAAAAATTGGCTTGGTCGACATAGGCAGTGTTTCTAAAAATATTCATTATTTATAATGAATAATTATCATTCTGTGAACAGGTTGAAAAACCTTTTTGCGAAATTATTAATTATTACAAAGACCTGTTCGCCGAATAGTTTATAATGAAAAAGTACCTGAATACATTTACTTCATTAGTAGCCTGTCGGGAATAGGGCTATGGTTAATATGACCGCAGATTATTGTTTTTTTTAAATAGGTCTTATGTCAATTAAGCCAAAAATCGAAAGCGAAGGTAGACCTTCAACACTCACAAACACATCGCTTTTTCTGTACATGTATAAGTGACACAAAATAACAATGCTTAGAATTACCATATAAATACGTACAGTCAGCGTTAAATTGGTGTAATATATTATGTTTAAAATAAAAATATTCTTTTCAAAGGACTTTATTGTAGTACATCGATATTATTTAGTTCCGATATTTCGGAACCGTTACAACATCCATCCATCCTCCAGACTGAAGGGATAAGTATGTGGATGTTATATTTAGTAACAGCTACCTTATAGTCTCGCTCGTCATGACATTCGCATGCATATTCGCATATCAAAATCAGTATACCGCAGAGCTGTGGTAGTGGACTGAGATGTCAAAGGTATCGAGTTCAAACCCAACGCTCACCTTTCGAAAGTTATGTGCGTATTTATCACACGCTCAAACGGGGAAGAAAAACATCATGAGGAAACCCGCATGCTAGAGAGATTTTGTCGATGGCATGTGAAGTCTGCCAACCCGCAGTAGACTAGCGTGGTGGACTATAGCCTAATCCCTCTCAACTGTGAGGAGCCCCGTGCCCAGCAGTGGGACAAGTTCTGTAAAAATCTAGATTTATTTCAATAGTAGCTAATAAGCAAACATAATTACAAGTTTCTTTATATATAACTAATTTTAAATGAATGAATTTTCTACTGTCTATTTATTTTACTTGAAATGTTATCCAACTTAAGGTAAGTTTAAAAATTTAAATAAACGCAGTATGTTACAGAAACAACTGGACACTTTTGACATCTCACATAATATTATAATATTACATACATTAATATACATATATTTATATTGGACGTTGTTGAAATATATAGACTGCTCAATAAAATTATAAAGCTCATATGATCCTATTGACAATCGCTATGACCGTTTGTCGCTGACTGTACCAATATCTAAGTAGAGGAAGACATTTATACTTAGTAAACTTAAATATAATTTGAAAAACTGACAAAGTAAGAGTTTAAACTCTAGCTATCAGTAACCGAATCACACATACACGCAGTTTTGGAAGATTACTGCACGTTATTCAAAACTATAAAAAAAAACAATTATTTACATGATTAATTATATTCATAGTATTTTCATTTCATGTAATTTCTGCGATGTCCATTGTGTATACAACAAAAAGAACAAATCTTTTAGTCATAGTTTTTTTGACAGCTGAAAAACGTATAATAAATGATTTATACCCATAAATTTCAACGGAATTAAAACGTATTTTATACATATAAACAAAAAGTTTTATAAGTACACACTAATTAATTAAGTACAATCTTAAATTGTATAATATTTTAAGGAAATTTAGAGTAAAAACTGTAGTCAAAAAAACACCTTACAGTATAAAATAATTAGGTACAATTTACCTTCAAAACAATATAAATAAGAAAGTATAGCACGTTTTAATATGGCGTGTTTTTAGTATGATTTAACTTACATATTTACTTAATTAGCAATAATCCACAAATAAATAGTTCTATGTATGAGAGTTTTATATGGGAATACAGTATTGGAAGAGCGTGGCTTATGCTTGAAGAGAATTTAATCGAATTCTCTCTCAAATAAGCAGTATAGAAGATACGATTTTTGTATGTATATTGTACGTAGGTATATTCTAAACTAAAATCGTCAACACGTCGAAGTTACATTATTTTATGCAAATACGGAACTTATAAATAATATTATAGCTATTTGGGGCTCTTGTGATTTCTGTAGATATCTTACATACATATAAAACAATAATAAAGTAAGTACCTATAAAATATACTTAACTGTCACTTATTAATCAGTGTATTTCTGATTGGTTTGACGTTTGTTGGTAACTTGTAGTCATTGTTATTATTAAGGCAGATTAATAATTTAAATTTGAACCTTAAATTAATAAATTATACAAGCCACATAATTCCCAAAGTGAGATATAATAGCTGTATGTTACGCGTTTAAGTTAAAATGTAGAGTACTCTATATTTAAGAAAATGGGTAATTTTTTGGTCGTTTTATAATCTAAGATTTCTAGATTTATGTGATATATACATTATTTTACCTTTTGAGGTTACTTTAGTACGTGGAAAAGAGGAGAGGACTCATCATTACCATTGCTAGGGAAGAGACTTCACGACATAAATAAATAATAAGTACTATTTATATACTAAAGACACAAACACTAACAAAACAACATATAAGCTCTAATAACTAAACATTATAGCTAACAAATAAAGGTGACAGAGTGAGTAACCACAAAATCACTTTCATTGTACATTCATACAATTAACTTACAATATTATAAATGTAATGTACTAAATTTTACAAAGGAAGTTAAAAGTACTGAATTTTAATTTTCGTATTACGCTACTTTTACCATTGAAATACATTAGTCGACTTACAAAACGCTGTCTGACACAGGTCCGAGTTTTGTCCCTGTTATTATTTGAAACTGACAGAAACAGGATACTGACAAAACATGCGTTAACTACTACGAAATTGCACAGTATAAATGTATCACAACAATTTAGAACACATAGAACTACATACAAGGTACATATTTTAAAGAAAGCAAAAAATGATTTTTTTTCCTTTATAATAATAGTTGCTCTATAATATTGTTCTGCTGTGATAAAGGAGCGTTTTGAAGGTCAGACTTGAAACGACGCCGATTGCTGAAGACCATACATGTGTATCGCTGAAAATGATTCTAAAGACTGTATGCATAAGTATTGTATTTCAATGGCAACACAGCGTTGTACATATACAAAGTTTGCCTAAATCTAGCATGTGTCTTATACATATTTCTTGGTAAATATATTTCTATATTATTTAACCCCACTAATACTTATTCCCTACGAGATATAAGTTTCTCACGTTATTAACGTCTAGCTATGTATATGCGAAGAATACAAGAATTCTCTCGTTCATGCAATTTTAATAATAAAGAGCGTCTTTCATTTAACAGCTGTATTCTTTTCAGAAATATTTAGTACCAAGTAAAACGAAGGAATATAAAATAAATATTTTTAACAATAAATTGATTCATTTAGGGCTATAACGCGATTATGAAAAGAATATATATATATTTATTGTCTTATAAGACGCAGTTGCTTAGCTAGCCAAATCCTAGCTGCATTTGATTTCTTGGTTGAAAGTTGTTCTTAATTTTGGTGATAAATGGAATTAGTCTATTCGTTGCATGTTTTCTCACATAGCCCGTTTCTGGTACCTGTATATATAATTGTGCAAGTACCAAGCTTATGACTGTATTAAAATGTATCAAAATGTGCCCTATTGTAAGTACCAATACGTCACGTATTGATGCCTGTATTTTTATTTAACGTTTCCAAGTCTGATTATTATTAAATTTGTTTCTTTATATCAAACTAGACTAGTCTACATTCACCAACCTAAGCAGGTCATGTTTTTAGGCTGACTTGACCTTTATTTGATAAGACAGATATTGATTTTTTTATTAATCTAGTATGACATAAATCGCTGGGGACGAACGAAAGGAACTGAAGAACGCTATAGAGTTGAAGGCACTGTGTATTTATTTATTGATGTCGAAAATTTTATCGTAGCAGTGTCAGATGCATACTTTATACCTCAGACAATTCTGGCGATACGAAAACCGTATTTAATTTCGGTTCTTTAATCCTTTTACAGGTAGTTAAAGCGCTGCAGTAAGAAATTGTCCGTTTCATCATATGTACACATTTTTTATATTTAAAAGATTTATTTTTATTCCGTTGCATTTCTTATTATTATTGCCTTATGTGCCCCATTCGCTCGAACATTTACATTCCATAATATAAAAATATGATTTCGCAATTTTGGCTCTTATTATCAGTTTAATATATAAAAGAATACGCGTGTATAAATCGACTTTTGGAGCGTTCAATTTCGTTCCGTAGGTTCATATATCCTCAGCGATGTTCAAGTTTAAACATATCGGTAATAATAATAATACGGGAAAGAAGATTGCTTCTTATTACTAGTCCAATTTGAACATGCCCCAAAGAAAACAACTAAATGTAGATATTAGATAACGACCTACAGTATTTCAAGTGTCACTTAACTTTGAAACATAATAGACCTTATTAAGGTTAGAAATAGAAGAATTTCATATTCTATTTCTAACCTTAACACATATTTTACTCAACGATTTAAGTATGAAAGTAGAGAATTACATTGATATTCGATTATATCACAACAATGTACAAATTCTGGCACAGTTCTGAAGCAGTTTATTCGTTATTGAAGAGGACTGAAGCCCATACAAGTATAATAAACGAATAAATGGTAATTAACCATTATATTATTTTTCGAATATACTTTACAACGGACAAAATATAAGTAATTTTTTAGCGAACCCTATGCCGTATAGTCTTTAACACATAGGACCTAGTATTCTATTATTACATTTATATGGACGATTCAGTCCCCGACGGCGTTTTTGATGAATTGCTTAAGGCATAATATTTTATTATTTCTCTTTCAACAATGTAAGCATTTCCAGTGCGAAAAAAAAGTCACTAGATGAATAAATACTTATTAAATATTTATATAAATAGTCAAAATATTTATATGTTATCTGTAATAATACTTGTACCAATTGTAGATATTGTAATTCTATTAAATATATTTTGGCACTATTATAATGGAAGAATGGTATTGAATACTGGTTAGTAACTATACTACGAACGGGATTTAATATTTCCCCGAGTGGAATAAATTATTGCATTGTCAACTCTATTTCTTGAGACACAGAATATATAAATTGTAAAACTTGTCATTGAGTTGCACATTATTTTAGTAACATATACTGTAGCAACGGGCGAACCATGGCGGGGTCATAGTCGATCATAATTCGAATCGGAGCCTGTTCTGGATAGACCACACGACTTGAAAACAGGATCCGCTGATCACAAAATATTAGAATCACCACGAGGCTAAGTAATTAAAAATCTATTGTAAGAGAGTTTATGCGATTAGCATATTCCATACTACTTATATTATAATACCTATTGTTTCATCACGCGGTTCCAACATAAACACAATAATTCTTATCATGTGTATCCGTTAATGGAAAATACTATTTTAATGAACTACTTAATTAGTTTATTGGCAACTACATTGGAAGATTTTGGTTTAATATAGAATTTTGTTTCAGTTTATGTCTTTAAGAGAGTACTTCGATGCATTAGTTGGCAATATTTAAAAAAATCGTAACGAATTGACAGTGTAAGGTATACAAGATAAATCGGTACTATATGTTAGGCGTTTATTATTATTTATTTAGTGGAATTAATATCCATTCGAAATGTTATTTGCTAGTTCAAGTATAGTTATCAAAATATAACAGTCTAGTGACAATATTTTATTTTGGCGTGATAGCAATCATGTTTAAAAAAATACGAAACAAATAAATAATATAATGTATATGTACTTATACTAAAAAAAATATCACATTATTCTTACGTCAGATTCCATTCTATTCACAGATATTTTTTTCCATTACCAGATCATTTTTTTACTGTTTTATATCATCCAGAAGAATATATTAGGTACTGTTAATGCTTTTTGGAAACAACCAAGAAAACAAAATAAATATAAATAAATATATTTCCTAAATAAACAACCATAAAGTAACAATTTCCACAAAATAATGTGGGTCATTAAGTATTAACCTGATTTATTAAAAAGTTCCTCCGAAAATGGATTGATTCACCATCTTTGATATAAATTAATTAAGAATTAAAAATAAAGATACCATTTATAGATATAAATAATTCCTTTCTTATATAAATACTACTTACTACCATACAACAACATATTTACTGCGAATACATGAATCCTTGTAAACATGTATTTTCTTGGAAGATATTATACAAACGTTACCATCAATACTGTGCCTAGTCACTTCATGAATGCTACTCGAAACCAAAAAAGTTGTAATAACTGTTTGACTATACTTAGGGCGCTTACACATCATACCACAACAACAACAAAAGGAGCGTGGCGAGCACAAATTTGATAGTACATCGTGGATTTTAGTCACTCGGGCTATACTTGGCTATGTAAATATATCAGTAATACCGCACAAATAATATTTATAAGGAGAAATCTTCATTAGGCGCGTTGAGTACTTTTTAGGTGAACAATGAGCGCGAAACTCGTCGTCGATCGTCACCGCACGCTACCCATGAGTTATATATATAGGTACTGTATGTATATGTACATAGATATACCTCCATGCGTTTTCATTTCTATCGGCAGTCTCCAAAGACTGCCCCGCATGTTTTATTTTTACACTGCTACCGCTACTAAGCGGCGGACAAAACTTACGGCCCGCCTGATGGCACTTACCGTACCTTATTAACATTTGCAACACCAGATGTGTCGTAACTACTAAATGCTACAGCCTGCGAAGTGGTTGTGATATGTGAGGCCCATAGACTATGGAAGTAAGACCGAATAAATTTTCATGAATGCACGAGTAATGAAAAACAATCCCAAAAGGCACACTCTTTTGTTAATTGTTGACGTTTTCCACACATATTACTAATGCCTGTTAACTTTTAGAGATGCGACAGTCACGACTTTTTGTCTGTTGAAGAGACGAAAAGTCGCGACTTGTCCCGAGTCATACTCAGTAAAGATTTGAATAAAATGATCATCATTTAACTTCTATAAAGAAAATTTGTCTCTTTATACAACTGTTTAATTTACTTTTATAAACCCTCCTTTCTTACAATAAAGAGTAATTATAGGATCTCTCTAATATATATATATATATACATATTGTTTGGTGATAAAGACTTGCCCTCTACGTCTGTGTAGAGCCGTAGGTCCCGGCCGGTGGCCTGTAGTCCGCTGGTAACGCCATAACTTGCTTCTTCGTAAACGCATACTTCCTTATACCAATGTTTTTCTGTGCATTCTCGCGCCGACAACCGTCACTGAAAATCGTCAAATTCAAATATTTACTACGTTTATTTTGTACCGCAAATTGTTTTAACAACTAGACTATTCTATAGCATATTCAAAACTAGACTGACAGTGTATTCTTTAATATCTTTCGATTTTATTGAAACAATATCATGAAATACTAGCTGACCCAGCAAACGTTGTTTTGCCACATTTTAGGGGTTGGTTGTAGAAGGGTGAAAATTTAGGGTTGTATGTATTTTTTAATGCCAAACCTAAAAAAAAATACAAAAAATTATTTTGTCTAAAAAATAAAAATAAAAATTTAGGGGTGGACTACCCCTAACATTTAGGGGGATGAAAAATAGATGTTGGCCGATTCTCATAGATACCGGATAAGCACAAAAATTTCATCAAAATCGGTCAAGCCGTTTCGGAGGAGTATGGCAACGAAAACTGTGACACGAGAATTTTATATATTAGATATACTAGCAAGTTTTCCTGAAACTTGCGAATGAAATATTGTAAAACGGAATTGGAAAGAAACGTGAAATTCTTCTGCTTTTTTCAACGCTAATTATTATTATTATTCTGTAACACCTAAATTAACTAAGGGCATATTAAAACATATGTATACCTATCTTCTTGATTATGATATCTTAGTATTATGCACTTGATCTGTCTATACTATAATATGTACTAATGAAAATTAAAGTATAAGGGGGTAAATCTTTACCTTCTCATGATACTCAGTGCTTTCTTCATCTCGTGTTCAGCTAGATGGTATTCAGAAGCGAGTATAGAACATTGCTCCAACGTCACCGACATACCAGTTCTGTCTTTGGCGCTCTTGCATGACGTGAATCTGACACCTGGAGTTTTATACAAATTTTTATTGACTACCTGAATAGTCCATGGTTTTTTGGTTCAAATTTTGATAAGGGGCCATTCTATACGTAAAACAATTTAGGGGAGGATTTAAGGGGACTTAAGGGGGGGAGGGTGTGTAAGTCTTTCCAAGAGGGTGGTAGAAAGTTCTGACAGTCTTTACGTAAGCTTACAAAAATGCGACGAGATAGCATTATTTTCTTTTTTATTGTTTTTATTCTTTAGATTCTTACGTAAATATTTAGCAGTAGAGAGGGGTTCGAATGATTATAATTTTTTCTTACGAATGGGGAGGAGAGGGTCGAAAGCTCACATAATTTGTCTGTTGGTAATATACAGATGACCTAAAATAAAAAATTAGAAATTATCATGACCCTATCGCGCACAGTAAATCAAAACATTTTAGGAGAGACGAAGAGGGCTATTTTATTCTAGGTATATACAAGTATTCGTTTATTTAATGCTTTTCTTTTTAATATACCTTAATCGTGGATATTTAACACGTGTATTAAATATTGTATTTGCAACAATATATGTCTATGTAGCGTAGCAAACATTGAGTATCCGTCAAACAAAACTCTTTGCTTTGCTAAGAACTAGGAAGTATTGAAAACTTGCATTTAATAAATAAATAAAAATCAAACACAGTTTTTCTGAAATATACACTAGTAATATTGAACGAATTAAAATAGAAGCTTACCATTCATAAGTCTAGTAGCTAATGAGGCAAGATGGAGAACTTCGACGTTCTTTGGTACTTTCTTATGCACACATATTCTCAGATTTTCCATAACTTCTTCAAGGGGTTTCGTTCTTGAAGACGCTGAAATATAACGTAGATTTATAATAATTTTACAACTCAACGGTTGCTAAGGTATTCTGATGTATCGTAGGAAAGTATGAATCAAAGAGATTTGGCCTCATACTCCGTGGACTAAGAGGCCATCTCCGTTAAGTATAACCCAAAGACGAGAAGTGCTTTGGGTTTGAACTCGAGGCCTTTGACATCTCAGTATACTGGTCACATGTATCTCTCCTAAGAGATACATGTGACCAGTGGACTGAGATGACTGTCAATCCACAAACGAGCTGTGGTACCCTTACCACATGTCATACATCATAATCATCATACATCATGACTAGGTGTTTTATCGTTGCAGAAAAACAATTGCTAGCCATGTCACTTTATATACATTAACACGTGTAGAATCGCCGTCCTCCGAATGTAGTGTTAGGCATTTAATGTCAGAAATATCAAATGTTTACGTCAATTAGAAATTGAATTAGTTGAGAGTGAAGCTTGCGTGTTACCATCAGGTGACATGCAGTCAAATACACTGAATTTCGATTAAAAAAAATCGAAATCAAGATCTTATGATCTGTCAAAACTAGCAGAGTTGCAGAGTTTGTTACAGTTATTAGTTTTAAGATATACACTAACCCCTGCTGGCCGCCATAGCGTCTGTGGGGAATATCTTGCTGTACTTGTGGTAGTACTTGGTGAGTCTGTCCAGGTTATCACTGTTGGAATGGTACTGCGGCGTCGTCTCGCCCAACGCTTCGGCCAATGTAGCCTTCTCGTTCACGCCGATGTTGAAGAACACAGCAGTTATCGTGAACGATAGATTCTGGAAATATGTAATTATTCAAATTATATTATACGAGTATAAAAAGGATAAACCCTATACGGACCTTCACGCAACCTGAGACAAAATTTTGGTGTGCAGAGGAATACTGTGATCAATCCCATATTAAAAGCTACTTTAATAATGTGGACGAAGCCATAGTGGTATTCAGGGTTCGTAGCGCATGGTCCTGCAGATTCTGCATACGCCCATGTGAAAAAGGCATAAGTATACATGAATTCAATACTACTCAAATTATAAATGATAAAATGAAGAATTACTTACTTCTTTCGACGTGAATTTTGTGTAGAGCGAATCAGAAATAGGAATGTAGACGGTTAGCGCTCCCCGTGTCCCCGAAACATTCGGTACTGCAGTATTACTGAAAGTAATTTGATCTATGTAAATATTTAAAACATATAAATATGTTTATTTTCTCGTGCATAGTCTAATCCATAACACGGTATTTAGAGCTTAGTCCGAATCAGAACCAGTACTACGTAATACTAATGCTATGTTCGTACGCTAGTCGGCAAGATACTGTAAAATGTGGTTCATATATTTCTAATGCACGCCTTTTTTCGCGTATTTATTGTTGATACGACTTTTCGTCATCGAGAAAATATATGAGTGATAAAGGTATTTTTATGATTTAATTGCTCATATGTATTCAAAAGCTAGGTACGCCAAAGTGTACGGTTGTATGGAAATCCGTCATTTTTAATGTTGGAGTTATGAAATATAATATACAAGTTTTTGGTTAGAAAAAATTAAGCACGTTCGGGTTTTTTTTCCGCGACCTTCTAAGAGGGGGTAGAAGAGGCTAAATACGGGTTAAAAGTTTATATGGGCAATCTATAATGTATTAAAGTAAGAAGAACGAAATTTGATATTCAAGCTCCTCAGCAAAAATAAAGGCATACGTGTTTAGGAGTTTTTGGAAATTCAACCCCTAACGGGCGAATGAGGAGGAGACATTAGTATTAAATTGCGCGGGTGAAGATGCGAGCAACCGCTAGTAGTTATAATTATATTCTACATATATGTAATAATAATAATATATTCGCTGTCACACATACCTATGACCAACTTTCGTCAAAGTAAACACGACAGTCTGCAGATCTTCAACGGCAACCACCATGTCTCCCCACATAGCTTTCTCCGTGGAGTACAGACTCAGCAAACCCTCGAACCCGCATAGAGGACCCAAGCCAGAACTGAGCACCTTCACGATCACATCGCCGGACATGGAGCAGAGCCAGCAGAGTAAGCCAGCAGTCACCGTTGATAGCTGATATTGAAGAGAAATCAATTAGAGTGATAGGCAGGGTTGCCAACTCTTTGAAAAAAAATTACAGTATAGGTCAGAGAAATGAACAGTATTTTAAAAAAGAATCAGTATTTAATATAGTTTTGTTACTTTACTTATAATACCTGTGGTTATAAAAACAGTGTTTTGTATACTTTTTTAAATTGAACAGTCTAAACGAATGAAAAGCGTATAAAACTGTTTTTAACAGTATGGTTGGCCACCCTAGTGGTAGGGCTTACTGCTGAAACCGTCTAATGAAGAGGCCATTTATAAACCATAATTCTTCTGCTAGTAATGTGCAAATAAACAGTATTGCAGTAATTTGTAGTGAATTTAGTGTGCACATGAGATTAAACGACTGACATCTGATTCAGGGTGGCAATACGCTGGTAAGAGCATGGTTTTATTTCTCAAACCATCTCTACCTCTATACAGATGTTAAAGTAATAGGAGAGTTTATGTTATGTCTTTATGTCTAGATATAAGGACACATTCTTCTTCTTTTTTATGCTATTACGTGGTAAAGTTTTAACGTATTTCTAAAGAGGCAATGAAACATCCATAGACTATGCATACTAGTAAAACTTTGCTTTTACTGGCCTGTGGTTACACTCAGTTACCCGTAATATGTGCGTATCTTTCGATAATATTTATTATAATATTAAACCTCCTACATATTTTTAAGACAGGGCAGAGAGAGGTTAATATTTTTAGGGAGATTTCTCACTAAAATTAAGGGAAGTACCTCCTTACAGAAGACAATAGTTAGTAGAAGTTAATAGAATCAGTAGAACAACAATAGTTGTATTTCTGTGAGTGAGTACAGTTGTTTGAGTTTGTTAGGTGAACTCTCTTATTTTAAGAAACTTAAAGCGGATATTACAGGAGTTCTGGTGTTGCCAACTTCCATAGGTCACTCTTTCTACGGTCCTATGGTCAAGGTGGGCTGTAAACTTGTCTGCTAGCCTAGTGGTTTACAAAAAAGAGCTTATAAATAATAAATAAATAAAGAAAATAATCGTACCGCTTGGGAGAAGCATGTGTCCCTTCTGGTCTGTAGGGCTGCGTGCTCGCGAGCCCAATGCGGTGACTCGCATCGAAGTCGCAAAGCTGCGTGCGACAGTCGCATCCATCTAGCCGCGTCGTCTGCACTCGACCTTACAGCGTCCGTGAGACCTTTTATTCTTTCCAAGTCTTCACTGGATGAAGCTGCAATTTTGTAATATGGGTTTAGTCTAATAGTAAAGTAATAATTCAACTATAATAGTATTTGTTATCTTGTGTGCGTGTATGTGTGCAGTGTATGACTGGCCATCGAAATTGTCTTTAGTTTAAGTATTATGTTTTATATATCATATATATATCATCAGCCTATAGCCGTCCACTGCTGAACGTAGGCCTCCCCCGAAGAGCGCCAACCATCCCCACCTTCTTCAAATCGTCGGTCCATCGTGTCATATTATGTTTTAGTTATTGTCAAAATGACAATTATATGTCATTAAAGCAATATGGTGAGATAGGGACCGTTTTTTGGCCTCGTACGGTGTTTGTTACTGTCTAAGTGTATTGTAAGCATATAAAATGCATCATTTTGTTTTTTCTTTTTACATTATTTTATTATTTACAACAATATCGAAGTGGTATGCAGGGACCGTAGCGCGTGGCATTCTGTAGTTTCTGCCTAGCCCCATGAGAAAAAGGCGTGAGTGTATGTATGTATGTATATCGAACCCCGAGAGGTCGAGAAAGTTTGATATTTTCTAATTAAAGACGCGTGTACAGGGCAACGTCTGTTGGGTCCGCTGGTAGCCTATAAGAATCGCATAAGCGACACGTCTGGTGCTGCAGGCGTCCGTCGGCTATGGGAACCGTTTACCATCAGACGGGCCGTAAGCAAATTTGCCATCTTCGTGATATAATAAAAGTGATTACACAGTGGTATAATACAATGATTGCGAAGTACCAAAACTTACCGTTATCCGCCACAATTTTGTTCAACTCTTCATTGAGGGATGCAAGTGACTCTTCTACAACATTCCCAACGTTTTTTAGATAGGCCAAGTTGTTCTCTCGCGTCGCCTGGTCCACTTGCCCAACTGCGGGCAATGTGCCCGACTCCCGTCTGGATTTTAATGCCTACGACCAAGGAATAAAATTATAGCATTAAATATAAAACGAACAAAATAATGTAATTGGGACTATAAATATATGGTACACAGAATTTATTGTTGAATACACACAGTGTGTGTGAATCTTATGCTATGTTTATTATTAAATAGCTTTTGCCCGCGGGTTTAGCCGCATGGTGTGTAGATAAAAAGCAGGCTATGTGTTAATCCAGATAATAAACTACATAGATATCTATGCTACATTCCGTCCATAACCGTTAAGCGGTTTTTGCGTGAGGGAGTAGCTAACATATCGTTTATAGTATTAATAGAATATTAAACACAGAACGGGGTGTTTAATTAATAAATGCCTAAGGGGTTTTATTATTGTTCGTCGTAGCCAAGGGCATATTAATGGTTGCATATAGATGAGAAATTACGAAGAAAGTATCGCCGCGAAAAATACATAAAAACAATATTTGACCCGGTTGTACATTGTTCTTAATCTCTTAAATAATAAGATGTGGTTTGTAATGTCGAAATCTTAATCTCAATCTCGTCGAAGTCTTAATCTCTAATCTTAACCTATTATACGATTGATTCGCAAGTTTACTTGTGTATCTATTTTACGCTTAGGGCTTGAGTACCAATAAAAAGAAAAATATATAGAGAAACATATGACCGCTTCCTTTTTTGGAGTCGGTAAAAAATAATCTACATTATTACCAATTAAATGTAAGTAATTACGCAGTGTACTTCTAAATAGCATAACATTTTATACAGCTTTTACATTCTAAGGTTAACACTAAATCGCATATTTGTATTTTACATTAAAACATTTTCAACCTAAGTCTTCGCATCAGTAATGCATGGTAATTCATTAGTAACGCAACGTACCGATAATATAACTGTAACCGTTGCTTATAGCGGATAGCGTTTAACACGAGGCAATGCGTATAACAGCCGTTGACAGCACTTATAATATACTGAGATTCATTCACATAATAATATGCTTGTATACATACATACAATCACGCATGTATCCCTGATCGCTAGTACTTATATGTTTAGGTGAGCAAAGCTTAAATTGCCAAGCAGAAATGCATACTGTCAGATTCTTTTAATCATTTCAAAGAAAATACTAATTATACTGCTCGTCTTAGGAAACCGAAACCACTAAAATTACATTACACTTCGATGGTGTTGAAAAATACTCTCAGCAGGCTAGGACATAAATTGTTAAAAGCTTTAAAGAAATACATGAAAATACTAACAGCATGTGAGTCGTGCAGGTTTTCCTATATTACTTTATAATTAAAATAATTATTTCTGCTACGATGTTTAGCAAAATTATAAGAGAAACAAAATCTAACTTTAACATAAAGTGCATTAACTCGTTTGTCAACATGTTAAGTAAACATTCGCGAGCAAAATAATCTAATAGATGTCCATGAACATCCGTCACTACATAACAAATCATTATAGCAATAGCATATACATACACAAGCTGTAACTGAAATGTTTATTATGTAAATATAGATATATATATATATATATATATATGATAGATGTCGTGTAATATTTGTTGTGCCCTACAGGGTCCATATTTGAGTCTAGCATAAGATTGTTTGTTACCATCTTTGCAAATAAACGATATGAATATGAAAAGTGGGTGTGCTCAGCTGACAAGCAGTCAACTAGTATCTGTATGTCAAAGGTAATACGTACCACCATACGCCTAAAAAAATCACAAAAAAAGAAATATAGAACCTAAACTGCTAGACCAAACAGTATATAGACTGGACAAACCAATAATCATGTTATGGTCAAATTTATATAATAGACTAGAAATTATTTATAGTTGTTATAGCGGTATTATTGTTATTGATATTATTTAACGTGGACTTTACAGCATCCGTGGGCATGACAACCCGATATAATTCGGGAAAGAATCCGCAAAAAGAAGTTTCATTTCAATCTCTAATATTCAGTACATCGGTATTAACAAAACAATTCCTATATTTCTTATGCCATTCATAAAAATAATACGTCGCACTATCTACTACGCCGCAAAGCACGCCACTCGAAAAACAGTCGCAGAGCTACAATTACACACAAATTAAAGGCTCCTTCAGCACAGCTGTAGTTGTATTATTAAATTATTATTATTATTGTGTTATTAAAACGCCGCTTGAAATAAGCGCAGTGGACGTCTAACGGTTTGACGTAATAATGATGATGATGAATATACTTCGCAATATACAGTCATTCCAATACAAATAAACAAGAAAAGACCTTTGGCTTCATCGTCAATCCAATATTTGATCGAGTTCTCGCTATACTTGACGCAAGCATCGATATCAAAAGCAAATGTTTACACATATCATATTCTTAAACTAAACATTTATTCATGAAACAAGAACATAATTTAAAAAAAAAATAGAAAAAAAAAATATAGTTGTGTCTTAAATCACACAAGGTTTAAGTACAGTGTTTAAAATTAGTTTAGAAAGAGAATAATAAGATAAGTAAAATATTATTCAGAGGTGTAGGGCATAGCGAAATTTCTCGCTCAAATTGAGCTGGGGGAGTACCTCCGCCTTACAGAGGACCACAGTGAAACAACAAGTGGTTTATACAGGGTCGGCAACGCGTACACCTCTGGTCTTGCAAACGACAATTGCATACGGTACCATCAGACGGGTCTTAAGCTTGTTTGCCATTTCGTGGCATAAAAAAATAAATACATCACTATTTAATGACGACCCAATTAGTCCAGCGGTAGTTGACACTGCCTTCTGGGCTTTAGATCCCGGGCTCGAATCCCGGTAGGGACAAATGTTTGTGTGATGAGCATAAACATATTTTTTTTTTAAGTATATATTATGTAGTATATCAACCAACTAGTATCCGTAACACAAGTCTCGTTGCTTAGCTCGGAACTAGATGGCGATGTGTCATAATGTCCGGGAATATTTATTTATTTATTTAATTTTAATATTTCAAAAAAGCAACCCACCTTTCGCTTATCATTCCTCAAGCTATCAACCAAACATCTGTATGAAACTTGTTCTAATGATGCTGAGCTCTTGAAGTCATGCCTTAGGCTTCCATGTCTCTTGGTGCTGTCAAAGAAAAGCTGCCCATCGATCTTCGGCTTCGTCAGTCGCACAGATCTGAAGGAATGATTCAAACCGCCCCTGTCTCTATCCTCGATTTCATTCTTGAAGTAATCATTGTGAAACTGTAGCTCTGTTTCTAGAACTTTCTTTTTTGGGTAGTTAGAGATGTTTGGGACGCTTGAAGAGAGAGTAGGTGTGTCTCCTGTAGGTGATGTTTCCTTAGAACTTGAACTTGAAGAAGCGTCGAAATTATCACAGTCCGAGTTTGTGTCGAATATGCTCAATTGTTCTGTTAATCGTATTATTGTTGACATCGTCTGTAAAACATTTAAAATGTCAAGTCAGGTCTACATATAATTGATTCAATTTAGGCCGTTCAATTTAACGTCGCGTCGACACTAAAGAAAGCCCCCCAAAATGCCCGCACTTCACATTAATATTAATATAACAATATCATCCAGCCCGTGCCCCGATAAATTAGGCATTGGTGTAAACCTACGGTCAGTATGTTTTAAATCCAAGCCAAAAATACAAACTTGGTGTTATTGACAATTTTATAGAAAATGTCAATAGCACTGCGCGATTTGGGCATGGAGCCCATAACGCCACGCTTAATAGCAGGCAGTGGCGTAGCGTGGGTATTTGCCGCCCGGGGCCGTCTGGAAATTTGCCGCCCCCTTTTCTAGTAGGATAAAAAAAGACGTGGCACTAGAAGCCGCCCCCTTTCATATGCCGCCGGGGGCCATGGCCCTCTCTGCCCCCCCCCTCCACGCTACTGATAGCAGGGCTTTGTACTCAAGGCGTTTAATATTAAATTCAATATTAATTCATCGCAAAACAGGGTTTAAAAAACGATTGTAAAGTTCTTGGAATATTGATTGAAAAAATACCTGATGATCGGTTTCTTCACTGCTGTTATTCCTTGACCATCCGATGAATGCTAACGATTCTTCGACAACAGCTGGCTCCCATTGCGCTAATATGCTCTTCACTTTACTTTTTATTCCTGTAATAGGTATAAACGAGTTGCTTTTATTAGGTTATAAAGCAAGTGTAATATTCCTAGTTTAATAACTAGAAAGTATTGTTGTTGACCAAATGTATGAGTGTGGACGAAGCAAAAGTGGAACGCATAGATCGTAGAGCATGGCATTCTGTAGTTGTGATTACCCACGGGGCTAAAAGGCATGAATGTATGTATGTTGTTTTATTTAACAAGGGCATACACAGGATGTTTTTTTTCTGAATACATTACAAACTTGTATTTATAAAGCCCAGTACCCGGGTTTTGTGTATGTGACTAATGGTATGCTCACACCCAAGACCTATAGACCAAACAAATATAACATCATCATCATCAACCAAATTGGAAACCCACAAAAGCTCTGTGGTTTTTAATCGCACAGCGAGGGAATGGAAACGGCTGCCTGATTCTATGTTTCCCGATGAGTACAATTTGGGGGTGAATAGGCTACTTCTATGTATGTGTGTTTCATCTTAGACCACATTGTCACTTACCATCAGGTAAAATTGTGATCAAACGTTTTTCTATACTTGATAAAAAGCCCGGCCAAGTGCCAGTCGGACTCGCACTTGGCCGGTTCGGCACGAAGCGTTCCGTACAAACTTAGGGAAGAAATGGCGTTTTTGTATGGGAGTCCCCCTTAAATATTTATATTATTTAAATTTTATTATTAAAGTTATAATACAACTGGGTATTTTGTGAATATTTCAAGTGCCTACCTGTTGCCATTAGTGATATCGAGCAAAAAAGGAAAACAAATCGCGTTTATTGTGTGGAAGCCCCCTTAAATATTTATCTATTTTGTTTTGTTTTTAGTATTTGTTGTTATAGCGGAAACAGAAATACATAATTTGTGAAAACTTCAAGTGTCTAGCTATCGCGGTTCTTGTGATACAGCCTGGTGACAGACGACGGACAGACGGACGGACAGACAGCGGAATCTTAGTAATAGGGTCCCGTTTTTACCCTTTGGGTACGGAACCCTAAAAAGAAAAGTAGCTCAGACCCGAAAAAACTAACTGTAGGCCATACAAATATTTATTCCGTGCGGAGTGGCCGGGAAACGCGGCGTAGAAGCTCACTCACCTACTGCATCAGTCGTACCGTCAGTATACTAACCTTCGACGATGCTAGGGATTCCCTCGTACTGGAAGGCTTGCATCAGCATTACAATCTTCTCCATGCTGTCGGAAACTTCTTCACGAAGTCTCCTCACCGCTACCAAATTGTCGTACTCCACTTGTATCTTGTTCGTGATAGAATTCAGCTCCGCTTTAGTGCTGTTTATGTCTTTCACTTGCTGAACCAACCTGAAGAAGATTATTTTTTCTTAGTGATTACTCTTTATCTCACTGAAAGTAAAACACCTAACTTTTGGTTATAAATTAAGTTCTCTATCTATATAATAAGTTTGGTTTATTACCTTGTTTATTACGCTAAGGTAATATTTGCCTCAAATGATTCCTAGGATTCATCTGAGACATACTTTCCCAAATATGTTTAAAATTAAGGACGGTTTGCAAAGCCATAATCATATTATAAATGCAAAAGTGTATATGTTACCTCTTTGCGCTTAAACCGCTGAACAGATTTGGAAGGAATTTTGTACGAGTCCCGGGGAAGGACATAAGATAGTTTTGTCCCGGAAATAATAAAATAAATATTTCTGGACTTTATGACACAGCGTCATCTAGTTCCGAGCTAAGCAACGAGGCTTGTGTTACGGATACTTGTTGGTTGATACTTATATATACTTTTTTTGTAAATGCATACATATTATACATAGATACATCCATGACTCGGATACAACAATGTTTATGCTCATCGCACAAACATTTGTCCCTACCGGGATTCGAACCCAGGACCCATAGAACAGAAGGAAGTGTTAACTACCGCTGGACAAAATGGGTTGTCAAAATATGTAATACCTTATTAGGGAGAAAGAGGAGTGCAAATATGTATGCGGAATCGATACATTTCTTAAAAGAGTTTAGAAATAAAGAAGTATTTAGATTGCCTACAATTACTTCACTGGCTGTTGCAGACAAAGTTGCGTTTAAAACCTAGTAGACTATATACTAACCTAATCAAGCCCCCGGTTCGTTCCGCTTTGTATGTGTGTGTTGCAAACGCCCCAGCCGTCACAATGTCGTGGAAGCCGGTCTTGTTCAGCGTGTCGTTGTGTACCCACATGCGCTGCAAGTGGAGGTTTACTGGCGCGAACTCTAGACTTGAGTCATCTGTAACATTGGACCAGTTATATCACCTTTAAGTATCAATGGCAAAAGAGACCATAAATAATGCCCCAACTCGCTACTAGCAGCAAACTTTACAGGCAAAATTGTATTTAGCAAGTCATACATTTAAATTATTATATTTGCACTTTAAACAGAAAGTGAGAAACTTTCTTTCTTTGTCTTTTAAGTAATAAAATTGCAATTATTATAAACTTAAAAAAATACTATACAATACTATACTAATCGTAAAATAACAACTTTTGTTCTACGATTCGTAATAATTTCCTTGATTTTATTTTTATACAAAATAAATGTCAATTTATTTTCCCGCTAAAATGTTAATAACTCCATGCGCCTAGCAAAGATTAGAGACTTAGAAATGTCACGACAGTACAATAAAAACTTTAAATATCATTTTTTTCATGTATTAAGTTATGTTAGAACTATGTAGAACAATCACATGCGGAACAAGTATCTGTATATCGAAAAAATATTTACTACGTGCGGTGATCGTGCCCGGAAAGCGTTACGCACAAACTGATCGCTTAGCCGCTTAACTGCATCAATTGAGTCGACTACGACAGCACATTTTAACTGTACTTCTAGGATAGAACACTATACCTTAATATGTTTCTAGCTTAACAGTTTATTGAATTTCATTAGTCAAGTTAATTAGTTCTTTAATTTATGAGAGTTGCATCTGAATCTTACCTTTCTTACAGCTCGCCTTAAAGTACTGATTTTCCATGTTCATCATGCACCGTCGCGCGTGACAGTAGTGTTTCAGTAGAGACACGTGTGTGCTGACCAAATCTAACTGCCTTGTCTGCCATTGGCCGCATATCTCTCCTACTGACAGAAGTTCTTCTAGCAACTCCTTTTCACGCTGGATGTAGATATCTCTGCAAAAAGAGTTACAATGTCAATTGGTTGTTGGTTGCTAAGGCGCCATTCATTTATTACGTAACACGAGACGTGAGATGTGTGTTAAATAACCAATCAGATTTCGGTATTTCTACGTCCCCTCTCCGCAAAGATATCTGATTGCATATTCAAAACACCGCACCGCACATCTTTTATTGTCTCTGCCTTAAAGGTGGGAAACTTATTTATTCTTTAAATGGAGGGGAGACTTCATACCTCATAAATAATCACAAAATTGCGCAAAATTAAGCGACACAAGAATAAAATAAATCCTAAATATAAATATGATTAGTACCTACAAAACAAACATAAGTATGATTGTTATTTTATTTATTACAGGATACAAATCTAACTTTCATGTAATTCTACTTTATTCCCAATGTCAACTAAACATTATTTAAAAAAATCACTCATTGGATATTTAAGTGATAATATTGGGTAATAGAGATGAGTAACGTTGTTTGAGAACTTACAGCAGTTGTATTGGCATCGCATAGCACAGTTTCGGTTCAGCCATGATTTCGTGCACAGTGATATCGCCTCCCAGCCCTGAATGGAACCTGTACGTCACTTGGTGACTGTTCACAAAGTTTTGCTTCAGAAGACTTCCATATGATGGGAACTTCAGCTTCAACCCTAATCTGGGTGGTAGAGATTGCGAACGTCGATGGCACAACACTTTCTGGGGTATGTCTATACTGTTTCTGTCGTTCGTGTGGCTCGGGCTGGTACCGATGTATGAAGGCTCTAAGCTCCAGCCATTTATGGTGACAAAGCCGACAGTCTTCTGGTCTCGCGATACAAGTGCTACGCGCAGTCTTTGTGCTTCCTGGGGGTAAATTAGATTATTTTATTGCAGGATCTCCCATTTTGTCAAGCATGAAACTCATCAATCAAAAGATATGGTATACTCGTTCTGTATAAGTTGGTTTGGTTGAGAAACTACTGGCATGGGGCATGGGGCATATGCCTCTCAAACTCATAGATATTTTATGCATGTGTTAAAACACAGGGCTAAAGTATAATTATTTATAAAAAAATAACACAATTATATTCGTAAAATTTTCCACTTGAAGTGTCAGCATTACATTATCATAACATACCATCACACCTGTCGTCCCCACAGACACCCACGTTTTGCCGGTATGTTTTAGGTCCCATTAATCGATATAGGCAATAACAATTCACCTGTATAGTGCTGAGAAGCATTGATGTGTATCCCATTGGCACAGTGGTTTCAGAGACCCGCTCTTGCACATCATAAACCACGATCCGCACCAACGCTGACCCCGTGAGCCCATCACTAGCCCGGAACAGTATTGTCTTGGAGAAACACGGGTTACTGCACGTCTGTAATATTATATATCATCATCATAAATATTATATATGGGCGACCTAAATTCCTCGAAAAAATTGACTTAAGAGGCCTTTTACAAAAATACGCGTTATTGTATACTTTCATCGGTGAAATTGAACACTTATCGTGGCTTTATATAAATAACAATTAATTGTTAAAAATAGCGAGTTTTCTCTTCTACAATAATAATAAAGCGAAATATTGATAATTTATTTATTTATTCAGGGATAATCATTCTCCCGAAGCATGTTTAGGCAAAATCTCACGGAGAGCTGTTTTGGGAGCTCAAATTTGCAAATTCTGTCTATTATTCATACATAATTATTTTTTTCCCGTAATAGTAATATCGTACCCTTTAATAATAATAGAATACATTTTCATAATTACGCTTTTAAAATATAAAAAAACCAACTTGACGTAATTCAATTTTCTAATGAAAACGGTCCGAAACAAGTCCAAATATTGCCGAAGTTCTCTATCATTTTGTAATAATATTTATATCTAAATAATCTACAATATTTGTTTAAGACAGTATATTTTTTTTAGATTTTTTTATAAATTATTTTGCCTTTTATGAATAAAATGAAATTACTATAAATTTCACTGCAACGGCAATGTGCGCTCAGTATCGCGCGAGCGCTTGTCAAGGATGGGTCTATGTCAGTTTTTTCGGGTAACCTCTCGTGTCGATACTATCGTTGTGTGCTTTGCTAGCCGTGTCAACGCTGCTATTGTGTGCGTAGGATCATCGTATACTACGACCTAGACGACGAAAAAAGCTCGATCAACGCCGCTGCGGGAAATATTTTTTTAAATAATATTGAGTTATTTTCCTACATCTGTGTGTTTTATTTAAAGTTTAGTCCCACAAGTCAAGTTTTATATATCAAATATAATATGCAAACAAGTATTTTAGAATCATTTAAATGTTACTGTTTCTTCTGCATAGAAATATATTCCCATTTTAAGCACAACTGAATTTAACGAGGTTGTATTCGGAATTTTTATAATGAATTTTTAGTACCTATTCTTTAGATGTAACACCTGGGCTGAGGTCATAAAATATAATTTGAATAATGAGCGCTTATTGATAATCCATAACAGGTGGTTACTAGCTACTTTTCGGCTTTTACTAGATAGTAAAAGCCGAAAAGTTTATTTATCTATTATTGATATTATTAAATCTATTAAACTATGTTACCGTGTTTTTTTGGTTGTAAAACGCGTGGTATGATTTTAACAAGTGTAAGAAAATAATGTATTAAATTATTTGCATGGTTTTAGAAATGCGGACACGTTAAATCAAAGAATTTCATTACTAAATCAGTGTACATATTAAAATACTAATAAAAAATAAATTATCCTCAATAATTATGTAAGAAAATTAAATGAAACATGATTTTCAAACCATAAATATTTATGTACTTATTAAATACCTATAAGTACATAAATAAAGCAATGCACATTGTGTCATGAATAATATAAATCAAATTTCATTTAAAAACCTTTCATAACTACTATATTACAAAAATGTAAACTTTGCGGATCAAGATAGTTTGGTCGCCACACTCGCAACATCATAGTGCGAGCGAGTGAGAAGATATGAGAGAAGGTAGAGGTCGCGTAACTAGCCGCCCGCTCGATGCATAGAAATACCTAAATTAGCGCAGCGCCGAAATGTAAAAGGGCTCTTAATTGTTCTGAAATACACACTCAGTTCATCCCATAAAGTTTATAAGATAGTATAAAATAGGCTTAGAGCTGGAGTACAGTTATGGACCTGTAAGGGCACAGAAGCATGGATAAAATATTAATAGCAATGAATAATGAATATTGCGGGCTATCCTTTCTTATTGCTAGATCTGAGACTCAAACTTCTTACAGTAGATACACGTCCGATATTTGTAGCCTACGCAAGTGTACCATCGATTTGGCATTGACTTTCATCGAAATAATGGTTGAACTACATGATCATTTATGTATCCGTGCCGTTGGTAGGGACAGGTCAACTCAAAACCTGTGGCGCCTTCTTCAAAATGCCATTTTAAAACGTTGATCTATGTATATTTTTGGCATAATATAATTTATTCCAAAATTACTGGGTTTTAAAAGAAACCATGAATCTCTGAGTTCGTTTCAGCAAGTCTTTAGAGGTCGTCAGTTAGGAAATGACTACTCCATTTAGTTCAAATCTATATTAAATACGATTTGATATATTGGTTAAGTGACCCCAAAAGTTTTAGTTTCATACATAAATATAATTCACAAAGATTATTCTAGATATAATCTATTCTATCTTTCTGGTAACTACAAGACTTACCTCAACAATTTCAGTAGCACCGTATCTTACGCAGAGCCCTTTGTCGTACCTCACGTAGATAACGATGAGTGGTGATGGGGGCTTCCCGTGTGTGTCACAAAGCAGATTGTCACAAGACAATGCTAACTCGCATAGCGGCACTTCATTCATATCTGCCAGATAATATTATTTACAATATAAACTGTGTGAAAACAGCTGCGGTAGCCAAGAGGCACACACTGTGAACTGTCAAGTCAAAGACACTCAGACCAATTTGAATCGAGATCGCACCACTGATTTATCACATGCTTAAACGGTGAAGAAAAATATCGTGATAAAACCTGCATGCTTGAGAGATTTTCTCGGTAGCGTGTGATGTCTGCCAACCTGCAGTAAGCTAGCGTGGTGGACTATTGCCTAATCCCTCTCAAATGAGAAGAGACTAGTGCCCAGCTGTGGGACAATAATGGATGGATGATGAAATATGTAAAGGATAATAATATGTAAAACCGACCCGGCCTAGCGTTGCATGAGAAACTTAAGACGGTAGACTTATTATTTTACCCATTAAGTCTAAAATTGGTCTATCATCACATTTGCTGGTTGTAATTTATAAACATACCTTAAGTTTCCTATATTTTTAATATTGTTTATTAAAAATCTCAATATTAAAGTGAAATCCGCAAAAAAGTCCGTTACGTAGTTTGATTCAATAATAATAATAAGCTTACCAGTCACAATTCCCTTCTGCATTCTATAACTAGCTATATCTAGATTGGGTCTGATTTTGTTCAGTCTTTCTCTCAGTGCATCTGCCTGCGCCTGGATGTTAGCGTACGGCGCCAACTCTATAGCCTTCAACCATAGCGTCCGTTCGGATTCGTGAAATGTCGCCATTTTGTAACAAACGCCGTTGTCCCAAGCTAGAAGAAAAATATGCTACATGGCATTTCAAAGTTATTTATGCAACATACTGATTCCTTGGAAGTATACTCAATACTTTATTGCATTTCATAATGAAAATAAAATGATCGATTTATTAAATTCTATTAAATATATTGTTAAGGACTCTGTTGGGCACAGCATAGTTCATGCAGTAGAAGACAGGAGCACTGTTTATCAATATAATCTTAGTTTCACTAGAACAACAAAGCAGTTTATACGAACTGCCCAAAAATAAAACGAAAGAAAACTTAAATGCTATTTCTGATGATTGTTTATACTTCCTTTTCTATTTAGTATAGAAACAAAAAAACCATACTTACTTATTTGAAAAGGCCAGTGTCCATTTTCGTCTTGAGATTGTACTTTGATCTGATGATGTCCTAATACTATCACTCCCATGGGCTCGTACCATGGTTCTGGCCCTTTCAAGTAGAACAGAAGGTTTCCCCGGAGACGGAACCATCGTACGGAGCAACCTGGAACATAATTATTAGGATATTTAATTTTTTATTACAACATTATTTAGCCTTTGACACGATAAGAAGTAATAATATAAATGTATTTCAAATAATTTCAATATAAGTTCAAGAATGTCAAAAATTAAAATACCCTTTTCTTTACAAATTTTATAAAAAGCGCAGTATGAAACTTATAATAATAATTCGAATGATACAGATACAGCAGACTAATATTTCATCATCATCAGCAATATCAGCAGACACACTTATTTTAACAATACAATTCTAGAACCAGTCCCCCGAGCCTTGCCTAATTTACTTTAAAAGAACCGTTGAATTAATATCAACTAATGGAAATGGATGACAAATTTGTCTGAGATAGATTCCAACAACCATGTTATGGATAACAGTTAGTATAAAATAAATAAACACATTTTATACATTAACATTGTACATTTTTCAAAATGTAGAAATTAACTATTCATCATGTTCATGGTTAATGTTTTACTTTATATTTGATATTAAGTAATCTATCTCTTTGACAAATTTGTCATTCGTTTTATACAAATGTTTTGCATAGATATTGATAAATTCATTGAATCCAAATCCATATTCATACGAATATTATAAATGCGGGTTAGAGACTCGCCTTAGAACTGTGTCTGTCTGTTACCTCTACATGCTTTAACTGCTGTACCAATAGACGAAATTTGTTATGGAATTCGTTTTATGGAGTTTAGTTAAACCATCCCTTAAAATGCCGAATAAGGGGGATGGAAATTTGTATGAGAAATCTATAATTTCTGAAAAGAGGACGGTAAGAAATAAATAATCAGATTTATGGAAAAGCAGCTGGTTAAAAACCTTATACAGACAAACTCGTGGGCAAAAACTAGTTTCAATTAATTAATTATAGAACATGAAACACTTGAGTAAACATGAGTGATTTATTTATTTATTTAAGGTTCGCCTACAGCACATTTATGGACGTAGATACATTGAGTTATATAGTAATAATCTAATATATATGCCAATTGCGGGCAAACACAACATTGACAAAAACACACCATATTATTTATACACTACTACAAACAGATCATGGTACAAGCATAAGAAATAGTAAGAAAGAAATGTTTCATATAATTATAATGATGTCCTGATTTCTATGCACGATAACAGGAAGAAGCATTATATTAAAGGCATGCATCTGTATATTCATTCATAGTAAATTAATAAGTTACCATATACATTGTCTCATATATTGTGGGGTTAGTAGAGATTAAGATTGAGATGTAGAGATTAATTATGCACACATTTTTGGCCAGGCTTTTGTAGTATAGTTTTCTATTAAGGACTTTTTAATAATTACAGATTTTGAATCTGTACCCCTAACTTCATTGGACCTAAAACATCAGGTCTAACAGTGAGTGTATATAAGTACATTTTTGACTAATCATAACAAAGGCCAAGTACTGAGTATAAATATCTAGCCTACCTCTAAATAGGCTATATAAAATGTTGTACTCTGCAAAACCAGGTAAAAGACATTGTAAAGGCCCCTTAACTTTAGTTATGTACATACATTATAAAGATATGTATGAGTATGTGTGACAATAGTAGATGTATAGTCAAATTGCCTATTGTTAATCAAATATGCCGATGGTGAAGCTTGAGAATAGGTAGGAAATTAAAACAAAAGGTGGCCTTCAAGTCATAGTTATAACGTCCTCAATAGCCCATATTTTTATTCATAGGTGAGTATAGGACTAGAACAAAACTCAAACCGTACAAGTTAATTTGACTTATCATGTAAAAACATGTAACCATAATACAGTAATTATGATAAATAACTGTTTAGGGGTTAGAGTTTTTTGGGTAAACTATTATACAATATAGTTGTACATGTGTTAGGTGAGAATTCAAGACTTTTGACTTCATAGTACACAAACCAATATGTTAAGACTCAAGATGTCTGACTATTCTACCAAGAAAGAAAGAGAAAATGTTAATTCTGACATATAGGTACATGAAATATATAGACACAAGAGAACATTATAATAAACAAATACAGAGTTACTAGTTGTGACTCTGTATGGGAATACTCTTATACACAAGAAGTGTTGTGACGCACAACACTTCTCGTTGTGCGTTGTGTAAATGCGCGATGTCTGAAAAGGCAGACAGACAGACAGACTTTTGATTTATTATTCTAGTTATAACAGGCTCTGCTATATATTACAATAGGCTATATTATTCTAACAACATAAAACCCCTTACACCCAAGGGGTAATCCAGCTTTCATGCCAGGGGGTCACATAGTGTGGTGGTCAATCAATTAATCACTTAATTTTTTTTTCAAGTTTTGTATGGTGGACTCAGACCCAATCGAGGGGTGGTTAAAACAGGTCTTAACCATAAGTGACACTCTGACCAGGGTCAGAGTGTCACCTTAGGGGCTCTAAGACTTGGATCCTCCATTGCCTACACAATAGAAAACTTCATGTAATGTTAAACAAAGGAGTATTTTAACATACATAAATATATTGTATCTTTTTGTATCACATTTAAATTTAACTAATTAAAATAATAAAACAGAGCACTTAAATACATACAATAATAGAATAAATTCGATGCAATCAAAATAATAATAAAAAATACAACGTTTTCAGGCGTTCCCATTTATACGAGGACCAAAGAGGTTAAGGACTTCAAACTCACCTTCAGATCTTCTGAAGAAACCGTCCTGCCTCTCTTTGAGGACCAACACACCTTCACGGTCGAAATTCTGCGATGTCTGAGATGCTAACGCTACCAATTCTTGCTTATTATATCTCATATTTATGAAATTCAATACAAAAATATCATATCATTATAATTATTTTTTTGAAATCACTAATATCAAAGTAGTGTAAAGGTGTATGAGACTCCACAAATTCCTTTACTATGATTTGTAAACACTGATGTTGAATCCGTTAACTACACAGGTGATTTCACGGCATTTTGCTGAACCTAATGATTTTTCCTAGACAAATATATTTTTTTTTTCTCCTAAAATTGTATCCCGTCCCTAATTTGACATAAGAATATTAAAAAAAAAGTTTGACAGACATGACAACTGACATGTATTAATGCACAGACGTAAAAAAATACTATGTGCCGCATTTAATCTACTAATACTTAGTATCGCATGATTTGATTTTATAACAAATATAAATACAGAAAATGCAGACTAACTTCAGATTAACAAAACTTCGTTGACTGATGTTGATCTGTATAAATCCTGTGATTAAATTATTACCTTATTACTATTACGTTATAAAAACGATGTGATCGTGGAAATTAACAGGGTCAACCAGGCAAGCGATTTTATCCCGATTTGCGCTGGATTTCCATTTGTTGTTTACAATAGGAAGTTATTGAGATAAAAAACCTATATATTGGTACCTTCGTAAAAGTACGATGGCTGGTATTTTACTCACAGCTAACTAAGGAAGTGAATATTATTTTGGACTTGTTAATTATGTAAGTAGAATAAAAATATATCCAAGCTTTGTAAGATAGACATTTGTGTTCCTTAAAAAGCTTAAATGGTATGTACGATAAATAAAAAATATTTAATACGATAATGGAAGAGCACTTTGGGACGCATCAACCTAGTAGATGAATTTCTACCAAACGGTCAGATGCACTCAACGGGTGATACTTATGTATAACAAAAGGTTTGCATAATAATATGAAAGAAGTAAGTTATTTGCGAGGATTAACACGTAATTTCTGCCTACCTCCGATATCAATAAGGTAGTAAAGCCTTTACCAACGACCAGCATCCAGTGGATTCCAGCGACCTTTACCTTAAACTTTAAAGGTATCAATCTACTGGATGCTAAAGGTATCAATCTACTGGATGCTGCTGGCGCGAGACCAGTTGTAGTGGCTATCCCTATGGGAGACTTATGTTCGGCAGCTTCATGGACGTCTAACGGTTGATATTGTATGTAAAAATATTAATTAATCTAAATTACTTAAAATAGAAACAAAAATTGTGTCCCTAAATTTTTTCCTCTAGCAAAAACTGTTAATTTCTTGAAATCTATTAAAACAAAAGCTTAATCATAATAAAATAATAAAAAAATAATGCAAAGGGAATAAATGCCCTTCATACATCTTTAATGTAATAAACTAAATAAATAAATTTCATTAACGCATGTCAAGCGAATAGGAACTCTATGTGTCACGTGACATAACCGTCATAGACAATCTGTCTTTTTTACTTCCACGCCCGGCGGCAGCTTGTGCACTCGCTGAAAAATTATTTATTTTGTAATTTAATGTTAATTACTTAAAAATGGACACAAGGAAGCTGACTGAAATTTTGCGTGGAACTATCGATCCAAATCAGAGGCAGCAGGCCGAAGAACAGCTCTCGCAGGTAAGTTTTTCCTCAACCACATGTTCGGGCATTTTATAACGCGACTAAATTACACACCTCATTGTAATAGTATGCGGCTCTTAAATTTGTGTGACAGTGTGAGACTTCTTAATTTCGCCGTTTAATGACATGCCGCGCTGGTATGATTCGGATCACCATGTTTTAGCTAAAGACAAAGCTTGGTTATATTTAAATGAATTCTCTGCATGTCTCAAGAGATTTATATAATTATCAGGGCAAACTATTTAGATGTAGTTTACACAAATGGGGGTACAGAGCGACAACAAAGTTCTAACCAAACTCGAGCAACTCACGTAGTCGTTAGTTATTACTATAATTAGATCTCACAATGATAGAAGTTTATGCAGTTTTGGCGCGATTTCCTGATAAAAGGTCTGAAAAAGACCATTGACATTGGCATTGAGACGTTATACTCCGTAATTTTATTTATTTACACTTATTAGTATTTAGAATACATCCAATAGCATATTTCCAGTTAGAAAATGTATAGTAGGTACCCAAGGGCAGTTGCCATTAGATATCCAATGGTTGTATATAAATAAAATATTGATCTATTTAAATGATCAGATCAGGATGGCATATTCACCATAGCATATTTATTTACTATATCCTTATGGAATAAAATTTTACTCAAATGTTAAAGATGGTGGCTATTTGTAAACCCACAGTGACCTATATGTTTTTAAACAGTTTTATTTACCTATTTGTTTCACACTGCATCAATTGTTTCATGTTATTTAAAAGTAATAAGCATGTTTATCAGCATTGCCTATATCTAAAATTATCACATATTTACCACCTAAATTGAGCAGATTTGAACATGTTTCACCCTAAACAAGTTAAGAATAAAACACAAATTATAAAGAATTAATATACTTTCTTCATACTTTTGGAATGCAACTAACAGTTTGTGTTCCATTTCCAGCCTCAACTGTTTACTGATTCATAAATGTTTGTATGTATAATATGTATGTATGTACTTACAAAAAATATATCTATGTAGCATATCAATAATCTATTATCTGTAACACAAGCCTTGTTCCTTAGCTGTGTCATAATGTTCCTATATATTAATTTATTTAATACACCTTACCTCCATATCATTGTCATAACTGATAAGTATGGTATACAATGGATGTTAGGAGATACAACTTCGATTTCGAAAAGTCGGAAATTCTGATTTATGAGACACTTGTGAATTAGAGGTCTAATCTATAACATACTGAGAAATAGATCACAGGGCTTTAGTTCATTACAATACTTTACAACACTACATTTACAATACAATACATACAAAATACAAAAATGTAATTGTGCAAAGATATTATTATTATTATATTTCAAGACTTTCAGATTCAGGACCATTTTATTTAGTTATTAAATTTAAAAACCTGTGACTCTGAGTTTGCTTTCGATAAAATCACTTCCGTAACATCCTTATTATAAACCAATTAAGCATTAAAAATAGGAATATTCCAAAACCTTTTTAATAATGGATTATCTACCAAGCCTTTCTCCAACTATGTTTGGATTGGCTTCCAACCTACCAAGATATGGCTGAATTTTACACAAAACAACTGTCAATCAGGCATTGCAAGCCGTAACTGGGTGATAGTGATATACTAAGGATAAACTGGTTGTTAGGGTTGCATTTGTCAGACTACAACTAATATCTAAGTTCAAGGACAACCAGAGCAGGCTCCAATTAAATTCTTTAAAATCGCATTTAAGTCTCACCATTTCCTTTGAGGTTAGAGTAGGACAAAACTAAATTAAATTCTCATACATTAAATAAAAATTATAAAATACATCAAAACTATCTGAAAATTAATATTTTGATAATTGTAAATGACTGTTAACCTACATTAAGTCATCAGAAAAATGTTTGCAATATTTTATCCTATTAGAATTAGAAATTAGTTAGGTTAGGTTGCGCCTAGTTGATTCCAAATATAACTGATGCAATATATTAATCATGCTATTAGGGACATATTGAATGTAGATAAATTTTTCTACATCATCATCAGCTCGTTATATCCGCATTAAGCAGAGGACTTGCCCTCAACCATCTGTTTGTCTAATCCAGTCTCTGCCAGTTGCCTTCGAAGTTGTTCCTTTGCAACGAGAAGAAAAACATTTATTCAGGCAGACAGTGTCCACATACTTGACAACATAATTTTATGAAGACAACTGCACTGAAATTCTTGACTCAACTGAATTTCTGGATTCCTTCAGAATCGTGTAGTCAATTGCTAGTCGGTGCCAGATCTGCATGGCTCACGGGTGACACACCAAGGGCATTAAATATCAAATTTGTATTAGATAGAAAACACCTTAAAAGAAAAATTCTTATTGCTCTAATTAGCAAGCAGGTTGTGCATGTAAATATTATGCTAATGATATGTCACAGTTGCAATAACATGAAACACATATGTCACTACTACATTCTTCTCATTTTGTTTGAAACATCAATAACAGCTTTTAAAAATAGAGTAAAATTTCAGATTCACAAAATAATTGGATTTGCACCCTCACTGCTGCAAGTGGTTATGCAAAATGATGTCCCAATACCAGTGCGACAAGCAGGTGCAGTATACCTCAAGAATCTTATCACATCAGGATGGCAAGAGAAGGAGGTTGAAGAGGGCGAGCCGATTCCCTTTAGCATTCATGAACAGGACCGTGCTATGATAAGGGACATCATTGTAGATGCTGTTATACAGGCTCCGGACATAATAAGAGTACAGCTGTGTGTCTGTTTGAAGACAATAATAAAACACGACTTCCCAACTCGCTGGACACAAATTGTGGATAAAATCCACATATACCTGCAAAACCCTGAACCAAACAGTTGGATGGGTGCACTTTTGTGCCTGTATCAGCTGATAAAGAATTATGAATACCACATTGCTGAGAAAAGGGTTCCGCTAATTGAAGCAATGAATTTACTGCTACCCATGATGTACAATTTGATAGTGAATCTCCAAGCCGACCCTTCTGTGGAGTCTGTACTCATACAGAAGCAAATACTCAAATGTTTCTATGGCCTAATAAAGGTAATAAAACCATTTAGCATATACCACATCATTTCTTGTTAAGGTTAAGCATTTGTCAGTATATTTAATCTTATTTAATATCTTAATTTCAGTACATTTTGCCCCTCGATCTCATAACAAAGGAAATTTTTATCAAATGGATGGAGGTGCTTCGTTCAGTGATGGAGCAACCTGTTCCAGAAACTACTCTGCAAGTAGATGAAGATGAACGTATGGAGCTACCATGGTGGAAGTGCAAGAAGTGGGCTGTACACACTTTGTACAGAGTGTTTGAACGGTATGTTAATTACTCCAGACATTAGTATTTATTACAGGATATCATTGAAAAAATAGTTCTGTTAGATTATAAATTTCGTTTGTACAGTTCTTCTTTTCAGCTGATCACTGAGTCTATTAATCACAGTTCTCGTAGTAGGTATGTTCATGACATGCGAATAAATTGTTAGGTTGACTCCACATTGACGTGCCTACAATCGGGATAGGATACGATACTACAGTACAAGTGTTGACTCAAATATACTTATGTGCAATGTCCACATGAGTACGCGCCTGTAGTGAACTATAGAACACTCAACAGATAATAGAGGTAGCAAAATTGTCTGCATGTAACCGCTTGACTTAAAAGGACATCATTATTCACTTAAAGTAACAAAGATTCCTTCAGGGGCTTAGGAAAAAATAGACATCCTCTGTGTCTTCTGCTGGCTGTCGCCCAAAATAGTTTACGTGGGTCATTTTAAATTAACACAAACGAAATAAAACCTTATCCATAACATATTTTTTTTATTGATGGTAGGTTTACGCTTGACCGCCAGTTCCAGTTCTATAGGTTGAAATATAAGCAATAGGTACTTAATTACTGAAATGAATAGTTAATATATTCTTTTATGGAAAGGGGTATCGATTTTAAAGTCTAGGTCACTGAAAATTATGCAGATCAATCAATAAGTCGGTGGGTTTCTTGATGTATGTTAATTGTATCGACCGACGTCGTACATATATGAACACCGTAACCTTAGTAACACAACCAGCTGTTTATTATTTATAATATTAGCCGAGCATGTTTTAAGTTGGTTAAACACTGAATGAAGCAAGGCTATGGAACTAAATTATCATTGCCGATTATTTATCTACTACTATTATGAATAGATTAATTAAAAATAACATAATAATATGATTAAAAGTATTTCCCGACGAGTACAATTTGGGGTTCTTCAAGTCACAAGGTGTGGTACAGAGCTGTGGTAGCCGAGCGGTGTGACCAGTGGACTGAGATTTCAGAGGTCTTGAGTTCGAACCCAAGGCACGCACCACTGACTTTTCGGAAGTTATGTGCGTATTTATCACATGCTCAAACGGTGAAGGAAAACATCGTGAGGAAACCTGCATGCTTGAGAGAATTCTCGATGGCATGTGAAGTCTGCCAACCCGCAGTAGGCTAGCGTGGTGGACTATAGCCTATTCCCTCTCAATTTAGAGGAGACCCGTGCCCAGCAGTGGGACATTAATGGGTTGATGGTGAAGTCACAAGTGAATAGGTATCCTCTAGGTAAGGATGCTTCATATTAGACCACATCGTCACTTATCATCAGGTGAGATTCCGGCCTAAAGCTGACCTAGACATGATAAAAATAAAACATACTTGAAGAAAGTTTAGGTAGGTTGAAGTTTAAAGTATAATATCATAATAATGTGTTGGAGGCGTCGCCTCCTAATACTGACACTGTAATCACCGTCGATCTCATTTGTTTGTCGTTTATAAGGTTACTCACGTATTACCTGGCGAAACTGCAGAGGGGGATCTTTGTTATTTTTCCTTATTAGGATTTATTTACAAATTAATCTAGAAACAATGCTTTTAATATGTCAAGATCTACGTATGGATAGCCTCCAGTTTCCACGTCTGGTCTACTAGTTTGAGACAATCCTATAACGCACCTTAAAGTATTAGAAGACTCCGATGTCAAAGCACCAATGTGTCCCATTTCTTTTTAAATAGCTATAACATGCCAATCTCTCTCATCAATTCTCTCAGTAGTATGGCAGGTGTTAGTGGTCCATGCTCAGCTGCTAAGCATGAGGTATTATATTATAGTACATTGGGTTTGTGCCTGGATAGTTGCAATTAGGTTTGCAGTCTGTAACAGTCTGTTACATTATACCTAAAAACAAATCGCTAACTTAACCCTCAGGATAGGTGCTGGTGGCATGCCATTCTATAGAATTGAAATGGAGGTCAATGTCAAATGATTTATTTCAATTTTGTGGGGTAGTTTTGAATTATAAATAAAATAAAATGCATTGTCTACAGCTATGGCAGCCCTGTGAACACCCGTGAGGAATATGTGCAATTCGCTGAATGGTATTTAACAACATTTACCGGTGGAATCCTCGAGGTTCTCCTAAGGATCCTGGACCAGTACAGAAACAAGGTTTACATTTCTCCAAGGGTTCTTCAGCAGACCATCAGTTATATCGACCAATGGTAATATAATATACTATATTGTAGTTTCTGAGTCTTTTTTTATGAATATGCATATATTTTTATGAATATATCTTGCTTAAAGTTTGGGTACACTATTACTGTCTTGTTCCCAGCGTCAGTCACGCTCATTCGTGGAAGCTCCTGAAGCCCCACATGTTCGCCATCATCCAGGATGTCCTCTTCCCTCTCATGTCTTACTCCGAAGCCGATGAGGAACTATGGGAAACGGATCCCCATGAATATATACGAATCAAATTCGGTTAGTATAAGCACATAGCAACCCCCTTGAATAAATACAAAATTTTTGCTAACAAACTTTAACCAGAACTGATTTTTGCTTTCTTACAGTCTGCCAACTCCAGTTGGACTATCATCGTGATGTGTATTATCTAATCAATATTGTTGTTGCGATACATGTACGTAAACTTAACGTAGGCGGGAAAATAAAAGGGAAAAAAATATAAATTGATTGTTGCGTGGGTGACGTGGGTATTGTAAAAAGTTACGTTCGCAGTGAAAAGATTCATGAATGAGTCAATACTAATGAAGTTGAAAGATCATGGTGTGAATGGATCTATTTTCCCAGATTTATTTACAATTGCTTTTGGTACAATCATCTCACAAAAATCTATAGTTGTACACAATTGCTAATCGTAAATAAAAAAAACATATTTAAAAGAAGTAACAACAATTTTTGAGTTCATCAGAATTTAATCAAATTTATATAAGGTATTAACATTAAAACGACGTGTTACATAAAAAAATTAATTAAAATCATGTGCTATAAATAAAACTTTAAAAAAATAATGAATTGGTAGCCTTGAGTCCCCTTTTAAAGTCCGTTATGCCCAGAATTTAAAATATATGTGCATAAGTTTTAAAGAGCAACATCGATTGATTCATGAATTCATATTGTTGTCTTGATAACTTAAAGATGAGCATAACATAAATAATCCTAAAATGACTCAATTTTCTTCAGGTGATTGATCGCATCAATATCTTCATATTCAGTAGTGGAGCTTATAGGGAGGGGGTAGATGTTATCGAATAGCCTAATGTCTTATAAGTATCTAATTATGTTTTAGACATATTCGAAGATTTTGTGTCACCTGTCACTGCGGCCCAGACGTTGCTTGTGTCATGTTGCAAAAAACGCAAGGACATGTTAGAACGCACAATGCAGTTGTGTGTGGAAGTAGTAACGAGTCAGAACGGCGAGTACGGACCGAGGCAGCGCGACGGCGCCCTACACATGGTCGGCACACTTAACGACATTCTAATCAAGAAGAAGAAGTACAAAGAGGAGATTGATTCCCTCCTCAGCCAATACGTGTTTCCCGAGTTCCACAGCCCCCTCGGCTACATGCGAGCTCGGGCTTGCTGGGTACTTCACTGTTTCGCCAGTGTACGTTTCAAGAGCGACCGCCTGCTTCTCGAAGCTGTCCGTTTGACAGTCACGTCTCTCCTCAATGACGCCGAGCTGCCGGTCAAAGTGGAAGCAGCTATTGCCATTCAGATGCTATTGTCCTCCCAAGAGAAAGTACACAAATATTTGGAGCCTCAAGTAAAGGCCGTTACCACGGAACTACTCAAAGTAATTCGCGAGACTGAGAATGATAATATAGCCAATGTGCTGCAGAAGATTGTACCTTTATACACCGAGCAGCTGATGCCTATGGCGTTTGAGATCACCGATCACTTAGCTACTACATTCAGTAACGTTATAGAGACAGACTCGGGAACAGACGAGAAAGCTATCACTGCTATGGGTCTTTTGAACACTATGGAGACAGTACTCAATGTGATGGAGGACAACCCTGAGATCATGGCCCAGTTAGAGAAAACAGTATTGCGAGTCGTTGGACACATACTTCATCTCAATATCATTGGTAAGTTACTATTATTTACTCAATTATGCAGTAACAGTTGACTCCATCCTTATGAAAAATGTATTTAGGCTACATTAAGTTGCTACTGGGAAAGTGAAACCGAATAAATGCATCGTAATAATTCGGGGTATTTTACTGTATCCACACAGTAGCTATATTCATAAAATATTGGTTTTATTTACATGTATTTTCCAAGTCACAACATGGCCTAATGCAGCCTTAGGGATGGTACACTCCTTGTTTAGTCTCTTAGTTTGCGGCAGAGACGGCTATATTTCACCCATTAACAAATACTTACATACTTCTACAGAGTACTACGAGGAAGCGATGACGTTGCTCTGCAACTTGACAGCCAAAACAATTTCTGAAGATATGTGGAAGGTGCTAGAGATGCTGTACCAAGTGTTCGAGAAGGAGGGCTTCGATTACTTCACAGACATGATGCCTGTGTTACACAACTACATAACGGTGGACACAAACGCGTTCCTGTCCAATGAGAACCATATCCTCGCTATGTTCAACATGGCTAAAGCTGTGAGTATACATATATTTTAGTTATTTGATTTGTGTTTGATTAAGCTATTATTGCAATAGATACAAACCATTGTCCTCCTCTCAAAGTTTAAAAATAAGCCTTAATATACATACACAGTGGCGTAGCATGGAGGGAGAAGAGGGGCAATGGCCCCGGGCGGCATAAAAAAGGCCCCCTTTAACATATGGGGCGGCAAATTTTCGGTCGGCCCCGGGTGGCGAAAACCCACGCTACGCCACTATTCCTACAGAATATAATGTGTGAACTGCATCTGCGAAATTGAAAGTAGTCTTTATGTTATCAATAATGAGTAATAGTGATTTTCAGTTGTATTCTATCAATGCGATGAGACTAAGTATTCTTTCTATAAGTCCATAAAATAGTTCATATTTGAAACAATTTATAAAGAAATTTTAACCTTTTTAGCAGGGCATAAAAACCAATTTGCTTTTTCTGGTGAACATATTTTCCGCCTTAACGCTACGTTTTAAAACCACTCGTCGTTGTAGCCGCGACCACGATCCAACACGTGCGCGCCAGTGCTGATAGCAAATAAAGCGATTGCGATTCTTTTATTTCATGTATACATCTGATAACATTTGATCCGCATGTGATATTGTGTAACACTCGCAGAGTTAATCTAACACTCCACACATCTATCTTTAAATCAGTTGTCTTGTAATTTTATTTTATTCGGGAAACTTATATAATCTAATATTTATATAAAAAAATATTACGCTTATCTCGAACTTCCACATAGACTGTTTCAATCTCAACAATAAATTACACAGAAGTTACCGGTACCCATCCCTCTTGTAGTGGAAGCCTGGCTAAACTTCTAACCCTTATCTAATGTCTCTTTATAATAAAAATATATGTCGGACAAATAAATTAAACACATAACATACACACGTGTTGAAATCTTACTCATAGTCTATACATTTGCAGTGTGCGAATGCATGTTCTATGTTAACGAACTCGGCTGCCTAATTGGAACGCGGCCAAGCCGTGTGTTATATAATTATAGGAATGTATGTATGTGTGCTGGTGTTATCTATAAAGTACAACATTAATATTCTGAACTGTTCAAGTCTTGTCATCAATTAAATTCTAGTTAGATTCAGGCGCAACAGTCAGTTTTATTTTTACGACAAATACTGACCATGATGGTTAAAAAACAGAGTACGAACTCCGGAACATGTACTAATTTTTACCCATAAAACAAAAAATTGGTCAAGTAGGTAGTTTATACGTAAGAGACATTAATGTCTTTCTGAATATTTCAACTTAAAGGGGGGAAATGTAAACTCATGGTCAAGCGCCATTATTGCATAAAAAAACATTTACGTCAATGTGGATGTGAATTATATATATGAACACTAGTTTAGCTTGTATTATTTAAGTGTTGTGTTTACTTTAATGACTTGAATGTTTTTTTTATTTAATGTGTCCGTTTATACTGTTTAGGTAGACTCGTACTGTCTATTATTTGCATTGCATATTTATGACGAGTAAGTTTTAATTGATTATAATGTATCTCTATTGACATACTATCATGATCGTTGGCGCAGAAATTATTAGAGTCTACTTGAATTCAAATAAGATGACATTCATAACTATAATGTAAATCGGATTGTTAATAAATTATTAAACATTTTTATTATATTATACGAAAAAGGTTGTGCTTAAATTAATTTTACAGATATTGAATAATTTATGTTCCATTGAAGCATAATTAGGAATTTGAAGCATATATCTTACATCTCAGGTACAAGTAAATGTCAGGTATTGGAATGAAATACTTCAATATTTTATTTAATCGCGCCTAAAAAGAAAGAAACAATATGTAGTTTTATTTCAATGTCTAATATTTGCATATTTGTAATCAAATGACAGGTACTCGTAAGGTATTCACAGTTTATGAAAAATATAGACCTGTTTCATAAGCTCCTCCAAAGTCCTGGTTACCAAAAATAATATTATAATGTATTTGGTTTATTGTACTCACATTGGAAAACAGGACCTTAGTTTTAATCACTAAGAAAGAAAGATAATTTTAGTAACGTGCAAACAAATCTTTGAAAAACATGGAGGATTTTGTCTAATGACAGAGAAATTAATTATGTTATTTGCTGCGCGTGTCCTTTGTGGTACCACAGCACCATCGGTACCGTCACAAGCAAGCGTGATCAAGAGCAGTTATACAGACTGATTAAATAAACATTACCTTTAAAGCCAACATGCGACGTTTACTTGTGTAATGTGTGCCTATGCCGTTGTTCTTAAGGCAAAGTGAATTTTATTTATGATCTCCATACAAAATACACCACCTAAAAGTATCTGTATTTCTATATTTCGCACTTAAGCTACTGCTTTTCAAGTGCTTCATAATATAGTGCTTATGACTACCAAGGGACTTATCTGTTGATTATAATAACTTTAAAAATGCATCAGCGTTTTAAAAGTATAACCTACTGTAATCAACTAAACAGAGATAGAATGAGCTAATAGAATTACAGGATGTCCACCCAGGTACTCTCTAACTCCAGCTACCAGGGAGCAATCAATCCGCCTTTCCTTGTAAGAATTGTCACTTATGACAGTCACCTTGTGTATATACTTATGGTGTGGCATAGTAATTGGAAATGAAGTGCCGGTAGTGTAGATGACACAATAAGTAGTAATGTACATACAAAACGTGTGAAGAACCACCCAGCAAGATTGACATCACACTTGGCAGTGTCCGTTATCAGTCCGAGCTGTCACAATCAAAAATCAACACAACGTGACATTGGCAGAATAGTCGGCATCGACTCAATTGCCACAAGAAAGAAAGAAAGTAGTAACTCAAAATCTCTCGTCATTTGCAAATTGCAAACTTCACCTCAGACGATAAAATTAAATGATAGTAAACTTTATGTTATGCTGGCGATTTCTTAGTGCTGTGCAGTTGCGCGTGATCTCTCACTTTCTCATCATTTGTATTAAAACTGTCAACGAAAATAGTCACAAAGAAAGATAAAGTTGTTTTTACCGACTTATAAAATTTTTAAATCTTCAAAAATTCTTAAAATTCTTAATTCGGCTGTATTCTTTTTTTTTTGTTTATTTTTGTTACCTCAAAACTTTCGACTGGTTGAACTGATTTTGATGATTCTTTTTTTTATTTAAAAACTGGTGCTTCTCGTGTGACCCTATTAGATATTTCAATTTGGTCCAGTTCGTCAATTTGAAGTCGGTTTTTTGTTTACAGAAGTATTATTGTTTCATATCAATATATTGTTGCCAAAACATTGTGTTGCGAATGATTTTGACGAAACATGGCCTTGCCCACTTTTCAAATGTATGAATAGTTTTTTTTACTAGCTAGCTACTAACCCATACAATACGTACATGCACCTATCATATAATACTATATTATTATAATAATACACGGTTTTCCCACAGGTACTGAATTCCGACGCCGAAGACGAATCTGAGATATACGCAGCGAAACTTCTCGAAGTAATGGTGCTACAGTGTTCGGGAAAGATCGACAACTGCCTGCCTTCCTTTGTGGAACTGGTGCTCAACAGGCTTACCAGAAAGGTGAAGACGACCGAGCTGAGGACTATGCTGTTGCAGGTAAATTATTTTGATACTATCTGCCTCCTGCGGCTTTGCCTGCATGGTATATATATAAAAAGTAGCCTCTGTGTTAATTCAGGTAATAAACTGTATGTATGCTAAATTTCGGCAAACGTAGTGTAGGACGGCCGCCGGCCAGGTGGAGCGACGACTTGCGCAAGGCAGCGGTCAATGACTGGAGGAAAAGAGCCGAAGATCGAGCTCTGTGGCGTTCACTAGGGGAGGCCTACGTCCAGCAGTGGACGAGTATAGGCTGATGATGATGATGATGATGCAAAATTTCATGCAAATATGTTAAGCGATTTTTGCGTGAAAGAGTAACAAACATCCATACAAACTTTCACATTTATAATGTTAGTAGGATTTAGGATAAACTAAAGGAAACTTTTCTGGGGAAAACTTAACTGTCGTGTCACTTACCTCAATAACCAAGTGGGTATTCATTATAAATGTAGTTATAATAAAACTTTATTTATAAATGCACGCCCCTGAGCTCTTACAAAAAAAAACATTATTTATAAATGTGTCCCCATGCGTTGTCTCTACAAAGGAGAGCATGATGCATGCATTTTTGAGTCAGAAATTTCAATTAACTGTATACTTGATGAGTAGGAGTTGAAAGAATAATATTCTCTTTTGTACAAGTGGCCGTAAGGTTGTCTGTTGAGATCTATAAAATTATTAGACAACTCAATTAGTCCAGCAGTAGTTGACACTGCCTTCTGTGCTATGGGTCCCGGGTTCTAATCCCGGTAGCGACATTTCGACAATTTGTGTGATGAGCATAAACATTTGTATCCGAGTCATGTATAATATCATGTAGTATCTATGTATAATATGTATGTATTTACAACAACAAAAAAAGTATATATAGTATATCAACCAACTAGTATCCGTATCACAAGCCTCGTTGCTTAGCTCGGAACTAGATGGCGCTGTGTCATAATGTCTGGGAATATTTATTTATTTATATTTATTATTATACGTTTGAGTTAGTACACAGATAATGGCAATAGGTTCGCTATCTATAAAAAGGGACCTAAATATACTGAAAAAGCCGTGGGTATGCGACAAATAATACTACAAACCGATATATTAACTAAGAGAAAATAACTTCGCAAATCCTCCTCTATATCGTCGTTTATTATCAAACGATAACTGTTAACAATAATAATAACATATATGTGTTTCAATCTGCAGGTCCTAATAGCTATCTTGTACTGCAATCCACTCCTGCTGTTCACGATCTTGGACAAGCTTCAGGAGTCGGTGCCCAACGCCTCTATTACTCAGCACTTCATCAAGCAGTGGATGCACGACATCGACTGCTTTATGGGGTAAGCAAATACTTAAAATACCAATTGTAACATTATTGCGTTAGTAAATTGTCATAAATTCTGGATACATGTGAAAATATTTTCTATTTAGACAATAGCAGAAGAAAATGTAGCAATCAAATAAATTATTATATTTGCATTTTATTTGTTAATAAATTGGGATATTTTCAAAAGCTACATAATCATTTTTACGTGATACCATATTTATGTGATAATAAATTTATATGCTATTTTTTCGTTTCGTTACTATCTATTTAGCCACGGGCAATTTGTACATATTAAATGGAAATCATTTTTAATATCTGTTCGTTTCTGTATCCTATTCAAGTTACTTTTAAAAGATTCTCACCAATTTGTGTCGTTTTCGGTAATCAGTATAAGTACTCTTGCACTAGGATATCTTATTATATAAATATCGGTCTTGATCCAATTTTGTATGATAGTATGAGTATGAAAATAACATTGGAAACATTTCCTTCCAGGCTGCACGATAGGAAGCTCTGCGTCCTCGGCATTTGTACGCTATTAGAAATGGGGCCGCAAAGGCCCAACCTCGAAGAGATCTTGCCTAAGCTCTTGCCATCGTGTCTCCTTCTGTTCGATGGGCTGAAGCGCGCATATGAAGCGAGAGCCGAGGCTGACGAAGAGACATCTTCAGAGGAAGACGAGGACGAAGATGATGAAAGTAAGTCTCAAGTTTTTATGACTTGAATTAGTCCTAAACCAGAGGACGACAGTAGATCAATTATAGTCACGTCTTTATCATTATAGTTGGTCTATTGTTATAGTGAAAAGCCGAGCGTAGGAAATTACTTATATATATATTGAAGCTTTAAGATACCTAGTTATCTTTTGCCTGAAACATGAACTGTGAAAACGTGCCTGCTTTTACGTGAAAATCAATTAAATAATTGTCAGTGATAGCGTAGTAACATGATAGTCGACCGTCAAGTCATAGGTATCGTAATCGAGTCTCCTAGGAACGTTTTTGTACTAAAATTGGGTTATTATAGTTACAGAAAAGATACTTACGATCCGATAATTTACATTTACAGAGGAGTTATCAAGTGACGAAGACGATTTACAAGAAATGAACAACGATTACCTCGAGTCCTTGGCACGGATTGCTGTCAAGAATAGCGCAGAACAAGGTGTCAATATGACGGCCAAAATCGAAGACTATGAAGAGAGTGATGATGTGAGTCCTCTTGTTAGTACAATTTGCTTAGCTGTCATAAAAAAATCGGGAGGTTTAACGGGTTACAGCTGTGGTTGCATATGTAAGTTCTTTGGGTTTGTAATCATAAGGCGTCAAAGTGCTGTCATCCAGATAGGAAACAAAGTTCAGTAACAAAGGTTTGACGTAAATGGACTTTGTAAGGTACACCAATGACGAAGCACAGTATATACTGTCGTAGTACGGAATCAATAGTTTGTTTTTAGACATCTTACACATATTTCAACATGCTAGGTTACTCTCTTTTGAAACCAGCAATACAAATATTGGAATAATTAGTAGTGACCTACATATACTCGTGTAAATAATATTTCATTGAACTTATACATATTTACGTCTGTCAAATTTCACCAGTGGTCTTGCGTTTCATTGTTCAGTTCATGTGAATTCTAAAGTTTCAAAGGAGAATTTGCAAGATTTCCCCAATAGCCAATAACCACATGATTATGAAGGTCGGTCTTAAACCGTTTTGTGGATAATTTAAACCTAAATATAACTTAAGTATATCTTCTGGCACTTCGACTATCCATACGAGTTATTACAAGGTTAAATGCATAAAATCAACACTCCAATTGTGACAGTGCAGTGGCTGAAGTAAAGTACCTTTTTTTAAGCATTTATATCAAGCAGTAGTCAAGACACAAATAATGTAACTTCTACAATATGGTACATCAGGTCATGACGTGATTATAAGACATTATGGCTGACTTCCTATAAGTTCTCCACAGTGTTATAAGGCTTGGAAAGCCAATTTTGGAAAGATCTCCCCAACAATAACTCTAATGTCTGGTTATTGGTGGACACTGGGACATTTTTGCTAATCCTCCTTTATGTACCGAATACTTTATCCTGTGAACTATTAAATAAAGAATAACATCTCAAGTGAGGTTACAAGTTGATCGGTTGAAGTATTTCTCAGTGAAATTTTTTAATGCTTTCCAAAGTTAATTGTGTAATATAATTGTTAAATACCCCAGGTGCCTAATTTGCGGTCACTCAACTGTGAACGAATCTCTAACATGCTTACGCATACTAACAAAATGTACTTAAAGTTTATACTAACTATGGAGGAAAGGGGGTTAGAGTTATAACACCTTTTTTGATACCACATCCTGTAAACAGGACATTCTCACATGTATATTCTCAACTTCAACTAATCTAGAACTAGTTTTTTTATGAGTATCCCCTATTATCAACTCACCAGAATTTACTTCCTGTACTTAGATATAGTAGTATAATCTTTCGACATAGGCTCATTGAAGTTATAGACTATGAAATAATAACTGAGTGTTTCTAACAGAAAAACCCAAGAATCCCAGAAACCGCCACCCACCCGCCGCCTAAACCAATATGGGAGCATACTGTAAGAGCTTCTCATAGCCTTTAATATTTAGTTTCTCCATAGTATACATAGAAATCATCCCATATCCCACATAACATTTTATTCCCTACTTATGAAGAGTACATAAACATACTCAGTCTGCCCCATGTAGCACCATCATAACAAATAGAACAATCAGGATAGTTTTCTATATGACCTGCGAATTCAGTGTAAATACTTACGTAGCTTAGTGGTAGTTTAACGTTAGAAGTGTAACATTCTGTTGCCAGGATGAGGATGACTACGACGCTGAAGACACGGCGATAGAATGCTACACGACGCCACTCGATGAGAGGGATTGCGTCGTTGATGAATACATCAAATTCAAGAGCACACTGCATGGTATGTATCGTTTATGTAAAACAATTATTCAGTAGTGTGTAGGCGTCAAATATTTTCAAAAAGCAATAAATTTGTTGTCAATTAAAATGTAATTTGGCTTTGATTGTCAGTTAGGTACTCGAATTAAGACTTTACTTATTTAAATGTATAACCTATTCGACTTTGATTAAAATGTAATGTATACCTATAATCTATTGTCTATACACAGCTCTTTCGACAAGCGAGCCTGCGCTGTACCACGCTCTGACGAGTGGACTGAACGAGATTCAGCAGAAGCAGTTGAACGCTGTGTTCGTGCTAGCCGATCAACGCAAGGCGCAACAGGACAGCAAGCGTATCGAGCAGAGCGGAGGTATGTATACGTCAATAATCCATCAATATTCAATATTGTTTTACTTATCACAAATGCTATTATTTAGATAAATGACGACCTGATTAACCCAACGATAGTTAACGCTGCCTTCTGTGCTATACGAGTCCTGTTGTACAAAAGATTGCGTGATGAGCAACAACATTTGTATCCGAGTCATGGTCGTATCTATGTATAATATTTATGTATTAAAAAAATATATGTAGTATATCAACTTTATAGTATCCGTAACACAAGCCTCCTTGCTTACCACGGAAATAGACGGCGTTGTGACATAATGTCCAGGTATATTTATTTTAAATTTAAAGCAAAGCTAACGTCTCGTGTGAAGAATATTTGTTTATGATAGTGTAATGACAGACTTATATCACGATCTACATGTTATGACGCCCCAAGACTATTGGGGACTATATTTTCTTGTGTCCTATATTCTAACTTACCTCTTACTTTTTTGTTTCCAGGCTACATGTTCACCGTACCAGCGCAAGTGCCGACCAAATTCAAATTCGGATCGTAAATCAAATGTTACAAACATTCGTTATCATTTATCACACTTGTTGAATATATCCTCCAATTCGCCGCTTACGCTAAACAATATCAAAATATATAAGGTTCAAAAATTTTCGTAATACGTTTTAGCATAGCAGTAAAACGACATAACAGCTTGGCATTGGAACGCCATTGTATTGTGTAAATGTAAGGAAGTTCAATATTATTGTATATTACGCGCGTAGGCGGTGCACCACGGCTTAAATTTCCAGTGAGGCTTGAGGCTAATTTAAAGTAACTGTCTAAGGCTCAGATGCCGTAGTGGATTTTCTAACCTAAGATCCTATCAAAAGCGGAGCATATATTACAAGTGTGCCTGTCCTTGAATACACATTCACTGATGTGACTCATTCTAACGAAAAAGAAAAATGTTTTGAATAGTTACAACGTGATTAGTAAGTGAAATAGGATAACAGTCAATTTAGAAGGCCTGATATTTTAAATAGATTATCACATTGTAAATATTCAATATATTTGAATACTGATATTGTACTTCATACATTCATTGCAGTTATTTAATTAATTTAAGGAGTGTGATTCTATATTTGTGTTTATAGCCTATGGCCCTCTGTTGTCTCCGTCTCTAAGAGAAGTATAAATATTGCGTCAAATAACATTGATGTACTATGTTATGAAGCAACAATATCAGTGTTTTCATAAAAGTGGAAGTATTTAAAATGCAGGCGTCGTCTTGTGACGCTCCACAAGTTGTTGTTTACACTGCAGTTATTAATGTAATGGTTAAATCGGGAACTGGATATATCCCTGTGTTAAATTCTAATTTAAAACATCTGTTCATGGTCGGGTTCCGTATGAAATGTCTATGAGCCAAAACGCACATACACAAATATATTATGTTTGGTGTAAATATTTATTCAGGAAAATATTTTTTGTTGCAAATTAATTGAAGGAACAAGCTGCAAATATAATATCGGTGTACGAGAAATAAAATTATGTTTAAACTATTCAACAATAATTTAAAGGGTGTTGGCATATAAACAAGATGATGTTTACGCCCTCGATTTGATGCATTTGGGATATTTTGTTTTAAGGCAAAGCAATTTTTATTTAGCGATATTAAACTTTATTTCATTAGTGTAATCGCGTTATTCATCAACTTATTTTGCATAGCTCATAGGAAACCATGATGTGAAAAGAAAATACTTCGTCTAGTTCCACGTCTTGACACTTTTTAAAGAATAGTGCTATAAGTATGTATGTATGTAGTGATGCTTTTTTATTTACTTTCAGTAATAATATTAAGTACATATCATTACATATTTCCATGCTTGTCTTGGGTGAAACTACATACAAAATTATTATTTTTTTATATTCGTTTAGATTATACGGAACCATTTATCCAAACACATTTAGTTTAAAAAACTGGCCTGTAAGAAAACTATATAACTTACGTTTAAACTTATGTCTAGGTATTTAAAAAAAAGCTGTGAATTTGTATAGAAGACTACAGATACTTCTTTATCGCTCTTCCATTTTATATATTACGAAATCCTAAGGATATTTAGAATAACTATAAATAAAATTCAACATTACAATGTTTTCTTGCTGGCTTTTTTTTAATATTTGGTTTTTCGCACTTAGTATAAAATACAGATTATTATAATGCATTATGCAGTCACAGTTCAGTCGTGTTTGTATAATGAAATTATTTTGTATTTGTCGAACATATTCTATGAGTTTACAGTTTGCTGTTGGTTAAAGACAGATTGCGGTTATTTATATAAAATAAAAGTTTGGTAAAAAGCATTTGCAAAATTATTCTTTTGACTGAAGCTAATTATTATTGATACATAAGATTTATTAGCTTGATTACACACGTCATTCAAACAATTCGGTTTATAATTTCCTTGACCAGCAGTTGTTGATACTTTGACACAGATTTATAATAAAAATATTAGGAAATTGTTTAAACAGCCTTGACGTGATAGAAGAAAATAAAATGATTTAATAGGAGAATAAGATCAATGTTTACAATTACATATAATAATATAATTATCATTGGACTTGTCGAGTTGCGACAAGTTCCGGTTGTTAGCGTATTTGTTACCTATTAAATTGTTATTTTTGAAATGCATACATTTAATGTTGTTTAAATAAGCAGTAATCATAAATTATTACTGGAGCACAAGATGATGGATTTGGTTACTCTACGCTTCTGCCTAGCGTTGCGATTATGTTTTTTACTATAGTAATTTTTTACTAATTGAAGTGACATCATTGATCGTCTGTAAAACCATTACTGAGATCCTGGAAGTCTTCTGTGTCTTCTGTCCTGGAAGTATTGGTGTGTATGAAGTAATTGTTTTATATGATTAGTGTTTAAGGCACCGGAAGACTACTAATGTGGGCCAAGCTCGTATATTTTTATGAAATTAGCCTTAACTTTGAACCGAAATTGGCAAATTCCAACAGAACTCACACAGCGTGCATTATTCCCCACACCTGGTTACAAATCAATCGTGCACGTCTAATAAAATTATGTTCGATCTCACAATACAACAATAATAATATACTCATTTAATTAACCCCCAAGTGATAAATAAATTGAATTGAATTGTAAATTCCATTGTTGTTGATAGTCATTTGTTACGTTTACGGATCTAATTGATAGGAGGGGCGGGAATGTGTTATTATGTATCGTGATTTTCTATTGTATGTAACCCGGTTTTGAAATAAATGAATGGAAATAAAGAGGTACTATGTTATCATATAGATGCACACATTCACGGTTGTTACTTTATTCTATTTAGTCAGTTGTTGCACCAGCCGACAATAACGTGAATATTTTATTTTAAGCGTTACTAAACCGCATGATGTCGAATAGAAAATCTTACTGTAATCACTATTGTCTGTGTGATTTGTATTATTATTATTATTCTATATCGCAGCTTAGATGTATACACGGTTATAAATAATCTGTATTTTCTATATATTCGTCTTTTATTTACATTGCCTTCATTCCTATACCCTTATTCTAATGAAAATACACTGGACAGCAAATCAACGGGAAAACCCGCTACCTTGGAACTCTGATAACTCAACTCTTGGTTACATCCAACTTGAGTGTTCCGCAAAATCGCTTCATCAACTCAGTTTAAGTTCAACAAGTGATCGCACCAAGTAGGTAGTCATTATTTCAGATACCTACCGCTAGTACGCTTCCTGAACGGAACCTAACTTTTAAAGAGAGCTGCAGCTGCCCCGTTTAATGGTAGCCCACCTTCGAGCACGACTTAAGTTTGCTATAGACTAGCAAATTCTTCAAATAGATATGATAGGGATTGTACGTTAGAGTTGGTAATGTACCGACTTCACAGATGAGACCACAATCTACAGTGATGAACATCACACAGTATATCGACACCGTAGAGAACTTTATTTTTGTTTTCTGATTTCTATTATTCCACTACAATACTTAGTGGTAGTGGTAGGTGGTATGCAGGGACCGTAGCGCGTGGCATTCTGTAGTTTCTGCCTACCCCCATGGGAAAAAGGCGTGAGTGTATGTATGTATGTATACGTATAATATAATACTTAGTGTTGCTAAAGGGGATCTTGTTAACCGCACACACAGCGTTAGTTTTCATCGTACCGACGGGTCATACAAATGGATTGACTTATCATTATATTACTGAAATCTTCAATGCAGATGAAGATATGCTAGATAGGCTAGCCTTATAGGATGATGACCAGAAACGTCGGTCTTGAGCCCGGATTCGTGGTCCAACCTAGCTTCCAGAGCTGCGAATCGCAATTGAAGAGGAGCGGATTGGAATTCTTTAACATTTCCATTGTCAGGCTTGTCAGGTCGATGAATACGTTTCTCTTCTTTGTAAGATCCTCAATAAACACTAATTGATTAATCCCAATTACTTTCCACTCATTTTATTTATCATCTTAACACGAGCTTTCTGTAGGTATGACTTTGGTAGTTATTAGATATATTTTTTGAGAAAAATTAACTAATAATAATATTTATCTGCAAATGATTATAACAAAATGATCTACAGTATTCTAATAAAAAATACAATATACTATCAATTCGTTTATTTCATGACTATGTCTGTAGTGTAAATGACAATTTAACTGCGTTGCAGTTGCATCCATCTCTTCAGCACCGGCGTGTCCAACGATCTGTAAAGATAAAGAAGATAATATAAGTACCCACAGTAAAAATTCAATTACAAATCAATGTTTTAAAAAAGATGATTCACACAGAATTTTCTTGGCATTTAAGAGTCAATGACCTTAGCTGCTTTGACATTTAAAATTATTTCATATACAAGCACTCAGACCAGGGGTGGAATAAAGTGGAACTAACTTTTAAGTCGGGGGTCACGTAATAGTGGCCTCGTCATGACAGGCTTCAATTTCCGTTCCAACTACATACTTCATAATTAATTTGGTACCTACGTACTAACATTATGAATAGTAAATTCAATGTACTATACATATAAAATACTTCTTATCATACCTTGAGAAATTATTCTCAGATAAAGAGCGCCTACAAACAAGAGCAAGATCTTCGGGTAAATATGATGTACCCAGAATCCATAGCTATTACGGAGATAGAACGCTTAAAAAGAGAATACCTTACGTTTTGAATAAGTAGTTTGCCTGTTGATATAAGAAGTGAACATAATAAAAATAAATTTAAATACTTGGGGAAGCATCTAGTGGACGGCATGAAATATGTTGTCTGTTGGATGTTTCCTTATCAAATTACATCTAAAACGAGACAACTGTGTCCGCAGACAAACTGTTCAAAACAGTTTTGTGGACCAATTTACCTAACTTTTAAGATTTTATTCAATGCAAAACTTTGTTAAATGAAAAAAATGATCACCAACATTTGAATAGTTTATTAATGTCTTTCTAACTCTAGCAAGTTCTTGCGTTAACAGTGACAGGATATAGTATCCTTTTGACAGCGCATATTCAAATGAAACACTGCTTGCCTTTATCCTAAGATCGGACTTGAAGTGGAAACGATGAAGGCGTAAGTTTTTGTTACTTAAATTATGCCTCCATAGGCGTAGATAGGTGGTGCATAATATGGGTACATTCCCGTTGTCCACCCCCTGCGTGTCCACCCGGGGTGGACAGTGACACAACTTTTAAAATTTATTCCCACTGTCCCCGGGGGGTGGCCAACGGGAATATTTTTTAAAGTTGTGCCTCTGTCCACCCCGGATGGACAAACATCAAGCATAGTTCGAATGCACGCTTGTGCGACACACTGAAGATCAACATCTCGCTAGTGCGACATTAGGTACGACGACGAGCGAAGCGAGGAGGAGTGTTAGGTTGTATTTTGACTATAGCGCGCGAGCCGAGCGAGCGTAGCGAGCGTGCCGCGGCAGCGGCCGTCGAAGCGCCAGATCCGATTTTTTTTTGTGTCCTGTCGGCGTAACGTCCCATCGAAATAAAGTGTAATACTGCACCAACGTACTGCACTATCGTAGTGTCGCACTACCGTTGTGTCGAACTACTGTCGCGCAATCGTTTGTCGTACTAGCGAGATGTCGATCTTCAGTGTGTCGCACAAGCGTGCATTCGAACTATGCTTGAGGTTTGTCCACCCGGGGTGGACAGAGGCACAACTTTAAAAAATATTCCCGTTGGCCACCCCCCGGGGACAGTGGGAATAAATTTTAAAAGTTGTGTCACTGTCCACCCCGGGTGGACACGCAGGGGGTGGACGGCGGGAATATACCATAATATGTACATATTAATTAAACATATTTATTTATTTACAATATATCAATAGATCTCCAATATTTCATGACATATTAGTGGCACCATCGTTAATTACTTCAGAATAAGGTATGCATGCTTGATGTAGGTACAAATTTAAACTATGTGAGAATTGTAGCACTAAATTATAAAAACTATTTACCTAATCGTTATTTGCGTGACTTATTTTATTTTTATCAAACTATCTAGAAATTACTTGCGCAAATACCTAAATATTTGAATTTGGCGGGCTAATTAGCACTAGTTAAGGTCGTTTTCCATTAATGGGGACTGGTACTTCGAAGACAAGCATCGATGGCGTCGGGGCGCAAATCTCAACACAGACACCTGTGACAACACCATGGATGGTCTTTGAGAACGCGTGAAAGTGAAGTTGGCGATAGCTACAAAATGAGAGTAATATCAATAAAGAGACCCACAAAAAGACACGAAAGCTATTTAGTGAAAAAAGTTGGTCAAAAAAGGGGCCAGGCTTAGTTATGCCTGATTACTGCTTTTTGGGAGTAAACATAAGACGGTGGATCTGTTGCTCGCATAAATGCGTAACAACCCATTATTTTAACCTCAAAGATATTTGTGATATCGCATGTTAAGTATTGATTGAAATTTTTTTTATCAGTCTGTCAACACTGGATACTAGAGCTAATGGACGGGATCCCTTAGTAGCTGTACCCAGGGGTCCCGCTTGCACTTGCGCAGTCGGTCGCTACCCTGGTGTGCCTAATCAATATTCGCTCCAAAAGCGGCGGCTATAAATCGGTCCTCGTTATCAAATAAATCGTCACCATTCCCGTGCTATCGAAATACATGAAGCTGGGTAAGTGATTACTGCACCAACCACTATATCGTGCCTTATTAATATATTTGAAGTACCTCCCGACGACCTATTCTTTTGGAAGTCCTCGGGTTATGTCTCCAGACGGAACTAGAAGCTATTTTAAAGCGTTCCAAACCGTGAATGTTTTTGATCTTGAGACTATTCTTTAGTAGGGAAGTAGGGCATCTTCCCACCTCCCACACCCCGTACTGTAGTACTTAGCGTCGCGTCACACCGCCATGTTAGAAAGGGATAGGTTTTCCATTCATGACTAAAAGACGTGGATAACTTAAGTAGGTACTTTATTTAAATTGAATGGCTGGAGGCACCAACGATCCGGCGCAACAGGTGGAGCGGTTGCTAAGTATCCACGCAACAGGTCAAAAGGTCACATTACGTAGAAGGTTCATCATTTGATGAAATCTAATACGGTTTCCTTTAATAAGTATCCATAGATGATAGGTATAGGTTTGCTGTGAGATATCGGAATCAGAAGCCTACGCACGCTAAAAATATGGAAATCTAATATTTGCATATTTTTTGTGTTATTATTTCCATACATATACAAAACCTTATATCTACTAGTCTATCTAAAATCATTTTCACACGTGAAGACTCGTGCGTATGGAAATCCCTCTGAATAAGAGTTAGGGGTGTTAATTTGTTAATGGGTAATAAATTCTCATAATAATAATTTAATAGCTAATTAGAATCTGTTACCCCTAGAGAGGCAATTGTTGCCTCTTGTTATTAATTCTACTAATTAGTATTGTCTGTCTGACTTTTTTTTAATAAATTTTTCAGATATCGACTATCCAAACCCGCAATGGGCGGGACGCCCTCACCCGAGGTCGCCAATGCCCAGCGACCAGCGCAATCTTGAGATGAAGGAGTACAAGCGTGGGTACTTCAGCATCGTGGTTGCGTCTGTGTTGGCTCGCGAGCGTCGTGACTGCGATGGCACTGATGACATCACGGCGGCTGTTGCCAAGTGCAAGATCGCCGATGACTCCCCGAAGCCTTCCACCAGCCATAACCCGTTCAAATTTTAAATCGCCCTAAAATGTTAATGTTGTGCGTCTCTGACAAATGTCGTATATGTCGTGTTATCATTGAGTCGTATTTCAATTCCAGTTATGATTCTCGTAATAATAATCGATAAAATTTGATCCCCTTTACACAAAGTTCTCTTTTGCATATCATATCCTGCAATACACGAATCAAACAACCATACGAAATTGTGTCAAAATAAAAGAGAGATTATTGCGATGACGAAATTTTGATTTTTTTTATTAGATACGAGGGATAAGCCTCTGGTTGCTTTTCCATTGTTAGGATAAAGGTCTCGTATATTCAATTATTTTTTGTGTATTATAAGTCAATGGTTCGTGGTTAACTTGTTTGTAGGGTATAAAAGCGCCCGACACATTGTATTACTATCGTACCAGATATAAAAAAGACAGCGCATTTTAAATAATAATTACTTAGACTTTAGTTAGGTTACTACTTAGGTTCAGTATTTCAACTCACAGGCATGCAAAATTCATTCGACACCTCATTAATTCGATTGTGTCTGCCTGGGTCGCAATACTCAACGTCTAACCGACCTACTTAGTTAATAGATTGGCTATTTGGAAGGATACATTTATATTATGTTTAATAACTTGTGGAATAGTTTAAGAAAAAGAGAATATAAATTGTGATGCCAAAATATTTAGTTTAGTGTACGATATTATTACTGCGAAAACGAAAAAAAAATAACAGATTTTTGATCCATTTTAGATATACTTTTGGAAATTTTAAAGATTACTTCTTATAAATCTGAATAGATGTTATGATCTTATGTGTAGGTGTTTACATGATGTCCAACTGTACTATGACTGTTGTGTGCAAATAAATGTCTCTTCAAAAATAGTGTATTATTTATTTATTTAATTAATATGAAATTAAATGAAAAAGAAAGAAGAAGAGTTTTTCTTTCTTGTTTCATTATATATTCACTTATTCATCTGAAGATGTAAGTTAAATACATATTACTTGTGTACACAAGTAGGTAATATGAATTTAATTTGCCAAATAATTAGAAATATCTGTGATTGCGGAGCTACCCCCGTTATCAAAGTTATGTCGCAATTATTGGCTACGTAAACAGCCAGATATTGCGACATAATATGAATTAGAAAGACATGTTATGAATTCAAATTAATTCTTGAACAAAGAGAGATACTGTTGTCGGCAACAGACTTAAATACTTGTATACATAGCCTAGTGCCCGACCGACATTCATCCAGCTTATGCGCAACGAATTGAAGACCTGATTCGTGCACTAAATGAATATTCATATGACCTACAGATAATTGTTTTAGGTTTGAGTGTAAGTATAAGAATGTGCAATTAAGTGTTTATAAACACAATTAAGATAAATATTTTCTATGAAGTGTTAAAGAAGCTATAAGCGCAAATATTAATGCTATAACTATTTGATTATTTTCCTCAAAGTTTACAACCCTAGATTGACCTTTGTTAGTAAAAATCGACCTCTAGGGCGGCGAGCCCTTCAAACAATAGCATGAAGGGCTAGAGGTCGATGCCCTATCTAAAAATAAAATAAGATGTGGATCGATACAAGTACTTCCCGAATCATCTGCGTAACACTGGCCTAGTGTAGGTTAGTAAACTACACAAGCCTTTGAGAAAACGTTACGAGTTTGGCTTATAATGCTTTCGTTCACCGTTATAAACAACAATAAATGAAATCCTTTCTATTAATGTTTTATAATAATTACTCTATACTAAAATAAGATAGGTGCCGTTGCGGTTCTATTTTAGAAATTTATGTACTAATGTACCCGTAAGATTTAGAAGCCAGATATGAGCTTCATAAGTAGACAATTAGGACATTTAAATTAAACTACTTCTCATGGATTTAATTGTAGTAGGTATATTGATATTATTTGAATATAATAAACCACCTGATTGGAGCCCCGTTATAGATTCTATTAAATCTGAATCCAAGATCAAAACTGCGCGACCAAAGGACACGGTGAGCTCGTTCTGTGGAAATCGGATTGTCAATAATAAATAAAAATGTAGGGTAGCTGTTAGTTATTATAACTTCAAGACAACCAACACCTCAGTCTGCCCGTGACCATGGATGATGTAAAGGATCCGAAACGTTGGGTTATATTAATAACAATATACTGCGATAAAATCCGTAAGAAGTAATTTTATTACAATATTCGTGTAAGTGTAACAAATCAATAGATAATTAGGACTTGCTATCGATAACATAATGATTTAGAAACTATCTAGATTTTATGGTAACAATTTTATATGAGCTATCTAGAAAGTTTTATTTTAAATTGTAATAACTGCTATATACATTCAATATTTATTTATAATCGATTTTCAGATGCGAATAATAATAATATTTATCACTATGGACATATACGAGATTAATAACTTCGAAGCTGTTGTATACATATTGTATGTATAAGTCTGCATATTGTAATAAATAAAAATACATAAATTATGGCATTAGTAGATACCTACATTAAGACGTAAAAGTCATTGTGATTCTTGACGTCAGAGAAGGCAGTTATACAACTTGAAGGGTGCGCTACCCTTTGAGTTGCCCGATTCTGATTGTAATTAAAAAAACAGTTGCAAATTGAAATATATATATAAATATTTTTGGCAGTAGTGAAATAAATTTCGACTTAAGGTATTGAAACGTACGTACTTGAATCCAATTTTTAATTTTTTACGTTTAATTTTTAATCTAAAAGCTTCTCAGCGGTAATCATTTAGAGGATATATGATTTTAGCTGGCGTACATTTAACTACAGTACAGCAAAGAATTAACGATAATGGTTATTTATTATTCTTAAATTCTTAATCGGATTAGAACTACATTGTGTCTATAGCTGGTCTATAGTCACAGAGGTATAAACTGCACTTGCGCAGTTCGGGACACCTATCAATCAATAACCAATTTAGGCGTCGTGCGATATAGTGCGTTTCAATCATATCCCTAAGGTTATCACGGTCAAGGAAAAGAGTTTGTGCAAAGAAGGTTTTATTTATTAAATTCGGTGGACCTGTCATAAATTGGTAAGTACAATCGTGTTACATTGTTTTCAGACCTCGATTAATATATTATTAGTGATAAGGACTTGTATAAAGTACAGTTAAGTACTAAAGCTCTTTGTGATATTATATATCTGAATAGTGTAAAAGGATCCATTTATTTAACTGGAATATTAATTTTGTGTGCATACATTTTTTCGAAAGATGGATAGTTCAATTAAAACGTGATTACGAGCAGTTGTTAGAAGCCGTCATCCGCCGCCCTATATAACCATATATAGGGCCAAAAATCTATGGCGTCCACCTTAGTACATTAAAAAAATTGGCATGTCTTTGTGCAATCGTATAGTGGAGGCATTTGTTCTGATCGTTCTTAGTTGTGATGCTAATGAATATCGTTGTCTGTTGGGTAACGATATTTAGCTTCAATTGGTCAGTGTGTAAATAGGTAAGTGATCATATTTAATTGGTAAGAAAAAAATTAATACTATGTTCAAAATTCGCCTTTAGGCTCTCGCCCGAATACATAATTATTAAAGCTGGTTTCACGGCTGTCTTCTATTTTATGAATACTAAGTCATCATCATCAACATGTCCCACTGCTGGGCACGGGTCTCCTCTCAATTGAGAGGAGTAATACTAAGTATAATGTGTGAAGGCCACGATATATAAGCCGTAGGTAAATATATACTTATTTACATTAAAAAGGGTTAAAAATCTCGACATTCAACAAAAAAAAAACAGATTCAGAGATTCTGATAGAAAAGTAGATTGCAAAAAAAATTTCACACATTTTGGAAATAGTGTATTAAAAATATATTTATCTCATTCCAGACATGAATAAAGACAACTTGTGCGACAGAAGACTTAATCTCAATAACATCATCAAAAGGATAAGCGAGAACCGCTCCAAGACAGGTGAAGTACATACGAACTTAATCCTACATTACGTACATACACGCTTTTAATTATAAATTTACAATATATGACGAAAAGGAACGAAAAATTGCTCACGATGTATTTCATATTAGTGTGGGTTTTAGGATTCCTGTAACCACTTATTGGCTTTCCTATTCTTCATTATCAAACCTTGTAAATAATTTCTGTTAGGAATATAATTAGAAATATGTATAAATGATGTTCTAATAGACCTCACTGTGCAATTTACGCAACACCGAATTTTACAAGTGTGCGATATAGAAACAATAATATATTATTAATTAAGACAATAATTTATGACAAGATGATAAAGAGTAATGATTTATTATGTGCGAAATATTGAAGAAAGCGCCATGGCTGACTTAATGTTTGAACAAAGAACTGCGTACATTGATAAGTGTAAGAATTGTATGTAAATTTTATATACAGCACACTTTAATACGGAATTTAAAATGAAACACTTTATCTCTTCATGTTCTTGTATTGTTATCCAATTATAAATCAGCGTCCTCGCGTTGTAAATTGAGTTATTTAACATAACATTTTTATTCTTTGAATTTTCTATAGAGATACGAATAGGCGTCCTGTTTTCTCAATATAGAAAATTCAAGACTACAAATGTTGGACAAAACCTTGGACATAAATTTAAAACCAACTATAAAATTCCTTCCAAACAGATATACAAACTAGCTTAGTTAATAAAAAAGTAATCTTACGTTACTATATTCTGTTTTTTGATAAAAAGCATTTTTTATAACTAATCATGAGTAGCGCTACGGCGTAGCGGCGTAGTCAGTGTTGGGTGCTACGCCGTAGTGCTTGATCTACCGGCCACGTTGTAGTGTACAGTGTACAGTACAAAAACAGTGGATGAAGGAGCACGGAGCACATCTTATGCACACAAAAACAAAAAGGGAGCACTAACTGATGTTTACTCATATTCATATTAGCGCTTATGCGAAAATCATCTTGCTTATACCGTAGTTATTATATATAATATAATTTGATCATTATGAGGTCCCGGATACTTCCACCACGTGATGTTGACCACGGCAGTGGTTCTAGTGAGGTAAAAATCTCACAGGGAGATCCCCTGGAGAGGGACCGTTGACCTTGTAAAGGTTTCCTCCTTAAAAAAATTAAATATCGTTGATGGAAACTTAATTTGGAGTGTTCTGGATACTAATGGCCAAATACTTAAACGCTACTCGATTTTAAGTAGCTTGCAAAAATAGTGGTGCCTCTTGGCAGGAGAGTTCAAGAGGCATTACTAAATATTTTCGGGCTTACTTAAATAGCGTTTCTATATTTTTGATCATATGTGCTGTAGACTAAGGAAGTAGTTTTTAATAAAAGTATGTAGTTAAAAATTGCATGAGCAAATCTCATTTTCTATTTAATTTCATCTTCCTTAATTAAGATTTCCTTATTTTGAAATTTCTCACACATCATCATGTAAATTATTCAGATTATTTTTCCATATACATACATATATGCGCTATCACTTTTTGATATTAATGAAGCTTTGTTACATTACAGAAATCAATAAAGCGATGTCTGTCCGAACGAGGAATGACAAAGACCCGAGATGCTATGGATTTAACGCGAGGAATGTGAAGACTGAAACGGAGCCTGAAAACCCTAAGAATCCTGTGACACCACCGCAGTCAGTAGGACCGGGAGGACCTTTGTAGCTGCCTTCATTCACCACCGGACTTCATTCAGCCCTATTAAGACAAGCAGTGCACTTACTAAAAGTCCAATATAAAATTTTATGTGTTTCATTATTTTAGTGTGTCTTAGACGGGGACTACATTAAATAGCGATTTGAAATGCGACTGATAAACTGACACCAAATATATTAGTTATTGGTTTTTATACCAGAAGTGTGGCAAATAATCGGCCCGCTTGATGGTGAGCGTTTACAGTAGCCTATGGACGTTTGCAACACCAGAGGCATCGCTCGCACGTTGCCAACCCTTAAATGATAGTAATAAGTTTTTTCGTAGAATTAATTTATTTTGTTTTTCTCTGCTTAAGCTTCGCAGGTCGCGTATAATTTAGCCTCGGTCTTAACCTATATTTATAGCAGTATTTCTATATTTTTTTGTAGTAGTGTGTGTGTCATTTTGTATGTCAGATCGTTGTGTATGTGTACAATCCTACACATGTATAATAAATTAAAACACGACAATAAATTAAACCCAGTATACCTAATGATATTCTAAGTCTGTATACCAAAAAACAATCAAATATATCTACCCAGTAGTTTAGACACAGGACATTATTTTTCATTTTTTTAATTTTCGGCTTGATGTTTGTTTACTAGGCTATCACAGATAAGGTTAACATAAGTAAAAACACATGTTGCCAACTCGCCACTTAAAAGACCTTCGCTAATCTTAAAAAAAATCCTTACGCAAATCAAATTTCTTTTCCATATTTCTGCTATTTAGTTTGTTTGAAAAAAAAACTTTTTTTACTATCGATGTTACGACTTATTTAATAGAGTCATAATACTCTCTTGAACTATTATGGCTCGTCTTTTCATTTATTGTCGTGTTATCATCTCCACATTGTATATTGTATCGTATCGATGTTAGTGTCATCCTATTTAGTAGTAGTACTATCTTAAAAACAAAAATCCCTTACTTAGAGCTGTCAAAATGTATATTTTAAATGTAAACGTACAAAATGTATTTAAGGATATCGCGCCAAATGTACCTTATTAAATAATTAGCTATCCTAAACGAATTTAAGACATCATCATGATAATAAAAGTAAATACTAATATTCTAACCTAATAAAATTCTAAAAAATATCTTTGAACGATTATTCTAATATTAAATCCCATACTGCTAACATGTGTGTCAAAAGAAATATCAAAAGTTTTCTAAAAAAACTTTCAAAAAGTAAAAAAACTTAATTTAACCTCTAAATCTTTTATAAACTAATAGCAATAGACGCTCTAAAAAAATTAGGAAATAAATATACGATATTTATAAGGATTCCAAATTCGTACAGTTGATAACATACAGATCAGTTTAAATTAAATAACGATAACCCGTTTAGCTCAGCCGTAGTTCACGGTGCCTGCTGTGCTATGGGTTCCGGGTTCGAATCCCGGTAGGGACAAATGTTTGTTTGATGAGCATCAACATTTGTATCCGAGTCATGGATGTATCTATGTATAATATGTATGTATTTACAAAAAAGTAAGTAAAGTATATATGTATTATATCGACCATCTAGTATCCGTAACACAAGCCTTGTTGCTTGCCACGGAACTAGATGGCGCTGTGTAATAATGTCCGGAAATATTTATTCTATATTTATAATCACTTCAATTTTATTGATTATGAGAAAATAAAATAATTTTTAATATATTAATTATTCTTAAAGAGAAAATAAAGTAAATTAAAAGTATCATGCGTCCATAAATAAGCCCGTTTAGTCTTTGTTTTATCATTAAACAATGGTACTTAATTACTAGATAACCAAAAACTTTTTAACCAAATTAAAACCGTTTTGAGTTGGTGCCAAGCAAATAAACGATAAATTACTATATTTTACCTAATTATATATATTTTTTATTTTTAGTTACTACATCTTATAAGATAATAATGATATAAAAATTATAAGAGATGGGTAGGCCACCTAAAGATGTTATCTACTCGAAAACAACAGCGTCAAACTGAGATAGAGAATAAGAAAGGAAAAATATTAAAGAGAAATAGAAAAAAAAATCCCTAAGTACTTCGGACGAGAGCCCTGACCAGCGCCAAAATAGACAGTAGGAGCATAATAGGCAATTGAGATCTGTCCACGTTCGTTTTCCAACTATTTCCTAACCCTAAGTGAGATTTACCTTCTTTTATCAGGTCAATAACCTGAAATAATACAACTATCAGTCCATATAATTTGAATATAGATTTATAATTTTACTTATAATTTGAAACAATTTTCCTTCAACTCGTAACCGTTGAGGAGTTGTATACTGTCCATTATCAGATAATTCACACGAGATGGTGATTTATTTTTATTTGATTGAATACTTGAACAGCTTTGGACAATACATGTAAAACATAATAAGTGCCAAATTTGAAGGTTTCCCTCGATTTCCCTGGGATTCCATTATCAGACCGTGATGTGTCACCACGGGACCATCTGTGAAGTATTAAACAAAAAAATAATATTTGCACATCCCTCCAGGCGTTTTCAAGTAATCAGTACATAAAAAAAGATTACGACGAATTGAGAACCTCCTCCTTTTTGAAGTCGGTTAAAAACAATGAAATGACAGCGATATTAAAACTGAAATTATTTTTATATGGTCACAAGAGAATAGATGAAAGAAAATTCATCTCAACATTCAGCTAAGTTCCTTCAGCTTTGATATATTTATTACATATATACAGATTTTTATAAATAGGTAATTTTGATGAGAATAATTATAGAAAAGAGTGGTTCGCGAATTAAAGTATCGATATGTAATTAACTGTGCTTAATAACTTTTAAAAACGGAGTGTCAAATCAGGGCAAGGTAATAAAATATAATAAAAACTTAACTTTAATAACTTTTTTATAAATATAAATTAAGTCATTAGTAATTCATAAGTGTATTATAAAATAATAAAACCTCTTCAGGCCACATATCACTCATAATGAATCATATATCCAATTAAATATGTTCGTTCGTAGGTAATGAAAACACAACCACTGCACACGTTTCTCTAACTACACAAACTACACACACACACACAGTACACACTCAAACTCACTCCCAACCTGATACTGAAAAAAAAATTTGAACATGTCATAACTGCGAACTGTTTGTACGAGTACATAACATAATTTGTTAGAATTTAAATGAAAGAGTCCTGGTGACATGAAATACAGGCCATGAACCTGGTTTAAACACCAGTCTCCCACAATATTCCCTCCTATTAATAAATATGTCACCGTAGAAATAAGTGTACCAATTAAGAGTATTATAATTGTGGAGAATATATGTTAGTTTAATAATTTTATTTTTACTTAATTCATAATGATGTTAGTTCAATAATTATTTATTATACACGTAATAAGTTGCTTACTAGAAAATAAAACTACTGAACTACCATATTAAAATGTATTAAACAAAATGCACATTAAGTCATATATTTTTTCAATGTTTTTAAATATTGTTTTTGCGTGAACATTATGTTATATGGGTGTCTTAATGTTAAAATGTCTAGGTGTAACATATCTAATTGATGTTAAGTATTGTGTCTAAATAAATGTTTTCATGTGGCGTCTTATATTGATTTATACGTAGATACATTCAAAAGGGTATACTGAAGGTTGCTGTACTTGTGGTGTATGTAACGCATATTAATCGTGTAACCAATAATTGTATGTCAGTAATATATCAGACTTATTACTATTCGGTTGTTTCTATTCATCTCCTAATCCGCACCGTACATGGCGACCCTGCAACTGGAGCTCGCCTCGCGCGCGGCTCGCGAATTCCTTTCCTTTTTGGGACTATAAATCTAAAACAGTGGCAGTGATGTGTAAATTTATAGGAACAATAATTATAACTAAGAACATTCGAGAGTGCGGTTGCATATAACACAAGGTCAAATAATAACTAATTCGGACAATGTGTCAGTCTAATCAGAACAAAGAAGAGGTATTTCTTAACCAGAATGCGGCTGGTTCAAATAATGGCAACCTACAAGACCTTACTTGGCATTTGGGTACAAATAGCATCATTATGATGATATTGACTATTATGGGAGCTGTACTACTGATATTCGCTGCTTATAAACTATACGAAAGATGTCACAGAAGGTGGATTCAACAAGAGATATATCATTCTACATTTAGGAGCTTTCAAAGGTCCTTTCGTCAAGGACGAGCTACGCCTAGTGATGCTGCCAGGCATCCTGAGAGCCCGACGGATAAACAGTAAGCCTTGAGTGATAAATAATGCCGGCGTGTGTTTTTTTTTAAGTGCGTGGAGTGATAATGAAAGTGTGTATCAAAAATATATAATCAGCATATTACATCGTATTTGTAATACATAATGGACATATTTAGTGGACTATAAGAAAAAAAAAAGTATAAATATGGTATCGCAACCTTATGTTAATGTTTTTCAGGAATTTTATATTGGTACGTATATTTTAAAGTGTGTTCCTTATTTCACCTCTTGCTGTACCTACTAATAAAAATTTATTATTATGTATTAATAGTATGTAATGGCCCAAGATCTTAGTGATCTATTAAAAGAATTAAAATATATTAAAGACTATCTAATAAAGTTAGGACCAACTAGGAGATCTGTTCAAGACTTACGAATAAAATATGACAGAGCTTGTAAGTTATACGAACAATTGTCAATTATTACCGAAAATATAGACAAACAAATTGCCAATAAACTAATTAAGTCTTCTGACCTGAAATGCACAGAAGACTTGTGTGATAAAATTAATTCTACTTTTGTACGCATAAAGGAACTTTGTTCCACTTGTACGAGTATCGAAACGAAAGACACCAAATTAACCATGGAAAACTTTCAATTAAAAACTGCAATATCTTTGTTACCAGTTATGACGAATGACGAGGAGGTTACAAAACAACTAATTAGTAATATAGAATTATATGAATCTATGTTAGATGATGCTGGTAAAAAATTGTTGATCCAATTTATTTTAAAATCAAGGTTATCTGAGAATGCTAAATTGCGCATGCGTAAAAATTATTCTTCTATGACAGACCTTCTCAAAGATATGAAATGTTTATTGTTAGCGAAAAAATCTGATACTGCAATTCAACAACAATTATAGCAGTCGAGACAAGGAGGGAGAAGCATTGAAGATTTCGGTAAGGACATTGAGTCTATGTTTGTTGATTTAACTATCTCTCAGGCCGACGGTGACTCACAAAAATTTGAAATTCTAAGACCAATTAACGAGAAAAATGCAATTAAGCGTTTTTCCGACGGCCTGCGAAATAGTCGTATAAGTACTATCATAGCAGCGCGTAATTATAGTACGCTCAAGGACGCGATCAGAGGTGCATTGGATGAGGAGCTGTCATCCCGGCCTGAAGGTGCAGTCATGACCTATGGCTACGCCAGAGGTAAGAGATATATTAATTATAATAATCGTGCACACAACACGCGAAATTTTAATTATGCCAGGAGACCTGCTAATACGCAGTTTGGTCGACAGACAAATAGAGGTCGAGGCACAAACACTGAGTTTTCGCATCAAAATAATTATAGAGGTAGATCATTTTATAGGAGTAATTTTCGAGGTCGACGAAATTCTTATAATAGGGGAAATACGTATCGGAATAATAATGTGAATAATCATATTAATATGGCGGAAAGAACTTTTGAAAATACAGTGGAAGTTTCCAATAACGAAACGGAACCCTCAAATCATTTTTTTCGTTCATAATAAATTAAATAACACGTGTGGTAGTATTAATTCTGTAACTATAAACATATTAGGTATTCCGCAGAATTGGCTAGTTGACACCGGAGCCTCGCTCTCCGCCGTGAAGTATGAAAACTTGATAGCACAAAACATTCCTTTCCATATTGAGCGAATTTGCATACGAGGTATAGGAGGTAACATCTACTCAGAGGGATATGTTTATCTAAATTTAGAAATAAATAATACCGAAATTAAACACAGATTTTATGTTTTTAAAAATTTACCTTGTCAACCAGATGGCATATTAGGTCTAGACTTTTTGGATAATAATAATTGCATTTTAAATTTTGAGACCAATACCTTGAAGTTAAATACTAATAATGGAATAGCTATTTTAAATTTAATAACAGGAAATTCTGGTTTTAATAATTATATTGTAGTACCACCCCGATGTGAGTCATTACATTACATTGATATTCGGTTAGAACAGGATTGTATAATATTTCCAAGGGAGTTATGTGACGGAATATTTCTAGCAGGCACGGTAGTTAGCCCAATAAAAGGAAAAATACCTCTAAAAATTTTAAATACTAGAGAGGACGAAGTACGGTTAAGTTTCTTCGCACCTAAGATAGATTATTTAAGTAATTATACTATTTGCAATTTTGAGCGAAATTTAGTAAAAGCGGATCGTGTAAAAAGGTTATTTAAATTATTACAGTTAAATCACTTGAATATAGAAGAAAGAATTTCTATAGAAAATATTTGTGCGAAGTATGCAGATGTATTTTATCTTGATGGTGACAAGTTAGGAGTGACTAACCTTTATCAACAGTCTATACAACTAAAAGACAACGCCACATCTGTGTACGTCAAACCTTATAGATTGCCTAAATCCCTGAAGCCTGAAATAAATAAACAAATTGATAAAATGCTGGAAGAGGATATAATTGAAGAGTGTCAGAGTGAATGGTCTAGCCCACTTCTTCTCGTACCGAAGAAAAGCACCGGTGAGAAAAAGTGGCGCGTTGTGATTGACTATCGTAAGTTGAATGAAAGAATAAAAGATGATAAATTTCCTTTGCCAAACATAAACGATATTCTAGACGCATTATCAGGTGCTATTTATTTTAGTCACCTTGATTTAAATCAAAGTTATTATCAACTAGAACTTTCCCCAGATAGTAGAAAATTTACTGCATTTACAACTAACAAACAGTATCAACTCAAACGGTTACCTATGGGTTTAAAAATAAGTCCTAGTGCTTTTAGTCGTGCAATGACCGTAGCTATGTCTGGATTAAACTATGAAAAGTGTCTCTGTTATTTAGATGATTTGATTTGTTTTGGAAGGTCAATGACTTTACATAATAAAAATTTAATTGATATTCTGGAAAGATTGCGAAAAGTAAATCTTAAAGTTAACCCGTCTAAATGTCAATTTTTAAAGAAAGAATTAATGTACTTAGGACATGTTGTTTCAGCACAAGGTATTAGCCCAGATCCAGAAAAAACTAAAGTTATTCAAAATTATCCAAGGCCCAACAATAGTGACGAAATCAGACGATTCGTGGCGTTTGCCAATTACTATAGGAAGTTTATTCCTCGTTTTGCTGAAATTACTATTCCCCTGAATAAACTTTGTCGCAAAGGAATAACGTATGAATGGACGTCTGAATGCGAAAAATCATTTTTACATTTAAAAAAATCACTCATGTCCCCACCCATCTTACAATACCCGGATTTTGCTGAAGAAAACGAATTTATCTTACATACTGACGCATCTGGTGTCGCAATTGGCTCTATGCTTTGCAATAAAAATAATTTACCAATAGCCTACGCAAGTAGAACATTAAACAAATCAGAACTTAATTATCCCACTATAGAGAAAGAGTTGTTATCTATTGTGTGGTCAGTACGCTATTTTAGACCTTACCTATTTGGGAAGAAATTCGTTATTAGAACTGACCACAGACCACTAGTATATTTATTTAATATTAATAGCCCCAGTAGTCGTTTATTAAAATTCCGCTTGAGTTTAGAAGAATATGATTATAGGATTGAGTATGTGAAAGGAGCGAATAATGTAGCTGCAGATGCATTATCTCGCATAGTTCTGACTTCTGACGAGTTAAAGGATATGAATAGACATGTTATGACTGTGATGACCAGGCGAATGAAGAGAATGAATGATGCTGAGTGTTTAGATTCTGAATTGGTTGATAATCATTTATCCACAGATGGCTGGACTGATCACCCAAAAATCGTGGAAATAATTAAAAAACCGAACTCAGGAGTTGAGCTAATTATAGGAAAATACAAACGTAACAGTGATGACATTTGTGTACATAAAGATAAGTTTACGTATTCACCATCAAAGTTAATTATTTATGCTTCTGTTAACGCTCGATCATGTTCTGCGCGAGACGCGTTCGTGAGGGGGTTAGAGTCGTTTTGTAAAAAGATAAACATCAATGAGCTATACATTATAAAAAATAATGAAAATAAATATATAATTGAATGGTTAACCAATGAGATGAAAAATAATAAAACGTGGTCCGGACCAAGAATTTGTGTTATTAGAGGAGTAACTAGAGTAGAAAATGTCGATGATAGGAAAGTTATCCTCAATGATTTTCATTTACTACCAACAAGTGGTCATGCAGGCGTTAGACGCATGCTAAGTAACATAAAGCGTTACTACTTTTGGCCGAATATGACTAACGATGTTAGAAACTTTGTAAAGAAATGTGATAGTTGTCAAAAGCAAAAACATTCCTTGCCAACTAAACAACCAATGGAAATTACGACGACGTCAAAAAGCGCTTTTGACAAAATATATTTAGATATTGTGGGCCCACTAGAAAAAGATTATTATAATAAGTCTTATATTTTAACTATTCAGTGCGAGCTGAGTAAGTACGTAGAAGCATATGCGTTAGAACATAAAGATAGCTGTAGTGTTGCAAAGTCTTTTGTAGAAAATTTTATTCTTAGGTACGGTATTCCACAAGCGATTGGCACAGACAGAGGAACCGAGTTCATATCAGCAACTATGACCGAGGTATGTAAATTACTAAAAATAACTCAAATTTCCTCCACAGCTTATCACCATGAATCATTAGGATCGATAGAAAATAGTCACAAATCACTAAATTCATTTTTGAGAATACAAACAAATAATAACTCTAGATATTGGAGTAGTTGGTTACAATATTGGTGTTTTTCGTACAATACGACTGTACATAGTGAAACGAAGTACAGTCCCTATGAACTGGTTTTTGGAAAGAAATGTAATTTGCCGAGTAATTTAAAAACTAATTTTGTAGAACCATTGTATAACAGTGATAATTATCCTTTAGAACTAAAATATCGCTTAGAAAAGTCTCAGTTTGATGCCAGGCAAAATTTAATTAAAAGTAAGGAACTAAGGAAATGTTACTTTGATACCTATGTTAACCCTATAACTTATAAGAAAAATGACTTACTGTTAGTAAAAAATGAAACAGGAAATAAATTAACAACTTCAGTGTATTCGGGTCCTTATGAAGTTTTACAAGATTTATCACCCAATGTTAAGATTTTAAAGAATGGTAAAGAAGTAATTATACATAAAAATCGTACTAAACTATACAATAAATGAGTTAAGTTTGTATATGACCGATTATGTTAACCGATTGGTACCTACTTATATTATACATTTTTATTGTTATACAATTTTACCTAACATTATACACTTTTGTTTATTTTTACTTACTGTACTGTTATCCAATCAATTTATTTTATATGTACTTAGTACCTATTTACAAAAATTATGATATTGTTAAAAAAAAAAAAAAAAAAAAAAAAAAAACTAATGTTATTTTTTTTTTCTATTTTGATAGGGCGTGTGGTGTATGTAACGCATATTAATCGTGTAACCAATAATTGTATGTCAGTAATATATCAGACTTATTACTATTCGGTTGTTTCTATTCATCTCCTAATCCGCACCGTACATACTCTTTAACTAACTCAACTAAAACTGGTTTTAGTTTAGTTTCCACCTTACACAAATTCGGTAAGTTTATTGTTAAAACTCTATATCGTATATATCCGCACATAATATGTATCTCACCGATATATAATCTTATATATAAAGTTCTCGTGTCACACTGTTCGTTCCCGTACTCTCCGAAACGGCTTGACCGATTCTCATGAAATTTTCTGAGCATATTGAGTAGGTCTGAGAATCGGCCAACATCTATTTTTCATACCCCTTAGTGATAAGGGTTGTCCACCAACCCCTATAATGTGGCAAAACAACGTTTGCAGGGTCAGCTAGTAAATTGTTTACCTTGGGCACAATAAGGTTTCAATTGATATAATAAGTACCCTTTACAACGACCCCTAACCCTCCATGAAATATCTTATATGTGTTGGTGTTAGTAGTATTAGATCGAAATGGATCAAAAAATTATAAAGTTTACTTTTGGTTACATGACTTTACATATATTTTAATAGAATATTTATTTATATCATATATGAAAGCTTTGGTTTCGATGTTTCTTGAAGGCAAGACACATATTAATTTCTAATACTGTTGTTTCTCTGACCAAAGAGTAGGTGTTTGGGTAAAATAGGTTACTGAAAATAAAAAAAATCTGCACTTGCGCAGACAGTACAAGCGACAAGAATCAATAAGTATTTCCAATGTGTCACCTGTGGTACTCTAGTGTCAAAGCGTTAGTGGAGAGCTGTCTTAAAAGTTGTTTATCGGGTGTACCTGTTGAGTTCGTGTCCCAAAATCGCAGTAAGTAGGTAGAATAATTCGCTCTGTGTCAATGCCTGCGATCTTACGACGCAGATGAAGCCACAGTATTGAATTGTACCCTTTAACCTTTAACGACCCCAATAGACTTTTATTAGTTGTGCTTCCGTTTGGCAATTTTGTGTGTCTCCCGTGACAAAGCATTGTTTTGGTTTCACGAGAACACAGCCCCATGGCATAAAGGTCATTGCCCCAGTACAGAATTAACTGGGACTGTTACACACACTTAACTAAACTGGGGAGGCTGTGGGAGTACAACTGTGAGCTATCATAGGGGCGCCTATTGTAGCATGTGGAAGTTAAATGATTCAATCTTTGGTAAAAGATGTAAATGAGTTAAATTAATTCTATAGTTGGAGTGAAACAGGGTCTACCAAACTATTACTATGGTACTAGACGTATGAGCTTATTTTGACTTTATGACTAGCCTTTATCCATAAACAGGGGCAATAGTCTAGGACCTCTCAAGACGACCTAGGGACCAGGTGTATTATATTATGGCACAAAAAAATTATGATGAAACTGGATTCTAGTAACGTTTATTTGGGATACCTACTCTAAATAGATCAAGTTGTTTACAGGTAGACACAGTCTTTGATAAATTATCTTACATATTGTTTGTGCTTATACTAAGTTTATACTGCGATATTTAATGCAACATTTCACCTGTGAACAGAATTGTTGTAAAAATAATCCTATCTGTCCCTTCTTAATGTGAAATGTCTATCTTAATTCTAACTTGTTCTTCTCTTCTTTACAGAAATGAGTGCTGAAGAAAAACACGACAAAACCTATCCATACTTTGCAGATAATGAAACGCTGAATGAGTGTTCAGCGTCACAGATGTGTGCTGGTTCCAGTTCAGATCACGATGATGTGTCGTTCAAGACATTCTATTGCACCTGTCGTGAATGCAGGCAGTACTTCGCTCAAGGCACTCCAATTCAGTGCATAGATCCGTTTCTTGTTGAAATGAAGTCTCGTTACAAGGGCTACCTGTATGCCAAGAAAGAAGCGGCTGCCGTAGAAGTACGCCGTGAGCCGGATCCGGACAACACATTTAAGCGTCCTGCAACGCCCACCAGGAATATCAATGACTTCGGTAAATCGAAGAATGTGAAACGCAAAAAGCGACTTCATTTCAAAAATTAGATAAATGCTGTCGATGATAGAGTCTGTGTATCTCCACGACGATCCCGTACTTCTTACATACGATTTATAATACTGAATTTTCGCTTGATAGATGTGTCACTTAATTTGTAAGGCTACAAATATTTTATTACTGTGTTTTATGTTCTGATGCAGATTTTCGTTAAGGGGTGACCAAAAGATCCTTGCATGCAAGAAAAAGGGCAACGACTCTGTGTGGTTTAGGGACGTCTAAGTCTTTTTGCTTTTTCTACATTCAGCTACAAACGTACAATTTGTTTGACTGAATTTCTTTATTACCCCTTAACAGATTTTCATCAAATAACATTTATTCCTAAATAATCTAGTCAATGAAGGTTAGTAAGGGTACTTAATGGGTTTCAAGGTTACTTTTGTTATGTATACTGCAAAGGAATAAATAATCACAGGTTAAGTTATTTTTTTACGATTATTTTTACACAACATAATTATGTTGCTTTTATTGTTATAGCAGTGCGATTTTATTTACTTGTTATATATTTTTTAAGCAATAGGTAATAAGGTTAAGGATATCATACACTATATATATGTGTTAGAAAACCTTCATTGGCCCCGCTTATGTGTATCTAATATGTAATTGCAGTTGGTGTAACTTTTTTGTAACATATTATTACATCGTATTATATCATTTGGTACAAACTTTTAGGGTATTTTGGAATGTAGTCACTTAAAATTTTCAATTATATTCTTGTATAAACATATCACTGTTATAGCACAAAACTAATATTGTTTTTAACTTATTTTACAGTAAAATTTCGGGCTACTCTTGCCGTTAAACGGTTTAGGCTATAATTTATATTCATAAAAGTGATATTATGAAATTTTAGGGCCAAAATACTTTTTTATAACATTATTTTATGCGTTCTTTAGTAAATTACTGTACCTACTCAATGTAGGAACTAAGACACGGACAGTAAGCGAAATCAAAGGCTATAACACTTCAATAGTATTAGAAGTTTTATGTGTAGAAAATGACTATTTGACAATTTTGACAAATTTGACAAATTTTGTCATTTTTTTTGTAGAACTAGGTATAAATGTAGGTACTTATACAATCGTATTCCTAAATATTCACCCATTAAGTAGTAGTTAAGCAGGTATAATGTTGTATCCTAATAATGTTCCTTTTGATTTATTTTGACATTAGAAAAACGTACTATAGAAATAGAATCTTTTTACGTGAAAATCATTAGGTACCTAGTTTTTTATTATTATTTAATTTTTTGACAACACTACGAAAATAGATTTTATATGCTATGATACCTACTGTTCAAATTGTTTTTTTATATATATTTAAGACAAACATTGACTTTTTTTATTGTTTGTTATTTATTTAAATTTTAGAATCTATTGCTTGTTTTTTTCCTTTCGAAATATATGTGAATGTCATTAGGTATTTACTTTTTAAATTTGTATTTGTTGCGATTACGTTTAAAGTTCGGGAAAAACTATTGTGATGCCAAATTTTTATCTAACATAAGTGTATCCTGATATAGATAAAATGCAGATTGGAAATGTATATTTATATGTGTATGTTTTAGAACCTTTGAAGATCTATTTCTACTAATCGTTGATGTTGCTTCTACTACAAAAGTTCTATGCAAGTGTTACACCCAGTGTTTACTCATTTTTGTTATTTTGTGTTACATACATGTTTCTTGAAATAATGTGTTGTTTTATTCATCAAAAACATTATTTATATTTATATATACTATCCGATTATCCCAGTGGTAGTTAATGCTGCCTTCTGTGCCAAGGAGAGGGACAAATATTTGTGTGATTAACATCAATATTTGTATCCGAGTCATGGATGTATTTATGTATAATATCTAAGTATTAAAAAAAAGTATATATTAACCATCTAGTATCCGTAACACCTCATTGTGATGATAACACTACGCAACTAGTTTGACAATTCAAAAGCACCTGTTATACTGGTCTACTTGAAATAAATGTTTTGAATTTGAATTTGATAATGATAAGTTAAGATAACATCAAAATATGTGAAATCATTACAGTACACAATTATGTTACATATCTATAAATAAGAGGTGAAAGGAAACACATATGGGTTCATCATTTATTAAGTTAATAAAACCCTTGAAAAACTTTAATTACAGAAATGTTATTTGGTATTTGTCTCAGTCATCGAAAGCTATCTAGAATCGAAGAATTATAATATAGTAAAATCAAATTAGGTAATTAGGTACGTTTATTTCTATAAATGGATTTCAAGAACCTTGGTGTTTTAGTTTGGACAGTTTGTTTTAGTTTTTAGTCGGTAAACGCTTACATTGGGCGGAGTCCAACAAACTCCGTCGCCTCCCCAGGCGGCGCGCGGGACGGTCCGTAAAGGAATTTACCGCACATAAAAAAAGGGTGGTACAAAATAGTCTGGCCTACCGTCGGGGTGGCGCTGTTATCTCTAAGGTTAGAATCTGGTAGTAATAATTTAAATTACGGAACTTTAATCATTAATGAAGCACTCATTATCATTAGCCTATTCCTAGTCGTCCACTGCTGGACGTAGGCCTCCCTTAATGAATTCCACTCTCTACAGAGCTTGGTCTTCGGCTCCTCTCTCTTTCCTTTAAGTACGTACTTGTAATTATTTCAATGGTACATAATAATATGATTTCTGATTCAATTTCAATTGAAGTCACATTGACCTCATTTGAATTTGAATCAGAATTCTATACGTTTTTACACAAATATATTTCCCCTGATGAATATGTCAATTAATGATCTTGTGATCTAATCTAATAACAGAATCGAACATCGATCTGATATTATCAAAGGTCAAATTAAAAGTTCGCGGGAACATAAAAACAAAACAAGATTATTTTTAGTGATTAGCACACCTGTACCAGCAACGGCAACTCCGTAGCAACCTTAAATCTACTAACAGATAGTTATACAAACGTGCAGTGCATCTGCGCAATACGGTGGCGTGCATGAATCGATATTAGCTGGCTTGGGAGGCTGCCTACCACGCACTGTCTGACCTGTACCTCCGCCTTCATATCAGTCGTGAGACATTCAGGTGAAAACAACAAATTACTCCAAGATATCAGGTAAATATGATAGAACTATCGTTTGATCTTCCCGCGCATTAACATTTTGAATTCCGCACTAGGATACAAAGGGTCACTCAGGCCCTAAGAAATTGTCTGTGATGATTTTGTGATTGTCCCAGTGATTCAAAATATTCCCACTGTCCCCAAATAGGCACTAATCCCTATCAAGCTTTCAATATTACTCTTTATCTGATGTTCCAAAGTTATGCTGAATTTTTCACAATAGTACCGCTGAGCGTAATTAGTTCTTTGTGTTGAAGATAATAAAAACAATGAATATAAATATTATATCATGTTGTAAATTGTGTGTAAATTAAAATTGTAATGCTCAACTATAATGTATTTGTTGCTAAATGTATTTTAACCATATTTGTAATTAATTTACGCAATTTATTGATCAGCTAGCTAAACGAGTGCCTAGAACTATGTATGTACACATAAATACACATAATATATGTACATATGTACAAACAAGATGTCCCGCGGTATATCAAAATGGCGATGCTCTGCCCTTTTTAAATAAAATCCTTGAAGACGCCCCGCTTGCCTAAGCTTTTTCCCGCAAGTGCGATTGAAAAAGAATATATTTATCTAAAAATACCTAAGCGCAAATACGTAGCCTGTTTCGCCGTAGGAAGTCCGTACCTCTCCGTGTCCGCCAAAAAACGCTATCGATTTCATTGTCCGTCTGTGTGTAGGAAAATATGTTATGCCTATTTTATTCTGTAACAATCATTTCTATGAACTTGAAAGGCATATTTATATTTTAAAAGCCATTGCCCTTATTAAATATACTTGTTACAAATAAGACATCACTTAAGTGCAATTTAAAATTTATTTTGTATTAATAAATCATGGAAAGTTAACAAATAAATAAAATTAAAATGATCTTCAATAGATCTGTAAAATAATATAAATATATTTCAAGATTTTTAAATAGCGAACAGACTTCTTAGATATTCATGTCTCTTTATATCTCATTTCAGAAATGGACAAGGCCGGAAAATTTGAGGTCACAATCGAAGAAGAAGAGATCGACGAAAACAGCAAAGTCAAGAAGTATAAGAAAAAGTATGCTCTGGGCATCGCGGTGGCGGCCACATACCATCCAGAAACTAACACCATCGTCATTGCCGCAGTTTGCAAAGACACTGATGAGAATGAGCACAGGCCGGTGCGCAAGACCGGTAATCTTCCTCCAAAATCCGAGAAGAAGAAGAAGAATTAAACGTGTATGTGTGTCAATGTCGTCTTTATGTGTATTAATGTCAGTGTAATCGATGTATTGTATTGTCGTATTTCTAATTCATCTCTATACCTATCAGGGTAATATTTCAATTATGAATATGTTGTAGCGTTGTGTGGGTCATTATTTGACATTTTAGATCCTTTTTCTACATCAGGGTAAATTTTTTATGCGTATCTACACAATATTTGGTACTTACCTATCTATTATACTATAGATATGTCAAAACTAATGATTATTTATTTTTTATGAAGGGTAAGAAAACTCTGACGTCTACTGTATTTTCGATGAATGTAAATTATGAATGTAATCGTTATGTTTGATTTTTGGAGCACAAAGTGTTATTTAATAATTAATAAATTTTTGTAAACGATTTCCAATGTCTAAATATCTGCTGTTTATAATGCAGATTAAAAACTTCTTTCATTGTGATTGTTTTCACTATCATTGATTGTATCTTTAGAAATATCAATTTCACTTTTAAAATATAATATTAGTGTAATATTTTTTTAAATTTCTGATTGAGTGTATTTCAATGCCAGTCTTCAATATGTATTAATCGGTGTATGAATGTTTTATTAAAGGTGTCGTCAAACATTTGGCTTCTAATTCATTTAAACCCTTAATCAAGCTCCAAAATATGTTCAATCTAAACATTACTATATACCCATACATTTAGATTAAAAATCTATGTATGTAGGCATGAATTAGATATTTTAAATCTCATACTGAACTAGTATGAGATTATAGTAGCTAGTAGCACTGGGTAGTGCCTCCAAGAAGTCAAAGCAATTTTGTTTCCGAAATCTGATATTACCGATAATCTGAACACTTAAATAATGTCTATTTACCATATACACCATATATACCATATAAAATGTTAGCTAGTTAATTAATATATTTGATCAAATAAATGGATATTGATGCTGTGTTGAAACCAGGCTACCATCGGCTACAGGTTGTATTACGATATTTTTTAACCTATTCATTAAAAATTAGCAGTAAATATACTAAACTTCTAGACAAACTTTATAACCATAACATAACAAATGAAGTATAATAGGTTCTACTTCATGCAGTCTTTGGAGGATAGCAACATATCCGCCTGGATATGTGTCACCCATCTCAGTATATCTAAATAAAAGTAGCGAATTGCACTTGCGCACAAACTTGGTGCATCAATCAATAAATATTTTCGAAACGTCGTGAGTTGGGTGTAGTACAGCCTCCGTCAACTGTATCTGTTTTTAGAATTACAGTGAACGGATTTCAAGTAGTTTTTATATACCCCTTTGAGTGTACGTTATATTGAAAACGAGTACGTAAATTCTGCTTTTACTATTTAGTCGTGTTAACATTTCCGCGTGTTAACATCTGTGTTTTGGACACAGCCTCCGATTAGCCAGTACGCCATTGGCCGGTACGATTATCTAATTACGTATTCACGGTATCATATTTCAGTGCAAGTAATCCAATTACTGTAGTTAGGTTTATACAACTATTTTCCTCCGTTTCTATTATCGTGTTGTATTTAGCGGTATCTTGATTGATAAACAGTTGAACCATGTGGTTGCGATTGCGGTTGCGGTCGCGTCAATACACGAAAAATACACAAAAATAATCTTTGAGGCGGGTTAAAGTGTACTTATATTGTGTCAGACTTAAGCCCAATCAATGAAGAACTTTTTGAGGTTATAAATCTTACAATAGTCCAGTCAATCTAAACATTCGAAGGTGCATAAATCCACAAGCTGAAAATCAGTAACATTACTCAAACATAATTATAAACAAAATTTTTAAGTTCCCCATCATTCCCGTGTATTGAAAAAAAAATACTTGAGGTCAAAGGTCAAAAAAGAATTCGATTATTATGACGATTACAACTCTTGAACTTTTTTTGAATCGATTTATATCAAAAACAGTTGCTATTAAGAAAAAAGAATAAGATATTTTTATAGATAATTATATGATCTCCAAATTTTGTCGGGGGTATTTTTATGATAAAACTTACCGTTTTGCAGAAAATCAAATAAACAATTTTTTTTACCTTTGACCTCGAGGTATTTTTTTACATTCGACTTAATTTTTTTACCTAATTATGTTATGAACAATTTTACTGATTTTCAGCTTGTGAATTTATTTACCTTCACCCTCATTATTTGGTTTAGATTGACCGGACTACAAACCAAGTTTCATTTTTAAACGTTTACGTTTAATTTACAGAAATGACCCATTTGAACCAAGTGAACGTTACACGGAGGATTCGTACGGAGGAGTATGCTATGAAACTGAACACTAAAGATGCTCTGAAGGACCCTAGTTTCAGCTACCGCAGTGACGTAGTTACTACGTCGCTGTACTGTGCCTGCGATGACTGTATCAAGTTCTGCTGCTACAGCAAGCCCATGAAATGTATAGACCCGTACCTCATGGATATGAGATACACTCACTGGGTCTACCACGGCCTTGTGGCCACCCACAAAACTGCCAGCGTTCGGACTGACAACACGGAAAATGATAAGACTAGAGAAAAAAATGTAAGGAAGGCCACATAGAGGTTAAGTCTACATAGCTATACATAGCTAGACTCGCTATACTCTGTATTTTTTGTATTCTATGGAATTAGTTATCGATTGCCACCGTCTGAGAACTGTTATACTGAACGGTGTTATTAATTATTTAGTTAATAAATACTCAGTGCTCAATCTTGGGCTTCGTACCAGTGTGTGCATGGTTTATCAAAATTATTCCTTTGATGGAAATTTAAGTGAAAACTTAGGTAAAATCGGTATATACTTTTTCCTCCTTATTGCGGAAAAATAATATTGTATTGTAAGCGTCATGACAGATGTATAGCGTTACTTTAAGGCCCCGCAAGGTGATGGGACAGAAAAAACAACTGACAGACGTGACGATAACATTAATTATAATAAAAAGAGAAAAAAAAACTTGAAAGTATGGTGCTACTGACTCGCGCGTGTAACGTTTTTACTCCTAATATAATGTCAATTCGCCTTATACATCTGTCGCATCGACCGCAATCCACGCAACACAAACGTTAATTGGTTTAATTAACTATTTTTCATCCGTATTACAAGCAATAATTGAAATGTGCAATAACTATAATTTATCGATTGTACGTAGTATTAATACATTTTATACCTATCATTGTATTTGGGGAATTCCAAACGTTTTTTATTAATATTTAATATTATTAGTTTTACAGTTGTGAAAATCTGTGATGACAATTGTTTTTGTATTAAATTATTTTTAAGAGCAACATCTTGCGTTTTTATTATATAAGAAAGTACTCATCATTAAAGTAAAAATCGTTGGTGAATATGAGATTATTTGGTTTACTCAGTATTCATATATACATTTTACACAGAGAATAGTATAATTTGGTTATTAGCGCCATCTAGTTTCGTACCAAGTAACGACGCTTATGGCTTACAGAGGCTTGGTTGATTAATTAAAGTATTTAGCTATATGGTTTCCAACAAGAAATGCATTTTACAATGTAAAGAATTACAGTTTTAGTCTCATGTTAGTATGCTTTCTTACACAAGGTTAATACACTAAATAGGTTTTTATTATAACACAACAAAACTGTATTATTTATATGTAGAAACATCCATAGCTCAGAAATATTCATGCTCATTACACAAACCTTTATCCTTTTTGGGATTCAACCTCAGGTTACTTATTACTCCGCAAATGGGGTCCTCGTGTAATGTTAATTAGCATTTTAGGGACAATTAAAGGCAGGGTAGATACAGGGTATATAAGTGTATAAGTATTCATTTATACAAATTAATATGATGATATTTTTTTTTAAATATTACTGAATATTTTTTAGATATTTACTTTTTTATCTTAGGATTTCCAGTTTAAAGAATGGAAAGAAGTGTGAATGGCTTGCTTTGAGGAGACTATATTTGATATATTTTTGCTTGTATCAACAACTGCAAATATATATGTACAAAAAATACCAATACCGCTCAATATTTTACAAGGTCTATTAGTTTGAACAATGGTTTCCGGTCGGAATAGAAAAGAAATATGAGTTGAAACAAGTACCACTGATATTTAGTTGTTTCACCGGAATTTATTACGTTCTGATACCATATGGGGAATGATAATTATGAAAACATATAATTTAACGACTCGACGTTGTTTAATCTGTTTGGGATGAGGTGAGTAAAAGAAACAAATTATATAGGTTTTACATCACTCTATATTTTGCGTCTAAAATAGTTGACAAATGTGAATTTCACTTAATCTACAATTATAAGAGATCACTTAATATCTGCGATAGGCTGAGGCAACAACAACAACAACTTAAGATCACCTATTATTTAAAAGGAATTTTAAAACGGTTAATAGTAAGTATGATAATCATGACGAAATCAGTTTGATGGTATCCGCTGTCATTCATGCTCATATTGTATTTATACAAGATGAATGATATTATTGTAGTAGTATATTAGGTCACTGGAATCCGCTGGATGGGGGTAGCGCAAGACCGGCGGTCGTGGCAATGTTTGAGTGAGCCCTTTGTCCTGCAGTGGACGTTTATAAAATAATATAATGATGTTGATGTAGAAGAATATAGGATAATGGTTTAAGAAGTAACAAAGTATCTGTGGAGTGAGAAAATAGCGTCGTCAGCTACAACGATTATGAATAAATCTAGGAAGTAAACGTGAACAATACAAAATATAAATACAAGTGTGAAAGTATCCAGGTGTACTGAATTTTGAGAATAAAATTCCAAAACACTATCCAGAAATGTCATAACTTTTTAACGAGAAATATTAAGAAAACGAGATTAAAATACTACTTAAATGAATTTAAATAAGCTCACATACAATATTACATACAACTTATGATTACATTACTTATGATTTTTCATTACGTATGAATATCATAGCCGATTTTAATGAAATGTTTTTAGTAGTCCATGTGTGTTTTAGTGAATTTGTCTCTGGATATTCAAAATTTAGATATGTGGATCTGCGTTGTAGCCTAAGCTTACAGAGGTACAGAAAAGCTATTTTGTAGATAAGATGAGAATTGTGGCTTCGTTAGCACGGTTCGTATTGACCACGGGATCTGTGGTTGTATTCTTTTGTGGAACATTTGGCTGCTGGTGCTCTTAAGGTTCCCTGATCTTCGTTTCCTTCTGTGGAATTTCTTTGCGAAAAGCTGGTGAGGATTAATGAGGTTCAGATTCAAAGTTTACGTTGTATAGATTCTGAAGAACGATAGTATGCCAAGTTAGACCTTAACCATTATGTACGTAGGTAGGTATTTAAGTGTTGGCTGTCTGAATACTGAAGTCGAAAGCAATGTAGATGATCACCACATATTTGACGCTAGATGTCATTACATTTGCAGCTGCGTCTGAAATAATTACAAAAATAAATAAAACAAAAGCTCTTTAAAAACAATAATTTAGTTTACGTACTAAGCCGAATAAAACTATATGTAATAAGTAAATAAGTAATTAAATATTTTATGTTGAATTATTTGGAAGACAATGGTTTTTATGAAATTCTATCTTAATAATTAGCTTCATTCGTGAGTATATCGTTTTTGATAAAAGAGATAAATCAATATTATTTACTTAAAAAAAAAACATTTATTTGATTTGTTTGCTCATTTATCCACTTAGCACGTACATATATATGTAGGTAGTTAAAGTTTTAATTGTTTTTTTTCCTTCTTAATTAATACATTTCTAATTATGTAATTAGAGACCATTCCAGGTGGAAGCTCAGTTTTTGGTAAAGTTAATATTTAGCTACAAAAATTAAGCTCATTATACATATATTATTTACAGTTACTGACTCAGGAGTGCTCTCATGAGGAGATAACCCTGGCTACAGCATCAGATCATGGGTAAGATTATGTTCAGCTAATAAAACTAAGCAAATGTGTGTTTTACAACCAGTTTGGTTATGAAGGAGTTTACAAATGGTTATGAAGGAATAAGAGGACGGGGATACAATCCTGGCTGCAGCATGAGGTTCTTTCTTATTTTACTGTATTGTCATCAGAACTGAATAAGCATACAACATTTACAAGTCGTGAATTTAGAGAGAGCGAGGGGTTCAAAATTGATTTCCAAGATTCGACCTTTATCAACACAATACACTGCTAGGACACATTTTTTTTAATTCTTCAAAAGACTAAACAAAAATCTTCTGTTGGATTTTATTTGGTCATAAAATATAATAATAGAAGTATTATTTTTTGCTTGGAAACAGCTCAAATACACCGAAACCTATTCATAAAATTGTAATGAATAAATTAGCTTCTTGTCACTACGACCGGCACAATACCGGTAACATAAATACATAACGTACCTTGTAAAACTCTCCCAGATTCAAGATACAGATAAAAGATTTCATTTTTAAAAGTTAAATCATGATGTTGATAATAACTTCAATAATACAAATGCCCATCGTCCATTATCGAGACTAGGCAGAATGACTCGCGACCTTCGCATGTATGTTTTTACTTTTTAAGGTAGTTACACCAACCAATTCTAAAATCGACTCCTCGCAGACGCGATTCTCGATCCTAATCCCTGGAGGGCGGAAATTTATTCTGATGGCAAAGAACGGAGAACTATTAATTCTTCTAAAAAATTTGCTGCTAGGGCAATTATAACCATAAGAGTAGAGCCTAGAGCGATTTTTAATTAAATCAACAGCAGCATCCTAAAAAAATGTATTGCCCATCTATATGACCATAACGAATATATTTTATCTCGATTGTGTTTAGTCGATTGTTCAAAACACTAAGTCTACAGCCCTTTGCATTGCACTTGCGCGTGGGGGTTGTGGCGCCAATCAATATTTCACCAGTACTGGAGATACAACGCAGTTTGAGCTGTATTCTAGACGGAAATTCCCGTTTTTGGTATGTAAAATCAAATTTAAAACACACATATCTTAGAAGTGATTTTTAATTAACACCAGGACGATTCTACCATCTGATTATGTAATTTATGATATTTATAAAAAATTAGGACACGGTTCCTTTGGTTCGAAGGACCAGAAATATTTTTTTCTGGTCCTCGTGACCTACTTATTTATAAATGTGTAAATCAACTAAATTATAATTGAGGTGTTGAACTATTTGTGTATTATGTTTTATGTGTTTAAAGTATGTGTAATTAATATTAAATATTTTTTTACAAATAAAATATTGTCCTGTTTCAGTTAACGGCAGGCGCACCATCGCTGCTAAGCTTCAAGCTAGTGTGAACATTATCTTGTGTACGTATTGAAAGTAATTATCTCGATGACAGTGCCCTAGCATCAGCGGGGAGAAAATCCCTCACAATGTTTTCCTTCACCATTTGAGTACCTAGCTTCGAAAAGTCAGTGATGCGTAGCTTGGGGTCGAATTTGCCGTCTTTGTCTTCACAGTTCGCTGGTCACAAAACTAGGCTAGTCGCTAGCTATAGCTCTTCATTATTTAAAAATATATATTATTTTTATGTTGTAATCAACTCAAGAAAAACTGGACCAATTAACTTAATTCATTTACCAATGGAATGATACGAAATTTCTGAGTAATATAGGCTATATTTATTACTACAAAAGAAAATATGTCTCTTAAAGTTTATAATCCGTGCGAAGCCGGAGCAGGCCGTTAATCTACACTAATATTTATTATACAGAAGAAAGATATGATTGTTTGTTTGGCTCCGAAACTACTGAAAAAAAATCTGTTGGAATTTCTTTCACTGTTGGAAAGGTACACTATCCCCGAGTCTCCATAGGCTCAATAACATCACTCTACAGCCAATAAGAGTGGAGCATAAATAGTAAATGTTGCAAAAACGCTGATATGTTTTAGGTCTCATTTAACAGGGAAAATCCTATAGTCACTAACTGACACAAATCCAAAATCCCAGATACATATATAAAATATATATGTTTTAATACCCTAAGTGTCAGACATAATTCCCAACACAATTTGGTTTAAATTACTTATTTTCAGGAACCCGTCGTAATAGCGGGGATTACCCATTGAAGTACATGTGGGAATATCCAAACTGGCTGGGGTTAAAATTTCACGTGTATACACACGGTTTTCCCGTTTCTGTCTTTCTACAGTGTGAGTAAAGTGATTGGGTCTGAGAAAAGTATACCTTACCGAAGAATGGTCAGCGTACGTGCCGAAGGTCCCGTCGAAAGCTAATCAAACTTTTAATTAACATTTTCGTTATTTCTGATTTCAGTAAATAAATCACAAGGCAGTATGGGGAGAGAACGGGGATAAGACTGGAAAAAGAGAGATGCTCCAGAACAAGCGAAGGCGGCACAAGATAATTTGTGTTTAACAGTGTTAGTGTGTGCCGTCGTGTTGACCACTTTTGAAGTAATAGAACAAGTGACTTCAATACAAGAGAAGAGGTGTTTAACGCATTTTAGTATTACTTTGGGCCGTCATATGGAACTCTTTTGCGGCTACTGAATATGCGTATTCATCACGGGACAATAAGTGTTTAACAGTTTTAACATGTGCCGCAGTATTGAACACTTCAGACAATATAAACTCATGCAGTAGGAGACAATTGGTGTTTAAATTTTTTATTGTATGCTGTCATGTTGAACACTTTCGAAGTAACAGAATAAGTGTATTCAGCATAAGACAGTATTCAAAAATTTTACTTAGTGCAATAGTGATGAACACTTTTGAGACTACATAATAAACTCATTTTCAGTCAAAAGACAGTTGGTGTTTAACTTTTTTGTATGCTGCCATGTTGAACACTTTTGAAGTAACAGAATAAGTGTATTCAGCGCAAAAAAATATTATTGTTCAACAGTTTTACTGAGTGCAATCGTGTTGAACACTTGAGACAACATAATAAACTTTTGCAGCAGAAGATGATTGGTGTTAACCGTTTTATTGTGTGTTGTCGTGTTGAACACTGTGGGGCAAAAAATAAGTGTATTTAGTACAGGACAAAAGTGTTTAGCAGTTTTACTGTGTGCCACCATAGTAAACTTTTTTCAGGCAGCAGCATAAACGTATTTTACTAAAAAATAGGTTCTTAACATTTTTATTGCTTGCCATCGGGTTAAAGTTTTTTGAGTCAATAGAACAAGCTTATTTAACACAAGACAATTGCTGTTTAGCAGTTTTACTAAGTGACGTAGTGATGAGCGTTTTTGAGGCAACAAAACAATGGTAATCAATCAAGACTATATAACAATTCAACTTTATGCAATCGTGTTGAACATATTTGAGTGAAGAAAATAAGTGTGTGCAACACAAGACAATTTGTGTTTTACCATTTTACTATGTGCCGTCATGTTGAATTCTTTATATGAACTGATTAAACGTATTCAGCACAAGACAATAGGTGTTTAACACGTCAACTTGGTGCAATTGTGTTGGACACTTTTGAGTGAACGAAATACGTGTATTGAGTATAATACAATAGGTGTTTAAATGAGTGCAAACCTGTTTAATCCCTTAACACAACCTGAATAAAAATATTCAGCACAAGACAATAAGCATTGAATACTGGAACTTTATGCAATATTGTTGGACACTTTAGAGTCAACAAAAAAGGATACAATAGGTGTTTAACACTTCAACTTTGTGCAATCGTGTTGAACATTTTTGAGTGAACAGAATAAGTGGCTAGACAATAAGTGTTTAACCGTTTCTCTGTGTGCCGTCGTGTTAAATCCTTTGATAGGAACTGAAAAAGCGTATTTGACACGAGACAATTGCTGCTAAACAGTTCAACTATGTCAATCGTGTTGTAAAGCTTAAGTGAATAGTATAAGTGTATTTGTTGTTTACTTGAATTCACTAATTGAATTCAAGTAAACACAAGACAGTATGTGTTTACTTGATTGAGAGTAATAAGTAACAGATAATTGGTGTTCAACAATTCAACTTTATGCAATCGTGTTGGATTTGTTTAAGTGAAGAAATTAAATGTATTTATTATAAGACCATAGGTTTTTAACCATTTAAAACTGTGCGCTGTCGCGTAAACCTTTATAAGACCTGAATATTAAATTGGTGTTTAACAGTTTAACTGTGTACAATCGTGTTGAACAATTTTGACTGAACAGAATAAGTGGCAAGACAATAAGTGTTTAAACGTTTCTCTGTGTGCCGTCGTGTTAAATCCTTTGATAGGAACTGAAAAAGCGTATTTGACACGAGACAATTGCTGCTAAACAGTTCAACTATGTCAATCGTGTTGTAAAGCTTAAGTGAATATTATAAGTGTATTTAGAACAAGACACTTGGTGTTCAACAGAATGCAGTGATGATGAACCCTTATTATGCGACAAAATAAACTTATCGAGCACAAGACAATTGGTCTTCAACAGTGTGCAATGCAGTTGGACCCTTTTGAGGCACAAAAATAAGCTTGTTCAGCACAAGACCATCGGTTTTCAACAGTGTGCAATGCAGTCGAACCAATTCGAGGCACAATAATAATCTTATCCAGCGCAAGACAATTGGTCTTCAACTGTGTGCAATGCAGTTGAACCCTTTTGAGGCACAAAAATAAGATTATTTAGTACAATACAATTAGTCTTCAACAGCAAGTAATGCACTTGTACCCTTTTTAATGCAAAAATAAGCTTATCCAGCGCAAGTTTATTGGTTTTCAACAATGTGCAATACACTTGAACCCTTTTGAGGCACAAAAATAAGCTTATTCAGCACAAGACAATTGGTCTTCAACAGTGTGCAATGCAGTTGAACCCTTTTGAGGCACAACAATAAGCATATTCAGCAAAAGACCATTGGTCTTCAACAGTGTGCAACGCAGTTGAACCAATTCGAGGCACAATAAGAAGCTTATTCAGCGCAAGTCAATTAGTCTTCAACAGTATGCAATGCAGTCTAACTCTTTTGAGGCACAAAAATAAGGTTATTCAGCCTAAGACAACTGGTCTTCAACAGTGTGCAATGCAGTTGAACCATTTTGAGGCACAAATATAAGCTTATTCAGCACAAGACAATTGGTCTTCAACAGTGTGCAATGCCGTTGAACCCTTTTGAGGCACGATAAGCTTATCCAGCGCAAGACGATTGGTCTTAAACAGTGTGCAATGCAGTTGAACATTTTTGAGACACAAAAATAAGCTTATTGAGCACAAGAAAATTGGTCTTTAACAGCGAGTAATGCACTTGTACCCTTTTTAATGCAAAAAATAAGCTTATCCAGCGCAAGTTAATTGGTTTTCAACAATGTGCAATGCAGTTGAACCCTTTTGAGGCACATAAATAAGCTTATTCAGCCCAAGACAATTGGTCTTCAACTGTGTGTAATGCAGTTGGACATTTTTAAGGCACAAAAATAAGCTTATTTAGTACAAGACACTTAGCCTTCAATAGTGTGTTATGCAGTTGCACCCTTTTGATGCACAAAAATAAGCTTATGCAGCACAAGACAGTTTGTCTTCAATAGTCTGAAATGCGGTTGAACCTTTTTGAGGCACAAACATAAGCTTTTCCAGCACAAGACAATTGGTTTTCAACAGTGTGTAATGCAGGTAGACATTTTTAAGGCACAAAAATAAGCTTATTTAGTACAAGACAAATGGTCTTCAACAGTATGCAATGCAGTTAAACCTTTTTGAGGCACATAAATAAGCTTATTTAGTACAAGACAATTAGTCTTCAACAGCGAGTAATGCACTTGTACCCTTTTTAATGCAAAAAAATAAGTTTATCCAGCGCAAGTTAATTGGTTTTCAACAATGTGCACTGCAGTTGGACCCTTTTGAGGCACAAAAATAAGCTTATTCAGCAGAAGACAATTGGTTTTTAACAGCGTGCTATGCAGTTGCACCCTTTTGATGCACAAAAATAAGCTTATTCAACACAAGACAATTGGTCTTCAACAGTATGCAATGCAGTTGAACCTTTTTGGGGCACAAACATAAGCTTATCCAGCGCAAGTCAATTAGTCTTCAACAGTGTGCAATGCAGTCTAACTCTTTTGAGGCACAAAAATAAGATTATTCAGCCCAAGACAATTGGTCTTCAACAGTGTGCAATGAAGTTTAACCATTTTGAGGCACAAATTTAAGCTTATTCAGCACAAGACAATTGGTCTTTAACAGTGTGCAATGCCGTTGAACCCTTTTGAGGCACAATAAGCTTATCTAGCGCAAGATGATTGGTCTTCAACAGTGTGCAATGCAGTTGAACCCTTTTGAGGCACAAAAATAAGCTTGTTCAGCACAAGATAAGTGGTCTATTATATTGTACAATGATGTTGAACCCTTTTGAACACAATTGACGATTGATGGTGCCCAATCATGTTATACCCCTTCGGGCTATGGCTCTTTTTACTTGAAATTTTGAACGTTGAGGCTTGTTAAAATGTAAAATATTTACTTAATGCTGTCATAACGACAAAATGGTGTCTACACTGATGTAATTGTTTTACTATGAGCATTACATACTATGGGTATATATCAAATGAGATAGACATTAAAAAATAATTATATAAACCGAGATACAGTCTAGATACAACCAATTTTATCTACCAATATTAAAAAAGAACTGGCACAAGTGTTCAATTTTTATATTTCAACATTCAACTCGGTAAGGGTTCCATATGAATACTATTAAGGGTACAACATAATCGTTCTAGACATATCTATTGGCTGAACGATAATAGTTGGGAAAATACAAATTAACACAGGAACTAGTTTAATAATAATTAATAGATAGTTATATTAATTATATATTATTATATTCCATATCTACGTGTCTATATTACAAAGTTTTTAAATACAAAATAAGTATAGTTCATAATTCAAAACTATTCGATGTTTAGAAAATTAATGCTTTAGTCGTTGTGATAATAATTAATTAAGACATATTATATAATATTTATAGTTTTATGAAATTATATTAATTCTTGATTAACATGTAAACTCTTAGTGTTGAGTATCCAAAAAGCTACATCGATAGTCCAAAGCCACGGTCTTATTATTATTGGACTGGAACTTAAAAATATATTTGTTAGTAAATGAAGTTTTATTAAAAACTTTGCTACAAAATATTATTGATATTTGGATGAAATTATATTCATGATTATACAAATAAATAACAGAATTGAAAGAGGAGTATTTAAAATATCTTGTCGCGGGTCTTATTATTGTATGTTACAAATGAATAATATTCACTATATGTTAATCACATTTGTTTAAATAAAATTAATAGTATTTATTTAATGCATAGGAAGAGTGTTAGAGTAAGTTATTGATGTGGTATTTAGATATAAGTATTTAAGCTTAATCTTAAACCCCTGATATTCATAATAAAAAAATCTTATTTTGATACCCTTATAAAAATACACAAATCTCCTACATATAATAATTGTTGTAATACTAATTAAAATATAATAAAGAAAAAATAAAAATATTTATTGGTCTTACAGGATTTTCGTAATTGTAATATACGTGTAGTTTATTTGGATTATTGCAGTATATTTTATGAAATACTGTGAAATGATGTACAAGCTAATTTATTACCATATTTTATTGATGAAATACCATGGAGAATGAGACTTCATTTAGTAAATATGCAAAATTGATGTGCATGTATAATATAAAATGTATGGTCAATTTAATAGGGACTTAAGTGGTAATTTTTAAGTTTTATTTATTCAATTTATTATACTTAAATAACAGTGACAGCCTATTGATATGATCACGGACTGAAAACTTATATTATTATACAGGTATTTTTAACATTTTTTAATCATGTGAGCTTCAATTGTAATCGACTAGCGATCCATCCCGGATTCACCCGGGTACGAAGTATATTAGTGTGACTGTTTTTTTTTCAATATATAAATCATACATAACAATATAAACCTACTCCATGACCTTCCTCTTGAACTACTCTAGCTATTGATGAAAACTTAAAATCTGTTTTAGTTCAAAACATCTAAGTGTATACGGCGAGGAGCTTCTTTGTTTTATACTATGTATTGATTATTTATATTATTATGTAAGTCGCTATGAAGGAAACCGTTTAAGCATTCTTTTTGTAGCTTCAAAAAACTATTTTTATATCTACTATCCAGTGTGTGTGTTTGTATTTTATATTAGTGTCGTGTGGTTTGATCGTTTGTACTAAATAAAGTTTAAAAAATAAATTGTGCTTTTTTTTGTAGGCCAAGAAAAAGCACAATTTATTTTTTTAAATATTTACTCGTGTGAATAAATGTTTCATATGAATTAAAGTGTGGCAGTTTTATTTTCTTTATTTAAAGTAAGATGCTTTTGTAGAATTTAACCTAAATCTTGTCTTTTCGTCTAGATTTTAAGTCTTTCAATTATTTCATCGAGAATCAAGCACATATATTAATTTTCTTTTATGGTGATAAGGCGGCAAACGAGCAGCCGGCTCACCTAATGGTAAGTGGTAACCGCCGCCGATGGATATCTGCAACCAGAAGGCTTGCATATGCGTTGCCAACCCCTGCAGATACCGTTTAGGTTTCTCAAAAAAGGAAATTACTTAATTGACAGCAAACGGAATGCCCATGCTGTCAGAATAGTCACTCCCCCAACAAGCTCTGGTAATCTTACTCACTCGCAGTAATAAAACTATTGTTGATTCACTGCGGTCTTCTGTAAGGCGGAGGTGCTTGCCCAGTCGGGCAGCTCAATTTGAGCGGGGAATATCGCTATGCCCTACCTCTCAGACCTATATCTAATCTTTGTTAGATTCTGTAATATTTAATTTAGGTGGAACAGCCTCATAGCTTAAGCTTCAAGTATGTGCAGTAGTTCCTTCTTTTCCCAAAAACTAAACACGGGCAAGTGTACTTAACCTTGTCAGATGTTAGGAGGTAATTATATAGCATATAGGCCTACATAAAGGGACTATTTCAATAGCACCGAGGCCTCCTTAGAAAAAACGAATCTAATTCTAAATACCAAATCCACTGACAGGACACATTGAACACTGTGTGTTACTTATTAATAAAAAAATGATATAGTTAATACCATCAAATACTTACCTACACCCACCTACAAATACATCAAACAAGATGATGTATTTCTATGATATAAATTATATATTTTCAATCTACAGTGCTTTAGTTAGGAGCAATCTTGAAAGTAGTGCTGTCATCTGGAACCTTAATGAAACCGAATATTATCATATGATAGAGAAACTTCAATACAAATATACCCGGCACATTGTATATGGGGTAGGTACCTATATCCTTTTTATCCACTTACGTACCCAACTCTCTTTGTAATAGGGATGGTTGGGTACTCTAAGTTGGAAGATAGACGAAATTTTAGTTAAATACGTGTTTCTATTTCTCAAGGGTATTTTGAGATCATTGAGATTCCTAATAGCTAGCTGCGGCAAGGGACGAGAGGGATAGTATTTGATGTGCCAGTCATACACATAATATATTGAAGTTTGCACCACTGGTTCGAGCAATTAACATCCTAAACCATGTATCGCACCAATTACAAATTTTTATTTGCACGTTGGCGGAATTTGAGAATATTAAGTCACCTAACATTAATTTAGATAGATGTAGGTATAATAATTATTGTTTAATAACTACATGTTGGATTGGGTGAATACCTAAAAAAGTATGTATTTATTTGTAAATAAATCTCAGGCCACCGGTCGCACTACTCTAAGACAGCTTCAAGGTTTCAGCTGTGCCTTAACAAATATAAAATGATTTAAGTAATACCAGTCATTTATTTATAAATCATATGTAAAATTAGTAAATGTAGTCAGAACATAATAATATGTATATGTTCAGATCCCTTTAACGATTCCTAGACCTTGAATGCTTCAATAAAATCCAATATTACACCAATAATATGCGATTCAACATACATTTTTCATTCACCTATGTAAACGTATGTAAACGCTAAAAGCGCCCCTAGCGATCAGATAAGCAAACTAAATTTGGCTAAGTTACTAAGCACAATATTTTAGGCCAATCTGACGACAGCATAAACTCACAAATCTCCACTAAACTTTAAAGTATTCTAGTATATGATTAATGTTTTAAAACTTATTATTATTATATACCCTGTTATATTTTAATATATTGTTATAGGACAAAAGAAAAAAACTATCGTCCGAATGTGCTTTTGAGCGAATGATACAAAACAAAACACCGCACATACACATAATAATTTATTAGTAACAACATATATAACATATATAGATTATTTTCCTTTTTTCTTAATGTACGAAAGTCAAAGCTTAAAACTCTTTCAGTTTGGTATAGAATTTTTAAGGGATTTATATCTCTGAAAGGGAAGAATGAAGCCCCAAAACTGCAAATTTTATAGTAATGGCAGACACAACAACTTAAAGCAAGAAACTTTAAATTATTATATGAATTTCATGTTACTAAAGTTGATAATTAAATATTTGATGATACGAGTCATGTATAAGATTATTTTAGGACTTAGATAGCATCGGAATTTCCTTACTGACGATCTCTGAGAAGAAATACCGAAAGAAGCTCTGAGACAAAAACAAATCATGGTCTCCTTTAATTGAAGTTTTTTTAGTTAACATTACGTTACTGTTTATGTCATAAAATATTAACCCAACATGCTAAATATGTAGTATGATTATATGTAGTACTTGTAAAACTCGTTATCTAGTCTGGGACTACTTTAACTGGCAAAGGGTTTGGTGTACACCTTTACAGGCACGTATAATAGCCCGCGATACTTTAAATAATACTGTTAAAGTATTTAAAATACCTCTGAAATACATTTAAATACTTAAATTAACAGGCTGATGTTACACAAAAATTATTGTTGGATGCTGAAAACTACAGCGCTCTTACTGGTGTCTAGAAGTATTTTATTAACCAATTAATTCTCATTGTTAATCTATTCTTAAGTATAAAATAAGTACTGCTTCTTAAGAAAGTCCGATTAAAAATAAGTTTTGGCTATTTTTGAGATTGGTCCCTAAAATTGAAAATCGAACTATAAAGATAATAATTAGCCTTGCCTAGACTTAAGTTTAAAAATATCAATTTTGAGTTTATTATCAATATAATTTAGTGGTAAAGAATTAATTAGTATTTAAGAATCACTATTCTTTTATTCGATTTGGCTTTAGTCCATGTTACCTGAGTCTATGGAACAGACCACAAAAAAAGTGCATTGCACTTGCGTACAAGTAGCGCTTGCATCAAAATAATCAATAATTTTGTAACATGATTTGGGCGGATTCTGCAGGCTCGCTCCCGAGCCAACAATAAGAAAATGCTGGCAGTTCTTCAAGGTGCTTAGGAAGAACTTACCTTTTGAGTTCGTGTTCAACAAAGCAGTGATATGTAAGTATAGCCTTTTTTAATTGTGATATGCGAGAATGCGAGCCCCGTATATAGTGACGTAACTATATGGCGTATAACCCTTTGGCTAACCATTACGATGTTAGCCCTGTTGAAGCCCTTAAAGTAACTAAGGAATCAACAGTAGCGTGTGAGATATAGTAATCAGATTGATATTATTGTGTTTAATCCTGTGACGCTGTGGCGCTAAACCTTTTTGCTGTCTCTAGAACAAAGGGCATTTGTCGACCTTTAGGTATCTATTTATAGATATACTTTTTCTTTGTGCTGCCTATCCTACTTGATCTTTTCTTTATTTGGAAGTATGCGTGATTACACAAAAATGTTAATGTAAATATAGGGAGTAAATCGTATATAACGCTCATCTCTAGTGACCCCCTAAAGTTAGATTGCCACACCCTCCATCCGGGGTAGCGTCCATTTTCGCTGAAACAAGATTGTTGACTCAGCGATTCGACGACCGTGAATTTATTAATTACCATGACGTGTCTCTTAACAAGTCTATCAGTTTATGACCAAGCAAATAATATATACCTTATATAATAATTATGTAAGTTGTAATTGCAAACCTAAATATGTTGTTGTGATATTAGTTTTGTGCTGTTTTAACAAGTTTTTATTGCTGTGATTATTGATTAATATCTTAAATTAGCTTTTTTCTCTCTCTCTCTCTCTCTTTCAAGGTGGGGGCGTTATTTTTTTTCTGAAGTTTTCCACGCTGTAACTTTGATAATGGGGTGGGGTGAAATGGCTGTTTAATAATATTGAAAAAATACATCAGGTAATCGGTTTGTGTTAATTAAATTTATGAAAAATTAAATACAGATTTAATCTAACATGACAGAAGTGTAATTTTTTTATGTATTTTAATAAAATTATTATACTACTAATACTAGTACATGTTTTTCATACGTCAATGGCGTAGTGTAAATGCAAACTTTTTTAGATTTTTTAATTATAATGCAATATCTTATAACATATCTGATTGTTGATTAAACTCGTGATTATCATTGTTCCCAAAAAAAGAGTTCTAGATACATAGAGATGTACTTATACTCGTAATCGCGCCCCACCTTTCCCGCTCGTACAAAGTCGTTGGGACGGCTATTGGGAACGCACGCCACCCCGTGACCCCGAGTCCCGGCAAGTACTGCCAACCCTACTAAACGTAAACACGTGTAGAAATTGATCTTATATTTTCATTAACGTTATTTTACTCCGAAGGAGGGTTGTGAAACGTCGTCCAACAAATATACACAGAATACACTCTAATAAAAATGTGCTCATCAAATTGTGCTAATTACTAAAACACTTTCTAGAAAGTTCATTTCGTTTTTTTTAATTCATCAGTTACTTTATAGGTGAGAATCTTTTTTTATACTTATTATTTTATTCATATACTTATTATATATATTATTTAAAAAAGAATTGGTGATTGCTTCATTAAATTTCGAATTTCGTTTTAAATTTGGAATACACATAGGCACGAGTTGAGTGGAATTCGTGAAGTATTGATTTTGCCAACGCACGCAAGAATTGCAAAATGGCGATTTTTAGTATACGGCAGCGAATCTGTATACATCTTTTGATCGCTTAGCCTTTTAGATATTGATTTTGATATCGATATGAATATTATTAGCAGCAATTGATTAGAGTTTAGAAAACAAATCTGCATTCCCTGTTAACACGGGCCTAGAGACATCGTTTTCGAAACACATTAAGATCATTATATTATCTATACATATAAAATTACTTGTTTATTTAATGTATGTGGTAAACATCTTCTATGTGACTTTTGGAAATTTCATTCCATTGAAGTGGTGAAACCTACATATTTCGGCGTTAAAGTTTCCACGTATGAACGCCGTTGGTTTGTTTCTATACATATTATAATTGAATTGATATACAATTATTTGTATAGTATGGTGGGTATATGGGAGACATGACACCGATGTCATTTTAGTACATTTCACCCAAGCAGAACTGTAAATGTAAATATTCATATTGAATTTCCAATCGGATTCACTCTTATTGATTTTTAAGTCCTTTGTCTAAGAAAAACAAGAATAATAAGAAACTTGAATAATATATTGCTATTTAGGGTCAATTTTCTATTAAGTATATTTGAGATATTTTTGTAAATTACATTACCTCGATGGTCCACAAACAAACCGCGACTGCTGCGCAAGAGGTTTATGGTTCGATTCCCAGGTTGAGCAGTGTTGTTAGGTTTTTCTAGAAATTGTTAGTAGCAGTTTGGGTTGTTGCCCAGTTAATGGTAATAAGCTCGCCTCCTATTAGATGGGACCAAAAAATCCCACTTAATGTAGGTGTAAATTAGGACACCTCTGCCTGACTCTTTGGGAACAACAGGCGTGATGGTATATTATATTACTTACTTGACGACCCAGTTAGTACGAAGGTAGTTAACGCTGCCATTTGTGCTATAGGTCCCGGGTTCGAATCCCGGTAGGGACAAATGTTTGTGTGATGAGCATAGACATTTGTTTACGAGCCATGGATGTGTCTATGTATAATATGTATGTATTTACAAACCAACTAGTATACGTAACACAAGGCTCGTTGCTTAGCTCGGAACTAGATGGCGCTGTGTAATAATGTCCAGAAATATTTATTTATTATTTATTTATTTATTACGTTTTAGTTAATTTTTTATGGAAATACATTTCTAAACTCTCCACGCATAACTTTTTACAGAGTTATCCGATTTTGTAATTTTTTTTTTGTTTTTTAATATGTCATACTTTGTAGTTAGTCCCATATAAATTAAAAAAAAACATACTTAAGCGTAGATAATCGGAGTGATTTATTGTTCACTTACAGATTTTAATGCTGAATTGTGTATTGTAAGGAAGGTAGCTATTTTAAAAGTAATCAAACATCAAGCATGTAGCAGTCAGTACATTATAGCCACAAAAAATGATAAAATAGAACTTTTTTGAAACCGCGAAAACACTAAAAAACCAAAAATAATATACCTTTTTTATATAGCCTTAATAACTACCTACATACATACTTTCACGCCTTTTTTCCATGGCAAGGCAGAAACTACAGAATGCCACGCGCTACGGTCCCTTCATACCACTTTTGCCTCGTCCACATTCATACATCTCGTCATGCACGCGCGCCGGTTACGAGTACTGTGATTTTATTAAAGTAAACCTTTTAAAAGGTCGGTGTATGTCCTTCTAGGGCGCCCACTCCCGGCGTTTCCACTGGCCTTATAAATTCCTTTCGTCAATCGCCTATTATTCATCCTTTCAACATGCCCAAACCATCTCAGTACATTCTTCTCAACTTTTGTCACTACGTCGACTTTCAAACCACAACGTTTTCTTATCACATCATTCCTTAATCTATCATCCTTAATAACTATATTATTAAAGTAATGTAAGTATATCTAAGTAATTTTGAGTCGGCACCAAACAAGTTAATTAACTAATTAACTGGAGATTTCATTTAAATTTAAGCTAATTTAGTGATCTTTGTTTATTGATTGTTTGGCGCCGACTCAAAGCTACTTAGATATACATATGTACATTACTTTAATGATATCGTTATTAAGTCTTTATAACAAAGGTATATTATTTTTGGGTTTTCAGTTATTTCAGCGGTTTAATTTTTGTTAAAAAGTTTTATAATAATTAAAAAGGTTGCTGCACTACGGGGTGTAAGGCAAAACCTTATTATTGGATATTCAAAACAGAAAGGGCAACATTATCCAACGTATCCTTGAAACTTTAAGTTTGAATTTATACATAGAGTTTGTTTCTGGATTTCAGAAATGAGGATTTTGAAGAAAACGTGTGGTCGTCAACATGCGGACTAGGGAGGATGCTTTGAGGTACATGAGGAATTCAGATGCACTTAAGGAACCCATCTTCACAGAACGAAACGATATGGTGAGTTCTTCAAAGTCCTGCGGCTGCCACACCTGCGTGAACCACTACAGCAACGAAACCACACTAAAATGTATCGACCCGTTTCTCATCAACATGAAGTACACCTACTGGATCTACCGAGGGCTTGTCAACGCCAGCAAAACTGAAAGTGTTCGATACCAAACCATCGTGGAAAATTGCGACCAAACGGATGAAAATCAACGTAAGTGATAATCAAACTTTTATACGTATATTATAGTAAAATATACATGACCACTTACGATATTTTCCAATCACAAAAGAGACGAAGTTTTTGATATTGCGTCTGTTGGGATTACGCTAAGAACTGCCAGAAGAAACACCTTATATTGAGGCATATTTTAAAGATGGTATGTTAGATGACACACTCGGCAGAGACCAAAAGATGCAGTGTAAGCAAATTTTAAGCAATGTCTATTTGGAAAAATAAATAAGTGATAATGGCACTTTATACGCACAAACCCTTGAGGATGCAATATGTTCTAATCAGAATGGATAGCACATCACTTTGAACTAATATATAATAATGCCACAGAATACCTTAAAATACTAATCATCGTATTGGATGGAGCCTATGGAAGTATGGAGCTGAGGAGTAGGCGCAACCACAACGGCCAGCCACTATGGACTGATCGCTGCTAGTGACACAACCAGTGTTACAGTTAGTCGCAGTGATACCGCGAAGCTACGAGAAAACGCGACGTCGATGCTGATTTGCGAACTTTAAAATTTATATACATTTTATAATAATCACGTTTTTTACTAGATTTTTGGGGTAATTTTTGAAACCTAAAAGTTCAGTCGATACAAATTATACATAATGAACTTTACTTAGGACTATCTTGGGGCCAGATAAAAGACATACATGTCAAATATTCCTATTATCTATTGCATAACAGCCCTAGCTTTTAATGTAACCACAATCACGCTCAAAACGTATAAGTTTGATTGGAATGGAGGATGAAAGTCACCACAAATATTTGATCCAATAACACCACATTTTGATAATCTAAAGTATTTCAGAACATAATTCTTTCCAATCAAGTTTGTATTTAAATATAGGTAATATTATTTTTGTTACTTCTAAATTAAACCAAAACTCAATCTAAAGTTCAATCGTATGACTGAAATTTTCATGTTAACTGTTACGTAACGAATACGGGGTCTCACAGTGATGTTAAGTTTTAATTATTGTAATTTAATAAGTACCTATTCTACAATAATATATACATGAACTTATAAGGAGGTTAATTTACAAAGAATTATTTTTTTCAACATAATCAGTACGCTATAGACTATAGTTAAATCATTTTAAATATCGAAATTAATATTTTTACATTTCAAAATTTTAAAAATATTTTACGTGTGGTTCTGTAATTTTGGAATTATCGTAAAGTTCAACAATGCCTCGCCACCGATATTCGTTTGTAAATTAACCTATTCCTAGTATATTTTTATGTTTAACGACATGAATTGTTTAATATTTATTTCGTTATTTATATTTTTTATTACTATAATGAAAACATTGTTGTGTAGGTGTGTAATAAGGTTTATTAGTACGTAATTTGCCACTTTTAGGGCAACGGTCTGACAGTAAGAAATTGAAAAAAAAATGCTACATCTTAGGCTAGGTATTGGTGTTATAGATGTTAATGTTACTTTAGTATATAGTTACATGCCAAATACGTAACTAAATGGAAATTGGCAGGGTGTAACTAAGAGTGATTAGGTATTAACACCATACATCAATGGTGGCAGTGTTTCTGATCCTCTCCTTAGCTTTTTAGGGAGGTATTTTTTCGTACTTCATGTTTATTCTTAATTTAAATTCTTTTCCGTACATTTTACCTGTCAGTCCGTTCTATCTTTTTCTCCATCTATTGCTCTTAGTATTAACCAAATTGATGTCACATAATTACAAAAAGAATTAGATCTCTCTTAAATAGAATATAGTATAGTCGTCTCTCACTTCACTTGGTATAAAACACAAGTCATAAATAATATTTTTAAGTGTTATTAGTTATCAAGCACTTATAAACCATTTTAGTACGCGGCACAATGACTTAGTTTTATAAAATTAGAAAGATAGAATAATGACTCAAATGAATGTTTAAAAAAAACATGAAAACATTCTATTCCTATTTCAAAATCAGGGTGTTATTTGTTTAATAAAGTATACATTTGTGGTAGTTTAAGATCTTTAATAAGCATTTCTGAAAAAGTATGATATAACATTGGACCTTTTTTTAAGAAATAGGTATAAATGTTAGTATGTAAGTCAACTTTAAAATTGCCTCTTTCAAAATACTTCTTCTAAACTGTATTGCCAATGATTTTATACGTTCATCATGTTTCATATCACCTATTTTTTTTAAATAATTTAAGTGCCACTTTCTAATTAGTATGGGGACTTCGAGACCGAAAAAAAACAAAAACCTTCTTCTCAACTTTTTTCCAACTACATACATACAACTGTATGTATGTGATCAGTTTTCAGTTTACCCAGAAATGTTTGGATATCAGTATTTTCCATCTCATCAGACCTTCCTATCCCGATATAACCAACTCAGCCTACCGCAGTCCACTGCTGGACATAGGCCTCTTCCAAACTGTGCCATAACACTGTCCTCTGCCTTCCTTATCCAGTCTATCCCCACTATCTCTTACTCTCTTACTTATTAACCCAATTACCATAACTTAATACTATCCTATGTTATGGGTAAACTTATAAGGTTATCAGTCTTTTTGAGTCCCTGATTACTGTTTAACGACGGTGTTAGTTATTTGTATATACGAGACATCTCAGAATACTGTTAAAATGATCCCACCCATCCATAGACCGACTTTAGTTGGTAGGTGCAACATAATCTTCATTAATTATTATGAAGCTTCCTTAAGTACTATTCCTTCAAGTAATTCAAAATCTCGAAAATAGAGTAGTAGTGATTTGAACATAGTAAGTTAATTTAAAAAAAGGCTCAATATGTGTTATGTTCAAAGATTGAAGAAACTGTTTTAATCTCATCTGACGTATTTGAATCTAAAGAACTAATTTAATTTTTTATTCACGAATTAGGGTGGAAATAAATACAAAATATGGATACACCATTTAACATTAAATAACATTTGATTTTATAAACATTCATGAAATTAATTATAGACTAAAATACCTCTCTCTTAAATAGCTTTTGTACCCTGAAAACTTTCTCGTAAGGGTGAAATTTATAAACACTATCCGTTATTATTCGGTTTTATATTTTATTTATTTTGCTATTACTCACCGGAATTTCCTTGAGAAATGTTGGGATAAGTCATGATCTTAAATAGTATATTTATAAAAATATGATTTTAATATATTTATGTTGTTAAATCCATTCGATAAGTTCCATTTTTTAAATTTAAATTGTTCCAAAATAGTAGTTATTGATTGTGTTTTTTTTTTATTTTATTGACAAAAGCCAGTTGGCTGCGCGACAAATATTGGCTCCGTGAAAGCAATTTATTTTAATATAATATACCTATATAAAATTCAATTATTTTCGAGTATACTTCCTTTTAATCTCAAAGATTAGAATTTTTGTAGAAATTTAACTAAATAACTGTGTTACGAATAACATTTCACAAGGGTCTATATAGGCCAGTACTTACGAAGGTACAATATTATTGTTTTGAAAGTTTCTCAAAAAAATCTTATTATATTCGAACTGTATGACGTGCAATGTACAATAGCTGAGAGATGGACTGCACCACGGATTGCATTTTTGACATTCTCTCGGAACAAGTATTTGCCCCTTTAAAACTAGGCCTTTGAAAAAGTAGCACAGATAATAAATCACGGGACGCACGAGTGTAATAATAATAAATCATTTATTTATCAAAAACGTGTGGACACTTAGGTACACATTTAAAGTTGTATTACAATACTTATTTCAATTAATATGTACTAATGTTACGTTGAACTCTGGTACCCATAGTAAGATTTAACTTGTGTTTTATAATTTGAGTACCAGAATAATTGATCTCTTATTGGCACAGCGAATTACTTCAAACAGTTCGAGTTCAATGGGCAGTAATTAATTCAGCGTTTGTATTTATTCTATTCACTAACACAACACAGGAAAATATCTTAGCGGAAAGTGTTCTATAAAATTCAAAAATATAATTGCTTACAAGAATCCGTTGAAAACACCGTTTTAATTCCACAGACTAATACTTTTAAAAAGATTTTACTATTCTGTATTTGAAATGATATGGCGTAATAATTCGCAATATTTTTATTGATTGATTGTATTACTTATATTACTTATACTGAATATGCTTTTAAAAGCCTTTTCTTCAGAAATTTGGTACTTTGCTCCCAGAGCTTGTTATGCAATCAAAAAAATTTCTCATAATATTAGTATAACAGAATCCATTACGTTTATAATTTTTGCAAAATTGCCAAGCAGTAACCACTCAATTCTAGAAATGGTAGGGAATTTTATTTTGTTTTTAAAGTTACCTAGTTAAACATTCACTCTTAACCTTTTCAGGCATTTTTTTTACATAAGTTTTGAAGTAATTTTTTCGTCGATTTATTTTTTTGTTAAATTGATTACAATATTTTATTTTATGTTTTGAACTTTTATCCAAATACAAAGTCATGTGTGGTAGAAACGGGTTATATGGAAACAATAAGTTGAAGAAAAATTAAACATCCTCATTTTACGCCCTCGTCTCGGAAATCGTAAATTTCAAATAGGACTAAATTTGAAAGCTTAGAAATAATAAAAAAATCAGACCACTGTAAAAAAACGTACGTGGTCCTACATAAAAATATTTGTTCACTTGACAGTAAAAAAAAATTACTCTCACCAATTTTAATGTAATTGTTTGCTAGGCTAGCCTTAGTTACTTATTTTAACTATAATTTTTTATACATAGTATATGAAAATTACGGCGCGTTATTTTTGGTTCTTATTCCGATTTTGAATAAATTTAGTATGGTAATTAAACTTAACCAAAGTAGTCTCCCGAATGAGGAATAATTTAGTTTTCAAACAAATTATATCTAGGTACCCAAATTAGGTGTCGACTAGAAAGCAAAAAGTGTTATAGTATAGAAAATAGTATTTTTTGTTCCTACTGTGAAGTGCTATTCACAATGGAAACTTAAACACGTTTGACTTACTTATTATACTGTATTCTGCTCAGCGATTGGCCAGCTTTAAGTTCTCCGGCAATCGGAGCGCAGAGTGCAGTAAAAGCGTCGAATGGGTTTACGTTTTGATTATGAAAAGCAAGTCACACACTAGTGCAACCTTGAAATGTAATATGAGTTAAAGATTAAAAATGTGTGTTCTGGGGTGACCAAACCGTTCTATTAAGTCCACAAACAATAGTTATACAACTAATAGAGTATTTTTTTTCAATTTATGAAAATTTATGTGAGGATTAGGTAATATTAAGATACGTTACCAGATATCTAGTAGGTATAATAATATATTATATGTTTAATTGCTCATTACGTCAACGCCATAGCACGAAACCGTTTTTTGGTAAAAGTGAAAGATTGGGTAAAATAAAGCAAAAAGGCAATAAAGAATCCATGTATCATTACGACCTTTCAGGGTAACAATAAAACACAAAAAAAGCCCTAAAAAGGTACTGTTTTCACAGCGTGACCAGAACACTCCGAAATATAGGTAAATATGTTTGAAAGGTGTATTGTATTGGGGCTTTTCTGACGAATATTTTGGAGGTATATATTGGACCGATTATGACGCGGTAAGTTAATGAGGACCTATCGGATGTCATCGGGAAGTTATTTTGGTTGAATATATTGGACCCATTGTGATGCGACAAGTTAATGAGGACCTATCGGAGCTATTGGACCAATTATGAGTGGGTACGTTATCGCGGACATATCGGACGTTATCGGAAGGTTATTTGGTTGAACATGTCGGACGAATACGTTAAAGGGATATGATACTACATTTGTTATTTAAGATGGTTTTATAATTCTGTCGGTTTTATCGGAGGCTTATGATAGGGATATAGATATAAGTTATACATCGGGTTGGGTAAATTTTTCACATCCTTTTTCAGAGCTTTGTTCCCGATTTTATTATAACATATATATTATATATATTTATACTATTACACAAGGAATTAGGGCGTGACAGTCTTATTTTACATCCATCTTTACAGCCATCATTCTGTCTTTAAATCTATAATGACCACTCCTCAACAAGCATTTACAAGTATGCAGAAAGCCAGGCCAGAGTACGTACGTAAAACTTCTTACAAATAGAGATTATTTTTGCAGATCAAAATTATTGCCTTAATGTCCAGATAGTATCTATTTTACAGCTGAAGGTGCTGGGAAAAAGCTGCCGTGTTGTTATTCTGCAGGGATCGTATTGATACATGGGCCTTATTAGTGACTTGCCTCTTATTTGTCAGTTGTGTGTGTGTTTATGTACACTCAATCTTCATTTGAATATCTTTAAAAAAGGAAGACGTTGTCAGTTCCTTCAGCTTTAAAATCTATTGACTCTAATGTTATTTGAGTTTAACTTCTGTGGTACATTATCATATTTTATTTGTTTGGCAATCAAAAATTAACATAGGACTAATATGTATAATAGTTGATTCTTATCTTCATAACCTAACCTTCATATAATTTTCTTCTTTGATGATCTAATGTATACTTTGTTTCTTATTGTGGTAGGTTAAAAATTCTATAAATAACAGTTTGGGGGCGCTAATATATTGGTTTGGTCAGGGTAAACGGCATTCTGCTACATGACAAGTATGTAAGACAACATTTGGTCGATACACCAAATGTTATCTTACATGCTTTTATGATAACATTTGGTGTTTCTTCCAAATATTATCTTATAAGCTTGTCGTTAGCAAAAAGTATGTATCCTTTTGTCTGTGGAATGGAGAAGAATTGTGATTGTTTTTTATGTATGCGTGTTTGTTGTATAAATGTTTGTACGAGTGTGTGTATGTTTGGTTAATTATAAATTATTAACTCAAATCACTTTCAATGTTCACGTTCATAGCATAAAAATGTTTAAATGTGCTATTTTCTATTACGAAACATTTATTGTTTTCTAATCTACACTTTATTTTTTGGGTCGTTAGGTATACTTTTGTTTGTAACCTCAATTGTCCCTTTAGTACGGTGGTTACTTCTGGTCAAGTTTGATGGTCTAGACTAATTTTATTCAAAAAAAGGATAAAAATCAAAAATAAATTCGCATGTTTTTTTCTTATACTTGATATAAAACTATTATCGTTAAAATAAGTATAGGTTAGTCTGGCAAACATTTGCGTTATGAATTGGTGAGAGTAAATTTAGTTTAAATAATTAAATAGTAATATATATATATATATATATTTAAATAATAGCAAATGGGCAAAACATAAAAAAATACCTTTTGTACGCCGTTGTTACATATATGTAACATGCGAAATTGCTATGTATATATACAAATATAAAAATAGTATAATACGAAATAACCATTTTACGAAGTTTTGGAATCGTACATTTAAAAAAGCATATACTTATTCAACAAACAATTTATAAATTAAACCTGTATTTTCATTGGTACAGGGTATATAATTATATCAATGAATCATCACCACGGCGTTCAAAAGGTTAATCAAACCATAAATTAAAAGTCAATCGGCTCTGTGTAAGTTGAAATAGAACTAATTAAAAATATGTCTGGATATTATGACACAGCGCCATCTAGTTCCGTGGTATCCGTAACACAAGCCTAGTTGGCTTGTGTTACGGATACTAGATGGTTGATATACTACATATATACTTTTTTTTTGTATATACATACTTATTATACATAGGTACATCCATGACTTGGATACAAATGTTAATGCTGATCACACAAACATTTGTCCCTACCGGGATTCGAACCCGGGACCCGTAGCACAGAAGGCAGCGTTAACTACCGTTGGGCTAATCGGGTCGTCATTTAACTGAGTTCTGTACATATGACTTTTAATCTTTCTTTTATATTCATTCAAGTATTTTTAACCAACTTCAAAATGGAGGAGAATCTTTTATTTTATGTATGTTCATTTATTTTATTTTATTCAGTACCATTTATTAATGACATAAAGCATAAATTATATCAATTGTATTGTTTGGATAGCTCTTCTTAAGGGTCGAGCTAAATAATGTCCACGTTTGTTGTATACGTAATCACCAATCATGACTAATTATATCAATTATATACACTTCTTAATTCACATAATGTAACTAGACTATTTTATTGAACAACATACCAGAAATCGTCACTTTAAAAAATTGCGACGCTATCTAAGTAGTAAAGAATTATTATATTTCAATTTATAAACTTAAGATTACGTCTTAAATATATTTGCAAGTACAAATATCATTTACAAAATCTTCGGTAATAAAACCGCGATAGTAATTTATATACAATGTCTATACTTTCATTAGATATGTTGATAAAATGATTCTCTGTTTTAGTCCAGGAAATAAACAGTCTGTATGGGAAATTTTATCCAAATCTATATGGTAGATTTTGCGTGATCAAGTGACAAACATACAAATGTTCACTTACAACTTTTTATTAATGAATAGTTAAGATATTTTCCTGTAAAAACTGCCTATATTTTAAGTTAGACCTAAAGTACATGAATGAAAACTGCATTCAATTCCATGCAGCAGTTCGTGCGTGGTACGTGTGCAAACATACAAACAAACAGATTCACAATTCAGAAATATTTTAACAGTTGACGAAGTAATGAACAACAAACAAGAAATTACGTAAAAAAATATTTGAACAGTTTATCGATGACAATGTTTGTGTGTAAACATACAAACAGACAGAAAAAAGTAGGATATTTTTTTATTATATGGTTGACCACAATCTCACTTGATGGTTAGTGAATTTAGTGATTGTATGTGGTCCGAGATAAAACTCACTTACCTTATATATGTCCCTATAAATATAGAGTCAACAGTCAGCCTTGTGAAATGTTATAGATAACATCATTTATTAATGAGCTGTGGTAGCCTAGTGATGTGACCGGTGGCCTGATATGTCAAAGATCTCGAGTTCAACCCAAAGGCACGCCATCACTGACTTGAAAGCTCAAACGGTGAAGGAAAACATCGGGAGGAAATCTTCATGCTTGAGAGATTTTCTCGATGGTATGTGAAGTCTGCCAATCCGCACTTGGCTAGTGTGGTGGAATAATAACCTAATAAACATCTCTTTTATTTTTTCGTGTTAGAAACGATGGAACAATGTTTTAATTATTTTATTTTGGTTTCGTTTCGTTAATTTTTCTTTCTGAAGTTTCTTCAGCGTATCTTCAATTAACTTTCCTCAACTTCTCCCAATTTAATTAATTAAATTCATGCCTACTGTTGTCTATAATTAGTTTCCTGACGGTTTTAGCCCATAATGCCGAACTAAGTTTCAGAACTCTTACTTATTTTGTATTTTTTTAGTCATAACACTTAAACCAAACACAATTTTACATCTGTTTGATTTAATGACAGGGTTTCTATGTCTAATACTCGCGTAAGTGTAAGAAATGTAAATGTAATTTTATAATTTAAGCTAGCTACTGTGCTCGCAACTTTGTCTACATACATCCTGAAGTCACGGTTGGTGCAGTGGCCGAACGATCGGCTTCTGCGCTGTGGGCTGCGGGACGATCCCCGCACTGAACAAATGTATGGCCTACACATACATAGTTGTTCCGGATTTGGGTGTTTGTGTGTGTGAAAATTTGTGTTTGTAAATGCAGCCACGACACAGGAGAAAATCCTAGTGTTGGCAAAAGGTATTTTTTATATGAGAAAAACCAAAATTTTAAGCTATCCTTTCTCTCAAGTTGGACTTAACTACACACTAAGTGCAGTTTCTTCAAAATCGGTTCATTAGGTTAGAAGTTCATAGCGAACAAAGAAAAAGTGACATGATTCTTTTTTATGAGATTATAGCTTTTTTGTTTTATATTGTCATTACAGTCATGGATTCCAATAAATTTTATTGTTAAAAATATGTCTAGCTAGATAACAATCATTTTAAGTACCAAGTTAAGGAATCACTTCAAAACTAAGCTAATATTTAATTAAATACTCATTTCTTATTTAATTATGTTAAAGGTCCATGCCGTATCTTCGAAGTTCATAAACATATATCAAAGTAATTTTGTATACCTAGAAGTATCTTGGATCTACAGCAACCGCAATGCAAAATCATTAAAAGCAAGTCGTTATAATAAAACACAGTCGAATAGAAAACTCCCCCTTCATCTAATCCTCAATTTTCAACCTTAATTCATATTAGTAGCATCCTAAATCCCTTATTCAATATAATCTTTCACTTTGCCATATATTACGCTCTTCTTTATGCGTAACATGCTTACAAATGAGGGAAAGGGAAATGGGTAAAAAAAGCCCGCCGGTGGGTAAACGGTCTTTAAAATATTTTATATCAAAAACATAATATAATTATAATAACGTATGTACTAATATGGAACATTTTGAAAGAGGCTACAAATTACCTACAGTTGTTTTAGTATGTCTTGTCTAACTTAATGTCTATCGTAACGCCATAGACTGCACACATTGTTCATGCAACACTTGTATAATAATCCTATTAGATTTATTTAATTTTATAAACACTATGAACATAATTTTATTGTTGATATTATAATTATAAGGATATATTTAGGTACTAGCAGTACTCGCACTCTGAAAAATATTGTAATGTATTATTTTGATACTTTTTGATGTTGTAATAAATGAATACATGTCTGTCTTTTCATTACAAAACACTTAACCTCGTTCAATAAGTCTGTTTACATGGGTAATTACTGAAGGAACTAAAATAGTCCCGGTTATTTATAGTTTTGATACATTTAATAAAACAAGGAATAACTATTGATGTTGGGCGATGATTCACTAATAAATGAGGATGCATTTAAGTCATTAATTTATTATCAAGATTTTTTAGGTATAAATATCATTATATAATTTATCATTCAGTATCAAATTTAACTGGCCTTCATGACAATTGAGGTCAAGTTACTTTTATTCATATAAACTGACTTACTGAAGAGATTTGATTGATAATTTATTTCTCTAAATATTTTGTTAAGAAAATAAACAAATAACGTAGGTTACATGATTATTAAGGCGAGTCACACACTGCTCCAGTTTACGCCGCAGGGTGCGTATTGACGGAGCCATTGATTTTTTTTTGTGTGTTGCACTACGCGTGTTTTCAATGCAAAGAGAGATACTTTCAAGCTGCGTTAGACAACGCGCCCTGCGCTACGCTGCGTATTATCGTACAGTGTGTAAATCGCTTAAATAATGTCTTGCATCATAATTAATACTAGACAATCAGTAAAAAATGCCACAATGTGATTTTTAATTTTCTTTTAAACCCAAGTAAACAGATTTCTTGAACGTAGATTCGTAGTAGGAGTAGGTACTATGTAGATTAGTTTCTTCTGGTACATCTCTCTATACTTATTGACACGAAGTAAAATATTATTATTCAAACCAACTACTAATATAATCTTGTTACAGCCGATAGGAACTTAAGATTTAGATTACCTCGCTAGGCACCTAAACCCCCCATGCAGGCAAAGATTTAGTTACATGATGATATTTTCTTACTCATAAAAGCTGTAGAGTATTTAAGAATTTCGAGTCATGCTACTGTATCGCTCTGAAGCTAGACTTTTCTATCACTTATAGTGATAGACATAGAACACAAAACAGCGCTAAAGTGCGCATGCGCCATGCCGTTTTATTTTAAAATGCATGCATGCATACTTCGCAGCCACTGCGCAGTCTCTTGTATACAACTTCACAGCGGAACGCTTACATTACGCCTATATTATTCTTATATACACCCTAGCGATATTCCATAGAATTTCTGGATGAGTGAGATAGTACATAAAAATTGTGCTCTCCTTCCCACGCATGCGCGTTACCGTTTTCATCTTACAATGAACTATTGCGCTAACACTCGCACACAACTTCAGGGGGGCACAGTTACATTAAACTGATACTTTACCCGCCAATATTCAGATTAAAATTGCCTAAGCCATCAGAGGTATCTGACAGATAGTAATCATAATTACACATTCACCGCTGAAATTACCTTATTGGTAGGTAAGAACCCTTATTGAAAATCGCGTAAAACAAAGGAAAGGGCTTGTGCAGAGTTTATGTACATCATAATGTATAATATAACACTGCTATTTTAATGTCTGGATTGGTTGGATTTGTTGGATGGTTTAACTCTCACTTTAATTTGTCAGAGATAACTAGATACAAATATTGTATAATGTCATGTCAGATGGATAATCGGATCACGAAGGGTTTTACTGTGTCAATGTCTCGCATATTTTGATATGCCCTTTGGGATTCGTAATTTGGCAGCTTTTATTTTGGAGGGTTATAAAATCGAGAGCTTTGTCGGAAGAAAATAGTCCGTCTTGTGTTCGGTTTCAAAACTGGTCTCTTTTTGATAAAGTCATCTTTGTCGTTTCATTTAAAGTTAAAGTGTGAATTGTGATATTTTTAGCGAGTAGGTATAGGTACCTATATTTTTTTCAGATCACTTATTTCTCTTATTTCAGCTTGTAGTAAAGAATCCGATTCCATTGTAAATGACGATGAACTTTTAACTGTTTCAGTGTTAACAGAGTACTCTCTACAGGTTATGTGTTCATCATAGAGACCATTTGTTACTTACTTTAATCAGTTCAAGAATTTGAGGTTAGCTATTACAGGATATTTTTTGCCTCTGTTTTGAAAGAAGGGATAGACCGGAGGTAAGGATAACGTGGGGTGAAGGTAGGTTGGGAGTAGGGTTGTAATGTCACAGGATATTTTTGTTGGTCTGACAACGTTTACAGGTACACCAGTTGGCAACCGCTCAGTTATGGTGAAGTAAGTATTTTATAATACATAGGGTCTTCACAAGCTCTTTCCTCTCGCATAGCTAAAATAATAATTATCATATTTAAAAAGGTCAGGACCATATAACCTTATTTTCAAACCAATAAAAGGCACAAGACGGTCGGGCGACCGTCCTGACAACATTTGACATTTCCGTGCACACAACGTTAACACGCTTCATGGCTAGATTTAATCAATAGTACCTCTGTTTCACTCCCATATTTAATAGTCATAACTACTTTCTGACAGATTTTCTTTGTATTAGAAATCGCAAGCCCTTTAGGACATTGGCTGCTGCCAATACACTTATGTATTCGTAACATGCCTCTGCCACGCATTTGTCTTATACTATTATTTATCTGTTATGCAAAACCAGTGCTTGAGGCGATTCACACACTATCCAGCCCTACGCGGCGGAGTGTGTAGTGATGGGGCCATGGAATGCTTTTTCTGTGTGTTGCACGTGTTTTCAATGCAAAGGGAGATGCTTTCAAGCTACGTAAGAATAAGCACGTCACATGGTGTCCAGTGTGTGTAACGCTTTAAACACGTATGCGTGTCTTTCACTGAATACAACAAGATATATCATATATAATATATATATATATAAATGAGGTAGGTCGTTTTTTAAAAATTGGACTTCATTGGTGTTTCTCAAGCGATTTGGTTAGTTTTAAAGGGTACATAATAGTGTGGAAGACACATGCTTATAGGTACTTTCGGCACTTATACGTGTTACAGGCACATTAACATTGCAAATGACATTTATTCAGTATAGTAGGTGGCAGCGAATATGTTAAACTTATTAGGAGATTGTAAGATCAGACAAAACACAAAGTAACAAGTCCTATCAAAGTAGCAACCCTACATCCGTATATCGACCACGCGAAGATGTCAACTTGAGCAGACGTTGACAGGTAAGAACTGAGGAGTGACGTGAGGTGTCTGTCACTGGGTTCATAATATGTAAGCACAACAGCTGTTCTTTAGCCACAGTGTAGAATGGTCAATGGTAAAACTGGGTTCACACGACTTATTGTACGTACTGCATGTTTTAGTGCCAAATACATCTTATACAATAAACGATATACGTCAGCTGTGCAATTAAAAACGTACCTATCTACACCATTAAATAAGTTTATCAAATACTCACAGAACCTGTTAAGAAAATCAAATTCATATATATCATCAAATTGATGTATGAAAACAGGCAAAATCCTAATCCTATATTTTACCCAAAAGAAAATTATGAAGTATGAAAGCCGCCCTAAATGACATTCCTAAACTGTTTCGATTGATGAATGGTTATAGGTATAGAAGAATGTCCCGGGTCTGCATAGTAAGGCAGGCAGCTTTAGGTGGTTTCACCTCATGAGACATTTTTATACATACATAAACACAGACCTAGAGGTTTTACGTTTACATACATACATACATACACTCACGCCTTTTTCCCATTTCCATCTCGTCATGCACGGGCGCCGTTTACGAGTACTGCGTACCTGACCTTACGTTTTATGTTTATGTTAAGCTTAACAGAACTCTTGAAGTTTATATAATATTTGAGTATCTGTCATACTTGTAAAAGCTCATTTATCTATCCGTAATATCATTTTCAATCCGCACTCATCGACATTTTGTCATTTTCCAAGCAGGCATATATTATGTTAATTTTCAGGTGTATACGTACATAAATATTAAAACAAAAATTGACCTTTTTATCTCATTTATTATATTAAAATAACTAGAAACAATCTTGTGAATGTATAAAAAGTGAATGTTCATATATTATATAATAATTAGACGAGTATAGATTAATAACTCTACAAGTTTTTGTAAGTATAACACTTAAACCTGGGTATGTTTATACGAGTATTTACATTATGTTGAAGTAGTATGATTACATGAAATGAAACCCAGAAAACAACACTTTACTAAGGCAATGTTTTTCACATACAATATTCTGGCGATGTTTTTTGACATAAAATAACCCATAATATATTACGGTGAAGGCAGCTTATTATATTCTGTACACAAAAAGGTAACATAAAATCAATAAAAATAATTAAAGTGTTGACAGTTCACAAAATCTGTTGGTCAATGTGACAACGATGTGGAAAACAAAATAGCAGCTTGTTTTGATAACAAAGCAGAGTTACTAAAACACTCTTTTGCTGGATAACATGTTGCTCTCGATTTTATGTCAATGTTTCGAAAAACGTTTTTCATTTTCAGTCAACATGTTAAAATAAACTGCAACATGTTAGCCACCTTCTAGTACAAATACAATACTTACGATCATCTAATACGTAGTGGAATATTTGTTCAGTATTTTTATAGGCACTAAATAGATAAATAGTTTGTTCTGTAGGGAAGTCAATTTAAAACTGTGGATAGTTAGGTATGTTTTAATAACATGATTATGGATTTAAATATGAAACTACTTATTTATTTTTTAAGTTTCTAGATCATTGCAGCGTTTTTGTTTGTTTTTATAGCCATTACATATTATTAAGTTATTAAATATCCGTGCCACAGCTCGATAGATTTGTTTTATATTTTATTTGTCTTCATTTTTTAAACCAAGTTGTGAGACATGCCAATGTGTAATTTCGCAGAAAATACGTAAATTGTAATATTATGTTTTAAAGTGTCAATAAAGATCGTAGCAAATCTTGATAACGTTAAAATATTTTTACTTTTGCGAGGCAAATGCTTCTTTCGACAAAACATGTTAGGAAACATGTTTCATGCGATTTCAAACTATATATATTTCAGCGTAAGTTATCTGATCCCTTCTTATTGTATTGGAAACGTATGGTAAGTTTAAACCTTCCATATTTATCAGATCAACAAGCATCCATGACGTTAGATTGTATTGATGTTCACATTAAAAAAGTATGCCGAAGAAACTTGTCTATGACATATTATCTATTTGAACTATGTAATTTTTATTTTTTTATTAATTTTTTATTCCAAAATGGTAAGTATCTTATTAGCTAAGCCCCACAAAACCGTTGCAATGGTTTGACTTATACACACCACAATGTAAGGTACCACTCAGCATCTACGTATTCAGTAAACAAGAAGGTAACATAAAAATAAATTAAATTAAAGTGTTAACAGTTTATAAGAAGGTTTATCTGTAGGCCCATTTATCAACGATGTGTGAACCAAAATAGCAACTAGTATTGAGTAAAGAACAGTTGGAGTAAACAATAATTGATATTATGAACCAAAGATTTTCAGAGAACAATGGCTGGCACCATTCACATCAAAACATGTTGTAGTCAGTTTTCTGTACATGTTTCCAACAACAACGTTCGAATTGTCAGTCAGCATGTTTGAAGAAACTGTGACACGTTTTAAAAATTGTTTCATACATGACTATTCCACACCGCAGCGCTTTTATTTGTTATTATAGTTATTGCTTTTTAAAAGAAATTCCTATAATATAAAAACCGTTGAACTCAATAAATTGCTTTTAGTCTTAATTTTTTTAGCTCTGTTTATAACAAGTTGTGAGACAAGTCAAAAAAACAATCAGCAAAAAATATTTATAAAACTGTCAATTTTAAATAAATTTATAAAGCTAGGACTTCTATATAAATAAAATAAAACATTACTGTAAAAAATCAAACAATGGCGTATAATTTAAATAACAATGCAGATATTTTAATTTACAATAATTAATTCAACACAGAACATCCTGTAAAATAAAAAGACATCTATTTCAGTGACACCTTTTCAGTTAACAGTGTTATCAACTTATCAATATATCGAGGTGGTAAAGTATTTGGATATCTCGCTAGCCTAGTGCGGTATTCGGTCACACGCTATTGAGGAAAATCTATCAGGCACGCAGGTTTCCTCACGATGTTTTTCCTTAAGCGTTTGAGCAGGTGATAAATGCGCACATGATACCTATCGAAAAGTAAACGGTGTCCTTGGAGTTCGAAATCAAAACATTTACATCTCAGATCATACACCATTAAGTTTAAGTTTTGCTAACTTGAGTAATCCATTTAATCGGTTTAGTCTTATTTTGAAATTCTTTCACAATGATTATGGGAACTACAGATTCATTAAATCTTGCGACAAATTTTTGCGTGAATCTAGATCACAACAAATCTTAATGTCGTTCAAAGATTTTTACATTTGGAGGCACTGTAAACGCTACAACCAACAAAACATGTTACGAAACATGTTTCATGCAATTTATTGTGAAATCTTAAAATATGTACGTTTTTCAGCGTTTAAAATTCCTTATTTATCCTCCTTATTGTATGATTGAATGTACGGAAATGCCGCAGCAAGATCTAAATAAATCGTCCGTATATTCCAGACTCAAAACATAGAGCATCCATGGCGCTTTATTATATTGATTTTCACACCGATAAAAAGTGTGCTGAAGATATTTTGTCTATGACATCATATCAAACTAACTTTTTAACTTAACTGAACCAATAGCTTTTTAGACGCGGAAACAATCATAAGCACGGGATTTACCAGAAATCAAGCTTATATGTTTTTCGCGCTGAGTATAAAGTTAATAGAAATGATTTATTTCTTAGACTTACATTTAATATGTAAATAGATTTTTGGAAACGAGGATGGTGGTACAACAAGTGTTAGTGTAAGTTTGATAAAAAAATGCGTTTTTGATTTTTCATGTATAGTTAAGGGTACACACAACCCAACAAACGCTAATTATAGTGATAGAATATAGTCCTCGGACTTCAGATAACCTGCCGAGGTATTTGGGGGTGTAGTCTATGGTACTAAAGCCTTAAATTATCTTAATCTGTAATGTACCGTAATGGCTACGGGCAGGCACAATAATTTAAGTAACGTTGAAGCAATTCTTCATCATCATCGTCAGTCTATATTCATCCACTGCTCGACGCAGGCCTCCCCTAGTGAACGCCACAGAGCTCCATCTTCGGCTATACAAATTGTTATTTGCAAATATTTTCTGATACAACTGCTTCTTACTCAAGTCATCCGTAGTTGCAAACAGTGTAATCCAATACTAATTTGTTTGACAGGGGCTTATCGTTAAGAATCGTTCATGTTTTTGGTGCTATGTAAAATTATCCAGTTCCGTATTACCTCGATTTTGTTTATGGTTACTAAAAAATTTTTCAAGCAAAAATTTTTGTTGGAACTTATGAGCAACAATTACCATATAATATGTATCGCCTTTGTCTAAATAAAAACAATTCACATTTTAATTTGTATTTGTGCGTGAGTACTAGCCTTAAGGGTGGACCATAAACAATCCCGTAGTGTAGCCCGGCATCTATAACAAAATGCGGGGTAGCCTTCCGATGACCTATAAACACTTATAGGTTACGCGATAAAGGCGCGTACAGGAGTGAGGATCTAATTTACCACGATTTCTGACAACGACGATTTATTTACTACAAAAGTAGTTAATGATTATATCTTAAAAGAATATTTTTAGCTTTTATGAGTATATAAATCAGTAATCATAGGGCGTTTTTAAAACATCTAAAGTGACTATCTATATTTAAGAGTTACTTTTACAGGCAATGAATGACGAAATATAGTATAATATAGTATCTATAAAAAGCACATATGTGAGGTTGCTTTTGTAATATTACTTAACCTCGATTCGTGATCAATCACAAAATACATCAGTATTATCACAGTATTAAATCAACTTAGTAAATACTTAATAACAATAGAAAGTTTCTTCACAGTGGACAGGAGAGAAAGAAAAAATACTTTTTATTCTAAGCTCGCATAGGACTGAAGTTTTTACAGAACGACAACAACAGTTATAGTTAGGAACGATTTTGCACAGTTAGTAATCATGAAATCCGTCTAACTATATTACTTTGTAGATAAGTGAATGTTACGTCCAAATTCGAAAAGGCTTTTCCTCTTTCATCATTTTGTTTAGGTTGTTAATTTGTAGCCAGTATTATCTGCATAGCAACAAGCGGGCCTCTATGAACGACACCTGAAATTGCACTTGCGCAATAGTAATCAATCAATAATTTTATTTAGGGCCCCGGACAGGTAAGTACGTCAGTACAGAACGTCGCGAATCTTCGTCCACTTCATCGGACTAAGAGCGTTTCCGTAAATTAAATAAATCGTTTAAGTGTATACAGAGCTTGTAAATCGGCTACGAATCGGTAAATATGCGTGCTAATTAAGTGTAGGATTGTTTCAAGTTCATTTTAATAGTTTTTATAGTATGTGTGGTACCGCTGACATTATCTATGTATATTGCGACGTGATCCTAAGTTTGAGAACATAACGTATCTTTAATAGTTTTTACTGTTGCCTATAAGCATTACATTGATATTATCTCTCCCCGCTTTTTAATAAGACAAGGGTTTACCATATTGCGTTGTACCTCAATGATGAGCTATCAATTTGAGCAATGGCGAGTCAATCAATACCATGTACCTTTGTAATAATTCAAAGTGTAATCATTACGTAGCAAGAGCGAGTACGAATGATATTGTATAATTTTGCCTCTGCGACAAGTGTTGTTTATAATATTTTTGAACTACTTAGTAATGATATTTTTTCTCAAATGTATACCTGCGAAATCAGTTACTATTAAATATGGATGTATTATATGTCTATTAGAATTTAGGTAGGTTTCTTGCTTGTGTCTACATATGCGTTGTGTGCGTTTTTATCATATGTGGTAAGAGAAAGGCCATGATGATGATTCCTGTCAATGCCTCATTTGATATGTTAATTGTATATATATCGTTAATATTTGCGCCTCTATGGTTTTCTTTGTTCGACCGCCATCAGTCTCGATGTCACGTTGTCGAGTTACGCAATAGAATCCAAAATGGCGTCGCCTTTAAGTGTATGTTGTTATTTTTCCATCACTAACTAATCAATTACGTAATCTCAGAATCTTAATAGCTGGCGAATATTAAATTAAATTTGGTGGGTCTCATACCGAGTGCGTAATAAGTTAATAACCTTTTACAAAAAACGAATTGTATTGTGTCGTATTTAGGGTTCCGTACCCAAAGGGTAAAAACGGAACCCTATCACTAATTTATCTGTACCTTTTCATATGATTACGAGACTCATTAAAAAAATGTAAACTATTTTGGAATTAGGGGCTTTTTTACTCTACCAGTCTCAGCAAATATGTCATTCTACCTTGATTTAACGTTTTATCTTGTATCAATTTCAGAAATGGCTTACAACTCATCGAGCGGTAGAAAAAGCCAGCAGTGGCGCTTAGATCTGGCCAGAGGCACCGATCAGCTTGCTCAACAGGATGCCCCAAGGGAACATCACCATGCGGCTTATCACCATCACGTGGTAACCAACACCATTTGCTGCTCGAAGCCAAACTGTGATGAAGCTAAAGTCGAACTGATGCCGGAGCATTTCTATCATTTTGAACCTGGTAAGCCACCGCCTTGTTTTTAGAAGCTAAGTTATGTTCTTAGTTCAACAGAGGCTATAATTGCTGCATAGATTATGTGTTTGTTCCAGTGCAAGTTCCAATGCCAGCCTCGGCTCCGGCTCGGGCCCCAGCTCCGGCTCGGGCTCCGGCTTCTGCTCCGGCTCCGGCTCGGGCTCCGGCTCCAGCTCCGGCTCCGGCTCCGGCTCCGGCTCCAGCTCCGGCCCCGGCTCTGGCTCTGGCTTCGGCTCCATCTCCAGTTACTCTAGTCGGGGAGCCTATGATCCCGCCGTACTGCCCCTGCATGCTCAACAGGGGACATTTGGTCAGTTACTGCTGTGTGCGCCGTGACTGCGATGACGCCTCTAGGATCGGAAACGTCCGCGAGCGCCCAAGTCACCGCAACCAGCACAAATATTAAGATGTTGTATCTCGGTGTTGTGAAATATGCATCCTGCATGCGTTTACCCCATTTCTTTAATCCAAATACTATGTTGTCCTGTTCGAAAATTATTTTTGAACAGTTTGAAACAAGATGGGAAGCAAACACATATTTAGGCTGAATTTCTGATAGATCTCTTTATTGGGGATTTTAAAATTCTATACAAATCACTGGCTTTAAACATATTAAAATAATAATAAAAAAGATAATTCAGGGTTCACGAATTAGATTCAAACGAAAACACTTCCAATCATGTTCAATGTGTTCGATGTTACTGGATGTTACTTGATGTCACTTGATGTTACTTGATGTTACTTGGTGTTACTTGATGTTACTTGATGTCACTTGATGTTACTTGATGTTACTTGATGTTACTAGATGTTACTTGATGTCACTTGATGTTACTTGATGTTACTAGATGTTCTCGTGTCATCTTCGTGTTTCCTGGCCGTTTATTAAGAGTCAGACTAGTATTGTAAGATTGTTTTATTAATTTGGATAGTTATTTCAAATGAAAGTTATTAGAAATATGAGGATTGTGCCAAATGTGTCATAGTTAGGACTCAGTCCGCCTATCTTCCAGCAGGGGAGTGATAATGGTTTTATATTATTTACCTTTTTCGAAAACTTTACATTATTTTAGATAGGAATCTCTCGTAAGCTATATTTTATTGTAATCTCAAAATGTCATATTTAGTTGTTGATTAATTTATCAATGTTAAGTATTCATATTTATAATACAAACCAAATTATTTTTACTCTTTTATGAATGTATTTTTCTTCGAAATTTTACTGACTGTTACTATGTTATAATCTACTGTACTACATTTCGGCAGGTATACCTTACTACTTCGAAATAAATCTGCAATTAAATGTTATTTATTGATGTGAATCACGTTTCTTACTAATCTACTCTCAACTATTGTATGTACTAGAATAGAATAGAATAGTTTATTATATATCTCATTGTACAAGTTTCCTAAAAGTAATACTAATGAATATACATATCTGTAAGAGGTTACGTTGTTGACGACTGTACTAGTATAAAATCTTTGGTACCATTTGTTTTTTATTGTATTTATATTTTTTTTCTGAATGGCCATTAGTTCTACTATGACCCATTTTAAGGTTATCCATTCATTACCGGACACCCTGTATATATACATATATATATATATATATATATTTATTGTAGATGAAGTCGTGTATATGTATGCATAAAGTAAGTACGACCCTAGCTAGTCATAAATCAATAATCCCTCCCTCCGTCCTATTACAAATATTGGTCCCAAATATTCACAAAACATCAAAAAGACGTACCAACTCTCAAATACTAAAAAAATAGGCCTCACTCTTCACACGTATGTGTCTAATATTATGAAAGAGAGAGACAAACAGATTTACTGAGAGATTGATTTATGATGTTCATGGGTTCGTCCCCATCTCAATTGCAAATCGTTCAGCAAGCTAGTAGAAAAAAAAAGACCAACATTTGGCCCATCGTAGGGTCTTTATAGTCGTGTGGGTATTGAAGTATACATTTAGGGTTGGTCCTACCGCTCCCGTTTTGAAGTTGCTATCTTAAAAAACTTTTAAATTAAACATCATTCGAAATTAATATTAGAACCTATATTCTCGTAGTTGTTATAAATCTCGATAGCCGTATTATTAGTGTTTTGTAACAATATGTATATGATACAAAAGGAAGACTAACATAAAAATTAGGAAAAGTCGGACTTATACTTAGTTTTAGGGGTAAAATTCTTTGATTAATGTTATTGCTACTATTTCATAACAACAAATTGAGATATTCCTCAACAAAAAATGAGCAATCATATCAAACGTGTGTACAACATTTCGTGCCTAATTCCAACGGTTGTAGATTCGATAGTTAACGTAGGGACCGTCGTTCTGTTGACCGTGAAGGTGTTTCATCCTACGGCGTCAATTCGTGATGTAACATCAGGTTGTCATGCCTAAAATACTTTACCATCGGAAGTGAACCAGCATGTCAATTCAAATAAAAGGAAAAGTGGGGATATCAGTCCCGCACGGAACGCATAAATATTTGATATGCCAACGTTCTGCGAATTTGTGTACGTGGGAATTTGTGTTCATAAATAATGCAACCACGATGTAGGAGAAATTTCTAGTGTAGGACGACATTTTTAAGAATACAAACTATATCGTATCATAGTAAAAAATTGTGTGTATTAGTGTACACACGTAAGAAGTGAAACTGCTTTATGACATCATTTTTCGAAAAATGATTTACTATTTACAACTTCACAGAAATTGGTTGAATAAAGCTAAATTAGATAAAGTTTATGCAAAAGGCTTTTAATATAATAGACATGCATTGGTTAAACTAGTTGTTTTCCAACTGTATTTTATGATTATTGATATAGGTAATTATGGTATCTACTCGAATAACATTGAATTTAAAAAGAGCGTTTGAATGAATAGTCTTCGATTTGTAGCTCTGTCAGTTCCAAATAATAGTGGGAACCAATCATAATCTTCTATTTATCAAAACGTCGATGTCTCAACCAATAGCAAGTTCTCAATAGAAAAACAAATGGTCTTGGTGTATTGGAAAAGGTATAGTTTTTAGTTGGCAAACAAACATCATGTTGCTATGGTTACCTATTCAAATAAAGATGGCGCGTAACGCAAAAATGTTACACTAATTTTTTTTTGAAGTTTCACTTCAAAAAAATATCAACATCATCATCAGCCTATATTCGTCCACTGCTGGACGTAGGCCTCCCCTAGTGAATGCCAAAAAAATATATAAATCAAATCAAATCAAATCATTTATTTCAATTAGACCAATACAGGCACTTTTGAATAGTCGAATTAAATTGAATTTAGTTGCACGGTTCCAAAAGGTAAGTCTTATGGAGAAGAACCGGCAAGAAACTCCATAGATACTCTTTTTAAATTAAATACAAAATTGTTGGTTTTCTTTTACAATGCTTTGTGTATGTAATATCAATATGAGACTGTATAAAAATATAAATATAAACTTGCAAAATACTTTTGGACAAGGAAATATTTATTTCACAGACAACCTTAGTGTCGCAGTCACGTCAAAAATGTTTCAGTTATGAATGAGTATAATTATTAGGTCTTTACTGCATTGATTGACTTTTTCATGAAATAGACAATCAATGTAGTTATATGCACTTTGAGGGCGGTTTTATTGATTTAAATGATTATAATTCTGTAACTAAATACCTATTACAGGCGCGAATCATATTTTGTTTAATGTTCAGTCAGACAATGACCGGCAAATTGCAAAAAACGTACGAAAATTTGAATTTCGCGGGCTACCGTGAAGCTTCCACCTTAAAACTTGAAATTTTGTCAGATACATGTTATTACGTAAGTAGTTTTGGTTTGTAGTTTCTAGAAATTCAACCCTATAAATTTATTCTTTACTTATGCTAATGGGCGCGCAAAGCCAATATCAGGTAACTAGTTATAAATAATGAATTACTATTTTGATCTTTATTTCAAAGGATTGTTTCAAGATTTATTATAAATATATATTAATAACTCTTTCGTCGCTTACTGGTAACACTCGCATCCATATTGCATCCATTGCTGCATTGGGGCGTCAGCGTCAACGCATTATTTTCAAATTTGATGCGCAATGTACAGCGAACGCAACTTTCATAGGGTTGGTAGTTGGCACCCAATCTAAACATTTTATAATAAGACCTATGTTCCTATATGCATGCTAGGTGGGGTCTGTACTTGCGCACTACACCAATCAATAGAGCATCAGTTACTCTCAGTTCGGGCGTGCGTTGCTAGACGGACCTTCTCTGTCCTTGGAAAATATTAAACTCTGATATTTGAAAGGCAGTTGAGTTTTGTAGATTTGATCTGTGAAGGATAAACCGCAGGTGAGTGAAATATTACAAGATTTTGATTTAAGGCGTATATTTAAAGAAGAGGGGGTGTGGCCAGTGCGCTTCGTTTTATACTATTGCGTTTAAAAGAAAATACATTTTCAAACGTTTTAGGCTGAAGTTTAAAAATATTATTTAATTTTAAATATTATTATGTTATTTATTTTTAATATTTTCCATGTGTATTTATATACTACTATAGATTCTATTCGTATACTACTATAGATGGCATAATAATCTAATTTCGTCAGTTGGATGTTGAAGAATTGTAGATTGCTACCTGTGAGATTTTTGTTTTTTTTGTTAACTGACTGAACAAACATCAAACACCTTATATTGTTCCTAAATCCTATTGAAGTAGGTACATGATTACAAAGAGAGTATTCCTATTCGTCGCACTATAGTTTCCCCTTTTTTAATATAGGATTCAACGACCGTCATAGTCTCCATTACATTAAATTTAATCAATCTTGTAAATATCGTTACAGAGTTATCATGGCGGGAGAATTATTGGTTAGGGCCACAAAGAAGGTGGGATGTAACAATATGACGCTGGCTGAAGAATCCTACTACAATCCGGACATCGGCGTTCCTGAAGAGGGAGCCACCGTCGTCCAACGGGGCTATGTCAACAAACTGAAGCAGAAAGTAAAGGAGGAACGGGAACTCAAAAATCTCACCCTGAACTACCTTGTCATGTCAATCTAAATCATACCTTATCCTGTCGTAATTCCGTACTAAATGTCGTGTCGTGCTGTGTCGTGTTTACTGTTCGTATCTGTACTGTACCATAGATCCGCTATATTAGGATCTATGATGATTTGTACTTGTATTTTATTTAGAGGAATAGAAAACTAACTAATTATACGGGGCACTGGGTCATTCAAAAACAACAGTATCGTACTATTAACTAAAACGTGCGGAAAAAGTCAGTTATTTAGTAAACATATTGTTTTGGTAACTAACTAGATCAATGATTTTGTGGTACAATTTAGTAAATATAGGTTGGAGATTTTTAATATTTTTCTTTTTACGACTGAGTTAAATTGTGGACATTAATTATTCTTCCTATGTATCCTTCAAACAATAATTGACATTCATTACTTTGCGTTTTATGTTTTATTGTGTGTTTCGCTTCTCTAAATAAAGTATTTAAAAGTACTATATATCTGGTGGTGGGTGTAATCTTCCCTCATATGCGTTTTCCTACCTTTCCATATATTTAATAATTTTATTTGTAACTTCATAGCTTCGGTTAACTTCTGTATTCATCTGTACTTTTTTTTATTGCCGTTATCTAATATTTACGAATTTTAGGAAAGTTTTACATAAATGGCTCAAATCTAGGAATGTATCGAGTTATTATATTTAACTATGAAGATTGTAACTATATTTTGAAGCTATATTTAAATTTCAGAAAAAAAATCTCTTACAAATTTACTGTTTAAAATGAATGTATTTTACTAATTATTTTACAATTAGGCTATTTTTTACCAGTTTTACCTACTATATTTAACTATTTTTCAGTGTAATCGATGTTGTGCCCTTTCTGTGATCAATGGTAATAAAACAATACAAAAATAATTGGCAACTTTTTAATCAACCTTTATTTTGTTCTTGAGTCATCTCATGTAGTCTAAAAACTAATTGTGATTAAGTACCAGTACCAATAACAGTAACAATAATAATTATTGAATTTGAACAATTAATACTCAAAAATATTTAGTTTTCTTATAAATTTACTAGCAGTCCTAGCCCACAGATTCACTCACCCAAGGGGCTCTTAATAATTGTAGCGTAGAGCGTAGCGTAGGGAGAAAATTAAAGGCTGCAGCCTTTAACTTTCCTCTAAAATCCAGCTATAAAATGCAAAAAAAATATTCTAATACTGAGTTGGCCTCTTCGTCTATTCCAGGCAATTTATTGTGTATTATCTAGTCGTTTTTGTTGGTTGAACAAACCGTTGCAGGAGCAACACATAGGTGCTACCACAGGTCTGAAATGGTAAGTTTGTGGTGACAGGTGTGAGATAGCTTCATGACGTTTCTGCCTATTGACATCGAGGGCTCTGAACCAGGATTCATCGCAATACTTGCTACCCTGCATATTACGCTTCCGCCATTCAGTTCAGTACTCAGCGAGGTTAATTGCAATTGGCAGAACCTCAAATATTGATATGAATTACTGGGATAAATTACTTAAAAATATATTACTATAGGGACCCTGTATTAATTTTGTTCAAAACGCTGGAGAGAGGGGCCATTAGCTTTTCAGGGCCGTTTCATAGTCGTATAAATCATAGCTTCTGCTGACAGCTCACTCTTGCAATATCTTCAGTCGACTCAACACTCCTCATATCTGGGGCTATCAATATTTGAGCTTCCAGGTTCTGCCAATTACAATGAAGCGCGCTGACTACTGAACTGAATGGCGCAAGTAATACCTAATCTTTATTATCTATTAGGTACTTAATCGACGACCTGGTAAAGGTCACTGGATGTGTGTAGCGCAGGAACATTAGTCGTGGCGATTCTTGGGGAAGACCAGTCCAGCAGTGGACGTCTAACAGTTTATTTGATGATGATGATGATGATGAAATACTTAATAACTTTTTCATTTGTGTGCCATGGACATGTTTCTTTATTATTAATCATATCAAAATATTATTTTATTTTGTAGCTAACTGATGTAAATTGCTATACTGTGTGGAAAATGAATCGTGCTTTGAAATTGCTATTCGGGGTGGGCGACCCGGCTTAACCCACATTAATCCGCTACTGGTAATTTATTTAATATTTAAAATATAAATTATTATTTATTATTGGGGAAGGGAATAATGAAGACCTAAGAAAAGAAGGGGTTGTATGAAGTTTTGACAATAGAGTGAGCAATAAAGTGATAGATAATAGGAACGAAAACTAAAACCAGTTTGCTTGCAGGCCTCATATAAATGGGCCTATGACAGATGTGTACCTAATAAGGTGACAATTATGATTAATAAGACTATAAATGTATTCAACATTTATTGTTAAAATAGTAATTTAATCTAATATGGAGAATATACGCCAGCCACCATTAAAATATTATCTGTGTGTTCTGAAGTTCCCTAAACGTCAATAGTAATTAATATCATGGTGGCCAATGGCAGGCGAGGATTTCTCATGCGTCAGCATTAACTCGACGCCATTGACCATTCTAATCAATTTTTTAATTCTTTTGCATAGACAGATCTATGGTAGCCATAGACTAATGCGTTTTGGCTAGAATTACTTAGTTTATAGTCCTAAGTACCCTGGGACGTATCGAGATCGAAAATTTTAGATTATATTAGCATTACATAAACCTTCAGAGAGCGAGCCATAACTCAGAAAATAATACAAAAGTCTGATTTATTCTCGCTTTGACCTTATTTCATGTCGATATGGTAACGATATCGGAACCTGTCACCTGATCCAGCGACTTGTACCTACTCGATGAAGGCCATCTATTGATGAAAACACCAAAACACCGACCGTGTACCCTGGCTTGCCGTTGTACCGAAGGTTTGTAAGATATGAGCATACATATATTCGTAATAATCTATTCGAATCTGCTTTTGCTCATTACTCTCAAGAATTAATAGGGTAACTTAATTGGGGCTCAATAGCTAAGCAACAGTAGCCATAGGGGGTGTCTCTTAGCTACAGTTGCCAACCGGGAGTCAGTCCTCGGCTTAATGCATTGCCTGGCAACATCTTATTAGTACAACGGGTTCTGAGAGCGATTTTTTATGAGTGAATATAATACTTCTAGTCCCCCTCGAATTGGCACCAAACAAGTCGAGTAAGGGTGAGATAACATATTGCTCAGGGAACGTTAAAACTTGATCTTTTTTAGTATTAAGATATGTGGTACACCAGCTGGATTGTCACTTAGCATTTTAGGAGTATTCTACATAGAGCAGACTTTAGGTACGTGTAGACAGTGGGTATCAGGCTTTATACACTATTGCACTTGCGCAATTGAACCGCCTGAAAATCAATAAACGCACTGAAAATTCAGCTTCAGTTGGGAGCGTCGAGAGCGGTCCACTGTTACAGCAGCATCCGTATCTTTCTCTAGTTTGTAATCAGTGAATCACCGACGAAAGAATCACCTACGCTTAAGTAAGTAGAACTTTTAATAAGTGTTACATACATATTTGAATTAGGATACCGGAAAAATTACAAAGAGACCTTAACATCACTTTTTTTAAATCGTGAGTGACCTTTTGCATTTTCGTAATAAGTTGCAAATATTTCACCGTACGATGCTCCTGGCGAATTAGAAAAAACGAGCGCGACGCGCGAACTTGAATATTAATCTATTAATAAATATTTAATACAGATATTTCATTATTTATACTTCTTAACTTGTTCTTGGATGTAATATATTTGTGATAATAGCGATATATTTCCGCGAAATCTGGTGAAAATGTGTATTATTTTCGACATAGCCGACGGCGCCCTTGTATTATAACGTGTATTAATGTCCTGTTATCGATTGTAAAAGTTATGCTAATTCTATTCGTGTTTCAAGTGATGGCTTTATGCATCATGTTTTGTATCTTAAGTCACGCTAGCCATTGTGAGTTGCCATTACTACTCACGCGAACGCCACCATTTTGTAACCTGATGATCGTATTTACCTTTGTCAACGTTTACTTAATAAATTATTATGTAATGTGAATGTGTTTGTATCCAAACAATGCCTGCATTTTAAGTTTAATGTGCCTGCTAGCGACTTTATTTTAATAAACCACCTTAGAATTTGCCACTTCTTTATAGAACAAAATTGAATAAATAAATATAACCGGACATTGTTACACAGCGCCATATAGTTCTGAGCTAAGCTTGTGTTACGGATACTAAATAGTTGAAACACTACAATATACAATATACACTATCAAAGTACTAACACGACATTAAATGTAAATGTTTTAAATGCAATCCTCGTGAATCTTTCGCCCCTACAATATTTTGTTAGTCATGTGTTTTACTTAGGGTCGCGTTATTTCTGTTACAGACATGAGCGTGAATGAAGAGTATATCAAGTACGTTATGGAAGATTTCAATATAGAGGACTTCATCTCGCCGGCTGTCTTGAGAGCGTTGGAGGAAGAGCTGTTCAGGGAGCTCGCCTTCGACACTAAGTACCGCGACTTCGTGTTGTCCATGACCTACCGCGACGAGCGCATTCCTGTGGAGGACGGTGATAACAGGGCGGAGAATTTGGCCATGAAACCGCGTTTCGACCCCGACAAGGCCATAATGTCCCTCTAAATACCCAAATCAACGTCAAACTTAGCTTCCCCTAATGACGACGACGCATTTATCCCTTATTAAATTCTATTGTATTAGTCTTCATTATCCCCTTAACATACTCAAGCTAAGCTCAGCAACTCAATTTTATTGCCTTTATTAAATGTTCAATGTACTTATATTGTTTAATATTCAAGTTACTTCTACACTGTATTGTAAACTTATCTTAGGTTATGATGATCATATCTCTTTAATTATGACTTAAACTATTTACTATTCTATACTATTATTGATGTTGTGGTAGAATAATAAATTGTGAAACAATTCACTGCATTGTAGATATTAAAATTTTTAAAAAGTAATACCTGTTTTACATTTATTGGAGCGAAACATAACTACCGAACATAATCTATTAATATATAAAATCATTTGTCCTGAATGACAGTAGGATTAAAGCACAGCCTCAACCGTATGTATAACGTAGAAATCCGATAAGAAGGGATTTTTAGAAATTCTATCCCTAAGGAGGTGAAAAAGGGTGGCAAAATTTATATGACACAACGTGATTCCTTGTTTCAATCTACTTCAAATTATGCTTAAATATTTTTTAATAGAATTGATGGAAGACGTGTTTAGTACTTAAAATATCCTTTATCAGTAGCATATATGTAGTATATCTACCAACTAGTATCCGTACCACAAGCTTCGTTAGCTCAGCTTGGAACTCGAAGGCGCAGTGTCATAATGTCCAGAAATATTTATTATTATTATTAATTACAATTGCTTTGGTTTTAGATGCTATCCAGATAGTTTAAATTAAAGCCCGAACGATAGGTCTAGAACCATCTGGAAGATTAAGATGTATTGCACTATTCACTGCATGGTTTTAAAGTTTCAATTCAGGATCTAAGCGTAATTAGTGATTTTTACATTCAAAACGCATCTATCGAGTCTATTTTATTATTTTAGACAGTTTAAAAAAAGTGTTTACGTATTTTTAAACGCTAATTAAACTTGATCTACTTAATTTTTTGCAATAAGTAAGAACACATAGATATCTCATAACAGCTCAATAATATTAGAAGTAGAATTTAGCCACTGTACCTAAATACTTGATCTATGCACACAATGTAATGAATAATATTTAAATTAATTAATATGACCAATAATATATTATTGTTGTTGTGTTTAATTAATCTGCCAGAGAGATTAAATGAAAGTGCTGATTTAATGAAAGTGGAATAGTGTAAATAATAAATAAATAAATATATAAATAAATATTCCTGGACATTATGGCACACAGTGCCATCTAGTTCCGTGCTAAGCAACTATAAATAAATAAGTAAATATCCCTATTATGTATGTATGTACTGAGATTTCAGTACTTTTTAGAGAGGTTAAAAGACAGGGTTTTCAGCTGAAGGGTATACTGTATAAGTTTAATATTTATGTAGAATCATTAGCACAAACTCTTTTAAGGCTTTTAATCATGATATTGTTTGAATAAGGAAATTCAATCTGTAGGTATAATGATTTGAAGAAACTGAGAAACATAATATAATTTTATTATGCACTGAGATTTCTTGAGAAAACTTCTTTGAGTCTTTTTTTGAGTAGCTAAAGAGGTTAAAATAACTAAATATTCAACGAGACAACAGTAAGAGTTTTACAATTGTCACACAATAAGAAAACAAACTGCCCAATAATGAATAAATAAACCCACTGTTAAATACTATAGACTACTGATTTAGTCGGATTTTGTAGGATCATTTGGTACATTTTGCGGTGTGATATAATACTATTAATATAATATAATATAATATATTTAACAATTCAATCATGACTTGTTAAATATGGACGCTGTTAAGCATTCGTGTGTTAACCCACAGAAAATCGGGTATTGAGTTATGAATGCAGTCTTATTCTTTATATCATAAGGTTTACGATAGTGCAATCCATTTTATTGAAAAAAAATCACAGTATATTCTAGAGTACAAAAACTGTTATTGCTCATTTTCCTAAATTAAGGTTTGTATTTAGCATAAATGTCTTAAGTGCTTTACATTATTAATGCCAAAATCTAATGAGACTACAACAATAAGCAATAATGTGTTATATTTCCATAATGTGTTTAAATTTGTTCCAATAATGTGTTTATCCCGAGAAATATTTGCGCGGCCAGTGCATCCACAGTGCTATCGTCTGCATAGCAATGAATGTTGCTGATATGCAATATGTCATTGATATGCAGAAGAAACAGAGTAGGTGACAGGACACAGACTTGTGGACCACCAGCATTGACAAATTTAGGATCAGAGCATGCACCGTCGATGACGACCTTGATGCTCCGATCTGTCAAAAAACTGGTGACCCAGTCTCACAATTTCCCGGGAAGCCCAAAGGGAGGCAATTTCGACAGAAGCGCTTTGTGCCATACCCGATCAAAGGCCTTCTCCATATCCAAACTAGCTGCAAGCGCGTCTCCCTTGCTCTCAACTGTCTTCGCCCATCTATGCGTCAGGTAGACTAGAAGATCACCAGCTAAGCGACCCCGACGAAAGCCGTACTGGCGGTCACTAATCAGCCGGTGCTCCTCCAGGTATCGCAGGAGCTGGCAGTTAATAATGGACTCCATTATCTTGGAGAACAAGGAAGTGATTGCTATAGGCCTGTAATTGGACGGATCAGAGCGATTGCCCTTCTTAGGGATCGGGTGCACTAAAGCGGCCGTCCAGGATTTCGGGACTACGCCTAATTCGTAGGAATGTCGGAAAAGACGCGTCAAAACCGGTGCCAATTCTGGAGCACATGTCCGCAACACGATCGGAGGGATGCCATCGGGCCCACTCGACTTGTGAATGTCCAAGGAAAAAAGTGCTTTGCGAACTGCACTTTGTCGGAACTTAATATGCGGCATCGTGGTATCGCACCGCGGGATTGTCGGTGGTGAGTTTCCTTGGTCATCCAGGGTCGAGTTAGACGCGAAAAGAGAGCCCAGAAGGTCGGCTTTCTCTTTCGCGGTATGGGCCAGCGAGTCATCCTCCGTGTGAAAGGATGGCTGACAGAAATTCCCTAAGACAGCGTTGGCGAGAGATCAAAACGCACGGGTTCCCGACGGGAGACGTGCCGGTCTCTCGCCAATTCTGCCACAAATGCACCGACTTCGCCTTAGCAATAGCACTTTTGAAGGACCTAGAGGCAGAGTTATACTCCTTTTTAAGTACGCTGGTATTTACATCACTAGACGCCGATGCGTTAGCCCAGGCTTGGTAACATTCCCGCTTTCGGCGTAGTGCCAATATGCAGGAACGACCATACCAAGGCTGGGATTTGCCACCGATGGGCACCGCAGAGAATGGAATAAAGAATTCCATACCCTGCAGCACCACATCGGTGATAGAGTCAGCAATGACGTCTGGATAATCCAGCGAGAAGCAAATCCGCCCCCATGGGTAGGACGCAAAGAATGACCGCATCCCATCCCAATCCGCTGACCTGTAGTGCCATATGCGGCGACAGCCTGCAAAGCGAGGTCGTGTTAAGCGCGCAACTGGCACCGTACTCCGGACGAGGCAGTGGTCCGACGAACTAAGAGGGGGATCGACGGAAACCAGGTAGCCGTCCAGATGAGAGGTCAACAGAAGGTCCAATAGGGAAGGTATATGATCCTCCACATCTGGGAATCGCGTTGGTGAGATTATTACAATTATTTAAAAGATCTTTATAAGTGTTAATTTGTTGTATTTCTCATTTTAAGCAGAACTTATAATGTGATTCAAAACATGTTACAGCAAATAAAACTTTAAATACATAAGTACATTAAAATATTAATATGTAAATAGTATATTTTATTACATTTTCTAAAAATTAGTACAGCTATTCATTTTAAAACAACAAATCAGAATTTTATTAATGTGTTAAGGCATATAACACCCTAATGCTAAATGTAATAAACCCTTCAGCAATTTAAGCAACAAGCATTTTTATGCTCTCTCTATTTAATTATGAATTTATTATAATAATATAAATTCATTTTATTAATCTACACATTTCAACAAAAAAAATGATACCGCATAACAATATTTTTTTGCTTAACATAAGCTGAAAAGGAAGATTGTGCTCAAAAAACTTTAACAGCCGATTACTCAAAACTAGCTTTGTGTGGGTTAACACACGAATGCTTAACAGCGTCCATATAATGTATCAAAATATTGTCTATACTTTAATTAGTCTATACAGTAATTACCTATATATGTCTTTCGTTTTCTTGATATGTCTAAATAGAAAAATAAATTAGTCTGTGTCGAGCAAATCATAGTTTCTAAAGATTATTTTATGGACCCAGTACGTTTAGTTTCATTATAATATATATTAAGAAGAAGATTATTATTATTTTTATTTATGTAGCATCATTGGTAGAAACTCTTTTAAATCACCCTCTAAAAAAACATTCAATATAAAACTATTCTACATTAAGTTCCCTACATCTCTACTGATTGTCTTTAAGAGAGGGTGGTTGCATTTTTTTTGGCATTACAATGATCATGGCATTGATTAAATGAATGGTTTATTTATCTTTATCACAGCTGTTCCTGTTAAACAACTAGTAGCAAATAGTAATTCCTTAGAATAGGTATTATAATGATAGATGGATGCTGCTTCAAAGAATGTGTATCTTAGTACTGATCTACATTCTTGTAAGAAAAGATATCAATAAATAAACTTTGATAATAATTTGCCAAACATGAGAACAAAACAAATTACTCAACTACTAAGAGGAGTCTGTAAGTAAAGGCTCAACGCCATATCGCAATTCCCAAAGGTATATAAAAATATTATGACAAAAAGTTATCAAGATTGAAAAAACGTGTTTTTTATATATCATGTTTGTGTCGATGATTTTCTCTTTTCTGTACCTATATAATTATATTTTTCATAGTCATCATCATAAAAACTTAGGTAAGTACGCACACGCTATAGTCAATAGGTGCTTGAAATATTAACGAAAGGTTTTCAACTGATTCATTATGCAATTTAAAACATATTACATTTAGTTATTAGTATTAGTATTATATACAAGGGTAATATACAGTTTGAAACCATTTTATTACCTCTTAAAAGTTGTTAATCGTCAATTAACAACGCCACCTGGTATTGAAAAGGTATAACTTGGCCTTGAACACCTAGAGCCTTTTAAATTAATATTGAATGTATTTATCAACAGAAGTCGATATAATCGTACATAAAATAATTAATAATATTTGATGCAAGTGACATTTTAATATTAGGTAACGTTAAAAAAAAAGGATTGTTAAAATTTGTCTGGATTAAATAATGACGGAAAATTGGGGAGGGATAGCGTCCCCTAGTGCGCAATTGAAACTTTTTACACCCTACTACCGCCCACGACGATTCACGTCGGAACGTGGAACCGGGATCAGGAATATCGTCGGAACGCACCTATTACCATTTGTATTCGTAACGGAATACAGCTCGGTATTTTAACTAAACGGTTAGGCAGTGGCCGGGCGGTGGGCTCTTGTGCGTTTTAAACGCAAATTTATGCACCGACGATACAAGAAAAATTCCTAGTGCAAATCACCTTTAAAAATAATAAGAATGTTAAGAAAGCTCACAAAAGTAAGAAATAATAGAGTTTAAAAGTAAGCTTAAAAGAGCTTAAAAGTAAGTAATAATAGAGTGTCTAATGTCTTTTTTTATACTGCTTTGAGACGAAGATATATTATTATGTAGCTGATAACTTTTATTGAATCATTAAAGATCAGATGTAATTATCATTCCTAATCGTGTTCATATTTTTAGAATCTTTTAAGTATTCCAAATAAAGTAAGTTAAATAAAACAATTTATATGAACGGATTATTACAAATAAAAAAAGTGTGTGTGTATTAGTGTACCTACACACGTAAGAAGTGAAACTTCTTTATGACATCATTTTTCGATAAATGATTTACCATTTACAACTTCACAGAAATTTGTTGATAAATCTAAATTAGATAAAGTTTATGCAAAAGGTTTTTATTATCATAGACATGCATTGGTTTAACCAATTTGTTTCCATCTAAATTTTATGATTATTGATATAATTATGGTATTGACTCGAATAACATTGAATTTAAAAAGAGCGTTTGAATTAATAGTCTTCAATTTGTAGCTCTGTCAGTTCCAAATAATAGTGGGAACCAATCATAATCTTCTATTTATCAAAACGTCGATGTCTCAACCAATAGCAAGTTCTCAATAGAAAAACAAATGGTCTTGGTGTATTGGAAAAGGTATAGTTGTTACTTGTCAAACAAACATCGTGTTGCTATGGTTACCTATTCAAATAAATATGGCGCGTAACGGAAAAATGTTACCCAAAAATAAAGATAGCGCGCAACAGAAAAACGTTACATTGTTATCAAAGATGGCGCGTAACAGAAAAACGTTACATTGCTATAAAATTTCTCCCATACGCCGATAAAAAAGTTTCACTTCAATAATAATAATGAATCAATAATAAAACATTAATGATAATTTAACTCGTCACGGCGTTAAAACGAGATGTTTAGCAATACCAAATACCTACATTATTTGGCAATCCAAATGCTTTTTAGACTGAACGGATTGTCATTATTATTACTCATCATCAACCCTTTATTGTCCCACTACTGGGCACGAGTCTCCTCTCATTTCAGAGGGATTAGGCTATAGTCCACCACGCTACTGTGGGTTGGTAGACTCCACATGCCGAGAAAATCGCTAAGGCAGGCAGGTTTCCTCTCGATGTTTTCCTTCACCGTTTGAGCATGTGATAAATACGCAGATAACTTCCGAAAAGTCAGTGACGCGTGCCTCGGTTTTAACTTGAGACCTTTGATCTTCCAAACTATAAAAAAGGTTAGATCGTTATTTTCTTCACACGTAATTCTATCACTATTTTTTTAACTAAACCTATTAAACATAAAATAATGCAACTATTGTAATTCTTTATAGAACGGCGAATGATTATTTAAAGTATTCCAAACCAAATGAACCTCACAAGTATTATAGGTATATCGGAACGGTTCCGGTGTCCCTAAGTAACAAGTCTGTGGGTCTAAACCAGTATGGGTGGTTGCAAGTACGCAACGTATCCTGGTACATCGATCGGCAGACTCATATTGGAGCTATCCTTCATAGGAGAGCGACACGCAGAGGTGCTCTGAATTCGTTCGTAAAGTAATACTTTGCTATACACGATTTCGAATACCGAATCAACTATGGACGCCCCTAAAGGTGAGTAAAATATTCTGTTTATCGCGGGTTTTATTCTCCATGATTTGGATTTTTTTTCCCGATTAATAATAATTATAGACCTATGTATAGGTTTCTTCTGGAATGTTCCATAATGTATCACGCTGGTGAATCTCTATGATACCGTGAAATCGTAAAGTGCAACTGGAGAGCATGAGGTCTGGGGTCCGATTCCCAGGTCAAGCAGTGTTATTGGGTTTATCAATTAAATTCTCAGTAGCAGCTTGAAATTTGGATTTGTACTGGGTTTAGAACACCTCTACCTAACTCGCCAAGGACGACCAGCGTGGTAAATATTTTTTATGTCGTGTTTGTGTTATTGCGTAGTCAGTGTAGCGTGAAGAATTAGTAAAAGTCGAGAGAATGGTCGATTCATGATGATCGGGAAACCAATTTTAAAGTCTAATAAAATAAAATTACTCAAGAATTTTATGGTAGGAATACCTACTTAACAGTGGCGTGCATATTCTTCATACATCCAGAAACTAACTAACTAAGCAGCAGCTTAAGTTGTTTCTATGATATTTATATGAGCTTTTTATTGTTACAGATAATAAAGAACCCGAAGAGCCTCAGCTGACGTTTGAAGAGATGGTGGCAGAGGAGAGGGAGTTTATGATGCGGTTCAAAGCAAACGTCCAAGCGATGATCTACGATCCAGTATTTATCCGCAAGTTCAACGAAATGGACGACGCTGATTGGTTGACCGGTCGCCCGCAGGTGTTCCAGGGGAGCAACAACTTGCAATACGTCATTGTTCCAATCTAATCTCACTTCTTCTTACATGTATTTTCATTATTAGTAATGAAATATACCATACAATGAGTAGATAGATGTTCTGTGAGTTGTTTTATTTCAACTTCTACCTGCTTAGGCTCCCTTTCAAACAAGATTAGGTAGGTATATAGTATGTACCTATAGCCTATAGGCAGATATAGCGCCTAAGCTATTTGAAACCACTTAATGTTTGTAGTACTTGCCATAACAAACTCAAAGTTAAGCGATTGAACTCGAAGCAATTTTATTTTCAAATAGTTAATACTCAATACTTTATTGCATTTTCTGATGGAGAATAAAGATGTAAGGTTAAAATAAAAGGAACAATTATGGACGCTGTCAAGCACAGCAAAGTTTATGCTAGAAAGGAGTTCCCCTTTTAATTATGATCTTAGTTACAAATAAAGTTGCTGTGCAGCAGACCACTTATTTCTGGGCTCATAGTTTTATAATTTCTCCAATCAACATGAATATGTATGAAAGTAAGCATATATACCCACATAACGACCCATTCTTCAAAAGACGGGTAAACTATCGACCGAGAGAAAGCCTGTGGTCTAAAATTAGCCTTCAGATTATAAAAGCGATTAGATCTTTACTATTGCTAACTTTAAACCAAACACATTAAAATACGGTATTATATTATGTCTATGATCAAAATGGCGCTAGCGCGTTTTAGTGACGCTGTCTTGATAATGCTTATGGCCACACTAATTCAAGCTTGAATAATAGCCCTTTAGTGTGGACGTGATGTGGGAATCCTCAAATGAATTCCTATAACTTATTTTATTTTTGATTTAGTTTCCATTTAGTTATATCCTTCTAAGCCTGAAGCATAATGTCCAAATATGATAAGTATTTAAGTCTTTTCTAATTAATTCTAAGAAACCTATTGTTAGGTAAATGTATTGCACTTTTTATTGAATAAACAAATATTATTATTTGAAACATCTAATATGTCATTGAATCTTCATTCATTTTTAACCCATTTTTCCCCAAATCCTAAATTTAACTAGCAAATTAATCAAATTATAATAAAATTATCTGACCCGGCAAACGTTGTTTTTATTTACTAATGAATATCTGTGGATGAAAGTCAAAGTACTAATAGCACTGTATAAAAACATGGATTAGTATCATGGTAAGATTAGTAGTAATAATAGTAGAAGGGTGAAAATTTAAGGAAATACCTAAGTATTTTTTATGCCAAATTGTCAAAACATTTTTTTTTCTAAAATGCTTTTTTGTGAGGGGCAACCTTTCACCCCAACGGTTATACGAAATAGCATACGACCTATTCTCAGACCTACCAAATATACACAAAAAATTTCATTGTTGAGTCATTTTGGAGGAGTTTGAAGACAAACACTGCGACACGAGTTTTTTTTATACATATAAAATGTAACATAACAACTGTTCTATGAAGAACTATAACTATCTCCGCGTTTTATTAACAGTAAGCCACCGGGATGTCACAGGTCAATGTGGCATTGGCAGAATAGTCATCATCGACGCACAAATTGTATGCATTGGCTTATTTAAATAAAGAAAAATAAGCACATAGGTAGTTAATTTAATTAGCTCTTAGAAATATTGGACTCCAATCATTTGATTGAATATGTATATAAAAGAAAGATACGATTTTAATTAATTAACTTTTTACGCCGATAACGCCTGGCAATTTTTTAAAGTACCTACTGAAATGCCAATTTAAAATTAATAAATAAAAACTTGAGAGGTGTCAATGGACACCCGGATGGAACGAAGTTCCTTTCGATTAATTAGTGAAGGAATTGTAATAAAATTGTTTTTTTTTTACAATAGCTTACTATAGCAAAAAGTGTCGTTACAATTTTTCGTCTTAATTTTTTCCGTCTAGCCCCCTTTCGCAACGCGGGATAAGGGACTTCGTTCCAAAAATACAATCTTATCATATGATTGGATTGTCTATAATTCTTTAGATTTAAATTCTACCTTTTTGCATTGTGAGGTATAGAATATGGTTATTTAGAGCTAATGGCAAACCCCTTAGTTTTAAGTTAAGAAACAATAAACACCTGGCCATTCTAACATTAAGCTCACTTTATTTTTGTTACTAAGATTATCTTCATTCAAATAGACACTTCTATTCCTTTGATACATAGGGTAGATTATTTTAAATTTAATTCGTTAGATTATACAGGTCATTCTAATGCTTATTAGCAAAAGAGTCAGTTTCATACAGATGGTAAAATAAAAGGTAAGGATTAAAGTAACAAGTCTAAATTAATAAGTTATTGCTAATTACTGAAGAGTATTTGGTATAAATATCGTATGTTGTCAGCTTCTACAGGGTTGGCAACGCGCGACTGACACCTTTAGTGTTGCATAGCATACCTCTATAGGCTATGATAACCGCTTAACATCAGGCTGCTTATAAGCATGCTAGCCACCGTTATGACTTAAAAAAAAATGATTCTATAAAGTCTGTCCAACTTAGCTATAAAAGTTCACTTGAACTGAAAACTGAATACTAACAAATAATAAAATGCATGCACAATAAATGTTTAACGCCATCTAGCGGCCAACGTACATAACTCGACAGCAGGCAGTTATTCGGGGGACGATTAAATTCGCAATAGCAACGAACGCCATCATTTATCGCTTTTATGCAACAACCTGCGCCAGCGCCACCCTTCGATTTGCCACTCCACACTCCATCTAAGGAGTCTAATAAAGATGGGGTAAGTCAGCACAGAAATTCTAAACGGACCGTCCCTAGTACTGACTCCAAGCAAACTCAGTTCGACCCTCGCTAGAGGGCGCATTTAGGTGATATTGCAAGTTTAGAGACACAGTGCCTTATTTGTTAAGTGGACAGATCCCTTGAGCTACTTATTACCGCCAAGTCAAAAGAAACAAATACTATTCCAGTAGATAGGGGACGGTTATAATTTATTCTCAACTATATTGTTGAATGATTAGACAATACTAAACACATAACGCAAATCCACGATTTAGTCCCATATAATAGGGGGGCAAATTCCCAACTCCAAATTATTACTGAGAAATATCACCCAAAAAATCCCCCGTCCACCTATCCTTCCTGTCTCATTAGATCTGATAAAATTTCTATACCTACTATTAGATTTATTATATTTTCAATAAAAATAAATTACAGGGACCTATTTTTTTTTATTTGTATTTAAGTATACTTGATTTTTTAGCACATCATTTATTTTAGCAGATCAGCTGCTTTCGATGATGATTTAAGAGTCACACCCAAAACATAAAATAGCAATAAAAATACGAACATCCAAAGGGAGAATTCTTGAAAAGACACCGAAAAAGGGCGTGGGATCAATACCGCACTTCAAAGGCCTAGTAAAATATGTGGGGAAGCTCCCAGGTCCTGTTAATAGATCAATTCCAATAAACTCCATAGGTTCCTAAGGGATACTTCTTATAGGAATCTGATTTCTCGTGGACTCGAAATATTTATGGAAAACGAAAACAATCCTAACCATATAAAATTGAGATGAATCCGTCAGAAAACGCAACAGAAGGCTTAGCATAGCCTTATTTTTGCGTTTTTGAAGGCACTTTTGAGCAGCACATTACAGTTTTATGGGAAAATAATTCGTAGGGTTGATAAATTCATTTCATCGCAAGCAAAAAGAGGCAAATAAAAATTAAACATTAACTGAATAAAACTTTATTCATAATTTGCAAGTAGGTACATAATTATGTATATAGAACTGTCTATTTCTTATTTTTTATAGCGAGTTATATAAACTAAACACCATCGCAGATATCAAACCTATCCAGCGTGAACCACCTGAAATAGTGATATATGTATGTATAGTGATACACTCCAACGAAAATACTCACCTATGCCATTAGTGTATGTCGAATTACTATAATATAATTCTCATATTATGATAATCCACTTTATTTCTGCCGGTCCTTTTGATGTTGTGGAGAAGCGCGCTTCGCCCCGTTTACGACTCCCACAAGCGACGAACAAATTGAAAATTCTTCAGCGCAAAATTATTGCTAGCACATACACCAAAGGCCATTGAAATAGAACTGTATTCACAATATTTCATCACGGTATTTTAGGATAAGACGTTTAGGGACCGACAGAAACTTTTTTTTCTTTAAAAAAAGATGGAAACCTTACTTAACAATAAAGCACCATAATTGCGTTCAAGAAGTTTACCAGGGATTGCAGGGGCTATTCACTAAGCTCCTAGTAGAGCCACTGAACACGTATCAATACCTTGAGAAGATTTGTTAAAATTAAACAAATTATTATGCACTGGGGTATATTAGCACAGTTGGACACGGACTTTTTTGGGAGTTCAGGCATCCGACTACGAGCACTGTTCGCGAACAACTGACCCAATAACCTAAAGGCGAGGGTGCCTCGGATTAGGGGACTACCCATATCCTGACGCCAAAACGTCATATCTCTGCGTTAGTATACTCCACTCGAATAGTTCTAGTACGCAACGCGCCGAAAATGACGCGGTGCGTAGATTTAAGACCCTCCGCGCCGGTTGAATTGCACTCCTGAATAAACCTGTTTCACCCCAAGTGATAAAATCAAGAATAAGATGCGGGGTATACTTGGAGGTATTGATCAGACGTTTGGGATCGTGCGCATTGTAAGACAATTTGAGAACTGAAGGGGGAACTTTAAATTTTCGAGGTAATTTTAAAATTTTAGGGCTATAAGTGAGGAATTCAGCTCGCCCCTCACCTCAAATTCCGCAATTATTTGTCTTGAGAAAATTCAATATTGCTGAGCATATTTCAAAATGATGTAGTCGGAGATATACCGAACTATAGAAAGCTTATAACAGTGCTAGGCAGGAAACCTTAGAGGCCCCTTCGGGATCGTTTACAGAGGGCATTGGCCTTGGTAATAATGGAATGGGGCGAGGGGCTGACTGAACTGTATAGAATTGAATGATTGTATTAGGTACATTTATAAAGATTAATTATATTAACCAAGAGGACCTTGGGCCATGCATTGATAAACTATGTTAATGGTTTTTGAGAACACCAAATCTAGTCATGTAGAAGTGATTATCTCTTCTTTCTCTTTTTCTGACAAAACCACTAACAGTACAAGGTACAACTAAAAGTACAGTATCTTGTACAAAGGTCGTAGCAGTTTAAAGTTGTAGGTTGTTTCTACAACTTTAATCTGCTACGACCTACGAGATGCTACGGCGTAGCAGCTACGCGCAAGTACTAACGACACAGTTGATTATTATGTTGCGTGTTGCTGCCGCCATTAATTTTCTTCATCATCATCATTCATATTATATCTGTGATGGTGTTATTAAAGTAACTTATTCTAGCTAGTTCTTCCCTGGAAATCCATTTATTAAAGACATATATTATAGGAAAGGATATAAACAGCTACTAGAAAAGAATATTAAATCTCATCTGATGCTGCTGCACTTCTAATAATATATCACCAGTCTATAGCATGTTTTGAAAATACTGTAACGCCACCTGTTGGACATCTTCAGTACTAGTGGTTCGTGATTGCGGTTCCAGTAAGGGAATTGGTAAGCAAGTTAGGAGATGCGTAACGGGCGTGACGCAGCTGCGCAGCAAGTGCGTGTCCACGTCATAAGTAATTACAGAAGGTTAGACCTACACAACAGGCCGAAACCAGCGCATGCACACTTCGATGAGTAGACGCGTAGACCTAGACCCTTGACCTCGACCACGACCCGATCGGGCGATTTGATCCGAGATCGTTTAACGGGCTCGCCTCCAGGTGGTTTCAATATTCAGGGCGAGGCGTGAATAGACTGCAACCTCCCGTCGACAGCACCGATCAGTGGGGAGTGACCTACATACAAATTTAACTCTCCTAAAAAAATAAGTGACAGCTCGCATACATTCGAAATGTCAAACTTAGTAGGTACTGATGAGAGAGCTAGCGCCATCTGGTGAATCGTCATCAACTTGAGCGATTCAATGTACTTAATCGTAATATCGCTGTTTTTTTATGCGTATTTAATTAAGACAAGTGTAACGAAGAAGATTGCAAAAGTCCATGGGCGGCGGTGATCACTTACCATCAGGTGAGCCGCCTGCTCGTTTGCCCCCTTATCACCATGAAAAAAAAGAAGATTATTATATTATCATTATATAAGATATTAATAGCGAGATTCCTCGCCCAAATTGACCTGCCCGAATGGTGAAGAGCGCTCCGGCTTACAGAATACCGCAGTGACGCTACAATAGTTTCATTTCTATGAGTGAATAGAGTTTTACGAGCTCGTTAGGGAGTGACTATTTTGACAGCATGGGAATTCGGTTTGCTATCATTTTATGAAATTTAAATGGTTTTTACAGGGTCGGCAACGCGACACCTCTGGCGTTGAAAACGTCTATAGGCTACGTAAACGCTTACTATCAGACGGGCAGTAAGCTTTTTTGCAATACTTGTGATACATACAAAAAACATTTGGATTACATTAAATGTGATTTTACAATTGTAAGTACCTACATTTTTTTTTAATTTGGAAATTAAATGTATTTAAATTCCTAACGGTTGTACTATTGTTTATTTGTTGTGTGTGATAGCCATGTCTTTGATGCGTGCGCCTGTTATCGATCGATGGATGACTAACCAACCACACCTTTTATTTTGTGTATATACATATATATTGTATAAAAGCGGTCACGCAAGTACAGCACCCTTAATCTTCAAAGTTAAATAAAACACATATATTTTGTACACACTTATTTGATAAGAATCGTTTATTCCTTATGATCTAATACAACATTAATTTTGTAGACATTAACACTAACAGAGACAGAGATAAATATTCCCAAAAGACATATTTTTTCACTTAAATAAATCCTACAAACGAGAAGAAACTACCTTCAAAAGGGTAAAATCCTAATAAGTAGAAAATTTTTGATAAAATCCATGTACCATGTTTTTGATATAACAGTCTCATAAATCACAATCTTTTTGTAAAGTGTACATGTTGCCGTGAGATAATTAAATATACAACATCATTATATTTCTAGCGTTACAGACAATAATTAATACCTACTGCAATAGAAATAGTTATTACGTAAGAGAATCGAAACTGCGTAAGCCAGTGAGGTAACTAGGAATACAATTAAATCACGGTTTTTATTTGTAAGTAGGATGCTTAATTTTTAACCGACTTCATCTTTATGTGTTCGACAGACGCAAAGACATTCAATACATAAATACGCTGGTATATGACATAATAGGCCTCAGACTAATATAAACCAATGTTTAGTAATGATATAGTTTGCCATTGCTGATAATTCAAGAGCAGATAAGTCTGCTATAAATTACTACGAAATCATGAAAATGGTCTTATATGAAAAAAAATCTTCGATAGCCCGAACCGAAATACATCGATAACACACTTGTTTGTATAAAACCATTTATGATTACACACATTGATAATAGAAAAATGTATTGTAGTACGTTACCACTATTTTTTGTTACCAGATTTAATAAGTCTTATTTAAGTGGTATAAGAAGGATAGCGCATAGAGTCATCTTTTCGTACAACCTACATAAGGCTGATTAAACACGTAGTGGTCGATAGTATACCCCAACTGGTTTCCCAGAAAATATTATGGGATTCTGCGGATTTGTACGATAAAAGATTTGTGTAAATTGTGTAGTACATAAGACGGATAAGGATAAACGGACTGTATATAAACACACAAACACATTACATTATACCTATTACACATAAATATATAAAGGTACCTACACACACAGATGAATACGCAAATAGAAGAGAAACAGTACCTACCCAACGGAGGTAACTATCCTTCTGTGGGATTAGACCCCTTATTATTATTTCAAAGTTCAATACCAGAATATTTCGTAAATAAAAACCTACATCAAAATAATTACATCCACAGTCAAGTGATTATTTCACTAAACAATATAAATTAACTTGACGAAACTTGTACTAAATCCATGATGGTAATGCCAAAACATTAACTGTAAAACAATATTCCTATAATCAATTTATTATTCAGTAAATAAATATAATATCATTGTTTTTTATTTTTTTATATAATAACAATTTTATTTTACTTTAACTTTTAATAGTTGTAACACAATTAACATAATTGCAGCACTGTCCACATTTGAAATGTATAAGTAACTCAGACTCCCAAGATACAGACAAAGGTCTAGTTTGGGGGTCACTATCATAATAACTCAAGTATTGGATTTTGTTAACATGTTATATTAAATTCTAAACTAGGTTAAGTCATCCAATAAGTCAAAAAGGACTGAATAAACAATTTTTCATTTCATTTTAATTGTGCACACCTTTCAGAGCACATTAAATTCAGATTGAACGAAAACTTATGTATAAAAATCTCGTGTCACAGTGTTTGTCGCTGAACTTCTCCGATACGGCTTGACGGATTATAATGAAATTTTGAATGTATATTTGGTAGGTCTGAGAATCGGTTGTAGGTAGGTTTTTTTACAGCCCTAGGTGATAAGGATGTCCCTCACCAGACCTTCTTTAACAATTTTTTTGTATTTTTTTATGATTCGGCATTAAAAATACTTAAATTATTACTTTTTTTTTAAATTTTCACTTTTCTACCACCAACCCCTATAATATGGCAAAACAACGTCTGCTGGGTCAGCTAGTATAATATAAATTATAATCATATAACTAAAACAAAAAATATTATAATATAACCTTAAAAAAATATATAAGTGCCTTAGAAACTTAGAGCACTTATTTAGAAGCCTTATAAACTTAGTTACCTTTTCTTAAGAAGGATTAATTCCATCTTAAAATTCAAATCTGCCACAGTAATACAACTTGAACCAACAACATACAATACAATAAAAACAATAAAACCCACAAAATAAAGTTTAAATTTCAATGAAGTTGTTCGGGACGTCCGTCGTTCGATTACCGAGGTCTTGGTGAAAGATTTATCGTAGAATCTTTGAGGAAAAGTTTGCGGCGCCATAAGGCCGCTTTGGTGGTTTGTCCTGCATTGTGAATACATGCCTGCGGTAGCAGAGACTGGTCCAAGGATCCATCAGCAGTTTTCCAGTCTCAGTATTGATGTGAGCCATGTAGACCTCCACATAGCTGTAACGCTTCACCCCGACCAGCTTATTCATATCTGTAACTGGACGAGAAATAATTGTTACTTTACAATAATTAATACAATTGTACAAAGAGTGACTCGTTAGTCACGTGGTCTTAAAGGGCCAGAGGTCTTGGGTTTGCTTCTCAGGCGAATCAAACCCAAGACAATACTGGACACGAGGGCTTGATAGACAAGACTATCAAGCCCTCTTCTTCTTTAGTCTTTCACGCACTCTAGCTTTCATTTCGAATATAAGGAAAGTAAAAAAAATAGTTTTATGTAAATATTTATATTTTCTTATCTGCTCACCACTTCATAAAGTCATTGTATGTATTTATGTATTTTTTCTTAGAAATTTCTGGCAAAAGATTTTCGATTACTGTATTTGATGTAGACAGACCCCAAATCGTCCTTCAAAGGAAGGCGAGTACACTGAAATTACTGTTAATGTGAGTAACTCGCATAGACCACAGTGCACTGTTCTTTGTCAACAAATTAACAATAAACCGTTGACCATGTATTCTTATACAACACTAGCGGCCCGCCAACTTCGAAATACATCACGGAAAGGATTGGTTAAGGTCAACAATGACAGAAAACCTTCTTGTTCCGACCTCTGTATGATGAGTGTGTATAGAAAAAGAGTTCATAAAATAGATTTAAAACAATATTTTAGCTAGATGTAGCCAAAACCCTCGCAGGTTATTGTTGGAATTTGGTGATAAGGTAATAAAAAACATATTTATTCTACTATTTTTTAGCGTATTTACTCCTTCAAAATACATTGTCACACGGTGATATGACCATGAACTGCCAAGTTATAGGTCTCAACTACGAACCCAAGCAAGGCAACCTGTGACTATTCATAAACACGTGCGTAAAAATTAATTATTACGCCATTAATGCGCCACACCCTACTCTCTAGGCTAGCGTGGTGACCACACCCTCTAAACCTGTGTGGACATCTGTATAAAAGAAGTTCGTGGCTACAGTTTTCTAATTAAATGTATAATTTAAAATCTCACATTACAGTTAAGACTTAGACAAGAATATACAAGCACAGCTTTTACTTAAATCACTAAAAAATATACCATCAATCTGTCCACGAAAATCCACGAAGAGTTAGACGAATAAGGATACGTGTCCTACACCAGGATACACAATCAGTATAGGTACTTATCATATATTATCATAGATTTTAATTTGATTACTACTTTGAGTTTGAACTGAATTACGAAAACAAATTGTTTTTATTTGTATTAAAAGTAATAATGCAAAAAAAATAATGTGGAGGTAAATAGATGTTTGCATGTTAATAATATTAATTATTATTTATACCTACCGGTTACCGGCAAAATAATAACGAATCACATATAATAACCAATCAGCGCGACAAACGAAACACTCTTTACTTCCTTGAAGTACCGAGTCTAAGTAGTTAACTGGCAACCGGCAAAATAATAAGGAACCATATATACAAATAAGAACAACGCGACATTGGAATCAACGATTTCTTTATCAATGTAGCACTCACCTGCTGACCTCAGAGATTGGAACCCCTCGCTTCTTGTAAGCTTGACAATCAGGAAATCACCAATATTTCGAGATAAGAGTCCCTGCGACCGATCGCTGCACTCGCCGCTCCCGAAAGGAAATATCGATTGGAATACGTTCCAGTACTGCGCAAGTGCATAAGCCTATATCTACCTGTCTATATTGACTGTAAAAGATATTTAGGACTGTAACAGAATTTTGCCGGACTGCTTATGTCCGGCAGATTTTGACGGACCGATTTTGTAAACAAATAAAGCACTATAGTTCCTTTCGATCAAAACCGTTTTACATTTCACGTTGATTTAAACTATTGTGAAATAATATAGGAGATATGATTTATATTATCAACATCATCAACCAATACGTCCACTGCTAGACATAAGTCGACCAAGGATCGCCACAACGACTGGTCCTGCGCCACCCGCATCCAGCGGATCCACCTTGCCGGGGCCCTACCCACGTTGCGTTTTCTAGTATTGAATTATAGAATGTATCTGAATTTTAAATAACAAGAAAAGAACTCGGTATATTTTCAGTTGACACCCCAAACTTATTTCTGCATTCCTGCTAAACACACTGCTAAATATAAGTACATGTCAAATCAAATCATTTAATCAAATCATTTATTTCAATTAGACCAATACAGGTGCTTTTGAATTTTCATATTTAATTGAATTAGGTTGCACGGTTCCACAAGGTAGGTCTTGAAGATGATCTACCTATATTAATATAATATGTAGGTAAAATATTTTATTTAGTTCTTTACCCAAAAAAGAACATCACGGCACTGAACTGGTACTTTTTTAACGTTCTTACGACACCTTTATTTCTAATTATTAACGTAAAAACTACTTTCTCTCTTTGCCAAAAATCAGCAGCAATGATAAGAAAAAAATGCAATGTCTTTATGCTACGGTTTACAATAAGAAAGAACACTCACAATTACAAAGTTAGCTTAAATTGCCTGCTGTTGTTGCCAGCCACGTATTTCAGTCACTATTTTAGTAGCCTTGCAGTGAGTAGATCACCGGCCATGATGTCAACCTTGAGCTCGACCAATCTAATTTAAGGGGTGATACATTCTTTCATACCATTGCCGCACACCTTATTAGAAAAGTGAGTAATGATGAGGCTTATTTACTCCTGGTACACCACATGTTTTTTAATGCTAGTCGAATCTTTTCGAAGTTGTGGTTACGAAAGACCGTAAAACATTTGGTTTTTGGATTCTATAATTTAAATATTCAAAGTGTTGACACATCAGGCTCGTCTTTTGTATTGCAACGAGAGAGGCAAAGAATTTTGGCTGCTGCCGAACGTATATAAAATACACACATTTAAATCACGAGTTTGTTTCGTAGGTACGCCTTTGCATACGCAACTAAGATACCTACGCAATTCGAGCAAACTTCGTTTGCATTGTTTTTGGCAAGATTTTTCATATATTTATTTAATTGTGTGTTTTATTTAAGTTGACCAGAAAAGCTGGCTGGATGACCATGGGTGGCGGTGATCACTTAAGTACAATCAGGTGAGCATTCTGCCCGCTTACCGCCTTATTTCTACATAATTACACATCATAATCCTCCCGCCGCGTTTGTACTTTCTGTTTCTGTTGTTTTTTAATGCTGTCGCTCTTCGAAGAGTGTACGAGTTTAAATACCTCGGCAATGTAGTCACCGAGGATTTAAAAGATGATATGGACATTGAAAGAGAAAGGAGTGCGATGGCGGTCCGCTGTAATATGTTGGCACGCAGTTTTGCGAGGTGTAGTATAGATATAAAAATCACTCTGTTTAAAGCATTCTGCCAAATTCTCTACACCCGCAATCTGTGGGTCAACTACACTCAGCGGGCCATCAACTCTCTTCGAGTACAATATAATAACGCGTTCAGGGTGCTGGTGGGGCTCCCACGCTATTGTAGTGCCACTGCGATGTTTGTGCACGCGCACACAGACAGCTTTCATACGGTTCTGCGGTGCCGCATTGCTTTGTTTATGTTTCGCATGGGAGCGCCAACACCATCCTGAACGTGCTCAGCCACAAGTTGGATAGCTCCCTTCTGGGGCACTGGGCAAGTTCAAGCAAAAGTGCGAAGAATTTGCGACAGAATTTTAATTGGTTTATATGTATTGTTGATTTTAATTTTGATTGTAATTTCATTTTAATTTTAACTCATTATTGTTACTCATACCATTATGGGCACTATGCCCGAAATCAATTATTTTTATTTTATTTATATTTTATTTTTTTATTGATATCGAGCAAAAAAGGGCAACAATATCGCGTTTGTTGTATGAAAGCTCCACTTAAATATCTATTTTATCTTGTTATATTTATCTTATAGCGGCAACAGAAATACATAATTTGTGAAAATTTCAACTGTCTAGCTATCGCGGTTCTTGAGATACAACCTGGTGACAGATAGACGGACGGACGGACGGACAGACAGTAAAGTCTTAGTAAGAGGGTCCCGTTTTTGCCCTTTGGGTATAGAACCCTAAAAAACATTGTATCTGCCTCGTTGGTCAAGTGGTCGTACAGTGCGTCTGCCTAGCAAGAGGTCTTGGGTTCGATTCCCGATGGGGGTTTTCGGGTTTATCTATGAAATTCTCAGTAGCAACTCGAATTTGGATTCGTGCCCGATTGATGGCAATAGGCTCGCCCCTAAGAAATACCGGCGATTCGTAGATGTAGATTAGTACCTCTGACTAACCTTTCGGGGCGACAGGCGTGATGGTATATATGTATGTAACCTGAATCTAGTTTATGAAAGCAGGTAGTTTTTTGATAATTTGTAGGATAACTTAGGTACACATTTAATTTCTTTAGTTATTGATATTTATAAGTAGATCTATAAATAAATAAATTAAAAACAAATAAGTACATACCTATCTGAATAATTGATCATTAGGAACCAATATTGCTGAAATTACATACCTAGATTTCAACATGATTTATTCTCTAATCGCTGATGTCGCCCAAAAGCCTGATGGGTATTTTTTTAAGGAAGGATTTCTGGTCATGCATCAGGCTATGCAAAATCACAACTGATTTTCAAGATTTTTGGTCTGGTGACGATTCTGATGATATTATTGAATATATTGCCTAATATGTAATTTGGTTGCCGAGGTCTGATAGCAATCGTTTCACGCAAGTCTCATATTTAGTCATTTATCAAGGTGCACTAGATTTTAATCTGCTTCCAGTCCTAAAACTTGATAGTCAGCGCCCTTTTTGTAAAGACTAGGAAGACGGAAGACCTGATGGTGGATAGTTATAGGTTTCAGTATAATTATATAGCCATGTGTGTGTCATCATCATCATCATATCAACCGTTAGACGTTCAATGCTGGACATAGGTCTACCCCAAGGATCACCACGGCGATCGGTCATGCGCTGCAGCGACCTTTACAAATCTACCATCAATCCACCTTGCCAGGGGCCTACCCACGGTGCGTCTTCCAGTACATCTTCATGTGTTAAACTCTCAAACAAGATCAGACTCTCCACTCTTGTAGGCAATTGGCACTTGTATTACACTCAGCGCCATTTGTTAATGTGTATGCCGCAACCTGAGCCGTAATCAGTAACACGGTCCGTACGGGAGTAATATAAACACGGCTTTACAATGCTCCCGGTGTCGCTACCAACATAATATGTAATACATACCTAACTACATATATCGACCGATTGATGGGTGTGAACGGGTGCGGTGATGTAAGTGATGTTACAAAAATATAAAGATGTGAACTAAACGTATGTTATGGTGACTTGCACGATGGTCACATTTCTTTGATAGATTTTCAACTTTATGACAAACTAATAAGATAATAAAATATAAAATTTGACAGTTTCGGCTAGGTTGACCTGCTGGCGACTGTACTTATATTTCGATACTTCCTAATTAGGTACAATAAGTTGATTGAAATTAATGATTAATTACGCCATTCTAACAAAATAAGGAAAATGTTTCATATTATTATTAGACGCAAACCATAGCGGTAGATCAGGACAGATTAGGCGGGAATTTTTAAATATGTTTGTATTAACTAGGTACCTACCGAGACAAGAGCTGTGGTAGCCTAGTGGTGTGATCAGTGGACTGAGATATCAATAAAGGTTGAGTTCAAACCCAAGGCACGCACCACTGACTTATCGAAAGTTATGTGCGTATTTATCACATGCTTTAACGGTGAAGGGAAACATCGTGAAGAAACCTGCACGCTTGAGAGATTTTCTCGATTGCATGTGAAGTCTGCCAACCCGCAGTAGGCTAGTGTGGTAGACTACAGCTTAACCCTTAGGGTCTCTCCAACCCGTGCCCAGCTGGTGTGTGGGACAATAATGGGATGATGATGATGAATTACCCTACCTACTTAAGCATATTCCCATTTGGTAATCAATTATTTGACGACCTGTGGTCTACTGGTTCGACTACTGATCACGAGGTCGTGGGTTCGATTCCCACGGGACACAAATATTTATATGATTAATATGTGTTTGTGTTCGTCTGGGTGTTTCCTATGTATTTACATAAAGAAAGTATTTAAGTATTATATCCATTGTCTAGTACCCATAATACAAGCTCTGCTGAGCTTGGGACTAGATGGTGCTGTGTAAAAAATGTCGCAGAATAATTAATACACCACTGTGTATTGTCATGCTCGAGTTACTCTTTTTAAGCCCTATTACATAGTAGAAAAACCCATGACTTTGAATCCTTGATACACACGTCATGGGTATCTAGGGGTTTGGGCCATGCACATTAGTACACCTCTACCTAACCTTTGGAGGATGACAGGTGTCATGGCATGTTATTCAATCACACAACTAAACAAGATCTGTTTTTAACCCTTACATACATACATACACTCACACCTTTTCCCTTTTTCTATTGTGCAATGAAATAAAAAAAGTTTTTACTTATAATATTATTTATTACCACACTCAGCATTGCATGCTTTACTCTGTATAATTATAATAAAGTTCACATAATACCATCACCTAATTATGTCTTGATTTCTTAATACTATTCCGTAGAGATAAACATTTAAATAAAATAGGCATCTACTTTTTAAAACAATAAAGTAGGCACAACTAAAAATAATCCTAATTTAAATAAGAAATTACATCTAATGATTCAATATATTTGTAGACATATAATGGGCCGGTCAATTTGTTTTATAAATACACTTCAATCACAGTTCAATAAACATATGCCACCCTAAAGGCTTTGGCAATATCTAATAAAAAAATACAAAATATATTCCACAAGTGAAACACTATTGGCTTTGCAGTGGGGTAATTGCATATAAAATAAGAAGGAAAACAAAAGTAAGGGATATAACAACTTGCATAGACCATCTAAAATAGAGTTAAGCAGGACATAATTATGCTACATAGCAAAATAAATAAATGGAGCAAACAAGTAACCTTATGGTCTTCAAGAGGAGACATCAGAGAAGACTGCACTCAATGGAGAGAGCTGGAAGAGGCCTATGCCAAGAGGCACGCCGAATTGCGAGATATACTTATTATAGAAATTAGACTCGCAAAATCAAAAAATATTAAATAAAAGAATAAAAGGGCTTTATTATTATTATTATTAATTGCATATAAAATAACTACTTTCAATACATTTTTGTTATTGCCACCCTCGGATCATAGCTATTTTTTGTGGTAATTGGAAGTCTGGCATATCTCAATTACGTAAAATAATAAAGTTGAACATAATAAGCTCACGGGTATTTTCCGGAATTAGAGTATTTTTGCTACTGAATCAGCAATTTAGGAGATAACAGGCCCTACCCATCTAACAACACAATGAATTCTATTCAATGGTCTACTTTGGAGCTGGATGACCAGAGAAAAAATCATACTAAGAAACTGTGTTGGGTATAATAACCATCACCAATAAAGAGAATTATGATGTGCAAAAGGTATTTCGCTGGTGAGGCAAATGCTGACACTAAGCCATGCTTGTTAAAGGCTGTTTCTTCTAGCAGAACACATTGAAATTTGGCAGGAGGGCAAGGACTGACAAGTAAAGATTACAGCTAAAGTGGACCTAAATGTCTTATACACCTAGGTAAGCGGGACTTTGCTATCTGAGATCATGCTTCAGATCCATAAAATATTTTTAAATCAAGCCCTAGAGTAGGTATTTTGAATAAGGATCCCATGCTTGTACAGAAGATACTACACATAAAAACTACATGACTCTGAAAACAATGTTATAATAAAAAACCTTAAGATTATTGAAACTGACCACTTTATAGCATCACAGGGACTATGGAGATCTTATAAAAAATACATAAACTTTCAAGTTTTAGAAAAACTACTAAACCCTGGTAAAACATTTTTTGAGCAACCAAGTAATTAAAACTGAGAAAATAATCACAAAAAACATAGGTGTTCAACACCACTTATTTCTAAAATTGTTCATTGTTTAGTCTCTAACACTAGATAGAGATGTGCATTTTTTTATAATTTCTACCTTAGGGTGTTTTAGATTATCTGTTGTTGATAGGGGTTTGTGATGATAAATTTTTCTGTGTGTGTCTGAGGTTGGGTTGCTTAAATAGAGATTTAATGTTGTACCGAGCCTAGAACAAGATAATAAACCTAGGGTTTTGTTGCTCAACATCACATCTCAATTGATGACCGATTGATTTTGATTTAATTACCCAACCTACACTCCAGCCCAAGCTCTTCAGGTCATAAGAGTTAGAATAGTTGTGAGTACCTGTAAAAAAACTCCCCCTAAGTAGTGTGAAATAGTAGTATAAAAACTACTATGAGTTGTCTCAACTGTCTTTTTGATAATAAATTATAATAATAAAAATAAATGTAATTTACCCACACCGATTACTATACATATAATTTATAAGCCATCAATTCAATTAAATTGCTATTCCTCGGAAATAGTCGTAGCGGTCACGTCGCTGATCCTGCAGTTGCCCAATTTTGGAAGCAGTATCACAGTCTCGACATACACCACAGAAAGTACTTGTGACAACATGAAAGGGGCTACGATAATACAAATTAGGGTCTTTCAATTTTTTATTTTTCTTGTGGCAGTTGACATGCAAGAATATCTCAAGTACCATAAGAACCACACAGAATAGGCCAGGAAAGAACATCAGTGACGGTATTAGAAGCAAGCGGTGACTGATTTGGTTTGAACCAGCAATAATGTTGGCCTTCAGTGACTGAAACTTCTTTGTCTTGCTCATATAGCCCTTCGGGAACCTCATGTACTTAGTAGGGGGTTTCTGTTCTTGAAGAGGTTCTCTTAAACTCTCAAGGAGGGGTGTGGAATTATTTTCAAGTAGTGGCTCCCCAGTCTCATCATTAACATTGTAAGTCACAATTTCTCCAGTCTCATCGTCATAGCAGAATCTCCGCACTGAACTAGTGTTTATAGTATTCATATCTGTAAATAGAACACGCTGAATTTAATATTCAATTTTCTTATAAATTGTTATACAATTTTATGAACACAATACAAAACACACTCACTTCAGTTTGTATCGAACACTCGACTTCATACAATTTTACAGATAGATTAAATACCGGCAACTTGATATAAAATGTAACAATTTAGCGAGATTATTAAATTATTATGTTAACGACATAACGTCAAACATAAAATGTGGGAGGTTAACGTTAACGTCAACGTCATGCTTTTGCTGTCAAGATTTGATCGGTCACATTCAATCAAAAATAAATAAAATGGTCACATTCGGTCACCATAAAGAATAGAGCGAGACTATGGCGCTAGTAGCATAAGTATTATACCAGAGACATGATACTTCATGTCTCTGTATTAAACATTATTTTTTGAGACCCCACTTACGAGCTTACGACATAAAACAGGATACAATAGAGGTAATCATTTTATATTTAGATATCTCATTTATTTTTAACTATTTTAGTTAAGTTAGCCAAAATTCAAGACTGAGTTTTGCTCCTGTGTTGTGCATGTTGTGACTGACACCTTTAAAAGTTGTATAAAATTAAGAAAAAATGTAACAACTGCTGGATGTCCTAATAATAAATAAATCTATAAACTATAACTATAGTTTGTAATAATCATTAATAACAGCGAACTGTAGACAACGCTCAACGAGAGAAGAAAAAGTTATTCGTTTCGTTCGTCATCACAAGTCTTCGTTCGTTCGTTTGTGTCGTGCAGTGTCGTGGGTTGACTAGAAATAATGTCATGATTATTATTTTTTACCGTTGCGAGAAAATAGCTTAGCAAATCTTCAAAGTTAGGTATAAAGTTGTTAAAAGGGAAGTTTTTATAATAATCTTTCCAATAGTGGTTCCTGGCGGTGCATATTTAAGTGTTACGCACGCCTTTTTTTCTAAGAGGTATTGACCTTATATGTTTGAAAATTTTCCTATTTTACTGGATAGCATTGTAAATATTCAATAGTTATAACCTCAAAATCCTCTGTTACGCATGTTTTATTGTACTTTTATGGATATTTTTCCTGTTATTTAATGTTTTTATTGTGTAATTACTTCCTCGACGTTTCCAACTTTATGAAACTACCAAATTGACGAATGCAGCTTTCTCTGTCACAAGTACGGTCTTCGACAATTTCATATCTTACCTTATAGTCCTGTTTTACCTATTGTGCTAAATAAGCTGTAAGCTAGTCTACATTACTTAGTTATTTATTCTTATATGAGATCTTGCTGTAAATTGATAGTATTGTGTAAAGTGCAAAACCAAGTCTCAGCCAAAGCCTAGCATAGCGATTTTTGTTTTTCACTCTGTTGCACTGCTGTAAGTTTAAAAAACCACATCCTGTGCAAAATAACAATTAATTTCTTATTGTTTGCTTGTAAATAACTGATGTAGGAGTCCCTAACACAACTTAGAAATTCACTGTTGTTTGGATAGTGTTATTTTAGAGCCGAAGTGTGGGCAAGAGTAGAGGCTCATTAAATGAAAATGATAATGATTATTTCTGTAAAAAAATCTTACATGACTTGTAAAAGTGTCTTTCTTTTGAAAGACACAACTTTTACAAGTCATGTAAGTTTTTTTTGTATCCAGACAGCATCGGCATTTCCTAACTGACAACCTCTGAGAAAACATACCGTAACAAACTCAGAGAATCATGGTCTATTTTAAAGTCCAAATATATTGGTTACAATATGTGAGCCTGATGATATAGGTTACTGAATAAAAAAGGTCATGACCCGCTCTAGGCTGGTAGTATGGTCTGCTGGTATCACGGCTGCCAGTAAGCAACAACGCGGCTATACCATTTATCATCTGCAATTATACCAAATGTGTAGTATACCATACTGCCAGCTTTTTTTTTTTAGCTTAAATCCCTCGATTACTCGATTATCTCTTGAGAATTGGCCGGACAACTTCTTGGCATGACCTTTTTTTTGGTGAGTGTCTTGCTTTCGTATCGAATTATACCAAATGATCATGGATACCACATAGATACAATACATCGTCCAATTATACCAATTTGGTATCAAAAGATACAATCTGGCAGCCCTGGCTGGTATGGTCTAGGTCAACCATAAACAACTTAATTGAATTGGAGCCTATATATTACTATGATTATAGACTATGTGAACCCCTGGCTTCCACCCGTTGAGTGTGTGAGTTACATGCATACATCTCTTGTTATAGATTACTTTTCTATAGATAAGTAAAAAGAAGGATTAATTGAGAGAACATTATTTACATTATCCACTGCTGGACATAGGTTCCTCGGCTTGCCACAACAATTGGTCAAATTATAATAATGACTTATTATTTATATGTCTCAGTATACAACAATAAGTCAAGCTCTAACTCTACACCTATTCATTGATTAGGATAACATATACAACTATCTTACTACAGAATATTCGGTCATGTGTTTTTCAACTATGAATGCAAAAGCACTGTTAATTTCCTGCCAACCTTGAACTAAAGTTATTTTATACTTTGTATGACATAAAACTATCAAGTAGAGACCATTTTTGACTCTCAATGGTATAATGATATAATGAAATCTCTAGGCACAAATCGTTTTTCTTTCTTTCTTTCTCTAATAACATTCATTTTGACTATAAACATTTTCTATAAGCTTTATGCTTAATTTAATCTTAACTACAAAGCAATCTTGTCTACTTCTGCTTGTTTTACAATTTGGATGGCTTAGTTCAGGGAAGCGGAGATATGTTTTGAATAACTAATCAGATATTTTTGTCGAGAGGAGACAGAAGTAACTAAATCTGATTAGTTATTCAACACACATCTCCACTTGCCTCTTGTCCTCTTTAATTATCTCTTGAATGCTCCTAAGCAATGGAAAGAGATTGTTATAGGTATTGCAAAATAATAATTATTACAATTTTAGCATTATTATTAAATAAGCATTGCAAATGTTTTATTTAATTGACTGTGAACCAATAGAAAGCTGATCATGATGATATGTTTAAAATTATGATGCATATTTATATGGATGTATGGTTTTCCTAGTCAACTGTGAACCAACCCCTTAGAGTTTCACTATATCCATTTGTTTCTCTTTGTGCCCATCCTGTGTGTAATGTAGTAGGCATAATAAGAAAATATTTTTATGGCAGATTTTTTCATCTATCTCATGTTCTGGGTTGTTGTCGTAAAGGTTGTTAAAAAATATTTGTGTCCAGAGATCCGTTAGCGACAAATTAAGCTCATTATTGCTATTTTTTCATATAAGTACATAATTATGTGGAAAAATATCATTACATTAGTATGTAATGGTACATACTAGCTAGCTAGGTAAACTTTATAAATTATAAGTAAACAAGGTATAATTAACCAACCAATAACTATGCAACCATTGGTGTGCACTTTTTCTTTTATCGATTTTAAACAAATAATCAATTAACGATAGTTAAATTATTTAGGAAAGTTGTAAACTGTTTTACAACGCACTTTGCCTTAAGAGCTGTGTACACTAAATAGTCAAAAATACCGCGTTTGAAACCGCATTTCTGTAAATAGCTTTTATTCTGTAGCTAATGCAGGTTTTTCTTTCTGTTTCAGATAGTGACTAAGGAAAAGCGAAAACTGCAGTGAAAAATGGGAAAAGAGTAAGCAATACAGTACAGTAAACTGTTCATACGTGTTTCTTAATCATTTTATTTCTAATAGGATATTTAACACCATACAGGAAAATAATTACTTGTTGGGCACATTATTTTGACGAACGAGTTGTGTCAGTTTATGCACCATATTCAAATGAATTGCAATAAGTAGTGTTCTTACATAAATAGCCTAGATTAGTCCTCTGCTTAATACTAGCAGACGGATTTTTTGGTTTGGTTGGTTTGGTTTCATTGGTTTCATAAAAAAAAAACTATTGTGGCCATGATGTTTAGTTTGTGACAGCATCTATCTAGTATTCACTTAGTACAGCTTTTATTAATAGCTACTTTTGCTATCGAGCTGTAATTTAAAATGATAAGTTTAAATACATTTTAGGCTATTAGATTTAATGAAATCAAATATACTAAAAGCTTATTGTAGTCATAGATTCTGTTTAAAATACTTATAAATTAAGTGTTACTACTAATAAAATTCAATTCTTCTAAAACTGTCTTCAAAAAGCCTAAAAGTAACATAAGTTTACTAAAAAGTTCATAATTAGGGTGAAGGTGCACCCTAATTATGAACTTTTTAGTAAACTATAACTATAATTAAAATGTTTTATACAGCAATTTAGATGCACAACTAATATGTTACGTGTTTCAGTCAATTAATAGTTGTTTTCCTATAATCCTCACAATACCTCAATTATTTTGTTTCCTATTTGTTTCTAAAGTTACCTATAGAGTCCAAGGTTCAATACCAATTAGGTCCATTAATATGAGACCGAAAAAGGTATTTACCGTTTAAAACAATAGAACTGTAGGACAAACCATTATGTTAAAAATTTTCCACACTTAATGAGAATATTAGTGAATGTGTCCATAAAAACGGAGCAGAGAGAGATAATTTGGTTAAAAAGTAGACATCTTTAAATACCTTTTTTTATATTTTGAGATATTCTTATTTTATATATCATTACTAATTAAGAAAACGTTTCTTATACATGTGTGGAAGATATTATAAATATATTAACTACTACAGTCTAATCTTGTTCCAAACTTTATCCTATCTTTTGCTAGAGTTAATTTTGATATTACAAAACTTACCACCTTTGAAGAAACTTGTAAGATCAAAACAACTACACATATTCTAAATAATAAATATTGAAAAGGACTTGAACCATTACTTAAAAGTCGTTCTTTCTTTCTTTTTGGTAGGGGTACATAAAATTCCTGACTGATTATTAAGAACCTGTAAAATGGCGTTTTGTGTTTTAAGAATTCACTACAGAAATAATTTTAAAATTCCGCTCTTAAGTAAAATGTCTGATGAAATTTTATGTCTTACAAAGTAAAATCTTAATAAAATTTACGTATGTATTTTGGAAATAATCCCTGTGAAATAGTTGTTGGCTTTCCAAGGAAGATATGTTTGGCAAAATTTAGCAGGAAACATTTATATATAATTACTTATTTAAATATAATTACTTGTTTTATATAATATGGTGTTAAATCGATGTTTTATGAACATGAAAGCGACGCTATAGTGTACCTACTAAACATTGTACCTTTACAAAACCTAGTGCGCTAGCTAAACACGATATATAAAGCCAAAATTAAATAACCATACAACTATAAAAACCAAGAAATTAACTAAAACGTTTTAGCAATTTTAATTCGATTATTTTAGATTTTTTAGCTAGTCCAAACGAATTTAAAATTATTTAACGAACTTCGTTTATGGCCACTATTTATTCTCAAACGACCTCCTTTTTAAAACTGATTAACATATTCTCCCTTTTGAAATGTTGACAATTGCATGATTATGAGGTTTCGATCATAGAGAAAAGTAATATAATTTTGTCATTTTCTTCGCGATGAGTTGTCGCAATTTCGTTGTGCATGGCTTAGAAAAAAAATGTAGTAAATAGTTTCCTAACATGACTTAGTTAAACACAAACTGCCACCTCTTAACTATGTGCAGCCCAGAAATCAATATAAACATCATTATTGAATTACAAAATTCACCTGACCTCAAGTCAAGGTATATTAATTTAGATACAATATTTTGTTAGTTACGAGCAAATGACGGAACGTCGTATTAAACAATCAATTTAGGTCTGATTAAAAAAATATCCAGAATAATCGTCCGGACAGAAAAACGTAGTGATAATAATATAACGTTCTTGTCTGGGATTCTATAATTCATGTTACCGTGTAGTTGCATCGTAACTTACAAAACAATCTTTTAAAATGATCCGCACCTTTGCTGATTTGTAATCTAACGTTGCAGAGTTGTTGAATATGTTGTGAATGGAAAAACCTTGGAACAAGATTCGCCGAATATCGATCTCGTAAGTATAAACAAATTTATTTTGTTCACAGGAAGAAAACGGAGGCCGACAAGTCCACGAATGGTGAAAACGTAGATGACGAAAGTAAGAAAAAAAAGAAAAGTAAGAAGCACAAGAAACATAAACGAGAGGCAGAGGAATCTGTAGACAAGTCTTTTAAAAAGAAAAAAAAGACTAAGAAGGAGAAGCATAAGAGCCCTCGACAAGAGAGTGAAACTTCTTTATCAGATGTAGAAGAACTAATAAAGAAATCTGGACAGCTCAAAAGAGCACCCGTTGATTTGCCAAAAGCAAAAAATGGCAATGCGCCAATCAAAGCTCATAGTGTAAATAATTATACTAGGAAAGTGGAGAATCCAGAAACATTAGAGATAATATCCTCTAACTCTGAGACTGAGAACTACCAGGAAGACTGCGCAAGCCCGGAACTGACACTCATAGAAGATGACTTGAACCTGGAAGACCTGATGAAGCAGAAAGAGTTACTCCAAGCTCGTCTCGTTGCCTATTTTTCTGAGAAGAGCGATGATGACAGTAAAGATGGTAAATCCAATTCAGTTATATGTATTAACGATGATACACGTTCACCAATTGCTAAAAAACCAAGAAAAGATAAAGATCATGAACATAAAAGGAGTAGTAAACACAAATCCAGCAAAGACCGATCATCGGAAAGAGAAAAACATAAACCTAAAAGGCAGGAAGAGGACTTAAGAGAGATAATTAATAGAGAAAGTAGGAAAGAAATGGAACGCAGATTAGAAGAAAGAGAGTATAGGGACAAAAAGGAAAAGGAACGTCGGAGGCTAGAAGACAAGGAGAGAGAGAAGAGACGAGAACGTGAGAGAGAGCGGGAAAAAGAAAAAGAACGTAGATCATCTGAGTTACGAAGAAGGGATAGTTTTAGGGATGTTGCAAGAGTCAGCCGGAGGTCTCGTGAACGATCGCCGCAGCCCATGCGTCGCGATAACAGAGTCAGCGATCGTGATAATAGGCTGGGCGATCGCGATAATAGGCTCAGCGATCGCGAGCGACGATCTCGGGAGCGTCATTCGGATAAACGGGACAAACACCCACGGCACGAACACCGTGCCAGGAAGGTAAAGAAATCGTGTCAAAAAGGTTGCCCTTTTTGGCTCTAGACCATCATGTATTGAAGTCTAGCTTTTAATTCATCAGACATCTTAAGGATGACCACAAATAGTGATTTGCAATTAACAATGTTATTAAACTATTTATTATTGTTTTTCAGAATTCAACAAACGAAGAAGCACAGATAGTACCGAGCTCTAGCGATGAGGAACTTAACATATCTGTTAACACTGATGATGAAGAGGAAACTGAAGAGCAGATCATTGAAAGGAGGCGGAAGCAAAGAGAGCAGCTTATGAAGGTAAATATTTAATCAAAACCGATATGTACTGAAATATTGGGCCTAACAGGATTATGCCTAAGTATGACATCAACAGCCGACAGGATTCGCGCAGTCAATTTATTTATTTCAAAATTAAGTGATGTTTTGTAATTTCCGACTACTTCTATAGAATAGAAGCGCTATTAATTATATGACAATATCCATACTTCTACATGCTTAACATTATATATGCAAAAGTGGGTATATCTGTGTGTCTGTTTATTACCTCTTCACACTTTAACTGTGGAACCAATTTAGATAAAATTTGGTATGGAGATAGTTTGAGTCCCAAGGAAGGACATATGATGAGTTTTGTCCCGGAAATCATTCTTTAAAAGATTAAATAGGGAGGTGAATGTTTGTATACGAACTCGATATTTTTTCATTATAAAATTTCTTATTATACGCAGACGAAGTCGTGGGAAAAAGCTAGTAATCTACATATTTTAAAACTTAGCTGCTTCTTACTTCACCTACACGATGACAATGATAAAAAGATAGATAGCCCTCAATGTTGCAATGCTTGCAAAAGGTCGCTAAGTCATAAGTACTCGCTATATCACGTAACACCAATTGTTCACTTAGCATGCAATAAAACTTTGATTTTGAAAAAAAAATCTTCAGAATACGTGCACCAACCAAAGAGCAAGACTTCCGCCATCTATATTCTTTCAGCCTCTTAACGACAACCCAAGATTTCTTATTCAATTCTAATGTTCGCACATTTTATTTAGGTCTCGAATACTATAGTAGTATACTAGAATAGTATAGTAGGTACTAATTTTAATGATGTGAACATTACTCGTGAGAATATTTTGCCCTTTATTCAGATGTCACTTCTTTTAATTTACACAAGCTGACAGTTGCTATATCATATAGACTAAGACTTTCCCCATGAATCGTGAGTGTAAAACACATACAATTAAACTTAAAACAACTTGCTATTTTCATAAGAAATAATTTTCAAATGTTACCTTCCGCACTCCAGGTACTTCATGGGCAAGATAACACTTGTACACATCCAAATGTTTTTATAAACACTGGCTGTATTTGTTTCCATAAGTTGCCCAATCACTCTCTAATCCTTTTTTCGAATGACAACAAACATTACAACTAATTGCCGGGTGCTGTCAACTGTAGGGAGAGGACAGAGTTGGCTTTCTGTACGCTGTGGTATCAAATTATTCTGTATAGGTTACATAGGTTCCTAATTTCGTTTTATTTATTTTCAGCGGCTCGGAGGCGAGGAGAGAAGCAAATCCCAGGGGGTCCAAATTAAGTCTCCCCCTAAGACAGATTTGAAAGAATCTAATACAAGCCACAGGTTAGGGTCCGATACGCCGGAAGTCAGAATATTTAAAGGCACGACAGACTCCAAAGATAAGATGGCGCAAGAAACAAAATCAGATAAAATTGCCAGTGGTTTAATAAGGAATATTCAAAATGAGCCAAAATCTGATATCAAGTTGGAGAAGTCTATCAAGACCGGGGAATGGGATATGTTTGCAGATCAGGACAACTTTGACAGTGTTGACGTAAGTATTTCTTTTGAATTTTCTTAACAATTCGATTACTGCAACGTTATTAAGACAACAGGAAATCTGGCAGGGGTAAATGTTTGTGTGATGAACATGTATATTTTAATGTGAATCACTTAGGCATCTTTCAATCATAAACATAACATAAATAAAAATAAAAATCATAAAAAAACTTCGTGTTTACAAAAAACTGTATGTGGAATATCTACCACCTAGTGTTTTATCATAAAATCACTTGAACCAGCTCTTTAAAAATTTTGATTATATGTATATTATACTAGCAACCCATCCCTGGTTCCGCACGCGCAGTAAAGCATTTGGCGAAAACCGAATGAAAATCCGTTCGGTAATTTGAGTTTATCGCATTCATATAAACAGACGCGGTGATTGGACTTTTGTTTTGAATGTTAAGATTGTGTGTCTATTCTTGTGGTTGTCTTCATTGATTAAGTTTATTGTATATCTCGGTACAGACGCCTACAGCCGGAAAGCCGAAGAGTAAGAACGCGTTAGAGAACCCCTCGCTCACCGACAACTGGGACGATGCAGAAGGATATTATAGGTAAGTGATACTGCTTGCAAGTAGGGGGTGCAAGTGACTAATAAGTCACTGTATAACCATTTCTTCTAGCTAATGCTATAGATTAGGTTATTAACATTAGCCGTCTTGGCTAGTTCAGCCACTGTTGATGTAGGATTTTGAGGCTTAGTTAGTTGAGAGCAATATTACCGCAATTCCCACAAAGCTGCATTGCTCGTAAGTAGCCAGTTAAATTTCCAGACAAATGAGATAAACAGAGTGGCAACACGCTAGTCATACCCCTCGTACCAGCTGATCCGTGTAGTTGTCTACCATATCCGAAAAATATATATTTTTAAGGGAAAAGAAAACATTGCACCCCTTTTTAAGCCTGTGACACAAAGAGGAGTGAAGAAAAAAAATCCATTAAATAACACTGTTATTGCTGCACATTGTAAATACGTTACCATTTAATTAACTTATAATGGGCGGTTTATGTTACAGAGTGCGTATCGGTGAGATGTTGGACAACAGATACACAGTGTACGGCTACACGGGGCAAGGCGTATTTTCTAACGTAGTGCGTGCTAGGGACCAGGCCCGCGGCAACAGTGACGTCGCCGTCAAGATTATCAGAAATAATGAGATCATGTAAGTATAGTATATATACATTAATTATTCTCACAAATTCTGTATTACCCAATCAATACAATAGTTACGATATCTTTTAAAATAGAAGAATGCTCCTAAATCTCTTCTCTGCTTCCTTTTCCGCCAAATATGTTCACGTATTTGGTGTAGTATCAAGATGATCAATGTCATATTTGTACAGAGTTAATGTGTGTTTTAACATTACTTTGTAAATATTTTAAACCTTGCTTCACAGGCACAAGACTGGCCTTCGGGAGTTAGAAATCCTCAAACGCTTGAACGATGCAGACCCTGAAGATAAATTCCACTGTCTCCGATTATTCCGTCACTTTTTCCACAAAAGGCACTTGTGTATGGTGATGGAACCTCTTTCCATGAACTTGCGCGAGGTACTTAAGAAATACGGCAAGAATAGCGGTATACACATCAAAGCCGTCCGAAGTTACACGCAACAAATGCTTTTAGCTCTGAAACTGTTAAAAAAGACTGGAATTTTACATGCAGGTGAGGAAATCGCCACATTATCTGTTGCTGAGATGAACCTAGAAACTTAAAAATATTTGAGATCTTTACAATTCATTAATTAATTTACTCCTTCAAGCCACGTCAGTTCAGTCAATAGGTATATTATAATTAAGCGCGCTATATCTTAGACCATCGCACACTTACTATTAGGTGAGATGGTGATCAAACACAGTCTAATTTAAGCTACAAAAAAATACTATTTTTGACATTATTTTTCCTTCGAACCCTATACACATTAACAAAATATGTATGTTTTGTTGTAAGTTAAGTAAGTTTGTTAGTAAGGGTTATATGGAGAATAAGTCAGATGCAAGACATTTTTTCATTCGTTGCGTTTATTTTCTCTTTTCCAGATATAAAACCAGACAATATTCTCGTGAATGACAATAAACTGATGCTGAAACTCTGCGATTTTGGTGCTGCATCTCACATATCAGACAATGAAATCACACCTTACCTCGTATCACGATTCTACAGATCCCCAGAGATCATTCTAGGCGTACCATACGACTATGGCATAGACATGTGGTCCACTGCCTGCACAATATATGAACTGTCCACGGGGAAAATCATGTTCAGTGGAAAATCAAACAATGAAATGTTGAAATATTTTATGGATCTGAAGGGAAAATTTCCAAATAAAATTATCAAGAAAGGCTATTTTAAGGAGCAGCATTTCGATGCGAACTGTAACTTTTTGTATCATGAGTTAGATAAGATTACTGAAAGGGTGAGTTTTCTTCTGAATTATTTTTATTCAAGTAATAAGATATCATCACGCTTGTCGTACTCGAAGGGTTAGACTAGATGAGAGATTATAGATGTACTAATGTACAACAACATTTTTTTAAATTTAATAAAGGTTTGGTATTGGTCGGTATTCAGTATTCCCTCCCATTGCTCGGACAACTGCCAGCATCCTTGTATTCATCAACCTTACGAAACTGACGATGAAATCTTGAGAAATTGAAATTCCGCTCCTCTTTAATTCCGATTCGCAGCTCTGGAAGACTTGTAGGAGCACGTAACCGAGCTCAAACCTATGTTTAAATTCATCTCATAAGTCGGATTCAAGTCCGAGCTTTGAGCTAATCAGTCTATCGTACGAATTCTGATGTCGCGTAGATACTGGGTCACAACATAACGCTGTGCATTATCATATATCAGCTGCATATCCTGCCCGATATATCCTACCAAATGGTCTTCCAGGATTTCAGTAATATAGTGGTGAAAAGTCAATCCACTATGACTACCATGTAAACTCGCTCTGGTCACCTCAGTGAGGAGAACACAACCCAACTGCTCTAACCTCCGATCCCTATGCCCTCGAGCAAATTCAAGCCTGTGGCAGCTCTCTTTGGAATCAGATTCCGTTCAGGAATCTCTTTCTAATTGTATCTGAACTTATGACCACTTGACGTTCGCCACTAAGACTTATTTGGACTTAAACTCCAATGAGGTGAAGATTTCGCAGAACATTAATTTGGATATACGGATCATTTGCTGCTAATACAGCCCTAGGTCTTCCCGTACAGACCGCTCCAATGTCTAGGTATCGTCTGTGAACTCATCGCTCAACGCTTGCTTAAGTAATGCTACAGCTTGAATTGCTTCCTGGAATGTCGTATCTACTATTGATCGTAAAAAGTAGCATAAATACACGCGTTTGAGTAAGCCATGGACACAAACTAATGAAATGATAAGAAATATCCGACTATCCTCATCGGAGAAAAAAAGGCTAATAGCGAACTGTAGTCAAATCAGAGCAAATCGTCAGCATTATGTTTGTTGTTTGATTACAATGTGATTTGACATTACTTAAGAATAAATAATATATAAATAAATATCCCTGGACATTATGACACAGCGCCGTCTAGTTCCGAGCTAAGCAACGAGGCTTGTGTTAGGGATACTAGTCGGTTGATATGCTACATAATTAAATACTTTTTTGTAAATACATACATATTATACATAGATACATCCATGACTCGTATACAAATGTTTATGCCCATCACACTAACATTTGCCCCTACCGGGATTCGAATGAATGTATAGTCATTTTAATCAGCATTAAACGCACTTAATGCTGGTATAACTGTAATAATTGTAGTGTGTGTAAGTTTCATACTTTTTGAGAAAATCGAATCACAGTTTAAAGGTGGGCCCGGTTTATCTGCTGTCCTGTGTAGTTCTTTAAAAATCTCAATAACTGTTCAATACGAATATTCTACCTTTGAAGCGAAATTATAAAATCATCAATCATTATTTACAGGAAAAAATAGTTATAATTTCAAGTTTGAAGGCGACGAGAGACTTACAGGCTGAGCTCGCGCCGCCGCACCACAGGCTTCCTCCTCCTGAAGCCAAAAAGATCTCGCAGCTGAAGGACCTGCTGGAACGCATGCTCATGTTAGACCCAGCGAAGAGAGCGTCCGTCAACCACTGCCTCGCACACCCCTTCATACAAGAAAAGATATAACACCACCTACAACCTGCCACCGGTACCTGGGGTAGGTTCAAAAACCGTAATAACCCACAACCGTAACTAGAATACATTTATTATTAGTTAACATAATAGAAATGAAGGCAAATAAATTATTAAGATATTAAACCATTATCATGTTATTGACGACCATTGAAATAGTTATAGCAATTCTGTAATACAATAATTTGTTTTATACATGCAGAAAACTGTGTGAAATATTATTTATTAGTGTGCAATAAATGATCACAAGAGACTCCGTAATGATTTGAGATTTATATTTTTTGCGACTTGTATGTTATTGTGATAATAATTATATGAAACATAATGATATGCAACAATAAAGTGTCTAAAGAACGTGTTCATATAATAATTACATGTTTAATAGTTGCAACAAATAATAACAAATAATTAGTACTTAATATGTTTCCAGATGAAAACTTTACTATTAGATTTGGTCGTGAGTGGAATTTTAGTTACTTAAACCCTTCACAATGTTTCTTCTCTCCATAATGTATCTACTGTCGTTTTTAAGGCCTATGTAGCATCACTAAATATTAGGGTCGTCTAGGCATTAGAAAACTTAAGCTGGTAGGCAATTTATGTGCATAACCAAAAGCGCAACATATGAAAAACATACGATTTTAACTGTCATTCTGAAGTTCGAAGTTTAAAATACCGATGTACTCATCAAGTTTTAAAGTACGGTTTATATGATTAAGACGGTACCCTGTGGAGACTTATTTCATTGAGAATGTTCATCGTCGCGATGTACGGAAGTTAAGCTTGTTATGATGAATTACTACATTGAGAATGTTCTTGTATATATCATAATTATATAGATGTAAGGATCACTTAATTCAAAAGGTTGAAATATTTCAGTATAGAGCCTGAATGTGTATTGTACATTGGATTTTAGTGCTATCAAAAAAGGAGATACTATAACTCTGGTTATGTGGAACATAACTAAAAGTTGGTTGGCCTCTAAGAGCAGAAAAATCTATTGTTCACCCACTGAAATTTTATATATTTATCGTAATATTTAAATTTCGAAGATTCAGTACAAATTAAACTGCCGTAGGTCGAAACTTGAAATCCAAAAATGAACTTCAAAAAACAAAGTACATTTATGTAAGAGTATGCTTGTTGGTTCGGCGCTAACTCAAACATTAAAATTTATGTTCGATTTGTTTTTTGTTGGTCTATTTATTTGTTAAAAGTTTTATAAATTTCGAACCTCGGTATGACAGTATTTTATTTTTCTTACTGTATATAGTTTACAAATTCTTTTCAAAACGGTATCAGTTCTGTGTAGTTTTTATAATGAAATGAAAACATAATATTACACACCGTATAACATGTACGAGCACTAGTACTTCAATTGGAGTATTTGGACAAAAGGAAATAGCCTGTCGATGTATTTTCGTTAAGCAAAATATGAGGTAAGTGCAAATACACCAAATGTAGTACCAGAATAACATCCAGTAGGTAGTATTAATTCACTGAAAGCAATGTTTCGGATGCAAAGTTTCGAAAACATCACGTAAATGTTTACAGAAACAATGTTTCGGACAAAAATGCCGTCCATATTAGTCGCCCGAAGAAGTAGTGTTGGAAAACCAATATTTTCTCGTTATTTCAACATTTCTTGATTCATGACCTCACACTATCAGTTATGTTCAAACAAGTGACACATGTTGCTAAATAATAATAATAATATTTCGTTTATTTCTCTCAAAAAGGTACATTAGGAACATTTAGGAACTAAATCTGTTACAGCTTAATCTAAAACCTTGATGAGAGCTGGAGTTTGTATTAGGTACGGAACCTGTGTGACAGATCTCCAGGACGTCCGGTATGTATATGTGTTTGTGACAAATGTAAATGACAAGCATGATTTTATACACCTTAGTATTTAGCGCATCAAGTGAATATGATTCCGAAACATATTTATTTGTTTCACAAATATTGCATACATCAAAATTTTGTTTCTGAAACGAGTGTTTATAAACATTTTTTTCTCTCAGTGAATAATGTTTAATACTACTGTACTACGAATTTGTTGAACTTTATAGGGTCAATATTAAAAATAAATTATTTAGGTACCACAAGTTATTTTATTTTTTCCTGGATACTACAATCCGTAATAAGAAGTAAAGACATGTAATATTCACTGTTGTACAATATACAATGTACATGTGCGTAACGTACGTGAAATTTTCAAAAATCTGCCTCGTTCAGAAATCTCCCTGCATTACAATTCATTACCTATATGTAACCTAAATCTACTTGTGGATGTATCTAAGTCCATGAATCCAGAATTCTCCAGATTTGGAGCTATGGGTAGGCGTCACTTAATGTTTGACGGCAAGAATAGATCTGAACAATTGGTCATGACTGGAGTTGGGCGCGGGAAGGAAATAAATGGGAATAAATGGAAAATAATCTAACTTCCATGTTGTAAAATAAAGCCTTGAAATAATGTAGTATCCAATAAGAGGTTATTTTTGTTATATTCGATTAATGTTATATATTAATTAGTATAAAAACCGATTGTAATGCTCATCCAGTTGTATTATACGATAATGAATAGGCCATTGATTTATAATATTAACTTTTTAGTGTATATTACTTATTTCTAATCGAAAAAACTTAAAAACTTGTAAATATACATTGTTGTTGAACTTAATTTCTTTCCGGTACGATATATTTTTGCCCGTGAGTAAATGGGAAGAAATGGACATTTATTGCCACACTGGTTATTTACCGGTATGGCGCCCAACTACAGTCATGACTAAGAAAACCTATAGGTATATATTATGAAATATAAAAATGTCTGGTGAGGGACATCCTTATCATCTAGGGGTGTAAAAATAGCCTACGACTGATTCTCAGACCTACCAAATATCAGTGGCGGACTAAGGGGGGGGGGGGCGGTCCACCCCGGGTCACACTAAGCAGGGGGGCCCCGATTTAGCACTCGACCCGAAATTCGAGGTCTATTTAATCCGTTTTAAAAATTTCGTATATTAACAGCAATGATAAACGGATCTCCTACAGCATAATTATATATATAAGCGGGCATTGGCGGGGGCCCCTATAAAATTTTGTTTGGGGACTCTTAAATTGTAAAGATTTGTCACAAAAGAAAACAAATTTTTTGCATAAAATTATAAGAGATATTTATTCACTGTATTAAGTTTCTGTAAATTTTTCCGAAAAGTTTCCACAGGGGCCCCCGACGCGCGTAAAAAGTCGGGTAGTTTTTATTATTTTTTGTTTACGCACATTGGGGGCCCCCGACGTGCAGAATTATTATGGCAGATACGGCGATAGCTACGTCGCCGAGACCAGGGGGCCCCCAACACACGTTTGCAGTCGGGTAGTTTTTATTCTTTTTTGTTTACGCACGTTGGGGGCCCCCGACGTGCAGAATTATTAAGGCAGATACGGCGATAGCTACGTCGCCGAGACCAGGGGGCCCCCAACGCACGTTTGCAGTCGGGTAGTTTTTATTATTTTTTGTTTACGCACGTTGGGGGCCCCCGACGTGCAGAATTATTAAGGCAGATACGGCGATAGCTACGTCGCCGAGACCAGGGGGCCCCCAACGCACGTTTGCAGTCGGGTAGTTTTTATTATTTTTTGTTTACGCACGTTGGGGGCCCCCGACGTGCAGAATTATTAAGGCAGATACGGCGATAACTACGTCGCCGAGCCAAGGGGGTCCCCAACGCGCGTTTGCAGTCGGGTAGTTTTTATTCTTTTTTGTTTACGCACTTCGGGGGCCCCCGACGTGCAGAATTATTAAGGCAGATACGGCGGTAGCTACGCCACTGAGCCCCGGGGGCCCCCGACGTGCGTTTGCAGTCAGGTAGTTTTTTTATTACAAAATAAGGCAATAAATGGCGTTTTCTGGTGTTTACCTGTTGCTAATATTGATATAAAGCAAAAAAGGCCTAAAAAAACGTAACTATTTATCAAATAAATACTTATTTTATTTGTATTTGTTGTTATAGCGTTGTACCTACTTACTCATCGGGAAACACAGAATCAGGCAGCCGATTCCATTCTCTCACTGTGCGTATAAAAAAAGAGGTTCCGATCGCTTCGTGCGGGTTTCGGGAATTTCCACCATGAAACGGTGCCGCTTTTCAGTTTGCCAGGGGCGTAGCTACCGCCGCACTGCACTTTGGGGGCCCTCGTGACCCTGGGACCCCCGAAGTGCAGAATTTTTATGCCATTTATTGCCTAATTTTGTACGGTTTGTAACACCAGAGGTGTCTCTCGCGTGTTGCCGACCATTTAAAAACCTAATCACTCCTTTTTTGAAGAACCCAACGCTATTGTCGGTTTGAAAAACCTCGGCAGGTAGTTCAATCCACAGCCTGATTGTACGTGGTATGAAGTTCTTATGGAACCGCTCAGTACGCGAAGACATTGGTTTCAAGATGTGGGAATGAATTCGCTGCCGATGGCGGGAAGTGAAGTCCTGCTTTTTTTTTGGTTTTGGTTTTTGTCCTCTAGATGACATCGGAATTGGACATCACTGGAGATGTCGACACCTAGTATGCCAATGTGTTTGGAGATGTTAAGGGCTATGTTCTCAAATTGAAGTGCTACAGCAAATGGGGCTTTTTTAGTGGTGAACGCGCAAACTTGTGTCTCAGCGGGCACGAATCGGATACCCTGGCCAGGCCAGAGTAACCTCGATTGCCAATACAAGTTTGCTTCGACCATCCTCAACAACGGAACAAGAGATATTGGCACGATCCATGTAGAATGTGTCCCCGTTACTGTCATCTGCATATAATGAATGCTGTCAATCGACACCATGTCGTGTATTAATGTGCAGTAAAAACAGTGTTGGGGACAGCACGGAGCCTTGTGTCTGCTGCCGGACAAAAATCTGACAACCCCTCCTTGCATAATTCCTCGGGTGGCCCGTATGATGGCAACTTTGAAAGAAGGCTGACTGCTATCACCTCACCTTGGCTCCCAATGGCTGTTGCCCACCGGTGTGTAAGACACACTAGGAGGTCACCTGTCAAGCGACTGTGGCGAAAGCAGTACAGACGGTTGCTGATCAGTTTGTTCCCTTCTAGGTGTCTTAGGAGTTGTCGGTAAAGCACCTGCTCGATCACCTTGGAGAAAAGGAGAGTTATAGCGATAGACCTATGATCGGTAAAGCGATGGGTCTAATCTATCGCTCTTTTTGGACACTGGGTGCACATTTTTAGTCTTCCATGAAGACGGAACTCACCCGCTGCTGTATAAAAGTGCGAAAACACGAGTTAGTACTGAACACAGCTCAGCATAGTGCTTAAGCACCACCGCGGGTATGCCATCCGGCCCACTCGACTTATTAACGACTAGGAATCGGAGCTCCTGCCGGATCTCTCAGTGTACAAGAGATCTCGGGCATGGTGTTGTTACACCTTGGGATGGTAGGAGGAACTGCGTTTCCGTCGCCCAAAGACGAGTAAGAGGCAAAGAGAGTACCCAGAAGATCTGCCTTCTCTTTTGCACTATAGGCCGAGTTCACCATCTGGCTTCCAAACAAATAAAATTTACCCTCGGCAGCCTTAGCAAGCCAAAAAGTACGATTCCTAGACGGATAGCCGCATAGCCGCTTACCAATTCTGTCAATCCGAATTCGAATTTGACTATGGCGATTGCTCTCTTACTGGATCTTGAGGTAGCATTCAGTTTGCATCGGAGACTTTGAGGTCCTGTCTAGGCCGAGCCGTGGTACAAGCCACATATACAGTTTGCTTGAAAGTTCTAGTGTCCCTACAAAAACGGTTAAGCCACGGTCGTTTTTTAACCCCCGGAATAGTCACTAGCGGGTTGGAAATGTAACATTCCATACCCGCTATGATCTTTGACCGACTTTCCAGCTAAGCAATTTTATCCAGAGAAAGAAAAGCAGCGTTGGTTTTGGATTTTGATGACGTAGATTTTAGAATTTAGTCTTATAAACTAAACCAGAAAACAGAATTTGAAATTAGTATAATTTTAATTTTTTGTCTAGTGCTCGTCTTTCATACTTGTAAAAATGTATTATAATTAAAATTTAATATTTCAAATATTGATTAAAATTTGATTAATTCATTATGTTTAATTCTGTAAATATTCAAATCTGGAGGGTGTCAGGGGACCCAAAATTAAAGATCGCCCCGGGCCTCAAAAAGACCAAATATACATACAAAACTTCATAATAATCTGTTAAGCCGTTTCGGAGGGGTTCAGCGACAAACACTGACAAGAGGTTTTTATGTTTAAGATATTTGAATTTCTTTAGTAGGTACAGTTTGGCTCATAACGCCTGACACCTAGTTATTCGAAAATCGGTCGCTGCCTATAAAATAAAATCTTTGGCGCTTTGAGAAGAAACTTCAATTGCTAAATTATCTATATGCCAGTGTGATGTCTATATAATATGTATATTATATTTATGTATATAAAATACTGAATTTTATTCAAATAATAGCTTAACCTATTACTCAGTTGCAGGAGGAAATTAATTTAAAAAAAAAATCACAACTGTGGGTTCCCAATATAATTATTATCATGGTTAACATTATACACATTAATGTGTATCAACTATATATACCTATACACAATGACAAATAAAAAAAATAAGATTTATTACAAGTTACAGCTAGAAATATTAAAATCAGTCAGTTACTACCAACCCCTTTAATATGGCAAAACAAAGTTTGCTGGGTCAGCTAGTATATTATAAAAGGAAGGACTTAGAGGTTTTAGCAAAGAAGCTTTACCACTGTACAACAGAAGATTTGGCTGTATTAACTAGATTCCTTTGCTTTATCCCTGGGAAGCAAAAAAAAAGATTGACGGATGACATATAAGAATAATTTTCTAAATTTCCTAATTTTTAATTTTATGAATTAATGTGAAACTAACGCAAAACATACATAGTTATAAATTAAAAATTGCTTGATATTGTTCAACTAAGGCAAAGTACGTAATCGGTAATGAACAGCTCACTATTTGTGATTCATGATTAAAAGATTTGAAGGTTATGCATAACCTTCAAATCTTTTAATGAAGTGTTTTGATTCAAAATTATTTAAAATTCTAACAAAAAGGTAATAAATACTTAAATTTTTTTAATGCTGAAATATTTATGAAACTTACGCAATTATTTGTAAGTTTGTAATGTTTTAATTACAGGCCATGTCTTCTGTGGCTCATGTATCGCGAGTACGTCGTCTGTATAAGCTAATATTCCGCGTACATCGCGCTCTCCCGCCAGAACTTCGCATAATGGGTGACAACTACGCTAGAGATGAATTCAAAAGACACAAGAAGTGCAATCCTGAAGAAGCTAGGATCTTTCTTAACGAATGGACGGTATGTGGCGAAATATACTTTTTAACTTAGCGATAAAATACCTTCCATAAACGACTTTCTGACCATGATTTCGACTACAAAACTGAATTTCACCAAATCTTTCTATGAACAGATTTTACTTCGACACAGCGATGGCATGGGGATGGCCAATGGGGCTTGAATGTTCTAGAGTGGCAACCACATACTGGAAGACGCAGCTTGGGTAGGGCCCCGGTTAGGTGGACTGATGACCTGGTAAAGCTCACTGGAATCCGCTGGATATAAGTGGCATATGACTGGTTGTTGTGGCGATCCTCGTGGGAGACCTATGTCCAGCAGTGGATGTATAAGGGTTGATTTATGAATATGATAATGATTTTTTGGGCTTAAATTATATTTGTCAGAGGGTGTGAGAGATTTTTGAGTGGTAGGGTGTAGGGTAGGTTTGAGTGATAGTGAGATTCCTCGCTCAAATTGAACTACCTGACTGGGGAAATCCCTTCGCCTTACAGAAGACCACAGTGTATCAACAATAGTTGTATTACTGTGAGTGAGTAAGGTTATGAGAGCTTGTTGGGGGAGTGTCTAGTATGACAGCATAGGCATTCCGTTTGCTGTCAGTTTAGTAATTCCCTATTTTTAGAAACCTAAACGGTTTCTGCAGCGGTTGGCAACGCATATGCAAGCCTTCTGGTATTCCAAATGTCCATGGGCAGCGGTGATCACTTACTATCAGGTGAGCCGCCTGCTTGTTCGCCCCCTTATCACCATAAAAATATTTCCAATTTTATTTTTTAAATATAAATCTGGGGTTTGTAAAGTTAAATTCAAGTTTGTGGGGTTGCAGGCCTTGTCCCCTAGCTGCCATCTTTTATAAAGGGGTGCAACTGTTTTTATGGTTTGTATCGCAATCTATAGGTTTAACAAAAAAAACACCTTAATATTTTTCTTGCAAATATATTTCTTTACAATTTAGGCCCAGTAACTTTTGTCGTAGAACTAAAACTAACAAAGTTATAAGCGAACATTGATTTAAGATATTGTCGAAGTATTTCGGAATAGTGTACGTCGAATTTGACTTATGTCGGACTAGCATTGTTGTTTAATAAGAACGTCGTCATCGAACTCGCATTGTTTCTTAGTAAAGTCGTGTCGAAGAAACGCTATGTCGCAGCACAGTTGTGTCGGGCGTAAGATATTTCGAATTAAAGTATTGTCGAAATGAAGACGTTTCGGAGTTCCGTGCTGTCGTAGTAAAATCATGTTGTAGAAAGATTTGTCGAAATTCAGTTTTGTAGTCCATGATATCACTTTGTACATAATGGTATCCTACTGTTGAAATACCATAACATGATAAATACATATTTTCATACATTATGACATAGTACCATCTAGTTCTGAGCTAAGTAATGAGGCTTATGTTATAAAAACTAGATGGTTGTCACTATGTCAATATTTTTAATACATACCTATAAATGCCATGACTCAGGTACAAATACCTGCCCTTGCTTATTACATGAGCATAATTATTGAACTGTATAGGCATATTTTATAGACTTAACTTAACTATAATAATCTATACTAATATAATAAATTAAGAGTTCGTTTGTTGGAATGCACTAATTTCAGGGACTATTGGTTGCAATTGAAAAATTCTTTTTGATTTTAACAAATTTGAATTTGTTGGATAGTCTATTTATCGAGGAAGGTTATAAGCTATATAACATCATGCTACGACCAATAGGAGTGGAGCATAAATGAGAAATGTTGCACATATTTTCACCCATGCCATTCTGGGACGAGCTGCTAGTAATAATATATTTACAACATTGTGTAGTGTTGCGACGGGACAGTTTAAAGATTAGAAGATTTTCCTTTAGTATGCAAGAGACTCTTCTCAGAGGTCGTCAGTTAGGAAATGCCGACGCCAACTAGATACTAAAAAAAAAATTATATGACTTGTAAAAGTGTCTTTAAAAAGATCTATTTACAGAAATAAACAATCATTTCATATATTAACAAAACACACATAATGAGTTCTATAATGTTCATTTTGTGATGACAGCAATCAGTTCTGCTATTGTAATACTATAGCATCTGTATGTTCCTAACTTCCTATACACACTCAATCTATTTCTATTTTATTTCAGGATTATGCAATCACACTAGCAAAACAAATGAAACCCTTACAACAGGCTAAGAAAAAGAAGGTTGGGATTTACTTGGACCCACAACTGTTGGAGCATATGACTGATGAACAAATAGTACAATTATATGAACTACATAAAGCTGCCACAGAACCTAGCGAGGATGATGAACAAAAGTCAGGGGACAAAAATTGATTGTAGTTATATGTATTTTATTTAGTAAAGCAAAACTGTAAATGTAAACTAAGACATTATTTTACATAATTAATTTACAAAGAGGGCTCAACAAGTCGGAATGACTTACGTGGCTGATTAATAGCAACCAAAGACAATAAACACTAGAATATCTAGTGGTATAACACTTAATTTATATGTCATAATTGGTTTTTTATTGTTTTTTTTCATAACATTTTACGGTTTTGCATCTCTGAGTAGGTATGTTATACAATAAGTAGTAATACTATTATTTATTGAAATTTTTGGGCTCCCTACATATTTGAAGGATATTAGCAGCAATTATATGATCTTCTAGATTCACAGCAAAGTTGACCTTTTTGCTAATACCGTCCCATCCATTAACTATTTCTTATTTCTTGGATGGGTTATCCATTATACCTTCATGAAAATTTTCGAGATTTTTAACCCAACAATTTGATGTTAAACTCAGTATTAATGTAATAAAAGTAACATGGATTATAGACCTGGATCACAATGAGATTAGAAATATGTGCTTGTTTTATAAAACATTAGTTCCTTTCAAAAGAGTATGAATCATTTCGTCTTCTTTGTAAATAGTTAAAATTTGCTGTAATGTGATTTTATTGTTGATAGCAATGTTATTGTAAATAGTATATTTATGTAGCTGCTTTGTATTTAATTAGATAGTTAAGTAGAAAAAAGAAATAATAGAAGATTTGTAAGAAAGAAACGTGTTATTTATTAATTTATTGTGGTACAAGGAATATACAGAACTACATACATACAGTACAATTCTAATGGGAAAAGAAAGCATAATGTAACTTAATTGGTGACATTGATAATGTCACCAATTAAGTTTCTAACAATTAAATTGCATTTGATGGCAAGTTAAATATTTTAGTAAGTTAAACCACTTATTAAAATATTTAAATGATGTTTTAGACAGTTATTATATGTACCATCTAATTGTAAAACAACACACACATTATCATCCAAGTTTCTCACCCCACCAACCCTCCTCAGATTTACACTAAATAGTTTGTAATCATACAATATTGAATATACGTAATAAATCTAAATGATTACCTACTTTAGGTTTTAAACTATTTTAATTATTTTTTATCATCAGCGTCAATGACATATTATTATATAGACACGTCATGCACGAACATTGCCTACGGCTATGCAAAATGGCGACAGCGACTAATTTGTGCAAAGAAAGGGAAAGACACATTTTTATCTTTCAATCTTGTAGTATAATTTGTAAACACATGAAGGCATCTTGTTCTCAGGAAGTATAAAACTATTAAGCACGAATTATTTTTACGGAACGTACCCTCGCAACGCTGGTTGGTGCGTAACTAAGCCCGATCCCGGCAATTGCCTTGATTTCTTGTTGCCATTTTAGAGGGTGGGTAACGTATCTATTGTTTTTTATATCATTGCATATTAAACAGAACAGCGTATAATAAGTTTAAAAATTCTTTAACTACGTCATTTAATAAAAATGTTAAAGATTTATTTATCCAGTTACTACATGAGCATACCAAAGTTTGGAGTAAACATTTTTTTTGTACTTGTAACATTAACACAAATATAATATAATAAAAAGATTTTCATAATAATATAAGTTTGGAAATAGCATAAAAAGAAACAAAAAGATATCTCTCCGGCGGGGAATCGAACCCCGGTCTCCCGCGTGACAGGCGGGGATACTTACCACTATACTACCGAAGACTTGTTAAAATAGCCTGAAATTTTTATTCAGTACCTATAAAAAACCAATACTAACTTTTTAACGGTGCAATATGAAAATTAAAAAATTACATACATCGACTTCTCTGCTTGGGCTGTATGCAAACACTAAGATACTCGTTGGCTGTATGGTTTTACGTGTATATTTATTTTTTGAGAGTTCGCTGAATGGTTTACGTGAGGCCCGATAGGTGTCGCTACTCGATCGTAGTGAAGTACAACCGGTTTTTCAGTTCGTTACGAGCTAGTAGGTACCTAGATCATAAGAAACCTTGCGAAAATGGTTATGCAAATAAGCCGCGATTAAGGTTTATAATACAAACATATCCGGACATTATAATATGGCGCCGTCTAGTTCCGGGCTAAGCAAGGAGGCTTGTGTTACCCATACTTCAACTAGATGGTTGATACACTACATAAATACTTTTTTGTGTAAATGACTCGGGAAGGAATAGAAACCATGACTCGGGTCAAACGTCTTTTCTCATCTCACAAACATTTGCCGCTGCCTGGATTCTAACTCTAGGACCCTTACCACAGAAGACAGCTTTTAACCCGCTCATCTAATCGGCTCTTCATTATTTCGATTCTTATGTCTACTGGGTATTATACCATTAATCGAGTAGGTCATAGAGTCATATATACCTATATAACAGAACGTAGGCCTCCGCCAAAGAGCGCCAACCATCCCGGTCTTGGGCAGCTCGCATCCATCCATAGAGTCATGAATATGATTAATATCTAGTTACTTAAATTAATTGTATTATCACTTTTTAGAACCAGGTTTTATTTCTTAGTCGGCGAGCGTGGGTTGTCTTTGTTTTACTCAGAAACAATTCTCATCTATTTTTAATCCCCTGCCGCAAAAAGAGGAGTCCACTTTTGTGTGTAGCAGACACTACATAGAAAATGCACTCTTTTTTCTCAGTTTGACGTGTCTGTCTATGGCATCGATTTTGTTTGGTGTTTTGTGTTTTATAGCTGCTGACGCGATCATTATTTACTACAATTTATAAAGATACGTTCAGGCGTTTCAAGGTCATCGCTGACGTGTGAATCCAAAACATTGTATCTCAAAAACACATATTTTGAGAAAAGGGCTCTTATAAGTTTTTTGGTTTTTGGAATGCCATAAAAAACCTTAAATATAACTAAAATACAGTGTTATGTATGTGCTCATATCTTCTTCTACATACTATGAAATTAAAATTATATTAATATAGGGATATGTAACTGCCTCGAAATAATCAAATAAGCGCTATTAAGGCAATACACTGTAACACGAGTTACAGTGTATTGGATTTAAACGTCAGATCGGCTCTTTGTAAGCTGCGGTAGGCCGCAGCTAATTAAGGCTCGATACCTAGATCATCAGGGGTTACTTTAATTTTATATAACTAATAAATATACATTTTATTGACCAGAAAAGTAACTAAGTATTGTACCATTTCGAAATCTACACTATATATAAATATAAATATACCTGGACATTATGACACAGCGCCACTGCGCCATCTAGTTCCGTGGTAAGCAACGAGGCTTGTGTTACGGATACTAGTTGGTTGATATACTACATATATATTTTTTTTTTGTAAATACATAAGTACATATTATCTCGGAAACAAATGTTAATGCTGATCACACAAACATTTGTCCCTACCGGGATTCGAACCCGGGACCCATAGCACAGCAGGCAGCGTTAACTACCGCTGAGCTAAACGGGTCGTCTTTTAAAATAATTTGCCAAGGGTAGTGTCATACATTTTTTTTCCAAAATGGAGTGTCAAAGTTAACAGACGATAATTTTGTAAAACATAACTCGTCGAAACTTAATTTATTTTACTTAGTTAACAATGCTTATTACTTTGATTTGTGGTCGCATTTAATAGCACTATTATTTGAGATTACATTATTAAAAAAAGCACTGCAAAATTGTGACCGAGGGTATCCATTTTTTTACTTTTTCGAAAAATATCTATTATCGCTTGACTAAGTGATATGGATTTTTTTTTATTATTATTTTCATAACTGGCATACCCTGGCCTCTCACCCGGTACCAGGTTATCTTTGAGTTTCGGGACACCCTGTATATGTATATTATAAAACTATAATTATAATAGCAGTCACCTCTGCCCTCAGCAACCGTAGGTGAGACACTGGTGTAGTAGAAACTGGGAGAGGACAAGTCGTTTAATAAACTCATTCAAGTGGCAAAATAAAAATACTAAAATAAGGTTTCAAACCAATACGTTTATTCGACAACCAAGATATATTTCACATAATAGTAATACAAAAACAAACAATGCGATTGACGCGTCAATTTCTGTGATCCAAATTAACTAAAGTACCGACTCGGTGGATTTACGATTCTATTATATACAATTAAAACTAAAGCAATTATTATAATTATTTATTATATTTTGAGTCAAGCGAGATCGTTGCAATCATATATTATTTTATTGTGTTCACAAAGCACCTACAAGACATGAAAATGGATATTGTGACGACCAAGGATATATTATTTAGATGTTTTTTTTTATCAAATGTGACCTGTATTTTAATAATATAGCATATATGTATATTCGTCTAATAATCTAGTCAATTGGCTTAAGAGCCTCAAACTCGATGTTTAGTTGTGGATGATAAAATTAGAAGTACAATCATTACATATAATTTAAATCAAACGGTTAAACGAATATTGATGTATGTAAACAAATTTTAAACTTCATTTTAAGCACTGCACAGCGCAATAAGTGTACGTATAATACCTTAAAAACTATACATATATTTATATCGTAAATTTTGACTCCTCTTATATTTATTTTTGCGTTAATTTTTTACAATACCTTTATTCTTGGATCGATGATCATTGATTAGATAACTAAAATCCAGCTCACGACATGCATCAGCTATGTAAAGGTGAAAATGTATACAAATACATCTTGCTTTGTTAAGTCATGAATTAAGGTCGGGATCGAAAATACTATTTGTGTGAGAATAATAAAAATTTAAGAGCAAATTTTGTAGTGTTTAAATTTATTTATTTACCTTCAAAAACTCAAAACTATCGGCACTGTATTAGTATATTAGTATCGATAGAGTTCAAATTTTACATGATATAAAACTTGCTTTTTATATTTCTCGATTTTTCAACCAATCGACTACAGAACTCAAAAAAAAACCAACATACCTATACAAATATAATATTTAAAATTAAAACTAAGTCATATTTAACTAAAGTTATAGTTAAATGCACTGAGTATTTATATGTTGCGAGAAACAAACTATTATGACAAGTTGATTGTGTTTTTTTTTATAACTAGATATAACTATTAGATAATAACAGCCTATTCTGAAATATAAAATCCAAGCTCCAGCTTCAACATATTGTATATTTGTAAGTATATATAGATAGATATTGTACATACACCAAAAATACAACAATATGGGATATACAGAAAGTAAAAAGTACAATTGGCGGTTATATCGCTAAAAGACAATTTCTTCCAGACGACATTTGGATGGACAAGAGTTGAAATAAGGGAAAAAGTAGTATATTATGACGCAATATTTTTACAATATTTCTTCATGCTAAATAAACTTCGCTTACTATGATTTTCCTTGTACGGATTATTCTGTTAACAATAAGAGTTGAAGTAACATGCTGAGATTCCCATACACGCAATGATTTTATGTTGCTATTAATCTACGTGCAAAGTTCTGCATAAACAAAAGCAGTTTCCCAATCGTAGGAGTATCGGTTGTCATGCTATTGATAAATTCAATATAGAAATAGTGGTATCAAATATCTTACATTACTTTTTAATTGCAATGTGCTGCACGACTGCCATCATTTGGAAGTCCAAAGGAATAGAGTCGAGTTATACAGTTAGTAAACATTCGCGCGAATAAAATTGCTGTCTGTTCGTCTTAAATCATGCCGTCAGCCTTTTAGAACCCTTTTACATGATTGTAAATAACTGAAACACCGATTTTTACTTTAGTTTCAAATAATTATCGTATCACAACCAGCAGAGGTGAGCATATTATTTAATACCAGCTGACCCGGCAAACATTTTCCATATAAGTTATTTCTAGTGAATATTTGTGGATGAAAGTAAAATAGTATCACCATTAAAAAATAGGGGTGGACCACCAATCCCCATTTTCACCCTTCTATCAAGAAGGATGAAACTTAGGGCTATAAGTATTTATATATATTAAATAAAAAAAATATGTCCAAAAATAAAGAAATCATTTTGGAGAGGGCCACCCTTATTATCTAGGGGTATAAAAACTACCTTACGATCTACTCTCAGACGTACCAAATATACACAAAAATATCATAACAATCAGTCAAGCCGTTTCGGAGGACTTTGAAAACAAACACTGTGACACGAGATTTTTATATATAAGATAATACAAATGAAACTTACATTTTGCTTGTTGCAGTATCTAGAACAATAATACAAACTAAGAGGTAATTGGCATAATTGCTACAACACTGGTTTTCTTTAAATATATGCAAAAATATTTATCAAAGATATTTTTTATGACAAATAGTCTTATAAAAATATTAAACCCTAATAATCACTATCACTCAGTCCACCTCTCAGATCTTCAAACATCGTAGTCAGTAGATCACTACAAACAACAAACACTGCCAGTCTTGATTTATTTATTAGCACATAAAAACATTTTTCAGCCACTGTGAACAATATAATTCAATATTAATAATAACACAGATAATAATGAATTTCTAAATAACTGAATAATTATTCAGAATAATTTAAATAAGATATTATTTTCTCTTTCAATATTATGTTTGTTGTCATTCGAATAAGTACTCTAATGACAAATAAATCAGTCACATTAAGAATTTAAAATTGGTTTTCATACTTAAATTTTCAAAACATAATTTTATTTCTTAAAATTAATACTTGGTTTCGGATATCAAATTTAAAGCTTACCTCTGTTAAGTTCATTTGGACACCTTCTGTTCGAAGACTGTTACCTTTATGGAAGATTTCTGTAAAAAATATTACGAAAGTGAAGTAAATTATCATTTTTTGTATACGATAACTGTACTATATTATAATGTTGAGATATTTACCAAACGCACGATGCAAATGCATTACAGCTGAAACGAAGTCGCCGAATCTGAGCATGCCGTCTTTCCTCATATACCTGAGCACCAGAAGGTTCATTACTTTCTCAGGAACTATAAAGCCAACATCCCGAAGTGCATCTCGGAATCTTTCAGCTCGAAGAACACCCATCTTTTCTCTCGCGTGCGTCCTGAATACTAGCTGCCAGTGTTTCAAACTACACATGAGGTCTTTGAAATCTGACAATGAAATTCGTCCTGTGCCTTTTTTCTGTGATAATCGTTAAGGAATTCATTAATTACAGTAATTACTAGAGATTTAATTTATATACCTACTTCATAATAATCTTTTATAGAATAAATTTAAAAAACTCACTTTACAAATTAAAACGAAATGCGAACTTTAAAGTAATTTTACACCACTGAAAATTTTCTAGGACAGCTAAAAAGTTTTAGCAGATAATTGAAAATTGAGTCTTGTTTGTTTTCTTCTTGGGAAACAGACAGCTCATTACAGTGGTCTGTCAGATCCTATTAGGTATTTAGTAAATGTAGTATAGTAATTTATCTATAACGGTTAATGTTGTAGTATATTACGTTCAATGTTGATAATGAAAAGAAATGAATACTTTTTAAAAAGGATACGTCCAGAGACAAAACTATTTGTCTGCATGTGTCTATCGAGGCGCAGCTTTTGATGTAATCATTAGGTAGACACGCGTCTAGTAGCTCTTGCAGTTCAAAAGGGTCTAGAGTCTTATGCTCGTCTGCCAATTGAAGAAACACAGCTTCATACTGCGCGAAGCTGTTTACTTCAACGACTGGAGGGGCTTTGACTAGCGCAGTTTTGGTCATTTTCGGTGGATTATCTAGAACTTTCATCTTGATCGGTTTGTTTGAGTATATTCTTAGTGTGAAGTTTGCTTCGTCGCGAGGCTCAAATGTTGTTGGCATTATAATGAAAGCGCTGGCTTCTAACGGAGACCTGTAAACAGGAAATCACAGCATGCTTAAGAATACAGTTCAATCCAATTACAAATTTAAATTGAACTAGCATTGAAATTGTTGTCATTCACATATTATATGATAATAGTGGACCCCGCATTTCCTTTACTTTCTTTCATTTTTCTGTCAGCCTTTAAATTAGACATAGCATAACTGATATTTTTCTTACTATAAATACTTATTTAAATTAAATTAAGAGAACATGGGTTTACCTGTGAGTGACTTGCCGACTATTTGTGTATTGAGAATTTATAGTACTTTTCACTTTCCTAAAGAATAGGGCTTTCGCTGTCTCGTTTAATGGCGCCGGTATTTTGTAAATGCTGAAGCCTATGACTTTGGGTTCCATAATGCAATGCTGATTGAGAGATATTATGACGGTGTCCGGTTCAGTCAATACGATTTGTATTTGAGGATTCGTGTGGAAGAAGTCTGTAAAGAATATTAAAATACAATCATAATATGATGAAAAAAGTTACCTACTTTTATACTTAGTTGGTAGATTGAAAGTAATTTGGGTGATTATTAGTTAAGTTATGTGCAAATAGTGTAATTAAAGTATTGTAAGTAATTAATGTTAATTGCCGCATTTTTATATACCAAATGGCTTAGCGAAATTGGAGAAAGAATATTTTTTTCTTACATTTATGAAAATATAAGATATTAAAATAAGAGCTTGTTTACTGAATTTATTGCAGTACCTATACGCGAGCAGTTGCCCGTGACCACTGATGCTGTAAAGTATTCGAAACATTAAAACAATATCGTTATACCGCGATAAAATCTATAAAAAGTAATTTTAGTACAGATTTTAAGTTCAAACGTTTTAGCAATGGTATTTATGAACTTGATGAGTAATGCTATAGAAGGCGGTGCGTATACCCTGGTACGTCATCATGAGCGTTTAGACCATAGTCCACATCAAAATTTCATTATTTTTCCAAAACAGATCGAATTGATCGTTTGGATTGGAACTATTAATTTTATCTGTACTTACGCACGTAATTCCGACATCCGCCAGCAGAGACGCCTCTCTTCCACCCAGCTTGGTGCATCTTCATCTGCCATTTGACTTTGTCAGCTAAGAATGGTTCTGCTCTACAGGTTTCAGAGTCTAAGTGGACTACCTCGATGCGAGTGAAAACGCGCTGAAAGTCTGAGAACAGCATCCAGATGCCTTTGGGAGTTGAGATGAAGCGGTCTCTCTCTTGTTGAGGAATTGTGTGCCACCTGTTGAGTATGGTAAGACTGTTTAAAATACTTTTTATTGCTCAAATACTTAGGTTTATTGGAGAACAATTTAATCATCCAGTTGCCCACGAAAATGGTCCTTGTATATGGTATTATTGTGAGAGTAATTGTTCAACTGCCTAAGGGGTCACGCTATACGAAGACGGGATGCCGTCTGAAGCTATAACGCACCTCAAATCACGTGTGGGTGGATGTAAAGGTTAAAACATGCGACCCTCGTTCGTCAAATATTTGTTAAGTAAGTACGTCGAAGTCTAGACTTAAAAAACAATTATTGAATGTTTTTTCGCCGTCTAGTACAAAAAGATTTTTTGTGCGATAGCATCTTACTCCTAAACTGTATTGTTCATCATTCGTTTATTAATTCGTAAAAATGAAATACAAATTAAATGACAGAATTGTAATTTTAACGGGATGGTTTTACTGGTTCTGGTTTCGGCCGTAGGTAGGCAAGTTCCTAGGTAGGTACTCACTCTTTGAACGGATCTGTGCGTTTTTTTATCAGTAATTTTTTTTTCTTTCAACATATCATTTATTCAAAGTAGGCCAAATTAAATTGGCTCTTTTTGAACGTCGACAATAAAGACAGCCCCCAAAAACGCCCGCCCTTCACCAATACAGTTTAGTGTATGTATGAAATATTGCTACATATCTATGTGCGTGCATATTACGCAATGTAAATCGCAATACGTCCACTAGGTCTGTTAAATAAACTAGCGATATAGCTAATAGAATACTGATAAGCAACATTAACTTGATCCAGCGGTCGTAAGTGCGACTCCTGAACAAGTAGTGTGAAGTTCGATCCCCGAGATAAAAAGTGTGACTGGGGTTTTCTATGAAATTCTCAGTAGCAGCTCGGAGTTTGGATTCATGCCCGGTTGATGGCAAGAGTCTCATCATCATCAACCCATTAATGTCCCACTGCTGGGCACGGGTCTCCTCTCAAGTGAGAGGGATTAGGCTATAGTCTACCACGCTAGCCAACTGCGGGTTGGCAGACTTCACATGACATCGAGAATTCTCTCAAGCATGCAGGTTTCCTTACGATTTTTTCCTTCACCGTTTGAGCATGTGATAAATACGCACATAACTTCCGAAAAGTCAGTGGTGCGCCGTGCGTGCCCTGGGTTCGAACTCGAGAACTCTGACATCTCAGTCCACTGGTCACACCGCTCGGCTACCACAGCTCAAGAGTAGGGGCAAGAGTCTCGCCCCCTGTTAAATGGGACTCAAAACATGCCGGCGAACTGTGGGTTCATATTAGTACAGATGGTGTGTTAGACACGGCTCAATACAGTGTAGAAACTTACGATTCTGGATTCAATACGATGTAGGGAACAGGCACTTCACCAATGCCAAGCGGTCGACGCAAGCGAACCACGTGTACAGTACCTTTTGTGCTTTCCACCTAGAAAAAAAAAGTGATAAAGCCTGAAGATACGGGTTGATATTCATGACATAGGTTCTGTTTTGTCAATAACTATCTCACTTTACATTTAGTCACACTTGTATGTGCGTAAATCCCTTTTAAAAACCTTATATTTCAGTTTATTATATACCTATATACACGGCACCCAATGTTAATAAACTTATAAGTATGTGTTATTTTATAGATAACTAGCTGACCCAGCAAACGTTGTTTTGCCACATTATAGGGGTTGGTGGACTACTCCTAACATTTAGGGGGATGAAAAATAGATGTTGGCCTATTCTCATAGATACCGGATAAGCACAAAAAATTTCATCAAAATCGGTCAAGCCGTTTCGGAGGAGTATGGCAACGAAAACTGTGACACGAGAATTTTATTTATTAGATAAAAATCCAAAAAGTTTGTTTCTGGCGGGGAATGGAACCCCGGTCTCCCGCGTCGCAGGGGATACTTACCACTGTATACAGTATGTTGACTACAACAAAAATTTTAAACATTTATATTTATTACCTTACGGCCCTTAACTCTTGTAAACTTACCGTTGATATCTTATAACTATAACAATATGAATGTATTTCTAACCTGTTCCACGTTTAATACGACGTAATTCATTTCTGTTTGTAGCTCAGGAATCTTGTCTTCAGGTGCCTGAAATGATTATTATAACTATTATCTACACACATACACATAATATATTACCAATTTCAGGCAGACGAAATCGCGGGCAAAAGCTCTTTGTATATAAATAATAAACGGTGATTTAAAAAAAGTCGCTTGAGCATGCATTTTTTTTGTAGTTCTGTGGTTATAATTGACTCTGAATATGTCTTATGTAAACATAAACTATAAAACATAATGTAGACATTAGATACATTGTTCATAAACATAATATTAGCTTAAGTAAATTTGTGAAAGGGGTATTATATTCATAACTGTGTGTTATAATAACTCCGAATGTCAGTTATAATAAGCAGAAGAAAACATATTTGACGCTATATAGTTACTTAGCTATACTGACAAATTCACCCTCTGTGGTGTTAATCCAATTTGATGATAAAATTACAACGGTTTCTTTTTTTAAATTTTCTTTTTTACATCATGTCGTTATCCTATTTTTTTATCTATGTATGTACAAACATGCTGTAGATCTACATACCCCAATTCCCTACCTAGAGTTAATAATGAACAGTGCACTCTATGCACATCACCATATAACATTATTTTAGTAACTATGTACCTACAGTTATTTAGTAGTTTAGCTTTTGGCTTGAATCATGAGTTGAAAGTTAACTATGTTATGCCCGAAATTACTTTGTAATTTAGCCAATCCATTACAAAGCGACCTTTACCAGGTCGTCAGTCCACCTTGCCGGGGGTGTGCTGCGTCTTACAGGTCGCTGGAATCCGCTGGATGCGGGCGGCGCATGACCGGTCGTCGTAGCGATCCTTGGGGGAGACCTATGTCCAACAGTGGACGTCTAACGGTTGATGTGATGATGATGATGATTATAAGGCGAGGTCAATTTTGCGTATGTCGGTAGTTTAAATAACATGCAACGAGAGTATGCATGTAACCTATTTGGTGATTTTAATTCATCATTATCATAAACCCATTTACTGTCGCGGGTATCTTCATTTGAACATGTGATAAATACGCACATAACTTTGAAAGGCATGTTTTGGAAACAAATTCGAGAGCTTTGGTTACTCAGTCCAGTAGTCACACTACAAAGCTACCACTGCTGAATGCACACAAATATATCTTTATAGATAAATAAATATAAAAATATATATCCGGACTTTATGAGTTATGAACTTATGACACAGCGTCATTTAGTTTTGAGCTAAGCAAAGAGGTTGTGTTACGGATACTAGAGGGTTGATAGGTACCTACACTACATAGTTTTACTTTTTTGTAAACACACCCATATTATACATAAATACACCCATGGCTCTGGTTCAAACGTCTACTAACAACGAATTATTAATAATAATTATAACATCAAGACAACTGTTTTTGACGACTTGGTGGCGCAGTGGCTCAGCGGTCGGTTTGTGCGGGTTCGATCCCCGCACAGAGCAAATCTTTGTTCTATAGGTAGTTGTTCCGGGTCTCAGCGTTTATGTACGTGAAAATTTGTGTATGTAAACGCACCAACGACACAGGAGAAAATTATAGTGTGGCCCAACGTTAAAAAAACTGTAATAATTCAGTATGAACTTACAGTGGCGACATGATGAGCGGTGACGAGGCTGGTGTTCTTCAGCAAGCTCCTCAGTACTTCGGCGTCAGTCAGCTCCGTCATCTGCAGCGACTCGGTGATGCCGCCCGTCAGGTCTGCTAGTCCGTCAAGTAAGCTCCCATATTTAAGAGCTTCGTACGATCCGTGTAGTCTGAAAATATACAGTATATAACCAATAACACTCGTACCATCATAAAATACTATCACGCCTGTTGTCCCCGAAGGGTTAGGTAGACGTGTGCTAATCTGACCGGTATGTTTTAGGTCCCATCTAATAAGGGGACGAGCTTATTGCGATCAACCGGGCGCGAATCCAGACTCCGAGCTGCTATAGAGAATTTCATAAAAAAACCCAATAACACTTTACTCGGCCTGGGAATCAAACCCACTAACGAGCTCTTACCCAGCAGTCGTACTCAGGACCACTAGACCTACGAGGCAGTCAATAAATTTCATCAATTAAGTCTATAACACTCGTCTTCCTTAACATCATCAGGTTTTAATATTGAAGTTGGTAGCAAGTTGGTGAAACATTTTGCTATTCTAAATATTCCACACTGTTGTAAGTTCAGTTGTGCTGTGGCCAAGGTTGATGTTCAAGAGTATTTATTTCGGAAGAGCGTTTTAACGTGGTAATCAAAAAAAAAAAAGAATATTTAAAAACTCTGAATAATGACTTATATCCAGTCCAGAGGGAACCCACCCTTGAAAAGGGATGTATATGTATGTATTTATGTATATATACATAAATAACTACATATACATAGCATACATCCCCTTATATGTATGTATGTATATGACCTTCCCTCTAGACCCACCCTTGAAAGGATTTTCATGGGTGGGTCTAGAGGGAAGGTCATGGGGATCAAGGTTCCCTCTAGACTGGGTATAAGTAGGTTGTATAAAACAGTGCCTTTTTAATTAGAAATAATATTATTGTAATTGAACGGGAGCCTTTATTAATCATGTCAATAGCTTCCGACAGTTGCTCCAACGGAGCCTGTGAGTAGATCTGCAAGTCATCTGCATAGAGGTGGTAGGATGAGAGAAGTTGATTGGTTATAGAATTGATAAATAAAGTGAAAAGTAATGGAGAAAGAACGCCCCCTTTGGGACGCCGCCGCCATTATAAGTCGAACATAAATCAGAGCGAATAACGTCAGTTTTTAACACCTACGTCGAGTACTATTTGATTTTTTGATTTTTACTTCCGTTTAGGGATATGGCAAAGGAATTTAAGCAATACAGCCAAGTATTGTACAGTTGAGTTCATTAATATATGAGCATTTCTAGGCTTCAAAAATATATGAACATCAAAAAAGTTCAAAGATATGTGACAACTATAAGTATCATTAAATTGTGGCCAAGATTTATTTCATTAATATGTGACTGCTTTTTTCATTAACATGTATACAACCAAAGCCACATTAATATATGAACATTGTAGGATTCAAAAATATGTATGCACACATCAAACAATAATATCTGAAAAACTTAATGTAAGTCGAATTCAACCTTATTACTATGTCATAAAGATGATTTTACTAGCAATTTTTATATTGCATAGTTAAGGAGTTGCAACATTATTTATCACTGGCTAGATTACCTTCAAATGACGTTATGTTTTTCTAATAAAACATTAGGGTAAAATCAGGGTAGATGCCTACGTGTATGGATGCCCCACCATGAAAAACCTGAACGATTTCTAAGGGGTTTGGCAACGCATTTGCAAGCTTCTGGTGTTGCAAATGTCCATGGGCATTCGGTCATCACTTACCATCAGGTGAGCCGCCTGCTCGCTTGCCCCCTTATCACCATAAAAAAAACCTGTGATACTTTTTGTTCAAAGTCAAAACCAATTTCTGTGGTGGTGGTCCTCATACGGACTCAATAATCAAACTTTAGGTCGATTAATGTTGTCTAATCTCCAATCAATCTATGTATTTAAATGAGAAGCGGTGTCATAATTTTTTAAAATATTTTATTAAATGACCAAGATGACCGAAAACAGGTACATGTATTGCTCGACACTCATTTTAAATACTTAACGAAGCAAGCGTGGGGAAAACAATGGAAACTACTGTCATTTCTGTAACAATACAAACTAGATCTTATTTGTTCGAATATATAATTTCGAGTTTCCCATACGTGTAGACATAATTAAGAAGTTTAGCCTGCTCAAATATTATTGAATCCAATACAGTATAGATATATTTGTCAAAACAGTCATCATAAATATTATTGCATTATGCACAAGCATATATTATTGAACCGTTCACATGAGCACATATTTTTGATCTACAGGTTGTATAGAATTTATTGAGCTTTCCAATGCCCACAATATTTTGAACCCTTGGCCGTGCCAATATATTAATGAACTCGACTGTACTCCAGTAATTTTATAATTTATTTATGATGGTGATTTTTTATGTAGAACGTAAATATATAATTTGTTGACAGTTGTAATTGATGTTTTAATTCATTGAGAGGCCGCGTACCACTTATTATATAATTTAGAGTGCATATTTGACACGCAAAATATATTAGTTTATTAGCACCTAATGTTTAGTGTTTATATACATAGAAATTACGTTACAGGCAGACGCTATGACACCAGCGAGCGTTTTGACGTGAATTTAGAACATAACATTGAAATGTCAATTTATTTAATATTGTAAACATCAAATGAGGCGAATCGATTGATTAAAATCTTAATCAGTACGGGTACAACGTCCTGATTAATTTTTTTAATACAATCGATTTCCATATAAAATGTTGGTGTAATAAGACGTTTGAAACAATACACTATGCTATGGTATCAAAAATAAATAAGAAAGAAAGAAAAAATATTTATTTGTGACTCGCACATGTAAACACACATAGGTACACAAAAGAAAAAAGGAAATAAAAACGTTATTTACACAAGAAGAGTTACAGACCTGTACGAGACCAATAAAAAAATAATTAAAAAAATAAAGCGAATAACAATATCATTGTTTCGTCACATTCTCAATGAAAATAAGATAGGCAAATGAAACAATTAATAGTTAATCTATTGCATTATATTGTGTGTAGATCGGTAGTCCTATTACACACAGTCATTAGAAAAAATGGGCATCCCTAGTATTGACAGGCGATAGTAAAAATAATATTTATTTAATTTACTATTTATTTAATTCTGTACCTAAACACAATCCTAAATAGGTAGGTACTATTAAATAAAAGATGAAATTAATCATCTTTACCTAAAGAGTATATTTTTATAATGACAAGCTGCAAAATTAACAACGTTGCTCGGCAACGGTGTTAAGAAAGAGTATGTATCAGGTACCTACCAACTTAAATGTCTTGTACTTATTAATAATATAAATAATATCTCTGGACTATATGACACAGCGCCATCTAGTCCCGAGCTAAGCAACGAGGCTTGTGTTACGGATACTAGTTGGTTGAATACTACATATATACTTTTTTTTGTAAATACATACATAAAATATTATAAATAGATATAATATCTATTAACCGGATGCAAATGTTTATGCTCATCACAAAAAAATCCGGACCCGGGACCCATAGCACAGAAGTCAGTGTACTACCGCTGGACTAAGTGGGTCGTCAAATAGTTATCATCATCATTATCATCATCAGCCCATATTCGTCCTCTGCTGGACGTAGGCCTCCCCTAGTGAACGCCACAGAGCTCGATAGTATTAGTAATAGTAGGTATATTATAATAGGATATCAAAAAAACATACGTCACGTTTAATTTTAACGTTATAGTACTTACCTATACCAATACTTATTAATCATTAAAATAGGTAATTGATCATTCACAGCAATTGTAGAATATTACATCAATTATATATAAAGGCTACTCGAAACGGACTAGGTAAGTAATATCGGAAAGTTGACGTCGCGCGCCGTCTTTTTCTGCAGGATCTAACGAATTCAATCCAAGTTTCCTCCAAATCTTGCTATGTTAATTAAAAAGATTTTAGCACAAATAATGACCGCTCGGGTTTGTCGTTAGTTCGGTTTGTTGTTGAATATTTTGCATTGTAGGTTGTATGGTTTCGTTTTAGTTTTGTGTTTGGTTTGTTTAGTTGGTTGAATTGTTTTGATAAAAAGTTGGGAATTTATATCGGATTACACAAATATTTATTATTATTTGTTGTTAGCTATTTATATTCTTATTTAATTTCATTACAAAAAAAAAGTAAGTTATTTCTATTTCTATATGGGTCGTTAATTGCTAAATAAATTACATTTAAAACTAATCTAACATTTACAGCGTTTGCAACTGGTTGGTCTAATATGTTACTGACATTATTTTAATCTATGGAATATTGTTCTGAAGGGATCCTATTTTTGTCTATGGTCAGTTTTGTACTAGGAATGGAACCACCCGCGTCCTTTTAAAAACGGTTACAACAAAATCTAATCCAAAAATGTCAACTTGATGATAAATAATTCATTATAATAAACATTTTTCGTTTAAGATGCCCTCTGCGCCCACTTGAATGATCTTAAGTACGGAACCCTCGTTGGCCATTCCGACTCGCACTTGTCCGGTTTTTTGTTTGTAAATATATACGTATTATACATAGATACATCCATGTCTCGGATACAAATGTTTATGCTCATCACACAAACATTTGTCCCTACCGGATTTCGAACCCGGAACCCATAGCATAGAAGGCAGTATTAACTACCGCTGGATTAATTGGGTCGTATAAATAATAATTTATTGAAAGGACGTACTCACATAAATAATTATTTACGCATAATGGGCGCTCGCAAAAGTACTTCTCAAAGTTAATACACAAAATAAGTATTTTATTCTTTCAAAATTATTTTTTATTCACATTTATAAGAGAACTAGAAGGGCTTCACTAATTAAATATGTATTTTGGCTTTGGCTCTTGACGTTGAAATTAAGAAATAATTTTCTACCTCTCGGTATGCTATACATATTTATGCGCCACGTGAGCCAAGAATGAAGCCATATATAATTTTTTTGTAGAGGGATCACGGTTACACTGAATAAAAAAACCACCGAAGGGCGAGTCGGACTCGTGCACGAAGGGTTCCGGACCATTGTATAGGTAAACAACAGTAGGTACATAAATTTCATATTGTACCCTTTTTAGAGTTCCGTAGCCAAATGGCAAAAAAACGGGACCCTTATTGATTCGTCATGTCTGACTCTCTGTCCGACGCACGGTGGGCTGAAAATCGGCTTTCATAGACTTAGGGATTTCAATTTGCAAGTGCCGGATTTTTTGCCGGATATCGCTTCTATTCGTTATTACTATATTAAAAAATGACACCCGACTTAATTCTGCACAAAAACGAAGGATGTATAATGTTTTTAAGAAAAATTTGTATGAAGCTAGTATTAAAAAGTTAATTATCTCGTAAACAGCAAGGAAAACCGTAATATCCTTACAGGTGGTTATAGTACTAATTATTTATGATTTTTTGACATATGTCATATAACGGTTATCGCTGCAATTTTTTTTTTAAATCGTCAAAATATTTTTATTTAGTTTTACATATGAAAGGGTTCCTTTTAGCGTTTAAGTTGAGGTACACAGACTTTTAACAACTCGTAACATAAAATATCATCACCCCTATATTCCCGAAGGAAGGAAAGAAGAAGGAAGAAATAATTCAGAGGTTTATAGTGCATCCACACTTACACAACTATGTTTGAGCTAGATATTTATCAATGCAAACTGAGTTTTAGTCTGGCTTGTCATCCCTACACGCACGTATAAATTGTATAGAATGTCTGCTACATATTGCGAATAACCTTGACTTATAACGCGGACCAGATGGCTCATCTTTTATTCTGAAAGCCCATTTACAGCCAATCACCCGCACTCCTTGAGGTTTCTCAATCAATTGCCAAGTTTTATTCTTTGCATGTGCCTGTAGCTCTTCCTCAATTGATTGCTTCCATTTGGCAGCATTAACATTTTCTTTAGATATTGCTTCATCATATGTTTGTGGGAAATTTTCCTGTCCTGCAATTTTTTTTGTACAGATATACGTATTTCCCTGCATTTTACTCAATTTTGCTTTAGATCTTGTAATAACATTTGGCATTAATTCTGCGTGATCTATATTTATCTCTGGTTCGTACAAAGATCCTTCATCTGAGTAAAAATCATCACTAGATTCATCTTTAGTATCTTCAATACTTTCAGATATGTTTTTAAAAGTTATGTTCCTGTCAGAAGTACTTTCTATAGTTAAAGAAGTATCTTTACAAGTATTTGAGGCTGACTCTGATAATGGTACTACAGCATAATTTATTTTTACTGAGCTTTCTAGAAAAGTCACATCTCTACTTATAATGACTTTTCTTGTCTAATCTCCTTTTTATTAAATAAACAAATACTTTCCTGGTAAAATCGTCGATGAAAGTAAGAAAGTAGCGAACTCCTCCAAGAGACGGTATCTCCATTGGACCACAGATATCGAAGTGAATTAGTTCTAGCTTTACCTGTGCTCGGAAACCTTCTGAAGGGAATGGGAATCTTGTCTGCTTCCCTACCAGACATGAGATGCATATAACTTTATCTGTATTTTTTAGTTTAACTCCTGCACTTTCTGACTGTTTATTCAAGTCTTCAAAGTTTAAATGTGCCATTCTCTGATGCCATAAATAAGAATCATTCTCTGTTGAAGCAGATACGTGAGCTGGAATACTATGTGTAACCAACCTGTACATATTATTCATAATTTTAGCAGCTGCAACTTGCTTGTTTATTTTATTCAGGATTTTACAGCCTTGTTTGTCAAATTGTACTTGACAACCAGTAATTATGATTTGACTGACATAAAGAAGGTTGGTAGCCAACTCAGGAACATAGAGAACATTATGTACCTTGATAGTTTCCAACTCACCTTGCACGTTGACAATATTAAGATTTACCTTTCCACAGGCCTTGACAACTAACTTCTGGTTATTAGCTACTCTTATTGTGGAAATTGGAGGTGAGCAATAGAGCAAGGTAGAGCAATTCACGGTTCATTGTCATGTGCATTGACACTCCAGAATCAATGTACCAATTATTGTCGTAGTTTGTTGTTGCAGAAAACACGGCGACATTACCAGAATCTGTATTCTCATTAGACTTCTGCTGTTCCTTATTCTTATTTCGGGAATTTTTATTTATGTGCCCATATTTGTTGCACACGTAGCACATTGGACCTTTACCAGCTTTATTCTTATCTTGAGCTTGTTTGACAAACATATTCCTCTTGCTTTTAACATACAAAACACTAGACTCAGAGTTTCTTACATCTTGTAGTCTTCACGGAATCAGCTGTTATTGTCATACCATAGAGCTTTCGAGAGCCATGATCATGGGTTGATACACATCTGGTAAACCGGCAAGTAAAAGAGTCCCAAGCCATTCGTCATTGACTTCAAAACCAATGTTCCTCAATTTATGAGCAGTAGTCATGATCTTGTTAACATAATCTTCAATGTTCAGACAACTTTCAAGCGTTGTGTTGATTATATCTCTCAACAGACCAACTCGGCGTGTCAAACCTGTGTCATCGAAAGCTTAGCTTCTTGTAAGTGAACGTAATTGATTGGATGTACTAACAAGATAATTTTCGACTTAGCTTTTGTATCCAGTTTGGGTTCAATTGTTTCATTGTCTTTCGTGGTGACACAACTCCACAATTCCTCATGTTGGAGGTAGGTTTGCACTGCAAATTTCTACGTCGGATAGTTTTCCCTTCCATTCAGTTTTTCAATCAGAGCCATCGTATTATTTGACGACATTTTATACTGATGAAGAAAATTTAAAACGCGTGTCGAGTTTTGGTAATACTGAACTACTTTTCACTTTCTCTACTTTAATTTTAAGCAAAACAGGTGGTCTGGGCCCATAACCTGTTGAAATTAATGAAAATAAAGAGAATAAATATGTGAAACGTAGTTTTATTATAGAGAGACAAAGACAGGGGCTGACAGATTATCATATATTATATTTAAAACTAGGGTTATATTTTCAAATATGTTAACAGTTCCCCATACAACATGTTTTTCCATCATACCTATACCTGTGGGGTATCTATGGACTATGGGTAGGTCTGCAAAAAATATATTGAGGTTTTTATTATCATTGCTGCGCGAGAGATACTTCCAAAGTGGTAAAATGCGTGAAGTTACAGGGGGGGCCCCCTGTAACTTCTAAAATAAGAGAATGATAAAACTAAAACAATATATGATGTACATTACTATGTAAACTTCCACCGAAAAGGAGATCTAGTAAGTAGTTTTTTTAATATTTCCTAAATCGTAAATCGCAATTTGCCTTTCATTCAATTGTGTACCTACTGTTGTTTACTAATTGTTGGTAGTCAATGGTATGGGTCCCTTTGACCACGATTCCGACTCGCACTTGGCCGGTTTTTTAGTTTAGTCCTAGTGTCAGACTCAATGGTTACAGAGATCTCTCTGTAACCATTGAGTCTGGCTGTAACCAAATCTTGAAAGCAACATTTGGTTGTATTTGAGCCCCCTAAACATTGATTTATTTTAATTTTATTATTTATTAACAAAGTAAATATACAATTAAATATTTTGTGAATATTTAAAGTGCCTACCTGTTACCATTTATTGATATCGGATTGATACGGATCCCTAAAAAAACATTAAAGTAATAAAAAAATGTCCTTCAATCTAAATCAAAGACATTTATATAATTAAACTCTTTGATTGAAGCCTAACAATATTTTCGCAATATCAATGTTGCGTTTGGAGAGGGTAATGTTAATGAACGCACCGTGCAATTTTGGTTTAAACGCTTTCGTGATGAACCACATGCAAGACCGCTCACACAGGTGAATAATAATGAATTGAAAGAGATGGTGGAAGCCGAACCGAGCCAAACTGCCCAGGAGTTAGCGGCATGGTTTTACGTTACGTTACCAATAACATTGATTCATTTGCGCCAAATCAATAAAATAAAAATATATGAATAATTAGGCACCTTATGAGTTGACTGATCTTCAGAAAGAATCCGAAAATCGATACAGAAATGAATGAATATTTGATCGAATTGGGACATGTGATGAAAAGTGGATTCTTTACGATAACCGTAAGCGAAAAATGCAACGGCTGACCCCAGATCAAACGTTGCAACAGTGTCCTAAAGCAAAGCTTACCAATAAAGAGGTAATGGTAACTGTTTGGTGATCTCAGCATGGTGTTATTCACTATAGCTTTGTCCAATCTGGTCAAGCATTAACGGCAGATGACTTCTGTGCCGAACTCTGAATAATGATAAAAAACTATCAGTGAAACAGCCCCAACTCATGAATCGATCTTCACCATCAGTGTTCCAAGATAACGCGAGACCTCATACAGCACGAGAGGCCGTTTTAACTCTACAGGAACTGCAATTAAAACCATTCGTCACCCTCCGCCAGACCTTGCTCCAACGGACTACCATTTTTTTCGTGATTTGGACAATTTTCTACGTGATACGTTTTCTTCCCAGGAGGCAGTACAAAATGCTTTCACACAGTTTGTCGAATCTAGATCACTAGAGTTCTATCGCAAAGCTATAAATGACCTTCCTATTATCTAATAAAATTCCTATTACCTATATTACCATTATTATCTATACATTGCTGTCATCTGACAGCAATGTATTAATGATGACAGCAATGTATAGATAATAATGGTAATTATTTTGATTACCTAAATAAATATGTTGAACTTAAAAAAAAAAAAATTTTTTTCAGTACAAATCGGCAATTTCATATTTCACATATAAGAAGATAGAAAATAGTTTGTTACGTAGTCTAGGTTGATAATTAACAAATATGTATGAACTCACTTGGCGTAGGCCTTTTCCAGTAGCGCTGGCCACATCTGCTCCGTGTGGTTGCTCTGTAGGAAGGCTAGCTTGCCATTCACGGTTGGCAAGCGGTCGTCCACGAGCACCTCAAGCCATTGTCCACACCACCATAGCCGGAATCTGTAAGTCGAACGATTATACCGTTTTCGGCATTTGCCACTTCAGTTTTCTAAGATTTGTTGTTAAGTATATTAGTATAGTCCATCATGCTAACATACGTTATTGAGAAAATCTCTCAGGCATCACCGCACTTTTCAAACTCAAATGATTTCTTTCAATTAGACCAATATTATGTTTTCTTTCATCGTTTGAGCATGCAATAAATATTCATATAACTGCGTAAAGTTAGGGATGCGTGCCGTAGGATTGGATCTCAGACTTTGGACTTCACAGTGCACTGGTCACATCCCTAAACTATCACAGTTATTCAACTTATATACTAGCGATCATATAAATTTTGCATGTTCCAAATTCCAGGTGAGTGAAAGTTAAATTATTGTATCGTGAATATATTGATTATATTATACCAACTTACGTACCTGAAGACGCCAGCGTAAGCCTCGTCTACTCTCTGGTCTGCTGGCACAACTCTGTAGAACAGACCCTTCGTGAGGTACAGGACCCCGAGACAGGAGACCATCCATTTGTCGCCTGTAACAAACGCAAACCGCAATAAATATATTGTACTAGCGGACCCGACAGAAGTCGTCTTGTCCACTTACAAAAATTGGGGTTATATTCGTTCGCAGCGCCACCTACCGGGTCCAATTGCGAATCTAAACAATTCTCGAATCCACTTGAACATACACAAGCAATTTCAACAAAATCGGTGAAGCCGATTCGGGGTTGTTCAGTAATAAACACACGCACATAAGAATTATATATGTAAATATAAAGATATCTAGGTATTTTACTTGATAAAATAGTAACATGAGAATAGGTAAAGAACTGAGTGATATTGATTAAAATCTGTCGCAAAGCAAACCAGTCGGTGTAAGAAACAAAATATTGGTCAGTTAACTTATAAAAGTACAAAACACATCCTACTAATTTTTTTTCCATATACAACGCAAGACAATCAAATAATTACCCGCCCCGGGCAGGATAGGATATTTAATTGGTATTTTACGTTATTAATTGTGTTATAACATATAAATTATTATGTCAAAATGTTTAAATACTTCCTACCAATATTATAAACGCGAAAGTTTGTAAATATGGATGTATGTATGGATGTTTGTGACTCTTTCACGTAAAAACTACTGAATAGAATTTAATGAAACTTTGCAATAATATAGCTTACCTATATATATATAGATATATATCAGAATAGCACATAGGCTACAATTTATAAAGATACTGTGTGAATTGTCCAAAATATGACAATAAGTGTCAAGTAAGTAGGAATAAATCTACCATCAGCGAGCTATTCTAGCTGCGCTGCCAAAACCGCCAGAGTTACACATATGTAATGTATGATGGAAATGTTTATCTTAAAATTAAATAGTCCTACAAAAAAGCCGGGCACAGTATATATCTATATCTTATGTGTAAGCCATCAAAATAGTAAAAAAATATAATTATAACATCCTTTATCCTAAATGACTATAGGATCAACGCACAGCCTAAACTACTGATCGTGGAGACCTCAAACTAGGAGGGTGTGTTCAATTTCCAAAAACGATGAAACACGTATGCATTTATTTTTGCTGAGGAGCTTGAATATTTAATTATTTATTACTTTAAAAATTACGGACTCCACATATAAACTTTCAACCCTTATTTCACCCTTTTAGAAGGTGAATTATTAAAAATCCTGAAATATGTAACCTAAATATTTCTAAACATTTATATTGAATTTGTATATTAAATTTCATATGTCTACTTTGAAAATGACGGGTTTCCAAATTTCAAGTTTGTAACCCTTCTGTGGTTTGGCATGGTTCTGCTTTGATGAAACAGCCAGGACAAGTGATTATATGTATATGTAGGTGACGACAATAAGACACATTACATGATATTAACGCAGACGTTGTTTCGATCACTTTAAATAAATAGTACAGAATATAGTCGTTTTAATAAAGACAATCACACTGTCCGAATGACCTAATAAACGTGTGAGCTGTTGAACAGTTACGCACGGTTAAGTATAAATTTATCATTTTCATGTTAGTGTAGCTTATATGTCGTAGTTATTCAAAACATGCGCCGGCAAGTGAGCACGTAAGAATGGACAACGGTGTTATGTTATGTGACCTACTATATATTCAATTCAAAATTCATTTATTTATCTTACACAATCGTTCTTTAGCATGCAAACATGGTGTTGAGTTAGAACTTAGAGGAGAACAGAGAACTGAGAGGTTTAACAGCGGGTCCCAAACTAGACACAGCCTGTATCTTGGAGACCCAGGTGCTACACAAGGTTTACAGTGACTGTGTTCTAATCAGCTAGCACAAGTAAATAATAATATTGATAAATAATAACTTCGAACAGACAAAATTAGATCATAATAAAATAAAATAAAATAATAAGATTAAATTAAAAAAAAGGAAACAAACAACTACAATAATGTTGATAATAATAAACAGTTATGGTGAGTGAGTGTTGGGTTAGAGATGTCTATGTGCGTCCGTGTATGTGCGTGCGTGTGTGTGCGTGCGTGTGTGTGTGTGTGTGTGTGTGTGTGTGTGTGTGTGTGTGTGTGTGTGTGTGTGTGTGTGTGTGTGTGTGTGTGTGTGTGTGTGTGTGTGATTACTAGGGTATTTATTGCTTGTAGTGTGTGTGGGTATTAAATTGAACTAACAAGTAAACTTTCAGTTTCCTCGTAGGTCCGGCCCAGCAACCATTCTTTTAGTTTAGTTTTAGCCTCAGAGTAAGTGTCGGGTACATTGAAGGTTTTGCTTATAGTATTAAACACTCTTATAGGTAAGTAAGAGGAAAAATATTACTTTATAAAACCATTTTATTTGTGAGATGACCTTCATACATGTATATAGTATCATGATTTAAAAGAAATGCTTTCAGTCGATTAACATATTGTATGATTTAGTAGTGTCGGGGCAGTGCCAGTAGAACTTGTCAGTACTGGCTCTGCCTCGACAATGCCGCGTGTCCGAGCCACTTGCGTAGGTACTATTATTAAATATACATTAGAATGCGTGTACTGCGACTGTGTGGGTAAACAACACATCATAATAACGGTGCAGAAGTCTCAGCAGAGTCCTCAAACTCTCATAACTTTCATATTCACTCCGTAAGTAAATACTGCGTAGACAGTAGCCCTCTAGCGAAAAGAGTACGAAAGCTCTTGCTAAGATGTTTTCGTACCCTTTTTATCTAGAAAATAGATTAGATTAAACCCACTTGTGCTTTGCACGGGTAGATAAGAAATATTCACACATCAACAGAATCTAGAGATATTCTATATTTAATTAAATATCTCAAAATCTATGAATTTTTTTATGATATAGTAAATGTAAGAATGGTAGGTGGTCATTTAAAGATCTTTTATAAAAAATATAAAAAAAAACAATTTTTTTTTGTTTTAAATAAAAATTATATTTATTTTATCGCCGTAGAAAATGAGTATGATAAAGAAAACTCCATTTATTTTTATAAAATAAGGTGCTGTGGACAGCTAGCTCTCACCGGTATTCTCCAAACGCGTGTTCTACGTGAGTCCGGATGAAACCCAAACCGGAACTCATCGGTGAACAACAGCAAAGATTGTTCGTAACTTCATGGTAAATGCTCCCGTGTCCAACACACATGTGTATTACTTCGTTGTACTGTTTAAGACATGCACTACTACAACACACTCAAACACACACACAAAACATACACGAACAAATTTTCATACACTATTTCAAAGTTATTCCTACGAATATATTTAAAATCAGATTATCCGATCCTGTATCGCGCTATGATTTTTGATTATCGATGGTGTATAAACGTAAAAACTGAGATGGTGCCGTGATATGATACAATAATTTGATGCAGGCTCGTCACGGCGCGTTTACGACATTGTGGCGACAGGTGACGAATCCTAGATTTATCAATACGATCTAGAAACAAAATGTCAGTCGACAGTTTGGCTGTTTTAAAATGAACCAACGCCTACGAAATTGAAGCGATTGAGAAGCGCAGGAAAATTGATTGCTAGTTTCTTCACTTTGATAGGGTACCTAATTTTAATTCCACTACGAGACCAAATCAGCATCAATTACCCAGTCCCCTTTGAAAATAAAATGAAAGAAATTTCTATCACCAAAATTTTTTGGTTTACCAATTAGGTCACCGGCACTTTGGACTTCAAATCCATCCATCCAAATTCCAAGTTGTTGTTATTGCTAGACATTGGCAGCTCACGTATGGTTTCCAAGATTGACTGGTTCAATCTCTTACACGTCATCTTCGATGATTTTCAAGTAATAAGTGAGTCAAGAACTTGGGAATTTTAATGGATAAAACGTTGTCATGGGGTCCGTAATTGCAAGAAACCAGTCATCAGCTATTTTCGGCAGCAGGTTTTTAAGACGACTACGAAACTTTCTCCCTATTGCCACCAAGATTGCACTTGCACAATATCTTCTTCTGCCAATTCTTGACTATGACGATCTATCGGGATCTCAACAAGGATCAATTTAATAAGTTTGAGCGAATTTAAAGATTGTTGTATATGATTCATATGTGCCAGAATATCGCGCTAAACTCAAGTGGCTTCCAATACCCCTATTTTATTAAATACTTTCTTCTGCTTCTTATCTTGTCAATGACTAAACAATGTTTGAGTAATAAGTGGCCTCTTTTTTAATCCTTTAAGACCGTCATAATTATCTTAAAGAACGTTTTGAGTTCATATATGAAACACGCAGTCGGAAAACCTAAATTTAAGAGCCTACGCGGAGACAAAATCATCTTGTGGACAGTGAGACGAATATTTAAAGAAGCGAACTGGACCTTCAATAGGGCAGTCAAGAGACTGGATCATATACATGCATATGTGTATATGCCAGCGGTTTTTAGACTTCACAGTCCGCTGGGCACACAATGCAGTAGGTACCTTGTATAATACAACATATTTTATTTTTACATTAGATTGTACACAGTGTTATATTGCCCGAGGTGAGGTGATCCAATCGCGTTACCTATACATCTAACGATTTTTCCAATTGATTTGCTTATGAGCGTCGAATGGACCTACTGGTTTTGCACATTGAATTTAAACTTGGCCCGAAGGGGCATGCGCAATAGACACCCAACCCTTAATTTACTTTCAGACAAATTACATCCAGCGTGTAGCGGTGCAAATGCATGTACGGGATGTGATTTATCCGAAACCATGATGTGAAATCATGATAAGATACTGTTTTGATTACTGCTGAACCTGTGTGACCCACTTGGGCTCTTTCCCCATTTACATTAGCGATACAATTCGGACATGTCCCTTCTTGAACTACCATTAGTTTAATAGTCTTCATGTTTAATTACAAAATAAAAGCGATACGAGGGGAACGCAATCTCATATCCGAACCTATGTATATGAATAACGCTTCCGCGAACGTGCAAACAGAATTGGAATATCGTATGCAATCCCGCTCATTACTACCATTAATGAACCTTTTGATCTGCAACAAAAAAAGTGATATAACTCATTGGTTATTGTTACTCAAGATAAAGTCTCGGCTTGACGTGCCGGGTTTGGGCTAAGTATTTCGGGAAGTGCAAGCTAAGAGGAACCCAAGGATTGCTCCGTGAGAGGTGTTTTGGGTGAAGTCTGTACATGGAGCGGTTTTCGAAACCGCTCCAAGACCAGGCTTCGCCTGCGCTGTGGTGCGGTCTAAGCGGGTTACCTCGAGTGGTCTGTTTGTGTTTGGTGGTCACCTGGTAGGTTGTGGTGTCGGGGGCAACTGAGCCAGGGCTGAAGAGACTAATAACTGATGAGACTAATTTCGCGCTTTAAAAAAAATATTCTTACTAGCTGCAAATCTTATACAACGTAGATACCTATGTAGCAACTGTTGGACTTGTGCAGATACCATCAAAAATTTTATCTGTACTTACAGATATATTTGTATATTTTGATAAGGACAGCGAAATAAATTATTTTAACATTTCATACCTCACGTTTTGTGCATAGATGTAGACCTACTGGTTTTAACTATAATATTAACTACTTTTATATGTATATACCGTATCGACCGTCATAAAGTAGTTGCATTGCGCATGATCAATATCAGGTCATCACCCGTTTCAGAAATTTGCTGGAGCCATGTATTCCAAATTCCAAGAATTAGCTTGGCCGGACGAATCGATATTCTAGTATGATCCGCCACCTAGTTTATTGAATATCGATTCAATAAACTAGGTGGCGCCGCGTGTCGCGTGGTTACTGACGACCTGTGAGAAGAAACTCCGAAACAACCTCATAGAACCATGGTGTCGTTTAGATGTAATAGTATCTAATATGCCAATGCCATCATCATCAATCCATTATTGTCCCACAGCTGGGCATGGGTCTCCTCTCATTTTTGAGAGGGATTAGGATATAGTCCAGTTACATTTTGTTTATACAGACAGTACCGTTATATCTAAGCTAAGAAATGTTATGGGTGACCACAAAGTCAAGGTACAATCTCGATTGTATTATTATGAAAAAAAGGTTATTTTAAACTATATTCTTAATGAATTTTGACTTTGGGTAAGGCTTTCGTCCCTTTCCTAGAAAGAAAATTATCGGCTCCACGAGAGACATAAGTAGTTTGATGATAAAGTCGGAAGATTTTCACAGGATTCATTTAACTAAAGTACCTAGGTACTTATAGCAATGTGGCTGACTTCACAAGCTAAGTTCTGACTCAGGGGTTCTTTATCTTTAAGCTTCAGACCGATAAGACTTGTAACTAATGAGTCTTATCCTGCACTGACCAGCATACGAAAATTGAGACCATTGAGATACCTTGATGTCACCAATACGAGACGCCTGACGTCTCGATGGGTGTAGTGGTAGAGCAATTGACATGTGCGTCCCAGGTTGTGAGTTCCATCCATACACGATTGCTCCGTGTGGGGTGGCGTGGTAGAAAAACCCAATGACTCCTGGGAATCGAACCCAAGACCTCTTGCTCAGCAGTTGCACTTTACGACCACTAGAGCAATGAGGCAGTCGATTAAATAAGCGGTAAGTAAGGTCAGGGATTGTAGCTGGTGGCGTTCTGTAGTTTCTGCTTACCTATTCGCTTACATGGGAGAAAGGTGTCTATATTTACCAATGATTACAATTTAGGGGTATTCAAGTCACGAGTGAATAGGTATCTTCTAGGTAAGTGTGCTACCTCTTTGACCACGTCATCACTCAACATCAGGTGAGATTGTGGGCATAAGCTAACCCATCTAAATAATATAAAAATAAAGTGTAATCACATAATAATCACATAAAATATGTTTATTTGAAAATACCCATTTCGTTAGCACATACTCTAGGGGAAAGTTTATTTTTGAATTCAATAGAATTTATTATATATTTATTTTAAGGCTACAGGGAAAAGGTAACGAATCAAATCGAGAATGCGCGAGTACCTACGTCATCTGACGTCAGCACTTGCCTCGTTTTATTATTTTGGAAAAAAACAAACAATTTTATAGAAATCACATAATGGGCAAACTGACTTTTATGACTTACTAACTGCCTCCCGCAGTTTTGCCCGCATGGTATATAGAAAAAAAGTAGCCTATGTGTTAATCCAGGTAATAAACTATATGTATGCTAAATTTCATTCAAATCTGTTAAGCGGTTTTTGCGTGAAAGAGTAACAAACATCCATCCATACATCCATACTTACAAACTTTCGCGTTTGTAATATTACAGTAGGATTGTTATTCTTATTTTCTCTAACATAATATAAGCATGACCTTCCTACAAGCACTGATGTTACCATAGTCTTTAAATCACGGAGAACGCGATCTCACATCCGACCCACATATAGAGGGACATATATCTAAAGCCTTCGCGATCGTAAAGAATGCAATCACGCTTATTACTGACACAACTATGTACTCACTTTTATATATCACACCTTTGCCCTTTGTTCTGCACAAAAAAAATCGAACAATACTCATAAGGTTATGCATAGGATTACCACCTGCAAATCCTATGAAACATATCTAAAACAATAAAAAAAGAATAAAAAAAACATATCTAGCAACTAAAAGGCTTGTGCAAAAGCCATCTTAAATTCCTAATATACTTACACTTACAGATTTATTCGTATATTTTGATGGGGACACCGAAATAGATAAGTTTTAATTTTTATACCTCACATTTTGTGCTTAGATATCTCATGTGCCATGTTTTTTACTATAATATGTTCCATTCTAAAATGTATATTCTGTTACGTGCGTCATAATCTATTTGCATTGCGCATGATCAATATTTAGGTCGCGACCCGGTCCTGTAGGACGATGGACTCACGTATTCCTAGAATTAGCTAGAATATGGCCGGGCGACTGACGTTGTTGGACCAAATGCAAACTGTACCTCACTTTGTCTATCTGAACACCAAAATTTCATTGTTTCGTTTTAGTTCTATCATCATTATCACCATCATCATTATATTAACTGTTAGACGTCCACTGCCAGACATTATATTATACCTAACTCTCTTTGATTATAATGTATGCCCAACCTATTTAAACCGTTATCGTACTATACTTTAGTTACGTAGGTACTAGATGCATTTTATTTTCCCTTCGCAACACAACAAGGAATCACTAGTACATATCGCCATACAGCTCAAATTCATTTCATATATTATATGAAATGAATTTGAGCTGTTCGAACCAAACTAACGCCAATTAGTCTAACAAGCGTGAAGATACATGGACATAAGACAAGACTGGTGTTGCGTGAGGTTTATGCGATGTCTGTACATGTGTATATCCCGACACCCGACCATAAATAGACAAAGGATTCCTATTAACAATGTTCGGCTTTAGTCAGAATATGTTCCTCCCGTCGATTGTTTACACGAAGATTCAAAAGTATAGGTACACCTAATCAGTCTTGAATCAGCTTTAAAATATTACGCTTTAACTGTATTAGTATATCAATCTACCGTATTACTGTACTTATACCGAGAGATTATCCCCAGGCAAAAGATTTAAGCTTATTACAACCGTCATTGTGGGTGGGTGGGTGCTTTGATAATAATTCATTAGTTTTTTAATGCTTTCAAACTTATTGATCAGACTATGGAGTGCCCAGTCTGATACATATTAGACTTTCAACATCATGTTACAATGTAAATTTGAAATAAAACATCTTTATGAAACCTGCGTGCTTTAGGTGTTTTCCTCCACGGCGCGCGTAGATGTCTGTCAACTCCAGTAGCGATATTAAGCATTTGCCGCCAGCAGGCTATTAAAATTTCCGCCCCTATTGAATTCTGCAATTCAATACCCCAGTTCGAAATCATATTACATTTGATTACATATTCTATTGTCAATCAAATTACAACTGTATGGTTGGTGAAAAGTAGACATTTTTCGAGTTTACAAAAAAAATTTGATGTCGTGCATCAAGATTAAAGCGACCAGCCAAGCGTATTACTGTAAGAGACAAACACAAATGTCCACACACAGAAACGCCCTGACCCATACGGGGATCGAATCCGCAACCCGTGACGCACAAGCCGATCGCTCGGCCACTGCGCCAATCAGTTAGATATATAATACCCTGTTCTTTTCTTAGACTACTGCTAGATAGATTGTATCGTTGTACTGAAAACGCTGGTACAGTCGAGTTCATTAATATATGAGCATTTCTAGGGTTCAAAAATATATTAACGTCAACAAAGTTCATAACAATGTGACAACTGTAAATATCATTAAATTGTGGGCAAAATTTGATTCGTTAATATGTGACAGCTTTTTTTCAGTAATATGTTTACAGCCAAAAGTACATTATTATATGAACAGTGTAGGATTCACAAATGTATGATGTGTGCAGATGAATACAATAATATCTAAACAATTCCTGTATTCAACCTTAATACTTCGGCATAAAGATGATTTTACTAGCAATCTTAAAATTCCATGGTGAAGGAGTTTGCAACATTATTTGTCACTGTTGTTTAATAATTTTAAAAGCTTAAAAAAGCAAACGCGGGGTAAATAATGGAAACTACTGTCATTTCTGTAACAATATAAACTAGATCTTATTTATTCAGGTATATAATTGACTTTGCATAAAAAAAAAAATGAAGCTTAGCCTGCTCAGATATTATAGAAGCCAAGGTGATCATATATTATTGCCTTAGGCATGGTACATATTACTGAACCGTTCACATGAGGATATATTTTTGATCTATAAGTTGTATGGAATTTATTGAGCTTTCGAACGCTTACAATATTATGAACCCTTGGAAATGCCAATATATTAATGAACTCGACTGTAGCTACAAATGAACGTCAAATCCAATAGGTATTCTACCTATGTGCCATTGTTGTTTCGTAGTGTGTATGCATACCCATGCAGTACGACGCGCTAGTGCACTCCGGATCTATCTAATAGGCTTCACGCTCCACGATGGATTATCTCGTTTTGTTAATTAAATGTGACGGCTAGAGTCTACGAAATAGCTTTTTCCTGTTTTGTAATGGATAACAGAGAAATATTCGTGAATTCTGAATATATGCATTTTATAATTCAACTATAAATACATATTTTTAATCTAATAAAACTTCTCTCAAATGATCTGTGCCCAGCAGTGGGACAGTGAATTTACATGAATCACGAGCCGTACAAACAAGGTTTCACTTGTTACTTAGATAAGCAAAATATTTGAATAATATTCGAAACAATTCCTTCGATTATTTATTTATAAGTACCTGTCGAAGCTTCTTATAGGATTAATTTAATCTCAGTATATTTCAAAGAAAATAATGTTTTTGTACATTGTTATTTTCTAGAAAAAAACTTAAAAATCACCCTAACGGCAACGGGTGGGTGGCGGCGGCTACCACCCACCGTTGTTGTTAAGGCGATTTTATTCTATGTATTTACGTCATTATTATGATTATATTCTTGATAACATTACAGCTGAGTTCTTAAATATCTTACGGTATTGAATGACACTCATTTTTAAAACCTAAAAAGCAAACGCAAGAAAAACAATGGAATCTACTGTAATTTCTGTAACAATGTAAACTAGATCTTATTTGTTCGAACATATAATTGACTTCCATGCATGTAGAGATAATTATGAAGCTTAGTCTGCTCAGATATTATTAAAGCCACTCAGTTATCACATATTATTGCCTTATGCACAGCATTTATTATTGAACCGTTCACATGAGGACATGGTTTTGATCTTATGGTTCTATTGAATTTATCGAGCTTTCCAACGCTCAAAATATTTGCCAATATATTTTATACTAGCTGCCTCCCGCGGCTAATTGGTTTTGCGGTTTTTGCGTGAAACAGTAACAAACATCCATACAAACTTTCACATTTATAATATAAGTAGGACTAATGAATTTGCCTGTACTTATCATACCATGAGGTGAACTAATGTAACCTAAATTTGGCAGGTATGTTTTGGGTTCCATGTAGGTTTCTTATAGGGGACTGAGCTGCTACTAAAAATTTGATAGGAAATCCCTAAATGATTTCCAAACCAAACCAAACCATACCTGAGAACCGAACTTATGATCTTTTGAGCAGCTATAGCGCTTTCTACCTTAGACAAACGTGGTATTTAATCCTAAGTGTAAAATGAAATGAAAAAGTGTTAGTAATAGTTTTTTTTCAATGCATAGCAAGAAGTAAATGTACTTCTGCTAAACTACAGAGTAGTTTGTCGGCAGTCATAGCTTTTGAGTAATCGAACACGGTTAGAATATGTTCTATATCTTATCGTCTAGTCTAGTTTAGACGCCCTTGTTGGCATCATATCCACGCCCACGTTAAAATGTTTTGCTGACGTTAAGATTTAATTATAAAGGTTATAGAATCTTTCATTCATAGCAATAGATTCGTGCTAGCAGCAAAATCGTGGCAATATGTTTTATTATATATTTATTTCTTTTTTGCATACTGAATGGCAGAACTTAGCTGCACAAAATGTAATAAATACAATGTAACAGCATCCTTCCAACCGATGCACATATATTCGCAAAAAATGATTATGATATGGTATGATATTTTTATTTCAATCGCAATTATAACCAACTAGTTACAACGATTTCATTTTTGTATCCCTAACTTCAACCGGCGTATGCAGAATAACTGAAGAAACTTTAATCAAAAACCCGATCAATGCATATGGCAGCGCGACAAACAAACAAACAATATCGAACTTTTACGCCGCTTGCTTAATGCTAGTGGTTAAAACTCGTTCACAAAACACAAAGTTGATGTTAGGGTTAAATTAAATGGCAAGGCCATTATTCCCATATGATTATTCCCATGCCTGTGAGTAAAACGCAGGTAAATATATATTTTCACTGGTCACTACAAGTGTCATGAGACAAATTATTATTTAATTTGCGATTAATGTGTTTTATAAAAATATAATTCTAAGGGATACAGTTTTCATCGACGGAAGACGCGCTAGCAGCGTTTGAGAAGTGTAAGAGGTGTCTGCGGAAGACTGGAAAAAATGTTTTGAAAATTGGATCAGACGCATAAAACTTTGTATAGAGGCTGGTGGAGAGTTCTTTGAAAAGATTAAATAAAAATATTTTTTTCATAGAAGTTAGTTTTTTAGTTTCTCAAAACTTTCTGAGTGTCCCACGTATGTATATACCTAACTGTTAAGTTAGTTAGATAAGCTTCAAAATCCCAAAAAGTTCAGCACTGATTGAGATAAATTTTATACACGACATTCAATAAATACGCTTCAAAGATATATAATTAGGTATATAATCAATTTCCGTTGCGTCAATGCAACCACATCAAAGCATGGCCCGCCATGCTTTCAGCTAATTATATTGATGTTCAGCTATTATATTAATGTTGTGGTTTGAGTAATATTGAGTTTATTAGTGTATAATACCTACGGTTTATAGAAATTACATAAAATTGTTGAGTTATTGACTTTCGCAATAATACTATTTAAGGGTAGCGGCACTTTAGCGAGGTGAAACCTGATAAAGTAAGGAAGTCTATTGTCTACTTTTGCAACGACGCGGCCACGCGAGAAACTTAAGACGAACAAATTATTTTTAATTTAAACGTAAGAAATGTTTATTTTACAACCCTACTTACGAACTTCATAAAGCCATTGCACGTGGCAACCTACCCCTGAAGGCTTAATAGGGGTTTGCATTTAAAATTCGCTACTTATATGTTTTCAGGAACCACGATGTCATTCGCCTTCCTTATCCAGTTGTGGCATCGCGTGCGTACTGCGCGCGCGCCGCATCGCATCTAACTAGCACTATGCAATGTGTCACCCATATTTATAGCCTCAGCGCGATACATTTACTTTAACTGCGGGTGCGACCGCCCCTTTGCTATTGGTTAGAATAAAATGTTTAGTATGTAGAACTGTAATCTGTTGTAATATAAAATATATGTACTTAGGTAGGCTTAGAATAAAATAATATTATGTAAAACCAAATCAGTGTCTCATTTATATTACCTAATCAAACGGCTGGTTCATAAGTGCTAAAGTGGTGACCCCGAAAAAAATAACTACACATATGCTAAAACAGTGCGAAGATATGGAGTCAGCAGCAGCGGCAAGCCTTGAGACACAAGATGTTTTAGTGTCATCGCAGCAGATCGCCGGTATATCCCTGTCTCTGCGAGTACCACCTTTCTGGCGCGATAAACCTAGGCTGTGGTTTATTAGTTTTGAAGCAGCAACTAGGGACCTCAAGAAAAGTGAAGCGCAAAAAGCCCAGATGGTCATCGCCCAGCTTCAAAAAGAGGATATCGAGCAAATATGTGATCTGTTATACGACCCACCAGCTGATCATCAGTACACCGCCATAAAAGATCGCCTTATTTCTGTTTATGAAGAATCAGACGGCAAGCAATTACAGAAATTACTTTCTGATATGGAACTCGGCGATCAAAAGCCTAGCCAGTTACTGCGGCGCATGCGTAATCTTGCTCATAATAAGGTACCCGATAATACACTTCGGCTCATGTGGATGAATCTACTACCCGCACATGTCCGTGCAGTGCTTGTAGTAAGCGACACAATAAGCAAGGATACAGCACTTGATGAACTAGCCAAGCTAGCCGATAAAATGCTCGAACAAACAAGTGAAGTAGCAGCAGTATCCACGTATCCGCAAGCGCAGAATCAAACTATGGGCATACAATACCTGGTTGACGAAATAAGGAAATTACATATGGAGATCGCTGAATTAAAAACATCGTGCCGTCACAACAACAACGACTGCTCGCGCGCAACGGCGCCGCGATACTGCAGACGCAACTCGTACCGAACACATTCAACGTCTCGCTCCCGCTCTCGCTCGGCTACCCCGTCACCGTACTGTTTTTATCATCGACGTTTCGGCAAGAATGCAAAGCGATGCACCACGCCATGTAGTTTTAATAACAACAGCTTGACGGAAAACTAAAAGAGGCGTTGGCAGTGGCGGAACCTAACGTCGACAAGAAATCCTACCGCCTGTTTATCACGGATAAGACTACAGCTATGACCTTTTTGGTAGATACGGGTGCCAATATATCCGTCATACCGAAGAGGAAAGGAATTAAATCCACACCACTGCCCTACCAATTATATGCTGCAAACAACACAGTCATACCTACCTACGGCGAGAAGACTTTAGAGCTCGACTTAAATCTTCGCAGACCATACAAGTGGAAGTTTGTAGTCGCCGACGTTACGAAACCCATCATTGGAGCGGATTTCCTCGGCTATCACAATATATTAGTCGACCTCCGTAAGCAGCAACTTATCGACAACACTACGAGGTTAACCTCAAAGGCTCCTGGTCGTTATACAAGTACGCCTACAATATGCAGCGTCGACTCACAACAAGTTTACCATGCCATACTAGCCGAGTTTCCTGGAACCACCCGTCTATCCGCAATGACACTCAACCCGAAGCACAAGGTAGAACATTTTATCGAGACCACTGGCCCACCCATCCATTCTAGAGCACGACCAATACAGCCACACCTTTATGAGCGAGTGAAGAAGGAATTCGAAAACATGATTAGCCAGGGATTGTGCAGACCGAGCAAGAGTCCATGGTCTAGCCCGCTACATATTGTACCGAAGAAAAACGGTGACTTGCGTGCCTGTGGAGACTACAGACGGCTGAACTCCGTTACGAAACCAGACCGTTACCCCGTGCCAAGGATCAAAGATTTTACCTTCCAGCTCGCAGGCAAACAAATCTTCTCCACTATCGATTTAAATCGTGCTTACCAACAATTGCCCGTTCGTGCAGAAGATGTCGAGAAAACTGCAATAATCACTCCTTTCGGTCTATTCGAGTTCCCCAGAATGTGTCCTGGATTGAAGAATGCTGGACAAACATTCCAGCGGTTTATTCACGAAGTGTTACGAGGACTCGACTTTGTTTACCCATTCATCGACGACCTCCTGCTCGCATCGGAAGACGAGGATACACACAAAAAACAACTTCGCATAGTATTACAACGGCTGGACGAGTACGGCATAACAATAAATCCTTCAAAGTGTGTTTTCGGCCAACGTCAAGTGACATTCCTGGGTTATATAGTAGCACCAGAAGGTATTAAGCCGCCTGAGGACAAGATAAAGATAATCAGTGAATACCCGAAACCGAAAAACATCGAAGAGTTGCGACGCTTCCTCGGTGTACTAAACTTTTACAGAGATAACATTCCAAACGCAGCCGCCATTCAAGCGCCACTACATACTTACCTACATAACACAAAGAAGCGTGATAAGACAATAATAATGTGGAACGAATATACATCTCAAGCGTTTGAAAATTGCAAGAAATGTATTACAGAAACCACTTATTTGTCGCATCCGAATCACTCTGTCTCGCTCGGACTTATGTGTGACGCATCCGACCGCTGTGCAGGCGCCGTACTACAGCAGCGAGTCGGCGGGAAATGGCAACCCCTAGGCTATTACTCAAAAAAGTTTACACCGACGCAACAAAATTATTCGACATTCGACAGAGAACTTCAAGCAATTTACATGGCAGTAAAATACTTCAGAAAAATATTTGAAGGTCGTGAACTCATCATTTTTACCGATCACAAGCCGCTGACTTATGCTATGCAAAAGATCTCATCAGACTCGGAGACACCACGTCGACGGAGACAATTACTGTTTATCAGCGAGTTTTCGAACGATATTCGACACATAAGCGGGCGGCACAATATAGTTGCCGACGCGCTGTCACGAGTCGAAGCAATCAACTGCCCCAGCCCGATTGACTACGAAGCACTAGCCCAGGCCCAAGCTAAAGATAAACAAGTTGAAGAACTTTTACGGCAGCCGAACATACAACTTAAGAAGGTGACATTGCCCGGCACATCTAAACAAATATACTGCGAAACCTCGACTGCGAATGTCCGGCCATATCTACCACAAGAGTTCCGTATTGTAGCATTCAAAGCTATTCACGGACTTACTCATCCAGGCATACGGACCACTAGAAAACTGATGCAGAACAGATACTTCTGGCCGTCCATGAACATAGACACCAAAACATGGGTTCAAACGTGCATTCCCTGCCAACGGTCTAAAATTCAGCGACATACATCGAGTGCTATAGCGACATTTGAAAAATCACAACGATTCGAACACATTCACGTAGATATCGTCGGCCCGCTACGGACAACACCTAGCGGACATCGTTACGTCATCACAATGATTGACCGCGCGACGCGCTGGCCCGAGGCATACGCCGTGAGTGATATCTCAGCGGATACCGTTGCTACTTGCATTTACGAGGGCTGGATAGCAAGATTTGGTTGCCCAGCACGAATGACAACGGACCAGGGCAGACAATTTGAAAGCCACCTTTTCACCGCGCTGACCAGACTGTTTGGGATCAAGAGAATACGTACAACACCTTATCACCCGCAAAGTAACGGCATGATCGAGCGCTGGCATAGATGTATGAAGACTGCTCTCTCTGCCCGCCTCACTACAAATAGCTGGATTGAAGAATTGCCTATTATTCTACTCGGACTTCGTGCTGCAACCAGGAACGACACAGATGTCAGCGCCGCTGAGCTCACATATGGCCAAAGCCTACGACTACCTGGTGACTTCTTTACGCCATCAAACCCCGTGAACATGGACAGCAGCTATGTAGAAAAACTGAGAACAATCATCAGCAATTTACGCCCAGTACAGACGCGAGCGCATCACAGCAACCGTCCTGTGTTTGTTCAGCGAGATTTACAAACATGCAAGCAAGTCTTTGTGCGAACTGACGCAGTGAAAAAACCATTACAGCCGCCCTACGAGGGGCCCTATACAGTCTTACGCAGAGATACTAAAACCTTCACCCTGCAATTACCGGGACGAGAAGCAGTGATCTCAATCGACCGTTTGAAGCCAGCTTTCACCATACCTGAAGCAGACGCGGGTATATCAACAGTTCCTGTAAACAAGGCATCGCGCTCAGGCCGCGTCATCAAACCACCGGTACGCTTCGCTTAAGGGGGAGCACTGTGGCATCGCGTGCGTACTGCGCGCGCGCCGCATCGCATCTAACTAGCACTATGCAATGTGTCACCCATATTTATAGCCTCAGCGCGATACATTTACTTTAACTGCGGGTGCGACCGCCCCTTTGCTATTGGTTAGAATAAAATGTTTAGTATGTAGAACTGTAATCTGTTGTAATATAAAATATATGTACTTAGGTAGGCTTAGAATAAAATAATATTATGTAAAACCAAATCAGTGTCTCATTTATATTACCTAATCAAACGGCTGGTTCATAAGTGCTAAACAGTTTACCCTCGCTACCCGTTTAAGGTCGCCGGTCAATCTTCCTGCCTTCTGTACGGTTTTGAATCCCGGTAGGGACAGATATTTGTATGATGAGCATGGAAATTTGAACTAAGTCACGTTTCTATGTGTAATATGTATGTATATATACAAAAAAGTAATAAATAGGTATGTAAGTAGTGTATGAACTATCTAATCTCCGAGAATTTACCGTGAATATCCGTGGCTTAGCTTGACTAGATGGCATCGTGTCATAAAATCCGGATATATTATAAACGACGACCCAATTAGTCCAGCGGTAGTTAACACTGCCTTCTATGCTTCTATGCTTTTACGAATATATAAATATTCGTGTGATGAGCTTAAACATTCGTATCCGAGTAATGTATAATATGTTAGTATTTACAAAAAAAAGTATAATATTATTAATAATAATATTTATCTATACTAATATTATAAACCGGGTTCTAAGTTAATCTAAGTTAATTAGAATTGCAGCCCTAATTTACGACTTGTTCTGACTGCCTCACGTGTAGTCTACTGTGATAGTTATTGACAGTGCCTTTGTTCAGTCTAGCGTCAAGAATGTTACCTAATTGGTAATACTATATACTGCGCCTTTGGTCTTATACGCGTCGATCTGTAATTGTTGGCTTTTAGAGATAATGTTTCCACGCGTACAATGGCATAAGGCTTTTCTGTGTAATCAATCCTAGAATAAAATGTGTAGGTGCATCGGATGTGAACAAATAAAACTTCCTCTCCTTGGACCGATCTAATAATAGATACAAAGATATAGTATTATTGATTGTAAACACAAATGACAGCAATATGGAATATACGTACTTTTAGTTTTAGAGTCGGTTTTATTACTCTCTGTAATAAAACCGATTCTAAAACTAAAAAGTTAAAAATAACTTGATACAGTTTTAACTTCTTTTTAGTTTTAAAGGTATGAAGTCGGTGCAGTGCCTGTTTTGAAGTTAATATATAAATTAACAAAAGAAAAAAAATAATGATACTGCATTTGTGATAATAATAATAAAATGAATGTATATAGAGTACTCACTAATTTTCTTTCACTATTTGTTCGTGACTTTCTTCATTAATAAATGCACTTTGTTTATTCACATTTAAAACACTTTGTACACAAATTATACGAGTACAGATATTCACTGTTGTACATAGATAATAAATACCTATCCACCTATATACTTTCTCACAAACAGCTGATTACGTATGTAAATATATTTATTTGTTTGAACCGTCCCACTACACTGGGCACACTGCTGATGGCTGAGCGATCGGTGCGTGCGTCAAGGGTTGCGGGTTCAACCCCCTCTCGGTGCAAACATTTGTACGATGAACAGGTTCCGGGTCTGGGTGTTTGTTTACGTGGAAATTAGGGTAAACGACCCGGGATAAAATCCTAATGTGGGGTAATATTTATGTAACCAAAAATAAAACTGGGTAAAGCCCTTACCCCAATCCATTTAATTTAACATTACATACCGACGACCCAATTAGTTCAACGGTAGTTAACACTGCCTGCTGTGCTATGGATCCCGGGTTCGAATCCCGGTAGGGACAAATGTTTGTGTGATGAGCATAAACATTTGTATCCGAGTCATGGATGCATCTATGTATATTATGTATGTATTTACAAAAAAAAAGTATACGAAGTCAAACTCCAAGCTGCTACTGGGAATTTCATAGAAAAACCCAATAACACCTGCTTTCCGACATGGAAATCGAGCCTAGGACGTCCTGTTAAGCAATTGCACTTACTACCAGTTGACCAATGAGGCATTCTTTAATTTCTCACACATGAATATAAACAGACACATTCTTCGCTATGCCTATTTTCTATTACATTGCATTTGATGCGAAGCGTCCATCCTATTAATATCGAGGCCCGGGCGGCTGCTGTATTGTTGAGTAAATTTTCCGAGAATTTGCGCCTGCATCGAAAGCTGCAGCAGCGGGGTCGGCGCGGGGTGTGCGCGGCACGGTACGGCAATATTGATTTATTGCTGTCTGGGTCATGACAAACGTATCTATAACTACGCATACTTTATGTTTGGACTTCGAATGTTACGTCCGACAATTCTACAGTTAAAAATTTGCATTCAATGCGTAACTTCACCTGGGCCGAGAATACTGAATTATATATTGCGCGTCTCCTCTAATTTGAAAAGAATTAGGCTGTAGTCCACCACGGTAGCCTAGTGCAGGTCGGCAGATTTCACGCGCCATCGAGAAAGTTTCTAAGGCTCCCTCACGATGTTTTCCTTCAGCGTTTGAGCATGTAATAAGTTACGCACATATATCCTATCCGCACATACATTCTTCCTCTCTCCTAATTTTGCTGTGCCCGACAGGGTCCATAATGATCTAAGATATATATAGTAGTAATAGTCCACCTTTATAAAACATTATGGAATGCAATAAAATATTGAGTATTGAGTATTTTAAAAGACAGTGGTACGTGTCTTGGCACGTCTCACCAGTAGGCTATCACAGCCGAGATATCAGATATAAGATATCAGATTATTGATGAAGGTCAATTATGCAATTAGGCCGGTCTCAAATTTACCATCACGGCGGGCGCACAGAAAGCGAGGCAGACATATATTATCTGTACATATATATATATAATCCTTTGTCCTGAATGACTGTAGGATCAACGCACAGCTTAAACCATAGAGACCTAAATCTTGGAAGGTGTGTTCTTCGTATAACTTGGGCATTCGATAAGAAAGGATTGTCCGAAGTTCTAAAATTGTTATCTGTTTGTTTGTTTCGGTTGATTTGTGTTGACCTTAACCTTATGTACGTCCGAAAAAACCATCTACAGTTTAACATCAACAGTGACTATCATAACATTAATACTAGGAATAAACATAAATTAGTAGTACTTAAATTTAGACTTACTAAAACTAATAAATCATTTCTAGGGAATTGTGTAGGCTTTTATAATAAACTACCGAAATCTGTCACCGATCTCACCGGCAAAAAAAAATAATGTAAAATCTGTTCTTATCAAGAAAGCCTATTATAAAATGAGGACTATGTTGACCATAGGAATGTGTAGACTTAGATACTGGGGTGCATGTGGCCTCTCTGGTACCCTGAGGTTGTTTCCGTTACAAAAACGTTGTCTTTTTAAAGACATAGCTTGTAGTATATTATTATGGCGTATTTTACGCCCCAAATCAATCGTTATAATTTAATTGTAAATGTGAGTTCAGTGTATTAATTGTTCAGTCTAGAGAATTATATTTACTATATTACTTTTTTTATTATCTTGGACTATTGACGTCTCAAGAGATTACATTTTTACATTGACCTCGCATACCTATTACCAAACTAATGTACTACAATACCTTCTTTTTAAAAGAGCGGATTTTCTTGCCGGTTCTTCTCCATGAGATCAATTTCTTGGAACCGTGCAAGAGTCATAAATGTCGTTTTATAAATGCTTGAAAAAGTTCATATGAAATAAAAACCTTTTGATTGATTGAATGACGGGACTTACACTCAGAGATAGCTAATGTTATAAGGAGTAACTTAGCTATTAACTGTAACTTAAGAAATAAAACGAATCAGGGTAACGCGGGACTAAATCCGCGTGACTTAAAAATGCGGAAAGAAAGTAATTGAACATTTTTTTTGTTCGTGAAATTACATGCGGACGAAGGGGCGCATATTTGTATGTGGAATCGATAACTTCTTAAAAGATAAGTAAGAAATAAATAAGCAGATTTAATAAAAATACTAATTTTACGCGATCGAAGTCGCGGGAATACGCTAGTATACAATATTTCCGAAACTTATAACGATGAGACGGCCAGTACAAACAACATGTGGTAAGTGTATAAAAATCCACACCATAACCCAAATTTCTCAAAAATCTAGCCTTTTATTGCAGCTTCCTATATCTATATTACCTACAATGACCTACATGTAAAGTTAACACAAAAAGTATTGCGCCGATTGAGCTCCCGATTCAAATATAGTTTTTATCTGTTTTTCGCTCAAATGCTTTGTTTCCCTTTATTGCTCATCCTTACAACCAGTATGTGCTATAGCAAAGCGAAGCAGGGTAATAGTCCTACTTAATATTATAAACGTGAAAGTTTGTATGGTTGTTTTTCACGCAAAAACCTGCCGCTTCAGCACATCATACTGAGCGCACTGTAGTTCGATTATTTTCCAGATGGCGCTTTTGCTATGCTAAATATCTAATATAATATATTCAAGTGTACCTGGAACGCGCTCCGTGTTTAGTGCACTTATGTTGGTATCTCAGCCGGTCATGAATAGAGATGTAAAAATACCGTATAATACCAAATGATCAGGTATTTTATTGGTATTATACAATATACTACGGTGTTATTTTATTTTTTAATTATTAATTTAAATTTCATCGATTTTTCATATCATTGATGACTGCTAATAATGTCACTCCCCCAAAAGCTCTGGCAACATTACTCACTTTCAGAAACACAACTATTGTTGTTTCACTGCGATCTTATATAGTGCCGAAGTACTTCCCCAGTCGGGCAGCTAAATTTTAGCGAAGAATCTCGCTATAACCTGCCTCTTGAAAAACCTGCCCCTCTCTCCGCGTTAAATAAGTACCTACCCTATCCCTTGCTAATATTGTTTTTAAGTGATATAATAACTAGACTAGATAACATGTAAAATACTTAAAACGAATAATACGAAAAGTATAAATGGTATAATACCAGCCTTACATGAGAATGAAAGAATGTTGATTTGAATATGAGATAAAACTAAACTAAAACACTATTATTTTCTTAAAATTAGATTTAGGGTACTTTAATCAGTGTTTTGAAGTATATTTTAATCATTTTAGATTCGTATTGTCCAATCCAAGCCGCTTCATATTCACAATAATAGTTACTGACACTTTTAATATGCACTTTGAAAAACTTATTTAAAACGATCAGAGTTGATTTGGGTTGTAGAAAACGATATCACTGAATATATACTTATTTGATAATAATCAGCACACTGCTAGTACTTTTAATTAGATTTGTACAGTTTCTTGTAAATATAATTTTTTTAAATACTAAGTTGATGTTTATGTTAAAATTAGTGCTGCCAACATGTCGTATTATGACGATATGCTGATGCTTGTGGGTCTCAGAATGACCGTGAGAAGACTGAGTACCTCCATATGAAGAGATATAAAGACCATAAAGCCAACAGAAAAGATATTCTGATAAAAGACACAAATTATAAAGGCGTTAAGGTATCTAATATATCTAATAATAATGAGAGGACGAGGTCAACATTCGCATTGTCAACGCGCTATAATATGTACCGCAGTCCTTCACAAAATGCTGGTGTCTATGTTGATCAGCAGAACGACAAAAGTACGTATTTATAAAACAGTAATCAGGCCAGTTTGAATGTATGGAAACTTGGACACTCACACTGCAGGAGGAGAATGAACTCTTACGGTTCTAACGGTTGCGGAAAGAAAGATCTTCAGAAAGATTCTGGGACCAACAAAAAGAGACGACGGACAGTGTTTGGAGGCAAAGATACAAACGTGAGATTGAAGAAAAAGTGTCCGAGCCAAATATTATTGGCGAAATAAACCCGACTTCACTAGCTAGGACATGTAGAAAGAATGTTGAGCTGCTAAGAGAGCATATCTTGGACAACCATCCGGGCGTCGTCCGGTGGGACGCCCAACATATCGCTGAAAAGACGAAGTTGCTAAAGACCTAAAAGAGATGGGGGTGCTTGATTGGTCTGATTTGGCACATGACAGGAAAAAATCGCGCACTTTAATGTCGGAGGTCAAGATCCATTTCGGGTCGTTGAGCCAGCGAAGTATCCCACTGGCGCGCCTTCGGGTAAAATCCTTCCTCTAATTTATTTTGCTTCCAACAGCCAACAGCTAGGTTTGTCCAAGATAACACCTTCCTTCCTTGCACAACTCCAGAGTTGTTTAAATTACTTGGAAGGTAACAGAGACCCGGAGTTAAAATCGTTGCCGCCTCATAATCCCGATCCCGATTGAAAATTTGTGGGTTTGCCCCACAAATTATAGGTATGGGACTGTACTTGAGCATGAACCACCGCATATTTGAGGACTCACGTCGAAGAAGTTTGGGAGTCTATGACAGAAGACAATTTTGCCTACAATCCATGCAAAGACGGCTTTCTTGGTTAATTCAGATAATAAAGATAATTAGAGCTAAAAAAAATGATTATTTTTACACCCGATTGGAGTTTTCAGGGGATCTCTCCCTCTCTGGCAGAATCTTGATGCTCCGAAATTTGTTTGGCATAACACACTCGGCATAATCTTCTTTAAACAAATATTTTTAAGGCATAAAAATGTTTAGTGTATTTATTGTTTGGCCGAATGTTGATACGTCAGTCAGGCAGTATTATACTTTAAGGATACCAGAATTTTATTTGGCATAATTAATTACCTTTGGCAGAGTTGTAATTTCGCATAATTTCGTTTAGCATATTGTTTAGAGCGACGCTTATTTAGTACAATTTCACTTGGCATACTATGCAGATGGCAAAATTTCATTTTGAATCTTCTATAAAATAGCATTTTTAACCGTAAATAAAAATAAAAATACAGTCTTAAAAAGTCAACATGTTATGATACAAAAGTTAGTGACAGAAACGAATCGCTGCAAAACCGACTCCACGTAGTCTTGTCTGCCCTACCCTAGAGTGTAATTTAAATCCGCGTAGGCGCGTGGGCCTGAGTGCCTGAGCCCCGCAGCGCCGGAGCCGTGGCATAAACCATGCATGTTGCATGTTGCATGCCCCCTTGCATGTTTGGCATGCTGCATGCTTGCTGCGTGCATGGTGTATGCTTGTTTGCATGCTGCATGCTTCCTGCATGCATGGAGTATGCTTCTTTTCTTGTATGATTGCTTGCTTGCATGCTGCAGCTTGCTTGCATGATGCATGCTGACTTGCATGCCGCATGCTTTCTGCATGTTCGCAAGCTGCATGCTTGCTACTAGTTCGCATGCTGCATGCTTGCTGCATATATGGTGTATGTTTGTTAGATTGCATGCTGCATGCTTCTTTCAATTATTATGGATACGAAATATATGCCAAAAGATGATTCTGATGAAGACTATGAACTTTCTGCGATATGATGGTTCTACTTTTTAAATATTATGAATATGAAATTTATGCCTAAAGATGATTCTGACTTACAAAATTATGAGTTCTGAATGTTATGATAAACGAGTGTCTGTCATACGATTTTCTGCGAAATTAAGTTTCTGGTATCCGCTGTAATGATGTTGACATAAAAAGTTCTGCTATACAGGGTAGACCCGAGTTTTTCAGTATTCTGTACGTTTGAAAGTGGCTCGATCAAAAGTACGGAATATGTGTATTTTAATTAGGTAAGCGTGTAAAATAAAAAACCAAATTATTTAGTTTTACTAAACATATGTATATACCTACTTATGATATGATATTGAATCATAAATATGCTCTCTTGCTCTATGAGATGGCAAGTATACAACCTACTTATACTCATGCATCAATGAGGTTTACATATATTTTCAATCGGCGGTTTTTTGCTTATAATATACCTATGTATCGTAAATGCCTTGTTAGTCTAGTGGTAGTATAGTGCGACTGCCGAGCAAGAGGTCTTGGGTTCGATTCACAGGTCGAGCACAGTGTTATAGGGATTTTCTATGAAATTCTCAATATCAGCTCGGAGTTTAGTTTCGTGCTCGGTTAATCCCTATTCAAAAAGTAAAAATCCAACACAAAAAAGATATATCCTGGAAGGCTAAAAGTACAATTGTCTCTAGTAAAAATAAACGTTAAATGTATCTGCAAAGGCAGTAGCTCTCAAGAACATAAAACAAAATATCTTCATTACTGTAAAATCCTAAAGCGCGTGTTACAACTTCGCCTTAATGAACCTGCTTCGCCTTAAGGAGCGGTGCTGCCACCTGCAATTACTGTGATTGGTCGATCACGGAGACGGCGATCAATCAGCGACGAGCTGCACTTCCACGTCAATTTTAGTCAGTCATACTCGCTACCATGGCACGCGCACCTTTTTTCAATCTTTAATAATTGCAATCATATTATCCGCAATAAACCGAATTTCAAATGTAAATAGTCTCGACTACGTTATTCAAGAATCCTCTGAACCTATACACGCACTTCGGAGCCGACTACACAACCCAAACAGCGCGTAATAAAAAGATCTAGAATAATTTCAAATACAAAATTCATCAAAAGTAGTGTCAATAAAACTAAAGCTTGGGCATTAATTAAGCAACAAATTCAAAGTATAAATGGCATTCAACCTACAGTAGAGTATATGCAAAATAATAATCACCACTTAAACTAGTAAATATTTTTAACCATTTCAATATTAACCAAAATCTTAATACATCAACTGCCGTACCTTTATCCAGTTGATAGATATGAAATAATAAATCATCATCATCATTATCATCATCAACCCATTAACGTCCTACCGCTGGGCACGGGTCTCCTCTCATTTGAGAGGGATTAGGCTATAGTCTACCACGCTAGCCTACTGCGGGTTGGCAGACTTCACTTGCCATCGAGACAAATCTCTCAAGCATGCAGGTTTCCTCACTCAGTTTTCCTTCACCGTTTGAGCTTGTGATAAATACGCATACGCACACGATGCGTGCCTTGGGTTCGAACTCGAGACCTTTGACATCTCAGTCCACTGGTCACAACTCTAGGCTACCACAGCTGAAATAATAAATATTGCTAAAAAAATAAAAATAAAACTAGCTACGGTCATGATAACATATTTAAGTCATTAAAGAAAGCATTCCTTTTATTGTTGATCCTCTTGTCCATATCATAAAACCTAATGTTGGAAACGGGAGAATTTCCCTATATAACTCTAAAAAGGCTCTTATAAAACCGCTATACAAAAAAGGCTCTAAGCATGACATAAATAATTACAGATAAATTGCATTGTTATTAAGTTTTTCTAAAAATTTGGAAAAGTATTTACAGATGAATGTCAATTTTTTTATATAAATAATATTTTCAATGTAAATCAGTTTGGATTTTAAAGGAATAAAACAACTTCATCAGCAATATATAAACTATTTGACATCATTTGGGATACAATAACCTACATACACAACCAAGTTTACTATTTTAAGAGTCGGTGCCATGCCAATATATAGATTATAGCATAGCATGTATGTATTGTATTTTTTTGTTCAATATTTAGTGACTTACATATTATAAAACTCTAAATTATAGTAATTTAACATTTATTTGCTTGGCGCCAACTTCTAAAATAGTTAATTTTGATTGGGTATGTAGGTTAAAGGTAGGATATTTTTATAGGTTAATGAATCAAGATTTGGTTTATTAGATTAAGTATTATTTTAGTGCTTCTAATTTTTTTTGAAGACGGTTTTATTTTAGTTAAAAAGTTTTTTACTTATTTAAATTTAGTTACTGAATTTCTTCTATTATCAAGTGTTATTATCAAGTAAATATATTAAAGACGTGATAATTGCCTATAAAATTCGAGGGTTGCCCTTATATTCCCTGGGATTCCATCATCAGATCCTGATGTGGTCACAATGGGACCATCTGTTAAAACCTACCCTTTTAAACAATAAAAGAATCTATATACTACAATTATGTCTGTTTGTGAAAAACAATATGCAATTTTTAGTTTCATAAGTAATTTAAAGAAAAAATTATACACCTTTACTGATTGACATGCTAATTATTTATTAATTTAATTTATTATTTATTAACGCAATAGTTACTGAGTAGTAAAATAACTTGTAAAATTTGAGACTGATGTTGGCTTTGATGTTGTTTTATTTATTTTTTTAAATGTGAAAATGCCTACTGGTTGCCGGACATTCTGGGCTTGTCATGCTCACTCAAATGTCCTGCTGATGGTGGCGTTGTGTGTCGGGTCTTTTTATTCCCTACAACATGGTTGAGTAGATAGACGCCGATACACACGTCATGATCGTGAACGGGTGCTATCAGTTGGGACTAGTCGGCTCATACATGTTGGTGGTGAACTGCACCAGTCTCATATTGATATTATATGCATAAATCATTGTAAAACAAAACCAACAATTTTGTATTTAATTTAAAAAGAGTATCTATGGAGGTCTTGCCGGTTCTTCTCCATAAGACCTACCTTTTGGAACCGAGTAACTTAAATCAATTTAATTCGACAATTCAAAAGTACCTGTATTCTAATTGAAATAAATGAATTGATTTGATTTATCCGCAAAAAAATTAATATAAACGTACCTATTATAAATAATATAATGTATTATAAAAAAAGTACGTATGTTACTGCTATTCGTGTATATCACCATTTGCCAACAGAGATTAAGGAATTAGAGGGAAATATATTTAAAAAGAAATCAATACTTTTTTAGACTATAATGTTTTTTATAATCTGCAGGATTTTTTTGATAATTAAATAATAATAATGTAAAACCTTAAAAAATATGTATATTATGATTATGTATAAGTCATAAAGCCACTAATATTGCATATCCGATATGGGTACACTGTTTAGCCTAAAATGATGTATCTATAGAATAAGAACCTATGTACATAGGTTCTTAGTTAGGCTTAGGCTCAGTTGTGCAATAAATATATCTTTATCTTTAATGACGATAGGCTCGCCCCCTATTACATAGGACCTAAAAAATACCGGCGAAATGTGAGTGTACATTAGTACACCTCTGCCTAACCTTTCGGGGATAACAGGTGTGATGTTATAATGTATCGTAAATGGCTATGCATGAAATTTGTTACAAAACAAAAGACTTATCTTTGACGTCATGCTTAAAATGAAAAGGTCCTTTTCCTTTTCATGTTAATTGATGTTAAAAAAATATATTTTAACGGTCTTATTCATAATAAGTTATCGGAAGCTTTAGAGCTCGCTAAAAGTAGATCGTCAAAAAATGTTATTCATAATGGTTCGATAACGCTAAAATATGCTACAACTGTCCTATAAAGCGGCTTCGATTTATACAAGCTCGGACCCTACTTTAAGCCTACGTTAAGCGTATATTAGTAAGAAACATGGTCGATTTTGATCAGCTGATTATTATAATATTGACGCGTGACGTTTGCTTTGCTTGCAATAGTGACATTGAACAACATCGCGCAGGTTGACACAAGATGTTTTTCTTTTAATTTATAGGTACCGATCCATAGACAAAAACTTACTAAACCAGGATTTTTCTATGAAATTCTAATATTACGTACGGTAATCATAATAATTATCTATTATATATATAATTATTATATACAAGGTGTTGATTTGCATCCTCGTCAAATTCAAGGACGTAATTATGCTAATGATTCTCGACCCAAAGCAACAATAAAATGAGTAGGTATTTTTTATTTTTATTTTGCTTGTTTACGGAAATCCGTAAGTGTGAACCAGCCGTATTTAAACGCGGCCCGTCTGTTACTAGCCCTATAACCGCGCTTTCACACACAAACAAACGCAAACAATACATACACAACGCATACGCAACGATCATTCATCGATCGATTCGTAGGCCGGAACTAACAGTCTGTTTGATGTCGCCGACGCGTGCGCGCGCTTTGCGAATTTCACTTCTCGGTACATCGTTGAGACGTAGGTACGAAATGCAAGATGACGGACAACTATCCGAATGTCGAGTTGGTAGAGATGGTCCGCCTGTATGCCATCAGTGGAGACAGCCTACGTGGAGCCATCCGGATGTTCACCGAAATGTTTCCCGATCGGGAACCCCCATCACAGAGCTGGAATACTTCCAGCGAGACACACGGGCAAGCACGCGGCAGGCTGGTCAACACTTTGGAGTGCACCACACTACAGTGTTTCGCCTACTGAAGCGTGAACTGCAACACCCAAAAACTGGAGCTGTTGCGTCACGTTGTCGAGGAGATGTTGGAGGATGTTCCCTGGAACTCCATCGCAACTTGTACTACCAGCAGGACGGTGCCCCCCCCCTCACTATAGTCGGCAAGTACGCGAGTACTTGACCGAAAGTTTTGGTGCCCACTGGATCGGTCGCGGAGGACCTGTGGCCTGGCCTCCGCGTGCTCCGCACCTGACGCCTCTAGACTTTTATGTGCGGGGAGACGTTAAAAGGTTAGTTTACACGGAGGAAGTGACCAGTGTAACAGAATTACGTGCAAGGATCATTAGTGCTTTTGACACTGTAAAAACTAATGTGTTAGTGTTACGTAAGCTGAAGGAAAACCAGCTACGTCGTGCTCAATTGTGCGAAGAGTGTGATGGTGGCCACTTTGAACAATACCTCCGGGTAACTTAAGTAGGTAATTTATTAATTTGTACATTTTGTAAATATTTTGTATATAATGTAAATAATATACGTGTAAATAAGTTGATTTCAAATTTGTAACTACGCTAATAATACCTAAGAGTCGAAAGTATCACCACGTACTTACATTTAACTAGCACGTCTTTCCATTTCCATCATAAGTAGATCGGTACACCAACTAAGGTAGGTATTATTGCCGGTCCTAAGCCCGTTAAGTAGGAAGGAAAATTTCAAATCAATCAATTTAATCCACAAATCAAAACAAAATCACTACGAAAACTTTAGGTGGAAGGATAAAACAAAACTAACATTTTATTAATCATCTGATAACAGGTCAATGAACTTTTCTTTGGCGCACTAGTATTACTGCCATTAGTAAGATTTCCGCATTCCAATGATGCTTAACAATGAGTTCATTATCAACCAAAATTTATGACAATAATGTAGGTGATTTTCGAAATAAAATTAGGTAAATTATTGCTACCGATCATTCGTTCGCCCGCGCTTGCATTTCGTAGACGTCGACACTCACGCACACAGCTGCATTGTCGCTGTGTGCGTAGTCGGGTGATTCTGTTTTATTTGTATTGAATTAAGGGTTTAATTCTGAAATACTGTTAAAATTCAACAACAAATAAAAGCAGCACTTTTTAGTTATTGCCCACTACCGTACTTTCAATTGATTATTTATGTATTTTATGACAACCTCCTGAAATTTGACGAGGATGCAAAACAACACTTGTATAATATTAGTTATCGGAGGCGTATCAAAACATTATGAATAAAGATTTTTATCGAACGTTTGATAGGCTTAAAAGACGTTTTAACTAGTTTAGGCTTATACCTTCGATAAGCGTTCTAATATGAATAAGACTGAATATATAAAATAAAGTTAATTAACTAAGGTTAATTTTTCACATTTGTTCCATATTTTTGAATATGTACTTAGAATGCTTGGATACCTACCAATGGCGAGATGTCTGTAACGATATTTATGGCGGTGTTACCTACTGAACCTATCTATATGACTTTTTAAACCGCTGTAACTTTTGAGCGACTATATTGTTGACATCAATAAGGGAACTTTGTTTGTAGCGATATTATTGACTGTTTTGGTTGAGTCTGTTTATTTGAATACCCTTAGTGTCACTAACTATTTGAAGCTGACTGTACGGACCGATTACGGAACCTCGAGGGCATCCCATCGTCAGTGCCTTTGACATATGTAGAATGGTGCTCAAGCGCCAGTTTAACTGTACCATATAAAAAGTACGAGTGTATAAGTGTGTAAATAAATCTATAGCAGCTACAACTTATTAATTTTAGCAGGAGCATTGTCCACCACGCGTTATCGAAAGCACCAGAGATGTCAAGCAAGACGCTTACGACATTATATATACAATTCGAAGTACTTACAGTTGTTCTCACAGAGATTGCGGCGTCAGTTGTGATCTGCCTATAGTAAACCCAAATGGTGAAATTTCGGCCCGTCCGGCAACAAACGTGGAACAATAAGGCGTTCAAAGAGTTTCCCCAAAGATAGGAGTAACGTTATTTAGACTTAGAGTCGTCCGGAGGCTTATCGTCACTTCTTGGTATTTATTATTCGTATAGAACCGCGACGCCATACACGCGGGAAAACGCCCTCAGAAATATAACGACAATAAACAGTTAGTATCAAGTTGCCAGCGGTTTTACAGGCTTCCTTAAGTTGGAAGCTCCACGCTAGCCCGCGAAATTCAAATTTTCGTACGTTTTTTGCAATTTGCCGGTCATCAGGCTGTACATTGAACAAAATATGATTCGCGCTTGTAATAGGCATTAAGTTATGTTATTGTTATTAATTATAATAATTTAAATCAATAAAATAGCCCTCAAAGTACATTCCGTAGTCTCTTCAATACCAACAGTATGTAAATTGTTTATTTTTATTTTTGAATATAAGCTAGGTTTACCGACCTATTTGCTTTGAACGCGTGGTATAAAGGAGACCACGGACCCTCGCTTTCTAGTTTTTTGACATCTTTAGATTTTTCTACTGAAGCTTTGTACCGTAACTCTAAACGCATTTAGAGCAAGAGTGAACGAATCTTCCGTGACTTGATGTATTTTTAGTTTATTGAGCTTTCTATTGCTCTTCGATCTTATATCTAAAATTATGACTTTGATTTTGATTTTGAATAAAACCTTGCGACATTGTTGACAATTTAAGCAGCGGACTTCATCATTGTCATCGATAAAAGGGCAGGTAGCCCAATCAATGAATATTTTTGTCGTCGGTTGGTTTAATAGCATGCATTAGCGCCTGTTTCGTAGCCGACGAGAACGTAAAATCAGTTGAGCGCTCTGCGGTGGAGTATGCAACTATGCAAATTAACGGCGCACGCGTCTGTATAGCGGGGGCAATTTTTGAAGTAGATATTCAGTTTTATCGAATCCGCGTATGAAACCTTTTTATTAGGGCTAACGGCGACATTAGATTTAATTTTTTCCAATTCTCGCTCCATGTGGACTAGTTTTGTTTCCATAGATAACGATTTTATGGCCAGAAGAGAAACAACTGCCGTATTACGTTGAGGCATATCCGTAATGGTAGACTTAATTCGCGATCCTTGATTTTTGACAGATGTGTCGATGTCTCCGATACTAGATCGCAGTAGTCAGCGTTGTTCGCGTCACTAACATTTGAAATGGATTTATTATTATCCTCATAGTTTGATGGTTGTAAATGCTTGGAACTATCTTCAGGCGAAATGTAATATGATAACATTTCGCTAAATAAACGCTTAGAGCTTGCGAGGACCTTGTAGTTAGTGCACTTCTGTGGAATATATTCCCACCACGGTAAGGTGGGTCATCATTGTGTAATGTAGTAATGTAGACGTCATTTATTTAGCACAAAACAAGTGACAACAATCAAATAGACACGAATAAACCGTACACGAAACTAAATTAACAAAAAAGTTTATCAAAAAAGTAATTCCCTATTTTAAGAAATATAAATGGTTTCTGCAGTGGTCGGCAACGCATATGCAAGCCTTCTGGTATTGCAAATGTCCATCGCGGTAATCACTTACTATCAAGTCAGCCACCTGCTCGTTTGCTCCTTATCACCATAAAAAAATTAACCAAATAGAGCGATGTCAATCTGGTCAAATTCAATGCTGCAAAGACCCAAGCGAGTCTGTTTTCCGCCAAAAAGAGCCCATTTCAACTCCTACTTTCCGAGAGCTAATTTAGGTTCTTATATAAGTAGGAGTAGTCTTATACAGTCTAAGGCTCAAGTAGCTGCCAAAAAGCTGGGTAACCCCGCGAAAGTGTTTCGTTACTTGCCGCCGGAATAACTGCTTATACATTTTATACCAAGAAAGTTCGGTCGTGCATGGAGCATTGTTCATACTATTGGGATGGATCAGCTTAGGTATTAACTAGATGGGTTTGAGTTTGAAATCGTCGGAGTCGTTTAAGTCCATTTTTATCGCTGAAATATGGCATGAGCTTCCCTAGTGGGTCTTCCCCGATGGATATAATCTGGGGATCTTTAAATCAAGAGCGAATCGGTTTCTTCTAAGTAAGCGCGCTCCGTCGTAGATCGCAGTGTCGCTTAACATCAGGTGAACTGGCGGTCAAGCGTAAACCTATTAATAATAAAAAAAACCTATGCAGTAACTCTCCTACATTTGCCGTCCCTAAAATTGTTTCCTACAATTATATTGTAATTGTAACACACAAAAATGTATTGAGTATTGAATAAAAAAATATATATGGCACAACCCCGCCACATTAAGTCCCTGCTACTGTAACTCCCATAAGCCAAGACATCAACAACCATCACTTTAACTTTCGTCTGTGTATGTGATAAATGAAGATGTCCATGTTTATTTGCACAAACGGTAAAGGAAAACATAGTGAGGAAACCTGCATGCTCGAGACCTTCTCAATGGCGTGTGAATATTGCAACCTGCACTAGGCCAGCGTGGTGGTCTATAGCCTTATCAAATCAGTGACAACTTGTGCCCAGCAGTGGGACTATAATGGGGTTGATGATGATCATTACTTTCTTTGTGTTTTCTTCTTCTTCTTATGTATAGGTAGGCGAGGTTCACTCGCTGAGACGGTTGAGACGGTTGAAATGATTGTTTATTTCTGTAAATAGATCTTTTTAAACACACTTTTACAAGTCATGTAATTTTTATTTTTAATATCTAGTTGGCATCGGCATTTCCTAACTGACTGGTGAAGAACATTTTAGCGAGGAGAACTGTTAAAAAGAACGGCAAAAAAGTAAACTGCATAATTAGATTTACATATTTTTTATTAAAATCTACAGCCATTTAAAGAGTGTTTTACATGATCCAGACTGACTTATTTTCAAAGCATTCCAAATTTTCATTACAATAACACATTTTAGTACTTATATTTAAAAATCCCATTTAAACTAGTAGGTACATATTGTTTTACACACAATAATTTTACATACTATTAATTTAACAGAACTTATTATATATTTGATAATTTAAAACACACATAGTTACAACAGCTATCTTGAACATTGTATACATAAAAGTTCAAAAACATTGTTTATGATGTTATACACTTATGCTAAAACATTAGTATATTTTATTTATCAAGTCTGACACATTTTTGTCAAAGAAATTAGTGATAAACTCTGATGAACACATCAGCAGTAGGCAAAGTGGTAAAACTAATATCTATTTATGATATCAGTTTTACCACTTTGCCTACTGCTATTGTTATGTTTTCATGCCTTAAAACAAACCTACCTAATTGAGCAAATTTACTGTAAACTTCTAAACAGATAATGCCCTTACATTCAAATCGTATTATGGCCATTTGTTGTTCTTTTATAAAACGTGGCCGTAATACTGATTTGATACCAGTCTTTTTATCTAAAAGACATATGAGGTATTTAATGGTCACTTCTTCAGATGCACAATGTATGTGCATCACAGAAGAGTGACCAGGGCAAATTATAGATTTATATTCAAGGACCATAACCTGAGCATCAAAAACTCTGCCTGTATTGACGGGTTCCTTTATGTCACATAACACAAATCCAGGAGACACGTCTTCTTCTTCGATACCTTTCAGCTTGATTTTTACATTTTGTCCAGGACTTACGGAAGTAACTTCGTTGTCATCGGACCATAGCTGGTCTACAGTAACTTGCACTTTATTAGGCATAAGAATTAGGATGGTGCCCTTATGAGCCACTCCTGCTTCCACCTTCCCCATGACTACAGTCCCCATGTCTTTAAATCGTTCAACTACAGGCATTACAAACGGACAGTCTATTTTACGGTCAAAGGTGGGTAGCTCGTCAATCAGTTCTATAAAGGATGGACCGTCATACCAGGAACAGATATCTTTACTGACTCGGTGAAGAAGGCCATGTCCTGTTTGGCCAGATACAGGTAAGAAGTACAAATCTTTTGTAAGGTGGAAGCCCAATTGCTTGAGATACGGCAGGATCTTATCATAGCATTCTTTGTATCGTTGTTCATCCCAATTAACAGTTGGATCATCCATCTTATTAACAAGTGCTACAAGATATTTTACACCTAGACTCTTAGCTAACATAGCATGTTCCCGAGTTTGTCCTCCTTTGTCAAAGCCGGTTTCAAATTCCCCTTTTCTTGCAGATATTACTAGAACAGCTAAGTCAGCTTGTGCTGCACCACCAATCATATTTGGCACAAAACTTTTATGGCCTGGAGCATCAAGAATAGTGAAATGCTTCTTATCAGTCTCAAAGTATGCTCTCCCAACTTCAACTGTTTTACCCTTCTCACGTTCTTCTTGGTTAGTGTCAAGAGCCCAAGACAAATACCAGGACTCTCTAGATTGTTTTCGAGCTTCTCTTTCATATTTCGATAATGTCCTCTCATCCACCATGCCTGTTAGTGACATTATTTGGCCACCAATGGTAGACTTTCCAGCATCTACATGTCCTATCAGTACCAGATTTACATGTATCTTATGGTTTTGAGTCTTTATTGAATAGGTCATCTTTTTCTTAGAACTTGCCTTTATTCTTCCACTTGATGAAGCTGAGCTGATACATGAGGGACCTGCACTGGTACCTGATGGCGCAGCATTAGCTTTAGGTTTGGAGACGAGTGCGCTGGAAGTACTTGCAATGGGTGGAGATGCAATGCCAACAGTAAAAGCAGCATTGTGGCTACATTTTATTATGGATTCCGTTCTAGGGTCACTGGTTTTTGGGGTTACCGGTGTAGCCTCACTGTCTTTTATGGTTACTGGTGTGGGCTCACGGATGTTTGCTGTTGCTAGTGTGTGGTTACTAGTTTTTGTAGTTGCTGGTTTAGGCTCACCGGATTCTATAAATGCTGGTGTGGGCTCACGGGTGTCTGTGATTACTGGTGCGGGCTCTCTAGTGTCCATGGTTGCTGGTGTAGGATCGTTAGTTTTAATCGTTGCTGATGGGGGCTCAGTAGTTTCTGAGGCTGCTAGTGTGGGCTCACTATTTAATATGGCTGTTGATATGGACGCTCTGCTCAAAGTACATTCCGGTGTGGGTGCCCTGCTCACAGTGGTCGCAGATGTAGGCGGACTCGTGTCAACACACGAGTACCAACTAGGTACGAATTCTGCCGCGTTCACATTTAAACTTGACATCACTTCACTCTCCGATCTGTATTGTATCGTTTTTTCATATGAATGACTGTCTTTATTAGCGTCTGACGCACCAGACATTTTTTTTCACAACTTCTATTATTATAAACTTTGCACGTATTTAGTGTCCGCTCGCTAGTTCATCCCAGCAACAAGTGACGCGCAGTTGGTACGATTACACGTTGTTTATTTGTCCCGACTTCTACTGAGTTCCATTGCGCATGCTCCAAGTTCAGGTGAACCTTAGGGAGGGGTTGGGCCGAATTACAGGAAGACTAGTGATGTCGGAGTTAGGGGTGAGTAGCGCACCAAGGAACTGGTACCAACATCATCATATACAAAATTCCCGTTTAGATACTATCACGCATATTGGAATTTTTAATTCATTTTTAAACGCACATATTAGATACGACAAGCAATACACGGCCTTATGTGGTGGTACGTAATTAAAAATTTACCACATTCCATCAAAATTAAATATTATTAACATGCCAATTAGGTACGTTGAATTAAAACAAATTTTATAGGCAGATTGATAATATATATAAATTTAAGAAAATATAAGATATAATGTATATATCTTATATTTTCTTAAATTTATATAGAAATTATATATATATATATGTATATATATATATATAATTTCTTATAAAAATATTTGTGGTTCGATTTTCGGTTCAACCATGTAATTATTTAAATATTTATGAATGCAGTTTATATTAAATACAAATTTTGTGTATTAAGTACAAATACAATATTGTATATAGTTTTACTATTCAGTTAACAAGTCAAATAACAAACACAAAACATAAGTATACTATCAAAACCAAAAAAAAAAAGAACTAAGACGAATCGTTCCCGGTATCAGTTCCGAATACGTGCTATGGACTAAATATTTCACATCACTAGTCGGTGTCGGTGTACCATAATTACAGCCTCCCGATGTACCCCAACCGTTCATTCAATCAGAGTCAAATGGAGGCGTGTGTTATGTCAAAGTCTGTTCTATCGATAACATCGTAATGTTTAGGGTTTTATCAGTACTTAATATTTTAAATAAATGCTTTTTTGGGACGCATGTTTAGTTTTGTGTTTTGTTTTGTTTATACGAAATACGCAGGTACCGAATACGACACTGATTAATTATATACGGAAAACGTTTATAATTAATCAGTGTCGACGATCAAAGCAGCATATAAAATAACGACAGCACCATGGCGGCCATTTATTACCTAGGTATTTAAATATTTATGTAGAAAACATTGAGTAAATAATATCTTTGTATAGTATGCAATTTTTATGAGAATATTGGAAATTTGTTACTTGAAAAATCAGACTCTATAAAAGAGTACATACATACTGAGTTTTGTCACGAACGGGGATATTAGGTATTTAAATAAACTTGATATTTTAGATCATTTACAACATCCATAGTTACGGGTAGTTGGCGACCGCAATAAAATTAGTTTAAAGTATATATATATCAATCAACATCACATTTTATTCCTAATATTTTTTAAATAATACACTTTTACTTACCGAGATTACGATATCTTTCTTCCATTTATCCACGTGTCTATCATTTATCAATATTTTTTAAGAGTTCTTGATGAATATTTTTGCAAAGAATATTTCAACACTGTTATTGTCCACATTGTGACTTAAGCGACATGATACTAAATGAAATTATTAATTATGAGCGGTTTATAATATTTAATTAATTATTTTACAGAATACATATTATGATAAAAAAAATTGTTTTTATATTGCTTCGTTTGAAACAAATGCATATGATTTATGACGAATGATAATTGCATTTTTTTGGCATTCAAATAATTTGTTGAAATATTGGCTGCAAAACTTTTCAGGCACTGTTTAATAAATCAGCAGAGCCGTGACTGAATATAATATTATACTATAGAAGTACTACTGTATAGAAGTTTATCTTTCAAATTGAGTAATAAAAAAACATTAATCCATCGTGGATATGTTTATCGATATTTTGTTCCATTTGATTCCCGTCATCCCTAGTTTTACGTCATGTCGTAACTGTCATTGTACTGTAAGAGGTCACTGGCAGTTGAATACTACTGTTCGTCGTATCGTATTTTTGGCGGGAAAGTGAAGTGGAAAGTTTTGACGTGGGCAGATTTTCCCTGTCGCCATAGTTTGCCAATTGAAATTAATTGATGTGGTTTTGTTTTATTTGACATGCCTTTGACATATAAATGTGTTTATTCAGTTATTTACAGAATTTAACTAGTTATATGTTGGTGTTCATTATGGCTGGGATATAATTATAAGTGATTAGTTGCGTAGAAATAATTGCTTAGGTATTTTTTATTCTATATGTAGTTTAAAACTAATAGAGCCATGTCAAAAGTAAGAATTCTTACACATAATAAAGATTTACGATTAATATATTGGTTGGATGATTATTATTTCAAAATAATACAAAAAGTAATTAAATTTTCGGGATTAGGACGTACGGTCGTCTTAATATTGCTACTTCAGTTCCGATACCTTTCTTCATTACTACTGATTAGATACTGTTATTTCGATTGATTTCACTTGTTTCCATTATAACACTAATACCCCGGATTTTAGTTTCAGTGATAGAAATTTATAAAAACGAAAAGGAATATTAAAGGAGGTACCTAATAAAAAAGTTTCATCATCATCATCATCAATTAAACCGTTAGACGTCCATAAAAAAGTTTACATATTAAAAATTGTGATCTTGATTTAAAAAATAAAAATAATACTTTATAACAAAAAAAAAAATCGTTAGGTTTAAAATATATTAGGCTGTCTAATATTTTTGTACATGAACATTAAATGAATATACACTCATGACTTTTTCCTATAGGGTTAGGCAGAAACTTCAGTGCGCCACGTGCTATGATAAATGCATACCACTTTTGCTTCGTCAACATAATATACACAGGTAATAATCGGGAATAAGAAGTAAATTAAGTAGAGTATCTTGGTTACGTAATGAGTCGCGCTTAGGTTCGTCCAAACCCAAAAAAGATCGAAGCTTTAGGTGCCGTAGTTCCTCCTAAAACATCCACATAGTTTCGCCAGTTCATAAGACGAGCGTCATTTAGAAAACTTGTTCCCAGTTTTGCATGGCATGGAACCTAAAGCATTCCGGTGAAATGTGGGTGTACTTTAGGTAGTATACCTGTGCCTCAGCGTATTTTTTTGGATTTGAGTGACATCTGTTGGCATTTACATTAAACTTTGTCGGAATGGTAATATAGATGACGCCACTTTCTTTCTTAATGGATAGGCCACTTTCTTTCTGCTTAGTCTAGTTCTAAGAGTATTTACGTGCCAATTCGATAAAATATTCTTAAAAATAATTTTGATACAGATTAAGATGTGGATTACATTTTGTCTATAATAGATAAATAAAGAATAACGTTAATAGTACTTACTGTGTGGCTTGATTGTCTTTAGAAATACTATCATTTCTATTTTTCTGCACTGATATCTATTTTAGGTCATACATTGTCATGTAGATACAAATCATAATTATTTAGTAACAAGAAGAAACTGATATACGCATAGCAGTGAATATATGTTATGTTCATAAATGTATGTTTTTTTTTAAATTTAGATGATAAGATTTAGGATATAAAATATACTATATTAGATGACAGTTTTAAGAAAATAAGAGTTCCTCAAGCGTACACCATTAGTCATTCATGAGATAATGAAACCGAAATGAAAAGAATGAATGAAAATGAAATGAACCCACGATTATGTAGACTTTAGTAATTGCTGGGGCTAATCTCACTGGATTAGAATAAAATATTGCAAATGCATACGTTTAGCTAGCCTTTGTTTTTCTTATACACATACGCTTGCAAAGGTCGCTGAATGTTTCCGTAAATGTGGAAACAATTCGCATAGCAAGCTATATCTATCGCACAGAGAGCTGCCGCACAATATTTTTTTCATTTAGATAGCTGTTTTTTTAAGGTTGCCATCACTTCGGATGTTGCAGGTAAGTGCAAGCAGTGAGTATAGGTACAATAGAATTATAGTAAAAATTAATGAACGTAACGGATATTTTAATGTCTTAATAATACAAGATTAATTTGAATTTACTCAATTATAGATCGCATTTGTAGGTGTGTTATCAATGAGGTTAGTAATTTGTCGCCAGCATACCTACAGGTATAACTTACCTAATTTTCCAGGAATTACGTCAAATACTTCGTTCCTGTCGTGAATGAACGACGGGTTCTGGTATATGTCCTGTAAACAAAAATAAATTGTCGTTAACGTCATATTGTAGCAAAGTTAACGCCAAGTCTTGTTCAGTGCGACGGCGACGACGTGTGGCGGTGTGGGATTCATTAGGGTTGCTAGAATGATCTTACAAATACCTCCATGGTGTATTTAATTTCATTATCTCACAATATTTGAAAAGAGAATAAATAGGTTTTTGTTTACATTTTTCTATAAATACTTCCGGCAATGGGTACACGTTGATAACGTTGTTAACGGCTTACTAATTAATCTTAATTTTAATAGTTATTTTTCTATTTTTGAAATACTATTAGGTAAGTATGTGTAGATATCAGCAATTGATAACGATAATTAGATATTTATTGGCTATTGAGTAGAGTACTCAAAGTAAAATCAAAGAATATATACCTACCATCGGAAAGAGTTTTTGGCTGACGCGTGAGAATCTATTGACGATTTATCTAGTAGCTTCCTATCGATACAAATCTGTGGAGCTAGCAGTAATAAGGCTTGAATGATGATGAATAATGTAACTCTTACTAGAAGATAATATAATTAATTATATGCAAGATCAGTTCTGTATAAGTCTGCAATGAACGCTAACGATATAGGACCTTTAACAAAAACGTAAAAAAATCTTTTGGTGTGACAATATTAAAATGACGATATGCTATCGACACCAGCCACCGAATAGACAGGAACGAAAATATTTTCAGGTTTTAGTAGAAGTTCTTAATAGATTTAAGATAGCTTTTGTTTTTAGCCCTCGGACAAATTGAGGCCACGCCATCAATCAAGAATAGGTAAGGTTCTAAGCTTCTTCATACTTAATAATCTATTTAAGAAATAAATAAATTAATGCTGTTTATTTCAAAAACTTCTATAGTAAGTATTTTATTTGATTTAATAATAACAAAAGGATTTGATTGACAAGTGTTACGCTTGGCTTCCAAAAATGAATTGCGTTTTTACAAAGTATCTATGGATAATTAAATTAAAGGGTAGAGCTCAAATGTTGGTAGATTGATTCCCCTTAAGCTCCAAATAATCATTAGATGTGAAAACACTTGCACGAAAAGAATTTTGGAAAGTTTGTCTGAAAGACTGAAAGTAATTTGAGCTGAAGGTTAACATTGTGTTGGAAAGAAAAATAATAAAAGAGTCTCGTATGAATATAAGTTATGTTGCAGTGGGCTCTCAAAATATCCGGTTTTTTTTTTGTGGGCAAACGAGCTGGCGGCTTACCTGATGGTAGTGATGACCGCCGCCCATGGACATTTGCAATACCAGAGGCTGGCAAATGCGTTGCCAAACCTCGCCATTCAGGTTTCTTAAAATAGGGAGTTGCTGAACTGGTGGCGAACAGAATTCCCATGCTGTCGGAATAGTCACTCCCCCAATGAGCTCTGGTACCTTACTCACTCGCAGAAAGACAACTATTGTTGATTCACTGCGCTTACTTTTCCAGTCAGGCAGCTCAATTTGAGCGAGAAATCTCGCTATGCCCTACTTATAAATTCCAAATTCGAATTTATCAACTCTTTTATACCTTCTACTAAAACCTGAGATACTTTTGGTTTATTTCTATTTGAATTAAAACACACACACACATACATATTACATAGTTTTGTAGTTCGATTAGTAATATTATTAGCTGAACCCTGCCACGCTTTGCTGTGAAGTACCTATAAACAATCTTTGAAGCGGGTTATATATCAGCTCAAAATTTCATAAACCAACGTAACATTTATATATACATAAAATATTGGTTTGGTTATGTATATCATTTCCAACGAGTTACAAATAATTTCCGAATCTGACAACCCTGCGGAAGTCAAAGAAGTTGGTAACAGCGCCCTCTTCTGTAGAACAGTTGTACTACTAAGAGGTTAGCTAAGAGTGTAATGAAGGCCTGCGTTTTTGCCTGGTTCACTACGCAGTCCCTCGTGACTGACAGAAAGGGCTTTCCATAAAAAAGTAACGATTACTGAGACTCTTCTGTACTATAAAATCAATATAATTATTTAGCGCACTTGGCTAAGTTGCCATATTTATGTATAGGAATAAGCTTACAGTAAATTAGGTACCTATATTAGAAACTCTCGATCTTAGTTGACTATCAACATTCCAAACTTAAAAACTCTGTGGAGTTGAGTAACCTTTTATTTTAATACCAAAATATATTCTACTTAAGTAATGTATGTGATTAAATAAATAAATATAATTATCCGGCCATTATCACACAGCGCCAGCTAGTTCCATGGTAAGCAACGAGGCTTGTGTTACGGGAACTAGACAGTTAAAATACTTACTACGTTTATATATTCTTTGGTGTAAATACATTAATATTATACATAAATACATCCATGACTCGGATAAAAATGTTGATGCTCATCACACAAAGATTTGTCCCTACCGGGATTCGGACCCGGGGACCATAGCACAGAAGGCAGCCTTCACTACCGCTGCGCTAATCGAGTCATCGTTTCATTACATAAACGATTATTTGCTAAGGACATAAAAAATCAAGTTTTGCAATTTGTCGCCATGTAAGGAACAAAATGTGCTAATTTCACAATCCGCCCATCGACCAGGTACCATTGAACTGGCGAGATGAGCTGGCTGCTGGCTGTAGGCGGCAAGGTCGACCACCGCCCACCGAGAATATACCTCTTACTTTTCATACATTCCGTATGTCACTCGCTTTTTATCAGCTTTGTTATACGTAATGCTAAATGAAGGAGAAAGTTGTTAAACAACAATGTTAAGGCTTCAAAGAAATGGTTTTACCTAAATGCAACTGCAATGATTTACTTTTCACAAATCTCAAGTACCACCTAATTATATTTAGATAATAATGTACCTATTATATCAAAGAAACAAAGGCTTGAAGTGGCAATCAGTTTAAAAATGAAATTACAGAATGGTCATAGGCATTGTCTCTAACAGTAGGTAGTAATGCGAAAATTACATGGCCTTGATTGGATTGTAATACCGAAAGTGCATTAATATTTTTATGTTACATTATTTAATCTTAAACAGCCGACATTAAGTCTAGATAATAAAACAACCTGTCATCTGTGACATCTACCGTTGAATAAACAAATTATAAACTAAGGTTTCAACCCATTATAAAACTTATAAATTACGCAATAGATAATTTTTTAATGGAATAAAATGACAATAGCGTGCAGTAGCGAAATTTATTGGTATTGCGATTAGCTATGCGTTTTAATAACTTAAGTCTATTATAATTAAGAAACTTTTTCTAATAAAATATAAATAATTTGATCAATACCATGGATGCTGTTAATATCAGAAACTACGGAATTTAATAACATTAGAGTTAATAGGTATACCGCGGTAATATCTGTACAAAGGTTTTAATGTTTGAATATTTATCATTGAAATAAAACTACTTTTTTACGGTAAAAGAAAATGGTATTGACGAACCAAGAATATACATTGATCGAAGAACACGGTAATTAATATCTTTATTGATAAAAAAAGTACTGATGCTATTTCTTATTTTTCGTTATTTATAATACATTGAATCGTTAATAATTAATTGGAACAAACGCAAACAATTATTATGCATTAGGTAATCTGAAGTGCCAAACACATATTTTTTACTTGTTTTATTGTTTGTTTAATCCACATAAGGAGTATTTAATTGTCCACAATAATAGCGATCACGCTAATCACAATACCATAGTAGTATTACAAGTTTGTATTAATAAATGCTCGCTTGAAAGTTGTTGAAACTTCCATTTCATTTTTGACTTTTAAGAATCCTGCATAGAGACAGATGACATAACCGGTATTAAAATTCTGTGGAAGAAAAATAAATAAATAGTTCGAAAACAACGCATTTTAGTTTTAAACTTCATATAGAAGATTGTTTTTATGCTAAAATATTACTAATCAATATTCATCTCAAAATCTAGACAAACTAGTTTTATTACCACGTCATTGTCGCATTTGCGTCAAGTTATTGCATGTAACTAATATTATAGACATAATTTTGTGAAAAATGCAAAGAGCGGGGGAACTCACGAAGAAAGTCAAGTTTGTTGCTAAGCTACATCATCATCATCAACCCATTTATTGTTCTACTGCTGGGCACGGGTCTCCTTTGAGAGGGATTAGGCTATCGCCCACCACGCTAGCCTACTGCGGTTTGACAGACTTCAAACAGATTACAGAAAAAATCTCTCAGGCGTGCAGGTTTCCTCACGATGTTATTCTTCACCATATGAGCTTGTGATAAGCAACGAATTGTCAAAACAATTCGAAATTGATTTTGTATCGTAACAGGTGACACACAGTCAACATTGACAAAAATCATACCTATTCATAATGATATTTAAAAACATAATTTGAATAGCGTCAAAAATATAATTGTAATAAAATGGACGAAATAAAAAAAAATGTGTCTTGGTGGTTCCTACTCCCACCACATTGCTGAGGTATAAAACGATAAAACCTTTGTTGGATTGCATTTGTACCTCAGCCTGAGGTACAATTTAATGCAATCTAATGCTCAATTTTAAAATATAAATGAATATACAATACGCAGGTTTTATCGTATTAAACATCTTAATAAATTGCAGACAAAGTGTTGCTGTCAGCTGACTAGAATAAATACTGAATGTTGATTTTAATCAAAAATATATCATGTTTATGCTACTACTATGTACGTATATCGTATATGGCTTGGATGTAAAGTTGATGAGTCCGATCGGCTTATGAATGGGTAGTCCATTCATAAGTCGATCTGACCCATAAATTTTTCTTCACTCAACTTATTAAGGGAGTTTCAACAATAAACTCGACCAAATCAAAAAGTAATTTTTCACTAACCACTCTTAGTTTCTATTAAATACATCACTTAGCAGCGTTATATATAACTCTAACGGTTCTGTTACAATCGCGTGCGTTCAATAGGCGGCAGGAATTGTATTTTTTATCGTGACGTCATCATATTGTATTCTATTCTATATCGAGATTTGGGTAATAAATACAATTGTTTGCAATAGTTTTCGTAATTGCAACAAATTATTTAATCGATTGGCGAATGGGAGTTGACGAATGGTTAATCGAATCGGTTCATTCGGATATGCACTTTAAATGTGATAAAAAAATATTAGTTTCCTGTGATACTATTATTCGCGCTTTAGAGGCCGCGGATTAGATAGTATTTTGTGCAAGGCTATAGATAAAATAACCGTTTTATTATACCTACAATTCTGCGTAAATTGAAAAGTTTTTAGTGTAATTGTTCCAGATTTAAAGCAAACTTGTTTGGTATTTAATAAAAGTGGGTGATTTTTTTGCTTATTTTTGCAGTTTATAAACCAGAAACAGCTTGCAGCTGCTAAGAATGTCGATTTATCTACACTGTCAGTTAATCAACAAATCACATATTTTTAAATTAAGATTAATTGAAAAAGTATGAGAAATGATTTTGTCATAAATGAGTTACATAAGATTTTTATTTTAAGGTCTTACCCTGTACACTTAGAGTTAGTTGTACAAGCAAGGCAGGGAATTAGAAAGCATTAGAAATGCGCTTTAATAGCATAAATGGTGTTATTTTGTTAGGTTGATCTATGACCAATATCTGAGCTGTCAGTAATTGATAATGCAGTTTAAGATGTAGCACTCTTACTAAGAAGCGTACTTCTGTGCCTGCTTTATGGTTTTAATGGATTTCTACATATAATTTAATTCTAAGCAAGTCTTATATACATTGGATAACCTTGAAATGGGTCTTGGTAGAACTAATGGCCATACAGAAAAAAAATACAAAAAAAGTGGTAACAACGTTTGCTGTCAGTACAGCAAACTGAATTCCCATGCTGTCAGAATAGTCACTCCCTCAATGAGCTGTGGTAACCTTACTCACTCGCAGAAAGACAATTATTGTTGATTCACTGCGGTCTTCTGTTAGGCGGAGGTACTTTCCCAGTCGGGCAGCTCAATTTGAGCGAGAAATCTCGCTATGCCCTACCTTCTACAACGTTTCAATATTTTTTTCGTTATTATTACAGTCGTATGAAACTTTTGAGACAATATTTAGAAAATCAAATATGCGCGTCACCGTCAATAATATTGAAAACGATTATAGTTATACCAGTGTTAAGAACATAAGAAGAGGTTTACATTACTAAAATCAGTTGTTGCAGAAAATCGACTATGTCGATATCCAATTGCAATTGTTGGTATGTTTTAAATTCTTTTTTACATAGACTGTAAAAAAAGAAATTAACTGTAATGTAGAGTACAAATAAAAATTGATGATTAAATAGGACCTTGCGGGACACTGCACGGCTTAACCTTGCCAGTTTTCTTTGTATAATACGTGTCTGCTCATCTTTTATGTAATAAATCAATATTATAATTAATTGTTTTAGTTATTCACTGGACTAGTGACAAATTTCTTCTAGGTGGTGTTTCTGCTTTACAAATGAGTCAAATATATCAAATATGTATTTTAAAATATTATGTGTGTTTGTTTTTTTAATGTTTTTGCATGTTTTTTTAATTTTAGACTAAGATAAATTGTTATTGTAAATTATAGATATTCCAATCGGTCTCAAAGGCCAACTTCTTTTATGCCTGCAATACTACAAGAGTAGACGCGTGTGACTTACAGCTGATTTATAACAACTGCTAACTATGTTTTAGGTCTCATGTTAGGTATAGGAGGCATCCAAATTGCTATTTACTGGGCACAAATTCAAACCTAAACTGAAAATTTCATGAACACCAAATATGTAGTAATTTGCTCAAATTGGACATGAAACCCAGGATATCACGTTGGCTTCACTTGGGATTACTAGATCAATAAAGTACCACTTAGTGTTTTTTTATTTATTAAATTTCAGCTAACAGGTGTGTATATTTTTGCTGGTATGGTAGAGGGTTTGATGCCAATGATTCTAACAATATTTTCAGCTTTGATTGTTGAATTAATTGCACTTGAAGTGAACAACGTAAAGGCGACATTCACCCAACAGCTGCTGATATGTTCCGGTAATCAGTTATAATTACTATTTCAGAAAAATACATATTGTACGATTGTACTACATTGTGTGCATTAAAGAAAATAATGTTATTTCTTGTATATCCATACTTTCTATGCATACTAATATTATAAATGCGAAAGTATGTTTGTCCGTCTGTCTGTTATCTCTATACCTACGTTTTGACAGCTGAACTGATTTAGATAAAATTTGCTGGTATATAATATCAAGCAATGTGTGGTTGACAAATTATATCAAGCTTCCCAATTGGGACAACATTCTTTTTTTAATTTATATAAATGATTTGCCACATTATCTGAGATCCATTTGTGATGTAGTACTGTTTGCTGATGATACCTCGCTTATTTTTAAAGTAGATAGAAATAGAGATCATTTTGACGACGTAAATAGTGCACTTGTTCAGGTAATGCATTGGTTTACAGTTAATAATTTAGTACTAAATGCTAGAAAAACAAAATGTGTAAAGTTTAGTTTGCCTAACGTGAAAAATCTAGGACCCAACTTAATTGTCAATAAAGAAGTACTTGAGACCATAAATTCTACAGTATTCTTAGGTATTACACTAGATGCCAAGCTTCAATGGGGCCCACATGTGTCATGCCTCGCGGGGAAACTTAGCTCCGCTGCTTATGCGGTCAGAAAGGTTAGGCAATTCACTGACGTAGACACTGCTCGACTTGTTTATTTTAGTTACTTTCATAGCATTATGTCCTATGGAATTCTATTGTGGGGTAGAGCTGCTGATATAGAAAGTATTTTTATTTTACAAAAGCGAGCTATTCGTTCCATATATCAGCTAGGGGCTCGAGTTTCTCTTAGGGAACGTTTTAAAGACATTGGTATTTTGACTGTTGCATCGCAGTATATTTATGCCAACATAATACATATAAGGCAAAATATACATTCCTATTGTAAAAACAGTGACGTTCATAGTATTAATACACGGAATAAACATAAATTGTGTGCCCCCAGTCACCGTTTACATAAGGTACATAATTCGTTTGAGGGGGTTGGTATACGTATTTATAACAGAATACCTACTGATATCTTGGATCTACCGACTGACGTATTCAAAAGTAAAGTAAAAAATTGCCTTATTAAGAAGGCTTATTATAATTTGAGTGACTATTTTAGTGATAACAGTAGATGGTCGCCGGATTAGTCCAAGATAGCAGTCTACTTTGTAAAATGTAATTGTTGAGATGTGTAAGTGTGAGCGGGCACATACAGAGAAATCTCCATTTCTCTGTATGTGCCCGCTCACACTTACACACTCTTGGCACTCATATTAACACACTCTTGGCCTCCGCCAAGAGTGTGTTAATATTATCATCGGTTGTTCTGTATTTCTATATCAGTAGCTTTTATATCTCGGCTTGGTAAAATGGATTGGTATATGCTAGCTCACATAACCATAGGTAATGATTGCACTCTATATTGTATACTGATTATAGTATTGTATAGAATCACTTATTAAATAAACAGACAGAAATGTGTGCTGGGGAGTTTGTTGCGCCGCTTCTTCTTCCCAGCAAAAACACTAGGAAGCGGTGAAGGGCGGGCGTTTTTGGGGGCTGTCTTTATTGTCGACGTTCAAAAAGAGCCATTTAAATTTGGCCTACTTTGAATAAATGATATTTTGACTTTGACTTTATTCCGTGGTAAGGATCCTGGATTTGAGCCCCGCCAGGGGCAAATGTTTGTGTGATCAGTGATGATATTCGTGTACCATTATTCCTTGTCTAATAATGTATAAGTCCATAATATTTATTTATAAATAAATTTAATTAGCAACCGTGTAATTACCGTAACACAGGTCTCGTTACTCAGCTCAATACTAGATGGCGCTCTGTATAAGTATCTGAATGTATTAAAGCTGAAATCATACCTTTGAGCGTTTCCATTCGAAATGGAAAGGGGGCGTCTGGTAGTAAAATACCGAGGACTGGTTCGCGGGGAAGTCGGGGTCTTCCCACAGCTCCCCCTTTTCTAGGCACGTCTGCTTGATGCGCTCGTAATCCGTCATCCTGTAAAACAAAAACCACATGTTTACTATAATGATGATGAATAGGAAGATGATAATGTGATCAATGGACTATGAAGTCTAAGGTATCAAGTTCTATCCCAAGACCACTGACTTTCCGAAGTTACGTGCGTATTTATCACGCGCTCAAACGGTGAATTTTTTTACTATGGCATGACGTCTGCCATTCTTCAGGTCGGCGTGGTGGACTATTGCCTATTCTCTCTTAAATGTAAGACCTGTGCCGAGGAATGGGGCAGTAGGTATATAGGATGATGGAATAAGGAATGCTCTAGGAACGATAGGCAAATTAGGAGCATCAAAATAATTTATGGATCGTGTAGTACTGTAAATTTTAAATAGAAAATTCACACACACAATAGAACATTCAACGTTATTTTTCTTTGAGGTGTGGCCCACGCGTTGCCGACCCTGCAGAGACCATTTAGGTTTCTTAAAATAAGGGAGTTACTAAACTGACGGCACATGAAATTCCCATGCTGTCAGAATAGTCACTCCCGCAACAAGCTCTAGTAATCTAAAATATCATATTGTGTAACTCATATACTATCTAGAACAGCATATAGAGACCTTAGCTACAACTACTACATAAGCAGAAAAGAGACAAAAAATCTGACTATTCCTCAAAACTGGATCTCGAGATGTCAGCGACGGTCACCGACCATGCTCTCTAGACGTAATAACCACGTGTTTATGTCAATTGCGAGCGTGACCGTAGTTTTCTCTAATTCCAATGGAAACCGAGGCTTATTGTTTGTGCCTACAATGGAAAATGAATTTGAAACGACGACAGATGTCAATGAGAACACGCTTTTTATAATGCACTTTCGCAATGTGAATCCATGTCGCGGTTCACGGTTGTGCCCGTGATTTTAGCAAATAATCTATATTATAAAGCTGAAGATTTAGTTTGTTTGAACGCGTTTATCTTAGGAACTGCTGGTTGGAATTTGAAAAATCATTTTTGTGTTGGCTGGTACATTTATCGAGGAAGAATATAAAATCACGCTACGACCAATAGGAGTGGACAATCAATGTAAAATTTTGCAAAAACGGGAATGATATTACCCACTATCTATCTTATGTGTAGCTGGCGAAGTTGCACCGGTCAGCTAGTAGTTAATATGTATACTGTACTGATACAAAAACACTGACTTCTCACAGTTACGCTAATATCAAACTGAAATAATACTAAATACTTTTGTTGGATTTTATCGCGGTAGGTATATTGATATTCTCATATTCAAGGTTACCAGAGCTCGTTGGAGGGGTGCTATTCTGACAGCATGTAAATTCTCTTTGCTGTCAGTTTAGTAACTAATTTAAGAAACGGTTTCTGCAGGGTCGACAACGCACGAGCGTCAAGTATGGTGTTGCAATCTTCTACATACTACGGCAACCGCTTAGGGAAACTCTAGTTAGCAGTGGGTACTACCACAGTATAAATACAGAACAGTACGGAAACTACGAACAAACGCTCGAAACGGCACACTCACACAAACATACGCATCTACGAGAGCTCGAAGGGGTTCTCGCAGTGCTGGCAGTAGCGAGTGCCACGTCGAGACGAGTATTCGCGACTAGTTTACCTCCGCTATCTTTTTTAAAATGCCACGATCGTATTGCATAGTACACGGCTGTTTGAACTCGGCTTCATCAAAACCGGAGCTATCGTATTTTAAACTTTGGCTTGATATTGAAAGATAAGAATTATTATAATATGTAAGTATTTATTGTTATTGAAATTTACGAATTATAAGTCCGTGTGATCGTTTATAATGAATTAGTGAACTTATTTGTAAATACAAAATGGAGGCGGTTTTGAGAGTATTTAAAGTTGATGATATGTTGTGTTAAATCCAAGATGGCGGCTGCTATATTTTTTTTCGTCATGGAGGTCGTTTTCATGGTTTTCGAGGGTGTTGAAGCCGATAGTGCTGTCAAAATGTAAATCCAAGATGGCGGCTGCAATAATTATTTTATTCGTCAAAGATGTCGTTTTCGTGGTTTTTGAGTGTTGAAGCCGATAGTAAGTACTGTCCCAATGTAAATCCTAGATGGCGGCTACAATAGTTTTTTCGTCATGGATGTCGTTTTCAAGGTTTTCGAGGGTGTTGAAGCCGATAGTGCTGTCAAAATGTAAATCCAAGATGGCGGCTGCAATCATTATTATTTTCGTCATGGATGTCGTTTCCATGGTTTTCGAGGGTGTCGAAGCCGATATTGCTGTCAAATATAAATCCAAGATGGCGGCTGCAATAATTATTTTTATCGTCAAGGATGTCGTTTTCATGGTTTTTGAGGGTGTTGCAGCCGATAGTGCTGTCACAATGTAAATCCAAGATGGCGTCTGCAATATTTTTTTTCGTCAAGGATGTCGTTTTCATGGTTTTCGAGGGTGTGGAAGCCAATAGCTCGGAGTTTACATTCGCGCCCGGTTGATGGCCGTAATAACAAAAAGATCTGTATATATTCTACAAATTGTTGTGTGTTAATAATAAACTGTTTTCCGTGTTTAAACAAGCTCACAAATACAATTTAAATACCTTACCTATTTAAATTGTATTTGTAAGCTAGTTATTTCAATTCGATTGATTGATCACTACACAACAGAAATGTTTTAATAAAATGAATTATCAAAAACTTTAAAAGTGACAACCCTGTCGCTTCAACGGAGCGTAGGTATTTATTTCTTCAACTAGGCTTAGTTTCCATACTGTTTGCATATTTATACTGTGGTACTACGGCGGTAAATTCATTGCTGTTATACTACGTCACGAAAAAGCATTAAAGAAGAAGAAACACCAAACCGTAGTTCTCCTACCTCCATTCGCGTTGATGTCTTATTAACTTTAGTACTTTAATTTAGCTACAATTCATGAATTGTGTTTGCTTAAAAATGTTATTACTGTTGCGTGCATCCTTGCAAACCTCGTCTATTTACGCAATGTATTTTCCAAAAAACTACGTTATGAAGTAAACCTTTTTTGTCTGTGGGTGCGTTTACAAACACAAATTTTCACATGCAGAGGTAGTTTTTCGTACAAATATTTGTGCTGTGATCACAAGCCGGTCGCTCAGTCACTGCGCCAACAGATCATTGCTACCATTGCCCTCGTACCCAATATCTAGATTTAGTAGATTGGGTGCGATGGTAGATCAGATCACGATAAATGATCTTATAAGCATATTAATATGTGTATTGCAGGTAGACATTATTCATAACCGTGGATATGCGCCAAGCCAAGTTCTACATTTTTATTATAATTACCTACATATTTTTTTTAAACACGAGCTTTTAAAGGGTTAGCTTTATAAAATTTATCCACAATTATTTTGACATAAAATAAAATAAATTACTTCCTTGTCAGTCGTTAAACATCTAGTTTATTGTCTTATGTATACAAAAACTATATACGAAAGAAACAAACACACAAAGCGTGCGTTTATCTTTTATCCGGCCATAACTTGTTTGCGGAACAGTCTCCGTGTAATAGTGTATCAACGGGCCTAGTACCGTTAAGGAGTTTAATTGACCGAAAAGTTTTCATGCTCATCTCAATGGTAGATATAGATATAATTATGCCGACCTAAATATCTAACTGAGCATTTTACGTCGTTCTCGTACAAAATGTATGATTGATTTCTCTAGTACAATTGTACCTACAAGAAAAAGAAATGTATTATATCATTAGTAAGTTCATATCCAGATAAGAATCTCGATATAAATGTTATTCTAAGAAAAGAAAAATATGCAATTCTTAGTGTAGTGTCGCATAAGATCCACAAAATAAAATTCAAAAACCGTCCACAACACAACCCGTATACTATTATTATATCAAATGGCACAATTATTAAATTTGGTTCTACGCTCAAGTTTTAGGTTATCATAACCCGTAAGGATAAATTAAACCTTCAGTACAGGTTAAATTTTAAGAGAGAAAATCTTATCTCGATGTATTTATGTAGGAGGTAGGGCATAGCGAGATTTCTCGCTCAAATTGAGCTGCCCGACTGGGGAAGTACCTCCGCCTTACAGAAGACCGCAGGGAATCAACAATAGTTGTCTTTCTGCGAGTGAGTATGGTTACCAGAGCTCATTGGGGGAGTGACTATTCTGACAGCATGGGAATTCCGTTTGCTGTCAGTTCAGTAACTCCCTATTTTAAGAAACCTGAACCTGGTTTCTTAGGGGTTTGGCAACGCATTTGCAAGCTTCTGATGTTGCAAATGTCTATGGGCGGCGGTCATCACTTGCCATCAGGTGAGCTGCGTGCTCGTTTGCCCCCTTATCACCATAAAAAAAAATTGTATTCGGTAAATGTAGCAAGTTTATTATGAATATAGTTAAGTGGATACTAGTGGTACTAGGATCGATGTTCACGAGCAGTTTTTTCCAGTCTACCCATCTCTATATAGGTACGGTACAGTAACCGAAACGTCAGTATTAATATGCCGCCTCTAAATAAGCTCTCAATAGCCTAGTAATGTTACCAGTGGACTGTGAAAGTCGAATTACTCGAGTTTGGACCCATGGCATGCACCATTGGCTTTTCGGAAGTTGTATGCATATTTATCACATGCTTAAACGGCGAAGGAAAACATCGTGAGGAGGTCTGTCAACACGCACTAGACTATCAGCCCAGCAGTGGGACAATATTATGGGTTGATGATTAGGATTAATACAATTTTTAAAGTGCATGGGAGAACATATTGTGTAACTGACAGTTAAGTATACAGTATATTATAATTGTTAAGGTATATTTTCATTGAAAGGAAAGAGAGGGGCGGAATGAGATCCTTTGGACAAAGTAGGTGAAGTGTTTTTATTTATAAAAATACAACCGATCCCGTATTTAATGTATTAGTCAGTTTTTGGTTTTTTAATTAATTAGGCCCGCTCGGCCTCGGCTTTCCATTTTTATACTAATCATTTTCTGATAAAAAGTTGCCAGTTCCAGTCTATGCAAAATTTTGAAATCGAATATTATAATCAGATAAATATTCCTGGACATTATGACACACAGCGCCATTTAGTTCCGAGCTAAGGAACGAGCCTTGTGTTGCGGATACTAGTAGGTTGATATACTACATATATGCTTTTTTTTTGTAAATACATACATAATATACATAGATACATCCATGACTCGGATACAAATGTTGATACTCACAAACATTTTTCCCTACCGGGTTTCGAACCCGAAACCCTTAGCACAGAAGGCAGTGTTAACTACCGCTGGATAACATAGAAATAGTTGACTACCCATTCCGTCATATTATTAAGTACAGTCAATGAGTAACACAATAGTACCCTAACAATAATAATAACTATGAGCAATAGGTGCGCAAATCTACACACATACATTGTTTTCAACAACATTTTTAGCCATCTGATATTTGTTACATAGTAAGATTACTATTAATTACTAGTAATTTAATGATGTCTCACACTTTTTAGAGTTTTATCACAATGTAGTCCAATCTGCCTGAATCTACTTCGGGATTGTAATAATATTAAAATATCGCGATAAAGTCAGTACTAAGTAGTGGTAGTATTATACTTTTATTTTTTTACATTTTTATTTCACATACTTTGACAGCTGTTAAGACACGATTTCTCATAGATTTGAATGACTAACAACACTATTATAATATCTCTTCAGTCTAAAGTTTCTTAATTTTAAAATCTAGCTAATCAGTCTAATTGAAAATTATTCGGGTTTACACGGTTAAAATGTTTTTAGAGAGTAGAAATAATGTTTTTAAATTGTGTCTTAGTGTAATTGGTTAATGGTACAAAAGTACCTAATAAAATAAATTGGAATTAGAACGTTATTTTGATAGCAGGCCCTGCGTTATAATATATGGTGATAGCGCTCGCATAGATCCAGTTATGTCGAGTTGCTTACGTAAGAGGTGTCAATAATGCAATATACATTTACTGTTTTAGTGAAAGTAAGATAACTAATTCAAAACGCTATAGGAACTTCTGTTACGCGCCATGATAGTATCGAATTAATTCGCAATTTAATCTCAGTTTCATGTTAGGTAAGTCAAAATCAGTCGAAATAATTTGACCATGGTAAAGTGGGTCGTTGAACCCGGAAACAGTTGATATTATTTACAATTAAAATCAAACATAATATAATATGTATATTGGGTATTATAATTTTTGAACTATACTTAATTCTGGGGTCAACGTTCTAGGTCAGATTGATGACTCGGAAAACATAAACATTTCTGTTCTTTTTTCATTAGATACCTATGCAATGAATTAAAGTCAGTCTGTAGATAGAAACTTTATTTATTACTCCCCGTTTATAGATTCCTTTCTTCTTTAAACAGCTGAACCAATTCTGATATTTTTTAAGTTTTCAACTTTATTTGGACCCGGTAGGTGGCATTACCAGTCAATCTTTGGTGAGACGACAGTGACCTATTTTAAAGATAATTCACGCGGAAACCTACTGTTTAAATTAAATACAATAGTTTAATTTTACATAAGTTTTTATATAAAGAAGTGCTAAAACAAATATCTAATGGTTTCGTCTTATAGAAGTCAACTGAGGGTAACGGATTGTCGGCCGCACTCGGGCGACAGGTCACTGACCCTTTGCTACTTGTTTTCAATCCCAATATTTTATTCCGATCGTGCCTTAGGAGTACCGATGTGATTGGTCACTACCACTCGAAGTCCTACTTCTCCCATTGCCATTACGATGTCAGTACGAAAATAAAGACATTATATTACTTTACAGATTATCATAGGTAGATTACTTACTAAGTATATCAGGAATTAGAGACTTTAAATTACATATAATTGGGATTTTAAGTAGGACCCGTAGGTATACACAAAAATATCCACAATTATAGGTAGAAATAATGAAGAATATTAAAGGTGTGGGTATTGAGAGGGGGTTAAAATGATCTTGATACTGGTGATATAATATCCTTAATGCGATAGTCACTTCTTTGTTTTTCACTTCTCTAGACAAATTGACGTTTCTGCTTAAGAAAAAACCGGTACCTGTCATCGTTATGATTATAAAGTAGATATAATTTATGCTCAAATGAAAATAGACGTCTTTTTATTTTATTGATTCATTTATTCTTTCTATTATAAGTACTTCATTTAAAATTTTTTGTTCATTAAGAGAGTTATAAGGCATAACACTTGCTTATAGTGTCGTGCAAAGTCTTTTAAAAATAATTTAAATAGTCAGGTGATTGTGCATGTATTTATGTATTACATATTCAGAAAGAGTTCTAAATAATTTGTTTTTATAGTCAACTAGGTCTTGCTCGCGACTTTGTCTGCGTCATGTTATGTCAGCTGGAGGACGTCCACTGCTGGACATAAGCCTCCCCCAAAGATTTCCCCAACGACCGGCCTTGGGCCACCCGCATCCAGCGTGTTCCAGCGACCTTTACCAGGTCGTCGGTCCACCTTGCCGGAGGCCTAATTGTGCTGCGTCTGTGTAAAATTAGTATTTTGGGTAGATAGCATATCTTCTATCCGATCTGCTTTTCGCCCACGTTATTTATTTCTTAGAATACTTCAAATTATCAAAGTTTATAGTCCTTCTTCCTTCGACATCTAAATTTAAGCGTGAAGAGGTAATACTTTTGCATTCAAATATTAAGTATGGATTTATTTATTTATTTATTTAGGCAAACCAACTAAATACACACAAAGACATTCATAAAACAAATTATTTACAAATGCAATAGCGTTGCGTGCATCTAAATTACAAGTAAGCACAGCATTTTATGTTGAACTCGCTATACAATAATAATTGGATTAAGTAATTAGGTAATAATAATTTTCATCATCATCATCATGTCATAAATTATTAAATTTACAATCAACCGAGACATCTGTTGGGAAGTTGTCTGCAAATTTTCCTAGTTGTTTTGCTAAACATAATGAAAGTAAAGAAAACTGCGCGTTATAGCGTCCGGTACGGGTGCTACCGACCCAGTTGCTCAACTCTCCACCGCATTGATGTGTGCAAGATTTGTGTGGTCTGAGTATAAGCGGTAGCGGCAAAACAGAATTACGTCCAGATCGTATTGGATTGCCAATCGACGTGATATAACGTGGCCAGTTTGTATGACCCACGGGAAGGTATTCTGAGTCAGTTTATTTGTGTAGGTATGTGTTTTTTTATTGTTTGTACGTTAAATGGTGACTATTCTTAAGTACCTAGAGCGGGGAGGTTAGTATATAAATATTACATTAAACTTCGTTTATTACGCTTGTATCCACGAAAGATAGGCAGATAAGTACTGATGTACCCACGTAGTTTACTAGTATATTTGTAGGCTCTATTAATCTGGCACAATTAAGATGATAAATTTGGCGCTAGGGCTGAAAGATTAACTTAATCCAACACAGTATGGTTTAGGTGCGTATAAATTTATGTCTGTAAATTTAATATTTATGTTTTAGGTAACTATAGACCTGCAATTGGCGAAAATAATAAAAGTTTTCAAACTAAGCGATTTTCAGCCTTAATAGTGAAAAGTGAGGTCCGCTCGCACGTGTTTCTTATACCACACACACATAAGAACTGCCGGATACTCGCTACAACGTGAAACGTCACCATTCATTTATACTCTGTGAACTGTTACACCGTTGTTTTTACGTCTTTTCATTGTCAAGGATGGTTTATATACAAGTACGTGGCCAAGTTACCATACGGTCGCAACGAAAGCAAAATAATTTAAATAAAATCGTTTGTATTATAACTGTATTATAAAGGCGAACTAATCGTAGAGTTGTAGAATGTACTAAGGATTAACTAAGGAAGGAAAAAGGGGTGTAATTTAGGGTTGGAGCTCTAAATTACACCCCAAAAATATAATTTTTCCAGGGAATCCAGCTACCGGCGACCTGTCCCCAGCGGACTCTCGCTAGTATGCCAATAATATCACGGACATTTTACACAGAAAACAAAAAGAAACTTTAGTGTCTATAAGTAAACACTAAATACCTAATACATATACTGACTTTGACCTTTACAGTTCTGTGTTATGTGTTATTTTTATCCGGTTTGCAGTTATTTTACGAAACTAGTTGTAGTATAAGTGTTGTTTTTCACATAAGTATTAGTATCCATAATAGTTCCCGTGTCTGACTGTGGTACAATAAATGGATTGATAATGATTGTAATATATTGTATTAATTCATACTGTCTATGCCTGTGGTAGTTACAAATAAGTTCGATGGCGTGTCAAGTATGCACTACACTGAACTAGCTAGGTGAAATATAGCCTAAACCTTCTCAACATAACGTAGACCCGTGCCTAACAGTGGGTTAGTAAAGTTGATGAGGACCCTAAATGCACTACTTAAGTTAAAATTCAAATTCAATAGGCTCACCCACTATTACATGAGACCTAAAAAATACCGACATTGTGGGTGTACATTAGTAGTCCTCTGCCTGACCTTTCGGGGACGACAGGCGTGATGGTATGTATGTATATATGTATGCTATATACCTAAATGTGACCTACGTAATCAACTACATCACTATATCCTTGGAAGATTTTTGCCAGCTCTGCAATTTTTTAAATGTTAAGTGCAGTATTATTTTCGTTCCAAATAAAGTTGCTGTTTGTCAAAAAACAAGTACTGGTTAATTTTAATAAGCCCTCAAATATAGTTCTACCTTTCACTCGATATTTCAAATTGCGTAGAGTTTCATAATAATTTCCTTTACTTCGATACAGTATAAGTATAGAAACGAAACGATATCTGTACTCAACGGCATATTAGGATTCCCTATAATTATGTCTTAACCAATGTTAAAGCTCCAAAGGGCCCTTTATAAGTTGGATATTGTTGTGGAGAGGTGTCTCATACAAAAACACGACATACAAATATTGGCGCATCGAAGACGATAGTTCTAATTTTCGATTCGAGAAAAGCAAAGCGAGAATCATGCGCAATATTTACACGAATCCATTTGAGCTATACACATCTTCATCTATGCTTAGCTAGGAGAGTTTCGATACTCTAGTGGTATGACCAGTGGACTCTCAAAGGTCCTTCACGGCAGGTCGTTTCACGCCATGGCACTTGAGCTTTTCAAAGTTACGTGCGTATTTATCACATACACATACGGTGAAGGAAAATATTGTAAGAAAACCTGCATGCCTGAGAGATTCTTTCAATGTGTGAAATATGTGAAATCTTTCCGTCCCGAGAACCCGCAGTAGGCTAGCGTGGTGGACTATATCATAATCACTCTCCAATAAGAGCAGAGTCTACCAAAGGGACAAAAAATGGGTTGATGTTGATGATAACATCTCTATGCCCAAGAGAAAGATGTAACGTTATTTTTAAAGTGAGCTTAGTTTTAATGTCAATAAGAATGAATACTTATTCCAATATTATTGATATACGATGCGGAAGGTCAAAAGATCTCGACTTTTGGCACTCATTAAGTCAATCTAATTTCGAAATTATCTGTATACATACATTTTGCAATATCATTGTTAGGTTAAAATAAATCTAGACAGGTTATAATCTGTCGAAATATTGTGAACAGGACAGTATATAAATAGCACATTAATTCAAACGTATGTCTACAGCTATAAGTTAGCTGGTTATGCCATTCCAATTAGTAGCTTAATAATAATATAAAAAGTTATGAAATCAAAAGATTGGCTTGCTTTTTTACATGGCTATAATGATGTTTTTTGTTGACGCTGGGATCCAAGCGTAGTAGAACTAGTAGACGGTAGTAAGTCTTGGAATTTTGATTTCTAGAAAACAATCGAAATAATTGAACATTAAGCTTCACTACTATGCTAATTTGGAGATTTAGGAGAGACCGACTTTAATATGAAATGAAGCTGTGTCTCTATTTCTGTATGTCTATTTCTTGTAGGTATGATAACTTAATATATATATGTCGGCACAGGAAGGCTTTCATCAGAATTCATCGTGTATTCAGTGGTTGTGGGCGTATTTTCGATCGCATCGGAGGCATCATATCGCTTCTGACTTCTCATTATAATCAGATACTAGGGCACACTACTACTTCGGGCAGATTACAAGCAATTCGTCGCAGACGTGGTGCGCTTGCGGTTCCCGTTCAGCTCGTCTCCAAAACAAGATACCAGCACCGCTTCCATTCAGACGACGCTCCGCTAGAGCGACTTTGACAACAGCATAACACTCTCAAATTTGACATTATCGACGACGCACGCATGCGCCGTCATAATATTTTTATTTTATTTATTTTCTCACAACAAGATAGTTGTGAGAAAATAAATAAACAGGACTATGTAAACAAAGCAACCGGTTCCGGATGAAAGTACATCTGTATATGATTCGTTCATCTAATGGTTGTAAGCGTAGTCGTAGTTTCGATTCCCAAGTAGAGCAGTGTTATTGGTACGTTTTATGAAACTCTCAATAGCAAATATTGAAAAAAAAATTGGAAAATAGCGGGTCCAATATGGACTTGTATAACTCGTATGCAAGATGGCATGGAAATCTTTAGAGGAGGCCTTTTTCGGAAGACAAGTTGCACAGATAAACGATGTTTATATGCATATTATTAAATTATTAGTGTCAATTAAGTTTAAGACAAGTTTGAGTTAAGTTTAAGTGAACCTAAGTAAATAAGTTAATCATAGGTACACTCATATTTAAAGCATGTAAAAAGTAAGATCAGCAATGAAGGCTTATTATTATTATTAAAAAGGCAGTAGGCTTGCCCTTTCGATGGAACCTAGAACATAACGGCGAATTATGGATGTAAACTAGTACTTTTCTGCTTACCCGTACATAAGAACAGGCCTTTTGCACCACAATTTATACTAATTAGTACAAATTTAGAGATTTTAAAGATATTCGGCAATAGACATACATACATGGCCGTTTAAATAAAAAAAAACAACGCTACGGTACAATCAACGTTTTATTATTCAGTAAGACTTTGATCTGAATCATTTGAAAGTGTTGTACTATTCGCTGTAAGGCCGGTGATACTCAAGGACTGTGCTAAAAATATTCATTAGCTTTTACTATTTTATAAAAATAATAAACTAATTTGGGCTTCTAAATTCTTTTGTTTCAACAAAGAACGTCAATCGAATCATTCTTTGCCTATCATAGATTGGAATAGGTAGACCTACCTATATATTTATTTACATTGGCCAAATTAAACACCTCACTCCCCGGGAACTCCATTTCCCGGGAATCTGTCCGGGTTTGTCGGAATATGTCCGGGGATTTAACTAGAAAAAATCAGAAATTACCTTGTTAGTCTAGTGCTCGTAAGTTCAACTGCTGAGCAACAGGCCTTGTTTTCGATTTCTAGGCCGAGCAAAGTGTTATTGGGTTTGTCTACGAAATTCTCAATAATAGTATCTCGGGGTTCGGATTCGTGCCCGGTTGATGGCAATAGGCTCGCCCCCTTACATATAACCTAAAACATACTGGTGATATGTGAGTGTACATTAGTACACCTCTGCCTAACCCTTCGGAGATGAAAGACGTGATAGTATGTTATATTATTAAAAGTTACTCAAGAAATCAGCTCCTGAGTTTTATTATTTTATTTTCATACTAAGTAATTCCGTTTTTAATAAATGTTATTTCGAGTGTTATTTCGAGGTCATTGTTAGGACATTTTATAATTTAGGATGGTAACCCTACTCTGTCAGAAATCCCGGAATAATAATCATGACGTTTATTGTCACGAATGAAATATTGTCTACGTTTGAACGATTCCATACCCACGCAAATAAATAACTATTTAAAGTGAGTTTTCCTATCAATGTTTATAAGTATTTATTTATGTTAGTTTTATAACTAAGATGACGTATTTTAGTAGGTGGGTACAGTTTAATCATGGAGATAAGTTCTGGAATACCATTTGAGGGGCATAGCTGCTTATCTCTTTCTAAAAAGTGACATAAACCTAGTTTTTTCCAGTTTTTTTGAGCGAAACGGCACTATATAGATATATGTATATAACTCAATTAAGCTATCTCTTACTACTAACATTAATGTAAAAGAAGCATCCTAATTAATTTGAAAATAAATCTTTCGTAAATAAATGAATGAATGTGCAACATTCTTAGAATATATTATTATATTATTCAATGTTCTCACTAAATCAGAAAGCGTGTTTTGGTTCATAATCAATCCGAAATACCTAAATAGATTATGGTAAAATTTGCAACGAACCACTACTTAGATAGCTGGAGAATTATTTTAGGATGCTTACTAACACAATATGTTAAACAAACACTCACTTAGTGTTCTTTTATCCTTGCATCGAATCTGGTTTCTGATAACATCGACATCGAAAGAGGACACAAGAAACTAGCTAGCTATACTAAATATTACGTGGGCATTTTTAGAGCAAAATGAAAAAAAAACCTCTCATCTATTTTTAAATATTATACTTTATCACCTATCTATAAGCTTATTATAAAAGTTGAAAGTCGCAAATATGCAACCAGTTCTATTAATAATATAAAAAGAATACACGTCTATGACGTCAAACTAAGAATATAATGAAAAGTGTCAGTTATATATCAATAAACAACGACTTTACACTTACAAAACGGTAACCAGATTAAGAAATCGCTCTTACAATGTACCTACATAAGTAAATATAGCGAACTTTAAAATCCAGTAGTTGACTAACTCGGTCGGCCTGTAAAAGTGGTTTATTACTTAACCGGTTTGTGTTATAATGCAATTTTAAACTGTTATACTTTAACTCGTAATGTGGTGCGAACAAGGTTTTTCCAACAGAAGTAAGATAAAGTTAAGAATAGGTTACCCACCTGGGCGGAACATGAATAAAAATCACAACACTAAAATTCACTCACGCGCACTCTAGGTGGTGTCGATCGCGGTACTGCCTGTACCTGCCCCGCCACCCGCGGCCGCGAGCCTTCCCCGTGCCCGAGCGAAAGACTGCGCGTGAGTGTTCGAGATAGCGGGTGTTTACTAGTGGATCATATTAGTCTACTAATATCCATTGTAATGGATAATGTAAAGGGGATTTTGAAGCTTCGAGATCGACCAGTACAAAAAGTTTAATAGGTCTTCTATGGATCGTCCGAGGGCGCGTTTATAACGTAACTGGACAAATTGGCGACGCAACTGAAGTGCTTCCAGTCCAGCCAAAGCATAACTTGAAACAAAGCAATGATCATCAAACTTCCTTTCTATTTTTTTATTTAAATTGATTATGGATGACTTTTAAGCTAAGCTCGGCTCGTCATGCTGCACTCGAGCAAGGGATAAACAATTTATTTATTACGTAGTTACGCTTTCTCTTTTATATGCATTTTCCGATATGCAAATTTCATTGCATGCAAATGCATATTTGAAATGCAGATTAAATATACATATTATGAACCTAATATTCAATAACATTATTAAAAATCCCTACCTATATGTCGACGTATATTATGTACATTTTAAAAATCTACAAAGTATAGCATGAAAAATTGTAGCTCGGATTTTTTAATAGACTATTACCTATTTTCTAAACGTGTTATAATACGACTGTATGCGATTGAATTGTGGTTCCATTAAGAAATACTCAACAACTGATTGAATTTTATATCGGTACCAAACAATAGATGATCGATTTTTTGTAATATAAATGAATCAAAGAATGGCCAAATTAATTTCCATTCATAATTCACTTCAAATTAAAAATAAAACTCACTTTCAAAATAAAAAAACTATGAAGAAAAAGAATAAACGTTTTATAACACCAACAGAATTTTTCTGTTGTAGTTAAGTGAAGTTTTTCAAAAAAGGATTTTGATTGGTGCAAAAATTTACTTCACAAAAACTCTTTCGCAAAATATTGTTTTTTTGGGTAATGGAAATACTTTTACGTGGTCGGCAACGCGCGAGCGACACCTCTGGTGTTGCAAACGTCCGTAGGCTATTGTTACCTACCACATTCGATAAAAAATCGTCCTGCTTGATATCAACGCTTATTCAAGAGTGTGGCTGACCCAGGTTGAGCTGAGAGGAGAGATTTCCTCTCTATATCTATACAAAGCTTTGGCCGTTTCACTTGATCCCCAAATTCTACATACCTTTACGTAGAGTCCGTTCTTACATGCGTTTAGCAATAGGGGGAATTGAGTTATTGTCACGTGATGGAGAACCACACCGACGATCAAGTTACAACAGCGGCACTCGAGTAATCACAGGTTTCTCTCAAAAGCTCGCATTAGACAGCCATTGAGTTTTAAAGGCCTTTTGAAGGTTTCTACCTAAAAAGACTTTACCCAAGGAAAGGGGTATAGTCAGTTTACTTTTTTACATGACACGCTTTATATTTTTCACACTTATGATGATGTTTTAGATACATAGACATGCCATAATGTCAAACAAGATTTCGAGTCTGACCTTTCGTTTAAGTAGATAAAAGTGCGCCAGACCGGAAAAACTGGCTAGATATTGTTTTATTATACTTAGTCTCTTTATTGTGCAAAAGAAAGCGCTATTACGGTGTGTATACTGACAGATAATCTACATTTATTGCGCTAGGGAAATGTCTTTTAGTAAATTTATTTTAACTCTACATTTCGCATACTTTCGTTTTTTAGTAGTAGGTACGAATGAAATTGCGCCTGCGCGCTGAATCGCGCATCGTCTATCTATATTAATTTAATAAAGCTGTAGAGTTGTATTTTTTTGAACGTGCTGATATACCAAGCTACCACAAGGATTTAAAAAAGTAAGTAAATATTTCTGGACATTATGACACAGCGCCATCTAGTTCCGGGCTAAGCACGCTTGTGTTACGGATACTAGAAGGTTAATATTATACAACAAATTTTGTATTTTTTGTTTGAATGATGAACCTCGAACCCGGATTCTACACTACGCTCGAACCAGGATTCGAGCCGTTACCCATAGCACAGCGCCAACTACCGCTGGGCTAATCAGGTCGTCAACTGTATTTGATAGCTCAATTCTTGAGAAAGGTTATAGGCTCTTCAACATCATGCTACGATTGTAAGGACGCGAGCAAAACGAACGAAAACGAAACGAACGAAAGCAAAACGAAAACTGTGCGTGAAACCGCGAGGAATTGCTCGCAATGTATCGAAGGCAGAATCCTTCTCTACAGATGATTATAGTCGCAGTATAATATATATATATATAGTACACTCTACCAAGCTAATTAGTTTACATCCACACATGGATCGGTCGATTGTTGCATGTGTACCAATTAGGTTGTTAGACTGTATAAAATATAAAACTATATATACATATATGTATATATAGTTTTATATTTTATTGGGTATATATTGAATAAGATTCAATTAAGAAATCTCTAAATTGTCCCATCTACCACGGCCATGCCATTAGTAATTAATATATTTGAACTGTATTTCTAATTATAATAATATACTTATCACTTTTCCCTGTAGCAAGTTCAATAAATTTGAAACTATTCATCTTAGATGTATCTCAGAGTTTATGACAGGTCTGTCTGGCAACTTATAGATTGTTTGGCGCCTCCTACTTTTAATAAGTAATAATCTATCAAATTATCATCTTGCTATTATGTTATTGTTAGGCGACTTCCACCATCATCATCATCACCAGCCCATACTCGTCCACTGCTGGACGTAAGCGTTTTTTTATTAATTAGTACTATTTAATGAACTTCACAAATTGGTCGACAACTTGTCGAGCAACTTGTGGGCTAGACTTGCTACAGAATGGCAGCCCACAAGGCGTTAGACGACGCGGGAGGCCCAGGTGGAGATGGCATGATGAACTGGACTCCTATTTAAGAGATTGGCCATAAAAGGTTTAAACCGTGAGGTAGGGAGGCCCTTGCCCAGCAGTGGGATCAACCGAACTGATAAAAAAAGAACTTCATAGGTCTTCTAGACTTCACGAAGTACAATTACCTTACCTACATTTTATTGGCATAGAAATCTTCTTTAGATAACCAGCTGATTTGAGTTCGGTTTTGTTAGGGTGGATACACCAATTAAACTGTCAGTTGTATAATAAAGTGTAACCATTTTTTTATACCACTAGATTCTTTAAAGTGCAGGCACTGTCCCAGTAGGCCGAGAGATACGAGACATAAACAAATAAAAACACAAATAGGTACTTTGAATATTTTATTACAACTACAACGATTATTGAATCAAAAATTGTCTAATTAATAACGAATACAATACAATAATTACAATTTAAGGCGTGCTATACACTTTAGCGGGTCGGTGGTTAAATAAAACCTGGAGCTATTACTTGGGACGTTCTTCCTAGTACTTGAGTTCAATTGAGTTATGTTCATACGCTATATACGCGTAGCTTAGCAGCCTTTTCTCGAAAAATATCTATATACATTATTTACGATTTTACCGCCCAAATGCACCGGCCCAAGCAAATGTATATCAAGCCTAATAGTACATAGGTCACGCTAAAAACAGATCAGAAAAAGTCGTAAAGTGGTAAAAGTCAAATTAATTATTATTTGTAAATATCATAGATCACATTTAGGTACATATTAATAAAGAAGAAAGGGTAATTGCATATTGAACATTACATTTATCAGTATATTTTTATTAATTAAATAACATTAGGTGCTGGTCACATTCTACTTACATATAGAGAAAACAGCGTGGCTAAGATTCATTTAATCAAAGGGAGAAACGATTTTAACACATTTTAGTTAAAGGCTATTTACATCAGTTATTTACATAAATACAATAGGTCATACAGTAGTGAATTTCAAAGAAACAGGTGCGTTGTACACCGACGTCGCATCAGATGCAGGGTCTAGGTGCGTATCGTGCCAGGCTATGTGTGTGTGCCTATTATTCAGTGACGGAACATCGTGGTGGCTTCACACACATACATATCCGTGCTATCATCTAACAGTGGCACCTAATACTACTCTATTCTATCTATAAGTAAACGTGTGTGCTTTTATTGGTGTATACGGTATACCTACTTATAATAGTTTAAACCTCGGTGTACATAGCAACTGCAACTTCTAATTACTATTTTTTGTCAATTGAAATTCTCTCAAATTCAATAATTTAATAAGATATCGTACATCATATGGGAGATCGGGAGATCATACAATATTTAATTCCTTAAGAGTATTTTTCAAAGAGCTTAGTTGGATATGTGTTAGGGGCCCAGCCAAACTAACAACATAATTATCTGTGAATAGTAGTTTAACAATATCGACGAATTAACCAATCAATCATCGAAATATGAACCCTTATATCCAACATTATAATATAATATTGCTTACTACTTATTGCAAACGTTTTACTTGAAGAACATCAAAACTACAATAGTAAGGAAATGCATAAATTAGAAATATATTATTCTTTTCCACTGTTAGCATAGAAAGATCATTTCCAGCTATTGAAACTACGTAAAGAAATTGTATAATTACGAATTATTATTGATTACAATTAGTTGATTAAATGTTTTTTTCGTGTTCAATCAATATTTCAATATTTCAATCAATATTTACATGGTGCTTTCTAGGTGTGCATTATAATAATGATACTTTATTTTATTTCTAGAATAAAAGAAAAATCATTATTATTTTATTTAGTAATGAAATGGGTGATAGAAATGGATTAATACATAGCTACAAATTATAATGGATACGTAACGCATTCTACAGTACATTATGTTTCTGGAAACGTACCGACTGAACAACGAAAGCACAAAGAAGCTTGTGGGTAAAGAATTAACGGGGTTTGAACCCAGGACCCCGGACGTTACTCGGTTATCGGGTCATTAATTTATCAGCTCCGAGCATTGCAGTTTGGACCTAAGTATAAATATACCAAACTGGACGAAGTTAATTTCGTTTCATTTTTGATTGTTACCATTGTTGCCTGAGATTTGAAAAGGCAAGCGGTTTGTGGTTTCGAAATTTAGTAGGTACCGTCTATTAATGCTACATTTTGTTACAATATTCAATTAAATAATTATCGCACGAAGAAGAATTATAAATTATAACCATATAAACACTGGTATTTTTTAGAAGATTGAGATTCCTGAAAAGTTTTAAATTGTAAATATAGGTGTGTGTAAATATTATGATAGAATCCTTTAATTGCAAATTCCCCACTACTGAAGCTGGATTATTCTTCAATCTGAAAAGGAAATGTATTATTTTAATGCTAAATAACTGCTACACAACAACGGGTTTAAACAATTAAAAACCGGTTACTCTATAGTTCTCTCTCAGGCATGGTATTCAAGTATTCAAAAAATCTTTTTTATTAAGACCTAAACGCTTACTAGGCATTGCTTAGACGGCCAATTTTTAGGTCTTTCAGGTTCTGAGGCAGATGAGATCCTGGCAGATGAGATTATGTATGATCTCTACTGGATAACCTAAATAATCATCAACCCTATTATTGTCACACCGGCACAGGCCTCACCTCATTGAAGATTAGCTATGCTAGTCTAGTGGGGGTTGGCAGGCTTCACACGCCATCGAGAAAATATCTCAAGCATTTTCCCCACGATGTTTCCCTTCACCGTTTGAGCATGTGATAAATACGCATAAAGCATCCAAAAAGTCAGTGGTGCTTTGGGGCGTGTCTTGAGTTTGAGCCGAAGACCTTTGACATATCAGTCCATTGGTCACACCGTTAGGCTACCACCGATCTTATGTCTAGCAGAAAAATCATAAGAAAAATTCTAATACGTGAACGGCCTCTTATGATATAGGCAGATAGTTGACATGAGATGATACCATCTCTTAAAATACCTAATTTTATCATGATTGATCGTAATTTTATATTTATAAATGTAGTATTTTAAATAATGGAATAAATGAATAGGTACGTACTGTGGGTAGTCGTACATGTCATGATTGGTTTCCATCTAGAGTCCTGTTCACTGTAAATAAAATTTAAATTAAAATGAATTACGAAATAATTCTTTCATATTGATATTGACATTTGGACCGCCAAATTCGGATACATCCGACAATGTTTAAAAGTACCTCGTTTTTATATAGGCGCGAACTAACTAGCTAACAATGTTTTTGTAGCAGATTATTGCTATATCAAAAGATTAGATGTATTAACAGTTATATATAAATCATAGATAATATAATATTTCGCTTTATTTTATTACTATTATGAAAACACCATTCAAATTGACCATGAAAAATTTACTTGAAGTAAAATTTAATCGGAGGGTAAAAGAAACACTGTTTTGGTAAGTTCAGTTTGCAAGAACTTACTAATGTTTTAATATATAAATAATAATATCACAAAATGGTTAAATAGTAGGTACAAGATGACTCAATAAATAATATACTACCTACTTTTGGATTTCAATTTTAAGTTTGGCAAACTTCTTCCTAAAGAAGGGATTCGCAAGCGTATAATGTTATAGTTTTCGAGACTTATATGAAATATAAAATTCGCTTTTCGCTTAGTTAATACATTTTGATCCTTATATAGATAACAGTAGTTGTAAAATACAATGCAACAGCTAGGTACTCAAATCGTCGATCTCTTCAGCTCACAGATTTGGCCGTTGCTGTCTTATATATGCTGAGCAATAATATAATAAACATCAATGCAACTTACAATTCTTTCTATCGGAGATCCTATTCCTTCTTCGTTCTCTGGCGACTGGTTTGCGTTTTATCGTGGCTGATCTAACTAAGCTCTCTAATATTTCATCGTCTGCTGAAAAATCTCCGCTAAAAATAAATACATTAATTTTAAATTTGTGCCTCATTTATTTTATGATTATCGTCTTATACCATCGGCGTGATTTGCATATTAATTACTCAAGACTGCCTTCATGTAGTGTTATTAAAAAAGATAATTGTTATTAGTTGATTAAAAAAAACCTACTATAAATTAATTGTGATAAGATCTCGATTAAAACATCTCACTTGGATATGAAGTTGAATGTGGTCATGTCCAGTTCACAAATATTAACACAATCGAAATACACATAGCATTTGATTCATTGGTAATCAAGAAAAACATTATTGAAAAGTTTTCAGTGGTTCTTTAAAAGTTTAAATTATACGGGGGTAGAGGGGCAAGGAGAAAGAGAAAGAGACAGAGAGAGACAGATAGATGGGGTAAAATTGACTATACTTAAGACAATATACGTTATTAATCAATGGAAGCCCAGTGTAATTAAGAACTCACTTGACTAGATTCCTTCTATTAGTAGGCTGACTTTTTCTCCTGCCTTCTGTGAGGCTGTCGGTGTCAGGATCGGTCTTTAACAGCTCTTTAAGAGCATTATCCGCCGTGTGATCACCATTTTTGTGTGAATAGTTACCCACCTGAAAAATGCACTTATAAATACATTGGTCACCAAGAAGAGAAAGTGACAAATTACTAACGGCTGTGCATTAGTCACAAAAAACTGTTATGTTAATCATTTAGACAACTTAATAAGAGCGATGGACTTACGTCTATAATCATTTTGCCTCTAGTCTTGTTTCTCTCTCTATGATTAGCTTTCTTCTCTAACTGTTGTAGAACTCTTTCTCTAGTGGTTCTATATTCCAAAGAAAACTCTGCTATGACTTTAAGGAACTCAGCAGGTTTGGTCTTGGGAATGTCGCAGGGTGGGACTCCCAGAAACAGCAAGAATTTGTTGAATCTGTAACAAACAGAAGATTTTTGTTGTCTCTGTCTTTAGTTTAGGTTATTCAAATTCAATTCGCAAGGGGCCAATTCGCACTGCATTGCACATGTTATCAAATTTCATCACTCCCGCATAGGCATTTATGGTATCTATTGAAATAAGTTTTTTTTGTAACCAACCAGTTTTAAATTGATTAACACTTTTTTGCCGAATGATTTAAACATATTACCTGCTCATCACTCTCTTTTTAATGAGCGACAGTAAAATGATCCTCTCGGCAGCATCTGTGAGGAATTCATTTATTTTCGTTTTAAATATCTGCGACCCATCGTGTTTGGCCACGCGTTTCATGTGATCCCATGAAGCTTTGCAGTCAGACTCCAACTTCTGGAGATTGGCTGATAGGACGTCGAAGTCTACTTTGGAGGCTCGGATAACAGGACCAACCTGAAAGTTGTAAGTTCAGCTTTATCTATTTTGTTTGCTAATGGCGTTATCTAAACGATACCTAAAGAAATTAATTCTCACGAATAAAGTCCACAGCTGGACATTGGTCTCCCCCAAGTATTGCCACGACGACCAGTCCTGCGTCATTTGTACCGAACGACCTTTATCAGGTCGTCGTTCCAAATCGTGCGTACTCAGGGTTATATTGAAATGCAATAATTAGGTTTCTACTTTTATTAATTTTTTTGGAACTAAGATTAATAATATTTTAGAATATTTAGTGTCACAAAAATTTTAATCATGAAATGTACTTACTTCACTAAAAAAGTCAGAGCTATCAGGGAACTTGTCAATAATCATTTCGCAGATATGGTACAATAACGGGTGCTTATGCACGGTGTCCTTGACCTCCACAACCTTTGACAAGTACTCCAGTCGGAACCCTTTGGCGTAGAGGCCGTTAAGGTAGTTGCCCACAGTCCGCAATGTGGCCAGGATAACTTTAAAAGTCCTGTTGACCTTCAACAATTCTATGCCTTGCTTTAGGTCCATCAGAGGTTCGGCGATTTCTTTCTGCAATTGAGAAATATGGTGTGGAATGGTAAATCAACGATGTATTTAATCAAAACTGTTTTTATTATACCAATTGTTTTTTTGTACAAGGTTGTCAAACATTTATACGGCCAGCCTGATTGTAAGCGGTTACCGTAACCTACGGACGTTTGCAACAGCAGTGGTGTCGCGTTTTAGGTTTTATTAAATAGGGTAGTTACTATACTGGCAGCAAGCGGAATTCCTATACTATCAGAATAGTCACTCCCACAACGAGCTCTGGCAACCTTATTTACCCGCAGAAACACAACTATTGCTGTTTCACTGCGGTCGTCTGTAATTTATATCTGAACACTTTTGCTTTTTCACAAAAAGTGTTTGTCTTTTTTACGATAGCATATTCAATGCATTTCTGTAAATATTTGATCTCACCTCTAAATTGTCAAAATCCAATTTGAAGACCCAAAGTTTGAGTCGGGACGAGAGTTCGTTAATTGAAGCCAAGGTGAGTAGGAACTGCTCGGCGCTGCCTAATGGTAGATCCGGATTTGCGTACTGAAATGAAAATATAGGACATGTAGATTCTTTGTCTGTTATCGTTCATGACTTGAACAAGTATAGATCATGGCATAAAATTAAGCCAGTGAGTAAATTGACAGCAAAGCAGCAAACGCAGCGTGCGTTTGCTGCCTTGCTGTCAATTTAGTCCTCCCCGAAAAGGGTCAGGCGGAGGTGTACTATTGTTCTTACATCCACATTTTACCGGTATGGTTTGGTGTCACAAATCGAAACTTCAAGCTGTTTCTGATAGTTCAACATAAGGGTAAATAACTCTTTCTTCGACCTGGGAATCGCACCAAAGACCTTATGCTCAAAAGTTCCCCTAAGTACCACTAAACTAACGAGGCAGTCAGTTATATAAATAATGTATATATTCTCAATAATTTAACATAACTCTTTTAATGACGCAAACAATATTATTGATTACCTGGGCCTCTTGAATTTTTATTTTTTCTTCTTCGGTCGGTAACATAGTGAGCAACTTTTCAATGCCCTCTCTTCCTATAACCGTGGCGTCCATTTTCATAATAGCCGCCTTTATAGTCTGTGGCGTCGGCAATTTTTTCATAGCTATATTGATAGCATTCGACCTCTTTGCATCTAATATTAAGTTTCTCTTTGGTTCCATTAGTTTCTGAAAATGAATTACTTCAAAATTAGCAAAATAGGTATATTAAAACTCAAATATTTAAGAATAATGTGCTGTTTTTTTACAAATATTTGCAATAACTGAAGTATGTATTTGAATAAGGATTAATAAAGCGAAATTAAGGTTATCAGGTAGATAATGTACCAAAAATCCCTGATACTTACTTCCTAAAGGTGTCCGAACGAGTGCATGAAACAGAAAGCAAACAAAATTATTAGACAAGTATATATATTTTAAAAGGTAGAAATGCGTTTGTAACTAGAAATAATAACAGTATATATATATTTTATTCGAACGTAATTTTTCAATGAGGTAAGAATAAGATAAGATTTTGTAGAAAAAAAAATACTATTCTGTCCCAACTAAATCATTATATACAGTTTTTCTCTAAACTTACATAATATGTCTGTGTGCCTGTACACATATATTTATATTAACTATTCTTAAGTAAATACTTTAACAAGTCACATATCCTATTACTTATTTGTTAGGATATTGTAACAGAATACTAGGAGGCGCGATCACATTACTGGTCGAAACAACTTAAATTGAGTCCCACTAAACTAACCAATTGCTTGTGTAGAGCATATACATATGTATTTTATATCAGTTTTGAACTTAATATGTATGTATTTTATACCAGTTTTGAACTTACCTTGATTATTAAATCATTAGTCCGGGACTCGAACAAGTGCTCTAACATGGTCGTATCTACGCTGACCTCAGGCAGATCATCCCAAATAAACCCTCCAACCTTTGACCTGATCGCCACAGGTGTTGGGTTCTCCTGGATATCCTTCCAAAATAGTTTTACAGTTTTCTTATTCTTCTTTATAGTAGAAGTATCAGAATCATTGGACATATCTGAATAAAGACTTGATTTTGGTGGAGCTGGAACGTTATTTTTGGACAATAGTGGGAAACAACCAGGCAAAGGGGGTGGTATGCCTATTGGTGGGAACATTGTTGGAGGAGGGGGTGGAGGACCACTAGCAGCGTTCACAGCAGGTGATGACATTTCATCATCGGAATCCTCGCGTAGATCAGAGAAATCCAAGTCGCATAAATGAAATTCTCGGTGAAGACATCCTTTTCTGAGTTCTTCCCAATGTAAATCATTTTCCGACACTTTTATTTCGTGGACCTTAGGTGACTTCTCTATTGTAGGACTCTTTATTATTTCTGTGAAAAGTGAATTTTTGATTTGTTTATAATGAAATACAGCCGTATTATGTTTGATCGTAATACGAACATTCTTACCTTTGGATTGCGATTTAGCCAATTCTTCTTTGGCCTTTGACACTATTCCTGCCATGTCAGAAACCCTTAAAGGTTTTTCTTCGGTGGTAGGGCTGACAGCATTGGTAAGCTTTTGTGCAAGATCTTTTATACTGTGTTCTCTATTAAGCAGAATCCCTCGATCATCTTTTACTTCTGGAGGGGTATCAATCTGTTTTTGCCGCATCACGGTTATCGTATCAACAGCATTTACACTATGACCTAATGTTCCATTGTGGAGCCTTTGTTTTAGGCCTGCTGTATATTTTTGGGTTCCTGTTGAAAATTAATTATATGATAATAGATATTTTATCCATTGAGATATTTTAATAAGTAAATGAAAAATTAAGAGCTAAGAAGCAGAATAAAGCGGGTGAAAAAATAATTAGTTTGTTAGTTAAAGCACAAACCATTCTTCAAAACGTCTGCTATATTAAAATTCTTCGGTGTCCTATTAATGTAAGTGTCATCTTCTTCCTGGTGATTATTGACTCCATTCAATAAGCTCGGAGCATTCCCATTAACACCAGAATAACTTTTACTATTTGAATATGTACCGTTGGTATAATTCCCATTCGTATTTGTGTAATTCCCGACAAGAGATGTGAAACTACCATTAGTACTGGAAAAGCTTCCATTGGCGCTGGTAAAACTGCCATTTAGACTTGAGAAGCTCCCATTTGGACTTATGTAGTTTCCACTACCTGTTATACTTCCATTGGGAGTTGAATAATTTCCGATGGTACTTGTGAAACTGCCATTGGGACCGGTGTAACTACCATTTTGGCTAGGAAATAATCCATTGTAAATATCACTCGAATGGTTTAACATCTCTTGTTGTTGTATAATATGGTGTGCATGTCTCGCATAACGGTCCCTCCGCCTTCTTAAAGCTGTTGTCAATTCTTTGTTCTCCTTATTGTTATCAGCAATGGATGGTAAGTAGAGTGAGCGATGATTATTCGGTAGTTTGATGTCTGTTTCGGTGTGAGAGATGACTGGTTTTGCTGTGGTTAGTGAAAAACGGCACAACATAAAGACACTTGGATTAAAAGTAAATGCTATTTAAAATGCACTTAGTAAATGTTTCTGATTTGATATTTATGATTTATATCCGTTACATTTCAGTTAAAGTTTACGTATTAAATTTTTAAACAACAATGAACAAACTTTACAATCTTCAACCATCAAACTCAAAAACTGAATATTAATGTTTAGGTGGCTTGCAGCTACGGAGACTGAACTATACAAATATAATAATATCATTGGATAAATGCAAATGAAAAATTATATAAATCCCATTTACTGCGTTAGTACATTGTATATAACTGTCCCGTTGGCCATTTAAAAAGGAATGATAAGGGTAAGAAACTCATAACACTTAAGGTATGTATTGCCATACCATGCAAAAAGACTGTAAGTAATTAAAGTAATAGTATTAAAGCACACTGAGAAAACTTCAAACATGTAAAATCTGTTGCGTCATACCTTTCTCTTTACTCTGTTGTTTTTTAGATTTTCTTCTCTCTGTGCTTAGGTTGATACTTCTGCGCCGAATGGAATTGATCACAGAGTCATCCAGTTGTCTGAAATGATCAAAAAATTCTTCTAGTTACACTTTATCCATTAAATTTGAAATAGAAGAATAAAGATGGATGTTTTTTGAGTTCGAAAACCTTTAAGTTTGATTCACAACTATAGGTACTTAATTACAATTTAAAATCCTAAATGCAAAAAATAACGTCATAGAAAAAGTTAGTTTTTAGCTTTTTTTATACAGTCTTGAACTGTACAGTAAGTCATGTCGGTCGAATGATGAGTAGTGTGAACTTACTTTAAAGCCGTTCCAGTATCATCGCCATCTTCGTATAATAGAACTGCTTCAAATATCTGCAGCTGCCTGAGAAGATCTAAATCAGTGCCCTGCTTTGACATATACAGTTGAATAATGTCATCTATCCCCTGGTCTTGCAGTGCATCTACTTGGTCGTAGTACGTGTCTCTATTAGGAACATTGTTTAGACATCTATTTATTAAAGTAGTAGCATATATGAGAAGTTCAGTGTCAGATGCGTCAAAATCTTGAAGAATCTTCATGATATTATACCAAGGTTGCTTTCCATTGGAGGCGTCTACAGAAATAATGGCATCGATAAGTAGCAAGCAGTTCTTTTCTGTGTATTCGACGAAGACTAGGAGTAGCTTAAGAGCAGTTTTAACGACGTGGCGGAATTTACTGGCGATAAGAGAGTACAGCCACTGGATGCAGCGCTTGTGGGCCATCACTCCATGCATGCCATCTACGTAGAGTAATATCTGGAAGTAACGAAAAGATTGATTAAAATAATTAAGTAAACAGCCAATATTTTTAATACTTGATTTACGAAATACCACTCAATTGAATAAAAAAAAAACACAGTTTTTATGTTACTGCTGTTTTTGACAACATTTTAGAAAAATAAAAAGCAGTCTAATGAATTACCTGCCCAAGAGCTCGGAGTATGTAATCCAGATAGTTATGATCTGCCATGTTGCCGACCTGCATGAGGCAGTCCAATCCTTTGTTGGCGACGAATTCATGCACAAGATCCTTGTCTGACTGGAGGATCTGTTTGAGGGTAAACAGCGCCCTGCGCAGCTCCCTTCCTTGAGAGTGGAGTAATCTCTCTGTAAAACAAATTATGGCGGTGTAAATTCTATCTCGCTTTATTACCAACCTGATAGTTTATATGTGGTCCCACAAAGAAGCATAGACAGCTTTCTGACAGTGTATTTAATACAGTGATTCAAGACTTAAGTGAAAGATACACTGTGTGTTGAGGCTACAATTACCATACAACAATAAGTAAAAATGGTATCGCAGGTATAGAAGAAATTTACTAAACTGGTCATAAAACTATAATATAATAAATACAAAGGAAAGTCTCTATTAATATTAATCACTACTTTAACACAATAAAATTTTTGGTTATCATATACCTTAAATTTAATAACGTTACTAAACTTAAATATGCTTCTTAATACTGGTTCTCTATCGTCACTATATTGTTTATCAGGATTTCCAGGACTGTGATAGGAAATATTTAGAAAGATATTTATAACCGGAGAAATAGTACATAGTGTGTCAATAACATCGAGTTTCGGTAGCGATGCCGGTGGGACGTAAGCGGTGACTATGGTAACACCCCAATATCACCATCATAGTATAACTTAAAATGTATGAGGGTGGTCGTATAGTCAAATGAGCTAGTAGTGATCTGTAAGAACTGTTTTGACAGTCTAAGTAATGTCAACTAAGTACAACGTTAATCCCTAGTTTTGCAAGGTTAGCCAGAGACCCGGTATTCACCAAAGCGGAGAGGAGAGGAGACGTGAGGAGAACGTCTTTTCAAAACCCAATCAGATATTGTTGCGGAGAGGTGAGTTGGAAATAATGAAATCTGATTGGTTATTCAAAACGCATCTCTTCTCGTCTCTTTTCCTCTCCGCTTTTACGCGTGGATACCGGGTCTGAGACTTCCTTCGATCAGTTTATAGATGGGGAGGTAATTTTATACACCGAGACCCCCATTAAAATATGTGTAATAACGTTCTGTATCGATAGAATAATAGAATATGCTTTATTGTACACTAAATAGTAGAGGAGCCCTAAAAGAGATTTTGGGATTTACTCGATCGCGGCAGATTAATATAACCTTACATATTGATAAGTAGCTCCAGCCAGTATAAGCCCTTAAAAGTGGGTGCACTATTACTACCCGTAAAAAAGTAAAGGTACATATATGTACATATATTTATTTAACTTACCAATAATTGCGTGCACGCGAACGGATAACTGCGTGCGCAGGACGAGGGCATTTTTGCGGCTGAAATATAAAATATAACGGGTTAGTGAAACCATTTTATTATTGAAATAAAACCACTTTGTTACGGAGTTATCCCGGCCATAATAATATTACGGGTAGAATGAGGCGTTTTTCACCTAAGCCTACCTGTCGCCATGCATACTGTAAAGTAGTGTAGAGGATTCGCAACGTCAGAATTAAATAATATTAATCGACCGCGATAAAGTCCGTAAAAAATAGTCAATGTTTACACGTCTATTGGAGTAAATATAAATAAATAATAAATGTGTCCTTACATTATGACACAACGCCACGTAGTTGCGAGCTAAGCAACGAGGCTTGTGTTACGAATAATAGATAGTTGATAAAAAATTTTTGGTGTAAATACATAAGTATATCACATAGATAGGTACATCCATGATTCGGATAAAAATGTTGAAGCTCGTCACACAAACAACTGCCCCTACCGTTAACGCCGGGCTAATCATTGGGCCCCGGGATTGAATCCCGTCAATGCGTCAACTTAAGAACAAAGAAGTCATTATTATAGTTCCATATCAGTGCTAGCCAGTCAATCCTGGTGTGCAAATCTGAAGCGGTGTGTAGTAGCTAAACTGACTATTAGATAACTAAACAAACTGTGGATGTATAGGTATGCCTCTGCCTATCCCTTTGCGGATACAGTATTGATGTCAATATCTTAGTTATTTTGATTATTAAATGACTAAGAAATAGTTTGTATGTAGGAAATCATTATGACAATACAAAATCACATAATAGATCGATTTAGGAATACAGTTATTTTAGGACGAAAGACGAATGTCTAAGAAGGTTGCAATTTATTGTTAGGATTTGAAAATGATACCGAATTATGTTAAAATAGAAAAACTACTGTTTTCATTATACAAATAAATAATCAAAATTTGCTATAACTACGTATTCTTACTTAGTAACAATACGTAGTTATATATCCTTCACCAAAGCCTAAAATAATCGCGACAATTTTGATCATTTCTCTAACAGTAAAAATATTTATTTTAAATAAACAATTATATAATATTTGAGATCCTAACAAAATTTACTACGCAACATACAAATAATTTCATTATAATTCAAATACATAGGTTCATAACTATTGTGTTGTAGAAACGAAAATATTTATGCCATAATCAGTAACGCTATCTAGATTTATAAATGGCAGAAGAAACACGATCAAAAAAAGAAAACCAAAATATATATAAAACAAAAATATTTTACGGTTTTTACGGTTACGGTTTTTTTTGTCATGTATTGGAGTAAAACCCGACGAGAAGTAAAGTTTGAAGGTTTATTTTAGTAAAAAAAAATTCACCTGAGTGCGGTGCGGTGCGACTAGATTAAGAACTTGGATTTCTTACGACTGGGTAATAATTTTTCCTATAAAAAAAATCGTCTTTCTATCCCTCTATCGCTTTTACAATATTTATTTAACCAACACTAGAGCAGCTATGAATTACATTTTTGGAAACTTACATATCTTCATCGTTTGTTTCTTCATCATTGTCCTCCGACGCTGATGTCCAATCCAGGTCTGAATTAATTTTCAGAGCCATTTCATTATACACTATATCATGATACTAATGATACGCGCGAAAAAAATGGATTCAGTTCACTCGTATTTTTTTTATACTTCCTACACTATAAGGATCGAGAACTATTTAAAAGTATAGAATACGTTGTATTTTTGACGTTTCGCTATCGTGAACGACACGCATTCATTTGTTAAAATTTCGTATTCGGTACCAACAACTCGAGATGTGCATTTCCCTCGGCCAAGTCGGATCGTGTGAAGCTTCGCATGTCATCCTATATTTTTCTCCCACTAATTGTATACAGGCTGGTTTGTTATAAACTCGTTAACTTTTCCCAATTTCATCATCATTTATATATGCTATCGATTAATATAGATAAATCTAATATCCAGCTGCTGCTTAAAACAATTGATTTAGGTACATAAATCAACCTTTTTTAAAGTTACATAACGTTATCATAACGGTTCCGTGGGGTGTTTGAATCACTATTATTATTTATATAGATCGCGTATATATTTTTATTTTTTTTAAACTATCGAGTTTTTATTTCACAAGCTACCGCGAGAACTGTTCCTCTCGTCGCTCCCAGATTCTGACTGCGCTAATCCCGTGTTGATAATACGTTTTTAACTTTTTACACAACACATTTATGTAGATATACAGACACGTCGCACTCGGATGCAATGTCCGGTAATTTTCAATCATATGATGCCCCTGTAGAGTCCTGTTCCGTCTTCCTGTACTGATGTCAGTTTAGTCATAACGTGTGCATGAAAATTGTTTTTTTTTTGTCAAAGAAATGTATAAGTAGTTCCTTACATTCATAGTTTAAAAAAATTATAATAATTAAGGTTTAGAATTTGTAGACTAAATTAAGGCAAATATTCCCTCTATAAGGAGAAAGTGCTTTTCCAGAATAAAACGTAATAAATTGGAGATTTTTCACATCTCACGATGTCTGTCAGTGGTCTTATTTTTGTTTACCTAAATTCAAATTTAACTTTTTGTTCCAAGGCACTATTACTTGTTTCTAGCATAATAATTTATAAGCTGTATTGAGAAGACTGCGGCTAAAGTTGGTAATATTTTACGCAGCCTGTGTATTTGTTTTCGCAGTGTAAGTTCATTGTTTAAATGAAGACTAGCTTTTTATTAACGTTCGACTTCATCGCGATGGAAACAGGATCGAAAAAACTTTATTGAACAAAACAGACGGTTTCGCTCAGCGTTAATACCCATACTTTCTACCATGACGAGTTTATGTTGTGACGTGGAATACGTACCTACATATCAGTTTCTGTGACAAATTATAATATAATATGTTTTATGACTGATTTTTATGGCTTACAAATTCAAACAATTTAAACGAGAATTGTTTACTAAAAATGAACGAATCAACGCTCTATAATGAAATTAACCGCGAAATGTGCGTTTACCGGGTTACTAGTGTAACACTGGCCTAAATAAATCTACACGTTGTGTCGAATCCTGTACTGATCTATTTTAGGTATCTCGGAAAACGGAGCGATGAACTACGGAAATCGATGGCTTAGCCCTACCTACATAGCTGATATAAATCCCTCTGACAAGTTTTTCCCAACTGCTGCTGCATTGCTTTAAAGCGGGAGTCAAATGGAAATGGTTTAAGTACCTGTATTAAATAAATTAGGCCTTATTACACGCACTCTGAATCTGAATCTTAAGTAATACCAGACTTTGAACAACGCAACGGTAGTTACTGTGAGTAATCTATATGAATCTGAAAATATTCCTAGACTAGGTACATCAATCTTTTTTATTGGAAATAACTAAATTTAATATAGATGCATTCGTACTCATGAAATGAATGACAAATTGTTTCTAGTACCTAGATATCACAATTGGTCCTGGATTATTTTGTACTTGGGAACTTGTGGGGAGCAGAGAAGTGCCGGAAGAAAGCAATAACCGGTGTTGGGGGACAAACGACGCATTTGTATTTAATATTTATATATATTTATTCAACCCACTGAGCAAATAATATTATATATAAAACTAGCTGACCCAGCAAACGTGGTTTTGCCACATTATAGGGGTTGGTGGACTACCCCTAACTTTTAGGGGGATGAAAAATAGATGTTGGCCGATTCTCATAGATACCAGATAAGCACAAAAAATTTCATCAAAATCGGTCAAGCCGTTTCGGAGGAGTATGGCAACGAAAACTGACACGAGAATTTTATATATTAGATTTAACAGCGGCATAAATTGAGATATGCTCGTGGTTTCGTAATTCGGGAAGAAGACTTCGTTTTTTTTGTAGTCAGGGTTGAGTTGCAATTAAATAATTTATAATTCTGCTGAGAATATTCAAAGGAAACAAGTTAACACAACTTAGTAAATACAATAAAGTCACTCAGCGACATAAAACATCCAAATCATCAATCAGGTACCATCAATTAATGCCCACTGTTAAATAATGCCAAAACTACGTTGAACGTACTTTTATTCAAATCAGTCTTGTTGTGGTCTACACTGACATAAAGTGTACCGAAAGAAACCCATCATTAACGCGTAAACAAAAGTCTTGCAAGCTACCATCAATGCAGTGATGTGCTTATATGTAGTTCAAAGAACTTGGTCAGGTACGCCACTGTTATAAAAACTCAATGAAATTGTAAGTAATCCATTATTTTGTTTATTAGATCAATTTTATTTGTAGTAGGCAGCTATTTCGCTAACATTACCAGGAAATGTAAGAAATTTATAAAAAAAAATATTTAGTTTTACCTAATCGATCAATACGATAATAATACGTGCGCATATTAACGATGGGCGCTATTACTCTTTGTGGGTTATAACCTATGAGTAGAACGAAAAAAAATCGTGGCTAAAAAAGATATGAGAGAATTCACTTGGAGATTTTTTTTTATTATTCGTAAAATATTAACCAAATTACTTTATGATGAATCTTACAATTAAAGGAAGTTTATTCTGCCAATGTGTGAAAATTTTAATATACTATGTTTATTTTTTCTGTCCAATATTTTATTCTGTAAAAGGGCTAACACTTTTACAAAGTTACGTTATACCTTAAATTGTAAAAGTCCGGTATAAACTAGTTAAAAAACAAATTAGGATCATAGTAAGCAAAACAAAATGATGCTGTATTCGTCGGACACAATCCAACGTTTTTAATGAATATGCACTTGGGTTACCGACTACTGGGTTTTATTTCACTATGATATGATTTTTTATGTTTATCAATATATTTTAAATAACGCCTACCACGAGAGTTTTAAATATATATGCAAATCAATATATGGCAATCATTAATTTTCACATATTTACTAGTATACTACATTTTTACTAGTATAAGTAGATTTCCTATAAGTAAGTTTGGCGTTATTTGCCTCATGTACCTACTGATGTACCATAAATAGCTGCCTTAATTTTAATAATTTAATATTTATTGCTCATTAAGTATTTAATTATTCTTGCTTGCTTATCAATCACTGCAGTATCATCTCCTATGGGATGAAATAAATTTAAAATATAATATACAATTTAAAAGAAACTAACATAGTTCTTAAGTTTCACTGAGACAATGAGTCCTTGTTACTTGAATAAATAAATTTATTATTATTATATTGCTCAAATACGTACCTAACAATGCTTTAAAGCGCACTGAATGTTAAGTTTGTATTGTAAAATATTTATTAAGAATTATTATAATAATACTGGAATAGATGTTATGATTATACAGAACATGTAATTCTTTTCTATTCCGAAATTTTAAAGTCCGTGAAGGTAAAGCAATAAAGTTAAATTTATACTAGGCAAATTATTACACGTGTAATGAATCTGGTATCAATTTAAAACGGTAGCTTAAATTAAAATTACAAAAGACATTAATAGTCAAATAAAATAATGTTCATGTGTTAAATGTTCAAGATTTTTTATTTATGCGTTATTCATTTTAAAATACCTATTTCTTATTTTCGCCGAATAAATGTAATGTATACCAGTTGCATAGCATAAAACTATCACACTTGTAATCTGGAAGGGTTACCAAGGCATAAATCAACTCATGTACATCCATAGATCATCCGGTATATTATAGTTCTAATGTATATATATAACCTACTTAGTAATCTGAAGAATTTTAGCTACTGATAAGATTTTTTTAAATAGGGATATTTTGTAGACACGCGATTGACAAGCACACAAACAAAATTTAATGATAAATACCTGTCTTGAAGTCCTTCAAGTTCTTCATCCTGTTCGCCGAGGGTTGAGTCCAGATCGAGATATGGGCCATAGTCACCATCTTTAAATACCTGCAGCGTGGCGTCATCCAACTGAAACAAAAGGAGAACCTTTCAATATCGAAATCTGATTTATCACATTTAGGTAAATGTATTATTCACTTGTTTTTATTTTATATTTAGAGCCAGTAACTCTTATTCATTTCTTGTTTTGTGGTTGTTTTAGTTTATATATTGTATGTATACGGGCGCTATCTATGATTTACTTTGTGAACTTCCATGTGTTAGCTTTGTCTTGGAGTTGTGTGTGATGATGACAGATGGCGTTAGATACTATATTTATATGTAGATTTTATTTATATACAGTAAATATATTTGTCTAATGTTTATAATTACAAAATTGAGCTAGAATTAGTGGTTACTCTCTGATATAAAATACCCAGCAAAGCATTGCTTGGATTTTTTAAAGGGGTATGCAGAGGTGACACATTTCTATAGCCAAACCCATGAAAAAATATAGTATTTATGTAGATAAATTAATTACATCATTGTGTTCTGTTACTTTTATATGTGACGCTTCTTGGGATTTTACAAATTAATTATCTTTTAACGACCTGCACATACCTACATAGGTAGGTATGTCTAATTCAACCCAACTGATAAGAAATAAGTGTGTCGTAATCATTAGAACTTCTTTTTTTATATTCACTCATTTAATAAATTAAAATGAATCTTAAAATAAGGTAAAACGTAACTATTGCATACCTAAGTACCTTAACTAATATTACTCAAATATTAGGAATGAAAATGAATGAATAAATGTGGACGAAGCAAAAGTGGTATGCAGGGTATGGGTAGTACATGGCATTCTGTACTTTCTGCCTACCCCCATGGGGAAAAGGCGTGAATAATAAAGAAAGAGGAATGATTCTGTTCCTCGGTGTGGGCACATGGACCCGCCAAATTCAAACGTTAATGTACTTATGTCACCAATAAGGGGTAATCAGTGGATCTCGGGGGGAGTTCCACTGAATAACGAAGATAAATATATTTTTTTTTTCGAAAAGTCAGTCCTAAGTTACAACTTCCACCCCAAAATGGAAGTTGTAACCTTTAACTTCCCAGTCCACTGGTCGCAACACTGGGCTATCACAGGTATTAAAAAAATAAAAATAATTTCCATTTATTTCACGTAGATATATTCCCATATAAAATTGACAATTTGGTAACATCACATACTTATAAAAAAACGAAATGTCACAAAATATAATAATATATATTAGATAGATAGATAGATAGAATATATTTTATTGTACACCAATAATTAAAGTACACATTACATTAAATTATTATATAATATTAATTAAAAATACAAGTGTCATGCAAACAGCACAGCACATTATCGATACCTAAATAATCTTGATTTAATATAAACATTTCCACTATGTGTGATTTGGCAATAAGCCAACCAGTACCTGTGCTGTGTGTGATTCCAGCGGAAAATGGAAATAGCCTAAAAGGCGATAAAAAATGCTCTAAACACTGTTGTTGCTTTGCTATTCACAGGCACATATTAGAATATTTTCTGATATTAAAAGGAGAGAAAAGACTAACAAGGTCGGTATCGCGCGAGTGTCACTTCCAGTGTTGTAAAATGTCCATAGCATACGTTAACCGCTTTACAAAAAAGAATAATATTGGAATTCATAAAGTTTCGTGTAATGTCAGTTTTATATTTGTATGTGTTACGAAAACGAGCCGGGGCTTGACTCTCATGTCATAGATATCATCATCATCATCAACCCATTATTGTCCCCCTGCTAGGCACGGAGGACTTTCATCCCTCTCATTTTCAAGACGGATTAGGCTATAATCCAACACGCTAGCCTACTGCGGGTTGGCAGACTTCAAATGCCATCGAGAAAACCTCTCAAGCGTGCAGGTTTCCTCACGATGTTTTCCTTCACCGTTTGAGCATGTAATAAATACACACATAACTTCCGAAGTCAGTGGTGCGTGCCTTGGGTTTGAACTCGAGACCTTTGACATCTCAGTACACTTGTCTCACCACTAGGCTACCACAGCTCTTTATCGTCTTAGATATAAATGTCGTCAAATTGTCTGATATATCATATCATATAAATTGCATTGGTACAGTATCACTTCAAAATACAAATATGTTTGTATTTATACGTTCTTAATGCAAAAATAACTAATAAATTTCGAAATATTATTTTTAATTTAAAATAAGACTTTCCTGACAGTGCAGTAAAGAATGTATTTCCGAGCCTATGAAATAAAATCCATCGCTCAGCCTGATGACCCTATTTTATTTTACCGCTTGAGTGAAAATATATATATTTTTGACAGACAGACGTCAAAAAGGGGCGGTGTTTTTAGTATGGCAACGCTAGTATCCGGATCGGTAATTGCAGCGATAGTTTGTTTGCAAGTCAAGGTGAGTTGCCTAGCGCTTGCGGTATGTAAGAACATAGTACCACTAATACTTTCAAGTTCACGACCCACGAAAATGGGTCATTCTAGATTAGCTTGTGTATAAAACTAGATCTGTAGAAGGCTGGCGGAAATGACTAAATAAAAAACGTATAAGTTATAAAATGCTTTGTTATTTTGTTACTTATTTCGTAAATTATATCATACAAAGTTAGTTTCAATACATTATTATAAAAAAAGAAAGGAATTTGATTTTATTGCTATTCCTTTGAGCAAAAGCCTGGCAATAACTGACAAATATACTTATAGTTTTCTACTGTTTTGTAAACATTTAAAACAAAACATAATCTAGTAATTATTATAAGGTAAAAGCGATACTTAAAAACTATGAGATTATTTGATCAACATTGCAGAAATCTTTCCAATATTATGATCATTATTTTCTTGCTAAAAAAGAACACTCATTATGTAAAATGTATAGTAGATGTCTTTGTGTTTATATATACTAAGTAAATAACGTCAGGTCTTGCAAATAGCCTCCTTTTAACAGTAGGTAGGTACTTATCTACTCAATTTGAATTTCTGCTTCTATTAAACTGATCAAATGACGCGGAGACTAAGTGCCTAGGTACCTACTTATTAGATTAGGTATGATAAATTAATTACTAATAGTATGTTAACCCTTAACCTCTATCGATATTTGTGATGTATGCGGCATGATAACAAATAATATTCAGATTTTATCTCCATTCCCCTGGGGTCAGGTCAACGTGAAAGCAACAACTATGATATGTGTCTACATCATTTTATTGAAGAACTGGAATACTTAGCTTATTACTGTTTAGTTTGTGGACTATGTGTTTAGAAATAAGATAATAACACAGAGTAAGGCAGATGAAAAAGTTGATATATTTAAAACAGATAACGGACAAAGGTTCTTTACGTCGGTAAAATCGATATGTGAGAATCAATGGATGGGAGATGTGGTGTAGCCAGACAAAGTGGCGACATACATTTTGTAAGTAGCTATGTATGGAGCAATGCAGAGATTTTAATTCTCCGCTGACTCATTGACGTCTCGCCAGTGGAAAGGCACCTGACGCCGTCCACTGGTGAGATGGGTAGATGGTACCGCAATGTTTAAAAACCAGGATGGGACTGGGACTAGTAAAACGAATAGCATTAACTGAGAGCCTTCAGTAATACAGCACAGGTGGTCTACGGTTATCACCAATGATGACACGTAAACTTGACATAAAGAATACGGGATCATTGTGTTATTGGTCCTTAAGAAATATATAATCATTGTTCGATTCAATAAAATTACTTTCGAACAATAAACATAGACGCAAAAGAAAAACGATGTCACTGATTACCAATTTTATTATTAAGTCGAGACGTAGATCTTTATACATATATAAAATTTCGTATCACATTGGTTGTCCGCAATGAACTTGTGAACTAATGAACCGGTTTTAATGAAACTATGTCCAATTTGAGAGATAGATACAAGTTTGATTTTAGTCTTACGCAGAAGCTAAATACAAAGTTGCGAGCTTATGAGCTTGTTGATTATAAAGACTGACATTAGTTTAGCACACAAATTCAATCAATTCCATCAAGAACACAGTGTCCTACAATTTTTATCTAAAGAATGAAATATTTGATAATATTTGCTATCTAAGTAGTAGGAACTATGATCTCGAGTCTAACTCGACCTAAATATGACACACAAATAGTGCGTTCCCCGTTGGTGCAACGCGACGCTCTCGGGTCGTTTCCAGGAACACGCGGACGACATTATTTTTGGCAGATCTAGTAATACGATGACACAGTTATGACACACAGCATAGGAAGAAAGGTCAGAGGGATCAGTGGTACAATACTTTTCAAAAGAATTTTGATCCCTTCGCTTGATATATCTTTGTTTAAATAAAAATATATTTGTCACTGTCTGTGCTGCGTGAATTTAAATAACCTTTAATGTATCTCTGCCGGGTTTTTGTAATTCTATTATAAAGGAATAAAGAGTAACGGAATTAATACTGTAATAATATTTAAGGGAATTATACTATTACAATGAAACGATTTCGCAACTACAAAACCGTCGAATGAGTGAGTGAGTGTTTGTCTAAAATCTGTTAAAACTAATCTCATTAACAATAATTGCACATGTCAAAATTTTACGGCAAAGCAATAACAACAACTATTATATGTATTTATTTATTCATCGCAGCATGAATTATTTTCACATTTTAAAATGCAGAAACGAAAGTGAATATTTTCAAGGATAGCCGTAGCGTAAATTAATGCTCAGTTGGCATTTCTTTTTAACATATTAACATTAAAGATACAATTTAGCGTAAGATATCTTGACATGAATAATAAACTTCTCGTGAACTCAACGAGGAAAAGGTAGATTAAACTGGTGAGTAATATGACTATAAACAGTGATTTACACTTATATTGTTATTTTTATGTGTATTTAGTGGTTTCTATCTTGTTAACAGAGAATAAATAATTAAACTGTTTGACAAGCTAGCTGTTCAAAAATACTTATTCTCGAATAAATTCCATTGTAAATTGTGGGGACTTATATCATTGTTCAACGCTAACGTCGTCAAAAGCGGGTTGATAATATTGCTAATTATTAATATCTTATTTTATTAACACTAAAATGAAAAAGACGGATATAAGATTATTTAAAAGGGTCGTTATAGGTTAATTGAACTAGAATACTGTAAGACGTTAGCTAATAATTTAATTACTGTAATATAAATTGTTGTATTTCATCTGCTAATTATTATTTTATATTAATAATTAACGTTGATAGCCTAGGGTATCTGATATGTATGATAACCCACCCTTTCGCCGTTGTCGATCTTTTGTAAGTGTAGGCCAATCCTTATTACATTAAATAGACGGTAATTTGGCTAAACTGTGTAATTGAGAATGCGGCGCGAACCAGTTCTGGACAGATGGTATGACAATGGAACTGGTTCGGTGGTTGGCACCCGGAGCAGGCATAAGTTATAACGAACATTTCGTTCAACAAATCGCGTTTTGCGAGTTGTTAATCAGTCAATTCAGTTCTGGTGTTATTAAGGGGGAGGGGAGACCTATGTCCAGCAGTGGACGTATAACGGTTGATATGATGATGATGATTGAACTGTAGCTAAGGTAATTATTTAAATACCCGGTAAAACTAATTGTGTGCGTAGAAATCGAATTTCAAAAAAAGTCACGTGACTAACGTCAGAAGCGACTTCTGTTCATTTATTGGTTGATATACCACCCGCTCCGCTCGTCGATTGGACGGCCAGCGTAATAAGTGACATTTCACATTATGTCATACCACCTGAGCGAGGTGCGCGGGAGAATTTAGAACATATAATTTTAGCCAAATACCGCGATGAGTAACACTCGTATTAGTAATAGGTTTACTTCCATCACATTTATAACACTGGCCTATTATTAGACTGTAATGTAATGTTGCTGTTTTGTTCTGCTTATGAACCGATTGTTGAGTGGAGACGGTCTCCGCGATGCTCTTAATTCCTCATCAATCCATTTACTGTCCTATTGCTGGGCACAGGTCTGCTCTCACTTGAGAGGGATTACTCGCAAATGAGAGTAGACCAGGGTATAGTCATCATGTCTGGCCTTTTGTGGAATGGTAGACTTTACATGCTATCGAGAAAATCTCTCAAGCATGCAGGATTCCCCACGATGTTTTCCTTCACCGTTTGAGCATGTGATAAATACGCACGTAACTTCGAAGTCATTGTTGTGTGCGGAACCTTAGACTTCACCGTCCACTGGTCACGCCACCAGCCTATGACAGATGTGCTCTTAATTGATTTAAATTAATAATTTTCTTTGTGATTCGACATACGCCTTGTTAAGATTCTTATATAGAATTATGTATAAGAAATTATTTTGTTCTACAGTTTTTTAACTAGGTACCAACTGGCCTACATGTGGCAGTGTCTAGTATGCTCATCGAATATTCCTTTTACTATAGACAGAGTATTCGACGGCCTGCGTTGATAAATACCTAATTTAATGGACACTTACTAATTCAGCGATGGACTTTGTTGCGTTGTGTTGTGTCATAACCGGACATGGAAAAATAATCTCTATTACTTCGTTATAATGATTATCATAGTAGCAATTGTAAATATAAAAGTTATTTATTTGTTTTAGAAACAAATCCTGATAAGGTATATTTATTTTACATTTAACAACACAAATAATAAGTTACTAAGAATTATATTGTTGATATCGTTCCTAAAACAGTCAATGAAAGCATCTAAGAAAAGCAAAATCATTTATCAAGAAAGGTAATACAAAAGAGTTTTATAGTGCTAATTATCTTCACCAGCGATAGTGACCAATTTCTTTTCAATCCGAAGTCTTGATAACAGCCAGCGATTATTATCAGTGACTGATTTTATTGTCAATATTTACGTGCTCAAATGCGTGTGCGGAACAGCGAAATACCTAGACGGCGATTGTTTTTTTAATTAAAGAAGGAGGTCGTATACGTCTATTATTGCGAGTAATAAAAACTGTTTTCGTTGTTTAAATTCCAATAAAAATACGATAAACACAGTGTTCACACTCACCCGATGTGGGGCCTGCAGCAGTCGATGTACGGCAGCTATCTGATATGACAGAGGTATGGTCGTGTTGAATGTGTGATACAGCGGCCGCGGAGGTTCCCGCACATTGTACTCCATAAAAGGATCCAGGTCATCCAGATACTGTACTCGGCACACGAAGGAATCGGAGCCGATATCTCTCATCGTCCCGTTTACCCTGGTGTCATTCACTTTTAACAGTTCAATCATGTTTCGATGCACTAACTTATAAAATCACAGTTTTAATCACATTTTACACTTAAACGAACCTGATAAGGAAAATACGACGTGTTACAAAATGATGATCACGTCCAATCAGTAACTAATGATGGGAGCCGGTCTTTGATATATTTTTTAATACTTCCGAGGAGGTTTATCTTTTCCAGTGCCGATCGTGATCGCGAGCGCGGGCCGACTGAAATCCGCGTTATGTTTTGGAGAACTCACGTTTGCATCTGATCGTTGCCGTTGTTCCACGATAAGCGTGCCAGATGTTATGATTAAGTTTTTTTAACAGCACGGCTAAGGATGTGGTTTGGTGCAAACGTTAACGAAGCATTTTTTTGTATTTAAATGCCCCGTTATTTTGAAATGACAGGTAAAGAAACTGACTTACGTATATTGATATCGGCGATAGGTTTCTCTAAACAATGTAAATATAAACACAAAACAGTTTCTATTACACTTGCTCCGTTGCTGTGTAAAGTAGTAGGCACCTAGTGGAAAATAAAGAAGCTGTACAATTTCACACTTCATTCAATTACAAGGGAATATAAATAGATTTTACACATACGCGTATTTTACAAAGAATAATACTGGTTCCGTTATTATTCTTTAAATCTTTTAAATGGTTTTTATGTGTACTAGAATTAGTTGTAGGTAGGTATTAACATGTTGCTCAGAAATTATGTATATTTATTTACTTGTTTTATAATATCTACCCGTAAAATATCGTATGTACATAATAAATAAATACATTTATAATAATATGCGTTAAGTATAGTAGCTCAAGAGCTCTCTTGAAACAGTAAAATCGTAATATTTATATACAAACATGAGCATATACAAAAAATGCAACATTTCAGTCTAAGATTTATATACATATATGTTTCTATATAGATATATGATGATGAATAACATGTCGTAAGCGGTACATAAATTCTACAAAGACTCTCGTCACTGATATTCCACTGAATCCAATTTCGAGATATTCTCAGGAAGCCGTGTCCTTGATTATCAACATTGAATAAACATCATTGAATAAACGTCCTTGAATAAACAACAATTATTATTTTTTTCATCATTCGTGACATGAGTAAGATACAAGTAGTTTACAAATTCAATTAATTTAAACTGTTACATTGCACTGATTGCATTGAATATTTGAATGAAACTTCTGTCTTTATTTAGAGAAGTAAAGTTCATATTGATACAAGTACGTGATATCATTTCAGGTTTGTTAATCATACTGATGTTGATAAGTACTGTTAATTGGTGAATAATGAACATAATATGATTCATTATTACCATCCATACATTTTACAGATTTACAGTCCCATAGCCGGCCACGGGTTTTCTCTCCGAGAAGGCTCCCATAGGCATCGAGAAAATCTCCGAAGCTTACAGGTTTTCTCAGTATAATTTCCTTCACTGCCTAATCAAGTTATGATTACATACATACATACACTCACGCCTTTTTCCCATGGGTGAAGGCAGAAACTACAGAATTCCACGCGCTACGGTCCCTGCATACCACTTTTGCCTCGTCCACATTCATACATCGCGTCATGCACGCGCGCCACTACTGCGCACCTGATCTTTTTGAAGGAGTTTACCAATTAGATCCGTGTATGTCCTACGTATGTCCGAGTTAACATTAAACACGAAAATATAAAGGTAATTGTAATAATAATAACATAACCCGAAGAAAACCCGCAAAATATGTATATTATAAAGAGATAAGAAAGAAGCTACAAAAGCTTCGTAGTAATGTAAGCCCCATTATACAGGCAAATGCACTTTCATATGTTACTTAGTAAAGAGAATAGTGAAATCAAATTAGCATAGGATTTTCCAATATATCGTAAAATTCGCTTGTAAGACGACAGTTAAAGGAACTGATGGCTGCGATCGTTGGCTCTTTAATTGTCAGCGCTGTTGTCACGGACTTTGAACGCCAATTGACCACAAAAACTTGTTCATACTAATGTATCTATCTATCTGACTTAATATGCGACGTTCCGATTGATTTTAAGTGTTCAAAATTGTATGTACCTAAGTACACCTGTAACATACACAGTATAAAAGGCGGTGTGTTATTACCAGTTTTCTTTATAGGTAGTGGGATTGTGGCTACATTGAGTAGTGAGAAATTTACTGTACCACATCTGGGAACGTATTTCCTCTTAGCTGGTTTATTGGCATTAATTAGGCTTACAAGTCAATTTGCATTTATTTACTCCATTAAAAACGAATAACTTACTATAATTTAGTTAAAAGTTACTCAAGCTTGCAGGGTGTAAACCCCAATAAATGCTCAGTTTGTAATTTCATATGCTCAAATTACAATTATCTTCTGAGGGATCTTATTACTAATAGTGTACTTTACATATTATCAAATTTCCTCTTAGAAAATTAAAACTTTATTAACTTTATAGCGATTTAATTCCGTATAGCCTCGCAGGCCTTAATTTAATGGGTCTATTACGCAACCTATTTATAGTAACTAATATAATAAGATGATTTACATTATTTCTTTAGAAAAATGTCTTAGTATCTGTTCCCAAACTTTCTGTCCGGGAAATCGTTTCACGTGAGGTCAATGATCCCGGCGCACGCGCCGCTCGCTCTGTTTCTACGATTCATCACGCCTGTGATTGGGGACTCAAATAAAAAAATATTTATATATCTACTACTGATTCCGGATAGAAAAGTTTTGTAATAGATCGTGGAACACCAAATCTGCTTACATTCTCATTAGAATAAGAATTAATTACTTAACTTGTGATTTCAATAAGCAGAAGACTTATTCAGTGTTTATTGCTGATTATCAAATAGGTTTTGGGCTGGTATATGTCCTATTGAGTATTTTGTTCTGCTTTTGACTTTGTGTCTGGTCAATAAAAATTCGTTTCGCGGCATAGACCTATAAAAGACTATAGCCTATTCCCTCTCAAATGAGAGAGCCGTGCCCATTAGTGGGACAATAATGGGTTGATGATGATGATATTTACACTAAAATATTCAAATTTTATAATTTGGTGCTGTCTCTTTACTCACAGAATAGGTGAACTCATCGAGACATGCGATCCTCATGAGAATTTCCTTAGCGTTTATACAAGGTGATAACATTTAATTAATTACGAATTAGCGAAAAGTTTCGAAAAATCAGCGATACGGGTCATACAGATCGATACAGGATTCATTCTCAGTATACCACCCATTTCTTCGCACTTTGAACCATTTCTTTCATGATACAGTCATTTAGTTTTGTCACTATATTATTTTTAATAACGTGCAATTCCAAACCTCTCCAATATACATGTGTATTTTTTTTAAACTCAACGTCAAGGCTTATATCGTGTTCCTTTCTCTTTTAAACTCACCCCGGCTTCATACATGTCGCGGAGCATATATGCAAAAAACTTCAATATATTATGTACTACAGGCCGGGATATCGCGTGATTACTTAGCGAACATAACTATGTATATATACGTATTTAATAGGTTGCTATTGATCGTGCGAAATCACTAACTCATTTTATTTTTGTGGGTGTGGATTGTGTTTGTTTTTTATAAATGATATATTTCTTTCTTTCTTTACTTAAACCTTCCTCATGAATCACTCCATCCACTGGTGAAATTCTTATGAAAATCTGTCCAGAGGTTTTTTAGTCTATCGCATTTGCAGATACAGGAAATTTTTGTAATGTGTTAATGCGATAGGTCTATACGTGGGGAACGACTTGGTTTTATATATTTGTGATTTAATGTTCAATGGTATTAATTATAATGTTTGTTCGCTGTTTAGTGACCATCGGCGCTGTCGTGATGGTCTATGACCTGGCGACATGAACTCACCGCCCGCAGTCGTGATTGGGGTTACCAAGCATTGTTTGTTAAAGGTTTATGAAAGATTCTAGTGTCTTTATTTGATTTCGTAGAAGCTTCACTTTATTTGGCAAAATAAATCTGATTCAATTTAAAGTAAAGGCGTTGTTGATATTTTCGTGTTTTTAATAATATTTATTTAGTTTGTTATAATTTTATTAATGGAAATTAATAAAATTATGTAGGAGGTAGGGCATAGCGAGATTTATTGCTGAAATTGAGCTGCCCGACTGGGGAAGTACCTCCGCCTTACAGAAGACCGCAGTGAATCAACAATAGTTGTCTTTCTGCGAGTGAGTAGTGTCACCAGAGCTCATTGGGGGAGTGACTATTCTGACAGCATGGGAATGGGCTTTTGCTGTCAGTTCAGTAACTCCCTATTTAAAGAAACCTGAACGGTTTCTAAGTGATTTGGCAACGCATTTGCAAGTCTCTGGTGTTGCAAATGTCCATGGGCGGCGGTCATCACTTGCCACCAGGTGAGCCGCCTGCTCGTTAGCCCCCTTATCACCATAAAAAAAATTAGATGTGAGGCTAAATTAAGCTACTCAAAAAGCATTAAAATTACATAGTACCTACTCAAACACTTTCATAATATGTATACATTAATTTTATTATGTAGATCTCTTTTATTTTAATGTCCCTTAATTCTGTAAAGCAGGAGTCTTCAAAATTGTCCGTAATTTTGTTTCTGATAAATGGCCGTCAAAAGGCAAGATTTGGATGACACATTACTTTAAAGTTATAGGCTATAGTTTGTTTACCCTAGTCGCGTAGCTCGTATGTCTTCCGATCACGACTCAGTCAAGGTGGTAGGTTGGCAGAGTGTATTTACCTTTGCTAGTCTCTTATTGCTATTTTCGCCTGCCCGATGCAGAATTTGAAAAAAAGTGACTTTGTTATGCTTTCGAACAGTTATTGAATAATGTGCCCAAGAAATATTATATTTAAGATCAAAATTCTGTGCTGAACGGTTTACTGTTTTTTTTCCTGTACGTTCGTGTGTAATTTGGCATTTGCAAATTCATTCCATTTGGTTTTCCCAGAAAAATACATTTATCACGGAAAAAGGACGTCATGTATAGGCTATTAAATCGGCATTGATATTGACAGGCACTTTTTACATTGACTAACATCTTTACTGCATTACTAAATCCGCACAGTCAAGTCAGACAGATGTGATGTACCTATAAGCATACATCACATCTGTCGTCCTCGAAGGGTTAGGCTGAGGCCAAATGTAATAGGGAGTGGGCCTAATTCCATCAACCGGGCACGAATCCCAATTCTAAGCCAATACTGAGAATTTAATAGAAAAACCCAATAACACTTCGCTCTACCTGGGAATCGAACCGAAGTCTTCATGCTCGGCTGTTGCACTTACGCTCATCAGACCAATGAGGCAGTTTGGTAGGCACCTATGATAATACGTAATTTATATAAGATTGATTAGATAAGTTTGACGAGAAGTTTACAAACAATCGTTCAACACAAACATAAACGTAAACGTATCAATATAAATCATGTTTAACACCTATTCTTGAGTTTAAAAGCTATATTTGACAGGTGACATTACTTTGACAAGCGCTGCAAGCCGTCATTAGGCGGTATTCTATTCTAATTTCGAGGCGGTTACGTAATATGCGCGTGGGCAGGGACGAATGTAGGTAACCGTTGAGCAATACGCGAAAATGTGGACACTGGCTGGACCATTCGTGTTTGTTGTTGTCCTCATGGCTTTATATCAAATGCATTTTACCTACATTTCATTGATTTGTAGCATCACCCTGGGGATCGAGTTAAAAATGTCAACTCGAAGTCGCATCTTGCTTAACTCAAATCAACAAAAGTCAGTCAGTCGCTCAGTTCCACATGACTAGCCAAGAATCCTTAGATTCTACAGCTTGCGCAAACCCGTTTTGTGGTGTATAGCTATTTTCCCTGATGTAGGTATAATTAAGAGGCAGAACCTTGAAACTTCAGAAAGAGTCTTCTGACCAGCAGATACGTTCATTAAGTAATATTGATGTACATAATATTTGAACAAAAGATTAGTGACTTTGACATCCAGACCAACGCAATTCGTTAATTGTTTACCAATCTAAATACCACCGTCAGATCAAAGCCACATTGTTATATTTTGACCATCTTAATTATACATTGGCAAATTTTATAACCTTTATACTAAAGAATGCAAGTTCGGATTCTATTTAAGAAAGTGAAAGGTCAGATTTGAGTAAGCGACTGCAATATAGAATGAGACCACATCAAATTTATGAACAATCATATGTGGACTATTAGGAAGTGCGAAATATGTAGAGCACATTATTTTATTTTAGCGATGACTCAATTCAAGTAGGAATGATGATCATATAGCATTTCATGAACTCGGGAACAAATCCAAGGCACGCATTTCTGATTTTTTGAATTTGTGTAGTTGTAATCGTAACTCATTGAAGGGACTGTTCGTAGAGAATCAAATCGAGCGGATGGTTAAGGAATTTTGCATACAGCAGTGGCATGTGATGTCTAGTATGATGCACTAGGCAAATATATGGACATAATGAGAGGGGACCCATGCGCAGCCATAGGACGGTAAATGGGTTAATGATGATAATCAGAATGGCAGCATATCTCCGTTCATGCGTATAAGAGGTTCCCTTACATTAAACTTTGTGGCCAAAGTATTGGATCGTGACTTTCCATACGCAATGGGTTAGAATGTTGAGCTCTGATATCACATAGAATGAATATGCAAAGCATATATACATATAACAAAGAAGAAAAACCAAAGAGAAACCAAATAACATACTGGTATAATTAACGCCAACAAATGAAGAAGCGTGTTTGATCGGAATGGCTTCAAAAACACTACCGCATTGCTTAGCAGACTTATAGAGAAGCTAGGTTATGTCATAATCGATAGGTATCGAGTCACAATAATTCGTCGATATAATCGTCACGGAATCGTGATGATTTTGAATTTAATTTGCTTTGAATTTGCTACGGAGTAGTTATATTTGCAATTTGCATCTACAAAATTGAATATTTGTATTTCAGAAATACTTTTACACGTAAGTGAGCTAGATGATCCTTTCTTAACACTAATTCGAATCAGGTTAATGGTGCATATCTGCTCATTGATGTTGTAGATTAATATTTCGCTAACGAAATAAAAGTAATTCTTTTTTCTTTTGAAAACTTGACAATCTAGGTATAAGTACTGTGCTTGACGTCCTGAGTTCGATTTGCAGGTCAAGCAGAGTTATTGGCATTTTTCGTTTTGTTTGTTCTCAGCTGTTTGGGAGTTTCGGTTTGTGGCAATAGATTCGTATCCTATAACACGTGAGCTAAAGCGTGCCGGTTAACTGTGGGTGTGAATAAGTACTCTTATACCTACTCCTTCAGGAAAATAGGCTAGATATAAACTTTAGGACCTTAAACCCTTTTTAGGTAGGAGCAATTTAACATATTGGTCTGTATGTTTTTTTTTACTTCAAGGGCCGCAGACTAAGACCCGCCCAATGGTAAGTGGATATCGTACCCTAGTGATATTTAAAACACCAGAGGTGTTGCTCACGCGTTGCCGATCTTAAGTACATAGTTGTTTTACTAGTACAGTATTACCATCGAAATCTATTTTAAACTAAACTTGATATTTATATGTGCTTTCCACTTTGGACATTTTCCAGTAATCTATTGAGAAATATATATGGCAATAGATTGAAATAGAAATAGTGAACTATTTACGTAGTGCACCTTCTTTTGACTTCATTTCAACCTGGAACCTGCGAAACCCGTTGACTACAGAAGCACTTAACGTAATAGGACTTTATTATGTATGCAAATTTCTGTTTGTAAATACACTAACGACACAGGAGAAAAATTTTAAGTATATATTTTCCACTATCTCAAATCTTCTGACATACTTATAAAACATTGCAAAACACATGCATTACAAACGAAGGTATTATAAACTCATGCATGCGCTTGACACACGCGTATTTTGTACACGGCGAACGTTATTTTAAAACATATAGGCAGTTGATTTCGCACATTATTATTCAACAAGGCACCGTGAACGATTAATATTAAATTCCTACACGTTTTGTTATTTTAGCATTGTTGTTACATATTGATCGGATAATACAAACAGGCGTTATGTGATAACACAACTGCACTGCAGTACTGGCAGCATGTATGACAAGTTGTATTCACAGACGAAGCAAATGCCGATGGATCATAATGATATGTAGTTTCTACCCACCCTTATTGGGATAGGGTGTGTGTATATGTATGGACTGGTAAAGTGTTACAATTGTGGTGATAAATCAATCATTAAACTTTAGATTTTTTAGACCATATAAACCCCTGAAGAAAGCTAAGCCTCGGATTAACCACTGTATGAATAGTTATGACAATCGTTGGAGGTAAATAAGGATATTGGCATTGCTATGGAATATTGTTGAGAAAAACTAGCAGTAGTTGCTTCGTGTACAATGCAAATATATTTGCGTCTCAAGGAAGCAGACACTGATATTCGGGGAGTGGCTTGGATGATTATGCATGAAAGTATCGTTAAGTTTATTCAATTTAAACATGTTATTCATTTTAAAATTGGGAAAGGGAAGATGATTCTTGAACATACAAATAATGTATGCGAGAACAATCTAAAGCTCACCTTTTTGACAATAAACTACGGGTCCCTAAGATACCTGGCGTTGTTTGGAGAGGAGTGTAGAGCCTTGATAGTACTACTTCTTTATATTCTTTGGAGCAGAGTGTAAAGAACACATGGCAAAACAATTAACACAAAACATCTCAGTCGTCTCGTGAGAACATACCAGTTGACAGACAGGTGTAAATTGTATGGCAAACAGCTATTCCAGCCAGTATGTGCCTTATTTATAAATTCTATGAACGCGAAAATATTTCACAGCACTAGTAATTATCACGAATAATCGTAGGTGCACTTATTTTTTTGAATAATTTGCTTATGGGTCCCAAGATAGCTCCTTGGGAACGCCCAGTACAGAAGTCGTAAAAAGTCAACGATACTGGGTTGTAATTGTATCTGAGTAAATTTGCGTACGATTGGAACAGTAGCTAAAGAATCAAATTTTACGGAATAACAATGAATTATTATTGCTTATAGAAAAACATCATGATGAAACCAGCAATCCTGAGAAATATTATTAACGGCATTTGAATTCTACCAACCTGAATAACACACATCGTAATAAACTGCAGCTAAACCCGTCTGATAATAAAGAAAATACCTTCACCTAGCAGTAAGTACAATAAGGTATAATAAAGAAGATTGTTAAACGGACTTTCTACTATACATAATGTCACCTTCTGCAATTGGCATCGCCGAATGTCGATAACGCAATGTTGGTGTGATCGGAATATCTAGTACATCTACACAACTTTCTGCTTACGATACAACAGCCAACCTTACTTCCGGTACAATCCTGACGTCACTATCTATTTTAGACAGTGATGCAGTTAACTTAAAGCCAATGGTTACATCAGAATAGACATGTCATCATTTGGTTACCTACTTGATTCCTTAGAGTATGCAAAATATATTTTTTGTATATCCTGTGATGTGGATGGTTTAACTGCTGCAAAATCGTTTTTATTGTAAAGTATTGCCAGTCAAATCTAAAGGATTGTTTGCTTAAAGGTATTAGGTGTACGCGTGCGCATATTTGTATACCTATTATGTTTTTTAGTTATCTATACTAATATTATATAGAGGAAAGATTTGATTGTCCGTTTGTTTGCATTTAATAGGCTCCAAAACTACTGGACCGATTTGAATAATTCTTTCAGAATGCTACGCTATATGTGTCGAGCAAAGGCTATATTTTATTTAAAAAATAATGGGTCCCGTATGAAAAATTCAATTGAAGTTTATAATTATTTAAATATTTATTAAATTACTTACTAGCGACCCGTGAGAACCTAGGACGGGCCGTTGGTAAATAATAAGTAATTACATATTGTATTATTTTGCAGTTCAATTAGTGAGATGGTCGAATAATTAACATCTGATTAAAAGTAATTTATTTCTGTTTAAAAAAAATATTTTAGGGTGTACAGATAGTTTAGTTTAATTCAGATACCTATCCTGACAGTATTTTTCAACATTAAATAAAGTAGATTTTTATGTTTTTAGCAAATTATATTTTTTTTACACTAAAGCATCAATTGAAAATACTGACACACAAAAACCATATCAAAACTGGTACACATAACTGAGACTTTTGATCAACCAAATTACAAGACAAATTAATATAGCAACAAAAAATATACCATTCAAATTCGTACCGTTGAAAAAAGGTGAAGATGATCATTAAAATTATCTTCTGTATCTTTGGATCAATGGGTTATAATGTAACAGCGAATCTATGATGCGTTTTGACTAATAAGATAAAATCATTGGACACGGCAATAGTGAAATAACTGTAGTCTAACATCGTATTAGTAAAGAGATTAGACGATACGAAAAGTGTAAGGAATAAAAAGACCGACAAATGAATGCTCAAATCTTTTACTTACATGATTTTTATCTTCTAAACTGATTCAATTTGTTGACCTGAGTTACTGATTTATTAACACAGCTAAAATTTTCAAGGTCTATCGAGGCTTGAAATCTCATTCACTAAAAAGACATTTTTTTACATAAAAGTAAGAAAACGGAGTGAGAGAGGGGGCATGCAAACCGCAAGCAACAGCTGTGTATAAATAAATAGCTAATTAAATATGTTCTGGAGTTATTACAAGTCACTTATCTGGGAAATGTAACATCATTGATAACCCACAGCAGAGGTTAATTATCTATGACAATCGCTACCTATGTCCCACGGTCTAGTATGATAGTATTATAAAAGAAGAAATGAAGCCACATTTGTGTCATAACTTTATTTTGACTTAATTAGTATCAGATTATTTAGTGCCTTTCTTATCAGCGTGCACAAAAGATAATGATGACGCTTGCGCAATATTAGTCGTGTCCTCATTTGATAAGCTACCTTAGACCCTGAATGTAAAGATCAATCTTCAAAAATCGTAGAAGCCTGGCGAGGATAGACAGGGTCAACGCTTAGTTGTACTCAATATCGGCAAATCTTTGCGGTTTACTGATTACTAATTGGATGGACGTAAAATCGATTCATTATGCGATTTATGCAGACAATTGCTCTTCAGGTCGAATAGACCCGATCGTATCGATCCAAGGCCTTTTCCAACAAAAGTAATTGGATACTAACCAATACGCATAGTGAATCAAGTTGTAAAGTTTTAAGTATGGTGGTCATAAACGTACCTTAACAATATTGGGAATCGGATATAATAGATGAATGAATAAGAAAGACTAAATGAAAAAGATTTGACAAAGAAGAAAGTATAGCCCATAATGCAGAAAAAGAAGTTTGCTTTCTGCTCCAGGACTAAAATCTAACCGAGATATGAAACAAAATAAAATTAGACACATAACGCATAACAACCATAGCGCGGGTGTCATTTATTACAATATCTCCCTACTGTATAATATAAATATACAAAATATCCGCTGAGTTGAATTTGCTTACAATTATAATATTATCTGATATTCACGTGATGCAAGGTGTAAGTAAATACAAAGAGGATTCCGTTAACGTCACTATTCCACGTGTGCTGTTCCTAGCTAACGAGATTGGCCGTGACTTCGCGCAGTTGTTTGGTGCAATACATTGGCTATTAGCGATTTTATCAACATGAACATTATGCAGTTTTTCCTTTGCCTCCTTTTAGTCTCCGCTTTTACCGGCTTAGCGGTTTAATAATGTCTTAGATATTGTTTTTATATGAAAGATATTTTTTTATGACAATGGAAATTGTTTAGTTATACATTTATCTAATTTGCTTCAGGCTTAATCGTTTTTTATTAAACGTACTTGTGAACTGTCAAAAGTAGTTGCACGATTTGTAATTATGTCTAGTCTACAATTTACTTATTTTTCTCGCTCGAACTTACTAACATGTACCACACATTACCTAACCAAGGTCGTAGGTCAATGTATAAGCTGCGCTGAACGCAAAGCCAGACAAACGGAACAGTCGAATGTCGGAAATAATAATAAATATCAATTGTATCTTTCTTTGCTCTTCAAGTGTTAGTATTTCGAAGGTTTTCATTAATTCGACAACATTAGTATCTTCACGTAAGTATCGTTTAACGGTTTTGGTCTTAAAACCGATTTTTACTTTGGGTCTTCTGTAATAAACAGGATTCTAATTCCAAAACTGACTTCAAATACCTAGTATTTACAGATAGGTATTAACATAATTATATATATGTATATGTACACACAATTATAGTACCTGAGTAAGACAAATTGCAGATCTGAATAATTGTTTCCACCATGCGATTTGGATGAAATGTTGTATGGAAGTCTTTGTCCCAGATTTAAGCCCCAAAAGGCCGAAAAGGGAGCTGGATGTTTGTACGTGAAATCTATAGTTTCCTAAAAGAGAGTCGTATAAATAAGCAGATTGATGAAAAAGAAAATTTGGATAAAAATTCTAATCGTACGCATACGAAATCGCGGGCAAAAGTTAGACAAGTATATTTTCAGTATTGGTACAATCATGTGGAAAATGTACACGGAATTCATAATTTTAGCCTAAGATGCTATAACAAGTATATATAATATGGCTAATACATATTCTAACATAGAGGCTTTAACTCCTAAGTCACTGTCGTAAATCAGCGTTTTCCCGTACATATGTATATGTACCTACATTTCTAGACCTAGCAGCCGAAGTCCCGTACAATGACACGTTTTACACACCGCGACCCCTAGGTTATTCTTCATTTCGCAGAATATGTTAAAAACAACCGACTAACCGGTTTACTTTAAAACAACGGTCCTGGGAAGTATGAACAATAGTGCAGCACTCCATCAATTACGATTATATATGACATCATTACTCGATTGTATCGATTCGATTTTAATTGTCGATGTCGTTTTATTTTATTCTCAATGTTCAATTGCTACATTGTTCAATTTCAATTAGATAATCGTATATGCTGATCGTCTGTTGTACATTTTTTCTTTATACAAGGTTATAAACCCTGAGTAGGTAATGAAGGTGTACCATCAATTTATAACAAAACCTTATTCTACGAGCGACTTTTTTATCGTTTTCTTTTGAATAAATCTATTTTAGCTCCATATCGATTAGATTTTAAGATATAATGAACTACTCATATCTTTGTAGAGTCTACCCACATCAGACGCATACCCACATCGAGCAATATCTATTTTGAGAAGCTCAGAACATTATCTATACGTTAAGTGTATGTAAACCCACCTTAACACAATGATATAATCGTTAAAAACAAATAGAAAATTTATCATAAACTATTTTTTACGTACCATTGGTATATTTCCGGTATAATTTTTATTGTGTACCTACAAATGGTTAACATATTAAAATCGTCAATAATCATCATCGTCCAAAATCATCACCAAATTGTCGTCCGGCCTCTATTCCTTTTTAAGCGAGACAAGGATATAGTCCACGCAAAACATATATATATATACACCACAGTCCTCTGGCCACACCACATTTCGTGCACCCAAGTGTAAATACTAACTAGAATACATTGGTGAATTAACAAAATGTAACCAATGTTCACCAATTAATGTGGATGAGATGACACGCGATTATCTATGGATTAAGATGTATGGTATTGAACTTCAAACCAAAGTGACAGATAAAGTCGTCAGGTGTCACTTCCTTTGGTTTTTGTGACTTCGAATTGAAGTCCCGTTGATCTCGTGTTTGTTGTGGTGTTTTTGTAGTCTTATTTATCTCTTATGCCTGCTATTTCTTGTACTTGCTGAGATCTAGATAAGAGCTGTTGAGTTTCGTTTAATTATGCTTTTGTATGCTTCGAGTTTTAATACTTATGTTCAGAGCTATAATATATCTTTATGTAAAAAGTTTTGTAAACAAATGTAAACATTGTAAAATGCCTCAATGACAACAGCAAAATGTATTGTAACTATTGTAATATTTGTTTTTACCTTGTCCAAGTAAGTTAATGTACAAAGAATAATATTATAGGATGGAACATTATTAATAGGTTACTATATTTTAATGATGGATGTCATTTAAATTAATTGAGTTCGTGCAGTGATGTTTCATTCGAGTATTCTTAAAAGTAACCTCTAATCTGATTGTAATAGGGTCATCAAAATTCAGCCAGTGTATCGTTTATTGGCGACATGTGGCATTGCTCGCGAATTTATACTAACGGTAAAACAATAATAGTGACGTTAATGGCTTATACTCCGTGAGTCAATTGATCGGACACTTCAGTGTACCGTTTTCTTTGATAAGCTATAAATCGGTCTTCGAATGAGACAGCGACAGGTCCCACTTAGTGGTTTATTTTTATCTTTGATTTTTACTAGGTAATTCGATGGTGCTAAATCAGGTGATAACTTATAGAGACGTATGCGAAAAGAAAAGGAAATATTCTCATTGCTCCTATCGAAAAACTTAGAAGAATTATGAGTTTATTGCTGGAGGTAAGTGCTTAGACCTAAAGCTAGACGAGAAACAGTACGCTTTAATCTAGGAGGAGTCGCCAAAGGCGTCCCCTAACGGGACTTGGACCTCAACTTCGCGCGGTGCTTGGGACAGGCGGGGTTGGCAGCTTTTTCGTTCCCATTATTACTTATAGATGAATTCAAAGGTATTGGCCGTAACGGTGACGACAGTAAATTGGATCCTGGTTTATGGTCTTTCGTTTAAGTGCCAGACATTTGATTGGCTTTCCGAAACAGGGTGGTAAGGTCAGGGTAATAAATGCCTTAATGCGTAGAACGGTGAACGCGACCGTTTCACTATGTATGTGTTTGTGTGTGGTATGTCTAACGCCGTTTCGAGAATTGTTAAAGCCATTTGGGTAAATGAATGGGCCTTGAATTTGATCATTCTAATTTGGTCAATATTTCGCGTATTTTAAGGCACAATTTGGTGAGCTTGTGTTCTTTTTTATTGTGTTAATAGGGAATTATATCTTACAAACTTTGGTATCTATAATAACTATTTGACCGATTCGATTTGATTTGTCATTGGATTCTCAAAACTATACTACACAATAAACTAAATACAATTCTTGCACCTTGTGTGTGAAATCATATGTCATCATCAACTTGTACGAAACGATAGCATACCTATTTACATGTAAAACTTACTGAAGCAAATAGATACACATCTGAAGGCAACGTAAATTCTTCAACGCTAAGGTTGCAGATGCGAGTGCGCATACTAATTACAAGAAACATTAAGTGATGCAACTTGCTGATGTTTTTGTTAGAATTACTTAACGCAATCATGGAACCCGATGCGCAAATATAGTGCGATTACGTTTTGATTTATTACAGTATCGGTTGGTACCCATTGCCTAACGATCAATGCCTTAGTAAACACAATATTTTTATATAATTATGAGAGTATTGTATTTGATTTTTTCACCCTTATTATTATAAATTTATGGTCCATAATTGAAGACGTAATCCTCACGAAACATATAAAATTTTAAATAGTTTATCCAGTATCAGATATTATACGGACATTCAATTTGAGCTGAATATTTTTTTTTCATTTTTTGGGCCGCTAATATTGGAAGTCGAAATAAAACTGCGATTTGGTATTATACCTGAGCGCTTTTTCCTTAAACATCGACATTATTTAAAATCAATAATAAAAGCAAGATTATGATTGCGGTCAAATGTATTATTATAATAATTCCGTGTTCAATATAAAACTCAATTACTTAGAACATTTTGTGAATTCAGTGTGACCACACAAAGGAAAGTTAGTAATAAGGTAGGTCCAAAGAGTATTGTCATACAATTTTAATACTCTTTACGGTACACGCGTTCCTTGCTCGTTGGTCGGCGTCGTTACCATGGGCATTTCCCGTGACCACTTTAAAAAAAAATCTTTAGAATGTTGGGAAACAATGTCTTGTCAGTTAAACCGATTATTAAGCTTCACAATGCTAACCAGTGTGGAGTTCACGAGCCAACCTTAATACAATGGCGTAAGGTTGAAAATCCGAAGTGAATATTATAACAGGCAAAAGTACAATTCAGGAACCCATTGACAGGTTCTGAGGACTTCGTAACGCTTTGTCACGCTACTGTAGTTTATTTAAGGTAATTTGTACTGAACTGTTCTTATTATGAGGGATCTTTATGAAGGTAGGAATTTCTTTCTGTCGACTGATCTCGGTAATGTGTCGCTTAGTATTATTTTGTTTAGTACTTCAGTACTATAGGTGAATGGACTGCATACAATAAAGTAATTTAATACAATTACTGTAAAGATCAATTTTTAATAACTTTAAAAGTAAAGATCATTTTAACACAAAATATATACTTATTTTAATAGGCATCGATAAAATAGTTTAATAAATTTTGTCTCTTCGTTTGTTTTTTTTTATTAGCTTATGTGTTATAAATATAACCTACTATCGGTTTTAATTAATTTATTAAAGCAAGTGATCATGAATGTTATCGGAACTCTGAATTACAAAAGTTATGAATGCAACTGTAATAAACAAGCTACTATAACATTGAGAAAAAATCTTAAAATATTTTTAGTTTACTAATAAAAAAGCTTTAATATCAGGGTAGGTATCTTTCTATAACTATTTAAAAAAAACGTAACCCCGCACTAGTATTTTGTCCTGTGTCGTGGGTGCGTCAAGTGCGACTAACACAAATTTTTCACTTACACATATCACGAACCCAGACCCGGCGGCACAACTACCTGTAGATCATAAAAAATATTTGCTCCGTGCAGGGAACGAACCCACAACCCGTGACGCACAAGTTTAGGCTCACTAATCAGGTCGTTTATTACAACCTTATTATATAGATTATAAGGTTGCCCGCGCATATGTGACTACACCTTAAGAAAAAAAAAACGCGAGTAATTAGCACGAGGACGAAGTACTAATGATGAGTGACATCCCTGATTGTTTTAATTGCTATAACCGCAAAAAATCTGTTACAATGACTATTAATTTATGTTATTACTACTTATTACACAGGCCGTCATTAAAGGGTTTGTTTTAATATTGAGTGTGCGACCGACTCGCGACTGTACGCGGAAGCGACAGCGAGAGAAACAAAGTCACATCTGATGAATTAAATCACATAATAAGTATGTTGTATAGATTTTTTTCAATAATTACATTCATTCATTCATTCATGCATCAGACGTGAGATTGTCGTTGAGTGGTGGTGATTGTCGTTGATTATGACCACACTGATCAATGAAGTTAGTTATTTGTGCAAGTATCAGTGGCGTAGCGTGGGTTTTTGGCACCCGGGGCCGACCCGAAATTTGCCACCCCCTATTTTAACTTATTACTGCAAGAAAAATACTTTTCCCCCAAATTTGCCGCCCCCAAAAATGTGCCGCCCGGGGACATGGCCCCCCAGCACCCACCACACTACGCCACTGACAAGTATTTTGGTACTTTTTCTTTAGTTTTGTACTATGGGTGCACTTGTAGTATAAACATATTATGTGTATATTATTTGTAGGTACATAGGTATTGCTGCCCATGATAACTCTATTTTGTGACTTTCAACTATAACAATTACTGGAAAAAGTATTTTAAAAACGCATTTTTAATATATTGCAACTAGTAAAATTATCAATCAAGGCACGATAGAAACCGCTTGGTAGTGACACACAATATGATCAAATAGAAATAGGATAACTAAATCATTAAATTGTGACAAGAGAGCTAAAACCCTACTAATATAACTCGTTTATGTTTCAACTGTTCGCTTCACGCGTAAAGCTATCATTGAGCCTTTGCCTTACAAAAGAGTAAGGTAATTTTCTTGTCAACAACTGTAAGAAAAATATATAATTGTGTAATTGAATTATAGTTTCTTCTTGACCTTTAATTTTGAATTAAAGTAATTAAAATAACGATACAAAGGGACACTAAAAAAAAAACAAATAAATAATCGGTACATAGAAACTACAATGCTATAGTTTTGGTTCTGAAAGCATAATAATATTGAAAGGAGTATTCACGTCAGTAAATTATTGTTTTTAATTATTTGTCTGACCGATTGAATTAAATATTGGTTTATTGCGCTTGGTAAATTCAATTAAAGTTTCATTTAATTGCAATTCGAAGTTCATATAATTAGATTTTTTCAATGACGTAACAAAATTGTGTGGTTCATAACGACTAGTTATTTTAGGATGTATGAACTGAAACACAACGAAATAAGAAAAAAAAAACAGAAATAGATAATAATAAAGTCTTCGTTTTGCTCGGTACCCAGTTGTTGTAATATTTGCGTTTTTTATTAGAATCGTGACCAGAACAAGTCTGACTACATTTAATACTTGATTTATATGATCGAAACGAAGTAATCTCGAAATAACTAGTGTACACGATTAGCTAGCGTTTACTTTTTAGGAATGCTACAACGTAATACAGGAAAAAAACATCCTTGACGGATTTTTAGCTATATATAGCTTTTATTGTTTTTTATTTGTTGTATGTCATCATACTTTCAATATTATTTCTTATTATATATAGTATATTTAGAGTTTCCTCATCAATCCATTTTTGTCCTTGCCCGGCGGGGGTCTCATCTCAGATTGTGAAAGAGAGAGAGAGAGAGAGATATTTAGAGTAGCGTAATAAAACAGAACAAGTGCAATATTACGCGCACTTGATGTTACAGTCGCGTAATCGTGTTGCATGTACGTAACAATATACAGAACAGTTCTATAATAAACTTATTGACAATGTATACCATAAAAAAAACTAACTACTTTTAATACATAAAATATAATATACTTACTAATTCATTAATTACATTACAGTACAGATACGAAGAGAAGGCAGAGGTGCACTAAAGTACACCCACATTTGGCTAGTAGGTACGTATGTTTTAGACCCCATGTAATCCTGTTGCCATCAACCGGGCAACCGAACTCCAAGCTACTATTGAGAATTTCATAGAAAAACCCAATAACACTTTGCTCGACCTACGAATCAATCCCAAGACTAACGAACAGTAGACAAACGAGGCAGTAAATATTTTTGTCTAGCAAAAATGCCACACTGTGTAAACCCTAGTCGCATTTATGATGCGACATGATGGCTTTTCATATGGATATACATATAGGGTAAAAATGTCCAATATTTTTATGCGAACAGTTTTTTTAAAACTGTACTTATGTGATTATTAGCCAGTCTCTTTCGTAGTTTCCTCCTTTGATCTTTATGTCAAAGTGACGTTTGACATTTATGATAACCTGTTATTATCATGCGTTTCTAGAACACTGCTAGCCGTAGACGAGGGCCCAGAATGATTATTTATTCATGTTGCGTGGCAAAATCACAAAAGCGGAACAATTATCGTATCACTTCGATAGCTGTCACATACACCTGCTTCATTAACAGATTTTTTAATGATTTCGTAGGTTTAAAATAAACGGCATACCTATGCCATTGTAAACGAAAGCAAACAATTTTGTAATTTTCATATTGTTTGAAAGAGTATCTATGGAGTTTCTTGCCGGTTCGTCTCCATAAAATCTACCTTTTGGAGCCGTGCAACTAAATTCAACTAAAAAGCACCTGTATTGGTCTAATTGAAATAAATGATTTGACTTTGACGGTTTGAGGAAATTAAAAAGGTATGATTGTTTTAGGTGTTATGAGAAGTTTATTTCTGTTTTTATTTGGTTATAATGGCCTCGTTAGTCTAGTGGCCGTAAGTGCGATTGCTGAGTCATTCTTGGGTTCGATTCTTAGGTAGAGCTGTTATTGAGTTTTTCTATGAAAAACTCGGGGTTTAGATTCGAGTCCGGTTTATGGGAATATGTATGCCCCTATTACATACAACATACTTGCTAAATTTGGGTGTACATCAGTACACCTCTGTCTTACTCTTTGGGGACGACAGGCGTCATGGTAACTATATATGTGTGTATAATATTTATTTTTACTTAGCGATATATTATGTTATATGCTTTTATCTATTTCAAATGAATATAGTCTTCCTGGTATGCCTTTATAAAGTTTAAGTATTTATTTATGAAAAAAAAATATGTTTGTCCATCTGTCTGTGTTAATTCTGGTCCAAGAATAGATAGCACGACGCCCACGAGACTTGAAGTGTTATTTTCCCACGTATGCCTATTTATGCATATGAATCCAAGAATGTGTTCCTGTCCTACTCTTTTGTACTCAATAAGACAGGGATAACGCAAACTTTGTGTACATTTGGGACGTGGCCCGCTTTTGTATGCGTGGTCACTCCCCTAGGACTCACTGCGCATTTTATGACCAGGCGTTGCCTACAATGTGGCCAGCAATTTACATATTATAGCAGTCAGAAGCCTTAAAATATTGCAGTCACAACTTTGCTTTGCACATTTTGATAAGATTCCTAATTGAGATATTAAGTATATCGTCGTTCTTAGAAAACAACTCTCACTGTTCTTGTGCAAAGTAAGTATTCAGTTAGGTGTATTGTTGCGTGGATACCTTTAATAATAATAATTAGCAATCAAATTGTTGCATTAAAAATATGGATAATCGTTAAAATTATTCATGCCTAGAGATAAAAATTATAATTGATTAATTTCTAACCGCATTCACAAAAGAAATATCCAACGTCCGAAATAAAATCGATGGTCTTCAATCGATTTCGGAAAAAAATACATTATCGATAATAAAAGCTGACTATCACATTTCATTTCACACAAGACCGTAAGAAATCACAGCAGAACCTATACGACGATGAGTTAGTGATGAATAAGAACATCAGGTTCGTAAAGTACCTTCGAAGCAACAGTGTAATACGGTTTATCGATTGCGGTTTATCATACTTATTATATCGATTTTACTTGGAATATCGTGTGAAATACAACAAATTGCAACTGTATGCCAGTAAAATCTGCTATTATTCAGCATTTATATTCATGTGAATGTGATCCATCTATGGGAATATAATCAGGTGCCTACTATTATGTTCAGTTAACGCTGCATAATAAACTAATATTTATTCCGAAGTAGGAATTTTCAAGTAATTATGATACTTGGGTTGGGTGTATCTAAATATATGACGTCGCATGCGTGCGTCGTCGATATTGTCAAATTTGAAACCTAGTGAACGCCACAGAGCTCAATCTTCGGCTCTTCTCATCTAGTTGCTGCCAACTGCCTTCCGCAAGTCGTCGCTCAACCTGGCCGGCGCGGCGCGGCGGCCGTCCTACACTACCAACGAGTATAGTATTTTATAGTCTTTGTACACTACGTTTGCCGAGACGCGGTCTCCACTCAAGCACTCGTTTGTTTCAACTGTTATCGGTTCTCCGAGAGATGTGACCGGCCCATCGCCACCTCAGTCTGCAATCCTTTGAGCTATGTCGATAACTTTAGTTCTCAGGCAATGTTTAAAATACCTAAAACCTGTAGGTAAGTTCTAATTTGTGTATCTTCTTTCTTTTTCAATTTTAATTTAGACACTACAGTCTCATAATACTTATAGGTACATACGTAAACAGTATGTTTTTACCAACGACTGTTTTCCTATTTGTCAAAATGGATAGGTACTCGCGATCCGAATATTTATAATAATCTATATAAGTACACAAAATGTAAGACTTAATAAAGAAAACAAATTCAGAATTACTAGCATATATTTGTACACGATGAAAATTTGTATAATACACAACATTGCGCGGTGACATCACTTGGCATAATGCTGCAAAAACATCAGGTGCGACTTTGGTACTTAATGATTTTTTATGAAATATTTACGACAAAAATAAGCTTCTCTTCATAAGTGTTTGTTATTTCCGGGCGTATGATGTAATTTTAGACGACACTTTGATTAAATGTGAAGGATGCGGTTGTAAATGCGTCTTGAATCTTGATTCGTGCAGCAGACCAGCTTTTAAGGCATAGATCGTAGGGTCGATCCATATGATACACAAAGCAAATATTTATATTGGGTAAAGGTGTTGGAAATATAATATTTATTTTATGAATAAATCCTAGGCAATATTCAGTGTTCCTATTTTATTTTGATAAGACCTATAGTGTATTTTAGAACTCCATGGATCATTTACATGAAATAAATATGGAACTATTTTAAAGCTGTATTTGAACCCAAAAAATAGCAATTGACGAAGATAATGAGTAAGTCGCACAGAAAAAACATTGCTATTGAAATCTTCTAATTTCTTTTGTAAAGTCGGGCATATCGATTTATGTAAATACATTATTTTAGACACTAACATTTCCTATTTTATGTTGCAAGGCAAAACAGACATTACATTTGTATCCATAGGGATTAGATTAAAAGAGACCTTAGTTTTAGGAACAATACAAACAAATATGCGGCGCGGCGTCTGTCGGTTTAAATGATGTTGTCGGCATCATTTAGCACAGACTCTGAGGAATAGGCATGTAAACTATAGAACGTACATAATAAGTATTGTATAATTTATATACCTAGTTATAATTTAGATCTCTTAGTAATATTGACTAAAATCTAAATTATTACTAAGCACAAACTATATACATATATGTATATCTTTGTCGTTACATCGTTTTAGCCATTATAATCAACAGTTACTTTTCCGATTTGCATAAAATCTAGAACAAATTTAAGTAGATAGACTGAACTGAATTATAGACTAGGTACATTAAGTTGATTAATTACATGATGTAGGGTGAATCACCTAATAGCTGTCTAGTAAAAACAAACGATGTATCAGGTAAGCGAAGTTTGCGATATTTCTAACAGATGGACCTATATGAAACATTATTTGAACGAATAATTGGTGTTATCTGTGCATATAATTTTGTTTTTCTTGATTTCTTTTGGAATATACTCAAAATTACGTAGTTTTCGATTAGCGCAGCGGCACCTGAGTTGTGAATGTTTCTATGTATTCTACAAATACTTAGTGAATCAGGTTTATTATTATTCTTGTTATTATAGTTATATAGAATAAAAAAATATGAATTATAAACATCAAAGGCCGTGAATATTAAAGGTACCTACTACAGGAATGTATGTAGGTGTAAACGAAATTCCGACTCCGACACAAAGGACTTTTTGACAATCGTGAAGGTTTGTTTACATCTGGCTGTCAATTATTTGAATAAAAATATTGTCAATGTTGTCTCTTTTATTTAACTCTTACGTCGTCTTCCTACAGTACGGCCAGTAACTTCTTATTTTGATTGTGAAGTTATTGAACAATTTTGTCTTCAAATTACTTTTTATCTTCTATTTCCGGGGTTTTATACTATTTAATTTAAATCAAACGATTTGCTAATCGGTTATAATGAACAGCACGATTCCTATTTGTCATGTGTGCCTGACAGATACAATTGATCAATTTATGCGGCCAACTTATTAGCTATTGACTAGCTCACTACAGCATGAACAAATAGGAGCTATGATAGCCATAGGAGGTGTGATCAGTGGGCTGTGAAGTCTAAAGGTCTCGAGTTAGATCCCAAGGCACGCACCAGTGACTTTTTTAATTAAGTGCGTATCTATCACATGCTCAAAAGGCGAAGGGAAAGTCTCTTGATGAAATCTGCATACCTGAGAGATTTCTCGTTGGCGAGTGAAGTCTGCCAAACCTCAACAGGCTATCGTGTTAAGACAGACTAGATAACCGTGTCATGGGACAGTAAATAGGATGATGATGAGCTAATGTAATTGTAGTACTTCATTTGTGACAATGGAGACTGAAAACAAGAGAGGTTTTGGGCTTGCCTCCGACTTTCTATCGAATAAAGCCTATCTGGATCTCAGAACGCAGTTGGCAAACGTTAACCTTCGTGTTACGTTATCCGTCATTTTCGTTACACGTTAAATAAATTAAATGTTACCGGCAACAATATGGTCTGTAACCCTGTTATCTACCAATAAATCGATTTATAATAACATATATCTTGTTAGGTCTTTACTGTAAGAACAACTTTGAACAAGGTAACATATTTCGATAATTTAGCGTGCTGCTAATATTAATTGCTTTACACGTTTCTACATAAAAGGTGCTATAAGATATATCTTATCTTTATAGATTTATATTTATTGTATAGATAATAGTTTTGCCTCTTAAAGGATTATTTCTGAGACAAAATAAAATTACTGAATTCCATCTGAATCGGTTCAAGTGTATAGAGGTAACAGACAGACATACTTTCACATTTATAATATTAGTATAGTTTATTAATTATGAGACACATTATTCCTAATAAAATTATTGCACTTCCATATAGATATGTGAATTAGGAGATAAAATTTACGCGATCTATTAATTTTGAGGATGTCATTATGATTTTATTGATTTATTATTATTATATGTTAAATGACTTGAGATGTGATATTGATTAAATCATTATAATGTTTACAAAGATTAAATATACGCTCTTATATGCAATTTTTTACTGTCGGTCAGTGTTGGGAATCTCAAATGACCTATCCCAACGCCCAAACAATTTAGTTTGTCGTACGATGGATCTTTGAGCTCCTTAAACTTCGGTTTAGCTACATTATGACTAATGCAAACATACCGTCAGTAAGGACGGCTCAACTCAAAACATGGAATGTAGTTTTCTTTAAATTGCCGCTTTAGACAATATCGTACAGTGCTACAGTTGCGTATTTAATGGTATTATGTCTGTACCTTAAAAGAGAACATGATTCTCTGAGGTATTTTCATTCGTCTTTCTCAAAGGACGTGATATGAAAAACACCGACGCCATCAAGTAGGCATCTAAAGCATTGACATGTGAGTTTCCTTAAAAGATCAATTTACAGAAATGACAAAATTATCATTTACATATTACAGTTTATATATTAAGCAATGACATCAGGCCAGTACAAACATGTGTCCTTTATTTTTCAAAACGATGATTTTGATCATTGGTTGGTTAGTCATTGACGCATAAACTTTTTGATGTATTAAAAACTTACTTTTGTTTATGGCAATAGGCTCGCCCCTTATTACATAGGACCTAAAACATATCGGCAAAATATGGGTGTACGTAAGTACACCTACTTCTGCCTAACACTCTACGACAGGCATGATAGTATGATATGCTAGCGAATTTTGTTATTATTGTAATTAATCAATTTATTTGTAATTTGTTTGTATGTCTGGCTATTGAATTAAGTACCTAAATTGGAGAAAGCAATCTAGACTTACTATTAGCACATAGTAAGTTGAAATTCCTTTGTCATATTTCTAATTAAAAGCAAATTTATAATAAGTCTATATCATGTGAATAGCTTTTTCTCGTTCGTTTTTTCTGTATTTGTTTGATCGACAGACTAAAATTATATTAGTCCGTACATTTTCAATTAAAAAAAAAAGAAAACCCAACAATATGTTAAGTCGATTAAACTACCGGCACGTCAGAAATCGATATAAAATTTTAGTCGCAATACCATGGGGTCAACGCCTTTCCATCCGTCAGACGTGACCGTTCACATCTGAAACTCTATTATATTATACGTAATAAAATGATAAGCTTGGAATCGCAGCGAAAGAAAAAAATACAATTTATCAGCTGCTGATCTTAGTATTAACTATTTAAAGTCGATTGTGACTTTCATAGTTGTTTGTGGTTTCGAGTCGTGTTTTAATTACTAATGTTCCTCTGGTACTGTTAATAGTAAATCTAGGGATACAATCAACCTATTTTCCGTTCCGCTGATGGGTTCGGGCGGGGACCTGAACCTAAGCTAAGTAGGGTCTTAGAAGAGAAGCTACAGTCTACCTTACTGGCGCGTTAGAAATCTTAACTTGATGGGACTATCGTAACGCGTGTTGGGGTTCGACCACAAAGCAATTTATCCTATTATAACATTACCAAAATTTTAGGTTTGTTGAGAGATACGCGACTAAATAATAGTCACGTTGATTAATCGTTCGGTAAGGTAAGCTGCTACTGCTAAGGTCTATTTGGATGGGTGTCAATTCATAATTGTGACGACTGACGACCTCTGTGGCCTAGTGGTTCGAGTACCAGACTGCTGATCACGGGGTTGTGGGTTCGATTCCCACGGGGCACAAATATTTATGTCATGAATATAAGTGTTTGTGTTCGTCTGGGTGTTTCTTATTAGGTATAAGTATGTATTTACAACAAAAAAAGTATATAAGTATTTATATCCATTGTTTAGTACCCATAGTACAAGCTCTGCTTAGTTTGGGACTAGATGGTGCTGTGTAAAATGTCGCAGAATATTTATTTATTATTATTATTTATTTATAATGAGACTCTCGGAGAGTACAGTCGATCAAAAATTTAGTCTGTCACTTGATGAGCGTTTGAACGTCATGGAACAACTAGATCAATTTTCTCTTGCAATAATATTGTGTTGTAGAAATGTTAACAACCTTAGCGATAATATAATTAGATGCCACAGAAACTTTTGTCCAAACCGATAGACCACTTTCTTAGTCGACTGTACCTACGCTTAGCCATATCCTAAATAAAAATAATCAACACCCAAAAAGCCTGATAACCAGTTTATCTTAAGGATATCGTTATTGTCCAGTAATCGGGGGAAAAAAATTAATGGCAGTCGCTTCGGATTTAATGTCATAAATTAATCAGCTTTTAGGTGCACTAAAAGCTGACCTTGTACTAATTGAAAAAAAAAGGTAGGAAGCAGAATTGTTAATTATATGTTTCTATTGGAAAATATTTTTTATCATGAGTATTTAATAACTAAACATCAGATATTCTGAAGAAATCAGTCACGCTATCAATCTAAACTGACTACTATCTAGCCTTTTTGCCACAACATCAACTATATATATAAATGTTCAGCTCGTGGCTATAGATATTAACTTTTCATAGGATTTATTATGACGGCCTGGTCTAACAATATTTCGGTCACTGGATTATGGCCCTTATTGCAATTATTTGAGGTTTAGTATTTATTAATTTCAACATCAACCCATTTACTACTCTTGGGCACTGGTCTCCCCTCATTGGACCCAACCCTCAACCCACTACGCTAGCCTAGTACGGGTTGGCAAACATCTCACACCATTGCTCTGAGACAATATCTCAAGCATGCAGATTTCTCTACGATATTTCCATCACCTATAGAGCATGAGATAAATACGCAAGTAATTTTGGAAACACTGCCTTGTGTTTGAACTTGAGACCATTGATTTCATAGTCAACTGGTCTGTCAACACGCCAATAGAAATAATACCCGTTCCATTTTTCTGATTTCTGGTATCCATAATTCCTTGCATTATAAATGCGAAAGTGTCTCTGTTTGTCGATCTATCTGTAGCCTTTTCACGCTTAAACCGTTGAACCAAAGAGTATATACTCGTTGCGTTGAACTAATTCTGATGACATTTTGTATGGAGATAGTTTGAGTAGGTACCGGTAAAGGACATAGGTCTGTATACCATTTTGTCGCATAAACCATCTCTTAAAAGGGCGGTGCTGGTAAGTATGAGGAATTGATAAATTGAATCGAATTTTAACAATTTGATATAAATTAAAACGGAGAATAGAAATAAATAAGCAGTTTGATGTAAAAGCGGAATGGATAAAATAACTAATTGCATGCGGGCGGAGTCTCGGGAAAAGGCTAGTAGTAGTAAATAATAAATCTTAATTATATTGAAATAGAAATCAAAATCCTGGCTCATGAAAGCCAAATATTCATTATATGAATGGAGGTCGTGGGTAAAAGTTTTTTATATAGTAGGTAATGCACTTTATAGTCTTAAGCTTCATAAATCAAACTTTAGTTCAGTTTTAGAGAAACGTAACATTAATATTTAGTGGTATTAGCATCGGAAACCATTGACCGTTTTAAAGATACAAATATATTTTCATTAATATTTCTACTATCCTACGTAGCAAATAAAGGATAACTTACATTGATTCACACTTCGTAATAAATAAGTTACTAAAGTACTAAAGTACTGAAGTGAATATTATGTGTGTATGTGTGTGTGTACTCCTGTTGCACCTATGTTAAATGTAATTGCGTTTAAAAAATAAAGAATTAAATAAATTAAGTCGCTTTTATCTGATCGTCCTTTTGTACTTTCCACGGTGAGTGAAACCGCTTTAAGTTACCCGGCTTTCTAATCTTTTGTTAATTCATTAGGAAAGCTTGTGTCATATTTTAATTGCTAAGCGGATTGTTTCAATACCTTGATACGTACTTTCGTGCTCATTTATTTATGTACTTATATGTGGATATAGTACTAATATTGTGTAGAAGAATGCATTTCTTACACTTACGCGCGAATACTTTACTAAATATTATCATTATCATCATAGTCAACACAATTATTATCGCACTGCTGAACTCGGATCTCCTTTCCTTTGAAAGAAATAAACTAAATAATAAATAAAGTAAATAAATTACCGTACCTACTACCTAATATCAATAATAATAATACAAACGGTAACGGCGGGATTAAATAATATAACAAACAATATACCTACCAATACATTAACATGACCTATAAATGTAGTTTATTTAGATAAAGAAATATTTATTTATTTACTATAGTTCTTTTTTTTTACATTTCTTCGCATTTGCCCGTGACGTTACACTGCCTGGTCCTATCAGAAAACCAGCGCTGCAGCATTAATTCATTAGTGCTGCAGCAATACGCTGAGATAGGGTCCGTTTTTTGGCCTCGTTCGGGTTAACCAAATTTTGTCTTATTTTATAATGTCTTGTTTTGTTTTTTTATTTTATTTTATCTGTTACCGCTGTTACTACTGACGAGGTCAGAAAAAAATGTGTTTCTTTCTTCTTTCTTTCTTTACTACGTAAATTCAGTAAAAAAATAGTTTTATTTCATTTTATCAAAAAATTATTACCGATGATAACGATTTCATCCTATATTGTGAATTGATTTAGAATCACTGATATTTAAATACAAGAGTTAGACAACGGAAATAATCACTTTTAGTGTAAAAACTATCACACTCAGGCTTAGAAGATTTGAGGATACCAATTTTAAAAGAAAATTCCTCTCTAATAGTGCAATATTCAAAAACACTACTTATTTTAAGTAGTTAGGCAGTCCGCAAAGCGAAAGAGCCACTTCTGAGTTATATTAAAGCACCGAAATAATATATCAGGGCTACATAAAATTGTGCAACGTTCAGGTATTTGGCCGTATGTTAGTATTAATAAACTCAGCCTTGCATTTTCGTTTAATGATTCGTATCGGGTGTGCACGTCATTTCATGAAGGCAGGAAAATCGCAGTTGCTGCGTATCGATCAGCGATCATCCTCTACACAACAGGCCTGGGTTGTGCTGTGATAGGTACTTACAACTGCTTGTGGTCTTTGTACGTAATTCCAGGTCTGTATTTTTGTACGTAAAGGTGGTGATAGACTTAAGCATTTACTTGTAGTCATTTTAACAGAATATCGATCGTTCGCCGTTTTTAAGTTTGTCGAACTGAACAACGAACAGAGCAACATCGCTATGAACAATTTCATGATCTTACTAGCGACCGCTCTATTCGTTTTTCCTCAAAAAAAAAATCTTCACGAAGATATCAGACTTGACGGTCGTGAGTGAAGCATTTATGCTGTTGAGTTACATGAAAACATAAGCAAAATAGACAAACTGGTTGGCTATCTAATATGTTTCGTCTTAGAAATGGTACTTTCGCTAAAATACTCGCCAACACGCTCGATAGAATGCTTGTTAAAACCATCCGTTTATTTTTTTGTAACGTAACATTCGCAAGAATGCTCATTGTGTGTATGCTCAAGTTTATCAGCACCTTAATGTTTTAATTTGAAAAAAATAACGAACGATAAATGAGAGAATTTAAGGTCAAAGCGAACTCAAATTAAGAAGATTTGGATGCATAACGTAGATCTACAAAATTGTTTTATGGTTATAATAGGTTTGCGCTGTACAAACAGTTCGTCAGATGCTATGCGACACTGCGATCTACGATGGAATAGCATTACATAGAAGAAACTGATTCTAGATTAAAAGATACCTATGTTGTTTTTATAGGGGAGGACCCATACAGATTAATCCATTGTCTTGACATTTTAAATACTAAAATTTTATTCGGACATTATAATACAGCGACATCTAGTTCCAAGCTAAGCACCGAGGTTTTGTGTTAAGGATACTAGATCGCTAATATATTACATAGATATATATTTTTTGGAAATAATTATTATACGTAGATCATAGATATCCGCGACTTATCATCGATAGACATCCGCGACTTATCATCATATAAACAGTTGCTCCTACCGGGGTTGGACCCCGGCGCTCATCATCAGGTCGTCACTACTGATGATACAAACATCGGATAAGTAACGATTTAAAAAGCTAAATAAATCGCGTTTACTTTTATATGTTTTCGTATCGTGTCGGTGTAACGTCCTCTTAACATTATTTCTAGTAACCGGTTGATGCAAAACCTGTCCGTTTTGGGCCCAGCTCGGTTACGGTACAGGTTCGGTTTTCGTTTGTAGCAAAAAATATATAATATACATAATATATTCTTGCAGCGAAAGGCATACTAAGTTTAAGTGGAAATGTTTTCTATGGTCGTCGGCTATATTGTGTTTTACATGACACGACAAGCTTTCCTAATTTATGGAGACACTAGCTGTTGTCCGTGACTTTGTCTGCGAATAATTAGTTATTTCTAACGAAAAGCTTAATTATAAAAGGTATACGGTGTCTTTTAAGAAATTATTGATTTTCCATACATAATTCCATCACTCTTTTCGTCTCCTCAGTGGTTTTGCCCCGAGATGACTTCCGGGATAAAAATCCTGTGATTTTCCCTGAGACTCAAATTACCAGCATTACAAACTTCATCTAAATCGGTTCAGTGATTTAAGCGCGAAAAGTAACCGACAGATATTATTATACTTTTGTATTAATAACATTAGTATGAATAACACTGATGTCTGATATGGAGAACGTCAGACGACAAAACAGAAGTTGGTATATTGTAAAGACACCGCGGATTTATTGTAAAACTTTATTCTAGGAAGATATTCGATTATAATCATGTACATCATTTATACGTGATTGGTATTTGAGAAAGTATCATAAATTTTGTTAGGTATTGGATTTTCTTAATATAAATACCTATAGGTATGTTTTATTAGTATAAAGAGTATAATATACCAATGTATGTTTTCACTTATTACACATTTAAAATCCTCACAATCTACATTATATTAACACTAATTATATAAACTTCGGTGTCGGATGGATATAGATAATCTTATTACGATTAAAAAGTTGTCCCAAGGTAGCATTAAAATTAATTATTATCTGTGGGTATAGTGCGCCTATCAAGATAAAACAAAACAGCATAGAGTTCATATTTCGAAACATTTTTTTATAATAATATTGAAAAACATACCTAATCTAGCTTTAAGCCCCTCACTAATAAACAAAGCTCAAAATAAACAGATTAAGAAGATATTGTTTTTTTTATTTTAAGTCGTATATTAGGGCTTTCTTTATGTCTGTTTTCACACATTGACGACGAATACCCAGAACTAATCAGCTGCTTTGTTTGTTATCAACGGCTAACACCTTGTTTTCTCGAAACAAAAAGGACTAGTGGAATTTCCCCTTACAAAATATCATGCCTTCATCCTTTGTTTACGTGTAAAAGCAATAAAAATCTTATCGTCCTCGAACTCGAACCGAAGACCGGACGTCTCAAAAAACGGAATGAATGAACAATGTTCTTCCTATATACGAAGATAAAGCGTAATGTTTACCTGAGGACTCGGCTCTGGATAATTGGTAGGGGAATATTGAACTAACAATGAAAGAATGTGAGACAAGATATTAGACAACTAAATGAATTCAAAACCTACATTTTATATGTGTGGGCTTTCGCATCGATATATTAAAGAATTACAAAATAAAAGGAGAAAGGCGACATTTGTTTTTTATTTGAAACAAACAATTGACTGAAGTGAAACCACGGAATTAAAATATTGGCAATAAAAACTATTTCGGTGATATCATTTAAATACAATATGCAAAGTTTTGAGGATACTTATGTTAATGGAGAAAAAACCTTATTTACATATCCATTTTGATTGAAATGTTTTGAATCCTTAGCACGGTTGATAAAAAAAAATAGATTTGGAATGATTCTCTCTGTGTAAATTTTTAAAGCATATTTTTTTCCTTATGGTAGAATTTTTTTTTGTAAATTGAATAAGTTTTTGAAATTAGAGATTCTTTATTATCTTAAGCTTAAGATCATCAAAAGGGATCTTAATTCGTAAGCATGAATCTAATTTGAAGGGTTGTCAACTTGCGAAAACTGGACCTTATTACTAACTCATCGTTAGTTGAAACCATACAACTATTAATTACAAACCTACATAAGTACTATTTATTAGCAAAATAAAACCTTGACTATCAAACCAGTGAAGAAATAATGTAACTTTTCCAATTCAATTATATTCCTTTTTTATTGACATTTTCTTACATGTTTTATTGACATGACTTGTCAGTTTGCAGTTCTAAATTATAGGTATTAGGTATTGTAGGATTGCGTATTATTTGACTATTGACATAATATTGACAAAACACATGTAAAACCTACGAAGCTTACACAAGCTAACTTGACTGTTTTATATGTATAGATGTTAAAATGTTCAGAGACATTTACGAAATGATGTTTTTTTTTAAACTAGAGCACTAACGACCTCTGAGAAGAGACGTCAAAATAAACTTATAGAGTAATATTATTTTTTAAAGCAACACACAATAAAGTAGGTGCCTGGAATGGCAATATAAGGTAAAATTCATTACAAGTTTGAATTTTATTGTATTTTTATATAAGCAGGTATTTCAATGACTTTTTGTCAGCTTAGTTAATTGTGCTGGTTTATAAGAAAAAAATAAAAACAAATAGGTAGATTGTTAAGAATACAAACCTACATATTAGGTACCCGAAAGTCACATATCATCATTCCATAGAGTAAACATTACTTTTGTTCAAAAGAATAAATTACAACTTCGCTTTTTGTTGCTCTGTATTCAATATTTTTAATGGTATTTAATATCGCAAAGTATAATAAATTATTATGAAGATAAAACACAAACACAGAATCATGATATTAATAGCAGATATTTGTATAATAATTATTTTAAATATTATTTTTTACCAAACTTTTCGACGCGTAAATTTATAGCTAAATTCACGAATCAAAAAACATGAGGACAGTAAATAGAGAAGTCCAACAACACATATAAACAATAGGAAAAATATTTCACCACGACGTAGGTACAGTAAGAAAGCTCGTGGATAAAAAGGATAAAAAGTGTACAAAAACCGGCTCCAAGTTCAAAAGTTGCGCGTATATTATATGTGGGAATAAATTAGTGTGTGTCACTACCTTTAGAGATCAGACAACAGTGTGTTATCACAATATTCACTGCATTGTTGTTTCCAAGTTTTAGGGTGCGACAGCACCGGCGGGAGCGCACCAGACTAGACACTGATACCGAGTCATAAGTATTACTGAAGAGCTGCGAGACAACTCGCCTCAGGTACAATTTTCACGTCTTTATTAACCGGTTATTCTGAACGGGTCGTTATTGTAGTAGCGCCGAGCAGCCGTAGCCACCTATTAGATATGGTAAGGTTGTATCGAAAAGAACATTGTATCACATCGTCCGGCGTGGAAGAAAGAGATGAAAAGTGAATGACTGAACCTTGGCATAGAATAACTATGTTTACGCTTAGAGAAGCCTCATAATCTCATAATACTTTATTGTCATAAGTAGGTTAAAAATATTTCTTAAATCTAACACCTATTTTAAAACTCATACAGACAGATTGTATTAGTAGGTACCTAATAGAAGTAATTGAAAAAACTGACACATTCATATTTTTTTAAACTTAGTAAATTTTTGAGATATTATTATTTTAAACTTCCATATTCAAATAATATATTATTTCATTTTTTGAAAGGTAACTTAATCTCTTGGCCTGTCGTCTTAATGTTTAACGGAACGGTAGTTAAAGTTTACTTATTGTTTATTTACATTATATACACCATATACGTATTACATATATACCATATTATTTTTACCTACAAATATAAGTTTTGTTTTGTTATCTTGAGGTTAGTTATAGTTCTTATTTAATTTAAATAATTAAACCTAATTTCAATGTCATTACTATTAAAAAATAATTGTAATTACAGTTTGAATTTTCAAAACTATTAAAAATTAACCTCGTGCTTATTTAAGCAATTATTATGTTCCTAATTCATTGTGTCAGTTGATCTTAAGTTATAATTTTTACATCGATAAAACTCTTAGAGGACATAGATGATTAGGCTAACAACATTACGCACAGTTGTACCGCACCGTCTATTTATTTTAGTCTTTGTAACTGACGTCATCGTTGTAAAATGTCAGCAACGCGCACCAGTATGCCGTCTCTTTCTGGCGCCGAGCTCCCATCCATACCAGACCGTTTCAAGGATACAGTGCACTCCTCAGTTCACTGCTCCCGCTGTTGCGTTGAAGCCTTACTCTGCGCATGAGTGTTCCAACGTTTTTTTTACTTCCCGAAGTCATATAAATATTTTGAGGCTGCGATTTTTTATACTCAAATCTATTTGGCTTCGTAGGTACATAAAAATTATTTTGCGTGGCTTTTGAGTTGAGTTGCGTCATTAAATTTGGAATTATAGTCGTAAATTATGACTGTTATTATTAAAATTAGGTTTAGTAAATTAATTACGTTATGTCCACGATCAAGACTCAAGTCTCCATTCTTTTTTATTAAAATGGACAAGTTTTTGTACAGCCAGCTGATGTTATTAGCGGCGATCGCAATTTATTTTAATGGTCTGTGTAAATATTTGTCCCTATTCATTTAAAAATAGCCGTGCCCTCTGTGAATAGGAATTTTATTTAAAAAGTTAAGGTATTCATTTTATCAAATAAAATTTGTGTTATAATAATAATAATCGATTTTTAAGGTGGTATTAATTATTATTGACTTGAAATGTCTTTGTTTCGACGCTTCTTATCCTGCTTGCCATATTTGAGAAATGGAAACCCTATTCATGAATGTTACGTGATATAAAAATTACCACGCCTGCTGTGCAGTTATAAATTAGGGTTGTATGACATGACTCATTGAGATATCATAGATTGAATGCGCGATCGAGATGAGTAACGTTAGTAAGAAGGTACATTAGATAAATATGGAGACTATTAACCTAAGAACAATGGTAGAGGGTTTATGACTACGAGCAAACGCTTAGATCTGAGTCATTGGTGTCTAGGCTATTTAGTTCTAGTATAGAATTAATAGAATAAAATCTATTGACCATAATATTTATTATATTTAATAAAAGATCTAAATTTATCTATGACGGTAGATTTAAATAGTTGCATATATGCACATTATAGTAATTTTTGTTAATAACAATAAGTTTAGTATATTATAATCTGTACTACTCACTTGATCTTCGTCTCGGTAATCGATGATATTGCTTCTGAAAGAAAATAAATTATTTATATTAATATGATATGGCCGAAAATAGTGTTAGACAATAGTAACTTTATACAACAGTAACTTAGTACCTACATTTAAAAAAATGTAAAGCTTAAGTCCAATGCATAAATTTACTCTTGATTGATGCTTGACAAAATGCTCTACCACACATTTTTTCTTTATCTGCCCAAATATATAGAATCCTGGGTACGCCCTTGAATATAAATACATATTATACATATGTATACATTGGGAAAAACTTTAATATTCCAATTGCAGATTGATAGCAAAAGTTTTTTTTAATATACCTAATTAATTATACGTACCTACGTTTACTTCATTTAGGACGACCTATGATCAGCGTAGCGGTATGAAAGCTTCTATGGACCCCAGTTTGTATCCCGGCAGATGTACGTTTGATGAGCACGGATTTTCGTAACTGAGGCATGGATGTTTCTATGCAATAATTTTCAAAAATATATCTATGTAGTTTATCAACCATCTAGTAACACACGCCTTATTGCTTAGTTTGGAACTAAATGGCGCTGTGTCATATAAAGTCCGGATATATTTATTTACTATCATGTCATTTACAGTCCCACAGATAGGCATGGCTCTTAGGCTTATAGTCTACGTAGTATTGAAAAAATCTTCTAGATAAGTAGTTGTAGTCGTGTTAAATAACTTTGATGAAGTCGATGCACTGTTGATACCTTAGTGTGAACAGACCCAACATGTGAAAGTTCTTCGAACACGGAGTACTCCAATACCATAGTTGGAGAGCACTTTGTCCGGTTAACGATTTGTACGTGTTGTGTTCCTTTGTAACGTTAAACAATATTTAGTGCAATATCATTTTATATTACACAGCATTAGAACATCTGTATTTGGCAAAAGACGTGGAAATGTAAGTATCTAAACACATTTCGAAAATGTTAAGTATTTACTTCGTGTATACGAATGAGACTTGAACATAAAATATTATTTAGATCAATATGTTAACATAAATAAATATTTCCGGATGTTATGACAAAGCGACATCTAGTTTAGAGCTAAGCAACGAGGCTTGTGGAATACGGATACTAGATGGTTGATACACAAATTTTTTTTTGTGAATAAATGCTAATATTTTTGATAGAAACTTCCATGAGTCAGGTACATATCCGTGGTCATCAGACGGACACCTCTGACTGCTATAACTCGAGACCCTTACCACAGAAGGCTGCCTTGAGGTACGCCGGGCTAATCAGGAAAGACCCGAAGTCTCATGGGTCAAATGTATGTATATGAAAATGTTTCTACGGTGGTTTCAGCTTGTCACACTTAGTTATTTCTTATTCTGGATGGATACTTTTCAACCAAATTCAAATTCAAAAATGGCGTACCTTAAAACATTAATTCCTTACCTGGAACGAATCTTCTTGATAACTGGCCGTTGCGCTGTACTGTCATGGATTCTAACTTGCGTTGGATCTATTTCTTCGCAAGCGTCGTCATCGAATGGCGTCTGTCCAGTTCTTCTAGCTAATATCGAGTCCATAAATGGACTGTATATTTGTCCAGAAGTGCCCAGGATATCGTCTATGTCAGTGCAACGAGATATGTATTTATTAATGTCTTTTTGGTAAGAATTTGTCTGCATTCGTCTAAATTGGTGGTTGTTTTCATATGGTGAATTGCGGCCTCTATTATAATCTTCGATTTCTTTTGGCGTCTCCAAACCCTCTGGACTTCTCCTAGCTCCTAAAGGTTCATCATCTGGTAAATTTAGAGGGAATGGTGGGATATGCGTTGGTGGAACGTAAACTTGCACTTCGGAGTCAGATGAATCACTTTCTTCATTAGGTGGAGGAGTAGGTAACTTTTCAATACCTTCTGGAATGTTTTTGTCACTTGCCAACCACCAAGGCCTTTCACCAGACTCTATATGCCGTATTCGCCTAAGAGGAAAGTTTCGCTCGGAACCAGATTTACTCAATGAAGCTGATTTACTGAGACTCTGATCTGGTTTGATACCATTAGATGAGTTCTCATTACTCGTGGCCCACCAATCTTTTTGGTCCCCTGATTCAACATGGCGGACTTTGAAAAAGTTATATTTCTCACTTTTTTCACTGTCGCTGGACGACTTTCTGGGTGGACTGAGTCGTTCAATCCCTTCCGGAATATTAGCGCAACTGTCTAACCACCATGGTTTTTCATCGTCTGCGAATTTACACTTCTTAAGAAGTTTGTTTGAATTAGAATTCTCTGGCGTGTTTTCATGAGATATTTGGTTATCTTGTTTGCTATCGCTGTTAGATTCCAGCCACCACGCTTTTTCTCCTGATTCTACATGTCTTATTTTTCGAGGAATGTTCTTTTCCGAAGGAGACTTTTGATTTTCAATACTTTGCGAGCTGTTCTTTTTTTCCGAATCGGAATCCAACCACCACGCTCTTTCACCAGATTCTATAGGTCTTATTGCCTTGAGTTTAACTAAATTGTCATCGTTAGATGCTATGATATTGGTTGTATCATTTTTGCCCTTGCTAGACCTATCGCTTTCTGTAGTAATATTTGAAACATCTTTGCCTGTTGACTCTGAGGTAGAATTTTCTAACCATCGACTATTGTCACTACTTTCTTGATGCTTCATTTTAAATAAATTGGTAACAGGAGCTAATGCACGTATGAGGAACGATTTGGCCTCCTCAGTACCAGTTTCATTCTTTTGGGGAGATATAGGAGAAGATTGTTTTACTGACCGGTCGGTTGGAATCGATAATTCATCAGCTGAAGTTCTGGAAACTTCATTAGTTTTGGATTTAGAAACAGTTTCGTCTTCACTTACAGACGATTGTGTAGATAAAGTGATACTTGATTCAGGGCTTGCACTCTCTCGCGATTTGGAATGTTTCAATTTAGAAGGTCCATTTTGTAAATTACTACTTGAAGTACTTTTCTGCGAACTTTTTGGTGGAGATCCTTTTTCATTCGCTTCACTTCCTTGATCTGAATCTGTAGAGCTTACTGATTTACTTCTTTTCTTAATAATCTTCTTTTTAGAACTTGAATCTGATGTCGAGTCAGTGCTACTTTTTCTTACTTTAATTTTTTTGGTCTTGATAGCTCCTTCTGTTTTTGGTGCTTGTGGAGGTAATTGACTACTTGTTATAGTAAATTCAGGCGATACTAATTCGGTAGAAGCCTCTGGGCTCTTTGCGCGCTTCAATTTTAGGTTGACATTTATTATAATTTCTGATGTATCATCTCCTCTGCTTTGTTCAGAAGCATAAACTGTAACAATATCTTCATTGTTTTCAGCTACATTATTAGTTACACTACTACTTCTATTGGTTGGTTCGGACAATGAGTTACAACTCGAATTCTCCCTTTTCTCTGGCTCTGTGCTGTGACTTCGACCAGTCCTTTCACTAGCCGAGTACGAATTGCTTCCGGAGCTTTCCCTCAAATTAGAATATTGTGTGGAATATCTACCAGCGTATCCTGTATAGCTATTAGAGTTTGGGGTATAATATGACCAGTTAGTCACACTCGTGCGTGCTGTGTTTCCAAATCTACTTGAGCGAGTTGAATCATCAAGTCTATCTGACTGAATTTCTTTATCTAACATTTCAGGTTTCTTTTTAGGCCTTGTTAGGGATTTTTCTATAGTTTTGGCCATATCTGCCCTTCTGCTTCGCACATATGCAGAAGAACCGGGTGGGGTTGGAGAAGTATGACGTGTCACTACAGCAACCGTTTCAATCTCATTTTCTTCTCTTTGTGTGTTATTAGAAATACAATTTTCACCATTTTCACTGACTGGTTCATTTTGCACTATTACTTTTTCCATTATTATAGGTGATTGTGATACTGATTTTTCTACTTCACTCTTTATAGAATCTGTGTGGTTTACTGGAGATACGGAAGTCCGTTTTACAGTAGGAGGACTTCTTAAATAATTTGAAGACAATCTATTTGCTATAGCGTATCTGTTTATAGTAACTTCTGGTTTCGCCTCTGCTCTAGATGCAGGTCGTGTGTAATTTGTAGTTCGAGGATATAACTTGTAATTCGACAGGCTATTATAGCCTGAAGACTTGTCAGTCTTGCTTGGAATGTCTTTGTCGTGATCCCCTGGGCTAGGATCTCGGCTTTTATCTTTGAACGTTTTCGCAGTTCTCCTTTCCGGGCTTAAGTGCCGAGAAGGTCGGCTCAGACTATATTTCGATGTCGAAACGGGACTGACGTCTCTACTTTTGTTGGTAGTAATAGACGGCACGGTGAGTTTTGTAAAATCTTTCTTTTCGTATTTAGATGTCGGTTTTTCTGTTTTAGTTGTGTTGTAGGCATCGTATTTTAAGACTGGTTTTTCAGTTTTAGGGCTACTGTATGCATCATATTTTGAGACAGGCTTATCAGTTTTAGAACTATTGTATGCGTCATATTTTGAGACAGGTTTATCAGTTTTAGGACTACTGTATACATCATATTTGGTGGTAGGTTTGTCTATCTTACTCGTGTTATAAATATCATATTTAGAGGTGGGTTTTTCAGTTTTACTGTAGTTCGCATAGCGGTTGGCAATAGTCGAGATGGGAGTATCTTCTTTAGTCGCGCGCTCCTGAGATAAGATAGGGATACTCGATGACTTGTAGGATGGTGTTGTGTTGAGGTACTTTGCTGTGACTGTGGTGGGCCGGTCCGTGGTGCCGCTTGATGAACTCCTTGCAGTGTCACGATTCCGACCATACGACGATGAATCATACTGAAATTAGAAAGAATTCCAGTTTATATCTACGTCTTTAGACAAACTCGACATCAATAATAATAATAATAATACCTATATCCGGATATTTATATAGAGTCATCTAGTCCCTAGCTAAGTAACGAGGCTTGTGTTAAAATTGTCGGCAATGTAAATCGGGCCAACCTATGTAGGTACCTATATAAGAAGCGCAAGAAAACTGACAACGTTGACCAATCTATTCTAATCCTATACATATATTGTCGACGATGGTATTATGATGGTCACTTCGTGTGAAATACTGTTTTCGTGAATGTCAGCATGGTTGAGTAGAAACTTACAGCCAGTAAGCAACACAAACGTGCTGTATTCTGTTCCTAAATCAAGCATTGAGCAATGTTTACACCGATTTAACTTAATGCGAGATCCATATTTTTCGTTCAACACTATCATATAAAGCCGTTCCTTTCACCGTTTTATAAATAGCAAAGGGAATGCGTGCTTGTGTGATGCTTGCACACAGGGAGGGATTCTACTGAGCCCTTTGCTCATATATTTAGGTGCTCGGAATTGATTAATCTCGGGTTAGAGCTTGGAATTCACAGGCCATTTACTAGTATTAGTTGTAGAATTTCGTGAAGTTGTGTCAGACTTTAGTAGTTTTAATTTCAAACAATACGATAATCATTGTCATCAACCAGTAGGGGTGTAAATTAGTGGATTGTTAATAACTATTTATTGTCCCACTGTTGGGCACGGATATCCTGGCATTTGAGAAGGATTAGACCATCACGCTAGCCAAGTGCGGCAGTTGGCAGACTTCACACGCCCGTATGGAATATCTCTCAGGCATATTGGTTACCTCACAATGTTTTCCTTCACCGGCTGAGCATGTGATAAATACGCACATACATTCGAAAATTTAGTTTTAAATATTCGGTCGGAAATGCCGCAAAAGTGGAATAGAACGCGAGACCACTGGCTTCACAGTGTATTGGTTACTCCGCTAGGCTATCACAGCTTATTATTACACTATAAAGATATATTTCAAACAGTTATAAAACAAAGATATACAATCTTATACTTCACAACTATTAAATTAAATTAAACTAAAGTTAAATTAAAGTTATACATGGCAATTTTGAGGTACAATAAGAAGGATCTGCTGACCCCCAAACTAGGAAGTACCTGTCTTGGGAAGTCTTGGGAATCAGTAATGTTTCCTTTTTATAAACATACCCTGTGCATAAAACATAGAATGTATTATGTATACATATTTTTGTTTTAGTGTTATTTTGTTGTATGTATATTTATAATAGTAATTAAGTATAACGTTTGAATTGACGATTTATAGTTTTCCCTCTTTGAAGTCAAATTTATGTATAAATATAAATACTTATATATTATAATATACAATACTCACATAGTTTCTAAAAGACATGTTGCCAAAACATCAATTTTCTTCCATTAGGCGTGGCATTACATGGATCCAACTCGAGAAAAATCTGTAATGAGATTAATAATATTGTTTTTAATTTAAATGTCTTGCTGGTATGACTGTAGAGATAGAAATAATATGTTTTTTTTTAACCAGGGAAGAAACTAGATAGTGCCGCCACTCTCTCCAGCGTTTAAGTAAAAGAAAACTCAGAAATAGATAAATAAAGGTTGGGATTTTCACAAATAAGACTACAAGAAATCTTTACTAACTAAACTTTATCTACTAATAAATATTTTTTCATTTTTAATAATAATTAAAGTGAAACTGCCGCCCAGTGCGGGTGCAACGATTTCCTCATGATAATAATAATATTTTAATATAATATTTTCTGGACATTATGACACATCGCCATCTAGTTCCGTGGTAAGCAACGAGGCTTGTGTTACGGATACTAGTTGGTTGATATACTACATAATAAACTTTTTTATAAATACATACATATTATACATCCATGACTCGGATACAAATTTTTATGCTCATCACACAAACATATGTCCCTACCGGGATTCGAACCCGGGACCCATAGCACAGACGGCAGTGTTAACTACCGCTGGACTAATTGGGTCATAAAATGCTGTGATAAATACGCACATAACTTCCGAAAAGTCAGTTGTCCGTGCTTTGTGTTCAAACTCGAGACTTTTGACTCACAAGTCACAGCGAAACTAAACTTAAAACTTAACCCTCAAGAACCACTCTACCGCCCATTAGGCAAATAGGTAATCTTTAATTGAACTTAAATGAGGTACAGACTAGAAAATCTGCTATTCGTTAATTACCTAACAAGTTTGTACAGCGCAGTAACGGTCGAGTAAGTTACATTTACGTATGTAGGTATATGGTGGTACGTACCACAGTCTAGCAATTAATTTAATTTTACGATTAGCGTTAATCCAGTATGCCCGTGGATTCATGTACAAACAGAACTAGATATACATGGCCAGTATATCAACTGGGTCGGGCCTTCGTTCTTGTTCCTAAGAGGATGATTACGACTCTTCCGACTTTATCTGCAATCCACTGTCGGTAGACAGTTTGGGTACAGAATAGGACAGGGTAGCTTACGCTTGAGCGACACCTTTATGTTGCAAACAACTATAGGCTATGGTATCTGTCAGATAAGACAATCAGGTGGGCTTTTTGCCACCTTCATAACCATAAAACGGAAAAAAAATATGAGGGGGAGGAGATCCTTGTTTCACAGTGTGTCACATGGATCACATGATGGGGTTTTAATTTTTGGTAACCCAATCATTTTTTTTAGGTACATATATTAAAATCAATCTGATCAACTTCAGAATGTATATAGATACCTACACTAAAGGAGGCTTGTCTCCAGCACAGCAGTGGGACTGGTAGTGGAATTTGAATTTAATTGACATAAGATTCATACTCTGAGCTGGTTTCTGTATTTCTTCTCGGATGTGTAGTAATGAGGTTTATATAAAACAAAAACTTTATTCACTAGAAGGTGTTACTGGAGAACAATTTCTTAAAACAATTAACTATCATTGTACATTGATACTAATGCCATATTCATCAACCGCATATATTATTATTCCTTAACAGTCTTCAGTAGAAAATGAATGAAAAAAAAAAAAAAAACGTTAGGAGATCTTACTAAAAATAACAAAGCATACAATACCTTGAGACTCTACGTAAATACACAACATAGTAACTATAAGTATTCACATTATACACACGTCAGCGCAAGTAATTCTAGTCTTTTTTTAGTTTGAAAATAGAAACGTTTTTAGTTTCCGGACTGACCTATATCGATTGAGTCAATGAACAAAAGATGGATGGTCAAGTTCCTTACATTCCTGGACTACGATTCTAAACTTTATTCACTTAATATTAAAGTTCGGTTTGCCTTGCGATTGTTTCCTAATTATTCCGGTCTATGTTTTGCGTCTGGCGTTGTACAGAGATATAGATCAAGCTGACAGATACAACGAAAATATGTACTTGTTATTTATGTTGTAATTGTCGTGAATGTTGTTCTAAATACTCTAAAAAAAGCGAAAAATATAGTAAACATGTTATTTTGTTTTTTTAAACATGAATGACCCCATATGGATTTCCTCCCAGATAAAAAATATCCAGACTCAAAACATCTGCATTCAGGTCAAACAAATATTTGTTTCGGGCGGGTATCGGACCCTATTCACGTGATCTTTGGAGCCAATCAGTCAGCTACTGCACCAATCATTTCGCTAAGGTGTGTTCTCAGGTTAGGTTAGTCTAGTTAAGGTGGAAGCTCCACGCTAGGCCGCAAAATTCAAATTTTTGTACGTTTTTTGCAATTTGCCGGTCATTGTCAGACTGAACATTAAACAAAATACGATTCGCGCCTGTAATAGGTATTTAATTACAGAATTATAATCATTTAAATCAATAAAACAGCCCTCAAAGTGCATATAACTGTATTGATTGTCTATTTCATGAAAAAGTCATTCAATCCAATTGTATGCACTGTGAGGGTTGTATTGATGATATTAATTACAATAATTCTGTAACTAAATACCTATTACAAGCGCGAATCATATTTTGTTCAATGTACAGCCTGACAATGACCGGCAAATTGCAAAAAACATACGAAAATTTGAATTTCGCGGGCTACCGTGGAGCTTCCAGCTTAATATGATTAGTTTTGTTGTTTTCTAAGAGCTTCTCATTGAATAATTGAACCGATAACAATGAATATATTGCACATTCGGATGAAAGTTTTTAGCAAATAGCAAAGCTTCTAATATAGAAAATTGGGCATTGAAAACTGTAATAGCCCGCTGAAACTTATAATTCAAAATAAATAATAAATATTTAACCAAAGCTATCCGCCAAATATCCAAACGCTACTTAATTTTGAGTAGGCCACAAATATAGTGTTGCTACTTTCACAACACAGGCAAGTGGAACAGTCATCACTATTTAGTTGGCTACTTAAAATTTAGTAGCATTTGAGTACTTGGCCATAATTCTGTTATCAACTCAGTTCAGTTCGGAACGATGCAAAAAAATAAACTGTTCTTGATTGACTTGATAATATTAAGTACCTACGTCATGAGTATACATTCATTTAGCTTTTCATAGTATTTTCACAGTACATGTGAACATCGTATTGAAAGTTTCAACTGTAAACAGCGTCCATGACTCAGTTCGGCCTACGTAAATATTTTCAGTGGTGTTTAAGTAATTGTTGATCTGACAACGATATTTGTATCGATTGTACAAGTTCGATTCGGAATGCAAGTGTGAAAATCTACATTAACATTACGTGTTTCCGGCAGTTACAATACTCGTAAAGTATTTGGTATACTGCATTATACGGGTCTGGAAGTGATTTGATTACTATTTATAAGTGTATTTTACAAAACATAAACTATTACAGGTGAAGAAATATACCATAGAATTGGTACTTGTGTAAAAGAGCTTTAATAAAGCGTAGAATATTAGTATTAGACCTTATTATTAACTATGTATGAGCTGTTTTGTCATTGTAAAGCGATAAAACGCAGTGTAAATAATGATGTATGCTAACAATGAGTACTTATTTTGTATTGTTATTATTCATTTTATATCATATAGCATTATTTCCGAATATTAGACAGAGGAGTACATCGTTATGGTTTAAAGTCCTATAAGATACGAGCTTAATGTCATTAACCCGGCACAAAACAATATTTCGAGCAACGACGGACAATTTTAAGACAATACCCAAAATTCACTCGACTAGGAAATTGAAGGTAACACACTTAGCAACTATGCTTGTGAACAATAAGCTAGGTAGGTACGCTAGTTTATTTGGGAACTGCATTTGGGACAAGTAAATCACTGAGGAGCAAAAATAGTACAAGAGGCCCGTAGAATGTAATGAAAATTTATAATAATACATTCACGCCTTTTTCCTGTGGAGTAGGCACAAACTACAGAATGCCGCGCACAACTTATAAAATTAAGTCTTCTCATCAAAAAAGTCTGCGCCAATTCGCACCACCCAAATTTTCTACGTATACAAGATTTGACAAATAAAATTGAGCTTTAGATTATCATGAAATTACAAAAACGTAGAATTTTATTTCCGCGTGTTTTCTGTCTGTACGTCTACTTACGTTAGATATATTAGTATTGGAATGCTTGAAGCTATCGTAAATAAACCCATTAGGTTTTTATTTCCTAGCTAGCATTGTCGGTAATATGAAAGCTTTCTTGAAATGCTGTTGGGAATGAGTTTTAGTGCTTGTTTTAGGTACTTTTTAGAACTAGTTTTGATTGTTTAATATACTGGTCACCTTTAATACTGGTCTAATTTAAATGATATATTTTCCTGTATAATTAATTAATTAAACCTCTTTTTGAATATAAATTTCGTCGTAAAGCGGTTTCTCGTTTCGCGCACGTGGCGATACAGTTACAAATAGATATAGGTAATTATACAAATTTTGTGCACTACCTTCTGCACATGAAAATAAGACTGAATTATCATTTTCTAGAAAAAATAGAAATTTACATTTCTATTTTTTCTAGAAAATGATAATTGTTGTACGTTACGTTACCGTAACGTACAACAATATCTATTATTTTATAATAGTTAATATTTTAACAGCAATGTTAGGGTAGGGCTATTTGTGTCCGAGGTACTTTATAGCGACCTGTTGGTAGTGATCTACGTTCGAGACTTCTCAATTGCTGGACAAAACAAAACGTTGTATACTTAATTACTTATGTCTACAAAGGTAGTTGAGCATGTTGTCTGTTGGGCTACTTTGTGGTAGGTATGTGATAATTTGACTGTGAATACTTTGCATCGATCAGGTATCATCAGTAATCAATTTTAACAGGCCATCTGTCTTAAAATGGCTGAAAAGCACTACCCAAGGGAATCCGCTGGTTGCGGAGATCACACGACAGAGTTAGACTGTTGGTCCCAGTTGAAATTATCGTAACCAATTTATACTTAGGATATCAGGTAGGTAGGTATTACCCAGGAATTGACTTGCGGTGGTTCAATGACAGTCGCTCACTGTAACTACATTATGTTCAGCCTGTGTACCCAACATAGCTAAGAAAGGGCCCGGGATATGAGTTGAAATGTCAACCTTTGTTTTCACGACCATAATATTCAAATAAAATGAAATATAATATGCACCTTCCAGTTGTGTATATTTTAAGCGCATGGCCAGATGATAATCAGTTTTGTTTGTGAAGACGTATATCATAATAAAAAAAAAATGCCGTTTTGTTAGTATTTTTTACGTAAACAATCCATACCGAATTTAAGTAAACTTAACTTTATAAATACGATAGTATAAATAAATAAATATATCTGGACATTATTACACAGCGCCATCTAGTTCCGTGGTAAGCAACGAGGCTTGTGTTACGGATACTAGATGGTTGATATACTACATATATACTTTTTTTTGTAAATACATACATATTATACATAGATACATCCATGACTCGGATACAAATGTTGATGCTCATCACACACCTACCGGGATTCGAACCCAGGACACGTAGCATAGCAGGCAGCGTTAACTACCGCTGAGCTAAACGGGTCGTCGGAGTATGTTCGATTGTTTTTTACCTCTTGAACCTTAGCAGCTCCTCGCTTGAACCGCTTTATAAAATATGAAATTCGGTGTGGACATAGTTTTAATCCCGGGAAACGACATCGGTTTTTATCCCAAATAAGGGTGGAATTACTCAAAAGGGACTATGAAAATTTATTTTTTCTTGAAAATCAAGACAAAATAAAAACATAGAATTGAATAAAAATAACCTACCACATTATTAATTCGGGTATAAGAAGGTAATTTTTTAATTAAAGTAAATTAAAAAATAGTTGAAGTTTCTCATAGTCTTGACATAATTATTATTATTGCACATTGAAAGGTAATAAGTTAAGTACACACGTACCTAGTTGTAAATAAATACCGACCGATATAATTTATAGTTTCTCAATTCATTGACTCTCACGGTAAGATTTCGCTCGGAGAACCGATACAGAAACGCATTAAGTTTGCAACAAAAAGCGGTGGTGCCTGGTCATTTCTGCAGTCAACACAAACTGTCACAATACACGCACAAAAAACTTGTTGGCAAGTTGTTAAACATGTCTCCTCACAACGATTAATAAAAGTCTTATAAAAGAGAAATAAAGCATCATGGGAAAACATATTATTTCTGATATACCGCCGAATAGCATGTTATTTTGATAAAAACATATATTTATAATCATCATCATCATATCAGCTAGTTGAAGTCCACTGCTGGACGTAAGCCTCCACCAAACGTTCCTCAACAATCGGTCCTGGGCCACCTGCATCCAGCAGATTCCGGCGGCCTTTACCAGGTCGTCGAACCACCTTGCCGGCTACCAGTATTTATTATAACACTGTCAATTAGTTTATTCATTTACGATAATTGAAATGCGCATCCTTAATTATTCATCATCGATAAGATTCAACAAAAATATTGTTATAGTTAGGAGAGCAGTGGTAGCATAATGGTGATATTGATCAGTCCATGGTTTCGATTTTCAGGCCAAGGACCACTGACTTTTCGTATTTATCACATGCTCAAACAGTAACGGTTTTCCGTTACTGTTCATGAGAAATTTCCTCGATGGCGTGTGATGTCTGCCAATCTGTACTAGACTAGCGTACTTGAATACAGCCTAATTCCATTTAGAGGAGAGGATATCTATACTCATCAGTGGGTCAGTCAATGGGTTTAATATTAGTTTAATAGTTGATGGTATTGGTTTCACATACATAGTGTGACAGGACATGTGTTATACAATCATGGGCGGATGCCCACCCTAGAATCTTGGGTACCGATTCGAAATGATTAAATAAACTTCTTATTGAATTAGTCATTTTTTTCCCCACCATCGATCGGAGTTAGTACTAGGTGATCACGAGCGCTGGGTATAAAAAAAGGTCGTCTATCTTTTGAAGCTGATGAAAGTTTTTTTTTATGTTTTGGTCATTTACGTGCGATGAGCTTCTTTTTCTTTTTCTGCCCCTGTCTATAAAGAATCCTGACTACGCCCTTCTATACAATGACGTAAGTTAATCTTTAACTCAAAAGTCCAGTACCTATATTGGAAAACGAACCTTCATAAATACGCCTTTCATATGCAATTTAGTTTCGCAGCGTTCCATGATATATGTATGTATATATGTATACACATAGTAAAACTCATACTTGCTAATACATATAATTATTTAGAAAACAAACTAACTGCTCAGTTTCTGACGTTGTAATCAATTAAAGATATTATTATGTTAACGCATGTTATTGGTTGTGGAATTATTTAATACATGTTTTCAATTAAATGGATGGTATGTTGCCACGCTTAATTGAACTTTAAAGGCTTATTAAAGTGGGTAATCAGTATCATTATCGCTTATTTACAGCCCCGTTGAGCAGTTACTTAGTAAAAGTACCTCTTCTCAGAATGTGGGCTTTAGTTTACTACCGTGGCTTTAGCAAGACGACAATACAGTCCTATTTTGATTGTCAATTATGCTCTGCAGCCTTCTCACTCAAGCTAAATTGGATCTTTTGGACAACCTCTTGAGAACTATGTATATATATTATATACTGGCATCCTCCTCCCCGCGTGGTATATAAACAAATATAGCCTATTTGTCGAACCAGGTAATATCCCAGGATGTGGTGCATGCTTTTGCGAATCCCATGGCCCCGGCAATAGGTTTGGTGGCGTTGACGGGTGCGGTTTTTTAGTCAGTTAACGCTTAGGCGGAGTCCGACACACCCCGTCGCCTCCCCATGCGATGGGATGGTCCCTAAAGGATTTTCCCGCACTTAAAAACAACAAAAAAATTGCAATATCCCATCCCTACATGAAGCTGTTTTTGAAACACAAAATTTCGCGTTTATAATACTTAGTAGTAGGATATACAGTCAATAGTCACAATAAAAAAGTAATACCCTTAATAAAAATCTTGTGTAACATTAGCAAATAAACCTACCGACCAAATCCGTGAACATTGCAGAACATTTTAATAATACGGAATTGTATTTTGATAACTTACATAATATTATGATTGTGAGTGTTTATTAAAATAAAATCCATGTATGTTATACTATGATCGAAATCCATACATATGTGGATCACTTATCATAATTATATATGCACTTACCCATACCCCTTTGACGTGGGGTGGGCAGAACTACAAACCGCCATGTCCTTAATTACACTAATATAATTACGGCTTATAATTATTAGCTCCACTATGAAGCTTTATTCGCAACTATCTATTATATTATTACTAAGCTAGAGATGTAGGTATACACCTACCTACGTTTTTTTAGTCACATGGGGTACGCTCACGCCTTTTTACCGTGGGAGCAGGTAGAAGCAGCAAACACATGTTACAAGAATTGAAGCGTCACAATAGGGAGCTGTTCAGAGAAAAAATACACGGTTCTATTCGCATAGTGCTATATTATTTATAAAGCAAGGGTATATTATGCCTACGTATGGCTGTGTCATCTATAAATTCGGTATACAGCACACTAAACGGCCGCTTGAACCAAACAATCGCTATAGGAACTGTTAGATTTATTTCTGTCGAAAGTACATTACGAAAATAAATGGCCTACTCTCAGTAGAAGTGTCAAAGACTTGGGTTCGGTCCGGGTTGTTGCCTCAGCCGAAATGGGGTCGGATCGGCTTCCCGTAGGTATCCGCCAACACCTTGCTGGCAACCATCTTCTTATTACCAGTTTTTACAGGTGCTAATGCCGTACAATCATGCAACCAGAACCTCATTCCTATTTTACACTAGCTTTAGCTCGCGACTTCGTCTGATTAGAATTTATAATTTTGTCCCATCTGTTTTTTCATCAATCAGCTTATTTATTTCCCTCCTCTTTCAATAAATTATCGATTCAGCATAGGTATACATTTTCACCCCCATTACGCTCTTTGAAGGGATGAATTCCGATGAATTCCAAAAAACTATGATATGCCCTTTCCCGGGATCTCCATACAAAATTTCATCTAAATCGGCGCAGCTGTTAAAACGTGAACAGACAGGACAGCCTGAGATACTTTCACATTTATAATATTAAACGATTCCGATGTATTGAGAACCTCCTCCTTTTTGAAGTCGTTTAAAGGTCATCATCATCAACTCATTATTGTCCCACTGCTGGGCACGGATCTCCTCTCAATTAAGAAGGATTAGGGTAAAGTCCACCACGCTAGCCTACTGCGGGTTGGCAGACTTCACATGCCATCGAGAAATTCTCTCAAGCATGCAGGTTTCCTCACGATGTTTTCCTTCACCGTTTGAGCATGTGATAAAATGTTTAAAAGTATAATAATATATCTAATATCAGTTGTGAAACTCACTCAAATGGTCCAATTGTCCAATCTTCAAACGAAGTGGTTCCACGAAATACTCACGGTTCCCGTATTCTGAGCAGACAGCTTAAAATATCGAGATATTCATGAAATTTGAATAAGTAGGTACCGCTTTGTAATGTAACTGCATATTTCCTTAAGTACTATGTAATATATTTATGATTATGTTGAGGGAGATAGAAAAAACAGCCCTTATCACTAGCTCAAATGGCGAAGAAAAGCATCGTGAGGAAATCTGCAAGTCTTTCTCAATTTTCTTTTCTGCTGCTCACCAGATGTTTTGTTTCTTTTTTTGACCGAATATTTGTTTGTAACTCTAAATTTTCACTCTTCTACCACCATCCCACATAATCTGGCAATCAAAGTTTGCTGAGTCAGCTAGTATGATATAAAAAAGTGTCTATGTAAACAAATCACGTGACGTCATGATGATTTCTTGTCGCGAGATTTGTACTCATTATAAGTATAAGTCGTAAGTTCGTAACACACGCCTCGTTGTTAAGTTTGGAACTAGATGTCGCTGTCGTAATGTCGGGATATATAATTTTTAATTTACTATACAAGCAGACTATGTAGGTAATTGCTAGATATTTCAGCTAAATATACAAAAGTTGGCTAGGTGATAGAACTAGGAAAAAGTCAAAAATCTTAACTTAATTTACTCGTATTACTCATTCATGATTATATTTTTAACAAGCACGGTGTTTTCGTTGTTGGAAAACATAATTATTTTGGTCTCTTACAAAATGACTTAAATGCCAAATTGAAATATCTTTGCCAGGACCTTTTGTTGATTACCTACAAATATCTAATTGAATTTGTAGTTCTAATGATCATTTACTGTCAACAGACGTACATTTAAAAAAAACAATAACAAATTTTGAACTTTCTAATATAAAATAATAATTTCGTACAATTAATCAACTTAATCTGAAATCATTATTAATTTCACTTCATGGAAATTGAATTATTTTGTTGGAAATAAGTTTTCAATACAAAAAAAATATAAATATCATTCAATTACAATTTTTTGTAACTGAAACCAAATAATATCAGAAACTAATGAGATTCAGGATTTTTTTTATGTCACAAGGTTGGCAATCAAGCTTACGGCCTGTCTGATGGTAAGCGGTTACCATAGCAACCGTAGCTTATATCACGGATACTAGATGGTTGATTCGCTACATAGATTCTTTTTCTAGTGGATACATACATATTATACAAACAAAAATTATTTATTCTGGTACAAATGTACCGGGAATCAAGCCCTTATCGCAGAAGGCAGCCAATATTGCTACGCTAAGCGAGTTGTTTTATCAATGTCCTTTGTGATACATTTTCTTTGAAATGTATTAACAATGCAAAAGTAATTATTTATCACTCAGTGAGAATTATCTCCCCGTTTTATACCCATATAAGACTATACAATACTTGTACCTAAACAAAAAACACTCGGATAAACAAACAACCAGAATATTCACACCAGAGATAACAAATATCAATCACATTAAGAAGTATAATGACGTACGAGCAGATGAACTCCTACTTGTTAAAGCGAAACCGCGCCGATTCTCGGAACACTAAATAAAACCAACAAATTGTGAAAACATAATCCATCACGAAAGTTTGTAATTAAAAAACTGAGTTACATACTTCAGATACAGTAACTGGGTAATTATTATTTAAATTATTAGAGAACTAAAATATACCACAATTTTGAATTTGCCTCGCTTTTGATCTACAAGTCTATCTATATTAGGATCTATATTCTAAGTTCTAATATTATTACTAATCTTACTTTTTGACGTTAATTTACACATAGAAAAAACACATTTAACTCAATAACCGTTATTGGTGCCAACGATCGCTTTCAAAGTCACAATTTTAGACGTTCTTTAAATACAGTGTGTTAATTTTCCGCTTTGTGTGTGAACACTTTCTTACTACTGCTGTTATACGTATCAGTATACACGTAACTTTTTTTTCATATTCACTTAACTTAAACTTCATATTGATACATTACCACTTGTGCTGTTCCGCATCGGTTTCACACACGCTGTGCATACACACAGTATAACATCGAACAGTTTTGCAGACTACATTGTTCCGCATTGATTTTACAGAACATAATAATATGAATAATGTGTAGCTTAGCATTTAATACTATTATTTTTTTATAATGCAGCCAGAAACGAGCGTCAAAAATAAAAGAATGGCAGAGAAAAATTAGGTGGTTCGTAAGAACGGGCGATGATTTTAGGTGATGAAACTTCGTACAGTCACACGTTGGAATGGAGCCACGTGGAGGTTTGTTTACAAGGTGACTATTGTGTCATCTAACTCCACGAGACTTGTTTAATTTAATGCGTCATCTAACTGTGTTTTCTTTTGTTTTTAATGAATGGAGAAACGTCGTGAATCGTCGTTTAGTAACAGCTGAAGGGGATAATATTGATTCGTATGGCCGAAGTGTTCGTGATCACAGTAACGCCGCCGTTCATTCTGACCAAGTGTTTAGCAACAGCACAATAAAATTAGAGTTTGGTGCGTACATTCGTTCTCAAAACCGCCATCGCGTTATTTACACAGAATAAAGTAATTAAATTACAAATACTTTCCTCCAAATATATTTGATTTTTAGGGTGAGTGCCCCAATCTTTTTTGAAAATATTATCTGTCTACTGCCTGTCGGTTTATTACAAACTATCTATTATACATTCCGTTTTGCAAATCAGTTAAGTATTCTGTATTATAGTCGCATAAATTGCGTATCTTACCTATTACATAATAAATAAATAGTTTAGCTATTTGCTGTGATTTTTGCCGGCCCATATACCAACCAGCACCAACCAGTTTACGTAACTAAATCAATAACCAAGTATAACTTACAAAGTAAATCTTTTAGTCTATTTATTTTAAATCTTTCTCTTCTAACCTAAAGTAGGTAGTAAGTACTTTTATTTCCCATTATATCAAAACCAAACTTATACTTAATTTAACGCCACAAAGAGTCTTTATTACCTACCTATTGAAGCCAGTTGGCAAGGTCACAGTATAATTAACTACGTCCAGAATGGACACTCCCCACGACCCACCGAACTCGTATACTTCAGTTCTCCCCAGGCTGTGGAAAGATTTAAAGTAACATCTGAATATAACTGTATATAACTGAAAGTGACAGTTGACAGTTCAGAGTGAGAGAACGGAAGAACGGGTACTTAATATATTTTTGCAATTATATGACAGATGATCATTACGAAAGTTGTAAAATGTGTTTCTTACCAACTTTCATACATTAAATACAAGATTTTCCAAGTTCGAAATGTAATATTAAAAAAAAATCTTACGCCAAAATTTTATATCACACAAGACTGATAGTATGTAGGTATGTATATGTTTAAAGGAAATCTCAGTCGTAGAGATTGTAGACTATGTAAAATGACTATTGTCGTCATAAATAATTAGACGTCGCTTTTTTTTCAAATACGTAATAAAACTTTGTAGTGTGGATGTAAGCCAGTAAATTTTGCCAAAAATAATCGCTCTAAAGATATATTGTTAGATCTCAAATGTTTACGAGTGTCGACCCAGTACCCGAATGGCCGATATATCTAATAATAATTACAGGAAGGCCTTAATTGAGAAGTTTCCTTAGAAAAATATTTCCATAACTTTGTAGTGGGATTTAGGAACAACAGACGAGTAAATGTAGCAGATTCAAGTGGTTTGGAGATAGACACATTGTCCCGATGACCCCTTTGGAGTTCAGCTTTGGTTCCCATTCTGAAATGATATGCCATCACGCCTGAAGGGTTAGGCAAAGGTGTACTAATGTACATCCACATTTCGCCGGTATGTTTAGGCCCTATGTAAAAGGGGGCGAGCTTATTTCCATGGGCTGTTGAAAATTTCATAGAAAAACCCAATAACACTGCGTTACCTGTGAACTTTTGGGTTCCTCTTTCTCAGCAGTCGCACTCACGACCGATCACTAGACCAACGATGCAGTTTGTTATTTTGGAATGAGTACAAACGAATAGTGATTTAAGTACCTACCATTAGGGGGCGCAGCAGTCGCGTTTAGGGTCGGTAAAACTATCAGGCAGTCAGTAAATCACAGAACTTTGAAATACGATATAGTCGGTTTTACAATAATTAATGCCGAAGTCACGTGGGTCCAGAAGCACTAATTGCAGACATGTTTACGGTGCACGGTGGGCAAATATTAGTTAAAATGCTTGGATAGGAGACACCGTGTTTAATGCCTAGATGATGATGCAAATAATGACCATAATAGTTTTATGTTAAAGTTGGTTTTTGTATGCAAGAAATGAAACAAAACTAATTGGATAAATAGAAAATGACATTGATGATGGATTAGGTATTATTTATGAATGGATATATTTGTTTACGAATATGAAACTTATAATATACTAGCTGACCCAGCAAACGTTGTTTTGCTACATTTTAGGGGTGAAAATTTAGGGTTGTATGCATTTTTTAATGCGATATAATAAAAAAAATTAAAAAATTAAAAAAATGTCTAAAAATTAAAGAAAAATGTTAAGGGTGGACAACCCTTATCACTAAGGGGTATGAAAAATAGATATTGGCCGATTCTCAGAGCTACTCAATATGCTCACAAAATTTCATGAGAATCGGTCAAGCCGTTTCGGAGGAGTACGGGAACGAAAACTGTGACACGAGAATTTTATATATTAGATAAGATAACATAAAAACAGTATTTTTTCTGTAAATTGCACATACCAATGGAATCCAAACTACAAGGCATCTAAATAAATAACAATTATTCAGGAAGATCAGTCGAATACGACGTCTTTATACACGATAATTGTTAATAATTTTCATGCGGGCATGAAAATATATAAAAAAGAACTCTACATAAATAATGACATACTAAAATATCTGTACAATAAGAATGAAGTTCTTATACATACATACACGCGCGTAATCAGAGCTTGTCAACATAATTTTATCACTACGTACGACTGTGGAGATGGCGAGCGTGGGTACAACTCCCGACTGACGCCAAAAATAACTCACAGCTAAACATTTCGATGCCATGGGATATCCTGACAAATTATTTTTATATATCCCAGTTTGTCTCTATATCCGTTACGGTCGGCCCCCATTTCTAATAAATATTTGTCCTGGGGGAGTATTTTCAGATCTTAGTTATTATTATTTATTTAATTGTTAGCAGGACTTGGGAATTGCGTTAATCGTTTTGGTAGTTCGTAGTTTACAGACTATTAACTCCTAGGGCTACAAACAATGTGTTTGTAATTTCGTGGTTTATATTTAATTTGCTTTCCATCAAAGGTTGCAAAAATATAAATTATTTACGCAAATATTTTTAAATGAATTTATCGAAAGCAGGCCGGTAATATAGTATTATTTTATCTGTGCATCGTCGTAGATATAGATTTAAGTAATAGGGTTATCTGACAAGTTAGCTACTTCTTTTTAAGTTTTATTATTTTAATTTTAAAACTGGATATTACGTCTTTACGCTTTGACTCAAAAATAAATATATACAATACGGCAGCTACTGTCGAGGTATACTTTACATTTTACTTCATTTTTTGTGAATATGTTTATAAACATCCATGACCCAGGAAAAAATGTCTATGCTTATCACAGCAAGATTTCAACTTAGCCTATCGCAGTCCACTGCTGGACATAGGCCTCTCCCAACATTTACCTCTACCCGAATTCGAACCGTCTGCGTCGTCGCGTCGTCAACCACTGGCCGTTTTTGTATTAAATTGCGTAACATTATCCTTTATCAAATTTGTTTCTGCGAAAATTATTACTATCCAAACATTGAGAACATTGCTTAACAATACTATTTGCTTGTAAAAAATGTCTAATAAATAGCAATACAACTAATGTTGTGTGCATTATAATAATAAAGTATTATTCGTCTCCAGGATTTCTCATTCTTTCGTTAATATGGTAGGGTTTATGATATTACATTTGCCGTCTGGTAAAATCACGAAATGATACATTGGTATCGATACCTAGCATATAAAGTCCTTATATTCAAATGTAAGGTTCTTAAGAATTACATCCATTTTAAATTCACTCTTCGTTCAAGAGCGGTGTTATCAAAAGCACACCGTCAAAAAATGTTGCCTATAAAACATTATTATAATATACGTTTAGATATGAGTATTTCACAACGGTAGCCGCATCAGATAATTTAACAGTCTCTACTTAACCCACCTACGTTGTTACGTGCCGGGATTGAAGCATACAATATAAAGAATAATTAAACCTGTTTTCTGTATCTAAAGAAAGCAAAGGAAAAAATCAAACCAATAAAAATAGCGGTCGTGTTTAATATACTAAACAAGCTGATTCCCACGACTTCGTCCGCGTGCAATTTTACTAAAAAATAAAAGTTTCATATTGACTTTGCACCTCAGTTTTACTCCATTAGGGTGTGAATTTTCAAAAATCCTTTCTTAACAGATTTCTACGTCATAACATCTACCGGTATGCCAAATTTCAGCCCGATCCGCCCAGTGGTTTGGTCTGTGCGTTGATAGATCACTGTCAGTCAGTCAGTCAGTCACATTTGAGTTATATATTTAGATACATGATATATAGAAGAATAATTAAATATGCTGCCTCGTTGGTCTAGTGGTAGTGCAGTGTGATTGCCGAGGAAGAGGTCTTGGGTCGATCAGTGTTATTGGGTTTTTCTTTGAAATTCTTAGTAGTAGCTCGGAGTTTGGATTTGTGCTCTATTAATGGCAAAAGCCACATGGGACCAAAACCGGCAAAACGTGGGTGTACATTAGTACACCTCTACCTAACCTTTCGGGGACGATAGTCGTGATGTTATGGTATGGTTCAGATATTATACTGTTACTGTACGGCTACAAAGGAACTTCATAACACGTCAGTCAGACTGTGGAATGAGGTACCTGCTGAGGTTTTCCCAAACAACTACAATACAGGGTTAGGTCAGTCAATAAATAAGTGAAAAGGTTTTTAAATGGTCGCCAACACGCAAAGGACACCTCGATAGGCACGATGATAGAGACGTCCAAAGGCTACGGGAACTACTTACCATCAGCAGCGACCACCGTGAGATTGTGTACTGCATTCATGATATAAAAAAAAAATATGTAGAGTGAAAGTTTGCTGAATTGTTGGGAAATATTCATTCAGTGCTGAAACGGCATCCCTTAACCACTGCGACAATTGTGCTGCGTGTCAAATTAGGGAGTGAGAGCTCTCTATTATGAATAGTATTTGTTGTTAGTGTGTGTGTAGCAACTGTCACAGTAAGTGTGTGCGTTATGACATATCTGTGACACTGTATTCGCATGTGTGCAAATATTTTTGCAGTAAATGCATATAAGTTGTATGTGGGGGTGTAAAAATAGAATACATAATATTATGATTCACAAACTATATGTGTTCTCATAGTACTGACAGCTATTTTTCATCATCATTTTCAGCCAGTGCCCCTCGCTAGACAGTGCGGGTTGGCAGACTGGACACCATAAAAATGAAGAAAATAACTCAGGCATTCATCACGATGTTTTCCTTTACCGTTTGAACATGTAAGGAGGCCGCTATTGACATTAATCGGGCACAAATTCAGCTGCTACTAAGAGTTTTATAGAAAATCCTAATAACTTTTATCTCGACCTGGGAATCAACACCAGGGCCTCACGCATAGCAGACGCATTTTTGAGCACTAACCGACCAAGGAAGTAGCGAAATTATGACCCTATTAGCGAATCCGTGTCATGACCACCGCCTTAAAAATGTCGCGTTTGAATCCTGTTCTAGTCAAATGATCATTTGATATGAAGGGTTTTTTCCCGCAACACAATCCTCGTTGCTGAGCTCAGAGCTTCATAGAACTGTGCAAAAACATGCTGATATATTACCTATGTCTCTGACTAAGAAAATAAATTCATTTTGTAAATAATACCGTGATACATAAGTAGGTACCGACCTACCCAAAAGATTTACAAAACCAAACAATAGAAGATCGTTTATTTGTTTCCTCAATATGTTAAAAACGGCACGGTAATCGGGTTTCAACCTTGACCGAGTAGGTATTTTCGATAACTGACACACAGCCGTGCTTATAAATTTGTGTTCTCATTAATTCATTAGCTTTCTACCCAACTGGTAGCCAACTTACAGCAAATATTTATATGAGACAGTCTGTCGATTATCCGGCGTTTCAGTTCAGTGTTTTCATTATGAATGAGTGCCGAAAACTTTTGTTTTTTTTTTAATGGAATGTTCATGGGCGACGGTGATCACTTTCCATCAGGTGAGCCCCTTGCCCGTTTAAGGAGTAAACAAATAACAATGAAACAACACCGGAGGGCTCGCGAATGCGCTCTCGGCTTTCAGGAAAGAATTATGCTCTCTTCTTGAAGGTATGTATGTCTAAGTCGTAAGGATTCAGATTGAATCCAAGGTGCTTATTAGGTTTGGGTATTTCTTTCTAGGATATAGGTAGTGCATAGCGAGATTTCTCGCTCAAATTGAGCTGCCCGACTGGGGAAGTACCTCCGCCATACAGAAGACCGCAGTGAATCAACAATAGTTGTCTTTGCGAGTGAGTAAGGTTACCAGAGCTCATTGGGGGAGTGACTATTCTGACAGCATGGGAATTCCGTTTGCTGTCAGTTCAGTAACTCTCTATTTTAAGAAACCTGAACGGTTTCTAAGGGGTTTGGCAACGCATTTGCAAGCCTCTGGTGTTGCAAATGTTTATGGGCGGCGGTCATCACTTACCATCAGGTGAGCCGCCTGCTCGTTTGCCCCCTTATCACCATAAGAAAAATACGTTACTTGCTACTAAGTGCCGAATTAGCAATCAGGTAGCATCAATACTTTATACATTAAATGTTTCTTGTAGTGAACTAAGCAACGACGGTGGTCATGGCACCGACTGGCTAATCGGGTCATAATCTCGCTGCTTTTTTGGTGGTTAACGCGACTTAATATGTATGTAGTTACTGAGTTTTCTATAGAATTATTAGTAAGAGCTGAATTTAGTGTCTTCCTCCTGAAAGCATACGAATTAACTGTGGGTTTGATACCCCAAGTTCAGCTCACCTCTGCCTAAGCTCTCAGGTATTTAGGCGTGATTGTGTTACCAGGTCACATAACATCGAATACTAAGTTCCGAATGAGCAATGAGATCAATACTTTATAGAGTAAATGTTTCTCGTAGTTTGCTTAAGTTACGCTTAGACTACGACACTACACGGTAAACTAAATGTATTTGCAATTAAAGACACTCGTGTTCACATAGAGACACTCGATGTATACACTGAGTGTATCGTGTATAGTGTACTTAATTAATTCACCTCTGACTTTTCCAAACCATAAGTTAAGCCGTACTAGAGCGGTGGACTTTAGTCTAGTCCTTCTTATTCTGAGAACCCGATCCTCGCTCTGCAGTGGAACAGTTAATAGATTGATGAATAGACCAACGTGAATAGCTTAGCTTTACAACGATGAAAGCGCATCGCGTGCGCGTTTTGGACGTAAACATTGTAATTCACTCTGTTTTCACTCTTAATGATAATATCTAGGCCGCTTAAGAATGCTTGTTTTATGCCTAAATATAATGCGTACTTTTGTTCACGGGACCGAGCTAAAACTAGACTTCTGTTATGAGTTTCTATCCGAAACTATAAGCAGTTTTTTTACAATACCCTACACTGTCCACACAGTTTATCACATTTATAATTTTGTTTCTTTGTAATAGATTTCAAAATTGCTTGTGTTGTGCATTTTTATACGTAACTGCCATTAGCAGTAAACATCTATTGTATCATTTTTTTTATTACCAATCAAGGGTGGGGGTATTTAAATCGCGATTCAAAAAGTATTTGTTTGTTATGTAAGGTAGGGGAAGTGGGAAGAATGTAAGAAAGGGTCTTACTTTTAAAACAAATTCTTTTATTTCTGATTTGAAAGATTTTTTTCCGTAAGTTAGCAAATTTCTATAGAATGAAACCTTACTTTGTATATTGTACGCGTGGTTGATCACGTTGAATTTATTTGCCTGTTTGGTCATAAAAATATTTGTTTAGTCCGGTCTATGAGCCAATGCCATGTAAAAAATAAACGATATTAGGTACTAAATAAGTTTCTATATTTATTTTTTCCTGAGAAACTATAAAATGTTACCCACTTATGATATTCTTTGTTTAACATATATTTGGAAGACTATATGCCAAATTGAATGCTGTATATACATAGTAAACAAACATATTTGTTTGCATCTTGGCAACAAGGTTCAGTTGGTCGGTCAATCGCACCAACTGAACCTGTAGAATATGTTTAGATAGGTAATATATTTTAAATAAAAGCAAGAACTTTTGTTAATAGAGAAAAGATTTACGATTTAAGCTACATAAATATAGTTTTCATTTCACGAAGGATTTGAATGAGTATTCTCCTCTGTAGTGCCTCTTTATCTATGAGGTTAACTCGTACCAAAGTTTTAAATCAATGGTTTTTGAATACATACTCCAGAGAAAGGTGATGATATAATATAAGATATCACCATCAGCCCATTTTCTGTCCCACTGCTGGGCCCAGGTTCACCAAGTTCGGGATTTTACCACGTAGCCTAGTGCATTGTCAGACTGAATCATGTGACTGTTTGAGCAAATCATATATAAGCACGAATATTCGAAAAATTACGGGTTCGTGCGTTGTGGGATCGATATTGAGACCTTTAAGAATTGAACCCGAAACTTTTGAGACTCCATAGATCTCACCATTAGGCTATAACACCGCAACCATACATGATAAGTAGGTCTGTATGCAAAATTATTGTCATCATTTTGTAATATTGCCCACCTTCATATAACAAGCAAGCGTGAAGTTACATATCTTACACAACTGTGTAATGAACATACCACAACATTTGAGTAATCTGAGCAATATAAATAATTCATATCGTCCAAATTGAGTAACAGCAGCGATATGCTCGAGATCCAACAACAGATAACAAATAAAATGTTAGGCACCGTTGCAGAAAGGAGTAACCAACGTTAATATAATTATAATGTTCGCGAACTTGACACACATTGTAGGCGATTTTAAAAACAAGAATGTTCATGGAGGAAATAGTGAGGGGAACTAGTAGATCGTATTTCTTTATTAACCTCAAAATTGTATAATTATATTGTAATTAATTTATTCAAACAGGTAGGTTTTTTTTTCGTATCAAAGGCGTAGTGGAGTAATTTTATTTACATAAAAATGTTTACATCTGATAACTTTTTAACGTATGATTTAGTCTTTTTAGGTTAGAGATCAGATATTAGAAATTGTTTTAAGGAAATTATAGCTGAGATTTAGTACCTACTCTATCGAAGGTAACGGTGCGAATGGAGACTAAACATTGTGCCCTAGAAGAAACGCTACCAAAAATATATATCGTTTTGTTGATTTTACAGTGGTATGGCCTAGTGGTAAAAAGAACTGCTAAGTCAAAGATCTCAACTTCGAATCTAAATCACCTAAGAATTTTGGAAATCATGCTATGACTCGATTCAACGGAGCAGGTAAACAAACTGACAAACTGCCTATTGTATTGGCCTCACCATCTTCATCAACCCATTATTGTCCCACTGAACACGGGTCTCCTCTCAATTGAGAGGGATTAGGCTATAGTCTACCACGCTAGCCTACTGCGGGATGGTAGACTTCACATGCTATCGAGAAAATCTCACAAGCATGCAGGTTTCCTCACGATGTTCTCCTTCACCGTTTGAGCATGTGATAAATACGCACTTTGAACTCAAGACCTTTGACATGTCAGTCCACTGGTCACACCACTAAGCCACCACAGCCCTATTGGCCTAATAGATATCATTCAGAGACGATTTCCATAGGTGGAACAGCTGTTGATGAGTTGATTCGGAGCTGTAACGCTAACACTGGCAATACACCGCGGTATATTTTCAGATCTTATACGCCCAGGGTGCGAACATGGTGTTATTAACGAAAAATCATAGATAAACTCAATACCTAAATCTGCTCGACCAGATGGCCGAGCAGATGGCATCAGAAAGAAAGAAGAAAGAAAGAAAAAGGTTTTATTTCCTCAACCAAGGACACACAGAGACATAAAACCATTGACATAAAATTTAAATTTAAATTAGACACAAAACTTATATGCTAGAAATATTATTTACATGGCAGGGCTGATTCCAGTGTCTACATATCCCTGTGACACTGACAGTGACAACAGAATGAATGCACTTGTTGACATGCGAACAATGCCACAAGAAAGAAAGAAAGAAAGAAATATTTACGAAAACAAAAATAACCTATGTCAACAAAGCTTACTTACTAAAAATATTAAGATAAAGAATAGAATTTGCAACTACGATTATATAATTGATAAAATGAAATGAATAGCGATTTTTGGGAGAAATTTTGTTACTGGAACAGTTGTGTGTCACTAGTGTGAGGTAAAATAGGCTATTGCTCAGCTTGAAAGTTATTAGCATTCATGGGAATGCCAACAACGCTGTTTTTCAGCGATAACCTCGTGCCACCATTGATGGCGGCAACCCACAGTTTAAGCATTGATGTAACATATGAGAAACACTTATGAAACCAACACAAATAGAGTGAGTGAGCAGCTGTGTTTGATAGCGAATCTGTTTACAGATGAAAAACAAAACTGTTGTAAGTTCTCAAAGGCAAGATGAAGTGTCATGTGAGTACTTAAATTGTAAAATTACTTAAATATATCTAAAAATCAAAAATCAACAGTCACGCTTGACACCATTACAATGTAACACTGCTATTTACTTCTTTGAAGATTTAAAAAGATTTTGGGAGATAGTGCTGCTACCCCTTGATCACCTAAAATTTTCAATAAACCAATTTTGTTAATTTATCTACGCGCTAGTAATAATTATATGTCTTTCGTCAAAATAACGTTCAACATAAATAAAATAGTATTTTATTTTTGACTGTAAATGATAAGATGGTTAATGTAAAATTATAATATTTACTGGCTTTTGCCCGCGATTTTGGCTGCGTTAAATTAGTAATTTTATGCAATCTACTTTTTCATTAATCTGCTTATATATTTCTCACCCTGTTACCTCCATCCCTGGGACTGGAGACTATCCCCATACCAAATTTCATCTAAAACCTCCTCTAGTGAACGCCACAGAGCTCGATCATCAGCTCTCATTCTTTCGCATAATTATATAATATTCGTTTGGATTAGCCTGAATATTTAGTCAATGGAATAAATAAATTACAACTCCATGACGTCACAAGTCACTGTTTCCAATTCCATTTCCAGGTAAGTAAAGTTTCGATTGCTAAAGCCATAGGCATACTGAAACCACGCTGGTGTTGCAACTTTGTTTATTTATAAATTTTAAAAACCGCTAGCGCTGTCATAGTTCATTTCTAACTGGCAACAAAGTTAGTTCACGATCCAGTCGAAAATAGAATCAATCAGACTACCTACCTGGTTATAAATAAGGCACACATGTTTTTGTCTATCTACAGTTTCTAGCTGGCTATTCTTTACTGTGTAAATAAACATTGCGAACCACTATCTATTATATTATATTTACATATTTTTTTACAACTTGGCTGTGTCCGGCCTGCCTTTAGAAATTAGAACTACGTAAATATAAATTTCAATTTAAAACATGTGAGAGCCTAGTGGACCAGTGCACTGTCATATTTAAGGTCAGTTGTGCATGCCTTGAAATCGAACATGTGATTTCAAGGCATGCACAACTGACTTTTCGAAAGATGTATACGTATTTATCATCGTGAGGAAACCCGCATGCCTGAGATAATTTCTCGATGGCATCAGAATCCTGAAACTAACACTAGGCAAGTATGCACTTAGCCTGATCCATTTCAAATGAGAGGAGACCCATGTCCAGATGTAGGGTAGGCAATGGGTTGATGGTGATAATGAAATTTCGATTTAGACATATTTCTTCGCAAACTCAAACCCAACTACTCATCGAAGTTTCATCGCTAACAATTGTCATCAAGATACAGTTCATGGGGAAGTAATGAACAAGCTGATCAATCAATACTTAAAGTTATTATAGCCGACTCAGCTTCTATGAATGACTAACCATTCTCAACACAAGCACTATGACAATCATTAGATATAAAGAGAAACCCCTGGAAACTGGTAACAAGTACGCCCAATAATTAGGTCTGGGATGACAGTCTAACGGTTTAAAACAATGATATTTAAACGCATCTTGGTAAACCAGGAACTGACGCAACATAGTTAAGGTAAGGTTCGGAAAATTAGGAACAAAATAAAGTTCATCAAACGCTAGTAAAATAGGTTTAAGTTCGATGCCCGACAATGAGACAAATTAAAAAGTCACTTACATAATAATAATATGCTAGGAAACAAATTTTTAAGCTTGGATATACACCAAATAAAAAATATAAAAAATAGTTATTTATTTTGACTAATACTCGCTCATTGTTCAAAAGATACCGATAGAAAAATGGATCAAACATTATGCTAACATCCAAAACACAAAAAAATAAACTATTACAATAGCGTATCAACTCATCTCTATCAAATATATATAATATGTTTTTTTCTGAAATAATTTTGAACTTCATTATTGACAACAGTTAAATATATTTTGACAAGACTATAAATCGAACTCCTGTTTATAAACTAGGGGCATGATCGCGAACAGTCACTCGTAATTTAATTACGGGTTTTAATTACTCCATATAAGTTTTAATCTCTGTCAATATTATAAAATTAAACATGTATATTTGAGTATTGAATAGGCAAATATTATGAATAACATATCGCGGTTCGTATATTTTGTATGAAAGAAGTAACTTTTAAAGAAAATTAATGATAGGACAATATGTTACCATTAGAAGACCTTCACAGACTATGCAAAAGCTTTAAATGAAAACTAAAAGAATCTACAAGTCGTACGAAGTTCAATTAGAAGAACAAAATTGAACCCCAAAATCCAAGTGATATTGTTTGAATAATTAAACAATGGCGATTCACTTTATCAACGCAAAATTTTAACGTCAAGTTATTTTCGTGCGACGCATGTTTATCTAAAAAGTGTTGCAATGCCTATACGAAATGCCGTTTTGGTTAATTACACATTCAGTCCGGACGACATGCATCGAATATAGTGCGATGCTAAAATAAAATTTAATGCTCGGTTGATGCAATTGGTGGGAGTAGCGTTTTGACCGTCTTTTGGTTTTGAGTCAAGATATAAAAGGGCATATTTTAGGTAAAATGCAGTTATTTACTGACCTGTAGTGTTGTGACGTGAAGATGCGCGTACGCTGCAGGGCGGGCGGCCGACGACTGGGCGGGCGGCGTCTGGTGACTCGCTGCCCCGACGACGACGCCGTTTTAGTGCGCGCGAGACGGCGACGGAACGACTGCAAATCTATCGTCTCTTCACATTACAAACTTCAAATATTTATTTATAAATTCATTGTAAAATACGTTGCACCGGTATATCATTTTAAATTAAGAGAAGCGAATATTACTTACTTCATAGAGTGACTTAGTAAATTAGTTCCAACCTTTTAGCTTAATTTAATAAAAAATACTTAATATAAGATTTTAAAGACTGACTGAGTGACTGTAGCTCGCGGTTTTACAATCTTGTAGTGATATTATGTTCTCACAGTGAATGTCAGACATATTTATTAAACGTATGCATCGTATTAATGTTATCGTCGCCGAAAACAAAAATAGGGCATAGACTAATATATGCTTAGTTCTGGGCTATAGCCCCGGTAGGAACAAATCTATATATATAAAAGGAGAAGCTGACTGACTGAATGACTGACTGACTGACTGACTGACTGACTGACTGACTGACTGACTGACTGACTGACTGACTGACTGACTGACTGACATATCAACGCAGGGCCTAAACTATAAGGGTTAGAAACTTGAAATTTTGCACAGGGATTCCTTTTATAACGTTGGGGAGCACTAAGAAAGGAATTTTAAAAATTCACCCCCTAAGGGGGTAAAACGGGGGTGTAAGGTTAGTATGTAACTTTGCTGTTTTTGAAGTTATTCAATTGAAATTCAGTTTGAAGGTTTTTCATTGAAAGTTATGAGACACGTGTAAAATATTTTTCAAAAATCATCCTTTAAAGGGGCAAAATGGGGGTGCAAAGTTAATATGAAATTTCTTGGATTTTCAAAATTATATCAATAAAATGTTATATTTGGGTTATAAGATCCTATTCATGATTATTTCCGACATCTCTTTTTGAAATTCATCCCTTAAGAGGGTAAAACGGGGGTGCAAAGTTAGTATGAAAGTTCTTTGATTTTCAGTTATTTCAATAAAATGTTATATTTGGGTTATAAGTTTTTGGAAATTCATTCCCTTAAGGGGGTAAAACGGGGGTGTAAATTAAGTGGGTGTAAAAGTTTTTCGTATTTACCTACATTATTTTGCACAGGGGTTCCTTTTATAACGTAGGGGAGCATTAAAAATTTACTCCCTAAAGGAGTAAAAGTTAAACCCTAAGGGGTGCAAAGTTAGTATGTGACTTTGCCATAATAATATATATGTAGCCACATACACATAGGTAGTCTACTGCGGATATATCTCGATCGGCTTGCGTACAGAGCAGACGTGTTACAAATTATTTTAAAAACTTATTTAATCATCAATAACCCATTCTGAATCTTAAGGAATCGAATTACGGTACTCTTTTTGCTTAATAACTGTGAACAAATTACAACTAATCTCTTGTGAGTGTCGGCTACGGATCGGAAACATCGACGCTGCCCTCTTCACCCCCTCGGGTAACAGAAACAAGTTCATAATATTTTTGTGTTCTTCATACCTGGCGGTGCACGTACAATCCACGTGAGTACCGATTAACACAGATATACAATGAGTGTACAACGCTCACCAACTGGAAGTGGCTTCAACGAAAGGCTTGGAGGTTCTCAACCTAATTTATCTGAAATATAAACGTATCAAACGAAAATTTAATGATGACTATGATTCGATACAAACTGAGTTATCTGAATTGCGAAAACAAATGACCGAGATGTTGTCACTCCTAAAGACCACAAAAAGTGAGCAAGCGGAAAATATCAATAAGCTCTGCCAAGATGTTACTGCCATAAAAAATGAAGTGAGTAATATCAGTTCTACCATTGAAAACATCACCATGGAAAACACAGATATGAAAAACAAACTTACAAATCTAACAGTAACTACAGAAAACACAGAAAAAAAAGTTAATCTCTTAGAGGCTGACGTCAACAACCTCAAACTTATGATGCAATCAACTTCTAATCATACGCCTCAGAATTATGAGGAAATTGTGAGTGAAATTCAAGAACGAAATAAGCGAGCAAAGAATATTGTAGTCTCTGGTATCCCTGAACCTCAACACAGTTCAGCAAAAGAACGACACGAACACGATAAGACTGAAATTGCAAAGATAACAAAACTCGCTAACAATGACTGTCCACTACCTGAGAAAATTATTCGTCTTGGAACGTACAAGCCGGAATATACCCGCTCAATTAAAGTATGCTTCTCGTCTGAGGAAACAGCGAAAGTTATACTACGCAACAGAAATAGCTTGCACATGGAAAACATAAAAATTTATTCCGACCAGACTCCACAGCAACGTAAATTTATGCAATCTTTAAAATACGAGCTTGAAAAACGTACTTCTAGCGGGGAAACTAACCTAATCATTAAATATATTAAAGGTGAACCAAAAATCGTTTCAACGAACGGGCAAACAGCTACATCCTTTTCAATTACAAAAAACTAAAAAGCATATCCTATCAAATCACGATCAAATACACCGAAATAAAATCAGCAAAAAACTCTTTAAATTGTTTCTATGCCAATACGCGTAGCATAGTTAAGCCAGGAAAGTTCGATGAGTTAAAATGTATTATAACATCTTTACAAACTGTCACGCACATTATTGTACTCTCGGAGACCTGGATCAAAAATGAAGATGAGGCAAAGCGACTTCAAATTTCAGGCTACACACATTACTTTAATTTCAGACCAAACAAAAGAGGCGGTGGTGTCTCAATATTCGTTCACAACAATTTAAAACACAATCTAATAGAAGAATTATGTGTAGACAATACGCACTACCTCTGGGTTTACGTGAAAAAATTCTCCCTATGCATCGGTGCCATATACAAACCTAATAAAACCAATATTAACGACTTCCTTGAGATATATTCGCAACAGTTACAACAGAAGAAGAGAGCAATAGTATTCGGTGACTTCAACTTAGATTTGCTTAACCCAGACCGAGCGACACGTAACACAAGAACGACACGTAACAAGTACACACTGAAAGTAAGTAACTTCAAAATATTGAATAAAATTAATCGTTTACACTGTACCCGTGAAACAACCTTAACCAAAACTATACTAAATCACATTTCCACTAATCTACAGGAGCACAAATTTCATATGGCCATGATTGAATCAGCGATGTCCGACCATAAGCAGATATTTCTAGAGATTAAACATTATAAACCTCCCCCTATTATGAAAGTAGAATACATCGCATTGGATTACCCAAAATTGTATCAGAGCTTTGAAAATTGGGTAACTACAGACGATGACGAACTATGAAAGATTATCGGAAAAATTACAGTCTTGTATTCTAAAGAGTCACGTAAAAAAAAACTAAAGTCTTAAATCCTCCAAGGCAAGATTGGATAAAAAAAGAAATAATACATGATATCAACAACAGGAACATATTATGGCAGAAATATAAAATCAATCAAACAGACACGAAATTAAAATCAGAATATGACAAAACAAAATTAAGCGTAGCATACACCATAGAAAATACGAAAAATAAATACTATTATAAATGCTTTAAGGACAATATGACGAAACCTAAAAAAATGTGGAAATTAATAAACGACCTTTCCAAAAATAAAATAAGAGATAAGACTGGACCAGAAAAACTCGAGACTGACACTGGCACTATAACAGGCCAACAGGAAATATGCGAATTCCTCAATGCTTACTTTTCATCCATCGGATCATCTCTAGCAGACCTTATCCCTAATAAGTTTAAGGGAAACCTACATCCTCAAGAACCTGAAGTAAGTCACCAATTAGAACTCAACTGTTTAACACCAGCCACCACGGACGAAATATTAAAAATAATTGATAATTTAGACACAAACACTAGCTCTGGCATTGATGGCGTAAATACAAAATCTATAATATGTATAAGAAAACTGATATCTAATGAACTTACAGCGTGTATTAACCTCTGTTTAGATCGAGGCATCTTTCCTGATAGCTTAAAAATAGCAAAAGTTATCCCAATTCATAAAACTGGTAGTAAAACTGATCCTTGCAACTACCGTCCAATTTCGGTACAACCTGTGATCTCCAAAATTTTCGAGAAAATTTTATATAACCGTCTGGAAACATATCTTAAATCAATAAACTTTTTATATCATAAACAATACGGATTTCGACCTCATTCAAATACTCTTTCGGCAACTATCGATCTCATAACTAAAATAAAGAACAAAATCGATGAAAAACACGTGGCTTTAGGCATTTTTATCGACCTCAAAAAAGCTTTCGATACAATTAGTCCCGACCTATTAATACAGAAACTGTCCCATATCGGCATCACAGACAAAGCACTACAAATTTTTGAGTCATATTTACAAAATCGAAAGCAAATAGTCATAATAGGTAAATCGCAAAGTGGTTTAAATCTTGTCAATTACGGTGTACCTCAAGGTTCAATTCTGGGACCTCTTTTGTTTCTAGTTTACATTAATAGTATGTCCCAAATTGGTCTTAAAGGTGACGTCTCACTTTACGCAGATGATACGAGCATTTTTTACTTCGGACATTCAATCGAATCTATAGTACCTCATATCCAGAAAGATCTTAACACTCTACATGACTGGTTTCAATCTAATCTCCTCACCATCAATACTACAAAAACGAATTATGTTATAATAGCTGCAAAAAATAAAAAAAATACAGAAAATATAGAACTAAAAATAAATGATCAATTAATCGAAAGAAAAACTAAAGAAAAATATCTAGGCTTAATTTTAGATGATTCCCTGAATTGGAAGCCGTACATTGACAAAATCAGATGTAAATTAACGTCTCTTACAGGAGCTCTTCACAGTATAAAAAAATGTCTTCCTCGGAAGGTCCGATATATAATTTATAATTCCTTAGTTAAACCACACATAGACTACCTAATTGAGATCTGGGGAACCGCAGCTAAAACCAGGCTAGCAATATTGCAAACATCTCAAAATAAATTAGTCAAAATCTTATTTAATTACAAATTTCGAACGCCTACGCAAAAGGTATACGAGGAAACAAACATAATGAACGTTTCCCAAACATACAAGTACTATACCTGTATTCTAATTCGTAAAATACTTCATAAGGAAATTCATACGTCGCTAAATTTTATTAAAAAACATCAAGTGCAAAAAAGAAGGCTTCGAAACTCCAACTACCTAGTAACGCGCCCACCCAGAACAGTTAATTACGGAAAAAGAAATATTGAATACGAGGGTATTAACATATATAATAAAATACCGATGGATATAAAAGAACAAAAAAGTATGTCAGCATTTAAAAAATTACTAAAATCATACATTATGGGTAAAAAATAGTAAAAATACATATAAATAAAATAAATATATTCAAATAATAATAAATAAATATAAATAAAACCATATAACCGATAAAGTAATTTCGCAAGAAAAAAGTAAAAAAAAAAAACAATAATAATAATAATAAAAAACTATATATGATAATAAAAAAGAAAACTAATAATATAATACAAAAACAAAATAAAATAATTCAATTAGTCAGGTACGCTGCCTTGTATGCCACATCTAGTATGTTGTAACTTTTGCTTTTGTATCCGTGTTCGCTCGGTTGGTAATTTCGCAAGAAAAAAGTTAAAAAAAAAAACAATAATAATAATAAAAAAAAACTATATATGATAATAAAAAAGAAAACTAATAATATAATACAAAAACAAAATAAAATAATTCAATTAGTCAGGTACGCTGCCTTGTATGCCACATCTAGTATGTTGTAACTTTTGCTTTTGTATCCGTGTTCGCTCGGTTGGTGATCTTTATTTATGTGCAGCGCCTACCCGCTAAAATTTTATTTTCTGTACGCTTATTGTTAAAACACTAATTGTAAATCTTGTTTCTTCAGTAAGTGAATTATTGTTAATTCTTATGAGGAAATAAAGTTCTTAAACCATAAACCATAATATTATCTATTTATCTTATCAAATTCAGTTTTGAGTACTTCATTGAAAGTCATGAAATATGTGTAAAATCTTTTTTCCAAAATCATCCCTTAAGGGGGTAGAAGGGGGTGCAAATAACTTTGCACCCCCTTCTATTCTATCTTCTTCGTATGAAAGTTCTCTAATTTTCAATGAAACTTGGCGAGTGTAGTCTTTTTATGACGTAGGCATCCGATAAGAAAGGATTTTCCGAAATTTTTCCCATAATGGGGTGATAGGGGGACCAAGTTTGTACGAGACAACGTGATTCCTTGGTCCAATCTATTTCAAATTTTGCATAAAAGAATTTATGGAAGACGTATTTCGTATTTTATCGAAATTCAATCCCTGACGGGATTTAAAAGAGATAGAGAATTATGTTGGAGGTAATATCAATACTCCTTAGTGCTTTTGATTTAAATTACTTTTTATTCTGACACATGCTTGAAAACTCAATCCGATTTTATTCAAAAGAGGTTGAACTCACATAAAAGCTTGATGCAATGCAAATATTTTATACTCCTTAAAATTTGAATTTCTGTTTGTAATTTCATATATAAAAGTATATATGTATACGGTAATTACACAAACAAAATATTTCTAAAATTTTTGTCTGTCTCCCTCTTCGTTCTTCTTGCTTCTTCTTCTAATTGCTGCAACAGCTGGCCCGATTTTGTAGGGACTTTCACCATCGTTATAAGGAGTAACTTAGGCTACTTTAATTTAAGAACAAAAAACGAATTAGAGTTCCGTATGATTTAAAAACGCGGGAGCTGAACAATACATGAATATGAACATTAAATTTTTCGTTAAATTTCACGCGGACGAAGTCGCGGTTAACAGCTAGTGTTTATATAATGAGCATAATAGCATGAGGTATAATAGGGGTTAAAGTATGAAATTGCCGTTTTAATGTAATAGGTACTTCGAATTGACATAGAACCTCCATGGTTTGAGATTTTTAGTGAAACATTTTTCATATGGTACCTATGAAGTTTTTCTTTTAAAAAATGTGCAATATTCGATTATCGACTTTCAGTTGTTTTTTTATTCAACTTAGACAAGAAAGATGGATACTTCGAAAATTCGAGTGATTTTTTAGTACGAGTTCCAACGTGGAACTAACGCGGCAGAAACAGCTCGCTCGTTTGGAGAAGGTACTACTAATCGCACCTTGCGATTTTGGTTTATACTTTGATTTGAAGAACGAACCACCTGGAAGACCGCCACATACACACACAGACGAATAACAATGACTAGAAAGAGATGGTGGAAGCCGATTCGAGCCAAACTACCCTAGAATTAGCGGCATGGTTTAATGTTACCTTACCATTAATATTGACAAAAATGGGTGCTTCATGATTTGACTGATCTGCAGAAAGAAACCCGTGTTTTAACTTGTGTTGCCATATTGAATCTATACAGAAATGAAGGAATATTGGATTGAATTGTGACATGTGATGAAAAGTAGATTCTTTACGATAACCGTAAGCAAAAAATGCAATGGTTGAATACAAGTCAAACGTCACAACAGCGTTTTAGGACACTGTTGCGACGCAAAGCTTACCAATAAAAAGGTAATGGTAACTCTCCCGATCTCAGCATAGTGTTATTCACTATAACTTTTTCAATCTGGTCAAGCAATAGCGGAAGATGTCTACTGAGCCAAACTCCGAACAATGATAGCAAAACTAGCAGTGAAACAGCTCCGCCTCATGAATCGAACTTCACCATTATTGCTCCATGACAACGCGAGACCTCATACAGGAACTACAATTAGAAACCATTTATCACCCTCAGATTCGCCAGACCTTGCTCCAACGGACTACGTGATAAAAAGTTTTCTTCCCAGGAGGCAGTACAAAATGCTTCCACACAGTTTGTTGAATCTAGATAACCAGAGTTCTTTCGCAAAGGTATAAATGACCTTCCCACTAGACAGCAGCAATGTATAGATAATAATGGTAATTAAATAAATATGTTAATTTAAAAGAGAAAAGTGAGTGAATGAATGTATGTAAAAAAACAAAGAATTTCAATTTTTCAGTACATATCGGCAACTTCATACTTTAACCCCTAATATGACCGGAATCATGGATGTTTAAGATATTTATTTTCCCTAAAGATTGAAACATTATAACAATAAATAATCTCCGGAATTGTCTCATCTAGCATGTACTATACGATGAGCATCTCACAATAACACAATCACTACCACTGCTCCAAGTTTTGGTACTGCATTCAAGATCGTATTTGCCCTTAGTTGAAGAGTGGTTCTAGTGTCAAACACATCAGCACCTTATTTGTTCCACCTTCAAAAGTGCGTCAGGATATTCTTTTGCATCCTGTTAAGCCTTTGAGTAGAAAAAACCAAAATGAGGTATTCCTATACCTATCATAATTGACTTACATGTACTCTATTGAGTACATTTAAGTCAATTAAGATACTGAACAGATAATAACGGATTCATATCGGAAAAATCAAATTGATTAGAAATGGACTTCGTTAGGCAAGAACTTAACTAAGTAAAGAGGGCAATAGCAAGATTCCTCGATCAAATTGAACTGCCCGACTGGGAAAATACCTCCGCCTTAGAGAAGACCGCGGTGAAACAGCAATAGTTGTGTTTCTGCGAGTGAGTTCGGTTTCCAGAACTTGTCACAGAAGTGACTATTCTGATTGTATAAGAATTCCGTTTGCTGTCATTTCAATAACTTTCCTATTTTAAGAAACCTAAATGGTTTCTACAGGGTCAGCAACGCACAAGCGACACCTCTCGTGTTGCAAACGTTTACAAGCTACGGTAACCGCTTACTATCAGGGGTAAAGTTGACATTCCACTGCTCGGAGACTGCCTTCATGGTGATGTTTAAGCGCTCACTGGACTCCGTATGATATCGGATCTGAGACTTACTGGTCCAAACATAGGATGTGTTTTTCTCCACACTAATTTCGTCTGTGTACTAAATGACACTAGGATTAAACATATATCAGCCTATTGCCGTCCACTGCTGAACGTAGGGCTCCCTCAAAGCATTCTGGTCTTGGGCAGCTCGCATCCATCCGATGCCAGCCACCTTCTCCAAATCGACGGTCCATCGTGTCGCAGGTCGTCCTACACTACGTTTGCCCAATCGCGGTCTCCACTCTAACACTTGTCCGTCCGTCCGTCTGCAGACATGACTGGCCCACTTCCACTTCAGCGTGCATATTCTACGAGTAATGTTGGTCACTTTAGTTAAACATACCTAATTATTGTTAATGTGCAAAATAATACATTGCAGCCCGAACTGATCCCTGATCAGTAAGCGGTATGCAATGAATCCCAGGCCCCAGCTTAGTTATTTATTTGGTTGGAAGATCAGCCAATTCATAACAAATCATCTGATTTGCCAGGAATTTTAATGTCCAATTGAAGAAGGAGCATGTTGCATTGAGATGGCAAATTGTATTATAGATGTTTATTGAGAGTACTAGAGACTCACTGTAGTAGACCGATTTGAACAGAAGCTAGCCACTGAACAGGTTCTTTGATTTTAAGTATACCTAAATACTAGGAGTATATGTTTCAGGACAAAAAAAAAGTCTTATAAAGTGTGTTAATTTTGGTTAAGTATGCAAGTTTATGGACAGTAGATAGTAGAATAGCCCTTTTAACTATTTAGTACTTAAGCAGTCTCTAAAGATAGTCTGAATACGCGGGTCAATATCAGGGGCAATTCAGGATCCATATTTTTTCACCGGCACATGCTTCAAGCACTGGCTGATAGCCTGTCGGGTCACAGGTCTTGTAAGTTTCGAATATTTGGCATTTACTTGGCAACTATAACATTTTTTTATTAAGTGTAACTGATTTTATTATTACATAATACATACATACAATTACGCGTTTTTCCCACGAGGATAGGCATAAACTACAAAATGCCACACGCTACAATCCCTGCAAACCACATTTGCTTCGTCCACATTGATACATCTATTCATGTCATTCATGCGTGCCGGTTATAAGTACTGCGCACCGTACCTTTATAAGAAATTCACCTACTAGATTGGAGTATGTCCTACTCAGGCATCTCGCCCCGGCGTAAAACGCCACCAAAATCATAATCCTAGATACTTTCAAAAGTATTCTATAAAATGTTTCCATGAGTCCTACCCATCAGAAATAATTATTATATTATTGTTTTGAATCATTAGCTTCAATACACTTATTACGCATATTTTGGTTAGAATCTATCCGGTCAAAATCAAGTTTGTGGGTATATCAAATTCTCGCAAGCGATTCCTTCTCCCAATTATTGGATGGCGTGAAGACACATTCATGACCAAATTCTCCTGCTTCAGTGGATTCAGAGAAACATCAGTTAGCGGTTAGTATTAGGTATAACGGTTCACGTAGTTATTGGAGTAAAACGTATAGATTGATGTGCTATCGAAATCAAACCTCAGAAATGAAGACAATCAGTTAGTTCTCGTCTAGTAAAGCCTCATATTGTATAATAATACTTATTATTTAATTTAAACAAGTAGAATATGCAAAATACAGTTTTGTATGATAGAAATAAGATAAAAATAATTTCCGCCCCAATTTGGGGTGTGCCATCAATTAAAATATAAATATATCCGCGCATTATGACGAGCGCCAATAATAATAAATAATAATAATAAATTTATTTATATTTCAATAATTTACTTACATGTTTTTTTACACGTAATTTCTAATCCTTCACAGAATATTATGGTCACAATGGGCAGACTGAAGTGGTGTCTTTTATTAACCGTTACTATTCTATTAATCGTTATGTCTATTCAGAAATGATGCGGTTCCAAGCAATACATCGATAGATATAAGTTTATGGAATAGAATAATGTTTATTAATAATATAAAATCTACATATTTATTAAAGGTGTTTGATAGTTAAAATTTTAACTAATTTAAATTAACTTATGTCCTCCACAAAAGACCGAGTTTGTCTCATGTAGGCCTATGGCACTATATAAACTCTAGATACATAATAATGGTGTTAAATACCGTACAATATACACATTACTTATTTAAAAAGGATAAGTAATAACATTTAGCTTAATTTTAATACCTATCTAATATTTGCTAAGTAAGTACCTATAAGAAATAAATACAATTGTTTTGTATTTTATCCGAGGAAACTATATGATCATAACTACGTCACAAAAAAATATAATGTGGTTGGTAAGCCATTTCACAGTAGCTTTTTGCTTGGAAATACCTACGTTTTTGACCTGTCTGAGAAGTAACGTTTAATCTACAAAATTGCGAAAATTTACATAAATTATGCGCTTTGATTTATAAAATCTGTCTTTTATCACATTTCATTTCTAACATACTTACAAGGTATTTATATATTTATAAATAATCGAAGCATCTTTCAAATTTGGATTATGAAACTAAACGTTTTATAAAGGAATAATTGTAAAGTTAATTCCTTCACTAGTCAGCGTAACTGATGGGGATAAAGTATTGGGTTTTATTTTAAGCAGTGTTATTGGGCTGTTAATTGAATTACTATTTACTTATTAGTGACATGAATTAAGCTAATAATTTGGACATCAATTGTGGGTAGGTACTAGACAGTATGCATATTGCCTTCATTCTTAGGTTACTAAAATGAATGTGTAGGGTCTGATTAAATATGTATCTACAAATACAAAATGTGTTTCTGCGTTTTCTTAATTTGAATAAATAGTAGGATAAAATAATAGTAACGATTTTCTTTCCCCATTAATAGGAAAATAAAAATATTATTTGGCGAATTGAATAATGTAATCAGTAGATAAGTATCCACAGGTATTTAATTTTTCTTATCGTATTGGACATTCGTGATCTAACTGGCCGAAATAAAAATCTCAGTTACTTTTGAAGTTTTATTGCTTTTTTTGTTTCTTTAACATAAATAGCATTTATTTTTAATTAATAGAGTTACAGTTACAAACGTACAATATGTATTGCACCATTAATAAATAGTAATATAAAATAATAATTCTTTAATTAAACTACTGCACCTAAATTACGGTACATAACGACATTGTATTCTATAGCGCCGGTGACCTTATAATAGAAAAATATTGAAAAAAAAAGCTTAAAGTTTTTGGTTCCTTTATTTGGTTGAATTAGCGTTACATTTAAAAACGTCCGTTGGGACGAGCGGTCGGCGTTTGGCCGAAGTAGTGCGGAGACACGGCAACGTTAGGGCGAGCCGCAGCGCCGAGCGCCCGTCCCGTCTCGCTGCCAGCCGGCAGAGGGCGCCACTGAGCACGGACATCGCCGCGCACACTGGCACCATCTACCGTATACATCACTTAACGAACGACTAGGCTTATTATACCCGACCGGAATTTGCGCCCCGATATCGACTGGTGGAGAGAAATGCTGGTGTGATGGGGCTTGAATTGGGCGCTCACATGCGCTCTGAGCTGATGGCACGGGACTCTTGTACCAGGTAGACCTGGGAGCCGGGCACGGTGGAGGTGGTGACGAAGGTGCGGTGCTTGGCGCGGATCAAAGACAGGTTACTCTCAGCGCAGTCGGCGCGGTCCTCAGCGGCTTCCAACTCGCGCTGGAATCGTCGCACTCGGGTCACGTTCTGCTGGGACATACCCTCCTGTGGATAGACAACACAACAAATACGTAAAATTTGTGAAAAATAACAAGATGTCTAAAATACAAAGGTAAGATGAGGTTACTAAGCTTTGCCGTGTTGAAATGTTCTATTGTTTCCTAAACATCAGCCTACTTGTTATCTGTTCAAATTTGTGCCTTATGAAATGCAATGACGGATTTTCGAACTTCTATTAAAAGACTCATTGCTATCAAATCAGCCTAGTTGCTAATGGGATCTTGAGCTAAATCAGTTGTCTTTGGAATCTAGTTATCGTGTGGACTATCGTGACATCATTTTAATGGCAAATTTTTTTGGTAAAGGTAAAAATCAATTTTCGTAATGTCTAAATCATTGAAAACTATGTACCTGTTCGGTCAACTGCCTCTTGTAGATGTTGACCTTCTGGGAGGTCTTTTCAAGAGAATCTTGCAGGAGAACAATGTTCTTCTGGTCCTCCTCGCACTGGATCATGACCTCCTTGAGCTGACGCTCCTTCTTGCGGAGGATCTTGATGGTCTCAGCGTGCCTCCTCTTCTCCTCGTCAAGCTCCAGTTCCATGTCCTTAATACGGGCCTCCAGTTTGCTGATGATGCGCTTACCACCAACGATGGCATTGGTCTCAACCTCTTCCAGACGTACAGAGATGTTCTAGAAAAAAAAACATTGGTCATTTTCAGGTTCAAACTACAAGTTGCAAGTACTAACTTTTTCATCTAATTTTGGATTTAATTTGTTCAAGACACCATTTTGATATAGTTTTATATTACGTAATGTATTGTTTATTGCTTTGATTCAAAACAAGTAAAATTTAATTAAATATAAACATTCTTCTAAGTAACAGTATATTAAAAATATTTGGCAATAGACATGTGATCATGTCCATGGGTTTATAGATGATTAACGAAGTTGATTAATGACGTACCTTGACTTCGATCTCGAGAGACTTCTTGACAGCTTCGATCTTGACGATCCTTTCCTGCTCCTCATGCAAGTGCTCGACGGTGTGTTTCAGTTCAGTCTGAAAGGTAAATTATAAAATAAATGGTCAAAATTCCGTGGTAAGGATTGTGTTACGGATACTAGTTGGTTGATATACTGCATATATACAATGTGGGGAGGACAATATGATCATAAATGAAACTTCGTATAAGTCATGATATTCCCAACCGTCACACAAAAAATCAAATGAATATATCCAGTAGTTTAGCCACAGGACATTATTTTTCATTTTAAGTATTTTCGACATGATGTTTTGTAAACAGGAGAGCACGCGACAGGTTAACGACTTACGTTGCCAGCTCGCCACTTTAAAAACCTACGCCTTTTCTATCAAATTTATTTTCTCAATGCAAATTATACTTTATGCCCGAGCCATAAGAGTCATAAAGCGTGTCATCACAGCTAGATAAGAAAATATGTATGTGCGAAAGAGATAGGTAAGTTTGCTTGTTTCCTCTTTGCTTACTTGTCGACGTGTCTAGGTTACGCGGTCAGTGTGTCACCGGACGTCCTTACTGCCTGTGACGCATTTTATTTTCTCTGGAATTTCGGATGCGCCCGCGCCCGTTTGAAGTCGCCGCGCGAGTGTTATCGTATCTTTGTTGTTGTGTTGTGTTGTGTTGTGCGAAATTTGACGCTTTGTTTTAATAGTGACAGGACACATAAACGTATTATAGGTACTTAGTTAAATAGCTAAGTGAACTTTGCGAAATTAGACGCTTAATACTTGGTGTTTCAAGGTTTTATTATTAAATAATCATGCCTCGTTACAATTATACCGCTTCGGAGTACACTGATATGATTTTAATTTATGGGGAGTGTCACGGTAATGCCGCTTTAGCTGTACGGACATACCGTGAGACCTATTATCAAGAGTGAGAAATAACATTATACGTCGGTGTAGTTTGTGTATTCAAGAACACGGCGGACATATTGAAAATAAAAAAATTTAATGACTGGCGACATAATTATGTGATCGAAAAGTGATTGTGAATAATAAATTGATCAGTGAATAACTCGCGGGTGAATGATGCCCGACTATTTGGTTAATATTCTGTGATTTGATTTGTGTAATTGAGCATTAATAACAATAAGAATAATGGCGCCAAACATTACGTCGCTGCGTCGGCCACAGCTTTAACATGAATGAAACCAAGCTGCGTTGCCATTCTTATCGCAGGTCAGTGTACCATTTTTATAAATGGTGTTTTATTTTGTTTGCAGTTTTAAGCTATTTAGTTTGTAAGAAAATTTTTTTTTTTTTAATTTCCATGTTCGGATTTATTTGATAGTTTACAAATGTTTCTATAAACCAGTATTGCCAGTGTTTTCATTTAAAGTCATATTGTCATCTCCACATTGTATATTTTTTGTAAATACATACATATTATACATAGATACATCCATGACTCGGATACAAATGCTCATGCTCATCACACAAACATTTGACCCTACCGGAATTCGAACCCGGGACCCGAAGCACAGAAGGCAGTATTAACTACCACTGGACTAACTGGGTCGTCATATTTGATAGTAAGTACCAAATGACGTAACCAAAGTACGAACTAATCACAAGATTTGACTACAATTGACTGAATGAAGGATTGGTATAATAGTCAAGAACGTTCTTCACATGCACATAATTGCAAGAAAGGAGGAATGTAAGAAAATAACGGCAGGGTGACATACCTGAACACGCTGGTATCTCTCGTCGGCGATGCGCAGTTCCTTGGTGATCTCGTCGTAGTCAGCAGCGACGACAGCGAGCTCCTGCTCGATCTTGGCCTTGCTGCTGGACAAGTTCACGTTGATGACGGTCAGCTCGTTGATGCGGGTGACCGCCTCCTCGTACGACTGCTCGACGGTGCGCTTGGCGCGAAGGGCCTGAATGAATCACAGTATTTGGTAAGAAGGTGTAATGCTATCGGAATTTCAGAGGTTCGTGCCAGCACACGATATAATATTGGCAACTGATTGAATAACGTTTAATTATTCAACAAATTATGTGAGTCTTGTTACGTCATATTTTTCAGTGATAACAATATCACAATGATGCAAAACATATTGAGGATTTTTTCCTGTTTCATAAAGTGCACGTATTTGTATTCATTTTAATAGCTCGCTCAGAACACTAAGTTGCATCTTCTTTATTTTGATGTTTATATTTTTTGAATATACATATTTACATTTATGATGATCTCAACTCTCCTTTTATATAACTTTGATTTTTAGTAGCTTATGTCATGTAACATTTGTACCTATCATCTATCATGCATTAATTTAACATATTAACGTATTTTGTTCATTAAATAATATAAATTAATCTTTTTCATGTACTGACCTGCTCGTAGTTGCCACGGATTTCTTCGACTTCGCCGGTGAGGGACTGTATCCTGCGCTGGGCGACGCCATACTGGTCGAGGGTCACCTGGAGCTGCCTCTGGATTTCATCGTAGTGCGTCTGGATCTCAGTGAGCTAAAACATTCATAATAAGTGTAAAGAACAATACTAATGCTGATGAACACAAACTTCGACTTAATCAACGTGGAAATTTAGCTTTTATTGATTTTGATATAAGTTTGGAACAGATAATAATTGGGAAGATTTGGTGGGCACAAAATAGATATTTAATTTACAAGTTTATTTTGATCCGGTACTTCAATATTATTTGGAATTATTACGCTTATGCAGGGAGGGGTAAATAGGAGATCGTAAATATAATATGCCTAGAAAAAAATGCAACATGTAATATTTACCTGCAGAGACTGCTTCTTGACGGTCTTCTGGAGATCAATGTTGGTCTTGTTGGCGACATCAAGAGAGAGTTCAAGCTCGGTGATCTGGATCTGCAGCTTCTTCTTGATGCGGGTGACTTCAGTCTTCAGCTTGGTCTCGGCTTCAACCACACGAGCGTTCAGTTGCTCGATCTCGATGCTGGTCTGCTTGCTGTTGACAACACATTACAAATTCAAACACTGAAATCACATTCACAGACTGGTTTAGCAAACATAATGAGCTCTACGTATATTTGTAAAAAGCACTTCACCTCGAGTCAATTATTAAGCACGTACTAAGTTCATCAAATTGTTTTATTGTTTGTTTCAGTTCGTGCAACCGTTGGATATATGAATCATCTATTACTGGTACTTCCGATATCCTAACGATACACGTAGAGGGTGACGTTTCTCGTATAGCTTTTTGTACAGTTTGTGTCACTGATTCTGATATTTTGTTAGCTGCTATGCTCGAAATTTTTGATTGTGCCACTGCCTGAGATAACGCAGTTTTAGTTATTTCGGGCAAATTTCGAACGATATCACTCCTTTTACCGCGAAATTCTATTTTATTTAATCTGTCTTCAGCGACATTTTTTCTGCTTTCTCCTAAAAGAGTTTGGGCGATAGCTTTGGCTGATTTACCTCTGTACATTTTAGCTTTTCCTCTTAATTCCGCTCCCACATTGACTTCTTTTTCATATAACTCAAGCTCTTTTTCTATTTCATTCATTCTCTTTTTTTGTCTTTCTATTTTATACTTTTCCATGTTTTCTTTTTTCTTTCTGGTTTTAGTAGTTATACTCTCTGTTCCCACGTGTTTTGTCACATTTGCTGCCGCAGCAGTGGCGATGACTGAGAACGGTGATCGTTTCACAATGTTGAAAGTGTTAAGATCCCGCTTCGCTTGATCGGCGATTTCATGCGAATATTTTGCCACGTCGTCTTCGGAGTACGTTCGTATCGGCTTATCAAACCTGTATTTATCCAAACCTCGTTCGTTATTCCATGGCAAGTGGGGAGGCCTAGTTGTAACACCCTGATCTTTGGCACTAATGTAGTCTATCATCGGCTGATAAAAATTAATGCCGTAGCCATAATTATCTTCATATATTGCTGTGGGTGGTCTGTTCCATTTATTGTAGTTGGGCACTTTAACTGGCGGCATGATGAAAGATATACGACTTGCGTCGTTCCTTCTGATAGAGTCGCCGTCACCTTAACGTGCACCACCCGGGGCCGAGGTTGCGTTATTGGGGGCGCGACAAAATGAGCATCGTCTTTTGTACATTTTCAGTCGTACTTATTGCCAAAGCTCGTATGTGATCAAGCACCAATCAGATGCCCAGTTATATATAAATTCGTAAATAGAACTTGTGCCAATTATTTGAAACATACTTAGTGCATAACTGTGTTTGGTGCGATTCGTTGATGTCGGAAGTATAAATTTTATATTTAGATTTAGAAAGGTTTTAACTGTATTTGTGGTCCGGTTATGGTAGGGAAATATTTCTAACGATAAATTTCATAAGCAGTCAATCAAACTCTCGTTGGCGTCGATCCACGATGAAATAGTGTCATGGTTGTGATGTCGATTACGTCTTTGGATGTCACCATCTGTCAGCGCGGGGAAGTGGTGGGGCGTAATCGTTGAAAGACAAAGTGAGTATGTAGTTCCGAGTTGGCGATCGTCAAGTGAGGTGTGCGATAATACTTCAGTCATTAGCGAAGATTGTCGTTGTAAATATTAAAATAAAATATTGTAAGGGTAAGTGATATTACAAAGAACTGTTATCTTCTCACTTATTTTACCATTATAATGTTAAATATATTCATTTTTGGACTAAACCATTTCCACATTATTATCTTTGGACCGTACCAAAACTTTATTATTCCCAAATATTATTAAAGGCATTTAAAAACAGTGTCAATAAAGTTCTCATGACCTCATATGCTAGATATCGTCTAATTTCCGTGATCTTGTTTTCTTCGCGGTGATTTTGTTTACGAAACCTATTATATGTTAGTAGCTCCCCTGAACAGTATAGCTACTCACCGGATGGATTCGATTTCCTCTTCCTTCTCCTGGAGGCGGCGCTCGGCCTCGTGACGGAACTGGCCCAGCTCAGAGGCCAGCCTCATGGCGCGCTGCTCCTCAGCCTTGCGACCCTGACACACCAAGCAGAACAATACGTGTAAAGATAATATAATTCATAACTATCATCATCGAATAATCATAAATATAATTGTCTAATTAAAGCCCACAGGTCTGCACAACAAAATCATTTATCACGCTGTTATTCCAGGAAGAAGTAATAATCATTTCTGTATTTATGATTTAGGTTTTGAAATTTAGCCTCTGCCAAGATATCAGGTATTTATTACTCTATATTTTGACGGGTATAATTTTAACAAGTCATTAATGTGATAATTCGTAGTAATCTAAACCTAGCTAAATGTAAATGTAAAAAGTAATCTGTACCTACTATATATTTGGATGTAATGGCAAAAGCGAATGTCTTTCATAGCGAATTGAAAATGTTCATTGAAGATATTTCTGAATTGAAAGCGTTGGGACTGATTTATTTATAACACTTATAACATTTATAACATTTATAACACATATTTTTTCCAGCCGTTCATTAACACAAGTAAATGTAAAGAATTCCAATAAATAACTTCAGCTGAAATTTAGTGAAAATAGACTATCGTCTGCATTGCTAAATATAAATGGTAACTATTTTTAGATGTTACGGTGCCCTGGCAAGTCGGTTGGTATCGAATTTGATAGCTGTCGGCTGCCAAAGTGTTGCTAACAATTTGAACAAGAATGACCTATTAATTACTATTGTCAAATTAGCCGTGCAGTTGCTTGGTTTTACGTTTATTTTTATTTCAATTAGGTTCGGAGAAATTTGATCTATCTGTTAAATATTATTTTCATTTTCATTCCTATTTTAAAATATTTTTATTAATATCTCTCGCTTACTTTGTTACTTAGGTTAAGTAACAAAGTCAGCGAGACCTTACGATCGCTGGACTTCTATTGCCTCCTAATTGACCATACCTGGAGCATCCGTGAGAGTCAAATTTCGTATAGACCTTAGAAGATTAAACCGAATCTTTAACCGGATACTTCAGGTTGGCATTGTATGCCATGTTTTTAGTATGCTATTTAATGTTTTATCAGTTAATATAATATCTTTGTATTTTTATAAATATAGGAATTATAATACTTTAATCATTATAAAAAAAATATTTTAAGATTTTCGGTAAAAATAACTAGATGTATCTTTTCTTTGTTTTAGTTATCCTAAGCCACGCAGGAAGTGAAATCTTTCTAATGAATTATTTTTCCGAATGTTTAAATGATATCTTTGTTTCATATACTATAATGCCTCGAAAAAGGTTGGGTGTTTATGAAAAAGTCTTCTTGATTTTTTGGTTAATTTGCCCCTTTCCGTATACATGCTATAATTATATAATGTTTTTTTCTTTTAACATAATCTTGCTCCTATCTAATAACTGACTTGTGACTTAGTTTTTATAAAATAAGACTCGTAACGTCAATTTCTACAGATTTGTTAATTCATGTTAAGCTTGTGCCCTGTGAGAAATAATTGATCACTCAATGACATTTTTATTCTTACTCACGAAATAAAAGAAAAACAAGTTTATAGATACTACTGTACCAAGGCAAACAAAGGCAAAACAAATTTCCAAAGAAATCTCTTCCAGCAAGCCTGAGTTATATTCTTATGGGAATTTCTTATTCTTATAATTTTATTATTTCTCCAATCTTTCTATATTGCTTTTTCTCAACTAGAAGATATCTGATTGTTGTACGACAATTAGGTATTGTTGATGATTTGCTGTGAAACTGCTAGACAGCATTGCTTTTATTGCATCGCCTTATCGATTTTCAGACATAAGACGCAAATATTTTACAAGTACTATTTATAAATATGTAGAAGAGCGTTATGAGTACATAAGTAACAAATGCTATTACGTTGTCAGCTTGATGATATTCTATACTTGGAATAAAAATAAGAAAGAAGTAAACTTACGGCTTCAGCCTCCTTGTAGGCGGCAGTGAGTTCTTCTCGCTCGTTCTCAAGACGGCGCAGCTCGATCTCGAGCTCGTGAAGACGGCGGTTCAACTCCGTAAGGTTGGAGCGTGCGTCGTGAAGGTCATCTGTTGGAAGTGCCTTGCTTTTAACATATGGAAACTAGGAAAGTCTCTTCTTAAATCTCGTACAGAGTTTAATACTATGACAGTTTAAAACTAAAGGTTTGAAATTATGATGATGATTATGATGATGATTGTTAATGGTCCTAAAAATAGTCCTGATGCACAATTAAATAATATGATATTAGAAACTACAGTCACAGTAATAACTGCATAACTGAACACGGAAATATGTAATCTTTTACCCAATACAAATGTAACCTATGATATTTCTATCGTGGAGGTAGATGCGATAGAAATATCAAAGGAAAAATATTAAAAATACTAAAATATTAAAGGAAATGCAGCCGAAAAATTAAAAAAATGAAACATACCACCCAACTTCTTGTTCTCGCGGCCAAGGGCATCCTTCTGCTCACGGGTCTTGTCGAGCTCGTGGGAGATGCGCTGGATCTCGGTGATCTTGATGCGCAGGTCACGCTGGGTCTGCTCGTACAGCTGTACGGTCTCCTCCAGACGCGACTTGATCTCGATGTTAACACGCTCCAACTGTTCAGTCCTCTTCTGGAGCTCCCGAGCTGTTCCATTGGCCTTCTCCAAGTCGATGATGAGCACCTCAACCTATGTGATTTATTTGATTAGTAATTGTACAAACTGCTAATGAATAATTGATCACAATTAGGTATATTAAATTGTTCAAAACACCCCCATTCCCCTAAAACATTGCCATATTTATGAGACGGCCTTTTGATAAATACGTACCTCGCTCTGCAGACGAGACTTCTGCTTCTCAATGTTGCTGATCTTAGCGATGAGGGTCTCGATTTGCTCCTCCTGCTCCTGGATGCGAATGGAGTACTTGCGACGGATCTCCTCGATCTCTTCAGCCCTGGCAGCAGCCTCGGCCTCGAACTTCGACCTCCAGTGGCTGACTTCACCGTTGGACTTGACGAGCTGGCGTTCCAGGTCCAGACGAGCCTCGGATTCCTCCTCAAGCTGGACGCGGATGGACTCCAAGTCGATCTCAACCTGTGAATATGTTAAGGATTGTTAGCAAAAGTTTATTTCTAAATTGAAATTAATTGTTTTTTATAATATAAAATAGCAATAATAGTCGATTCGGTAACGTATTTTCACCTGGTGGAGGTTGGCTTCAAGCAGAGAGCGCCTCCTCTCCTCATCCTCAAGCCTGCGGCGAGAGTCCTCAAGCTGGCTGGCTAACTGGCTCCTAAGGTACACCACGTTTTCAATGTTCACCTGAAAAGTATAACCAATATTGTTTAATTAGCAATTTATTGATTTTCATATTTTTTTCTTACGGAGGATTTGATTATTAAAGCAAAATTTACGGAGATCAATTTCCGATACTCATACCAAATTAATACTGTACTAACAGAACTATTACTCCTACAGCGTAAAATTAAGTATAGGTAGTCTTTCTTTTTTTTCTTTAATAGATAAAACTATATTTGTATATAAGACATGTGTATGATAAATTTAATACAATTATGTATACACATACCTTAAGGTCCTGAACTTCCTTAACGAGCTCTACATTCTCGGTGGAGAGGCGCTGTTTGTGGGAGGTGATGTCCACGATGGTGCGGTTCAACTCCTCGATCTTGATGTGCAGTTCGCTGATGGTGATTTCGAGCCTCTCAACGGTCTTGGAGATGGTGATCTTCTCCTTGGTCACGTTCTCCACTTGGGCCAACAACTCGTAAACTTCAGCTTGGAATTTGGACTTTTCCTTCTCAGACCTGTTGACAAAGAAATATATGTTGCAATCACGGAAATCGACAGTTATTTCAGTATGATGTAGGTGGACGGATCTGTGATGTATTAGTGTAAAGTGTCTAAGACGCCCAGCGATTTTCGCAATAGATTTCGCATAGCATTATCTTAATTCTAAATATTAGAAACACAGATTAGTTGGTAGACGATGACAAAATGTATTAAGAGGATTGTCAGTGTGTCCTCACCTGGCTCTGCTTTTGGTAAGCTGGTCGATTTGTTCCTGGAAGTCGACCACGATCTCCTGGTGTTTCCTCTTGAGCAGGTGGGCGGTCTCCTCGGACTCAAGGTGGACATCTTCCAGTAGCTTGCGAAGCTTGGTAAGTTCGGTGTCGCGTTTTCTGTTGATCTCGAACTGAAAAACGTATGTCACCGTTTCAAAATACGACCCCAAAACATACAATCTTTGGGGTGGACATTTGAAATATTATTGCTACAACATACATAATAATATTATTTCTAATAAATTGTGCTATTATCGAATCATACATTTCACTAACTTTCATAAATAATGTGAATTTAAACCTTATAAAGCCGACCATAAATAAATGATTATGATTCGTGATTTGCTGCAATTATAATGTCATTAATTATGAGGACTAATGTTATTTTCACTTCATATAAATGAATTTTAAATTACACTCCACCCTGAAATAGATATTTATTTAAGACACAAATCGCATAGCTATCATTCGCAACGACAAATTAACAACGAGTTCGCAAAGCTATAAGATTTATATTATTTTAATTGTAAATATACAGATGAGACTTATTTTATTATAATTCCATGTAATATAGATTCATGTTCATGTTTTCTTCTGTGATTTAGTTTTCGCCTATAAAGGTTGTTCCTGCTTTTCTATATTACAGTAAATGATGTATTTCTATAATGTTCGTTCCACTGAAGCCTTTAACATTCGTGTGTTCCAATTGAGTTAATATTTCTTAATTTAATCCTTATTCTATTAGCATACTTCTAAGGACCATAATGTGAACATACTTTGAAATAATATTTTTCTTGTTTAAGAAGTAGTTTTCCATGTTTGTGTTAGAATTTCTTGTCCTATAGTTTTTCCTTTGTTTTTATATCTTCCTTGGTAGTCCGCTTCTGATGTTTAATTATTTTTGCAAATCCATCCTTAGTTTCATGTTCTTACCGGTTTTTGCATAGGATTATTATTATACATTATATTTATCAAAATTAGTAAATAATTGTTTGGAATATCTACCTGACTCTCGGCCCCGCCTTCAGCTTCCTCCAGCCTTTCAGACAGTTGGATGACTTGCACGCTCAAATCTGCCTTCTCCCTCTCGATCTGAAAGTCACAAAAGATTATACCAAGTTGTTATGATAACTATAGAATATGGTTAATTCGATTATAATTATATTGGTTAATCAAATGCAGAATAATATTAATGATCTTTGAGAAAATTGTTAATATATGTATATTAACTTAAGTAAGTTGTATATAGATGTCGTAATGTTGTTATTTACGACTGTCATAACCTTGATTAACTTGGATTTTATGAAATTATTCTAGAAGTCACTACGAGATGTTGTGCGTCCTACATCGTAAGTGTTAACTTTCCTAAAAATGTACCTTTTGCACATAAAGAACTTTGTTTCAACCATTATGCAATAACAGGTTTCTGGGTAACTTGTCCTTCACATATTTCAGCATTGTACCCATCTAAAATAAGAAACGGTTTATGTCTCACGGCTGCTCTGACTAACTCGGATATTTTCGCTACTCATACCACGGTCTATTATTATATTTCAATATTGTGGCATTCTCAACGGGAACGAGCATCATTTGGCCCAGTTTCAAAAGTGAGACCCGAGAGCGAGAAGTTGAGATTTCAGAGAATGCTTTCGCTACAGAGCTAAATATATCGCGGAGTGCGCGAGCGCCGGCAACTTCGAGTTGGAACGGCGGCCGCGCGCAGAGCGCTTGCTCCCAGCGCTCGCCATCCTATGTGCACGCAACCATGTCACCAAAATAGAATGTGCAAAGCTTGATCAGATGTCCCTCCTGCACAATCCCCCACATATCGCATTTGATGACACTATCATATGAACATAATATGGAACTTTAAAATACACATATAAAAAATTATATGAGGAACTACTAAAGTCATTTCAATCTTTTTATATTGCAAAATTATTTTATAAATTTAGCACTGAATTTACTTTTTCTTGTAGCACAAATTATGATTAATATTATCTATTATTAGTTTTCTAACGATTAGTTTGTAAGCGTTTGTAACATTATTTGATCGTTGATTAGGTTTGTTAAGTCGATGGTATTATCTGGATATTCAATGATTAATTAATTACATAAATAGGGGTAAGGTAAACACGAATGGGGATGAGATGTGCCCACTGATGGGGGTGTAAACACAATAAAAGGCGTAGGGCGGGCGGTATTAATAGAGGTGTTGCGGAAGCCGCGCGCTCCGCCTACACCTGGCGGCGTGCGCGCCCTGTATGGCCGGCGCACACGCAGTATCACATTTCGCATGCTCGATCAGCTTACCCTCTGACGCAACTCCCTTTCGGATTCCAGATCATCATGGAGGAGACGGATTTTGTCCTGAAAAATACAACATATTCTATCATGTGTCCGCAAACACTTCACAAGCACTGCACTGTGTCGTTCGCGCCGGTACCTCCAGCCTGGAGAGAGCACTCAGGTCGGCGCTGTACTCGATGTTGACGTCGGTGGTGCCACCGCCGCTGCTGCGGTAGGTGTATTTGGAAGTCTTCGCCACGGCGGACATTGTCGCTGGTTCGTCTCTCGATCGGCAGTCGGCGCTACGTTACCGGTCGGGCACCGTTCGACTAGTGAGAGCGGGTGCGGGCGGCGCGCGCGCACCATCGGCTGCCCCCCGGCCCCGCGCCCCGCCCGCGCCCCTACACGCTCGCGCCTCTCTCCAGGGCGGCCGGCCGGCTGGAGCTCGCGGATCGTGTTACCACCCCCGCGCACCCCCCTCTCAGCCTTTTATAGACACGCCCGTCTTGACGCCGTCGCGGTTCTCTTTTATTTGTTTTGCCCAAAAATTTGGCGCATCCCTTATCGTCCTAAATTGTTTTACCGTGCAGCAGTGCAGCAGACGCAGCGCGCTTGTGTCGGCTGTGCACAGACCCGTTGTAAACAAGTGGAGTCGTGGGCGGTGAGCTCGGGTCCAGGCGTTTCCTGGTGGATTCCTGTCGGTCCCTGGCAGGCGCCCGCGCCCCGCTAAATGCCACCAATCAGCTGAACTTAACAATGAACTTCTGGTACTCTTTAGATTAACCCCTAACAGTCGACGAATGCTCTCTGTTTACAAACATTAATTAAATCTAATTATATCGGATGGACTTGAGAGTAAGACATGAAATTGAATTTTATAACAATTTTAATGGAAACTCATACTAATGGTTCTTGAAAGTTAGGCTTACATGTTATCCTTATTTTAACACGTTTAAAGATTTTGGTAACAAATGCAATGAGAGTTTACAAAAATGATGCATCGCGTCCACGGGTTGTCGTAGCACTTCGTAGTCTTTTCGTAGACCGTTATATAGAAACAATGTTGTACTGATTACTTTTAAGTTTTAACCTTCTTCGACTAGAAACTTGACTAAACACTTCAAAGGAGTTAAATAATATAATGCAGCATATTCTGAAATTATTTTTAATGCAATTAATGCTAACGATTTCATTTATATTACGGCAACTTATTTTGCCCAAAGCTACAGGTACTACTTAAATAAAAAAAAGAAACGTCGTTTTTTGAAGATTAAAGTTTTCTATCTTTAATGAATTGGCATTTTAATTAGGATACGTATACATTGAAATTTACGTGTATTAACTATTAAAAGGTGAGGATAATTGCTATTTTGGTGTCTCGTTACCTAAAATTACTTGAATTTGTGGATACGCAAATTAAAGTTAATAATATAACGACATCATCCCGCTTGTATACTAGCAGGGGTAGGTAGAGTTACACTGTTATACACGCTTACTTCGGAGTAAGTCATAAATAAGTATGTAAAAGAGAATGAGGCTATTAACATTTTGATTTTTAAATTGATTTTGATTGCACAGGGCGTTCATCCTGAGTTGCTACTGAGAATTTCATAAACAATCCAATCATAGTTATTTTGTTCAACCAAAGTAGCGAACCCAAGGAACCCACACTGATCAGACTCCTAAGGACCCTTTTTACTAATAAGGCATTTATTTTATGTTGTGGACCTGATGACCGGTTTATTATTTAGTATGGAAACAAAATGATAAAACGAAATAAATAAATTATAAATATTCCTGGACATTATGACACAGCGCCATCTAGTTCCGAGCTAAGCAACGAGGCTTGTGTTATGGATACTAGTTGGTTGATATACTACATATATACTTTTTTGTTGTAAATACATACATATTATACATAGATACATCCATGACTCGGATACAAATGTTTAAACATTTGTCCCTACCGGGATTCGAACTCAGGACCCATAGCACAGAAGGCAGTGTTAACTACCGCTGGACTAACTGGGTCGTCAAATGTGAAAGTATTGTGGTGACGTTCATATTGGTACAAATAGTTTAGCTAACTATTAGCATAAACCACTGAAGGTTTATTTGACATGCACTTTACCGACTTACTATTTGTCTGGCACTAGATAAATAGTAAATAATGTATAAAATTGGTCTAGTGGTCATTGAACCACTTGACGATTAGCAGTTCCTATTGAGGAACTGCTAATCGTCAAGTCACTTGATCGAGCAGAATATTGTTGAGTTTGAATTAATTCTATGAAATCCTCAAGCACTGTTCTATTAGTTGCAATACTCGTGAGGATATTTAATAAATAAATAAAAAAATATTTCTGGACATTATGACACAGCGCCATCTAGTTCCGAGCTAAGCAACGAGGCTTGTGTTACGGATACTAGTTGGTTGATATACTACATATATACTTTGTTTTTGTAAATACATACATATTATACATAGAAATGGATATTTCTATGACTCGGATACAAATGTTTATGCTCATCACACAAACATTTGTCCCTACCGGGTTTTGAACCCGGGACCCATAGCACAGAAGGCAGTGTGAATACCGCTGGGCTAATTGGGTCGTCAAATGTTTATCTTATAATAATATTAATTTCATCTTCAAACCATTACTGTCCCACTGTTGGGCACGGGTTTCCTCTCATTTGAGAGGAATCAGGCCGTAGTCTACCACGCATGCGAAATCTCTCAAGTATGCAAGTCTTCTCACGATGTTTTCCTTCGCCGGTTGAGGAAGTGAACATATTTGTTTGATTACCTGAAAACATTTAAGTTATAAACGTTCTAGATTTAGAGCTTCTAAATCTTTTGGTAGCCTATAGTCTACAAGAGCTAGCTAAGAGAAGCTGCTGTCCTAACCTTGCAGGTTTAGGATTTAGTCATCATTGGGTAAAATAATAATAATTACTAGTTGACCCAGCAAATGTTGTTTTGCCACATAGGGGTTGGTGTTAGAAGAGTGAACATTTTTATTGTCAATTTTATTTTTAGTGCCAAATCATAAAAAAAAATATCAAAAAAAGAAAAGAAAAGAAATATCTGGTGATGGACATCTATATCACCTAGGGGTATAAAAATAGCCTACAACCGATTCCCATACCTACCAAATATACATACATACAGAATTTCATAATAATCCACCAAGCCCTTTCGGAGGAGATCAGCGACAAACACCGTGACACGAGACTTTTATATATCAGATGGAGTATTAGAGATGAATAAAATATTGACCTATGCATTATGTAGAGCAAATATACAAAAATCATTATATTATTTACTAGCTGATGCTCGCAGCTTCGCCCGCACTAATTTCTCTTCCTCATTTCGCCCCTGTTTCCATAGAATAAATAAATAAATATATAAATTATCCACTATAGCGACGTCTATGTCGCTACATAGCAACAACGTACATAGCAACGGAGAAGCTATCAAAACTGATATGACACATCGAATGCGATAAAGAGCGAGATGATTTTTTTACGATTACTCCTAAGATATTCCTTTATATTGTATAAAAAGTAACCTTAGATGTGTTAATCCAGGTAATAAACTATTTGTATGCTAAATTTCATTCAAATGTGTTAAGCGATTTTGCGTGAAAGAGTAACAAACATCCTTACATACATCCATACTTACAAACTTTCACGTTTATAATATTAGTAGGATGCAACAAGTAACGGAGAAATTCGTATTCGTAAAATTAGAAGATGGATTTTAAAATTCAACGAAAATGCTTAATAGTTTTATACAAAAAACGTAAATGTATTAACGTTGTAGAGAAAAAAAACAAGAAAGATAAGTAAGAGTAATACATGACTTCCATATAACACAACCACCTGCCTTTGATTGCCTATATCTCAAGTTTAAAAGTGTAGGACTTTACACTTTGTTGAGGCAATTTAGACAAGCCCCCCGTGTTGTGGTAGCCTAGTGATGTGACTAGAGGACTTAATGTGAAAGGGTTCATAACAACAAAAAAACGTGCGTGCCTACGCACAACTGAGTTTTCGGGAGCTTTGTGCGTATTTATCACATGATCTAACGATGAAGAGAAACATCGTAAGGAAACATGCTTATTTGAGAGATTTTGTCGATGGTATGTGAAGTCTGCCAACCTGCAGTAGGCTAGCGTGGTGGACTATAGCCCAATCCCCCTTGAATAAGAGGAGACCAGTGCCCAGCAGAGAGGTAATAATGGGTTGATGAGGCAAGCCCTCCATGTTTTTTTTGTGATGTTTTTTTCACCGTGCAAAGGGTTAATGCGTGAAGTCATCATAATATAATGTGTCAGTTTAAGATCTCATTACACTGCGTTACACGATTTTGGTACCCTCTTAACTGATAGCTGGAATGAATAGGTAATGAGTCACAGATGAAATGTTCCAAACATATGTGGTATCCATCACGTCTAGTTTTCGAGGTACAGTCAATTATATCGTAGGAATACCTTTACTTTGGAAAAGTTGTTTGTTTTTATCTCCTTTATTAAAATATGATGTAAAAAAAAATTATAACTACCCTGTTACCGCTTTCGATGTATTGTACTTTTTAAATATTTTGTTTTGTTTAGTAATCGTTTCCATTCGATAACGTCGACATCTTTGTGCATATTTTACTTGAAAATACAAAATGAATACTGGACTAAGTGGTCGTCGCAACTGCTCAAATGCACCAAATAAGTTTTGTTACGTTTGCGGACAGTATATTGTGAAATCACAAACGAAAAATGTTTCCGAAAAAGTGAGAAGTGCATATTTACTATATTTTGGACGTGCTATTAATCAAGATAAACCATGGATACCAAAGTTTTTTTGTGTTTCGTGCTATGCTACTCTCATATCTTGGTTCAATGGGAACAAGACATCAATGCCATTTGCCATACCAGCTTTATGGCGGGAACCTAGTAATCATTTTAATGATTGCTACTTTTTCATGACTGACATACGTGGTTTTACAAAGAAAATCAAGCACAACATCAAGTATCCTGACGTTCCTTCAATGTCGAAACCAGTACCTCACAGTGAAGAAATGCCTCCTCCTTTACCTCCCTCCAAAAATGAAATTGAGGTTCCAGAAGAACCAGATTTGCCAAATGTTGTAGAATACAGTGAAGAAAGCAGCGAAGACCCCGAGTTTTTACCTTCAACAAGTTCTCTTGGCCGTCCACATCTGATAAATCAAAATGAATTGAATGATTTGATACGAGACTTAGATTTATCAATTAGGCAAGCTGAATTACTAGGATCTAGATTAAAAGAGTGGAATTTGTTGGCTCCTAACACAAATGTATCTGTGCAACGAAAACGTAATAAGAAACTGGCTTCATTTTATTCAAATTTTGAAAACATATGTTACTGTAACGATATCGAAACTTTGATGAGTGAGTTGAACATTCCTTACCAAACACAAGACTGGCGTTTATTTATTGATGGTTCAAAAACAAGTCTGAAAGCGGTATTGCTTCACAATGGCAACAAGTATGCATCAGTACCAATAGCATATTCAACTGTTTTAAAAGAAACATATGAAAATATGAAATCAATATTAAATTTAATAAAATACAAAGATTACGGCTGGAAAATATGCGCTGATCTCAAAGTTATAGCCATTTTGCTCGGATTACAGGGTGGATTTACTAAATACTGTTGTTTTCTTTGTATGTGGGACAGCAGAGCCACAGAAAAGCACTATACTACAAAAGTATGGCCAGAAAGGTCAGAGTTTGTTTGCGGAAAATCTAATGTGAAACATATACCATTGATAGATCCTAAAAATGTCATTTTACCTCCCCTCCACATAAAACTTGGTTTGATGAAAAATTTTGTGAAGGCTATGAATAAAGAGGGAGATGGATTTTTATATTTAAAGACAGTATTTTCAAAATTAAGTGATGCAAAACTCAAGGAAGGGATATTTGTGGGACCGCAAATACGCACATTGATGAAAGACCCAAATTTCGACAAAAAGCTTACTAATAAGGAACTTGACGCCTGGTTATCACTTAAAGCAGTTATAAAAGGGTTTTTAGGGAACCACAGAGCCGAAAATGCGGAACAGCTGGTTAACGACATGTTAAAGGCATAAGAAAAGTTGGGTTGCAGAATGTCATTAAAAATTCACTTTCTTCATTCTCATTTTTCTTTCTTTCCATCTAATCTTGGTGCGGTCAGTGATGAGCAGGGTGAGAGGTTCCACCAGGATGTAAAGAAGCTTGAGGAACGATTTCAAGGTCGTTGGGACACAACCATGCTAGGTGATTACTGTTGGCATTTAAAACGAGAAGATCATTCAGAGCACAAAAGAAAAAGTTAAATTTTCATGATATTTTGTATTAAAATTTTATAAAATGGCTTTTTTTGAGTTTTTTTTACCTAAATGATAAAATTAAACTTGATGAATGTAAAAAATTCTGGTTGATTTTATTAGATTTCTTTAAAATATGTTTTTGCCTTTTAATTTTTAATATAAATTGGCACATTCTTACAGAAGAAAAATGAGACGTGATGAAAAGAAAATTTGTATGTATGTTTAATAAGCGATAGGTATAAATAAGAAAACATGACATTTCAAAGCGGGTACTCAAAATTTTTTTTAATTTGTAACGCAGTGTTATTAAGCTATAATTGATCCTGTTTAAAAAAACTAAATGCTGTGCTAGCCTAGTGGTATACGAAGTCAAAGTCAAAGTTCGATCCCTGGGCACGCAACACACTACTAATAATGACTGTATTTATCACGAGTTCAAACGGGGAAGGAACACATGCATACCTGACATATTCTTCCGATGGCGAGTGAAGTCCATCAACCTGCACTAGGCTAGCATGGTAAACTAGGTATAGCTTAATCTCTCTCAAATGAGAGGAGACCCTTGCCCAGGAGAAGTCCAATAATTGGGTTGATAATGAAGGAATTCAAACTGGGTATTTATAATACTAATAGCACTTAAATTTGTATCGCGATCAACCGGATTTTACACATATTTTACAGCCGTTTTGCTTACTATATGGCTAGTTATGAATATTTCAAAACCAGAGCACCTGCATTCGTTGCGGCATACGTACCGTCGTGAGTGAAATGTCAGCGATATTTTCTGATATGTCCTAATGTACAGATATTAATCATGATTTTATTTTAGTTATTGCACGCACTGCCGTTGAGAAATTTGTACCTTGCAACTGTCATAGACGCATTTAAATGAATTTAAATGTTTATTTATCTGGTTTGAACTTTGCTTTGCATATAGCCATCCCCTTTTGAACACCTATAAATCACCCCTATTTTGTGCCTTGTTATCAGTATCCCTATTGCTATCAGTCGCATACAACCTCCAAAGTGATAGAAAAATTACATGGATGCTATACACAGTAACTCTACGTAAATAAATATTGAAATGTTTCCATAAATTCAAAAATCTAAAACTAACATAACCTCCCCCAGAACTGGATAAAATAAGGCCTGTTGTTAATATTATTTACACTAAACCAAGTAGTTATATTGAGCTAAGAAGAGCTAAATGTCAATTAAATATCAATAAATAGATCAAATACAAACCACTGCTAGAAAAATTATGAAATCATAATTACTTAGCATATAAATACATATATCGTGTTTACGGCGCCTGAGTTATTAAAGTAATTAATATGTGGTGGGAATGTGTATGCGACTGTCCGACGCCCCGATTTTCACTGCTCAGCGCACGCGCAGGTGGGAAAATATTCGGTTATATTCGTACCTGCGCGAAGTGGGCCGAGCGCTTTCCGCGTGTCCGCCTCCCTCGTCCCACCACCGCCGTCGCGGATGACTCAGCCTCTGGACACGATGGAAAATATTACGCGACGCTTTTTCTTCGAATAAGAATAGTTTTTTATACCTATTAGTTATTTTCACACTAATTTATTCGGAATGAGTTCTACGCTCAGAGCATTCACAAGGTGTCCATTTATCTTTGGAATTTGAGATACTTTTTTAAAAGATGATAATCAACGTATTATTTTTGAAATAACAGTTTAAAATATCTTGATTTTTTATTTATTTTAATTGTATTTTTCATTATTTGATAGTGTAATATGTATACATACAATCTTCTTTTGTAACCACTTCTTTTAAAGGATGCTTTCATCTTATCGTGTATTATATGCAATCTTAAAGAGATCATGAAACGTATCACAATAAATCATAATACTCATATTTATATGTACCTATAAAATTTATTTAAAACAAAAGGGCATTCACATGCAATTGCTATATCGTGCCAAAACACCTCTAGCAAATAAAGTTCCGATAGACTGCTAACACATACAAAGATAATAGGTCAATAGGTCCGTCTTGATTCACCCAAAATCGCTTGAGTGCAGCTATTTTTAGTTCCCAACAGTACAAATATAACTATCGATCTACAGTATTTAAATAGAAGCAAATACTCTGCATCTAAACGAGGTGACTGCATTGGTTTGGATACCTAAATAAATTTCTTCTTGGTGGGTGAAAAAAGGATTGCCGAGCAAAACTGATTTTTAGCACTTTACCTTCATGTAGAAAGAATGAGAGGGGACCCAGCAATCGAGGATCTGCTAAGACAGCATATCTTGTACAACCATACGGGTGTCGTCATGTGGGTCCCCTAAGATATCGCTGGAAAGATGATGTTTCCAAAAATCTAAAAGAGATGGGGTGCTCTACTGGTCAGACCTGGCACAAGACAGGAAGAAATGGCGCACTTTAATGTCGGAGGCCAAAATCTACTTCGGGTAGTCAGCCAGCGAAGTAGGTAAGCACTTTACAAGAAAAATATAATTACTTGTGTTATTTTCAATTTCCTTATGATATTTTATAACAGATATTTTTATAAGAAAAAATTGAAATGAGTGGATGCAGAAAAGTTACGATTGGAAATAGATATCCCATGTCAGCCAAAAAAGTGAAAGTAGATATCAAAATAACATTCTAAATTTAAACAATGAATCACACCCATATTATAAGCTCACTCACTTTATTTTAGTGCTATGCATAACATAATTGAATCATCCAAAGTATTTCGACGTGGCGAGTCCTGAATACATACAGAAATCGTATGTCAGCGAGTCATAGAAGCAGTCTTCACACCCGATAAAGTTTATTTCGATCTTTACGTCTCAAACAGTCATAAAGGAGTAAGCGGTCGTGCCAACAATCCAGGTTATTTACGTGACGTTGGAACACCTCTGTAGTTTATGGATGCTGTTATGTGATTTTAATAATGGTTCAAACCGAACAAATAATGTTTTAAGTCCATAATTATTTTCGGTCTTCGTAACCACTCACATGCAAGTACGTTATTCAAGCACAGTGAATTGCTACTTACTAGTACGAATTGATTTCTACTTACGCGAGAATATCAGACATTTTGTTTTTATAAAGATAGGTACGCATTTGTCTAGTTTGACCACAATCACCTGATGGTAAGTGGTGATGTGGTCTAAGATGAAGCAACCTTACCTAGAAGATACCTATTCACTTTAATGAATGGGTGTTTAATTCAAGAACACCCATTCATTAAAGTAAGACTATATTTTATTGATATAACATATTTCACGGGATACTCATATTATTTAATCCTTTCCACAAATATACCATAACAAAATCCATAAAAAATAGTTTTATTTCAATTCCTAGAAATAATTTATTGATTCGCAGGTTATTCAGGAACGAATATACTTATAGGTATACATATAGGTACTTATATGTAGGTACCTACTATATAATTTTTTAAATGATTATCACAAGCCATACACTTATAAGTGCATCTTACACCGGTACAGGTGTATAAATATCTCCGTACTGTCCTCAATTTAACGTGACTAAAATAAAAGTATTGAGTAAACAAACTTTTTTATAAATGTACCAGTATGTAGGTAGTTTAAGTTGCGGAGAATTCATTACGGTCCATCCCGCCGCCTGAGGAGCCGACAGGGTGTGTCGGACTCCGCCCAGCTTGGGCATCTACCGATTAAAAACCGCACCCATCAACGCTGCCAGCCCTATTGCGATGACATTCGCGAAAGTATTCACCACGGCCCAGCGGGCTTCGATCCAGCTCTGGTCGATGAACCCCGCATCCTCCACGCAGGCGCCCGTGTGACGATCACACGCGCCGCCTATTTGGGGCCATTCCCAGGTCAGTTGGCGGACTCCCCTTGTCGGGCCCACCCACTTTCCAATGTTCATGGAGACCGGAGGTTTTTTCTCAACCTCTGATTCCCTGTCTTTAGAGGGGCCGGTGGTCAAGTAAAATATAAACAGACAGCTGACACCAACATATGTTATCAAAGGCTTAGAAAGAAAATGACGATCTTTTCTGATACTCATCATCAACCCATTATTATCGGCTATAGTCCAGTATAGTTAGCGTACTGCGGGTTGGCAGACTTCGCAGCCATCAAGAGATGTCTCAGGTATGTCGGTTCCCTTCGCCGTTTGGGCATGCGATAAATACCTGATCACATCGCTTCGAAAAGTTCGTGATGATCTAAGAACGAGACCGAGACCTTTGTCTTCTCAGCCCACTTATCATACCGCTTGAGGCCATCACTGTTATGTACGACAATGATACTGAAGATTATACCTAAATCCGAAACGTTACACATTCGCTGTCACTCCCAAATTAAACCATATGCTACAGGAGTTACTGAAAATATGTTTGTCACGTTTCTATTTTGGCAAATATAGGTTTCTAGTGCCTTGAACGACTGACCAATACCTACGCGTGTAATTATGTTTGAATCACCGTTCTAATAACATCTTTATACGTTTGTGACTCCACGTTCGTTTCAGGACTGAGGCAATAGTGTATGCAGTTACTGCAACCCTCCAAACATTGTTAGCGGCGTGATCACTTATCGATTTATCATATGTATATCTGTATTATCAAACACTATGTCTTAGTCTGATGTATGTAGATCTATATAAATAAAAATAAAAGAGAGATTAGTAAGATACAAAGATACCTATTTACCTGGTGTTGATTAGTCAGTCAACCTTATATGTGATTTCTCGCAGTTTTTTTTTGTATTTATATACTTTCATCATCATATTCGTAATAACACCTGATTTACGTCTACTACTGAATAAAGGGCGTGATTTTTTCTACAAGAATCATTTACAATTATAGTGTTTTATCGATTGATCTATTTTTTATCCCCACGACAGAGATATGTGAATCCATTATACTCATGCAGTTGTGTAGCCTACTCTATAGAAACATGGACAATAATTAACTAATTTTGAAGTGATTAATCTGGGATTAATACTTGGCTACCACTGGCCGGGCCTAATTGTATTGTAAATAGGACACCTATTAGTTATTTAAATTTGTTAATGTCAGCTGAAAAACAGGTTTAAAATAATATCTGTGTCGATAGTTCTTGCTGGGCGTTTGGAAAAATTCAAATATATTGTATTCTTTGGACATATTACACGTCGAGAGGATACGTCTGTGGAGCGACTCGTGGTTCAGGGCAAAATTGAGGGCACGAGGGCGCGCGGTAGATCACCAATGCGCTGGACCGACCAAGTCAAAGCTGCACTAAATGGTCCACTCCACAAATGCACGAGGCAAGCAGCAGTACGAGAGAAATGGCGACGCATTGTGAAGCTTGCCACCACCCCGGTCATGATGACCACGACCACTCTGCCAAGAGTGTAACGACAGAGAAGAAGTATATTGTGTATTATATAGGTAAGAAAGAAATAAGTTTACTGGTCTAGTAAGTAGTCACTAAATACATTCCACGAACGGCGGCTGAACGATTGACTTCTAAAGCACAGGTTGCTGGTTCTGATCCCCGACACAACAAATTTATTTGTATGGTGTCAAGTATTTTTTTGTACATACTAGGTACACCATCTCGGTTGATCTGGTTTAGTCCGCGATAATTATGCTGCTAGTTGGTTGGCATTGTCGTCCAATGTTGTAAAAACTATAGGGCCATTTTTTTATCTTTTGTAGGTCAGCCTTTAACCACTATCTCACCTGATGGTCAGTGACATGTGGTAGAAGATACCTATTCACTCGTGACTTGAAGACCCCCAAATTTCTCAATAATATCAATTTTAATTTTAATTAAGAAGCCATGATAGCCTAGTGGCGTGACCAGTGGATTGTGAAAGTCAAGTCTCGAGCTCGAACCTAACGCACGCACTACTTTTGAAGATAAGTGCGTAACTATCATTTGCTCAAACGGTGACGGAGTTTATCATAGGAAAACCTGCATGCTTGAGAGATATTCTCGATGGCGCGTGAAGTCTAGTATAGAGTACCAAATGCGGGTTGGCAGAACTCCCCTCATTTGAGAGGGTTAGAGAGGGAAGTTCCATGCCTAGTAGTGGGACAAAAAAAATTAGTTGATGATGATCATTTACATTTGGCAACTTTTATTGTATGGAATGCTTGGGGAGTGTTTTGATAAGACCGAAGCATAGTATTAATATAAAAGACGAGACATCGTTTCAACAAATCTTACACATAAATGTAATTTATGTCGTACTTTGCATAATACATAAAAATTATCACCAACAAACCATATTTCTTCAATTTGAAATGAAATAGCGTCTGATCTATTCTCGGAACGTGTAATACACTTTGTTTTAACAGTGTATTTAGTTTTCAAACGCGTCATCATTGCCTCAAGACTTCCCGTGTTATTTTAATTTCTTACAGGTTAAGTGATTTGGCCTGTTTTGAACTATGGGATTATCTGGGACTCTATTGATCTTTCACGAGATAATTCATATTGTACACGGGTTGATGCATCACGAAGCGAAATATAAGAGGTAGGGTATAGCGAGATTCCTCGCACAAATTGAGCTGCCCGACTGGGGAAGTACCTCCGCTTTACAGAAGACCGGAATGAAATAACAATAGTTGTGTTTCTGCGAGTGAGTTACCAGAGCGCGTTGGGAGAGTGACTATTCTGATAGCATGCGAATTTCGTTTGCTGTTAGTTAAGTAACTGCCTTATTTTAGGACACCTGGACGGTTTCTACAGAGTCGGCAACGAGCAAGCGATACCGCTAGTGCTGCAAACATTTGTAGTACAGCTACAGTAACCGCTTACCATCAGGTGGTCCGTATGCTTGTTTGCCACCCGTGTGACTAAAAAAACTGCAAATGTATAACATTGACCCTTATTACGTGCTTAATTGAGTGCTTACAAAAAAAATATTCCAGTTTCTCCCGACGATTGTATTAATATATCGTTACACAGCTTATAGATGTCTTTCTTATTTGTTTATTAATTGTTCTCAAATGGGCGAAGACACTGGTTCCTGTAACACAGGTCCTACCTAGCTCAGGAGCCAGGGCTTCTAATAAGTATGTTACACTTGTATTTTGAGTCAATAAACAAATTTATTATTATTATTAATATATGAGTTTCTTTTAAATGTTTCTGGTCAATGGCGAGATTGATGGTAAAGACTACCCCAGACTGCTGCTTATATAAATATCACATACAAGAAAAATTGCACCCCCTTTAATCTAGAGAATTCAACAGTCGGCGACGGTCTGACGATATTAAATAGCAGAAAAATGTAAATAATAACGGCCATATCCTTGAACGCAACCCAATTTTAAGTAGACTAAGTGCTATCTTTTTCACTTTGATGGTGAATTAAAGAGGCAGTGGGGTATTTGTGGGCTTTTTATAATTGAGTACCTAGCGTTCAAGATTTCGTCGTAATATGGGAGCAAAAAACCGCTCATCCAACCTGAATTAAAAAAAAACATTACAGTGACAAGTTTCAACTTGAAAAATGGTCCTTCAATACCCATCCGATCCGATCAATGTGGAATTATATTTTTACTTATCCAGGATTCTTGGGTAGGCACGGTCTACCTATGATAATTTCAAATTGGTAACCCAACATACAGGGAGGGCACTAAACCATTCTGGAGTGGGCGATATTATATTTATAATTGAGGGATTTAGTTTAAGTTGCTTAATTATTTTACAGCTGGAACAATCATACGGTGATGGTTAAAGGAAGCTGACTTCATCTAGTGTCTGCCGGTAAAGGAAAAGAGCGTCTATCAAGCGTCCGTGCCTCGCTTTCAGACAGAAACTCTAGTCTCTGACCAATTCTCTAACGACCTTACAGAAGACCCGAACGAAACCGAGCACGAAAGATTTGATGAGGTTACTAATCATGATTTTGTATGTGAATGAATGTTATTTATTTAATATAAAACATACGTTAACCTTAGTGTCAATAATATTCCGAGATTATTCACTGGGGCAAAAGCAGAGCTAGCGCGAAGATGATTCATTCAGAAATAAACGTTTATATGAGTCACAGCGGCTGGTGCGCATCCGCACAAATATGTAGGAAACGTAAGAAAGAAAACTTATTGTCTTCATTGGCTTCGAGACGGCTTTGACATTCCTACTGTACACACTCGGTTTTCATAGAGATCATTATTTTGAATGAGCGAAACTATCTATGTTAGGCTGCTTCTGGAAAATCCAATCCATATCGTAATATGCCATAACTAAATAGCATCTACGGATAGATTTTTGAATTTACATGATATAACATAGGTACTATCACGCTTGTCGTCACCGAAGAGTACACCTCTGTTTAAGGTGTACGTATGTACACCCTCATTTGACTGGTATGTTGTAGGTTCCATGTAGGTAATAGGGGGCGAACCTATTGCTATCAACTGAGAGTTTACTTGTTACTTCTGAGAGTCTGATGGCAACACCCAATGGCACTGTTCAACCTGGAGATAAATCCCAATAAGTAGCTGACGCCTGTCTACCGCTTTTCGGTCCACTAGACCAAAGAAACAGTTGCTAACCAAATCAATGTAATCCCAAAGTCGCCAGTTGCGAAGGAAAAACAAAACGCAATCTATTGTTAGTCGGCCATCATACGGCATAAATAAATCTATGTTGTGTTGAAAAACATAACCAATGTTTTGTTGGTACAAGAATTTCTTGGAAATTTCGACGAAAGAATTTCGAACTGGAGCGAAGAAATAATTTAATATGTCATAGAATTTAATCTGTTGGTTATAAGAAGGAATTTATTTTTAGTAGATAGGTAGTACCTACACCAAGACGTAATAATAAGATGATACCGTTGTTGGTACGAAAACATTTTTTTACAGAAATTAGATTGGAGTGCATACCTACCGCGAAAAGATGGCACGACGATCTAAAAAGGGTAGCGAGGATTGATTGGATCTAGAAGGTGGAGGACAGTGGGTTTAAGTATAGTTTGGGAGAAGTCAAATTCAAAAACTGTGCTGACTCCGTTGAATATATATAAAACACATACTACACCTCCTATATATCGAAAATAAAAGCAAATTAATCCCTTAAAACCATATTTGGTACTCAAACGATAATCAATTTTAAATAACCCCTTTACTGAAAGAGCCTCTACCTCTTTCATATACAGGCGACTGAAAGACAAAAAAAAATAGCATTTGTGTATTAAGCCGTCGAGCCTGCAAGTGCCTGAAAAGCTTATAGTTTTTTGCTATCAAGACTTTATGATTTTAAGCAGAAAGATTGCTCCAGAAATGAGATAACATTGCCTCACCTCGCATCCTCTAAGGTGCGAACATTCCGGAGATCACAGAAATAGCACCGCGTAGGTGTGTAATCACCACCAACGTGAAAACTGAAAAGTCACGCTCGGAGCAATATACAGACAATAAACTCACTCAGACGAAATAATTAAGTATTATATATAACATTTTATGTGTATCTTTATGTATTTTATTTCAGAACTTACTAAATAATAATATAAACCTTCATAAAGTAGAACTATTATTACAACGACACAAAAAAAGAAGCCACAATAAGAGAAGTACATCTATAGCCAAAAATAGAGTATCATTTAACACCTTAGCTATTTTTTTAACGCCGTATTTTAGATATATATTAGATATATTTATAGAAAATCAAATTCTATATTCTTTGGATGCCTAGCGACTTTTATTTATTCTTATATATATATAAGAATAAATATATATATATATACAGAGTACAGAGTTGTAATCGTTGGCAATCTTTGGGGGACCCTTTTGTCCAGCAGTGAACGTCATTCAGCAAAATTCTCCTTTTTGGGGTCATAAACTCAAACAGCCTTCATATCTGTACAATAAGTTCAGTTGGGTAGGAAGTAAGAGAGACTGCCTACGTAGATAATTTCCCAGCAGCTTTCCGATGAACCGCACAAGACCACGGCGTTTAAAGGCACCAAAGCGGCAACCAAATGCTGGAACAATATCCCTCCGCCTATAAGAAACTTATATTCCATAGGGGTCTTTGAAAACCGGTTGCGATAGTTTCTTGTTGACACTTAAATACAAATAGGTGCTCTTAACACAAATATATCTTTTATATAAGCAAAAAAGCCATTGTTGAGCACCTACCGAGTCGCGTTTGAGGTTCGATTGAGGTTCAATTATAGACGACCTAATTAATCCAGCGGTAGTTAACACTGCCTTCTGTGCAATGGGTCCCGGGTTCGAATCTCGGTAGGGACAAATGTTTGTGGGATGAGCAATAAACATTTGTATCCGAGACATGGATGTTTCTATGTAGGTATAATATGCATGTATTTACAAAAAAACGTATATATGTAACTAGTATCCGTAACAAAAGCCTCGTTGCTTAGCTCGGAACTAGATGGCGCTGTGTAATAATGTCTAGAAAATATTTATTTTTTTATTTATCAGTAAGCCCTATTGTATGTACTTTGTTAACCATATTAGTGTGTCATATTAGTGCCGAATAAATGCTTTTTCTTTCTTTCTTTCTTTCAAAATGGTAATGACGAAGGTACCTTCTTTTAATACCTCTCTGTAGTATTTAAGTAAAATTTAAGTTATCTATATATATAAAAGGAGAAGCTGACTGACTGACTGACTGACTGACTGACTGACTGACATATCAACGCAGGGCCTAAACTATAAGAGTTAGAAACTTGAAATTTTGCACAGGGATTCCTTTTATAACGTAGAGGAGCACTAAGAAAGGAATTTTGAAAATTCACCCCCTAAGGGGGTAAAACGGGGGTGTAAGGTTAGTATGTAACTTTGCTGTTTTTGAAGTTATTCAATTGAAATTCGGTTTGAAGGTTTTTCATTGAAAGTTATGAAACACGTGTAAAATATTTTTTCAAAATCATCCTTTAAAGGGGTAAAATGGGGGTGCAAAGTTAATATGAAATTTCTTTGATTATCAAAATTATATCAATAAAATGTTATATTTGGGTTATAAGATCCTAATCATGATTATATCCGACATCCCTTTTTGAAATTCATCCCTTAAGAGGGTGAAACGGGGGTGCAAAGTTAGTATGAAAGTTCTCTGATTTTCAGTTATTTCAATAAAATGTTATATTTGGGTTATAAGTTTTTGGAAATTCATTCCCTTAAGGGGGTAAAACGGGGGTGTAAATTAAGTGGGTGTCAAAGTTTTTCGTATTGACATTATTTTGCACAGGGGTTCCTTTTATAACGTAGGGGAGCATTAAAAATTTACTCCCTAAAGGAGTAAAAAGGGGTGCAAAGTTAGTATGTAACTTTGCCATAATAATATATATGTAGCCACATACACATTGGTAGCCTACTGCGGATATTATCTATTTATCTTATCAAATTCAGTTTTGAGTACTTCATTGAAAGCCATGAAATATGTGGAAAATCTTTTTTCGAAAATCATCCCTTAAGGGGGTAAAAGGGGGTACAAAGTTAGTATGAAAGTTCTCTAATTTTCAATGAAACTTGGCGAGTGTAGTCTTTTTATGACGTAGGCATCCGATAAGAAAGGATTTTCCGAAATTTTGCCCATAAGGGGGGGGGGGGGGGTAGGGGGACCAAGTTTGTACGAGACAACGTGATTCCTTGGTCCAATCTACTTCAAATTTTGCATAAAAGAATTTATGGAAGACGTATTTCGTATTTTATCGAAATTCTATCGGATTTTATCGGATTAAAAAGAGATAGAGAATTATGTTGGAGGTTATATCAATACTCCTTAGTGCTTTTGATTTAAATTACTTTTTATTTTGACACATGCGTGAAAACTCAATCCGATTTTATTCAAAAGAGGTCTCACATAAAAGCTTGATGCAATGCAAATATTTTATACTCCTTAAAATTGGAATTTCTGTTTGTAATTTCATATATAAAAGTATATATACGGTAATTACACAAAAAAATAATTTCTAAAATGTTTGTCTGTCTCTCTCTTCGTTCCTTCTAATTGCTGCAACAGCTGGACCGATTTTGTAGGGACTTTCACCATCGTTATAAGGAGTAACTTAGGCTACTTTAATTTAAGAACAAGAAACGAATTAGAGTTCCGTATGACTTAAAAACGCGAGAGCATGAAAACCAAAACATGAATATGAACATTAAATTTTTCGTTAAATTTCACGCGGACGAAGTCGCGGCACCTTATTATGTTTGGTACCAACTTTATTCTTGGTTGACTGAATATTTGTTTAGGTCATTAGGTACAATATTGTATTTGATTGAAAACAACCTTCCTTAAGATTGACTGGTAAGAAAGAAGAAAAATAATAAAATATGATTTAAGGTAAAATATGTAATTTTAATTAATAAGTATAATGTTTAGAGTGAACAACATTATTGCGGCTTAAATCAACAATATACCAAATTTTACAAGTTAACCAAAATTTACGTTTTATTTTCTTAATTTCGATTTAAAAGAGTTCGTTAACTGACCAAAAAGTTTGCCATTCTTTCAAACTCGTAAATCAGAAGGAATCGTAACGATTGGTTAAACTAAAGAAATTGAATCCATAGAATATCCCTTCTTCAACTTAACAAACTGTATACCCCTTCGGCTTAAAGTTGTAATGTGGGGTCATATTAAAAAAAAATGTACAGTTAACAAAATGAAAAAAAAACTTTTTACAAATATGAGAACAGTTAGAAAAGTGAAACAAAAGGGAAATAATAGGGCTATTTCACAATGTAAATAAAACAATAGGTAGATTCAATTTCTTATTAATTCATTAACTAATAAATCACTTCATCGGATCCTCCAATTATCTGGTGTCCAAGATAGGCAATTGCTAGCAAATCTCAGTCGTATAATTTTTTTACACTTATGCGAATATTAGACATTAAAGTAAAACTACTTTTTTACTGGTTTTATCGCTATCTATAAATTTAAGTCGGTAAAAAGTAGTTCTATTTCAGAATCTCACGGGGAACTTGGGGGTCCGCTTTGGTCGTCAATTGCGTATTTCAGCCGCTAAAAGCCTTGTCACAGTCTATAGACTAACTTCTGCTCCTCGTGCCTCTTCAAGGTCTATTTTGAGGTCTATGTAACTGTATCTGTTATCTCGTTGTTGTGTGCAACGTCTTCTCCCAGAACCTAACCTAGTCTGATCGGAACCTGTGTCTTAGTATTGAGTCCACATCATTACATGGTTCAACGAATTACCGATGTGAGACGTAACTTTGGCTACACCCTTCTTCCAGCAGTGCTTTAATTTTACTAGCTTTTATTGTTATTTCTGCCATTACAATAGACACAAATGTATATCTGTATTAAGTCACGTTATAGCAGGATTGTGCGAAAAACATAAATTATTCTACTAAAAATAACGAGAAGTTAGTTTTAGTTGCCTGATCATTGCGAAAAGTAAGAGAAAAGGCACCAATTTAAAAAGGGAGATACTTATTTCTCGCTCAAATTGAGCTGCCTGAGTGGGGAAGTACCTACGCCTTACAGAAGACAACAGTGAATCAACAATAGTTGTCTTTCTGCGAGTGAGTAAGGTTTTACCAGAGCTCATTGGGGGAGTGACTATTCTGAAAGCATGGGAATTCCGTTTGCTGTCAGTTCAGTAACTCCCTGAACGGTGTCTAAGGGATTTGGCAACGCATTTGCAAGCCTCTGGTGTTACAAATGTCCATGGGCGGCGGTCATCACTTACCATCAGGTGAGCCGCCTACTCGTTTGCCCCATTATCACCATAAAAAAAACAAAGGGCTCCGATTTGAAATTAATTATTTCATACCCTGATTATTTATTAAGTGCCAGTAATATAATTTGGCTACTAAAACCTCTTTAGAACTTAACCAAAATGTTAAAATTTGAATTCACGTAAAAAAACCTTTACTTCCTTTTTAATGCCTCATTTTTGTTACGTTACGAAGAATTTATATGATGTATAACCACTAAAAACATTTAAACTTGCAACATGACTACATTTATTTGGGATCCCCCAATTATAATACTATATTTATATAGGTACACAGTCTTTACATCACTTACCGTTTTAATATCCAGTTAATGAACAAAAGGAACTTTTAATATTGTAAGCATTCACTCGAGCAACAAAAATACAAATCTCAGCAAAAAGCACGCCGCGACATGCCCAACTGTCTCCACTTGGCGTTACCTGATGTGTTGTTCACTATAACCGCAGTGTTACTGAATCAACATTGTAAGACCTATTAAATAGTATATTACAAAAGAAGGATAACAAAAATAACAATTAGCGTGGATACAAATTTATTGTAACTTAAATCTTATAAATTTGTTATTTATATTTCGAATATCTATGAGTTCTAGATAGGTTCAGTAAAGAACATAAGTAGCACAACTCAGAAAATAATTATTGTTTTGTAACGCACACACTTCCTAGGCCAGGTTTTTTTACCATGAGGGAATCCGGGACCTCGAAACTGAAACGTATATTTTAAAAACTACATGTTTAATATAGATCATAATCTACCCTCAAAGTACATTTAAAACTTAAGGTACACATTAATAAAAACGAAAGTTATCGGGAATTTCAATAAAATTCTTAGAAGCAAGCTCCGAATGTCATTGTATGGGGGACTTAAACAGCAAACTGAAAACAAAATGAGTGTACGTACATAAATATATTTCTACTTAACCCTTTATAATACAGGCGGCTAGATGCATCCAGGAGGCTAACCACAGCAACACAATAGACATTCTACTCATCAGTTGAATGTCTATTGTTTGGCTATGGATAGCCTCGATCATAGACTAGCCACCGCATTATGCAATTTCATCTATTTTAAACTCGCTATATTTATGCCAAAATTTAATTCGGTTGCTATTCGGTGTTTCGATGTATCTCCCTGCTTACGGAGAAACTAGATGTTACGTAAGCTCGGCGCCAGATTATCTTGCCAAGAATGTAAACAAAATAAAAGGTGTTAGATAAATAGAAATGCCATTAAAATATTTTGGTTAAATTATGTATTTAGCTGAATGTAAAAGCACCTATTTTCTTTTTTTCCCCTATTACATGGAACCTAAATCATACTACCAAAAGGTGGCAGTAGATTACATCAATACTCCTCTGCCTATGTTTTCGCCTTTAGAAGGTACTAGCGTAATGGTAAGTTACATTATGTTATATTTTCTACTTTAAGGATAAATAGAGTATATAATAATACAAATAACGTAATACTATAAACCCCTTAAAGTACGAAATACAAAACGAAGAGTAGAACTCCTCATAATGTAAATAAATATATCAATATTGTGCGTCAAAATACACCCCTACAAGGCACCGATAAGACTAGCAACATTGCCATATTTAATGGCAATGCTAATGCTTTGGCCCAAGAACAAACCAGATCCGTGGTCACGTGATTAGTGTCGACCACACACCTGAAAAACTCTTTAAATAACTAAATAATTCCAATTGTCGGAGGGTTAGTAACCCAAATGGTTCAAAATTATAGCTCATATAAAGGCTACTAAGAGTCTCGGTAGCATACCGAACACAGCCCGCCACTCTTGAAAGACATCCCATCTTTCAGCTTTCAGCTGCGCAAAATTCTCGACGCTTATCTCTTAGCGATTCTTATAATAAAGGCTTACCAGGCTTACCCGTCTTCCACAGCAAAAGAGGAGTACTATCTGATTACTTTCCATAGTCACACGACCAGCATGATAATATCATGGCAAGTCCAATTCAATTTAGAGCTGTGGTAGTCTAGCGGTGTGATCAGTGGACTGAGACGTCAAAGGTCTCGAGTTCGAACTCAAGGCACGCACCACTGACTTTTCGGAAGTTATGTGCGTATTTATCACAAGCTAAAACGGTAAAGGAAAACATCGTGAGGAAACCTGCATGCTTGAGAGATTTGTCTCAATGGCATGTGAAATCTGCCAACCCGCAGTAGGTTAGCGTGGTGGACTCTAGCCTAACCTTTCTCAAATGAGAGGAGACCCGGTGCCCAGCAGTGGGATATGATGATTCACCTGTGAGGAAGAAGAAGAACTAGTAACGAAATAAGGCCCCAGTAATAATACATCACAATAGCACTCTTATATCTAAAAACCCTAGGTGATTAGTTGAATATCCAAAGGTATAGAAACCTAGTTACGAACGCACTTCTAGACACGGGTCTCGTCAGAATGAGAGGATCTATAGACAATAATCCACGACAGCTGGCAGACCTAACAAAATTTCTCGAAAATTATTGAAGCATGTTGATGTTCTCACTATGTTTAATTTCCTCCACAATTCTTTGCGAGTGCTAGTTATTGTAATAATAGGTACATGATAACGTTTATTCCGAAAAGTATATAAAAATAAAATATTATTAGAACATATTATATAAATAAATTCAACGAGCGTTAGATGGAGCTTTGAGTTGGCTAGATAAATAACTCTTTTTTAGTTTTTTTTTTAAATCATCATCGTCATCATCTTCATGTCAGCTAGAGGACGTCCACTGCTGAATATAAGTCATAAGCCTTTTTCTAAATAAATATTTATATTTATTTCAACTATTATTTATTATTATTATATAACTTTATACTGTATTATATACAAACCTAAACAAAATCAGTTGATCGCATTAAAATTTTCATTCAAGCAGACAGACAAACAACAGACAAAGCCACCAGATTTTTAATGATTCATCATCGTTGAAGAAATAATGGTAACATCATACGTAGCATCAATCACAGGTGATTGTGATGTTAAGATAGGAAACGGGTGTTAGGACGACTCGCGCGCACGAGACTCGAGTATATTTAGATCGCTCCACATCCGAACCGAGTTTCGCAACTAAGCCACAAGCGCCGACATCGGCCTTGCATAGATCAACCGACACCTGGTCAGCGAAATAATTATTTTTCTTGCAATTATTTATATCTGAAACTGATACGACTGAGAGCTTCACAAAATAATGATGTCTAATGTTTTGCGAGCACACTGAGCTAACATAATAAGTCAATCCCGTAGTCACCTCTATTATGGCGACTTGTTAATTTATACAGGGTTACTGGTAACTCGACGTATTCCTTGCAAGACGTCATAGTAGGGTTAAAATGCAACAAATTAAGCCACCAAATGTTCTACCGAAGTTCAGTAGTTTTTGAGTTAGTTCGATTTTTAGTGATTTTATGAATAATCCCCGAATAAATCATTTGAAGCTAATTTAAAAATAATTTACGGCGCGACTGTACTGAAATTTAAGTTCATATCATAGTTGATGCCGTAGCAGATCTTTGTTGATAATTAAAGTTCAAAAATGACTAAAACTTTGGCGAAGATCGCTAATCAAACATATTTTTTTTTTGTAATTTTTGCCATTACTTCATAAGAAATACTGTCTAGTGCAAAAAAAGAATACTACGCCTGATGTACAAATTACTAGGAAAATATCCTTGTCTTATCAGCTATTCAAAAAGGTATGAAAGTTAATAGTAAGTCATGCACTACATAATTAAAATCGTTTGGTATTCGGAAAATCAAATTAAACAATTTCGTAAACATTATTTTTATTTTTATTCACAATCAATTTAAAGACTATAATTACAAATTTCACACGTCTTGTTCGATGTGCTGCCCTCGGTTTCGAATACATGTTCTTATTCGCTTCCTCACTTCGGTTTTTGTGATTTTTGATGTTATTGTTTCCCTCATCTGGTCCGCCGCATTTGTGATTCTCTCCCTTAGTTCTTCAATTGAATTTACTGGGGTCACATAAACTAGGTCTTTCATATGACCCCAGACGTAAAAGTCTAGCGGCGTCAGATCAGGGCTTCGTGCAGGCCACGGAATCGGCCCACCGCGTCCTATCCATCGGCTTGGATAGCTTTCATCCAACAATTGTCGAATAGTGATTCGGAAGTGAGCTGGACATCCGTCATGTTGATAAATTATGTTTGCTCTTCTTTCTTCCGGTACGTCCGTGAGCAGTGCTGTTAAATGATTTCTTAGGAAATCTTCATAAAGTTCCCCATTTAGTGTTCGGGGTAAAAAATGTGGCCCAATTAATTTATTGTCGATAATACCCATCCAAACATTAAGCGAGAACCTACGCTGAGATGCGGTTGGTTTCATTTTCTTAGGGTTTGCTTCTGCCTTCGGTGCCCAGTAATGTAAGTTATGGTAATTTGTGATACCATCACGGTCAAAACATGACTCATCGGTCCACAGAATGTTTTTTAAAAAGTTTGCGCTTTCACCATCGGCACTTAGCATAAAACGACAAAATTCAAGCCGTCTCGATGGATCTCCCTCTTCTAATGATTGGACGGGTTGGTAGTGGTATGGATGTCGACCTGACAAGTTAACTACAGACCAGACTTTCCACTGTGACATACCAAGCTCACGCGCTACGATGTTTGTCGATATGTTAGGGTCATCAATAAAACGTTGAAGAATCAGCTCCTCGTCCTCAGCCGTGTATCTCCGGGAACGGCCAGTGTCAATTTGCCTGCTTCTTTGGACGCTGCCAGTTTCAGATAATCGCCGATATGTCGATCCAAAGACAGTAACATGTGGGAGTCGGCGGGTAGGAAAGCGAAGTTGATATTCTCTTCGCGCCTCAGCAGCGTTACCGTCACAAAGTCCGTAACAGTACATTATGTCAGCGTATTCAGGATTAGAATATGCAGCCATAGTCAGCACTTATGAGGGCACAGCACAGCACAAGAGCAAGATACGCGGCAACAGTTAGGGAAATAGCCAGATAACAAAACACGAGCTTGCGCGACGTAGAGTTGAAACTAACTAACCAGATTTTGCGAAGTCGCACTCCGTGGCATGCCGAGAGAACAATAATGACCAATCACAAAGCGTACCGTAGTGTTTGGAGTGTAAGCGCAGGTAAAAACTACGAATAATACGAATACGAAACAATAGGTTGACCGCCTCGCAACTTTACCTGCTCCCCATAAAACCCTGTCGCACATGCAAAAGTATTGACAATTATACCTTTCTGGATAGCTGATAAGACAAGGATATTTTCCTAGTAATTTGTACATCAGGCGTAGTATTCTTTTTTTGCACTAGACAGTATTTCTTATGAAGTAATGGCAAAAATTACAAAAAAAAAATATGTTTGATTAGCGATCTTCGCCAAAGTTTTAGTCATTTTTGAACTTTAATTATCAACAAAGATCTGCTACGGCATCAACTATGATATGAACTTAAATTTCAGTACAGTCGCGCCGTAAATTATTTTTAAATTAGCTTCAAATGATTTATTCGGGGATTATTCATAAAATCACTAAAAATCGAACTAACTCAAAAACTACTGAACTTCGGTAGAACATTTGGTGGCTTAATTTGTTGCATTTTAACCCTACTATGACGTCTTGCAAGGAATACGTCGAGTTACCAGTAACCCTGTATAACTACTAGCTGACCAAGCAAACGTTGTTTTGCCACATTATAGGGGTTGGTGGACAACCTTTATCACTAAGGGGTATGAAAAATAGATGTTGGCCGATTCTCAGATCTACTCAATATGCTCAGAAAATTTCATGAGCATCGGTCAAGCCGTTTCGGAGGAGTACGGGAACGAACATTGTGACACGAGAATTTTATATATAAGATATTCATAACACTTGGGTGGCAATTAAACTTACGGTCCACCTGATGTTGAGCAGTTACCGTAACGTATAATAGTCGTTTGCAATACCAGAGGCGTCGCTCCCGCGTTGCCGACATTGTAAAAATCGTTTTAGGTTTTTAAAAATAGGAGATTCCGTGTAATAACCTACAGCCAACGGAATTTTCATGCTGTCAGATTATCTTCTCCCTGAACGAGCTCTCGATACCTAACCCACTCGCAGAAATACAACTATTGTTGTTTCACTGCGTTCTTCTGTAAGGCAGGGTTTCGCCAGTCGGGCAGCTCAATTGGAGCGAGAAATCTCGCTATTAAATCTTGTCATACTTGTCATCATTTCAGCCATAGGATGTCAACTGCTTCCACTGTCATTATTTCAATAAAGACTGGTTTCATTCTAACTGCGCATTATATTGCACACATACACACGGACAGAACATACGTAATTAAATATCAATTAACAAAAAAAACATGATGAAATTTCCTATGAACTCAAAGAGTAAGTAGGTACTGTCAAAACCTTTTTTCTAATTTTCGTAGTGAATCTGTGTGGAGTTTTAATTCCGATATTGTGGAATGCATTCACAATACTCCGAACCGTCCATTAGCAATTGAAATCACTATTGACTCACTAAAAGCATATGTATTTTAGGAAAATGTATTCAGGATTAAAGGATATTCAGGTCACTGAATATGAAATGCTTGTTCCTAACATCGAAGTACTAAGCAGTGGTGCATTAGTACACCCATGTTTGCTGAGGACTTGGATTTGTTGGGCACAAATCTAGGCTCCGAATTTCTTATTGCCGTTGTTACCCGGAAATTTTATAGAAACCCTTTGCTTTGCTTCGGAATTTCACGCAGGTCTTCATACTCATTACTTATGACCGAGGAATGAGGTACCTAAGTATATATTTTTTTATATATGTATACATTTTAATACTTTATGAAAGATTTCATATCAACAGAAAAGTAAATAATTTCGCATTTTTTTTTTTTATTAGTTAGACGATGAGAAATTCAGGCATCCATTGGTCTAGAAAGAACTAGAAATCCCACACTCCCCGGAGTCTAAGTTCCGAGGAGCCAAAAAAGCGTATATACTCAAAAGTACCTTTATTCAAGCCGAAACTAAAACTCAGTAAATAATCCCATATGAAAGATAGATTTATAGTAAAATAGCACATATGAATACCAGAAGAGAGTTCTTATTGGCAACTATTTTCTGGTATTCCTATGTTCATGCCTACACACATCTTTTGATTGTTGGCACATCTAATCTGCGTAATCTTTGCCTTCGAGTAGTATCTGGCAATAACCAGGAGATATTTCGTGACGCCTTTGTTATTTGTTTATTACTTTAGTGAAATATTTAAATTGAAGGTTGCTCTTATGGAACACGAGTATTTTTGGCTCCCACATCACGTTCTCCGTACTGTTTTATCCAGACAGATTTGAGTCCAAGTCAGTCAAGATGTTTTTTAACTTATATCAAAGACTAGTATACTGCCTAATATTCGCAAGAATGCATCGCAATTCCATCATGTTTCTCTACTTTTTTATTGTATTCTTTCTATAATAACTAATAAGTAAGTATTGCGAGAGGACTATTACAAATTATGAAAACTGTATTAGAATTATCAGCGTAATTTAGAAGTCACATGCATACGCGAATAATGACTTCGTGTACACTATTTAGTGATTTGGGCAAACAATTCAAATTAATTTTGGGCTTGAGCTGTCTTTTAGTGGAATACACATTTTGTTTCACCATCATCATCCACAGCAGTTCTGATCGCACGCTCTCTCGATGATATTCAATTCAGTCCTGTGCCAATCGCATCCACGCTTGACTGGTTTAAATGAGAATATTAACTATGTGATGGTATCTGACACCTTGTCAGAATCTACTGATAAAGGGGTCGTATTGCAGATCCAAAACGTCGTGTAAAGCCCACATGTGATTTTCAAACAACATAAAGATGTATTCCTCATTTTAAATCATTCATCATTTTAAGTTTCACGAATGGAAATCTCTTCTTCACTTTTGTTCTTATTCTAAATAGACCAAGTGACTTGGACAGAATAAAAGTTTAGGTATCCCCTTAAAATTCATTCACACTTTACTTCGTCAAATACCTACGTTTTCTTTTTCAAGCGATTTATATTAAAATTATGTATGTATACACTGTAAAGACACTACATTGATTTACAGATTCGTTATATGAAATAAAAATGATGTATTAGTTAGCGCTCATTTAAATCCCAGATTGTTTTTAAATTAAAGTTTTTTTATGTTACAATGAGCGTTCAGTGTTTTGCAGTGAGTATTGCGTATTTAATGATAGTGTTGATTCATTTAATTGACTCGGGTCTTAACTGCAATTACTGTCACCTCGGACATCAAACACCTGCACAGGTGCATAGTGAGTGCCAAACATTTTCTACAATGATTGACGGCCATCCAACGCATTTCATGTTATGTGGATATATTGATAGTTTTATTAATGACGACTTAATATCTCAGCTGCCAGTTACTACCTCTAACAACCCATTTACTACCTCATTTAAGAAGCATTGGACATTGGCACACTTCACAAGTAAATCTCTCAGGTGTGCAGGTTTCCTCAAAATGATAATAATACAATAAATACATCCAGACATTGTGACAAAAATACACATTTAACTTCGAAAAGGCAGTGGTGTAAGTAATTATAAAAAATATAAAAGACAAATGTTAATTTGACTTTACTTTTCTGCCTCGGAGAAATTGAACTAAATAGTTTAAAGTTTAAGGTGTTATAACATTTATTAGAATGTTTAAATATACCTAGTGAAAGATTAAATATACCTAGTTAACTATTAACTTACCCTCCCGAAGATATCAAAGACTGCATGCTCAAATAATTGTTTACCATTGTCCAATTATCGTGCCAAATAGAGATAATAATTATGCTTTGACGGGTCTCTATATAGGTTCCTATAATATTACTGAGCAGTAACTTTCACCAACAGACACGTTTTAACCCAACGTTTTCCTTCGCCGACCGTAAAATACGGTGTAACAGGGTTCTAAGCTCTACATTAGGTATCAAAATACTCGATTGACGTCAAAAAAAACGTGTTTTGCCCAAATTTATTTTTTAACACAAAATTAAACGAAGAAGCCCATGAAACACCCATAGCGGAAGAGGGACGAATAAAAATGGAAGTCAAAAAAAAAACGTAGGTAATGAGATTTGGCGATTCTCTTCCTTGTACAACACGTGGCATGGCATGGATGGGAACAAGCGCAATGTTTTTGTTACGTATTTGCCTCAAAATGTTGACGTCAGCTTGCCTTGGATGAAAAGCATACATATAAAATACATTATCCTGTATCGCTTTGTTAATCGGGTCGACTTATATTGACGAACATACTTCAAAACACACACACAGACGAACTTAGAACTACCTCCTTGTACAAATTCGATTAAAAACGCCATTGCATCTACTATTCAAAGTCATATGTAAAGACACATATTTTGTTTCGTTGAAACGGTGAAAATATCTCTGTCGTCGAGAAAATCAGGCAGGGAAATCTGGGCTTTCCTCGAGGGCATGTGAAAATTATTTTGGGTTCACATCATATAGGTACCACTTATTTCTAATTCCTATTTCAAACCTTTCAAATTTTTATGGATTTTATTGCAGTATTAAAAATGAAATAGAATATCGGTTACTTTAATTTTTTTTTTATATACTACTGAGGTAGCAAACAAGATGACGCGATGGCGGACCGTCTGATTTTAAACAGTTACCGTAGTCTATAGACGTATGCAACACAAGAGGACCAGGTGCCGCTTGAGCGAAGCTTTTTTGAAGAACCCCATGCTACAGTATTTCAGGAAAACCATAGCTTATTTCACAGCCTGATTATACATAGAGTAATGTACCTCTAAAACCGTACAGTACGGGATTATATTTGGTCAAATGTGTGAGAATGAATTCGTTGCTGATGGCCAGAGATGCAATGATAGAATGTATTGCGATAATATTCGTTGATATAAAATTCAACATATCGATATACTTAATAAAATGAAAATAATAATACTGTAAGATAAGTAAGTTTCCAAGAAAAGCGAATTATTGACGACAATACAAAGAACTTACTCGATAAAGTGGTGACTGGTAAGTACGTACAACGCTGTCTGTTTCTTCCTCATGACGTTGATGATGCCAATAAAAGCCAAGATGAATCGTTGATGAATCATTTGCAATGAATATAAGTAAACCAAAATAGATTTTATTAATGCACCCTACCGTTTTATAGCAGTTATTTATAGAGCTCGCATGTATTGTTTTACATTGTGTCTCGAAGAATTTGTCAACGGCTATCTATATCTGGAACATAAAACTCAACTGCCGTATACAGTTTAACATACATAGGGTATATTGAAGCATAACACACATACATACATAAACTCACGCCTTTTTTCCCGTGAGAGTAGGCAGGAACTACAGAACGCCACGTGCTACGTGCAGATCATTTTTCCCTAATCCACATAAGCACATATGTACATTCATACATCTCGTCAAGTACGCGCGCTGGTTACGAGTACTGCGCACCTGACCTTTTTGAAGGAGTTCACCAATTAGGTTGGTGTTCTTCTAGGGCGCCATCATTGCATGGACGTTTGTATTTATAACACAGGCCTCGCTGCTCACCTCGAACCTAAATGGCACTGTATAACAATGTCCGAATACATATTTAATTATTATTGATAATTTCATTTGAAGGGTTTGGCAGTCTTCACATAACATCGAAAAATGTTCTCAGGCATGTGGATATGATGATGTTTTCCTTTACCGTTCGAGCATGTGATAATTATACGTAGGTACATAACTTCGAAAATTCAGTGGTTTAGCCAGTTCAGTTGAAAGTTCAGTTTTTAGCCTTGTGGGATCGAATTGCGTCCTTTGACCTCTCAGTCAATTAAGTTACTTTTTAACTTTTGAAAATAAACATTTGTTAGTATCACCTAAAGTAGTAGTACTTTAGTATTAAATAAACTTCTGTAACCTTTTTAGATCTTGAAAGTATGGGGTGGTTGACATTGAAGTTGTTGCAAACAGTTAAATATTAGTTATTTATCAAAGTAGCGTTTTCATATAGTCACTGTGAAACCTCGCGATTTCTTGCTTTTTACCTTAATTAGATTTTTTTTTTCTACAATAAGGCTCGCTATTATAGCTTTTAGTCAGGTTTTCTCGGTATTTTTCTTTTAATTTTTGCCACCTTTTGTCCCTCTATTAATATTCGTAATAAATTGCTAGTAACAAATCGCTGAATATGATTTCTCTTCTTCTTTGTCAGTATTTCGTAATTGATTTTCTGTGACCTCACGCCGTCTCTTTTACTCAGTGTCCACGAAGAAGAATTAGTAATAGATTAATAAATACTCCATAATTATTACACAATACATACATGTCTTTCTAAACATACCTAGATAATTTTAAAGGAACGAACGATAGCACACAATTTTATGAAAATATATATTTATTTTTTGCGTCATTAGTAAATTGACCCGTTGTTATAAAAAATAATGCAATTCATTTAAATACTTTTTTATTTTTCAAAATTTTAAATAGCCATTTTTTTATATACATTACCTCATAGACTTCTATTTTCTGCGTATTGAATACAAACTAAAAGAAAACATTATATCAAGGTTATATAAACTTATAAAGTTATACATAATAATGAAGTTCTAAAAGTATTTAATGCAATGTAACTCGCTAGTGCGCCAATAATTTGACAAACAGCCGTAGCCGGTCTTCATGACGAAATGTCAAAATGTCTTTGGACTCTACGCAATGTGTAATCGCTGCACTGCGAGCAAAAGGTGACATAAATATCTTGCGGTCGAATGAAAGAGGAAAGTTTATTAAGATGTCAATATCATACAAGAAAAGGTTTTCAAATACAAACGGTTACAGCGTAGATCATCATCATCATCAACCGAACTATTGTCCCACTGCTGGGCACAAATCTCCTTTCATTTGAGAGGGATTAGGATGCAGTCCACCATGGTAGCCGAATTAGTAGACTTCACACGACATTGAGGTAATAAATCTCAAACATGTTTACCTATTCGCGATGTTTTCTTCACCGTTTGAGTATGTGATAAATACGCACATTACTTCCGAAAAATCAATGGCCAAAGGTACGCGCATCGTGGTTCGAACTCGAGGGCTTTTAGTTTTACAGTCCACTAGTCACACCACTAAGCTCTCTCCGTATATATACTTACATAATGATTAATAAATAACATTATTTAATGGAGAATTTTGTTACATTTCAAGTCTTTGTTTTACTTACTTTAGGAATATGTGGTTTTAAACTCGCCATAGAAGGAATCAAATTATAATCAATTTACTTTTGATTCCGTTTGAATCATTCTTTATCTTACAGTTCCGATATAAAATGTCTAGGAACATTATTTTTATATCGGAACTCATGTCATGAGTGTTTGCGAAATTTCTAGAAATATGCCCCTTGGATGATATGTTCGGAAAATATTAGTGACAGAAGTATGTATGTTAGACTTATAACAACATGTGTGTGTAATCTAAGCTGGCCTTCCATCTTTTACTTATTACCTACGTTGAATTCTGCAGAAATAAAATCCCTGTATAACTAGATGGTACATTACGTGACTGCGGTAGCTATGATTCCTGTTTTTAATAATCTAAAAAAAAATAATAATATTTGGATGGCCTAGGTGTATCACAGAGTTATTGCTCACAATAAATCGGGCCATATTATAACAGTGCAGTAATGCGCGTGAGCAATGCTGTCTGTATCGGTTTAGTAGCGACATCTATGACGATCTTTGATAACTACGTGTACATTCGACTGAATAGAGTGCGCTCGCGCACATGCTATCTGGCAGTTCCTTATTTCGGCACGAGGGGTCGAGCATAAAATTATATACTACCTATTATAACTAAGTTTTTTTTTATATTGAATTATCAAATTTACGTTGCCATAACAAAAATATAGAGAGCTGTTGAATATGAAGAAATTTAAGTGATGTTACTGCAACAGCTGATGTCTTAGTATATTTATTTTTGAACCTTAATTTTACGCCAACCCAAGGGAGATAAATTATATAAGCAGTACATATCAAGGACACCAAATAAAAATTATAGTCAAGTGTACCTAGGTCAAGTTTAGTAAAGTTCCTGCAATTCTAGCTCTTATGGTAATTCAGATAAGTCTCTCTTCATTGTCCTTGAAATTTCTTAATGTAGTCTCTCACTTCGAGCGTCTCAACGACAGATGTTTGAACAATTATCTTAAAAACAATTTACGTTTCATTTGACATCATATTGTTTGCAATAAGGTAAAAATCATCGGCGTTTATGTTTAGAAAAAAATGCAATTGCTAAAGTACACTAATTGAACATAAGATTAATAACATTTTTGGTTAGCTCAGGACCGGACAGGTAAGTTTGATGGCGCAGTGAACTGTGAAGGCTAAAATCCCAAGAGACGCGTATTTATCAAATGCTGAAACGATGAAGGAAAATATAAAGAAGAAATCTGTCTGAAACACTTTCTTGATGGCGTTTTAAGTCTACCAATCTGCACTAAGGGCCATAGTCGTACCCTTTTGTAGGGGGGTCTAGCCTAATACATTTCAACAGAGAGGAGACCCGTGCTCAACAGTGGGACCATGATTTTATTGGGTCAATGATAATGAACCCTAACGTTATTTAATTAAATAAAATCAGAACTATCAGAATTATGCGATACAATCACAATATTATGTGACAATGTGAAAACCTGCTTGATATGTTATCAGCTTGTTGAATATTATTAATTATTATTTATTATTTTCTTTTTTTGTTGTATTTGTTTGATCCTTATTTGACTAGTATTTTTTATGAACTTTGATCTGACACGTGTCTAATTCTGGATAAGGATTAACTAAGAATTCTAATCAGTTAATTTAGGTATCACGGATTGTACTGTGTTTATTGGACTACGAGTCTGCCTGATACTTTCGCATAAGTATGTGAATTAATTTCTTTACGGAGCGCAGTGGAAAGTCGTGTAAAGATCGCACGGGAGAAGAGCGAGGGTTGGACCCGAACGAAGACACGAACAAAATATAACAGTACTTATTAGATGAGAAATAAATAATTTTAAATTAAAAAATATATATATATAGTTTCAATTGAACGTTATTTATTTCTTTTAAAAGAAGAATGATAAGAAACGACTGCCTCGATTATCTAGTAGAATAAACCGCGCTCCGAGTTAGATTTCTCTGAATGGAAATTCTTGGTGACAACTCAGTTTCTGGATATGTGTCCAAAAGACAAAAAAAACACAAAAGACTTCTACGTACAGCATCATTAACAAAGGAAAATACAGACGTGATGCTTCGTAAAAAAGGAAAGTGCCACATCTTCCTTAAAATCATATATGCATTTTTTTATCGCTACTGCTACTTTTACAACTTATTTTTTACTATAATTTCACAATAAAGTTTATAAATAATGGTAGTAACATCATTTTAAATGGCATATAAAATTATTTTTATCACTTTATTGAAGAGCTTTTTGCACACAATAATTGTAAGTGAAACTATAGAAGTAACATAAATAGGTCATTTTTACTTTGATATGACGGTAATAAGAATATTTATTTATGAATTAACGATTTTATTAATTAATACTTATTTATTAGCTTATTTTTGCTCGAGAAATTTTAAACTAATATATTTTTTTAGGAAACCGAGCTTTCGGCCCGCCTGTTGGTTCGCTGTTACCGTATGCCTATGGACATCTGCAACACCAGAAGTGCGTCGCTCGCGCGTATCTCACCTCAAAACAAGGATTTAAGGAACCCATGCTGTAGTTCTTTAGGAAAATAATTGGTTGCCTGATTGTAGGATAATTAAGTTCCTCTGGAACCGTGCGGCATGCGATGATGGTGGGTATCTATGTTGCCCAAATATAGCCACGAGGAAGGGGTCCTAAACCGGGCAAAGGCAACAAAGTTACAGTGACATTGTCTTCTCAGATTAAATTTAATTATTTATTATTCAAATAACAATCTATGCCCGTTGATGAGTCTTTTTTTTTTGTAATCTGTCGCCGTCGGAGCAAGCTCACTGAGCCCAACAATAATGACGTAGGTGTTCATGATTCTGTGTGTGAACTATAAATATGTACGGAAAAACAGGTGAAAGATTTACTTACACGGACTGACAATACGTTTGAGTGCAGACAGTCGAAGAAAGTCTTGTCGACATTAGTAAGCGCCTGATCATTTTCAAAGAGCAATACTCTTTGTTGCACCAAAACACAATTGCATCCTTAGTATGTATGTAGGTACATATATTATTTATTTTAAACGGTGTAGGTATAATCGGTATTTTTGAGAGAGTGCAGGAATACAGCAATTCAATTGTCTTTTTTTAATCTTCGGACATTTTTATTTATTATTTATTAGCAGTCTTCTTCTTCATACGAATTCTTTTCATTCTAATTTGCTTGTCTATTTTAATGCCTCGTGGACATAATTCGTCATTATTAATTTCTAATTAAAACCAATTTCCGTGGGATTCGCTTTCGGTTACGAATTTTCTTACAAGCTTACAATTTTATAAATATTTATATTGCCTTGCTGCCTCACTTGTGGGTAAAGGTTTATTTCACATTTCTTCAATTTTACTCTCTGCGCTATAAAAGTGTTTTCAGACTTCAGTTTAAAGCTTCCTTTCCTAGACTTGGGCCTCAGTCCGTCTTGCCAACACTTTCACGGTCTTTACGCTGAAATTTACTTGCGGTCTGCATCCAATATGTGGCTACATCCCCTTACCTTTCATGTTGCATATGGTTGATAGAAGCCACCCAATTCCATTTAAGTTTAGCAGACCTTACGATCGAAGATTCGAGGAGGATATTGAACGTGTTTCAGATCGAATAGGTTGTAGAAACCTACATTTATTATATTATTTTGCACCAAGCAACAATAGTTATAAATAATAATAATAATGTTTATTTTCATAATTAGTACATATTCAAGATACAGTTAAATGATATAATAAGATATATAGTTATGTACACAAAAGTTTTGCAATGGGGAGACAATTTTAATATAAGATATTAAAATTGTCTCCCCATTGCAAGACTGGTGAATTTCTATTCAAAGTAAAATAGGCTGTGCATTGACCGAGTAGACATAGTCGTCATTCAATATTTAATATATTCAGTGTATAATAATTAGGTTTAAATATATAATATGTTTAAATTCAACGAATTTCAACGAATCACAGAATTCTTTCTTCTTTTTTTACATGAGTGCTTTACACAAATTCGATAATCAGTAGGTACCAGACCAGACCAAACCCAGTCCTGGAATAGCCCTTAAGCTATTTTAGCATAGGGTTTGGAGGGTGTAAACCACATGGTTTGAGAACTTGAAATTTTGACAGAAGATGCATTTTATAACATCCACAGACGATGGATTTTATAACGTAAAAACATCCACTAAGAATGGAATATTAGAAGTTCGACCTGTAAAGGAGTAAAATAAGGGGTTGTATGAAAAACCGTTAATTTCGAAGTTAGAGGTATGACATTCCACGTTTTTACATTTGGTTAAAAATAAATAAACACGTATTTCAGGACTATTTTATGTCGACTCTGTGTCTCCTAAGAGCGGTAATTTTCTTTGTGTTTCGTAGTTTTTGGAAACTGAACCCCTAACGGGTGAAATAGGGAGAAGAAATTACTATATAATTGAGCAAGCAATGCTGCGAGTATCGACTAGTAATATCAATCATCTTGTACGAACAAATTCATTGTGTTATAAGCGTGTGTCATCGGATTTTATTTTCGTTATTAGTAAAATGGAATTGGTAATAATTATCTACATGTTTAATGAAACATTTTTAATTTCATGAACCTAGACAATTCAGCTAAAAACTAAGTATTTATCTACTGGTAAAAATAAGTGAGACTACAATACAAACATTTCTGTTATTTTTAACATAACATACCATCGCGCCTGTCGTCCCCAAGGGTTAGGCAGCGATGTAATGGACATCTACGTTTCGCTCGTGGTATGGTTTGCTCGACTTAGGAATCGAACCCTCTTGCTCAGCAGACCACTGCTAAGCAAGAGGTCTTCGGTTCGATTCCAACGTTACCACCGAGGCAACCAACGAGGCAGTTTTTTATTAAATGTTTGCATATTCTTTTATTTTATGGTAAGATCATGGGCGTATCTAGACTTTTCCCACCCTGGTGGTGGCCACCTAGGCTAGGTTCAGTCCATCCTGGACCTAGACGGGGCACTGGATATTCTGGCCTCCATCCTGCCCTGCATTCGATGCATGGGTAAACTCGTGTCCTTTAAAGTCCTTGCTAAGCGTGGACCTTAAAAACTCATTAGTAATTTGTCAATTGCGTCCCTTCGAAAACAAAGACAAAAAAAATATGACATTCGCTAACAATGAGAGTGACAATGGTGAGTAATTGTATGGTATAATAACAGATATAACTTAAACATACAATCATAATTATTCATGTTACAGGATAAATAAAATATATGTATGATTGTACGATTGACAAATCGACAAAACTCACTTAAATAGAGATCTTTTATATTTGGCAAAGCACAATCCTTTAGGTGTAAATAACATAAAATACATGCATACATACACTCACGCCGTTCCCTTGGGGGTAAGCAGAAAGTACAGAATGTAAAAACATAAAATAAATAAAAACATAAAAAATAAAAACATAAAAATAAATAAAATATAACCATACGAAATTATGCATTTGTTTTTTCATATGATAATACATATTCCTCATTGGTCGAGTGGTTGTACAGAGCGACTGCCGAGAAAGAGGTCCTAAATAAAACAAAATTTTTCGACGGCGGGTGAAGTCTGCCAACCTGCAGTAGGCTAGCGTAGTGGGCTATAACCCCTCAATCGTCATCATATCATCCACAATCTACTCCAAAAAACCCATAACCAACTGATTTGAAGAATAGATTAAACATAAAATTCAAAAAGGTAATAAATTCCCTGTATGATTTTTATGTCCTTTGAAAAAATAGTTTTTTTTACTATATTATTTTAGTCTAACCAACGAGTTTACATCAAATTTCTAACACATGTATATGATAACAAATAAAATGTACCTGAAAATCAATTACAGGCAATTCAATTAGGCCTTATAGGTACAACCTCGTAATTCATACACGAAAATATAATAATACTAGAGTCTGTAGTTTCTGCCTACCCCATGGGAATACGGCGTGAGTATAATAATAGTGCGCAATACATAGAAATACCTACATACATCATAATACATTGAAATCGTCTAAATACGTGAAATGAAATTAAAACTTAACAGAAAATAAGGTTAAAATGATAATTAATGAAATTAAATATAAGTAGATGCCTCTTTAATAATAACACAGTAATAATGACAACGATTAAGAAAATATTAAATATTAATAATAATATGTCAATTACAATGAATTTCTTTTCGACTGTCTACTTGTGACCACGATTAGCGCAACCTGGTCAAAACATCAAGCATTTTAAAGGTAAAATCGAGTTAATTCCCGTGTAATATGATGTATTACAATGAAATTGTTAAAATCATTTGAATTTGAAAATTACCTTGACCTGACTGATTGTCCGAAAATCAGATTTACCTATATCGACTAAAATCATTAACTTTATGTCCTTTTACTCAAATGGCGACTTACTTCAAAAATAAAACGTATCGAAACGTTTAAGTAATTATGTAGAGTTCGGCATTTGATTTATTTAGTTTCATTTTTAAAAACTTTTATTTAAGTTGATTTATCCCATAATTAAAAAGGTCTAAACTAATGTACACTAAACCTACTCAAATAATATTCCTATAACTCTATTTTCAAATTAGAAAAGCCACAACTCAGACGCCTACCGGCCAAAAATATGTCGCTGATAGAGCAACGTTGATTTATAAACAATCATCATGTCATACCGATACCATGATGATTGTTTATAAATCGACTAAAAATTTTGAAAATAAAAACAACAACATAATAGAGAAACTTGATAACTACGATCTTTACAATACGAGGGGTCGTTTTGAATGGGATCTTTGAGCCCGTCTAAACACGTGACGCTTTTAAGCTCATCCCAGTCGGGGCGCGGGGCCTGAGATGCAAGTGCATTGAGAATCGCAGCCCTAAATCCCGCGCCCCCGCGCCCCCGCACCGCGCCTGTTCCCCGGCCAGCATGCTTCTTGCTCTGAGGCTTACCTGTTTGTATAAGCCGCTCAGTGGTATAGCCTCAGAGAACCGCTACTACGTTCGCATTGAGCGTTAATTCGCAGAGGGTACAAATTATACGAGTAGGTAGATGGGCAGTAGCGATAGATACGTAGATGTTCCTGACAAATTGCATTTTGTTACAGGTATCCTTTTTTTGTATAAATTACAGTCGCTTATATGAATAAAAGGATATATGTTTTTGTTAATGTTATATTTTTTATTTTCTATATTTAATTTAAAGTTTTCTTCTGTACGTTCAGGGAAAGCAATTCATTAAAAGTAATCTATAATTACAACCAATTTAAAAAAAAAAACATACGGAAAAATATATTATATAACAGATTTTAAAATATTAATCTATAATAAATAAATAAATATTTAAAATAAAATAATAAAAACATTTTATATTAGCTATAGAATTTTCATCTTAATAAAATAAAAGACCTACTCAGACAAGACAACACAAGTAGAATCAGTCGAGTGTCACATCTGCGGCTGAATTAATCTTTTCCCGTAGTCCAAGAGCAGCATGGTTCGACGGCGATAGTCACGTCACAAAAGGCTGCGCTGGTGAGCGAAGCGGACGCGGCGTTGCTCGAAGCGTTCCGTCTGGCCTGTGTTACTAACTGTTAGCATGTTCGGTGCCGTGTTTTTGTGACTGTGACTGTGAACCTTGTGACCATGTGGATCCCCACATTTATAGTGCTGATCACCCTCCTGGGATGCCATGCTGATATCCAAGAAAGAGGTTAGTTTTTAACTTTTAAAAAAGTTACTCATTTTTACCCCACTTGTACTAAGTTAAGCCGAATACTTCTGCCTGTGTGCAGTTGTTTTTTTTTATGTTATACGCTAATCAACTTACGGTAACTTAATGAGAGTAAGTTCAAACTGTTATGTACAACGCTGTTATGTGTCCGTAATACTTTTCCTCTTACTACAAGTGAAAACAGTGCAATAGAGACATCTCGTGATTGTTTGACAAGTTTTTTAAGTAAACTTTTACTCCATGCAGCTCTAATCTTAAAAAACAATTTGTACGTGTAGTGCAAGTTGATTTAACTGTGGAGTTAGACTTTAACGAGTTATTCAAACGTTGTTGATTAATGTCATTTACCTCTAACGTTACGATATCAATGTTTAATTACAAAATTTAAAATATATTTTTGCAACAAGAACAACTGTGTAACCTGTTTTATAAAAAGTAACCTTTAAAATTTAATTTTTATATCTCTATGGTTGACTAAAAAAAGTTAAGCGCCGAACATTAAAAAAAATATTTGCGGCAGTGACATTTGATATTTTATAATACTTATCAAGTTTAAGCTGGCCCAAGGTTGTTTTATCATCTCACTCGCACATTGGATTTTAGTTTTCTTTCACTTAAGTGCCAAAATTGTCTTCTTGATAGCTACCTGGTTCAACTATTTTTGTGTGCAATCTAATCTAACTCGCCAAACAATTTATACCTTTACCCTGTATTCCCGAAGGGTTAGAATGATAGTGCATAGACCTAAACCCACAGTTCCAAGATTTCAGGTCCCATGTAATAGGAGTCGGTCTATTGCTAATAAACGGGCACAAAATCAAACGTTACAACTGAAAATTTTATAAAACCTCTAGAAGCTGCTAATCGGAGACTCGAAGCCTCAAAACCTCACGCCTAGTACCAGCGTTGGGTACCACTGTGTATCCACCTAGAGGAAAAGAGACGTGGAGATGATGATAAAGTCAGTTCAAAAATTGTTTTAACAACATAACTGACCTCATTGTAGCTTACCTAACTATTTGAATAGTTTTGAACAGTCCAGACACCAAGTTAAAAATATACCTAATCATACATAAATCATAATAATTTTCCTCTTATTTTATTACATTGTCATTTAATAGCAATATAATCATCAATAATCTCTGTAATCGTATTATGAGTTAAATACTGTAAAATCGGGTACAAGAAAGTTAATAAGAACGGGGTAGAATAGGTACGTACATCTTAAAAGACACTTAAAAATCAATTTTAATTAGTATATAATATGTATTAGGTACTTAACTGCATTGGGCCCTGAGCAGGTTAATAAGCTCAATTGCAAGCAGCATCACCTGAATCTTAGCTTACCACAAGTAGTTTTACCATACACAAGACCACCTAGTACAATCAAGCTACCTCAAGTGCCTGGTACAATATACCTACGATATAGCCGATACAGGTACAAAAAATATAAGTAATTTCCTCTATTTATGTTATCATACATTTTTACTTCGCGATAGTGTTTTTTTGAAACAGTATATCATAATTAAGTAATATAATTATAATTAAATTAAATCTGTCTAATAAAAGGAGTTAATAATATTGAATTCCAAATTGAATGTAGAAATAGATGCGCGTTTTTATTTTGCAAATTGTCGCTTATTTATTCTGGTCTCAATAGATAACTTTATTCTTAATATAATATAATAAGGCACATAAAGTTACTGATGCGTACACAGTTCACCCAGTGAGCTTCTAAGCATTGCAAAGGAACCTGCACTCGTTTTAGCCAAAACTCGTTAAGATCAAATCCTCCATTCAATAACGAGTAAGCATTGTAAGGCTCCACCTTGTTGGGGAGTGTATTGTGAGACTGTGAAGTTGCGATCGCCTCCATCTAAGAATAAGGCTCAACAAGTGCACCTGTTGCTTTAGAACTAAGTTTCCTTATGAAAGGCGCGAGATTCGCAAAATGTTTTTGTATGTCGTATTAGGATTTGTTCAAAAATCATCTGCTCAGAACTTTGAATATCAAAACTGTTCGCTTACTTGTTGAACCCTGCCACGTTTTGCTGTGGCAGTTGTCGTGGTTGCATCGATGTGAAATAATTTTGATGCAGTTTAAATATCGTGCCATAATTTGAATAGGTGCAGAAAGAACACATTGAGATTTTAAAATTTACACAAACCAACAACAATAAATCACGATGGCATGTGGCCTGCATGAGGTCAGGACGGTAGACTCACCCCTCTAAGCCTGCCGAGACTCATCAAGAAATACCCAATTACCCAGGCTTCTTTTGCTTATGAAGCTAAAAAGGTTTTAATATAACATGTGTCTGCTGAAGTGAGGCTACCTTATCAGTTGGGTTTGCGAGCAAAAATACTTAGTGTGTATTTCTTTGTCCTCGGTTCTGGGCTAACACATCGGCAATCTGTGAGTCTACATCAGTACAGCTCGGCAAACTTAACAGCCGTAACTCCTCGGGAATATGGGCGTGAAGAGTTTATGTTATATTAGAATATAGGTCTCCAAATATCCTTTTAATATACTCTCAGCAAATACACATAAAGATAAGACTTTCAATAGATATACTGTAACAATAACATAACATAAAAGGATTAGTCTTCCAAGAACGTTATACAATTTATTTTTGAACCAACTTTGTGCCTAGTAAAAAAGCGACTTTAATAGATAGAGAAAGAAAAGATTAAAGTAATAGTAAAAAGAAATAATATTTTATAGAATAGACGATATAAATATAAGAAACTAACTTTATTTGAGCTGTGGTAGCCTGGTGGTGTGACCAGTGGACTGAGATGTCAAAGGTCTCAGGTTCTAACCCAAGGCCCGCACCACTGACTTTTCGGAAGTTATGTGCGTATTTATCACAAGCTCAAACGGTGATGCAAAATATCGTGAGGAAGCCTGCATGCTTCCGCAGTAGGCTAGCGTGGTGGACTATAGCCTAATCCCTCTCAAATAAGAGTAGACCTGTGCCCAGCAGTTACTTAACTTCATCAAGAAGTCGTTTTAATTTTAATCCAGATCAGACATACGAGAAAGCAAACTATGTGTATAATAGTGGTTGTACATAATATAAAAGATGGCGTGTGTCCAGCATTAAATAGAATAGTGAACTAGTTTTACACTGAGGTGCTAGATATAATAAAAAGCTTTAATAACTTGCTTGCTAGGAAACTGCTAACCCACACTAGACTAGTGTGGTGGTTTATAGCCTAATTCCTCTCAAATATTGAGAGAGGCGAGATTTGTGCCCAAAAGTGGGTTTACTGACCCACTTTTGGGTTGATGATGATGAGATATAATAACCTAACAATAATCTACTACTTAGTCAAAATTATAATTAGGATTAACTGTATTACATTGTGTTGGTAAATAGTGATTGACAGTTTCATAAAAGACGTGAATCAATCAATTATTACGGTTAGGAAGCTGTCAGTAGTAATATTTGGTGTTTAATGATGACCAGATATTTGACCTACCTACTTTAGTCAAGGTCTGGGAACAGGGATGTCCTAAATGTGTCTTAATAAATTGTTGTTGAAATTTAAAAAACATTTGACAAGACTATTTGAGATATTCATTCACATTGTTAGTCTAACATTTAAAGCAAAATGCATCTTATAAGAGATCTTGTAACGTAACAATTAAAACAATTCTTTAATTTCATGCATTTTTTTCAGTTTAATCATTTATTAACTACTTTACCATACACCAGAACCTATGAAAGAGGGCTTGCAAAAATTTCAGAACAAAGTAAAAAATTGTTATTACTAGGATAGTAGGTAGTACCTAGCCTTGAAAATAATGATCGGATAAACCATCGATTTTCCTTTACCTTAGAATATTGCTAATTATAACTGGTATTGATTTTGCAAGACAATTATTATCCTGACGAAGTTTTGAAGTTTTACCGAAGAAGTTGCTTGTTTCAGTAGTAGTCGAATTTCGTCGATAATAATTCTCTGACTGCTCCATATTTATAAACTTTAACTATGATAAATCTCACACGTTCTCTTTACGTAGTAATATATATATATAACTGTATAATACAATATTTAAATAAAACAAAGCGAGCAAAACGTAGATACCAGAAATTATTACATTTTGGTAACAAGTGGTAATAAAAAAGTATAAAGGTAAGAAATATAAAAACCTTACTTGAAATGAATTAAACAGGATTGTTGTATTGTCCTACCAACCCATCATTGCTTTGAATGATTTGAGTACAGTACATAACGTATCATTAGAGATCCCTCCTTATAAGCCACAATACTGGTATGAAATCACTGTCACACCAGTTCACACCTTGGTAGCGGAACGGTGGAACGGCACACGGAACAGTCACATTATCAATAATTATATACTTGCATCTTGCATGCCTCGTTACTATTTTATAAGTAACAACATTATAAGCTCACTAGAGAGTTACATTTTGTAAGAGAAAATTTGTTTTATCAAAGTCGATAATGAGGTAGTAGGTACTCTACTACCTCAGACGTTTATTTTTATTTATAAAATATAAGGTAGCCGTTTGTCCCCGTTTTCCCGAATTTGCCCAAGTTAAAAGAGCTTTGTGTTTTATTTTTCCCTGACTGTCTGAGTAGAATCTCTATTTCCGATAAATGTGGTCCGGCGTCGGCGATTTTGGTGATGGCAGTTCTATATCGATATAGCAATAGGTATTAGTCTAGTACTAATACCTATTATAGTAACTGCGTTACTATTTTTAGTTTACGTTTCGTTCTTAGAAAAATAGTCACTTCGTTCGCTACTTTTGTTGTTGTTATAATTTAGCTGGTCCTCACATACGCGAAAGAATAAAATAATTTAGAGTTACGGGAATAGTCGACTGACTGACATATTATCTTATTTATTCCTTCACTGACTCGCTGAGTCAACGTAGTTTTATCTACTGTTTGTGCCAAAAAAGCCTGTTACATAGGTGCTGATGGCGCGCGCATTTCTGCTCACTTAGCGCATTTAATTTTGAATAATAATAATAATAAATCTTTATTTTCAGACCAGAGATCCATAATATAGTAACATTAATTGGCACTTCCTAGAACTAAAACACGTAATAAAAAAATTAAAAAAAAATAATAATAATTACATAATATATCTGAGTGACGGTCTGTGTGCCGCTATCCAGTGACACATTATTTGGCCATCTACTCTGCCGGCTACAGAAGCCACGAGACATGACCCGTTTTAGCTACTTATATAGGAAATGTACTCTAAGCTACAGAACCGATTACCATATACATACATATTGCAGTACTAATTATGATTACCAAGATTATACTAATAGGAGTATCGAGATTGTTTAAAGTTGGAAAATATATTCTACCGCTGACAAAATACGAGTTAAATACCGTCCATCTTTTAGAAAAGCTGTTAATATTCTTGAGCCGGCTCGAGGGGTAAAAGCTAGGTGCGGTTTAATCGAGCGTCTAGCGGAAGAGAAATCTAGAAAAACGTGTGTTTACCAAACAAGTCTTGTCTCTGTATTACGAGTAGAACCATCGGCTAGTTGCCTGGAGTCCTACCTTATAATAATATGAGACATTGAGTTGAAAATAATTTTGTTCATATAAACATCTAGAAAGCTGCGAAAAATAATAATAACATTGGCGTGGCTAAATTGCGAAAGTATCTAGTTATAATACTATTGCAAAAAAATCGAACGCCCTAAAGATTTAGGCTATATCTTTCTATATATTTATAAATAGACGGTTTTTCGCGTTATCTATAATACGAATATATATTGATACGGTAGATATATGGGGTATCTACTGTGACATTTTACCTAACGACACCATCTGGTTAATCCTGGAAATCTACAGGATTATTTAATGGGTCAATGTCACAAAGACCTAGTTTCGCTTTTCACGTCGACAATGTTAATATTAATTACATTTCCTAGGAAATGAGCAGCTTTTTTTTTGCTTGGTAGAATATCGATGCATTTGTATATTTAAACTGAATCATTTTGTTATTGAAATCAACTTTAGACTGATGTAATTTAACTACGTAAACATGTTGATGTTGATGCATGTTTTATGCAACAAGCTCACCAATGATCAAAAGCTATGATAGTCTAGAAAACTTTTAATTTTTTGCATATTTATAATATTTGATCAAGTGGTGAAGGAAAACATCGTGAGCACACCTGCGTATGTGAGAGATTTTGTTGCGGGCGTGTGAAATCTGCCAACTAGCACTAGACTAGCGTGGTAGACTATAGCCTAATAATTCTTAAATGAGAGAAGATTCGTGTCGAGCAAAGGGACTCGGTTACTAAAAAGGTTATTGACGATAGAATGAACTGCGGGAGCACTGTAGTATCTGATGTTAATGACGGAGCGAAGGGGCCATGTAGGTAGATATTTACGCAAAACAAAAAATCACATTTTCTCATAAATCTATGAACTCATAACGTTATGCACATGAACTTATAAAAAAAATATACTTTAGCTCTTCCGGTATTTCAATAGAACGGAAGCTAATAGGAGTAGCTACGTAAGTAATGTGATAAAAAAAGCGACACCACCGGGTGTCCCGGGACAGGGGGGCATCGTGCGCAAGTGTCCTTTTTTTGGTTCGATTCTCGAGTCGGTATATTCGAGGGTAGTTGAAAGGCTTATTCGTATTTTTTAATATCCGCTTCCGGACGCTCTTTGCGTTGATCTATCAATGACGCTTAAAATGATAAAAGAAAAGTTTTTGTCATAAAACATGTGAAATTAGAATTTTAAAACATAATGAACAGTTTTTGTCTTTTCTCTTTTATAAACAATATAAAGTTAATATAGATATTGCTATTTATATTAATTTCGCCTGGTATTACTTATCCGACATTTGGGATTACGTATACGATTTTTTTGTTCCTTAATTCAAAACATTTTGTACTATGTGTTTAAATTTTACATAATACAATGTAATTTAACATTTAACCATATTTAATTTAACTTGTAGCAGTAAGTACTCACTGAGTTATTATTGTGCCTGGGTGACTAATTAAAATAAAAATAAAATAAAAAAATAACTAGTAGATATGCGGGATTCTAGTTACAATAATATCTGACTATTTTCTGTACATCCGTAGGGTTATTAAAGATTTTAAACAAGAAGTAGGGTGAAAAGAATTTGTATCACAAGTTTACTAATTATTTGAGGAAATCTTGTGACCGTTTAATTGTATTTCTTACTGCGTATCGAAGGACCATTTTTTTAAATAAGTTACTGAATTTGTAATTTAATACAAGTGGGTTTTGTTTCAAACGTATATTAATTAATTATAATATAAGCATCATATACTATCTGTTTGCGCCGCATGTAAAGTATTATTTCTTAGTTGTAGGTACATTAAAAAATACCTACGTTCAAGATTGTTTTTGCAGTTGGCGTCTCATCAGCACTTTACATTACAACGATCACTCGATGAAAACGTCGTAATTGCTAACGAATTGTAACCAAAAATGGGCTTTGTTGTTGATGACTAGGTTCTAAAATGGTTTGATATACGATGTTATTACGGCTTTATGTTGTTCTAGAGTCCCGACCTGATGACTTCACTAGTCAACACTACATGTATACATACGTACGTCATTCTTATCAAAGAAGTGTGCGTTATGTTCTTGATTTTGCTTAAATAAAAGCACCCAAGGCTAATATGCACGTCGAGTTAATTTTTGAAAAGCTTGCTTTTTGTAATGCACGGATATTCGATGATATTCTCCCAAACCTATTTATTTATATAGGGGATAATTTTATATCTTCTGTTTTCTCTCTTTTGTTTGTCAGTGCTCTACTGTGTAGGATTTTATAGTGTGCTTTGTCTGTCAGTCAATCAGAGTAGGTCCTGTTCAGTTATAGTAGATGTATGCAAACGTGACATTTGTCACGTGATCAGTTAAAATGTTTTATAATAATGTCAATATCGTCCTTTTTACAGTTCCTTCTTTTTAGAATAAAGATTATTATTGTATTCATATTATTAGAAAATGTATTATGTGTTCTTTTATTCACATCTAGTGATAATAGGAGACGATCCCATCGTCGATAGGAATTATTATTTGTTTAAGTTAGGTAACCTGTAGTTATATAGCTTTTTTAGTGGTATTTTACATAGTTATAGAAATCAAAATAAATAATGATTTTGAATAGTGTAAATGAAAGAGTAGGGATAATCATACAGTCTTATGGATTGTCATGTTAAACTCATTGATATCTATCTCGCACAGAGGCAATAAGTATAACTTTATACTTCAAACAATGCGAGTTCACTCAATGTTAAAAATTGTTGACAAAATATAGGCAGGCCTCCATTGTTCTCGGACGTCAGGACCGACTGTAACGATCACTTTTATTTTCTTTCATTTAATTTGATGCGATTTTTTACTTTAGTTGTTCAGTTTCCATATTAATTCGGACGTGTAAAACCTATAAAGTAAATAGGTGGGTACTAATGTTGAAAATGCGCGAGCTACTAATATAGGACAACGAATTATTGAATATTATTTTAAATATTTAAAATGTATGTTATATTATTTTTATGCCAAAATGAGCTTATAAAAATAGTTTACCAAATTTCGCTGGTTATATTTTAGATCCAAAGTAAAAGGGGACTAGCCTACTGCCGTAAACCGGGTACGAATCAAAACTCCAAAATGTCACTGAGAGTTTCATATAAAAACCGAACGCTTTTCTCGACCTGGGAATCGAACGCAAGAGTACTTACGACGTCCACAACGTTGCACAAGGAGTTAGTCAGTGTGTATTTATGTAGTTAAGTACTTATGTTACATCTTTGCGATACCGCGACAAGTTGCTAGTTGACAATAAAATAAATATGAAACGCCAAATCGCAAAAAAAATACTCCGCTGAGCGATGGAATGCACAAACAATATTGTGTTATTAATGCGAAATTTAAGCTGCGAATGTTTTACATACTGATGTGCGTCACAAATAATAAGCGTGACTAATGGATGAAATATTAATACCTATATATATATATAATAAACTAAATACAAATCTCCAGCTACTGGGGTATCAGTATCTACATACGCCACACAGGGCCTATCCCCCCGTGGGGTATACCTACCGGTAAATACTATCTGAAGGTATATCCTGGGCCCGGATTTGTGAGTGATAATTTATTTTTAAAAACATGCACGACTCAACAGAAGTGCCTACCTACTGTAACGTTAACATTATTTTACATATAAATAAAATTAATTTTTAAATTGTACGCTCTAAATAATTAAATGTTAAAGTAGTTACGGATAATTTAATTAGGTTTGTAAATTTTTAGCGGTTCATGATTTTTATGCTAAGCGATTTTGTGGTTCATTGCCTAAATGTAATAATAAAATATCACTAATGTAATATACACTACTGTTGTCTTAAATCGGATAAGTGTGCAATTAAACAGAGTCCTATTACTTATTACCAAGTAATTAAATGTACATATTATATACATACATATGTAAGTTTAGATAAATCAACACCCACAACCTTTACCCTTACCCTGCCTGTCTACCTTACCCTTTGGAAAAGCCAAATAATTAAATAAAATAAATAATTTTAAATTCCGTATTAAAACAATACATTTTATAATTTATAGCATCTACCAACATAGTACTATTTTTGAAACGGTATTGTTATATAAATAGAAATTACAGCTTTAGATTCAATTATTGAAATTAAAATGTATCTACATAATATATTCCTATCATAATTCGTACAATTAAGTAGATCTCAACTAAATCAAAAGCATTTATGCAATCCAACCTTAAAATGAATCCTTGGATCTGTGATCTCAATAAAATGAATAAAGTATTCTATGCCGCTAAATATATTCTTTGTAAAAATTATACTATTATTGTACGTAGTCTGAAGTGTAGATACATATCTATAAACATTGGCCTTGTAAAACGCTGGTTGCAGAACAATGTACGTATTAAATGTTATCTATTAAGTCGTTATTCCGTTGTCGCCTTACTTGAATTTAAATATGCTTTTATGTACATCAGGCACAATACATAATACAACAATTTTATAATCGTACATCTCACTGCTTTAATCTTTTTTCATATGTATACCAAAGTGGCAAACAAGCGTTCGGCCCGCCTGGTGGTAAGCGGCTACCGTAGCTTTTAGACGTTTGCAACACCAGAGATGTCACTCGTGCGTTACCAACCCTTGTAAATACCGTGTCACTCCTTTTTTGTAAAAGCCCATGGCAAGGACCCCAAACAAATTCTGGACTGTGCTTGTCTCTTGGTACCTTTTTAAACGCCTGGTCCCGCCTTTCTATTGGACTCGCGATGGGACTGTGTTTACCGTTATATTTTTACTACCTTCTTGTTATAAAAAATATATACAACTGGGTGAGTATCTGCTCTAATGAAATATAATATTGTTCGGTGTAAATGTAGTATTAAAATAACCAAACAGTTTCATAAACTTTTCCAGGTATTGGTAGGCGCTTGAAAATATAGATGATGCTATGATCCTGAATGCAATTAATCTGGATTGTACTCACTTCAGTTGCAGAAAAGTTTAAATACCTCGCTTATTCGAAAGTATGAAAGTAGACTGTGAGAAGGATACCTACTTAAGCGGTATGCCAAAAAGTAAAAGTATTATAAATATAGTAACAGCATCCCGAAAAAAGTGTCATTTAAGGTGACCTGTCTGTGAATATTAAGCGAATTTATATTTTATTACGTTTGTATATAGTTTCATATAGCATAACTGGCTGAAATAAATAAATAGTAAATAGGAAGGTACCATGGCTTATAGTGAAATCGCGGATTCAAGGACCACTTGGAAAACTAAAGTTGCGTCCTCAAGAAATTAAGTTTCAGTATCCTCTCCCTGGCTTCCATTATGTATATATTTTATAGTGTTAATCCTATTTATAATGAACTATCTATCAGTTGAAAGATTTTGACGGGAAAGAGTAACAAACATACCCACAATTCAAACAATACACATTGACGTATATAATATGAATGGGATTTATCATAACATACCGTTTTCCGAACGAAACTTGATTATTTTTATCGCCATGCATACTTATTTGGGGAAAAATCCGTAATATTTTGTATTTGATACTTAAAATACACGATGAATCATGTGTTATAAGTTACTACAAATTGGTCACCCTAACCCATACCATATAATTACACTTAGCGTTACCTTCTTAAAATTTTAAAGTAGGAATTCAACCGTGATCAATATATTTTAGTAAGGCCCTACCCTACTGGTTACAGAATGGAAATTGTAGAAACATTTCGATGGGCAGACTGCACAAAATTTGTAATCTTCTTTCTATAAAGCCTATTACAAATTTATTTAGGCTTTATAGACTGAGGTCTATACTTCATTCTATAAAGCCTATAAAGTTCACTTTATGAATCGAACCGGATGAAGTTCTGAGCGTCCACAACGCAATAGCAACGATAAGGCAACTTCTTATTTTTTGAATAGGTATAAATATAATTATGTTATCGAAAGCTTTGTTGGTAATAAGCTGGTTCCAGGAAAATAAATACATATGATATGTAATTAGCTCTTGCCCGCGGTTTTTCTGCGTAAAATCAATCTAATTTTTGTTCGGACGGATTATGAAATTTTGTATGTATATTTGGAAGGCCTGAGAATTGGTCTGAGGCTATTTTTTAACTTTTTATACCCCTAGGTGATAACACCTAGGGGTATAAAAAGATTTTGTTTATTTGGCATAAATAATACTTGTAATTCTAAATTTTCACCCTTCTACCACCATCCCCTATAATGTAACAAAACAATGTTTGCTGGATCAGCTAGCAATTTGCGATTCTTTGAAAAGCTACATAACGTATGTATTTGAATGCTATAAAGCTTTTCAAAGAATCACAAATTGCTAAATGCAGTCTCAGGGGATCAAGTTTGCTGGTACTAGCAAAAGCACAAAATAACTACGCAAAAAAAGTATAACTTTTGAAAGAGCATAACTATGCAACAAACTACCCTCTAACATTAAAAGTGTTAACTCTTTCGGTGGTTTCAAGTCTCAAACAGCCGAGTATGATAATAAAATTGAGATTATGATATAATTGAGCATTGTCCAGTTGCAGTGTTTCCACGACCATTAGAATATGTTTTCCTAAATTTTGTCATTCTGTCTTTTAGAAAATAAATCTCACCTACTTTACTTTTCATTCTTTGAAGGAATTATTTCTGGAACAAGAAATATTCTATGAATTTCCCCGGAACTCAAACTATCTCTATGCCAAATGTCATCATAGCAGTATGAGCGTGAAGAAGTAACAGACAGACAGACAGACACAGGACTTTCGCATTGACTATTATTGTAATCCATATTGCGCAGAGAAAAAAACCAAACACAACATGTTTATGAATTATTTTATTTTATTTTTATTATTATGAATAAAGATACATTAAAAGTAATAACAGTCAATATTATCAGTCATCCGCTGACGCAAATCCGTTGAATAAATACTGTTTTGACAAATAACTCCTGTTTTGATAGATACTGCATATGGTATTACTGTGGTAATTCTACATGCAGTTTCCTCACAGTTCAAAAATAGAATGCCTGTACCTGTTTTATTTAGATTATTATTTGCCACATACGGCAAGCAATTACTGTATATTATTAGGAAATAGCTCGCCGGGTCCGATGTATACATATAATAGTCTATAAAAAAATAAACAGCTAAGCAAAACGTGACATAAAGGTAAAACAAACATTGTTATGTATTTACTTCCAAGGTATCAGTGGTTGATTTAAACGACTCTTGCGCAGTTTTCCCATAGATGATAACATCAGACTCAACTGTTATTAATTGTGGCATACAATGAGATGCTGCAAGGGCAAAAACAGGAGGCGAATCAGTACTATGCAAATAACGTCCACTATACAAGTAAAAATTGTTGCTGAATTTCGAATTATATACATTAATGTTATTATAATTTTTGCATAAACGGTTTATATGGACTATTTATGTACAATATATTTCTCGCGTTATATACACTTGTAAATTCAAGAAGTGCGTAACTATGTATTGAGTCCCTGATCACACTTGTCTAGAGAAGACCCGTCTGTCAGTAATACATGCTGATAAGTTACATAATTATTTAATAGCGCCAGCGTAGCTTTTATTCATTCATCATCATCATCATATCAACCGTTAGACGTTCACTGCTGGACATAGGTATTTTATTCATTATAATTCATTAATTAAATATCATCCCATGTATATACAAGACAGAGTACTCCTCACCGATAAAGGGATTATAGTGTATCTTAATTTACCGAGCTAATCTTAATTGATTTATTTATAATACTTAGTGATGAAAATAGCCTATTTTATTTTATAATCAATATACTTACATTTCATCACATTTAAAATTAAAACAAATAAATAAGCCATTTAATGTTTTAATTTTAAATAAGAAAGTATGTTTTATTTAAAAGTGATATTTGTTTGTGTAGGTACTAAAACAAAATGTCACTTTAAAAATAAAACGTAGTACAAACGTAATATATTTTATCTGTAGCGTGTTCACGGTCGTTTCAATTAAATTATTAGTATCTATCACATGTCGAGTTTACTAGTCTGTACTATTTTACGAATGAAACGTTCAGAATTACTTACTAGTAGGTACCTATTCTGGTCCTTTGAGTCGGAATATGTATCGGAACCTTGTCTGAAATCTTTATAAACTTGTTAGTATTTTCAAACTTAATATATAAAATATAGGACAGTTTTAGTATTTATTGTAATAAGTAGTTTTTGAAAGCTGGTAATCCAAAAATCGGATTCTAAATAATATTGTTATACTTCAACAGGAAACTTTATTTAAAATCCGTTTTGATATCCGTTCTGACAATCAATATTGTAAATTATTGCTTGACAGCAACTAGTGGCAGTTCCAAAACTTATGAAGTACAGTCGTCGTCTAAAATATGTATTCAAACTCATAAAAACAAACCAAAATCACACAATGATCCTTGGGATCAACTTCCTATGCTTCCTTAACACATACCATTATGATACAAACAGAGACAGATTTCGCATGTGCCTGACTGGTTTTCTCATTAAAGTCCCAATGATTACAATGACATAGTTTCCACGACGTAGGATAATCTAATTAGTGCTACGCCGCACGCGCGTCATCACATGTGAAATGGGACGGCTGACGGTCTTTATAAAAAGGTCGCATGTACCTCTGGTCCTGTCCTGTCCCAAGTTTACTGTTGAAGTGGTGTTGGGATTTAATTTGGAAAGGTTATTTGTTATTCCCTAGACCACATGGCTGACTTACATGCTACATATAGATGCTGGTGCTTCAGTCAGCACTGCACAGTGCTGTCTGCCTCGTGACTCTGGCACCATCTGAAGAATGCCCGCCAGGTCAAAGAGCTAACTGGGTCCTATAGAAGTACCTGGATAGATTCAGACTCATATTGGCAGAAGCAAGTATAACGTGTCTTGTTGGGGTTTCTCCAGCGTTTATGTACTATATGCTCGACTCCTAAACGCAATGAGATCTCATGGCCGCTAGTCATCGTATGCAGAATACTAGGCCGACACATTTTGATATTGTTTTGAAGACTATTATCTCCTTCCTGCGTCTTGCTTACAATATTTCTTTTCCGTTTGCTGTCGATATGCTAAAAACAAGTTTTTAGTTCTATGTGACGTTTCCGCCACTACTTCTTATTAAACAGGCTCTGACAAGAAATACAGAAACAAAGATGTAAATCTAATTTAAGGGGACATCAATGTCTACTACAAACTAGGAAAATATCTAGAAATTACTTTACAATAAACACACAATATAATAATAATTATAATTAAATTCTACCTACGTACTTTTAAATAAATCATCAAATGTAACTCCATTTTTAAGGGTCCGAAATAAAGTAATGCACGTATTAATATTTGGAATTAAATAATTGGATGGGCAATAAAACCAGGTGAGTACTCGACGAGTACTCTACCCATCCATAAATTGTGCACGAGATCACGAGCTCAGATGGAATGTTTAATTATGACTAATATTTAATTGGGCTCCCAAGGTGAACTGTCAGCTCTATATGCTGCGCGAAATAAAACATTGTTTAGAAACTTAGCACCTAATCAATTTATTATAGTAAAGACGGTGTCAGATATTTTGTAACTAATATCCGTACCAGTTAACGAAATTCGTATAAATTATTCCTTCGAGTCCTATTTCCAAGTTGATCTCTGTCCTTAAAACTTAAAAAAAACTTTTAAATTCGTGAGCACTTGACTTTGACATAATGTACTTGTTTACAAAAGTCACAAAACCACTTCATTTAAATTTAATGTCCCGGCATAGAATGAATAATCGTAATTTCACGTTTCAAATTCCGATAATAAATGCAAACAAAAGTCAGCCCTATGGTATCCTACCAAATTCCACATTCACATTTTCTAGTCTCCTCATACGGGATCACAGGCCTCCCATTTTTAAAACAATGTCAAGCTCCAACTTTTGTTTTTATTACGTCACACTACAATGATCAACACATTTAAACTTTTGTTGTATTATTGCTACGTGGAGAACAATGCTCTCTAAAAATCCTATGGCGATACGCTGAGCGAATGGTTTGAGCAAACTGACAACCATGTTTGCGTGTTAATTTTGTACCTACTTATTTTATGATGTGACTAACGTTTGTAACTAACTACCAGCTAGGTAAATCACTACTTTATTTTTTACCTTTAATTAGTTTTTTGTCTTCTGTCGTTCAACATTAATAATAATAGCCTTCTTTACGTAACCAACTTCTTGAACTAAATATTTGTTCGGACTTATGATGTCTAATCATATGCTGAGCATACATATAATTAATCTAAAATACAACAATAAAAACCCCATGATATCATTACACCCATAGATCTCAATAATTAGTTGAGTCACCCAGCGTGCGCACACCTAAGAAATTGGGATCTCTGAGCCGAAGATCGCCGAACCCGGCCGAAGATTCCCGAAGTCGGTGAGAAGGGGGAGATCGGCAGCCCGTGACGCCTGGCCAGCTAAGCGTGACACGTCCTACCCGCGAGCATCAATACCACATGATGCCATCCTGTAATCCCATACAATATAATATATTATTATCAATGATAACTAAATATGTCTCGCTACTGTTAATCAAATCAAATCAAATCAAATCATTTATTTCAATTAGACCAATACAGGTACTTTTGAATTGTCGAATTAAATTGAATTTAGTTGCACGGTTCCAAAAGGTAGGTCTTATGGAGAAGAACCGGCAAGAAACTCCATAGATACTCTTTTTAAATTAAATACAAAATTGTTGGTTTTGTTTTACAATGCTTTATGTATGTAATATCAATATGAGACTGGTGCAGTTCGATGTGAAACGTATTATTTATGAAAGTAAAAGAAATAACTAAAACCAATTTCGGTTGCCATAACATGTATGAGCCGACCAGTCCCAACTGATAGCACCCGTTCACGAGCATGACGTGTGTATCGGCGTCTGTCTACTCAACCATGTTGTAGGGAATAAAAAGACCCGACACACAACGCCACCATCAGCAGGACATTTGAGTGAGCATGACAAGCCCAGAATGCCCGGCAACCGGTAGGCATTTTCACATTTAAAAAAAATTAATAAAACAACATCAAAGCCAACATCAGTCTCATATTTTACAAGTTATTTTACTAATCAGTAACTATTGCGTTAATAAATAATAAATTACATTAATAAATAATTTGCATGTCAATCAGTAAAGGTGTATAACTAAACATGTCAAATTGTATAAGTGTATAATTGAGCATGTCAAACTGTAAAAAATTATAAATATCTTTATGTAAAACAAAAAGAAGTCAAACCAATAAATAAAAAAATAAATAAAAGAAAATATAATAATCATGAGGCTAGCAAACCTGTGGAGCTGGACCAGCATTTTGCCAAACTTTTTTATCTACAAGATAATCTTCTAATTTGTAGTATGCTTTCTTGCATAGAGTAGACTTTACGATGGATTTGAATTTATTTTCCGGGAGGTTTAAAATTATTTCCGGAATCTTATTATAAAACCTGACACTATATCCCACAAAAGAGGTATGGACTTTAGCGAGACGAAGCTGTGGCTGCATTAATTTTGACTTATATCTAGTATTATAATTATGCAGTTCACATCTTTTCGTATGATGTGATATATTTTTTCTAACGTACATTATATTTTCAAAGATATACTGACAGGGCACTGTCATAATATTTATTTCTTTAAAGAGTTCCCTGAGTGAATCACGACTACTTAGGTTATAAATGGCTCTTATTGCTCTTTTCTGCAGAACGAAAACTGATTCTATGTCTGCAGCACGGCCCCACAGCAATATTCCGTAAGACATGACGCTATGAAAGTAGCTATAATAAACTAGTCTTGCGGTTTCTACATCCGTAAGTAGTCTGATTTTTCTAACTGCATAAGCAGCTGAACTCAGGCGTCCCGACAAAGCCTTAATGTGCGGTCCCCATTGAAGTTTGGAATCTAGTTTGATTCCTAAAAATACAGTCTGATCGACGAATTCGAGCTTTTCATTATTTAATATTATATTACAATCCTCACTTCTAACATTTGGTAAGGAAAACTTTATGCATTTAGTCTTCTGCCCATTCAATACCAGATTATTAACAGTGAACCACTCATGGACCTTTAGAAGGGCGCTATTTACATCGTCAACATTTGGTGACCGTCTATCTAATCTAAAAATTAAGGAGGTATCATCAGCAAATAACACCATCCCACATCCATTCTGGCACATATAAGGTAAGTCATTAATATATACCAAAAACAAGAACGGGCCCAGGATAGAGCCTTGCGGAACACCCATTTTAATTTTGGATCCAGATGATTTAATTCCGTTTATTTGGACTTTCTGTACTCTACCTTGCAAATATGATTTTAATAACTTTAAAGAGTTTAGCTTAAATCCATAATGTTCCAATTTTAGTAGTAGTGTATCATGATCCACGCAATCAAATGCTTTTGAAAGATCACAAAATATGCCAACGGCATCTTGTGACTCTTCCCAAGCATCAAAGATGTGCTTTATAAGCGTCACTCCGGCGTCAGTTGTATTGCGCCCTTTGGTGAACCCATATTGCTGGTCATGAAAAAGTTTATGTATATTGAAATGTGACAACATTTGATTAAGCATCATTTTTTCAAAAATTTTACTAAATACTGGTAGAATGGAAACTGGTCTGAAATTTCCAGGATCTTCAGTATCTCCAGATTTAAATAAGGGTACTATTTTACTGTGTTTCATAAGATCCGGGAAGGTCCCCTGGTCAACGCATTCATTAAATATATTTGCTAGATGGGGTGCTATAGTATCAATGATTCCACAACAAACTTTAGATGATAAACCCCATAAGTCTTCAGTTAATTTTATTTTTATATCTTTAAAAACTTTAATGACTGACTCTGGACTAACATACCTAAATTTAAAAGTAGTTGGACAGAAAGTAACATTCTGTTTAAGTACAGCAACGGAAAGTGCGGAAGAAGAATTTAAACTCTTAGTTATTGTAAGGGGTATGTTCGCAAAATATGTCTCAAATTCTTGAGCTACTTCAGAATTTGTGGTTATAAGACCACGTGCCGTTTGCAGTGCGTTATTGTTATGACATACTTTAGATTTATTATTTTCATTATTTATTATTGTCCAAGTCGTTTTTATCTTATTTTCAGCATTCTTGATTTTGTTACTTATGTATATTTTTTTTGCTAATTGACACACTATTTTAAAAGTTTTTGAATATTTACTAACATATTGAGTAAACTCTTCACTTTTATTAAATGACTTTAATTCATATAATTCAAATAAGTGTTCCCGACTTTTACGAATGCCTATAGTTGCCCAGTCACTAAATTTGAATCTAATGTTTACGTTCTTGGTTTTTAGTTTGAAATGTTTATTAAATTCATTTCTTACAATCTCGAAAAAACGTGAATATTGTTTATCACAATTATTTTTATTTATGTTTTGACCGGCTAACTTAGTATTTAGACATTTATTGTAATTAACAATTTTATTCTTTGTAATCTGCCTTGTATTTATTTGTGTTTTACTTAAACTTATACTGGTATTAAATGAGACAGTTTGTCCGCTGTGATCAGAAGACATACAATTTACAATCGCTTTATCTGAGTAATCACAGCTGCAGAAGACATTGTCAATGCACGTTGCAGACGTACTTGTTACCCGAGTTGGTTCTATGAACAAATTTGTTAGATTAAATGACTTAAAAAGACACAAAAATTTACTACTGATCAAGTTATCATCTAATATATTGACGTTAAAATCGCCACAAATAACTATAGATTTATTAGAATTGAAAAGTAGTTTTAGTACGTCCTCCATGACAGACTCAAATGCTGTATAGTTTTGGCTATTTGGGGGCCTATACACGCACACTACAATATGCTTATCCAGCTCAACACAAGACATTTCGATACTATGTTCAACGGACATTGAGACAATATCCTTCCTCTCTTTAAACTTTAATGAGTTTTTTAATAATATAAGAGAGCCACCATGTATCATTAACTTTCGGTTGTAACAACTAGCCACATGATAATTTTCAAAGCTTAATAACATTTGGTATTCTTTTAACCAGTGTTCTGTAATACAAACAATATCGTACTTGAATGTTTCTAGAAAAAGTTCAAATTCTAACACTTTAGAAGAGAGTCCTTGTACATTCTGATGGTATAATTTCAGAATGTTTAAACATTTTCCCTTTGAAAGTGAAGTTAACAATATGCCAGAAGATAATATACATTTCATATTACTATTATTATTATTATCTTCTGTTGTCTTACTGACTAGTTTAAATTATAAGAATAAGAATCTGGAGCTAAATCTAGTGCCCCAACGTCAGAACTGATTGGCAAGGATATACTTCGCGTACACCTCCCCACGTGTGAACAATAGTTCACGTCAGTAACTAAGCTATGACTAGATATCACTGGATTTTTATTTGTTACTAGATTAATATTGTGTGCTATCAAAGTAGCAATCAAACGCTTATATTTCTTTGGAAGAAACATAGCTTCCTGTGTTAATTTAAATCCACTAACAAACTTGTTTGTGTCAAAATATAACAACTTATCACTGTGACGACATGTCAGCATATGCATAGTATTATTTAACTTGAATATATTGTTGTTACTGTTTTCTGTCAAGCATTCTGAGTAAGGAAATGCACATAACATAATCTTTCCTGGACACGATGTTGATAAGGTGTCTATACCATCCACAATGTCCTTTTTCTTGAGTCCTATACTGTTTCCTAATAATAATACCACAATGGTCTTATTATGCATTTTTGTACTAATAATTTTATTTATAATTTCTTTAAATTTTAAGTTATGATTACAATAATTGATCACACCATTGCTTAGGTCACTGTGTAGCAAAGATCCTAAACCAGAACCTATTTGATCACTGAAAACTATAGTATTAGGGCAAGGTGTTACAGTTTGAGACAGTGTTGGTAACGGTAAGTCAGATAGGGGCTCCGGAGGTGTTTGAGAGCAGGCACAACTGCACAAGAGACTCTTCGTCAGAGACTCATATCTCTCAGCATTGTACCTGACTAGGTCTACCAATTCCCCTGCTTCCAACATGCGCTTGCTCAGTTCTTCTTGACAAGCCTCATATTTATTAAAAATATCTGCTAACATATCTTCCCTACGAAATAATTCCTCTCGCAGGCTTTTAATGTCAACATCATATACCGTCTTACTATGTTCTAACTCAGATGAACAAATATTCAACTTATGAATTAAATTCAAGCGGTCCTTTCTTAAGCTAACATTTCCTTTCAAAAGGTTTTGATTTTTAATGGCTTTGCTGTACCTTTTAATAAGTTTTTTAATTTTAATATATTTTTTCAACTTATTTTTGCTAAATGTAATAGGACATGTGGATATGGTATCATCACCAGTCAAATCAATAGTCACGGCTGTCTCACACACAACCTTGGACCCACTGCAACCTACCAACTCATCATACAGACTGATGGTGTTAATGGTCTGCTTTTTGGCTTCAACTGATTCTAGAAAAAGTCTAGCCTTATGGGCCTCGCATAACTCATGTTCTAATTGAGAAATGCGGTTCAGTGCCAATTCATGCGTGTCTGAACAGTTGTGAAAGTTAGACACTTGTTGTTGAAGTTGGTTGTGCTGGTCGAGTAAGTCCATGTGCTGTATGTGAAGCTCAGCCAGGTCATTCTTAAGTACAGTGTTTTTGTCGTTAATGTTCTTAATTTCAACTTCGCTGTCTTCCCTTTCCTGTAGTAGTTGTGTACACAGACATTTAGAAGACTCCAGTTCCTTTAGGGTTGCTCTCAGTTTAACCTCCATATCTCTTACAATTGCACTGCGGGTCATCATTTTCAAATATATATTCCAGTCACCTGGAATGTGAAAATAGTCAGCTGAACAGCAAGAAATAATAAACAAAAAGAGAGATGTTTAGTAGGGGGTAGAAGGAAATAAATGAAGGGATTGACAAAATTTAAGTAAACTAATTATATTTATGCTAAGTTAAAATTGGAGTCTATTGTTAAATGTTTTTGTAAAAAAATAAATAAAAACAAGTTATATTTGATCTATTGGATAGTGCTATAACAATGGAGTTTAAATATTTAATTAAGTTATAATGGCTTAGGCAATAACTTCAATTGAGCTACTGAGAGAAATAAAATATCTTAACTATCTGGAGAACTGCCTTGATATAGTTGTATATAAATATTAGCAAACAACTAAGTATTAAGTAGTCAAATTATTACAACAAACAGGATTTGCAAGCCACACGGTGAAATTGCATACTGGACCTAGCTAGTGGTTAAAATTTGGGTTTATGTGGGGTGATAAACTAAGGAATAAAATAAAACAATATACTCCCCAGGATTGACCAAGTTGCTGATCAAATATTTAAATCCAAATTCATCCGTTGGGTGGTTGACTAGCACTGCCACTGATATGCACGTTATTTTCTTGATTTATTGACAAAGCACCTTGTAAACACTGGGCACTTAAGTTATTTAGTAGTTACTATGAAATTACAAGTGTTTTATGTGGATTAAATACTATAAAATAAATTTAATTTAATTTAAATATTACGAGCTAACTTTTTGACAACCGGCTACCAGTGTTGCCGTTACCAGTGTTGTAGTAATTTGAACATAAAGACGCTAATTTAACAACGCCCCTTGGTTCAGGAAATATGTATGTATGTAGGAATGGCTAGGCACGGCTCATATGGTTGTATTCGCAAAACCAAAAAGTAATAAAAAGTGAAGGAGAAGAAGACTTCAAGTGATACATTGCAGGCAAACTATGTACGACTTTTAACTGTATATCTTAACCTTGAAAAACGAGTTTTAAGTAATTGATACGAATTGAAAAAACGTTCGTCGGACATTCGCGTGATGTCACAATAAAATTGCGGCTAATGATTTTAAAGAATAATAAAAAGTAACGTTTCGACGCCATGACCAACTTTGACACAACGATGACTACTATAGATAACGAATTGAAATTATTACTTCCAGTTAGAAGGCTAGCACAAGTTACTCTTTGATAAATTACAACGACATAACTGTTCTTAATATCAATCTTCATTATCGCGCAGCTAACAAAGACTCCACGATAGAATGCAAAGGGATATATTGAAATCATATGGCAGTTGATGACTGTTTTCAATTTTATCTTAGGTATAAGTACCTGAAGATAAATTTTATCAAAGAATTACCATAAGTGTATAAATGTCACCTCTTTCAACCTCCAACGCATTATTTACTATCTACTCCGGAAGAATGTCAAACAATTGCACGATTCGATTTGCATTTGAACAAAACCCGTCCTTATTCCGGTGTAAAAACAGTTATAATAACGTCGATTATCAAAACATTTCTCGATCCACTTTATTTAATTATGCAGTTCTGTTATCTCTTATAAATGAAATAAAATTCCAATATACAAGTTTATTTTTATAAGTTTCTCACGGAACTTGATTATCGTCGAAATTATACGGCGATCGTTTAGAGAGAAAACATCGGAATCGTAAACAAATTGTTATTTTATTGTTGATAGATTTTTGTACAATATTTTACTTAAGATTATGTGGGAATGTTAATTGTTTTTATTGGATCTAACTGCTATCTCAGAAAGCATAATAAATACGAAATGATTATTATGAAACCTCTGACTACATTATTTGAACTAACATTATTATGCATACTAGTTGTATCGTAGTATCTTATTATATTTAAATTTGATGACAATAATATTTTTAATAAATTACCGGCTAAGTAATCTGCAATAATAATTCTGGACAAAATCATATTTGCTTTTTGAAATACCTAATAATAAGTAATACTTTGCTCGACCTGGTTATAAAACCTAGGTCCTCACGCTCAGCAATAATGTATGATTCATGACAATTCACTAGGTCTTATAAATAATAATTAGTACTACCATTCTGATTTTACGTTTTGTGAACTATACTTGGGTACAAATATTGAACACGCATAATTTGACGACAGTTAATGTCACCATGAACCTCGATGCTACGTAGGACTTAATCCTAGATTACATGTCATTATCAAATATTACACTTATTAGCGACGTCGATGCTCAATGTCGCATCAAAAACAAGGTCAAGGGACTTCCTAATAATAGTCATGTATAGCAGTTGTTAAGGAAAATTGCATAATAAGCAGGTACAGCGTAATGCATTGCAGGGTGATTGGACTAGGTTCTCCAAAGAGAATGGACTTTAATGAACCCAGGGTCATCATCATCAATCCCTCAACAAGGAAACTTACGTTAACAAGCAATTGCATTTAACACCACATATTCATTTTTATAAAATAACCATTCACATTGTAAATAATTGTTAGTAGATACATACCAATTAACCGGTTCACTGGACACAATGCAGCCACGTTTTATAATCAACAATTTTGTTCCGCTACGGGTCTCTGTTTATCTAAATTTATGTTAACCCTACTTGTGTGTTCCTTGGGCCAAATGGGGCGTAGATTCAGACTGATGCAAATTAGACATTGGTAACTGACAACAATTTGAAAATTATTGGCCGATTGTTAAACTAACATAGTTCTTGTACTTAAGAGTTAAGTACATTAGAACCTATCTTGCGCCCGCGTATTATAGGTACATACTTGTATCAATATGACTTATTTTCCTGTGAATGTAAATATTAGCCTCTTGAAGAGTACCTATTCTGCAAGATTCAAGCTAATTTTATAGCGTAAAAAAAAGATTTTATTGTGTGTGTGTGTGTGTGTGTGTTTTTTGTTTTTTTTTGTCTTACTATCTTTTTTCCGCGTTCATCTACGTAGAATTAGTATTTGTATCTAATTTGCTTATTTATTTCTTAACCTCCGCTTTTATGAAATTATCTATTCTGCACACAATTTTCACCTCCCTTTTCGCCTTTTTCGGAGATAAATCTCTCTTAGGACCTTTCTTGGGACTCAAAGTATCTCCATACTTCAAACATCAAAATCATTCAGCTATTAAAGCGAGAAACGTTTCGTAATTTATAATATTATTATAACTTACATATCTTAATTTACTAAACAACCAATAACGTCAGTACGCTTCTTCTTCGTCAGGCACGTTTTCTTTTACACGACATTTTTAACTCACTAATAATATGTCGTGTTATGACGGTCTTAATCGCTTACACAACAAATCTTACAGTACCAAAATCATCTACGCCACCAATAATAGGATTGTTTGTGTCCACGACCTTTTGAACGTACCTACATAACATAAACTATGCGATGAAATAATATACACGGTACATGTGCGACACACGATGTGAAAACAATGTGCTATATAAACAATGTTTTATTAAAAACATTACATCATTTAATTTGGGCATCTAATTCCAATGCATCATGTGAGGATCTAGTTCCCAGATATTTCGTACTCACTATATTTTCTTTAAATTCACAAAGAAGTATCTTCTTTGTGAACCATTTCGAATTTTAAATTTTGCACAATGGTCCTATTCAGAATAAACTTTAAAAGGGACCAAAACAATCTAAAATTCTATTTTGAAATAAAATTACTTTTAACGGACTTTATCGCCGTATATTGAAATTATTTAATCCTATCTTTGAGGTCCTTTACTGTCAAGTCAAAATATATAAAAATGTATACTTACTGTGTCAAAAAATACAGATGTTCTGCTTAGCCTAGATAAAAATTAAAGGCTATAATATAATATAACCATGTTTATATTACAACCTACTTACGTTTAACCAACTGGTCATGCCTACCAGTGGCAAGTTGTCAACAGCTATAATAACCTATTTCCCACTGTAACCTTACCACTGAACACATGCTGTTTCATCATTATCATTATCTCAGATGTTTGTCAATAAAAATTTTAGCCCAGCTGACCGACTGACATAAGATAAAGTTTTTAATAATAATTGGTCTTTGTGACCGCTATATTTAAAACAAAATTATAAATAATACTAAATGTGTAAATGTGCTTTAACTACAAACTAAGGACATTCCCGCAATTCCTTACTGACTACCTTATCTAAGGAGCTGACATGACGCGGCCCTTTGTCTACGTTAGCGAGGTTCACCTACCGAATCTGATATCTATATATTATATTCCTAATTTAACAATAGTATGTATCACAAATCGGGGGAGGCCTACGTCCGGCAGTAGACGGCAACAGACGTAACACATATAATCACATAATATTTTATATTTAAATGTATCACAAAATAATTATGTAGTTTGGTAGAAGTCTAAATAAAAGTAGGTAGGCATGTTGTGTATTTAAATAAAACTACTTTTTATGAATTTTATCACCGTAATATTATTTCCGTCTTATTAATAATTTATGATGTTACTAGCTTCCGCCAGCGGTTTCGCCCGCGGGGTATGATGTTAATTTGATGTATTTGCTATATTACTTTACAGCTTCATCAAAAACCCTTTAATAGTTTTGATAGAGTAACATCACGAATATAATTACATACTAACAAACTTGTACATTAAGATCATCATCAGTCGACATAATCCTAAATATCCACGGTCGTTGAGACGTAGGTACTTAGTTTTTATTTCAATGTCCGTATAATATTCGCGTAAGTGTCAGTAATCAGTATGTTGTGTAGTTGGATTTTTGATACACTGACCGGTTCCACAATAATCAGTAAGCGAGCAATTTACACGCGGCCTCATTGCAGAGTTACGCTTGCCTGGTTCCCTACGAGATGGCCTCACGGCTCTTTTTTTAAATAATCGGCTAACTAAACGTACTTTTTAGTATAGTGCGATTGATTCATTATTTACTCAAAGCAAGTATTTTTAGTAAAAAGTTCTGTCGTGAAAATTTCTTTAAATAAGGTCCATATTGCTCCTTGTTGTAGTATTACAATTACAGTAGGTATGAACTTTTGGGGTCGTAGATCATGCCAACGCTATTGATGAAGAAGATTTCTTCTTCAAATCTATTTAGATTTGATGAAGAAGATGAAGAAGAAATTCAGTCTGTAAGGGTACTAGGGTTTTCAGGGGTAAGTAGACGACTGTATCGTTTTCTGCAACCCTTACAAACTGAGTTACAGATTTTCAAGCGGTTATGTGGGTAAAGATAGGATTTGAAGGAAAGAAGACTACGATTTACTTAAAAAAAACAAGATGTAAATCTGAATGTATTTGGCAAAATGTTTATGTCAAAATAAAAGGCTACCTTAAATTTTCCTTTTCATAAGTGAGCGTTTATGCGGGTAAAGATAGGATTTCCAAACAGGCAGTCAAATATGTACCTATATATTAAAATAAAATAATTTTATGAAGTAATTAAAACATTCAGATCCATGAAAGGAGAATGTAATTTTTTTAGACGCAAAATTAAATTACTTGATAATAATAATAATAAAAAATTATTTATCGTTCATAAGGACCAGATTAAAGGATGGATACATAATCACGGAAAACCCTTTTTTTTAAGGAATTATTATTTATTAAGTTCTTATGTCGACAAAGAACAAAACTATACTTATCATGTCAACGGATACCAGTAATAGCATATACTTAAAAGTTCGAGATGTCAGCAATAGGACCAACTGCTTATTATGTGGGTTTTGCAAAATGCGATATCTCATTACACGCAAATAATAGGGAGGTGCACTGACTAAATTATTAATATTTTTTTACACATGTAGGCCTCGTTCGTTGTCACTGTTATTTTAAGAGTTCAGCTCTTTTCTGTGGAGCAATCACCACTTGACTGTTCTCTATCTCCTGCTTTCTTTATACGACTCGATCCCCACTTTTTCTTTCACTTAATCAACGAAACTTCGTCTAGGTCTTTCTCTTCTTCTCTTTCCTTCTATTTTACCTTCTAGTATAACCATACTAGAAAGTAAAATTTTAAAAACGACGTCTTCTTTAGAACTCTAAATTACTTAATCGTTGTGTCGTATCAAATGGCCCAACATCTTCCCTCTCCTATTCTTTATGGTTCTTTACAGATGTATTTTGTTATACTTTGAAAAAGCAAGCTGTTATTTTCACATTTGGCAACTTTTTAGTTAGAATTTAAATGTTTGTATATAAATGTAATATCTTATTTAAACATTCATTATAAAATAAAAGTTTCGAAACATCCATTCTTCATAAGGACACTCCGTTCATTCGTTAAAACACACACCTAGCTTACTCAAGCACTAATCTTGATTACGTATACATAAATAGAGAAAAAGAAAAGCTTTTATTAATATCGTTTCAATGTTAAATGAAAATCATAAAAACATAAATTTCAATACATACTGTTATTGTTTAATCTTTAATTTTCCAATGAATTTCAAATCAATTGCATAAATAAAATAAAAATTAACAACCAGTCTTAAAATAAAATGTTGCATTAATGTGCGTTAATAGAAACTGTTTCATAGAATATGTATATTGTCTTTTCTTTCGCAATAGTTTGTAGTCTTTTTTTTTGTTTCAAGGCAATTTGAACCATAATTTAAATATAACGTAGCATTATATCCCTAATAATCTATTGAAGGCAGTAAAGACTGAATTATTGAGCGTTTATGTGTGTGTGTGTGTGTGTGTGTGTGTGTGTGTGAGTTGGTGCAAAGTCGAGACCATAAGTTTTGACCATTTTAACGCCGTACAGAACTGCGCAACACGTCCGCTACTCTTGAGAATTAATTGGAATCGCGAACGAATTGCGCAACTCCAACGGTCACGATTCGATCTCGCTACCTCGATTTAATTTAAACATCGAATCAACAAATTTAAATCGATTGTAATAAATGTTTGTCACAACCTTACTGGTTGGAAGCTGTGAATGCATTTCTATTAGAGGTAATTAAATTATTCTATGCAGATAAAATTTTCTCCATTTATGACACTTTTTGTCTTCTTGAAAGTATGTTTCAAACAGGATCTCTTAAAAAAATCTAAACCATCAATGTAATCGTTTTCAAGGCAATAAATTTGAGTTACTGGTAAGACACATCCAGTCATTCAACTTTTCTGACTCAAGTCTAGAAACTTAGGATCCTAAACTAAGGGTAGAAATACCTATACCATCAAAGAATCTTGAAATGTTTGAAACGGATGCCAATCATTAGCGTCCGTCTTAATGAAACTTATACTGCTCATAAAAGAACAATAATAATATTCATGTTATGATCTATGCAGTAGTTAGAACTATTTTTAACAGATTTTTGAGCCCTAATGCCACTTGTGGGAAGAAGGACCGCATCCCAAAGATGCTAAAGAAAACAATACTGGAGCTTTCGTTGAGCTACATACCTCTATTAAAACTTCAACTCGTTGGTGGTAACTGATTCAGAGTGAACCGATTCAGTACCATCGTGGACCAATTATGAGTAAATGTATTTGAATCATCATCTCAATTGATGGAGTTTATCAATGAGTGACACATCATTGGACTATTTATTTATACGTATGGCATTATGCTTTATGTCGGTAATAAAGGATCGGTATTGTCAACTTCTTTGTTTGATATGAAGCGGAAGTTTTCCGTCCATATAATTGAAGAAACTTCATGTACTACTAGTGTCTGAAGAGAAGATTTTTGTGTACAATTTTTATTTTATTTAAACCATAGTTATTTATGTAGCTTAGGATATTGTAAGCAATTTCACGCTTAACATATAGAATGACAAGATTAATATTACATTCAGGTTATGAAAAAGTAATTTATCTGTCTCATAAACTCTGCCATTAAGGAAAAAGACTCATTCGTCAACTCGCGCGCGCGAATCTCGCGAGCGCGCGCGAGTTGGCACCTTCCTATTTTACCTATATTTTTTGTCGTCAACTCGCGCGCACTGTCAAAGTACAGTCAAATAAAAATAGATTGAAACCAAAAATCTTTAAATAACTTACTATTACCCGCGTCTTCGCCCACAGTGGCTGATTTGGAAGTACGTACGTTAGCTTCACCATTAACGAATTTATTTCCACATTCTTAACTCATGTTGTTATTTTAACTTTTGATTTGTGATATTGTTCATTATTATTAGAGAAATAAGCAGTTTTATACTTTCTTTTATATTATACAACTAGGTATCACAAAAACTATTATCATCAACCATGTTAGCCTACTGCAGGTTGGTAGACATTATATACCATCAAGAAAATCTCTCAAACATACAGGTTTCTTCACGATGTTATCATTCACCGTTTGGAGCATGTGATAAATACACACATAACTTCCGAAAAGTCAGTGGTTTGGGTGTGTTTTGGGTTTTAACTCGGGCCTTTGATATCTCAGTCCACTGGTAGCACCACTAGCCTACTACAGCTCTTCTTATAAAAACAAGTTTTATTTTATACTCAAATTGTAGTGTCTTATCCATTAAAAGTAGGTACATATATTAAATGTTTTAAAACTTTTTTGTACTTGACTGTCCATAAATACGTCAAATTTTATTAGTAAGCGAGTTGACGACAAAAAAATAGGAAAGTCCAACTCGCGCGGACGCACGAGTTTCACGCGCGCGAGTTGACGAATAAGTCAGGAAAAAACAAGAGTAGAGAATAAGATAATATTATAATATATTGATCTATTAAAATAATACACCAAATAGAAACATTTTCTTATCGGGAACATTTACCACAATCATTGTAGTTCAGAACATTCTTCAACGTGTTAAATACTGACATATTAGTTGTATAGTAGAACAACCTACTTGATGAGAGACTAATAAAAATTATCAACATGATAATTTTGAATTGGTTAATTTAAAATATTGCTTTCGTGTTTATTGAAGCAGGTGGTACAAATCAGCTGTCCAGACTTGACTCATTTTGGTGCTCTTAATTGTAATTTAGGAGACGTTTGTCACGTAGTAACCGTATATGACATTGTAGGGATTGGGGGTCAATATACAGACATATATATGTATTACGTGTAATCAGGTGAGTTCGCTTCGAGATGCGTCTCCGTCTTGCTGATAAACAATACATGCACAGAAAACCTTAATGATTTCACTTGTTTCCAGTCTAATATTGTTAATTTTTTTGCGGGATTCGATCTGTAAGGCTGTAAAGTCAGCCGATGATCACAACACATTCAGTCCCCACCTTGCTTCAAAGATCACCGCAGTGGTACGAAAGCCGGCTACCATTACGACCCAATCATACAGTTTGGGAGGTCTGAGGAAGCGACAGGTACGAAGACTACCGCAAAATGGTAGAATAAAAGTTCGAAAAATCGAATTATAATATACATCTAATATGAAACTAGTTATCTGGGTCAATTTTTGTGATAGTAATATGTATAAACGCAGGCACGACACGTATAGAAGAAAATGCGAAAATAGGTCAACATTTCAAGACTAGAAATATCAAAGTAGATATTTTTTTAGTCTAGCGTTTTCTAGGAAAATTTATTCAGTTACAATTCTATGACTGCACCGTGCCAATTATAAGCTTTTACGTCAATATGAAATATGAATACCTACGACGTAAAACGGAACTAATAAGGAAAATATGGTGCCGTAACATAGTGACAAATTAGTAATGTAAATATTGATTTTGCGGTTTGGATTCCAGTGAATATCCCACAAATATGTATTAATATTAAAACTATTAGGTATTTTTAACTATGTAGTACAATTTGTAGGGCAAACTGTTTTAAGTACAACCCGTGGACGACTGTTATTAATGAAATCATTATAAACTTAGCAAGCCTGAAATAAAACCACAGTATATTGGTTGACATTATATAAACTCTCTAAAGGTCGGTCACCTTTATAGTCTCTATTGAAGGAAAGAAGAGGCTCCGATTTATCTCAAAAAGAATAATCTAAAGCGAGTAATATTTTTCAACTTTAGGTTACTTTTGAAAAGCTTTTGTGTTGCCATTATATATTCTGGCTTTTGTTATTAAACAAGACGTAAATCTGAATGTATTTGACGAAATGTTTATTTCAAAAGGCTACATTAAATTTTCCTTTATATAATTGCCAATAAAATCTTGGCATTCGATATTTAATAGCCCTTTCCTGTCAATAAACCATAAGAATACCATAAACCTCATCTCTAATGGTACTCAACTCTATCGATACAAATGCGCATCAAATAAAATACAAGTATTTACATCGAGCCGTATGAAAACGGACCGTTTCAAACGGCAGCTGCATAGGGTCAATTGGTAGTGACCCTAACATTACAATCCAACTAATTTAAGTCGCTTCAATCGTTGACACGGGCAAACCCAATAGACCACCATTACAAATCGGCGCGGTTGTATCTTGAAACATCTTGAATGGCTCTTGCGAGTGAAGTAGAATACGATCGAGTTAGGCAGTCATCATTTACAATATTTCGAGTTCAGTGTTTGGTTACTTTTCATAAACTCCGTGTAGTATCAGAAACACAGATGCTTGTTATTAAGCTGCAGAGAACATATGCGGGCTACCACGTGTGCTTGGCTAAATGAGCCCCCACTCCAATCGGATCTCATAAGAAAAAAAGACACATATCATGTTATACCGAGAAATCCGACGTCAGGGTGTATAGGCACTTAAAATATTATTTTTCAAACATTTCGTGATACTCTAGGGTTGTTTGGATTTCCAGTAACAAGAAATTCCAGATGGAATAAAATCCAGGTTTTGTGAGAGCTCAAAGCTTTTTATAACTGAAATAATAATGATGATAATAAATATTTCTGCTGAAAATTTGTTTAATTTTCTTTTCTTTTGGATTGTCCGTATTCATTTCAGCTACGTTAACTTATAGTATAAGTTCAATACAATATAACAATTTAATGGAAAGTAGAATAAAATAACGTTCAGATAAAAAATCGTGCCTTGTATATGTACCTATACGTTACAACCGGGAGATAAATTGCAATTACATTGTGAGATGTCCGCAGGGAGCTAATGAGAGGAGAAACAGGTTGTCATAACGGTGCCGGTTCTATGCCCGGCCGGCCTCGAAGTAAACATTAAACAGTGACTAGATACTACAGTTTTTAATATACCAACCAAACTGTACATTTTAAATGGTGAACATTCAATACTTTTTGTATCGACTCCTCAAATCCTTGTAATTATAATAGACCGATTTTTTGTTGAGGAGTTTTGTCGCAAGGAATCGGTGAAGACCGGACTCTATTGGAGATTTTAATATCGACTTGTAAATAGAATCTAGAAGCTATTTGTTTATGTATAAGATTTAATTTTGAATGCATTAAAAGCCCAGAATGCAACCAATATCTATGTTACATCATTGCTCCAAATGCAGTTAGGTATGCACTTGAGGTTAATTAAAGATCAATTATTATACGAATACCAAGTTTCAATTTGGCGTATAGTAGCAATAAGTTTAATAATACCTTCTTGGTACTAAATCACAAGTAAGTCTATCATTATACTGTAATTATATTGATTAATTATATGCCTAGTTTGTCTAAAAGTCTTCGGTTCGATTTTCAGTTCGAGCAGTATTATTTATTGGTCTTTATTACGAAATTCTCATTAGCAGCTCGTTAGTACTCGTTTTAAATTAGTACACCTCTGCCTAACCCTTTGGAGATGAGAGGCGTGATGGTACGTCTAGATGTGTAATGAGTAATGACAATATCTGTATATCTGCGCCTTAACGTCGTCAAATTTCGGTATGTGTTTACATATTCCGATGATTGGTGCGCTTAATAAATAATTTTAATTAAAAAAAAAATTACGAAGCGCGGCAAGTTTTCCCGCGTAAACCAGCACATGTGCTCGCGAGCCTCGGGTTCCCATCGCGCATGCGTGGGAAACAACCGCGTCGCCTCGCGCCCGCGCCGTAAGCCCGCAGCCACACATCTTTTTCAGTAGCGCTCGCTGTTGGTGTTCAGTAAAAGTATTATTGAGAACCAGTTTCGTGCACTTTTTTAGTCGAAGCATTTCGACTCTACATTATAACGATGATACGATACACCTTGAGTGGTATGTTTTTGGAATACAACCTGTATAAAGGGCTTGTCATAATGTTTATTTTCTGTAAATAGATCGTATGATACATTTAAAAGTCAATGTAGGTACCTACACTCAATAATTAATGTTGATGTTGTAAGTTATATTAAGAATATTGATTGATTGGTATTTTATCTGCGTGTGTATTTTTTATAATAGGTAATTATTTTTAAACGGATTTTGTGATAATCATGATGCCCTAAATTATGTATATGCAACGAGAGACTCAAGCCGATCAGTATAAAGGGCCTAAACAATATTACGGACATCCGTCTCCGAACTACGATACCTTCCGAAGTCACAGACGCATTAATGAACACCAACAGTGCACTTTCATTCAAATATCTTTACAGTTGAACAAATGCCAACGCACTATAATCTCCTGAGACGTCGACCACTCACGCCATGGGATGGCCCAAGCGATGACCTTATGACACACTTCATTTTTTATTACCAATATTTTTTATGACTTCATTTTATCGAAGTTTCGAAGAACAGAATAAATTTCTATTCTTCGAAAAAAATCCTGCAGCACCCATGTTTAAGGACAAACTGTTATCAATGCTGCAAAGGCTTGATTAAAATGCGTAAAAACGGTTAAAATTTAACTCTAATATTCGCGTAAGTGTAAGATGTCAATGTTTTGTTTGTCGTTGAATTTATCCCGTTATGGAACTGATTGCATAAATAACTGACGAGTTAATTGATTACCTATCCTCGAAATGTCAAAATAACTCTTTTAAATGCCGCTACATGAAATTGCTACAGGATCTATGAAAGACGATGAAAGTATTACAGGATCCGAAACGTCACCATTAAAAATTTTTCTTACCTACCCACTTACTTACCGCTTACTGCGGTAAAATCCGTAATATATTATATTGGAATAATTTTATTTTTCTTATAATTATAACAAAAATGTCTCATTTTTTTTTAAGTAGCTTCTGTATAAAATAGATCAGTCTAAAAACTGTTTCAACACACATTTCGTTAGCAATCAAAATGCAAAATGGAACTTTTGTATCAAAAAACCGCGAAATGCATATGTCAGCATTTTAACATCGATTCTTTAGACGCCCGTCCTCTGTGACTTGATATACATCAATTAGTTGCATTAACTTGGTATTTCGCTCGCAGCATCATGGGTGACGACGAACAAAGGTCGAAGATGTAGGTAAACGGATCGCGAGACTTAAGTGGAGATGGGCAGGGCACTTAGCAAGACGGGAAGATCTCAGGTGGACCAAAGCAGTAACCGAGTGGTGGCCAAGAGATGTTAAAAGAACTCGGGGCAGACCACCAGCCCGATGGTCTGACGACATTGTGAGGGCAGTGGGGAATCAGTGGGTGCGACTTGCACAAGATCGGCAACAGTGGCGTAATAGAGAAGAGGCCTTTACTCAGCAGTGGGTGTCACCGGCTGGATAGATAGATAGATCATGGGTGATAATTGTCTGAACTCTCCCGGTGCTGAACCGGGGTTGCCGATTCCTTAATCGCATCAGTATTGAGTAATCATCGTCAGTCTTAGTGCTAATGTTTCGTAACATAGTGGTAGATAAGGGGATGTGCACATCGGTCCACTTTCACGGCCGGTTCGCGTCCGGGCCGTCCGTCGCCTGGCCGGATGCTCGTACACTCCAACGCTTACAATGTAGAAGGCATGCATCCTCATCGATTATCATTCAAATTAACCTTTTAGGACGGTTGTTTTCTCTCCTGACGTGTGTTACTACCGGCAATTAGTCGTAAGCTTTCCGGCTTTTCAGGACTAATCTCGGACAAAATCGATTAGCAAGTTTTATCTGGCATGCAATAAAATTGTATAGTAATGACAGCGTGAAATTTAGTCAGTGTGAGGATGCGCAGTCAGCGCAGACATGAACAAATTTATTTGCAACAACTGCTCTCGATTTATGGTTGATATTTTGAGATTTATGAGTTTTTGATTGTTTAAACAATTATATGAATAAATTGAAAACTATAAATTACAATCATATTACTTTTTTAAATATTTCTTAGTACAAAGTAAAGAACGAATAGCTTGAATCAATTAAATTACTTAATCATGAAGACAATATATGCTGACTTGTTGAGCAATTTAAAACTTATCGTGCACATACCAATTAAAAGGGTCTATTTAATTTCTGTCCACGTTCATTCATGGGAGGGGGGACAATAGCCTAGGGCTATTGCGAAGACTGGCTATGGGAAAGGTCGTGAGTCTGAACCCAGTCCCGTTGAACCTTCGTGACTAACGCAGAAGGTTAACATGAACCATGCAACTAGATAAACTACTCACATATTCCACAGAATAAGTCTTCAGTTTATTATACCATTCAATACTTTTTATAGCATAGCACTGATAACAATATAATATGACCAGGATAAAAAACAATTATTACGGTGTGATAAGATTAACATATGATATTATAATAATTACAGCCTTTTTTAACCCTTGAATACAATCATACTGGTCACTCTAAAATGAAATTAAACTGCATAGGACTAAAGTATATTTTGAAGCGACAAGTGACAATTCGAAACCGAGTAGACCTGATGATTATTCCGTCAGTACATGTACCTTCTTACTGCGACCGTAAAATCTATTCTGAATGTATTAATCCAACTGGATTTAAATAGATTAATAATGTAGATTTAGTGTCTATAGTACCTGCGTTGGTTTTAATGACTGCCAACTTTGAATTTTAAATGCACACATTCTGCAAGCCGTGTGACATAATTGTGCAACTTTCAATATGTATGTATATAAAACCAAGGGATCTTTGAGTCAATCTTTTATTGGTTGATTTAAAATCCCAAAGATTGTTAGTGCTTTGGTCAGTATTTTTGGGGCTATATAGTTTGCTAGCAGAGTGCCTTTGTGAAAAAAATTATTTACTTTGAAATAAAACTACTTTTTACGGATTTTATCGCGGTATATTTGATATTATTTTAACTAAAAAATATCAAATATACCGCGATAAAATCCGTAAAAAGTAGTTTTATTTCAATGTCTAATATTCGCGTAAGTGTACGAAATCAATATGTATTTACTTACTATATTTTATCGGTCTAAAATAAGAAAAAAAACCAATTGTTAGACATATTTTACGAGCTGAAGCTTGGGCTGGAATGCTATCCTATTGTTTATTTGGTTCTTAAGTTTAATCACCTAAATGACTGGTTTGTTCTTTTTCTGCTGTAGTTACCAAAATATTTTGGTAGTAAATATAAAAGTACCTATGTTTGCCATACCATATATTATATCCAATAATCAACTCATGCATTAAAAAACGTACTTTAAATTAAGCAATAATAATATTTTGCTTAAAATTCTCAGAAACATAGAGAAGTCTACTGTGTCCTCACAGTATGCAAATGTCGGTATGCATAGTGAACGGAGAGCCGGAGACCAACCGTCTCAATACCAGATAACTAGAACCCATAAAATCCTTCGCTTACCATTGGTAGATGACGCGACGTTACTGCCTTCTGATTGGTTAAATACATCTCGTATTCCTAAACTTATTGGATATTCATCTTCCCGATATTCACTTAATTGGTAATATTTTTGCAAATTTAGACTTTATTTTAAAAGTAATAAGGTGTAGGTTGTATGTTGTTGGTTAATTTATTTGTATTGAAATGTTCACTGAATTGGTGTGGCATTCGAGGCACGCATGCGATTGCTTGTACTGGATGCCCGTGGAATACTATATGTCATGCTAAAGCCCTGTACGGCCTGCATTCAGATTGTTTTAGTTATTTTTGGATCAGCTTAAATGGTGCTCATTGAATTCCGTTTTACTAAGATGGTGGGTTAAACTCAGTAGCTGTGTGCAATCTACGAGTCTGTTTAAGGCTAAAGTATTTTCCATAGGATAAGATTAATCGGTAAGGTTTTATAAGGGAGGGCGCGCCATGCAGTATGCGCACGCGCACTCTCTTGTAAAAGGTCATTGTTCTTATGTTAATAGTGAAGTAAAGATAATAACAAAGGTTACGTTACTGGTCCCCTCAGCCATACATCAATCCATTGAGTGCTTGTTGTATGTAGATTTAAACAATATTCATTTTCATGGGTTATTTTGGTATTTATATACCTATTCGATAATAAATAAACAGGGTTATAAAAAATCATGATACTGTAGAGCTTTTTATATTCGAATGTGGTTAAATTGTTATTTTGTTTCCCAATACTTTAATGGGATGACAATACAAAAACATAAAATAATATGAATTTAACGAATTAGATATACAACAATAACAGTAGCTAACAGAATTAAAAAAAATATATATTGTCTTAATTTTTTACGGACATGACAGCATAGATCCAGTTCCACAGCTTCAAACGCACAAAAGAGGTTACATCATTTAGTGTAAAATAACTTTAATTGTAAAATCCATTGCTTACAATGTACAATTGGGTCATTATTACATTCTATTGCTTGGCGTGCAATTATATATTATTAGTATTGCTCATTTTATTGTTAAATTCCTACTTCGGCATATAGTACGTTATCTACTTAGCAAGTTTTTAAGTGAACACTTAAAATGAAATATTGAATTTATTTAACTTATTTTAGGAGTTCGCAATACCAACGACCATGCACTAACAGGGATGAACGTAGATAATGCTGAAGGAGTTTAGTAAGAATCTCTTAATCTCTATATATCTTAATAAATAGGGCCCGCCCCACAAATAAAAAAAATAACTTCGAGAAACATCACGGTAAGGGTTTTTTTCGGTAAATTTAAGACAGTATAGGTTATATTTCTTAAAGTTTTAATACGAATCCCTAATTTTTTTTTAATTAAATATAGCGTATGTTAAAAGTCAGATCTTTCCTCTTTATAAGAGGAAAGATTAGTACATTTATTATTTTATGTTATTATTAGTATATTATTAATTAATTATTCTCAGAAGAAAGCTATATCTACATTAAAATTTCGTAGGTTTTATATCTAACCCTTAAGTTTATGTTACTTATGGTACTAAAACACTAATATAATAAAACACTGTTCATGAGGGTCCGCATACTGTCCGCATATGAGAAGTGGGGTATTCCCCGCAAGAAAGAACACGATAACATCCTGCATTGTTCCAAGGATTAAAGGCCTGATTATTCGTTCGGTAATATTTCACAACGTATTAGTGACTACCAAACATTATCATAACATTCATGGCTTATAGGTTGTCATATACCACCTACGAGTACCTATTATTAATATTAATAAAAAAATGTCTCTGAAAAAAAAGCAATTACAGTTTAGTGAATGACTTTGTATGAAAGAAAAAAAAATATCAGGATATTTAAAAAAGAAACAGAATCATTATTCAGAATGTAGATTAAATAGAAAAAGGTAATATAATAAAAGGTACCATAATGTAGACTGTATAAGTAGACCTTCAAATATGTTTATTATATCAATATTTAAATTTTAGAATGAAGTGAATTATATGAATTCGCTTGACCACTGGCCAATAAGCTGTGAGCCCTCAGACGACTAACTAAAAGAGGTCGCTACCTGACCAGTTAGTGCCACTAATAGTTATTTATTTATTTACATTCCACAATGTGAACTAGATGGTAAGTAGCATAATATATTATGTTAGATAATCATGGACCCTGTTTAGGGCACAGTAAAATTAAAGTAAATAGTAGGAGAGAGGAAGAGTAGCTTAATTTTTAGTTAATTGTCTTTATAGAGTACTTATTTAATTAAACGAACACAAAAATAAAATAAAGTAAAATAGAAGATATCTTTGAATAGTATTGAATAGTAGTAGTATAGTGTACTGTAGTATAGTGCATCTAAGACTGATAGGAGACTAAGCACTTAAGAAAAAAAAACAAAAGAAAAGCGCTTTACGCTTTTCTTTTGTTTTTGTCCTGCACATAACTGGACTTCACAAGCCTAAGAGCTTCCGATATAAAGCCAGGTGTAGGTAAATGCAAACGCAAAAGTCTGATATACTCCTCTGCCTCCCCAGATGCCCAATGATCCATGAACTTGCCTGCAAAATAGGAAAAAACTTTATTTTGTTTTTAGGGTAACTAAGGCCTATATCTCCTGCACCTCTAGCCTCAGAATGCGCTGCTGAAACGGTCCCGAAGTTCTAAAATGTTCTAAAATAAATTTATTTTAGAACATTACGAACAGTTCATTTTCCGTTCACCGCACGTTTCCAAGAACCTGTGACTTACATAATAATAGTTTCTCAGTGTCACATTGTTAGTTATTTATAAACAAATGACTTTAGTGGTCTATTGTAGTGCTTGAAGGATCTTCGGGAATTTACTTGTTAAGTGAATGGTTTGCAATACGCTTGACCGATGGGAATTGATCGTATTGCGCAAGCGCAACGCACCTTGTTTGCGTATGAAGTATCAATGTTTCTTAAGACATTTGAGTGGAAATTTATAAATTTATTGCTATGTAGTATATTGCCCATTTGCATCGCCCATCATATAGGTATATTATGTATTCATTTTTATTAATGTTTTAGGGCCAGTAAAAAGGATATCTAGTAGGTAATATGGATCTCGTAAAGAACATCAGTATGTAATTTATTATTTATCTCAATGAGGTGAGGTTAGATATAATTTTCAAAAAATTAATAAAGAAATCGTTCTACAATTTCCACTCGCATTTATAATTTGAATACCGTTTTATAATGAAAGTCAGCAGTTAGTTACATCGGGATATATTCAAAATACCCGATCGATGCTGACATTATTTAATTGAATGAATCTCTTATTTCGATTCTTAATTATACAAATAAGTAATCGAAAAAGTTTTTACCAATACTAGCATTGATAAGAATCGACTTTTTCCAAAACTCGATACTTCGGAGTGTTTCTTGATCAGTAATAAGTTACCGAGTTATTTATGGTAAAGGAAGTGTGTTATCTTGACATCGATTGTAATAAACGTCATCAATTGCATCGATGGCAGTAACCTTTCGTAGTAAACGGATAAGGTGCAGCGTGGATACCGTTAGCGCACCATATCATACTTCACATGCTCTCGCTTGCTTTTTATGAGGATTTTCAAATCGATTGTCTCTACGTAGTATCCCACGCGTTCGGTACCGTTGAAAAATCACACGACACGTCAATCGATTTGATCTATTCGATAAAATTGATGGACGTGCGGTGCGTTACTACACAGCGCCAAAACGGCCATCACTACGTGAAATACAAAATGCTGAATCAACAATATTTAAACTTGGAATGTTATTTTTATGCGAATACAAATATATTAATGTTGTTTAATTGATATATTGTTCTCATATATAAAATATGAATAGCGCTTTAGAGTTAATAATAATAATAATTTATTTATTTATTTAAAGTAACTTGACTCATTTAGTAACAATAATTCTTATATACAAACACGATCACTGCCACTCTCTTAACACTGAGGTGGACAGCTTGCAGCAGCGACTCACGTACAGACAATCGAGTCTGCTGGCCACACAGCTCAGGATAAGGTCAATAATGGAGCGGTCATTTTTATGGGAGTCTTCGAAAGTCACGAAGTATGTTGTATTTTCTGCCATTTTACAAGTCGAAGACTGTAAATTAACAAAGGTATATAAACAAGTTGCGCAAAGACCTCTAGTGCGGCGTGTGCCAGTGAAAGTATCGAAGCCGACTGCTCAGAGCCTTTGACAAATCATGCGATAAATTCTTTGCGACTATGAACTATGACGAATGTTACAAGCCTTGACCTTTTAACAAAACTACATGACATAATAAATTAATAAATTATTTACCTCCAAACAAACAACTGTAAATTATACAAACACTTCTAAATATTCTCAGAAGAAAGCTATATCAATATATTTAAATAAGATTGATAAGATATCGCTAAAGATTTCAGAAAAACAAACAGTATGAAGAAATGTGCTTGAATATAATCTAAGTATGTGATAACAGTGTCCAGATAGCAATACCAAGACCAAATTCAAATAATGCGATTCAATTTAAATCGATAAACAATCGAGTAGTATCGATAGATTCATATTCGTTTTTGGTGGGAAAAGAAAAACGGCACATAAATAGCGTTTGTCAAATGTTTTTACTAGTTCTAGCACTAGCAGTTCTAGAGCCTGATTCTGTCTCTAGATATAAGTAGGTGCGAGTCGACGACAGGAACGTAGATGACACACCGAATAAGGCTGTTGTAGTACCGTTCGGATACACGGAAAGGCTCCAGTTTTTTACAATATAACTGTAAGCCTTCTAGGCTGTATGTAATTGCGATAAATTGAAGCGGCCGTTTATCAACAAAAAGCATTTTATTTACTCTCTCAATACTTACAACTAAGTAACGGATACCATCGATAATGAATAATTAATTTTATTGCCATTTAGATTACGTTTTCCTGTTGTGAATGAAAGTAGACTTTGGCAAAATCCGGTTTATTATTGCCACTTAATTTATATTAAGCAGAAAAATACTCGCAAACCAATTACTACTTAAAAAAATTGTCAGAGAAGCTAATAAACTGGCTCTTGGTCTTACCTACCAGCATTTTCTGTTATAATTACTTGGTCACACTGTAATATTTACATACTTTTAAAATCAATATTTTAATATACTTAAGTACCTAATGTTTTTCTTCCAATGTATGAATTACAACATTCAAAGTCACATTATTATTGTATCGTTATACACCTAATTAATAATACTAACTAATATATACCTAAGTTAAATATTCCAACGTAAAGAAAAGTTATGTACTAGATTACTAGACTAAGAACTCCTTATAAATAGTATCGAACACTCAAAACCAGCCAGTATGACATGAATGCTAATTGTTATCTGATACACAAGCTGCCTGTTACACCATTGCGTAACCTCTTAATTCATTGCCGAACAAAAGTCCGTTACATTAATGGCCGGTTATATACATTTGTGAATAGTGGAGTTTTTATTAGTGTGCTAAATGTGATACACGATATATAAGCATCTGTAAAGCTATAACGCTAAGGTATGTTTTAACAATTTCGGTATTGGTCAATAAATATTTTATTAAACGGTTCATATAGTTTTGTTCACACACAATTCTTGGAGAGTAAAAGAATTTTGTCACATTTCTGGACTACGTCTACAATTATATTATTTACACGTAATTTATTTTTTATCGTTTGCAAAAACTAAGTAGTTGCAAGCTTAAATCAAATTTCTCTCATCTTTTGTGTGCGACAAAATGACAATAAAGAAAACCGTGACAGTCAATTGTCATAACTTACTCCCTGCGTGGCCATTTCTGTGTCGACGTTTTTTCTGTCAATTTTATAAAATATACACCTATGTCACGAAGATTTTACAACATTTATATTAATGAAATGCTTAATTCACTTTAACTTAAGTCATTTTTCATAAGATGATTATGAATTGCATCTAAATAATGTTGTTAGCAAAGCAAATAAATATTATTTTTTGTAAATAATATGTTCAATATTCACCTTTACGGGCTAAATATAATAATATAATTATAAGTAACATCCATATACAGGACAGATATCTAATAATATTCTTTTTAAGAAAATAAATTAGTTATTAAGAGTTTCACGTAAGAAATAAAACGCGAAAGCAGAACTATGTGAGTGGCGGCCGCTTAAAAAAGAAATATTGTCAACGTGCATACGTAACACAACGTTCGAATGCCAAACTGTATAAATAAAGTATCGATAGACAGAACGCGAAACGATTTACAAAACACGAGCTCATTGTTACCGAGTCTTGTAACAAAGTGTAATGTATGTCAACATTCACAAAGGAACCACTCGAGTGCTGTACTACTCACTTAGGATTCGAATAGATATTTAAGTATTCGATCTTCATTCAATACTACATATTTTGGAAACTTGACATGTAGGACGACTAGTGTTGTCAGATTTCAAGATTTGCGCGGGACGTCCTGATTTCAAGGGGTTAGGTTACACCGAAAATCCCGATCTTTCACTAACATAAAGTCTATAATATATTTGATAATGTTCAGGAGAAAACGTGAGTCCATAAGTATAATATATCTACACATCTTTTTCTCATTAGTCACCAAATTCAAACTCACTCACTCATCATATATATTTGAATCTTCGCGTGGATGGTATATGTATTTCAGTAGTCATTATAATTATATTTATGTCTCAGATTAGAAAATAAGAAATCCCGATTAATTTAAAAGGCCATTCGGAAATTTAAAACATTAGACTAGACGTTTTTGACTACGAAAAAATAACAATCAGGACGATAATAAGATCGATAAAACCAACGTTTCGCAGCAAGAAAAGTAATTATGCTGGGGTTCACTAGTATTTTCCATATAAAAGACACTACTAGGAAATAGAACAGGTTTGCGTGCGTAAATACGAGTATCGATAATAATAGGTCTGCTAGTGATGGGTTGCCTCTTGAGAGCCGTTTATTTTCTTACCAGTATCAGATAGTGTATCATTAAACAATATCTGCAGAAATATTTCCCTCTCAGCATGGGAGGACCCAGACTCGTACCCAGTAGTAGACGATTGAACATCTATAAAAAATATATAACTTTTTAGGAATATCATATGTATGAATAATTTAAACATCTATCATTGAGTGAACAAATCTCTCAATCAACGCGAAAAAAGTCTATTCGTAGTAACATCTCCGAAAAACAACCTAAAAATAGAATTCCATATATAGAATATCCGATATTAAACTTAAATTGCATTAAATCAAGAGCTTTTATGAGCGTAGTTAACGTTTACAGACAAATTAAAAGATGAATACCACAGCAAATACCTAAAGTAAGTAATCGATATGTCACTTCACTTGTGATGCGTGATTTATTATTATTGAGCCTTGAAGCAACAATCGATAAATACATTTTCGTATTGGAGTCTATACCTAATCTTAAAATCATCTGATTAATCCTATTATAAATAATATGACGTTTATTAAAGGCAATTTGCAAAAATATGTTTTTATTAAAATTTGCATCTTAGGAGGTACACAAATATAAATATCTAGATCCAAGCTAAGCAAAAATACTATTTTTTTGCAAATACTTACGTGTTCATGACTTAGCTTCATTTGGCCCTAATGAGATCCCAGACCCCAAGACCTAATCTTCTTAACAAGGGAGTCAGTCTCAATTAACGCAATCAGTTCATTAGACAACATAGCCGATAAATGGTATTGACCATTTCTATTGCTATTGACACCGTGTTCATCTTGTTTAGATTCAGCATTATAAATATTATTGTCTTTAAAGTACAATGTTACACTTTTCCTTCTTTGGTCTTATCCCTGTAAACTACAAAAACTACCTTTTACAACGCGACTGCTATAACTGAAGTACAACTCCTAGAACAAGTTGTGCCCGGTTAAAGGGCAATAGGCTCCCTCCCAATAGCGTGAGACCTAAACTTACCACCATATGAAAATCTACATCAGTGCAGCTCAATAAGGAATTACAGTCTAAAGTATAAAACCCGCACAGTCAAGACAAAACACAACAGTCAAGGCACGAAGATTATCGAAGTGATATTTATGTATGAATGTTTACATAAAGCGATAAACAGTGGGTTGGGTTGTAAGTAGTTGATACTTGAGTCATATTTCAAAAGGTAGATATTAAGAGTGGTACGTATCTTAAACAGTTAAGGCATTGTTTATAAAATATCCCATATAAGCTCGTAGCAATCTTCATATAGTACCTATTATTATAGTAGTAAGTACTATTATTGCAGTGAAGCTGTGATAGCTTGTGTGACAAGTGGACTGTGAAATCAAAGTTCAATCTTAAGACATGCACCCTCACCTCACATGCTGGAACGGTAGAGGATTTGTGCCCATTCCATATTGAATATGATTGCATTATTAATTGATGTAGTGCCCCAAAAATATTTTGTGAACGTTCCTCCTCGTAATCTGTAGAATAAATCTTGCACCCTTCAAACATGTTATCATGTGAGTTCTGATGTTTTGCTCATAATATTTCGCTAGTTATATCTCTATCTATAAAAACTGACATTCTTTACCATTTTGCGATAACATAAACATTGAATTGCATACCAAATGTAGCGCAAAAAAAATGGCGACATGTCAAATGTGCTCGACATCAACAGACAGATGGTACCTACATTACTTATATCGTTTAATTATAAATTGTCCCACATGTAAGCTGTTTCTTTTTTTGTATTTTTATAATGTTTCTTTAAGTCTAGCTCATCGCCCATAGCTAATCTACGCGGGTGGTTGAACAATAACATATCTTTGTTGTTATTCTTTTTTTTTTAATTTACTTACTGTGGTCGTATTCCACGGCAAATGTCAACCTGAGAAGCTTAGAAAATTTACACATTTTTCTCATCGAAAAAAAACAATACGGATATACGGGAGTTCCCGCTGAATTGGTTTTTTTTTTAATATAACTAGATACCTATACATACGTAAAGGTTTTATAGCCCCTTAGATAAAAAATGATTATTATATTTATTAATCGTCCCCGTCTCTCACCCTCTCTAAAGCAGACATTTCCAAATATCCTTTCTTAGCACATGCTTACATTACGAGATGTTGTATAAGAAGAAATTCTCTGAATTATAGTGAAAACCGTATCAAAATCTGTTACATCATTTAGAAGAACTAAGCTCATAAACAGACGAGACGCGGATAGCGATTATGTTTTACTATTGAGCAACTAGTGATGTGCAATAACAATCATATCGATAGCTCATTTCTAGGTCATGAATTAATTGTGCTAGAAAATAAGAACAAACGCTAAAAAAATCCTATTATATTTTATTCGTTACAGCTGTGTGTTGTCACAACAGCAAATATCGACTTATTATCTTTGTGGTTTCCGTTATTTATAAACTTGTCTTCAATTTGTATTATTTATTGAATTACATTGTGTAACCGGTAAGTTATGCGACGACGTCAGAATCGGTAACTATAGATATCAACACTCTATACCTATTACCTAGGTACCTACCTACGATGTAAAATTGCTTGTATTCTATTGAAGACATTTGTTTTGACTAAGTCTTTGTTTAAATTGATTGTTAGTGTAATATCAAATTCAACAGTCTTCTTTTGTACTTCGAACAAAGTTCAACACTATTTTACTTACTACCATTTGTCATATAGCGCAGTTATTTTTAGAAAAACAAATTGTTAATTCTCTTTGTTATTTTGGACTTTTATGAAACCTCATAAGAAGTTTATGATATAATGCGTTTGTATCTAAAATGATATATCGATATATCGATTGCGAAAACGTTCTTAAAATCAGTCGATTGGTTTTTAACAGACATATCGAAAGTTTTTAGTAAAACCTATCTATTGTTAGGTTAGGTTATATTATGTTAGGTTAGAGATACCTACCTATTTAGTTGGTAATTATATTGATGGGTCACGACTTTATTTTACTGGAATTAATGTATTAATACAAACACCGCTTAACAATTATATGGTGGTTTTGGTGATACATGATATAAAGGACCAAATTCCGAATACTACTCCCATATTCATTTCTGAATACGTACCAATATTATTAATTGGAAAAACTGATCTATTATATCAATCGGTATCGCTTAAAACCTTGCCTAATTTATTTACCAATACTTTAAAATAACAATTAATTACTTACCTATAAAAATAAAATTAAAGAAATTGAAAAAAGAGTTAGCGCTACGAAGCTTTCTTCTGCAGACCTTTTATCGACTTGTGTATGTAACATCCTTTTAACAAAATAGGTTCTTATCTAGTAGGTATTATACGTACATAGCGACTTAAGTACGTAGACTTTTAATTTTACAGCTGCCGTAGCAGACATTTTAAAGAGAATTATAATTGTTTATACATACATAAGTAGGTAATTGTAATTTGAGGTTGAGATAATTTATTGTTTAAATAACAAAATAACCTGGCCACAAAATACATTTTCTGTTAGTAAACAAGACAACATATTATATACCTTCCCATTTATTAACATTGAACGCAAACTTCAATCTATTGACTGATTTGGCTTATCTATTCCACGCCATACACAAAAATCCTATTCTTTGGAAACGCAGAATAAATGATAGTTTACCATACATTTATGAAAACTAAGTTACTTCTTGGCACACTTCGTTCCCGTACTCAGTCTTTTGAAAGCTCTAGCAAAAAATGCCAACTATCTATCCCCCTCACACCTACCAACCGATCCACTATTCCCCACTCTCTCACTACCGTTACTAAACTTTAGAATGCATATAAAAAATGTAAGCCTCGTCTGTTCGTTTCCCTTTTGAAAATGGAATATCGGATAGACGATATAATGAGATTTTTTTTCCATGTTCACATTGAATTTTGTAATATCAATTTGGTTAACACGCGAAGTTCAATGTGTTTTGGTTACAGATGATATTGCATCATCGCCAGTGTAAATTGAACTTTAAGTGGTAGATTATATTTATAATAACGTCATATTTAAACAACGTTAGAATTCAAATCTCATATCAGACGTTATCAAAATAAACATAAATTTTTATATAAGACCCTTAAGAAACTTATGCATTGCATTATCGCTATTACTAAATTGAAGATAGCTTCTAATATATTTTTGTTATTCAAATCTTGATTGCCAAAGATATTTGTTTACATGTTTTGATTTATATATTTTGGTAAAGCTATTATTTCTACGAAATACAAAAAAGCAGTTGTGCAGTTATTTTATTATTTTTATAAACCTACAATGCCTAATTGCATTTGAATCGACATAAAACTCAACACAACTGAACTTAAAAATTGAAACTAGGCGGAAGAAACAAATACATTTATCTCCTAAACAAAATTTCACAAAGGCTATTCATTCCGTCACATCGCGAGGTATCAAGTTAACATAACTACGAACTCCATTAACACAGCAAGTTCGAGGAAACAAAATCCTACCACCACCTAGAATGGCACCTCGGACGATACGTCAACAGCATTGTTAGAATACTACCCACTAATGTTCTGAGAAATAACCACAGTATAGCACCTTCATTGATTACATTCACGCAAAAAGTGGATTTACGGAGTACTGACTTGTGAAAAGAACTTGGAATTAATTGCATACATACACACACGTCTTTTTCCCATGGGTATAGAACTGCAGAACGCCACGTGCTATAAACATTGCTAGCCACGCTCCTGACCCACGCTTTGAGGGTTACTATTTTCAACAAGTGCTATGATATGTAGCCAAGTAGTACCCAGCTTCTATAGCCTAGCATGCTACAAGCTACATACTACATATTTTATTATGTATACGAGCTATGATTTATACTATATGTTCTATATGTATAATCTGCAAGTAATAGATATTATAGTTTTTTTTTAATATTGTACGAAACCGCTGAAGGTGACTACTTTTTATATCAATACATTACTAGATCACTTTCCAGGCTTGAATGTGCTGATATCGCTTGTCAAGTCACACAGGGATCGTTTTCAGCATTGTTTTGCCACAAGTCATGAAATGTGAGTAAGTAACGGCTATCATGCATCTACCTATGTTGAGCAGTATCAGGTGGCCGAATAACGATCATAAACTGACACTGATGTGTCTCGCATCGTACTTCGATCCATCGTATTTGACAGGAGAGCATCCTTTACGTCTTAATACTCTCCCAAGTCTAATGTGGATGATTCTGCCCATACAGGCGTTGGGGGATTGTCCAAAAATACGAGCATAACTGCACTTCAGGGTCAAGCGTATAACCCAACTGTCTTATAAACATCTTCTTAAGTATACAACAAAGTCAATATGGTCAAAATGCCTTATGATTTACACATTACTGAAGAATTACATCCAAAACACAGTTAGGCGTACGTCAGCGTGAAGAATTTTTGAACGAAAAGGTGCCGCGTTTTCGTAAATTTTCAACTGGGTCATAGGAGGCGGTGTTAAGATTTTCAGAGAGGCGTTTCAGGCGGGGCGTTGGCAACGGTAGATAAGGGAAATATTTCAGAGGCGGAGTAGGATAACCCGTAAAACACTGAAGTGAGAATGAGGGCGGGACTTATCTGAAAGCGCATTACTGCCGTTGATAAGTAAACATTTGAATACAGAAATCATAAAGCAAAAGAGTATTGATATCATACTTCAGTTGTTTTAAAAAACCTTTATTGCTTATACTATGTCCTTGTATTAGAAATCGAAGCTATATTTGAACTTGTTTTATGTTTTTAGCTGATTCTATTGTTCTCAAACGCGATATAGAATAAAAATACGGCATTCTTATAAACGAGCTGGTAAGATGGTAGATCATTAAAAGAATTTCAGAAGCTGTAGTAAACTACAGCTTCTGAAATTCTATTAAAAGAAATGATAGGTAATATTTGATTTATTTATAAATAAATAAATCAAATATTACCTATCATTTCTTTTTAACTAGATTAACACATAGGCTACTTTTTAACCTTATACCAAGCGGTACTAGCCGCAGGTGGAAGCGAGTATAAAGAACCTCCTTGTTTGATGTCGTTTAAAAATAAAAACAATGTTAACAATCGATTTATTTATGAGCTAACAAAATACGTAATAGTATTATAGGTTACCACAATGGCAACGGAGTAATTTAAAACGTTTACGCGTGTTATGTCAGCCGCCTTATAAGGGGGAACGTTTACAAATTTTACTACGAGTCGTTACGATGTCGTGGGAGTTTGTTGGCCGGTGCGCGAAATGCGCCCGCGCATGTGGGAGGCGACGACGCGGCGCGCGGTACATGGATCAGCGATACATTTCGTTTAGATTCATTTTGACTAGATTACACCTGCGGCTTTTACGGCTTGGTATAAGGTTAAAAGTAACCTATGTTGTAGTCCAGGTAATAAACTATCTGTATTCTCATCATAAGCCCAATGCTGGGCACGGGTCTCCTCTCATTTGAGACGGATTAGCCTATAGTCCACCACGCTAGCCTACTGCGGGTTGGCAGACTTCACATGCCATTGAGACATATCTCTCAAGCATGTAGGTTTCCTCACGATGTTTTCCTTCACCGTTTAAGCTTGTGATAAATACGAACATAACTTCCGAAAAGTCAGTGGTGCGTGCCTTGGGTTCGACTCGAGACCTTTGACATCTCAGTCCCCCGGTCACGCCACTAGGCTAACACAGCTTTTTTAACTATCTGTATGCCAAATATTATCCAAATCCGTTAAGCGGTTTTTGCGTGGAAGAGGAACAAACATTCCCATACATTTCCACACAAACTTTTGCGTTTATAATATTAGCGGGACTTATATGCAAACGTTTTAATGTTATACCTAGCTATATATTCTTCTTGTCTGTAAGATGTAATAGATAAGGAATTATCAGTGGAAATAAGTACTCCTTGGTTTTACAAGACCCAGAAATCAGTCTCTGTTAAAACAACTGACACATTCTGCAAACAAAACAAATGCATACATTAGAAGTAGTGAAAGGCACCTTAAAAATAGTTATTTGTAAATAAAAGCAAACTCCCATAAAAATCCTATCCTATAAGGCTATACTATATTGTCTATAAATGTAATACCCACCGCTACGTACTATAAAAGTGCAATCGAATAGCACCTCTAAGAAGTAAGAACTCATTCATAAAAACGATAGCTCTAAGAAGGCTAGCGAATACTTGCCACTCCCGACACACACACATCCGTGTGAAATACCTGTTACGAACGCACACATAGGTAAGTAAACTCAACAGGTTCAAAAAACGATGGTGGGGAGTTCGGCACAAGTTGTTATACGGTGGTGGGATGGTTTTGATACTTAGGATTAAATGTTTAGTGACAAGTCTGTTTGACAACGATTTTATGTAGTGTAATATTTTTACACAATGTTTTAATTTATTTGCATAGATCCGTTTGCGTGATACACTTAATTTTTATATAATATATTATATGTGTAATTTTTCCTAATGCTAAAAAACTAATCTAGTATGTGTACTGATGCCCGGATATATTTATTTTAATATTTTTTATTATTTATTTCAGGTAAGAATCAGCAATAAGCCATTTACTCGATGAAACATTCGTCATTTTATCAGTCACGTAAATATCAAGTAAGTTACTTTCTCATCTAAAAAATACTAAGGATAATATTTTGGTGATACGAAGACAGCTCTTTCAAAAAATGAAAATAATATGGATAAAAAAATCTAATATTTTTATGTTCAAGTTTCAGAAAGTTAGGGTACAAAACATTATCAGAATCAGAATCAGAATTGTTTATTTGTAAAACATAGGTAATAAGATTATGATTATGATCTGATTTGACTTTTTCTTGCAACTATCAAACATGTTTAGGCGCAGTAGCCATCTTATGTGAGATGCAGTCAGGTCACCCAATATCCCTGACAGATGCTGTATCGGGACGAAACATACAAAAAAAACTGGCGTTTTTTCATTATATCTCTCTCTCTCACACACTACCAATGTTTTCACAAAAATTCGTAAATCGAACACATGTTACTTAGTCTTTGAGGATATCCGAAGTTTTTACGAAACACCCACATCCTGAAGATTGAGTTAAAAACTGGGCTACAAGTGTTACCAAATGTTTGAAATTAAGCAATAAGACAAAGTGTGGGAACATGTTTCATTATGATGCACTTTCAGAACATATGGGTAGCCCCTGCATAACTTTATGCCCTGCGCCAAAAATCAGAGAACAGAGTAGGAGACAAAACAGTCTACAATAACAATCACATATATACCTATATGTGGATATAAAGCCTCTTTTTACGAACATATTTTTTTAAATACGAGTATATGATTCCGCAAACTAAAAAGAACCTAGTACGTAGCGTGTAAGCACTCGGTTACTAGACAAACGGAACCAGAAACACATACATATTCAAGTTCCAAGAAGAATATCAAAAAAGCTTCGAAAAATATGCACGGGATCATTAACCGCATTAGATTTATGCAATGGCACAAGAACAACAACAACAACAACATGTTCCATGACTTTCTACAGTTCTTAGTTACGTTCATATCTTCACGTTTTATCTCAAAAAGAGGTAAACAGAACACATTATCTTCTCACAGCATCTCGTAACGTTATTAAGATTATGCATGTCTTCCCAGATCATAATGATAATAACCTGTGTGTAAAAACTCATAAAGAAAGACAAACATCGCTCTGTGTAATTGTTAGACTATTAGGATGGCCATGTACTAGTAATATTGTGCTACATTTCATTTACGTTTTAAACGGATTTGTCATACATACGTGACAAGCGGTAATGTGCCGTATGCGCAAATATGTGAGACTCGGTCTGCCCGTGACCATGGATGGTTTGGAGGATCAGAAAAATGATACCTATCAATATGCCGCGCAAAAAGTAGTTTTTTATTTCGAGACACTAATATAAAAAAAAGATAATTATAATACTGTATTATGCATATTTAAATCATTGATAGAATAAAGTCGACCCAAGATAATATTGTTAGCCTTCATAATGTTTATGGAGTCACAAGTCTGCCTCGGAGGTCTCGATGCTAAGAGACAGAAACGTCAATCAGGTGGCTGAGCACCAGTTACCATTAACGTTCCATGTCAAGCATATTTTTAAAGTGCTCAAAATCCTTTACGAACCTTCCCGTCACGTTGCCTGCGGGGAGGCGACGTGACGTTGTGACTAAAAATCCGCACCCGTCAACACCACCAACCCTATTGCCGGGGCCATAGGATTCGCAAAACATGCAATGCAATATCAAGCCTGTGGTAACGTGTGTATCGTACGCATCAATTCACCAAAACGTTGTCCTTCAGACAGAACAAAAATAGAATAACTAAAATTTAAAGAAAAATAGAATGAATAGTCTGGAATAGTCGAAAAAACGATGTGTTGACATCGTATTGAATTACGAGTATGTTGAATTCCAACATGGCGACAAAAGCATGAATTATTCGATTCCACGAATGCAACGCACCCCGCACCCCTACAACAACCCTTTACGTTAACTTCTATTCCGCCACAAAATTAATTGGACTGCAAAATATATCTTGTATCATCAATGAGAAACATAGGTCTACCCAGGTATGTAGAGCTTACGCATCACCCTAACGATTTGAGGGTATTAAAGATAGACATATTATGAAGTATATATTTTACATCAAAGGCAAAGTACTAATTGGTGTATCTGGGGTGCATTACTGCAGCCCGTGTTATTGTTATTGATACTATGGATCCTGCACACGTAGACATACATTCTATTAAATGTTCTATAATCGGGCATTACGGTTCTTTTTTGCTGTTAATGAATTATTTGCTTGGTAGGATGGTGGGAAACTGCTTATATATAATTGTCCATAAAATTGATTCACAGTTACCATATTGAAGCCGTCGTATGTTATTTCTATGAAAACTCTTCGTCAAATGATAATACCAGTATTTTATAGGAACTGACTACCATCAGGCATACCGCCGATGACATAACCTTCTCTTTAAGACATCTTAATAATTGTATTAATACTTAATAGTCTCCTATCTAAAGACTGGTCTGGGCAAGTATAGCTTAACCTTTTGTATCGCTTGATGCCCCTCTGTACAAATTAAACGCTACGAGAACTCTAAGCGCACCCCATTTAGAACTACTAGACTGATGAATAAATTAGTTTTTCAGACTAGATAAATCTAGATGGGGCTAGTCCAGTACCAGGAGAACAAACCTCGCGAAGAGCCAGTATAGATTAGTGTCACATTAATTCACGAATCAAACATCTGAATTCAAATAATTTCACGAACTCCATTTAGATTCTGTACCCACAATATTTGCATACATTTTATTTTTAAATCACCGAATTCCTCAAAGAATTTGGATATCATAAATATCACCTATCTACCATTGTATAGTCATCTCTGTCTAACTTCAAGGTAGTTGTATATGTTTGTCTCTTGCACGCATCGTTGTTTTAGGCTGACCAGGAATTTTATTTTAACAGGACAACGCCCGAAATGTGAATTTCGTAGAGTCAATATTTATAGGAACTTTTTTTACTGATTTGCACATACTTAAATAAATTTTAACCGTTAGAGTACATATTAGACTATACAAAAAATTTAAGTCATTAATATGCAAAAAAATACTTAAATACGAAGTCGATTTCATCGAATTCATATGAAAATATTCTTCTTGGAAGTAATATACAAGAGCGTAATTAACAGAACGTTGAACGAAATTAAAGTTATATTGGTGTACGGTGTAAATTTAAATAGTCCTGTTAGCGATTCCAAAACTTATATGCCGCCTACATTCTGCCTTTACATTATTTTAATGTTTTTTTAATGGACTCCTTTCGAATCGTGCGATCGAGAGATCTTTAAACTTTACAAGTTTTAATCCTGTATTCGGATGATTTCCAATTTATTTACACCTTTGTGACAAAACCGCTCAATGCAACTTGTGAACATATCGGTTTTTGCAATAAAAGGACAACGTAAAATTTTAATCTGGGTAGGCAATCCTATTATCATTGTGACTATTGAGCACCTTTATTACCGACGTGGCTGGCAATAAATAAAATTAATAAAAACCAACTAAACATATAAAGGCTAGAAATTCAAGTTCTTCTTATAGTTGCAAAATTAGAAAAATATAGGTACAGTGTGTTACCTCCGTATTTTGGATATTCTATGGATTCGTAATCGGAGCTGAAGGGAGGAGAGGAAAATCTCTATCAAATGTAGAATAAAAAAAAATACAAAGTGACGTGTGATCTTTCCATTTTAGTTAGTCCAATATATTCATATTAAAGAGTGGTGCCACACCGTCCATTAGGAGAAATACATAATTATTTTGTACTTTTTTGCTTATAGTATCAATGACCCGAAAATCCAATAAAATTATAATTATAAGCTGATGCATAAAAATACCGTACTGCAGCTACATTCCAAATGACACGCATTCATAATTATGTTGCCGTAAATTTCCAATAATTATAAACCTTGTATCTGAACCTCTTTAATTACTCTTACTGCATTCTTTGCGTTTGCATATTACCAGCCACAAAATGTATGGACATTAAAAGTTATGCGATAAAAAGTGCCGGGGACCGCGGAGGCTTAGTAAACAGGTTCCATGGCAAATAAAACAAGTGATCATGATGTCGTCCTCTCATAACCGCCACCCATTCATTCATGCTGGCAATAAAACGGGTAAAACTTGCTGCCTTCCACTGAGCTCTCTAATACCGCTAATGCCATTTTTCCTTTATTACCAAAATTCACGTCTGTCAGTATACTGTCTCTTCATCTACTTAATTGTATTATTTTTCTCTTGATATTCTCTATTCTTCCCGTAAAATTAAAGATTTTTACATAAATATTAAGTTGATTTATGCAAGCTTCTAAAAGTTCTGCAACGATTGAGCTCAAATAATGACGCGATAGTGTACTTGAACCTGCTTCAAATACCTAAGTAGGTAAGGGATAATAATAAAATAAATAATAGGAGGAATTATATAAGGAGAAATACTGATCTACATACAAAATTTAACGAACGTTTGATAAAGACAAACGTATGTTTTCTAAAGAAGAAACTTTTATTGAATTCAGTTTGTTAATATTTTGTATTCTTGGACAGATAAATTAGTAAGTAAATAAGGTGGTAGGTAAACAATGCGGTGCAAAATTGGCACAAAGCTCTTTTTATTCAAGTGGGTACGAACTCCACAAACAATAACAGTATGTCGACATTTACCGTGAGCTTGGATTATTACCAAAATCGTGAGTAGTTTATGTAATACGTGTATTAATATTAAACACCATTGGATTTTTAGAATTGATGTGTATGTTGACATTGATTTTCGTGTCTATGTCGAGGCGTTGTGACGAATACTAAACGTGTATAAACCTTATACTATGATTACGTGACGAGATACTATTTCGAAATCTGAATAAGTAGTAGGTATATCGCCGTTGTAAAACAAGGACCTGTATTGTAAGTTTGAAAAATTGAGAATATTTATAATAACTGCGTTGCTATCGTAAAATGTGTTATTCCCGCCGCCGTATATAAAAAATTCTGCAAAAATTTATAGAAATATGAATTTTCAAAACAAACGCTGTTGTTCGGCGAAGTAGAAGCGCATGACAGTCTTTTGTTATAAATATATGCAGGTAAATATTATACAGATAAACTAACAATAAGTAATAGTCGTAATAATGGAAACACAGAAAAATTGCACAGTAGCAGATTTCAGTTTGGCAACGACGATATGTAGTTCTAATTATGTGTGAGTTAAATTACTTAAAAATATACCAAAATAGTATCATAGTGTAATAAATTAGAAATTATTACACTATGATAGTATTAATTACATAAATCCAGTATTTCCGGCACTCAAAAATATTTTGCGCTATCAGTATATGAAATAACGAATTATTAAGTCTAATTTAAATCGATGAAATTCGAGTAAAAGGTTGACAGGATTTTTTTTACTTTATGTCCGTCACCACGGACTCAGACTAATTAAACTATATTAACTTTAGGCATTTCTTTCACAATTTCCCAAAACAATGTTATCGCTGTACAAACACGTAATTATCGATAATTCTTTGTGACGCCATCACCCTCTCCCTAGAACAGAGGGGTCAATAATTAAATGAACAACATACGGGCACAAATGGACCCACGGATTAAATGCTCGCAATGAGTTTCGACACTGATAAAATTGTTTAATGGAGAACATTGACATTTAAAAACTATTGTCTGACGAAAGGGGAACGCCATTAAAGACATAATAAAATAAACTATGAACTTATACGGCTTATTAATGTCGTAATACCAAATTTAATACCTAAGTAAAGTTGTATCTACAAGTAATAAGCCTTGTCTAAATGTAATTGATGAATTAGTTTTTGGAAATATTGGATAAGAGTGTAAATAAAAATTAACATTAATAGCCAAGGGCCTAACAGTTTAAGGTTTGGCTAGCCCAAAGCAGAGTAGGCTTCCTGTACAAATTGCCAGTAAAAGTAAGGTTTGCATGAGAAACATAATTAATCGGTTAATCAAAACTTAAATACAATAAATACCTGCGGATTGGAGATGACAGGTATGATGTTATATTGAAGCTAATATAACACACACTGTGAATTAAATAAATTGAATATAATACTAATTATGTATTTAATAAATACCACAATACAAACTAGATATTATATTATTTGTGTTGTTACGAATAACCTTTATGAACAAGATCGTTGAATATGTAGGTAACTATAAATAGTTTTGCCAGTGACATAAAAACTCTATAGCCGTTTTTGTTTCATAATTATTTGTGGTTTTATTTAAAGTCTTCTTTTTGCAATGTTCTATTTTTAATTATTTTTGTGGTTGAAATACATTTTACGCATTATATATTTTAGACATATATAGGTATTTACTTTGTGAATTAAAGCCACAAAGCTTTGAACGAAACCAGCCATTTGCAGCATATAATTAAATCTATCATGAAGTTTTTTCTTAAACACGAGTGAGGATGTACCTAAGTACTTTAAATAGTAGGTGTATCAAACGTCGTTGCTGAGTTCATGTAAAGTATACAATTCCTTTATCAGTCTCAAAAGTGTGGTAGATTTAGAATTTGCCAAGATTAAATAATAGTTTTCGTTGTATGACATCTATGGTTAATCTAATCTTAATTCAACTTGACAACATGCAATGAATATTACAATCTGAAAGGGATCAGTGTCCAAATATATATGTCTAGTTTAGATTTATTCTGGCTAAATAAACGGACGATATCATCGAGGACATTGCCGTCCGCATTTTTTATTAGACTTCGCTTCGAAGTCTATTGTTCAGTATAAAGACAATTTATATTTCAATTATAAAGCGCAAACTTGCCTGAGGTTATTCGAACAACCATGTACCTAGCCCAACTTAATTAAAATGGCAAAAAACCTAGGTGAATATCACTAGCTCCCTAGGACACGTACGAAGCGTATAAGATTAGAAATTAGTTTAGAATGATACGCAAACGTCCCATTTAAATAAATAGTTACCATACTTTTTTCGATACACCAGTTTTAATTACGCCAAAATTTTACATAGGTAGTAAAGTGGCCGCGTATTTTTTCTAAATGTATAGTGTTGTTACTTTAATGGCAAATAATTTCAGTGAATCGATACCTCGTGACTGACTGAAATGGGATCTATTATGTATATGATTAGGCCGGTGTGTTGCACTGGCGGACAAAAACCGCCCTCTGATTGTGACCCGGTTGGAGCAAATCGTCGTCAAAGGTGTCAAGATCACGTACAAAGTACATGCAAAACCTCTAAGTACTTGCCTGTAGCGGTTAGTCTGTCAAGGTATCAATTAGCGGTCGCAGCAGTAAAACAATCGGTGTCGGCGGCGCGTTACAAACGAGGGCTGTTCTGTCACGCACACCGATCCGATTAAGCGTTGCCTATCCTTGCGAATCTCATTAAAAATTAACAGCAAGATATCATAACATTATATGCCATCACATCTGTCGTCCTGAAGGATTAGGTGTACTAACATACAATTATACATTTACTTTTCGCCGGTATGTTTTACGTCACATGTATCAGGGGGCAAACTTATTACTATCAACTGAGCACGAATCCAAACTTTACGTGTTACTAAAAATTTTATAGAAAACCCCAATAACATTTTGCTAAACCTGAGAAACGAAAGGCGGATCTCTTGATCAGCGGCTGCACTCATGACTACTTAATACCAACGAGGTAGGTGTCATAAAAGAACCTGGACTTTTTAAAATCAGATGGTGCATGATTTCTTATCGATACCACATCAATACTGAACTGACACAAGTACCAATTAGCTCCTCATCAAGCCTGGGCTCACGCCGTCGTGGCGGGGCAACGCCCGGGTCTGCGCCGGCGCACAATTTCATGCATCACTTAACAGATATTTGATTACAGGCCATCTCTTACGCCCTACCGCGAAGTAAGCGTTCACTGCATATGTAGAGTAGTTTGGCGTGTCATTATTGGCAACGTCTGCCACTTTGTTATAATTACTCAGTCAGTTGGATTTTAGGAGCTTATTTTGACTTATTTATATTAAGTTGGTAGTACAACACTTGTATAACGAGACTGATTTAAAGCTAAGTATGAGAAAATTACTCAAAAGACCTTAATATTCTTTGTAAAAATTTTAAAGTGAAAAGTCAAATTTGACATTTGAAAAAAAAAAATATAATAGCAGTAATTTTATACACCTAGAATTAAATGGTTAAATACGAATATACAGCTAATTCTTAAGGACAGTAAATTACATATTATTTATATAAATTAAAATCAATGAATCAATCAAAATATTCCTTTGAAACTGGTTTTTACATATAAATGCAGTAATAGCTTTATGGTATAAATAATTTATAAATTAAGTTATAAATAATAATTTAAAATAACTATAATAAATGCGTGTACATGACTCTCGCGACGATTTTAATTATTGTTATAAATTATAATTTATACCAAACCACTGAACTAAACTAATAAAAACTATTTTGATTAACATTGACAGCGCCCTCTGGTAAGTCCAGTGAACTACTTATCAGGCCGCTAAGGCAGCGAAACGCCATCTAGCGCCAACAAGGTAATCTTTCATGAATGTTGTACTAACGCCATCTATGCTGTAAGCCAAGAAACAACCACCGACTGTGTTATGTTTGTGTCGTGCAGCGCCATCTATTGCTTACTAAACGAATAACTCTGTCTACTAATACGTATAGTTTTTAAAATTGTTTTGCTGAAATCTAATAGATGGCGTTCAACTTAACTTTTCTTTTGTAGTAATTTATATTTTATATAGATGTCGCTTGTGTTCTTATGTATTTTACATCATAGCATACCAAAATTTTTCAACAATAAACACTGAAACTATTTGATTATTATCGATATAAAATCAAATGAACTACTTATGTTTTCTTTTTTCCTAAAATCGTAATGTAACAATCGGAAGAACGAACCATTCCTCATTTTAACATAATGTTTCTTATTGAGATCAGGCAGAGAGGCACAGTTAAATTGTCGGGACTAATAATATATAATACTTACAATAATATATGCCATCTGGCACTCCCACTAAATATCTAACTGTGAAATTGAAACAATGCTAAATTAATAAGTATAATTATTACCTTACGCTTAGCAAAAACCAGTACTAAGTGTTCACCTATAAAAGCGAATATTGATACACGTTCTATGCTGCGACGTCTATGACATCACTTTTCTGCAACGAACTTTACCATTGGCTGCCCTGCATTTAGCTATTATTTTGCAAATTTACATCCACCTTATTACGTTAGAAATAAAGTCCATTTAAGTCTCATTAAGTTTTACGTTTAGATGCAACAGATATGACTAAATATGGACTCGATTCTATTTAATATTCATTGAAAGGACCGAGTGGTAGCGTCATGCGAACGATCAAACAAAGTTATTGCCAAATATGGACAATATTTGGCGATACTGAGAATACGTATTGATTTATCGGTAAATAAATAGGAGGCATAGTTTGATTCTAAAGTTATTATTTTATTTGGATATAACTAAAAAGTTGTAGTCGCGTCACCGTTTCTTGGTATCGAATGATTTTCCCCTCACTAGCGCTCGATTTTGGTTTCTGGGATTTTCCATTACTGAGATCGCTTTAGCTCGAATTTGTTTCGGAGACCCATACGAATTTGGTTTAGAATTTATGGCACATGTTCCTAATCCAATAATATGAGTAGATCAACAATAATCGACGCTTCATTGTATTTTATATTTATGTACAAGATGAATTTGTTAATATACCTACATGGTCATATACGAAACAATGAGGTACCTACTTATAGAGAAAAATGATGAAAACTAAGTATAACTTAATATCTTACTTTATCTATCTATCTGCTATATGGAATTTTCCTTATCTCTTAAAACTAGCTCACTCAAAGATTTGCTGGAAGTAAATTCAGTCTTGAATTAAGCTCGCCTTTTTGCACAACACTTTAAACGTATTGTTTTTTTATGTTATATGTATTTTATATTTTTGTGTGTAGGTACATTAAAGAACCAAGAATTATTATAAAACCGACAGAATGTATTTGAATTTGAACCGTAGTAGCAAAACCTTCGGATAGTGTAAAATTCCTATTACCTACTTTATTCTACTATTCTTTTTGAAAACAAATCCAATCCATTCCTAAATTCCTTTTTCAAAAATCTCAGTTTGTTATTTTGCAAATTAAGCTGTAAAATCGTTTTAATTCAGAATTGGCTATCCACGCTCACTTAAAAAAGTACAATCTGTATTTATGACTTTGTGTACCTATCTATTTAGTTAAAGCATCCTATGTTCAATTTCTTTCTGCTTTCTGGTGCTTAAAGAATGGAGAGTACTAGCCTTAGTGTGCCTAGAGGCCAGTTTGATGCAAGACCGGGCTTGTGCCTATCTTCAAGAAACTCCATAGTACCTACGATCATTAGGTACGGCGATCTTATTCCCTGGAGCCAATTTCCAATTACACTAAGAAATAAACTGAAACATTCAATATTTATTTAGATTTAAGTATATATGTAGCTATAAGTACCTATATTTATGGTGATAACTTACTAATGTCATAAACAACTAATATATCCAATGCACAGTCTACTACTGTTCATAATAATACTCCGGATTTTATATTAAGACAATACTATAACCCTAAAATAGTACCCAGATGTATAGGTGTAATATATGTATATACATACCTATGTTTATATTTATACAAGCCTTGTCCAATTTAGGTCAAAACACGCTAAAACGGTGTTAGTCTTGCTCATAAATGTTCAGTCTATATATTTTGGGATTTAAACCGGAGATAAGCATGGCAATAATAGTATGCCTATTTACATTTAAAAATAAACGGTCATTTCGACGTAAATTGAAACCTACTATCATAAACATCCTGATAATTTTCTGCATGGCAGCTATTGTTGGTCCTATCTTACAGAACTTGTAATAGTTTTAAAAAAGACCGATGTGGAACTGTATCAGTAGCAATCATTATGTATTTCAAAAACGATCAATTAATTTTCTAATACCAGAGGGCGTTCACACCTTGTAAGAAACATTGGATGTAAAATCATATGTAACTTACTATTACGCGGCGGCCGCGCAGCCTCCGAAGTGGTGGTGGTAACATCGGAATGCCATAACTCAGGCATACCACCTTAACGGTACGAGAGAGCGAGAGGCACACATGCGTTAGAGTGACACGCAACATCGACATGGTTGAACGACCGATCAAATAAGTTTGTACGCTGCTATCGTATACCACGTAGGTTTTATTTCTTCTAAACGTGTCGAGGGCGCATGCTCTATAGTCCGATTTCCAATATGGCGCGTGCAATTTTCCCTACAGGCAGCGGTTGAAATACAACTTTCATCTACAGTAGTTCGTGTGAAGACAATATTTTTCATTAAAAAATAAAGTTTAATTACTGGCCATTGTATTACTTCATAAGTTCGTGTTCCTACATAAATCAAAAGAGCTTTAAAGATTTTAGCATTCGTCTGTTATTGCATATTCTTGTATTTTACTCCTGTCATTTGTATAATTAAAATATGGTTAAATAATATGTTACCTATGTTGCGATAGCACACCTACGGCCGTACCACGTTTAAGCAGTTTTATTTTATTTGAAAGAAACCTCTTTGGCAATGTAAATAAAACTGGTACCACCCCAAGCTTTTGGTAGACCATCATTTATGTCACATGAGCCCAAATTCAAGTTGCTCAAATCTTTTATTTAATTGAATAAAAAGACAATCAATTCAAAATAAGAATAAGGTTGGTGTCTATTTAAAAAAAATGTCATCACGGTGGTCCCCACTCTAAAATTCGTAATAACTCTATTTATTTTCCCACATAGAATAATCTAGAAACGTTACTCCAAATAACATTTTCCTGTCCTGGGCCTATAATTTTGTCAAGTCTCTAACTGTATAGTTGCCAGTATATGTTGGCCTTTAAGTATTTAGCACACGTTACATAGTGTGGTTCAAGATATTCTTGTCATTTCGACCACACAAGTTTTGTCGTGACAGGCGATGTGTCGTGTCCACTACTAAATAGTTTATCTTAATAGTTACGTATGTGGCTATTTTGATTATTGTTATGATTGTTTACTTACTTGATAGTTACTTCTGTTACATAATCGCCCACCTGAAATCGTTAAGCAAAAAGAACGACTTTCAAATACAGCGGTCAACAGACTCCAGAGGGAACATTTTTAGTGTTTAAATAACACTAAAAATGTATGAAGCAAATTAGAATCTGTTGTTTTTACTAGCGATAGGACATTCATCATCATACATAGTTTCGCAATTCATTTAAGTATCTTTCCGTTGTTCATACGGTTGTTTAAACTGGAAAATTATTTGTGCACGTGTTAATACCGCGTCTGCAGCGGCGTTGTTGTTGTTGACTTGTTGTCAATCACTGAATATCTGTATCGAATAAACTGGAATGCCTCATACATTTGCAGCATCCGCATAATGTATGCAAAGCAACTGGACAGATGAATGTCTCAACTGTTCGTTTAGCATTTTGGAATAATGTATGTCTATCAGGTTATTTGTAAACTATAGAATTGGAATTAGAATAATACCTGAATGACCGTTTTTTAAAACGAACATTTCAAAGTATAATTTATTTTAACGTAGGTATATTTTTATAATTAACATTTAATTTATTTTTTGGTGTGCGTAAGGTAGGTATGTATTAAAATAAGGACTCTAAAGAAACGGAAACCGCAGCATTCTTCTTAAAATTATCTGAAAGAATATTGAAACCACAACATCAATATGGTTCAGAAATAAAAAGAAATGAAAGAAAATTATTTAATTAAGCCGCAAATACTACAGAAAAAATCCAAGACACCAACGTGACCATTGAAATTAAATACAAACATAAAGGGATACAAACATGCGCAAACTAAACGTATTATCAAATAAATTGGTAGCCCTACATACATCTTCATAAAAAAGTCGAACTTTCAACACTTTACTTGGGTAATAAAGTGATTTCTAGTTCCAAAGCCTCTGGGATCACTTAAAAAAAGACTAACATCCAATCACGGATCGACCTTCGAGTTACACCGAGGTCGATACAAAACGAGTCATATATTAAAGAGAAATAAAAAAGGCATCGTGCGTGAACAAGGCTCGCGTCGCGTCGGGCCCTTACAAATTTGTACCGCGATGCTCGTAAAAATAAAATATCCCAACTATGGTGCGCCCGGAGGTTTGCTTTCAAAATCGTGCTAAACTGCGCTTTGATTTTATAGAAGTGGCTTTCTTGCAATTTGCATACTAAACTTGATGTCGATATATTATTATGATGTCGTTTCCAGAAAAGTGGTATTAAGTCGTAGGAGTTATTCAGCAGGTAATCGGAAGGTTGGTTCTTAAGACCTGTATGTAGTACGTTCAGATATTAAAAAATTTGATAAAGTTTATGCAGAAGGCTTTTATTATCATAGACATGTATTGGTTAAACTAATTGTTTTCCAACTGTATGTTGTGATTATTGATATAATGTAATGATGGTATCTACTCGAATAACATTGAATTTAAAAAGAGCGTTTGAATTAATAATCTTCAATTTGTAGCTCTGTCAGTTCCATATAATATTGGGAACCAATCATAATCTTCTATTTATCAAAACGTCGATGTCTCAACCAATAGCAAGTTCTCAGTAGAAAAACAAATGGTCTTGGTGTATTGGAAAGGGTATAGTTTTTAGTTGTCAAACAAACATCATGTTGCTATGGTTACCTATTCAAATAAATATGGCGCGTAACGGAAAAATGTGACGCGTAACGAAAAAATATTCCACTAAATTTTTTTCCAACCCCGATAAAGAAGTTTCACTTCAAAAATCGCAATGCCTATATGCTTATAATATAGCTTAAGTTAAGCTGTGGTAGCCTAGCTATGTGACCTGTGGACTGCGATGTTAAATGTTTCGAGTTCAAATCCAAGGCACACACCACTGACTTTTCGGAAGTTATGTGCCTATTTATGCACATGCTCAAACGGTGAAGGAAAACATCGTGAGGAAACCAGCATGTTTGAGAGATTTTCTCGATGGCATGTAATGTCTGCCAACCCGCAGTAGGCTAGCGTGGTGGACTATAGCCTAATCCCTCTCAAATGAGAGATGACCTGTGCCCACCAGTGGGACAATAATTAATAGGGTTGATGATGAAATCGGACGTCGGAAATCCGTGTTTCTTAAGAATATACAACAATCAAAACATACATTTGCATGTTTTGATTTAAAAGATCATGTAGCTTGCGTTATTAAAAAAAATGCAGTCGAATTGATAACCTCCTCCTTTTGGGAGTCGGTTAAAAACAAAAACAATGCCCAAAATAGTCTGTGATGTCAATGATACACCAAAATTATATATCTACGTACTATGCCGGCTCGATCTGCCGATTCTTTTCAAAAGCTTCGATTTGTAATTACAAGTGCGGCGCGAACAAAGAATGAGACCACATCTCGATATTAAGTTCGAATCAAAAAGGAGAAACCAATAAATAATAAACTTTACGGCACCGACATAAGAACTATTCGATGTGAATTAAGGTTTAAATTAGTTTGTAGTTCTTCTGACAAAAGGATCGAAATAAAATCCCATGGTGTGTTATTATCAGATATTTTAAGGACCCTATTATAAATTTAATAATGGATTCGATTGAAAGGTATATTGTACTGTAACCTTATTATATAAATTATGTCTTACAGGCCTATATTAAGGTACTATAATCTAAAAAAGCACTATTTAAAAAGGAATACAGAAAGGCAAGTTAATTGTAAAAAGAAACTTTACGGGTATCCTAGGACCCGTTCAGAAATTTTAGTTATTATGGAGTGCGATAACATATATAGAAACGTATTAAAATAAAAATATTAAACTGCGTTGACTTCAATGAATTGGGATGAAGAATGAACAATTACTTAATTAGTTTTATTAAAATTGGTCCTTTCAGAAAACTCGAAGCTTCATCGGCTGAAAATATAAGTAGGTAGCTATATCGTTTATCATATTTAGATGCAAATGTAAAAAGAACTTTATGACTAAAGATGGATTAGAGTATCCAACTTTAGTTATAAAAGATTTAGAATAACACTACAGTTACCTATCTTTAAATTATAATGCAAAATTTAAGAAAAAAATCCATTTGCTTGCAAATACATAGCTTTACTGATCTATATATACCAATCACGATATTTAAGTACCTAAGTATAACTGTATATAGTTCCTCGAACCACATTTTAATAACCTACACGATATTTGTTAAACTCACAACGAAAACTCCTAACTAACAACCAAGGCCAGCCTCGAAATCTTCTCACTAGATTTTACCGTGCCAGCAAAGAAGAGGAATGTAGGAAAATTTCAACACACAAAGTTGTTTGTGTCAGTTGTTGGAATACAGGGGGAACTAACACTATAATGGCGGGCGGCGCGTGCGTCGACTAACTAACCCAACACGCTCACGTCAAACAACTAAGGAATTTCACTCGTATATGAGAAACAAAGATGAGGCTTTTTAGTGTATGCTGCCTAATTGAACCAGTAATGAGCTAGGATAGGGTAGCTCCAATGCAGGTGCACGCTACAAGGATTCTTGATGACATTCAGTATAACATATTTACAGGATGAAGCTAAAATATTAGACCTCTCATGACTACTAAGAATCAGTACCAGGAATGGAACAACCGCGTTTAAAGTTTGATGAGGCGGTTACCTAGACATAGTTCTATTCAAATTTGAATATAAAAGTGTGTGGATGGAGGAACTTTCTTTAACAGAAAAAGAACCGCCACTTAACCGTAACCTGTCCCACTGGGTGACCCCGGTTTGCGTAGGTTGATAAGAAGTTGATATACATTTTTATTATATTTTAACTCGTAGTAAACAGTTAGTATTTTACAAGAATACGGAATATTTTCATGAATAATGACATGGAATTCTGTTTGGGAGATGTAAGAGCTTTTTTTACAACGACGATAACAAATAAGCTTACGGTCCGCCTGAACGATATTCCTAAGTCTTATACCTAATCAGTTGGTTAGCGATTTCATTTAGATGTAAGTCACAGGTCTTTGTGTTGTGTTTTCATCGTTTAAAATCTAGTTGGTCAGACTGCAGATAGTATCCAAAACGTATTTTAGGCGTATACTTTATTCAATAGCGTACTTGTATAAGAATGACTGTATACTCTCTGTATATTTCTATTGTGGTTTTGTCTTCCAGTCGTGATGTCCATTAATTGCTTTTTTCCCCTGACATGTAAAACTTAATTGTTTCTAGTTTTTACTAGTTTTCGGGACTTTTGTTTTGTACTCTAAAAATAAATATATCCGGGCATTATGACACGGTGCCGATTAGAGATTTAGTTCCGAGCTAAGGAACGAGGTTTGTGTTGCGAGTAGAACGACTAGATTGTTAATACAGTGCATAGTTTTTTTTGTAAAGTCCATGATCAACACACAAACCATTGCTACTAGATTAAAATACTTACCGCGGAAGGCAGTCATTAATACCGATACGCTTACGACGACAAGATAAAGGTCTCATAAACAGTTTCTACACAGGATCTTAAGGATCTTTAAAAATATGAATATTGGAGCTCCATACATACAGATATAATCCTTTAGAATCCCATTTACATTTCTAATAATATAGTGTCCCCATTTCTTAATATCTGCAATTGAAAATCTGATGAAACTTTGATGATGTCGATTGGCCTTAAGACTTTTTTAAGAAATAATGTTCGGTGCTAATGAAGCTCATCTTCAATCAGAACCAATAGCAATTACGTTTACATAAGACAGCTAAGTTTATGGTGATCCCGTCATCGTTAAGCCGTGCCAAAGATTCGTTGTATTGTGCGATCTCGGCAGTTACAAATTCTGTGAGTTGCCAACCCTCCAATATACTAGTCCCAATGAAACTTATGGCATGAAGCGCAATGTGCTGGCCGTTAAAGTCAAAGTCAAAGTCAAAGTAAAAGTATAATTTATTTAAAGTAGGCTACTTACTTCCTAAATACTCAAACGCCCTCAAATATAGTAGGTACTCTCACGTTATAAGATAGTAAAAAGGGCAGGCTTAAAATTAAGTAGAATTTAAATATTTGACCGTCTTCGATTTGCGTGGTAACATGGTAACGTGGTAACACTTCATACAAATCGACAAGTAAGTAACCCATGTATAAATTGATTACAAAATTACAAGCTTGGCAGTCTTCAGAGCTGATTAAGCAGCCGTCAGTCGGCAGGTCGAGCATCGTTTCGAGATTGAGTCGATGTGGTGTCTAATCTTCAGAATGCTCTGTTTAGTCTTATTTCGAGTCGTGAGCGTCGAGAGAGCGAGATGCGCCGATACAGAAGGCACGACGGCGCGGCGGCGGCGGCGCTCGGCCACGACCGAAGATATCGCGTCTATCTGACGTTTGCGCAGTCCTTCATTTTTAATTTTGATATACAGCCTTTATTGTGGTCGATGCGTCGATATTTTGAACACAGATAGAGGTAACTTCAAATCGTAAACCAATCTTCTACTGGTCAGTTTTTATTTGAGTGCCATATAACCTTTATCTCATGTTAACGTTACGGTTGTCTGTATTTTTCCGTAACTGCCGACGTCTACTGCACCTCTTAATCCTGTCACTAAATAACGTTTTAGATCAAAATGTTTTGTTTAGGTGTTTACGGCGTTTTCTTATATTCGGATGGTATCTTCTTGTTTATACACATATATTAAATATACATATAGCATAAATAAATACAAGATCCTCAACTTAGTTCAAAAGAAAATTTGTATGTCTTAAGAAAATTTTACGAAGCATTATGATACTTCGTAAAATTTTCTTAAGACGTAAATATGTAGTGTCATTATGGATTTATGCAATATAATGAAGTAATTTGCCTGTATCTATAGCAAAGGATAGAAAGTGAAACATCGAACAGGTTCTCATAGTAGGGCTTGTACGACCATGAACTTCCTGTGTGTTATTGTGTGTATCCGTCATAAACTCGGCCCGCGGTAGACCGCCACCTTAGTTGACTAAAACAGTTGCATCTATCGGAAATAACACTTTAACACCTAAGGCAAAAGGTTGTGTTTCAAAAACAATATGTAAACCGCCACCTTTGTGGAAAGTAGTAGCAAATAAGACTTTAATATCAAATTAATAAAGTCGTTGATCAACAACAACATCATTCCTTAAAAAATATATACTACTGGTTAAATAAAAACTGTAACAACAGTATTTTATAAAACTCATTATGATAATTATAATTATTGTCGTGGAAATCATGAAACAACGAGTTAAAAACCAATAAACTGTAAAATATTATCCCTTAATTTATAAGTAGAAGGAAACCATTCGACCTTATACTCTATGCCAAGGAATATAGATTTATAAAACTATATTTATGCAAATCAAGTGGTTACGAAGCGGTATTCCGCGTAGCCGACATTTATACACAAGTATAAATATTCAGCTATCACTTAGCCTATGCAAATATGCAGGACATCGGCTCGTAATCCACTGTGACGTAATGCCAGTCACGTATCAAATGATATAATATTTCGCTCATCAACAAGTGACGCATTCCGTACCGGGTCCGATTTAAAACTGTTCGTTCGGTTCTCGTTACACGGCGATTTGAATAGAAACGAGGATTTCACGTACTGTTTTGCATGTCTGAGTGCTTGTCGCGAAATCGGTTCAGGCGCCAACGCTCGAACGGGCTTGTTAAATTATTTAAATTCGGCGGGTCATATTCAAATAATTACAAGGATGTTGGTATTTTTACAGAAAATATCAAAATGTGTTTACTAAAAAACTGTTTAGGGTAGGTACCTCATATGTATACGCGTAGTTAAGTCAGTGTTTTCATTCGGACGAAGTGATAAGCTGGACCGACGCTCATATTAATATTTCTAAGATAACTGCAGTATTATTAGACTATATTCTCCGTCTCCAATACATAACGTAAACGACTCATTACAAAATATATCTACAAAACGTCTACCTACATATTATTTTGGCGCTGCCATTGGCCGGTTTTGAGATGTTCAACCAATCAGGATCAACGAACATGGAAAATTTGGAACGTGATACCGTTTATACCGTGAAAAGAAATTACACGCTATTAAAGGAGTCAAATAATCGAATCAAACGTATAAATTTTATATTTTAACGTCTACTGTCACAGCATTTATGGTCGGAGAAAATATAAATCACTCCAATTTATAGCTTTCAAGAATTGGTTAATTACAAATATTGTCGTTATTTTTATTGCTCGATACATTTTTTCTTTATTTAATTTATGGTGCCATGAAAAAAAATGCAGATACACAATAATGACATTGTACATTAGTAGTACAAGTGTTTGTACAATCACCAGCACTTGTGGTAGACTACGGATCGACCGGTGATCAACCGCCTGGTGATCTGTTCACTAACGCCATATCTATCGTTACTTTAACGTGATACATAAGTACAGCTAAAAATTCATTACAACATCGCGAGCGGTAGTCGGCAAGCCTTATCCAGTGGCGCCTTTATCGAGCGCCTAAATTATTTGAATCTATTTAAAATATATTATTCCCGATAACGTGCTGATAGGTCTGGCATCGATGTATAGATGATAAGCGACGTTTTAGTCCATCTCATATCGATATACAAACACTGCTCCCGTCCATGCTTGTATTGCAAACAGAATCGAGAAATAAACAACGGTATGATAGGTAACGGCGTATACAGAAATCGATGATTTTTATCAGTTTCTGATATTGAAATCGATGTTTACTGCGCCGTATGTATAGGTAACTATTCTCGGAATTCGATCGTAAAACGGAATGATTGGTCGGAACGGGAATCTGATGCATTATTGTGAGTAAAATGTCCGTAACATAAACACGTTTGGATTTTAATTTTGCCTTTAACGACGTGATTAGGGTCATTGAGTAAGGCTTTAAAATTCTCGAAATAAATCAAATAATTACGATTAAACTGAATGTCTTTACTTGATAAACTGGTGTAGGTAAGAAAGGTAGGTAGGGCATGACTTTAAATGTTATGTGCAGGCATATAAAATGTTCCTCGTCAAACATGACATTACATGGAGTTACAATTTTATTAATAAGTCTTTTGCAGTGTCCTTAATTTTTCTTTAGGCCCGCATGCTATGCAGCGCGAATCACTGGTTATACACGCGTCTACAACTGTTCGGTTCCACAAGAGACACGCAAAATACTCGCGGAATACGCAAACATCACTTAAGATGCCAATACTGTGCTAATAAAACTCGCGAACTACACTGTACGTATGTGCGCGGTTTTGGTCCCACCTTTACGTACCAAACTAGAATTACACCATGCACAAGTCATTAGGCGGTTACTTAAAACATTCCTACATACACAAACTAATACGATATTAATAGCGGGGATTAGTTTGACTGGTTCTCAACTAAAACCCGTCATTTATATTAAATCATAATCAGAGTCGGATTGTTGTTGAATCACAAAGTTCGTTTCCGTTAAGTTGTTTGTTACGATCAGGTTTATGAACTAAACCGAAGAGTTACCAACTTTCCAAATTCTCTGCAAATTGACCTAGGTGTAAAACGACTAGTTAGTGAGCGCAGATCTGAGTGTGTTTGTGCGATCGCACGCATTTGTGTGTGTTTGTGTATCGGCATACCACCTATTAGTGAAAAGCTTTAGTCTACCGAAATAGTACACTTTACCTATTGGAAAACGAAATTAATGCACAGTCACACTTATAATAAATATAGAATAGTGGGATGAAATTAATGTCGATGTTTTCAATAGACACCGAAGCTTAATGGGGAAGCATTTATAAAGCACCTAATAGAGACGTGCCCGTCTCTATTAGGTGCTTTATAAGATGGCGATACTTAAATAAGAAAATTAAGAAACTATCGAGCATGTATCACGGCAGTTGTAGGCAGAGGGGTACTGATTTGCTGCCACATTTTGCCTGATCTAGGACCACTGAGGTCCGCACCTGTTGCAATTTCTTCCCGATTCCTTGGATTCGAATACAGGCCCTCACGCTCAGCATCCGCACTTATGAACACTGAATTAGCTCGTACTTGACTTTAAGTGTCTAACTCGTGTTCCTTAAACAGGAGATATATAAATATAATAGAAATAGTCAAATCATCTATTTTGCATACAAAAATTGTGAGCATGTACAGTTGTTATCCAACTGGCGCATGCGATTGTCGCGCGCTTCATAGAAATACCAGGCGTAATCACTTCGCAGTATCGGAGAAAACTCGATGGCGTCGTGTTAAAACAATTTTACACGTTCTAAGCATCGGATGGCACAAAACCCGTTTTGTACGAACCCTCTTTATTAGGACCTGTTGCTACGTTTAGGAACTAGAAAACTGATTTAGTTTCCCGTACGCAATAATGTGGACATATTCTTTCCGTCCAGTTTTGGAGTCACGCTAATGTAACCGCTAAATCACTAATGCGTATCGATTAAATCGGCTTGTGTTTAAACAAATGTAAAAAAATTTCAATGGTGTTTTAGCTTTTTTAATATGTTCATACAAATTGTTTCTTAACTTTGTTTTTTTAGGCCTTATTTCCTGCTGAGGAAGTTCTGTTAAATAGGTTTGCTTTTGAATGTAGATTAAAACGTTTCTCACTCATAAACACTCTTTTGATGACAAAAATATTGTGGCCGAAACAAGTATTTCGTGACCGTTTGCATATTCGTGCATAAAACATTTATTTGAGATTAGGTACATTTGTATGTTGATCATTCGCAGAATTTAAGAGATTCGGTATAAAATGCTAGGAATCGCAAAAATGTATTCATAATTTGAAAGTCACGCCCCAAGCCAAGCTTACATTATCAACGTGGATCGTTCGCATGTGGAATCACTTATAATGGCGATAATGATAGGTGCACATTTTGGCACGGGCCTAATTTCAACGGGTTTTATTTAAAAATCTGTAATTTACCGCACGCATTTGTATTGCAAAAATGTTGACCCGATTGACCATGTAGGTGGAGTGTTGATGGTGTTAACATGGTGTGGTGTGGCTCCTACGCGAACTGTGATGAAAGTTTGTCACTTCTATATTTTGTATTTCGACATCTCTGCGTCAGTTCGCTTGTGGAATTTAAACTTAATAAATTAATAAGTATCTTGTCATAGTGTTTATTGGTTGGTAATGGAATACGTACTTATGCCATTCCCCCGGTCACCTTGAAACTTGAGTTATTTGGTTCGCGTCCACTAAATATTTTTACAAAAACCCCGACAGCACAATGTTTTGTATTCACTTTTAATAGTTATGTAAATTGCAAATACTTACATTAACTGTTTTCCTCCACTCTCTACTGTAAAGTAATATAAGAAAGAGCACATTACGTAAAATAAATAATTCCTACGTAAGTATTTTTGCATACACACAGGCACACAGGCACAAAATACGGAATGGCCACTCTTTGTCCTTCCCTAACGTCAAATACGTCACGTGTACAAACGGAGACTTCATTAGCAACGATATTTTTCTGATTATGTGATATCTATAGAATAATAATACCTACAGTACAGTATGGGCAGTCTCCATCCCTACTGTGAGATAGCTCTGAGTAACTGCAGTTCATCGTATAAATCAGAGTGTGTGGAAACGGCATCTTACATAGATTTGAAGTAGGTTTTGAATATGTTCTATGCAAAAAATTCGAGAATCGAGACTAAACTTTTATTTTGTTTCGGCACATAAAAAAACATAAATTAAAGTATTCAATGCGTATTTCATTGCAATGTATTTGCGTGTTATTAGGCGCTAACTTAAAAATTATTCTCGTTTTCTGTTGTAGTTTTTTTGTTTGGCGAATTTTGTCAAATTTATTTTGACAAATTAATGTATGAAGGACAGAATAAAAATGAATGATTAAACTCAAACTACTCCCTCTTACTAAACTAAATCTCTTAGAGAAAATCGAAGACCTTCCTTCTTCGGTTAATAAGTTACAACATAACGTTTGCATTGTCGCCTCCTTGTCTGCCTATCGGGCTAACAATATTGTAAACAACATTTCGTTATCACTGTTCAACAACTATGAGTGGTATTTGTCGTAATCAAAAAGATTTATATATACATACTTTTTCATAAATAACTACATTTCCTTATTAGTGAAGTGGTCACAAATACGGCCGCTGTGAAGTCTTTAATTTAGTTCTCACTTTGGCACTTGGCTCCCTAATTTGTGCGCTGTTGATAAGCGAAATAGGCTTATATAGAGAACGAACATAGCACTGTGACTTCTTATCACCGATACGTCTTCCCAACCCTTCAGGCATGCACACTTGATGATTCTTATAATAATATTTTATAAACAGTAATCGTTTTCCTAACATAGTGCCAATTCGTCTGTCATTGCCTGCCAACGTAACGTAGATTAAAAACATTTTGTCGTATCTATGATAATTTTACATTTTATCACGTATCTATAGGATACGAAAACTTTGGAAATTTGGCGGGAAATATTTTGACACATAATTGACAGCAATTGCTCTCAATCAGATTTCCCGCCAATTTTCTGACAGTCGAAGCAAGTTGTGTAGTTCTTTAATACAAACAAATATGGCCGACCGCTATACTACTTGAAAGCACTGTGTGTTTTAATATTCTACCGTTTATCAGTTTACCCACTTAGTTATCCGTGTCAACGACACATAATCTTAGCCTGCTATCATTATCTAGTTAACTCATACATTAAATTATATTTTGGGTCATTATGTACTGTTTACTTTGGAGTAAGCTTACGTTGAGTTGCATATGCCTTAAGATTTATTTTAAGTTTTATTAAGTCAACAATTTTATCGTTTGTAATAACAAATGGAATTTATCGATTGCCAACATATCGACATTTTTTAAAAAGGTTAATTTTCATACTGCTACTAAAAAATTATACAGCTGTACCAGGAAGCTGAATCTATGTTATACACATAAGGATAAATAGTAGTTTTATTATTTCAAGAGTTAAACACTATAAAAGACGTGGTAAAGGGATCTGGAATCCGCTGGATGCGGGTGGCGCAAGACAGGTCTTCGTGGAAATCTTTGGGGGGAGGCTTATGTCCAGCAGTGGACGTGACTTAGTAAAAATATTATGAGGATGAAACACTTTACAATTAGAGATCTGGCGAGATCAACATTCAAAATTCAAAAAAATTCAAAATGTTTTATTCAAGAAATTAGTTACAACAAATGGGTGATTGTGATTGGGGACTCCTTTTAAGCAAATTTTTGCCTGTGTTAGGAGGCCCCGCTCTTCCATAGCGAAATAATTATAACAGTAACAAATATTAAACTAGTTATTAAATTATTATTAATTTAAACAAGATTGTGTGTGTGTTTGTGTGTGTGTGTATTTGTGTGTGTGTGTGTGTGTGTGTGAGTGAGTGTGTGTGTGTGTGTGAACGGATGTGTGTGTGAGTGAATGCTTGTATTTGCTTTTTAATTGACATTTTTGTGAGATAGTTAGATGTTAAAGAGTGAATAGTTGAGTAACATAATGTTATTAAGTATCTTGCTATTTAATGTGTTGTAGAAGTGCCTCAGTCTCTTCATACGTGAGTTTTTTTATCCAATTTGTTACGGTTTTCTTACAATCATACGTAGTTTTTGTGTATATGTATATTTTTTTGTTTACCTTGTTGTATAGTTCGGCTGAGCGTTTATTGAATTGTCTGCATGCAAACACGGTTTTAGACTGGGGAACTGGAGCTACCAAGTCTTTCCTTCTTTTCCTTAATTTTTGCATATCCAGTGGTAGGGTTTTATGTTTTTTCAAGACAGTTTGTATGATGTACAACTTTCTTATCGAGAGTATATTGCTGATAGTATAAAGGCTATTTGTAGGGTATAATATGTTTTTGAAATACATGATTTTAATAAGAGCACGCTGGGCGCGCTCTAAGTGTAGAAGTTTGGTTTTAGTTGCACCTCCCCAAACCGTGATACAATACAATAAAACCGATTGCACCAGAGCCAAATATACCTCATTCAGGATGTTTCTAGTAGATTCTCGCTTTGTGATTATATCTTTTGGAGCAATGTGACGCAGTGATTTAAATATCCAGCTTAGTCTCCTAACTCTATTTGTAACCTGTTCTAGATGCTGGTACCATGTTAGACGTTGATCAATTATGACTCCCAGGTACTTAATTTGCGAAATTTTGGAAATACATAGACAGGCACAACTTTTATTTCTTGGATCTCCGCAAACATGTATTTTTATGTTAAAATCGTCACTTGGTTGTGTCCTGTTACTCACGCTAAAGCATACGTAATTGGTCTTGGATGTGTTAAGCGTGAGGAGGTTGTTATTGAGCCAGCTGGCAACTTGGGCCATACCTATCTCTGTTTTTAATTTACGTCGTGCCGTGAATTCCCAGTAAACACAACAGAAGTGTCATCGGCATAAGAGAAGACTTTTGAATTTTCGATTTTTATGTTGCATAGGTCATTTATATACAAAAGAAAGAGGGTAGGACCCAGTATGCTTCCCTGTGGGACACCATATGTCACTTCCACTTCTTTACTGATGTATTCCTCCACCTTCACCCTCTGCCTCCTACTGGAGAGGTAGTCTTTGAATAATTTCAGAGGGATATCTCTAACTCCTACATTTTCGAGTTTGTTTACAAGGTTTGGGACAGAGACGGTGTCAAATGCTTTTTTAAGGTCTAGAAAGACCGCTAAGCATTTACTCCCAGCATCAAGGTGTTCAGTTACGAGGGAACTTAGAGCTGAAACCGCATCCTCCGTTGATAATCCTTGCCTGAAGCCAAACTGTTGGTTTGATAGTAAATTGAACTTATTTAAGTATCGAGTTAATCTAACATTAAGCAGTTTTTCAATTATTTTAGATATTGACGGAAGAATAGAGATAGGTCTGTAGTTATTGACATCGTCTCTGTCCCCACCCTTGTGTACTGGAGTTATAATTGATTGCTTCAGCAGCTCAGGGAAAATGCCTTTTTGAAAACAAAGGTTCGCAAGATGGGTTATAATGGGAACTATATCGTATCGGGCAGACTTTAGAAATTTTGTAGACACCTTGTCCCAACCCGGGGCACTGTCAGATTTTAAGCCCATCAATATTAGATCAACTTCATGAGGATCAGTGTCCAGGAGCATCTGTGCAGGTTTGTTGGCAGCTTGTTTATTATAAGTACTTGGCACTATTTGCTGAGCTAAAAGTTTACCAACGTTGGCAAAATGATTATTGACAAAATTTACTGATTCTAGAGGCGATGTCCTAATATCTAGCAGCTTGGTGTTACGATTTTTAATTTTATTAGAATAAGTTAAGTTTTTTATATTTATCCGGAGAAGCTTAGTATTACCGACTGATTTCACTAGTAAGTCCCTTTCATATTTACGATTTAATTTTTTTATAAGCGAGTTACAATGGTTTCTATATCTTGTATAGGTTATTTTTAAGGTTTCGTTATGTGGATTAAGTCTGGATTGTTTCTGTAATTTATTACGATTTCTTATGCAACGCAAAATGCCTGTGGAGATCCACGGTTTTATTATTTTACATCCACGTTTAACTTTTATGTAAACGGCGCTAATTACAAACCCACTAGGTACTACGGTCAATCAAAATAAATAAATACTTTTGAGTAGGTACCTACTTATTACGAGTAGATAAGATACATTAATGACTCCCAAGGAATGCTCTGAGTCGGTTTTTTTTTATTAAAGAAATAATTACGAAATATAAAAACCAATTGAATAAAACACATTTAGGTACACTTAATAAAAAACCTATTTTAAAGACAAATGAATTCAAGTAATAAACTTGCAGTTACATAGAAAACTTACTACTCAACCGATAAGTATCCATCTAGGGAACGCGGAGTGTTCCAAGAAAAGGTTCCGGCGGAGGCTGCGCCGGCGCCTGTAAGAGACAGCAGTATTCATCTCACGTATGCGCGAGCAGGACAAAAAGTCAAGTGGATTACCTTCGCGACTAGTCTCGTACATTAATGTTATTTAAGCACTGTAATGGTTTTTTGTTTCGGTGTACTAATGCACTTTACAAATGTTTATGTAATTCTTTCGTCCGTGAATATTTTCGTCTTGTTTTCATCGCTCAGAAATATGTGTTGCTAACCATACTTCAGACAAATATATTGAGGTTCTACTTAAAGGTATCTCTTGTTAAGCATAACCTAACAATGCCAAGAAAAAAAAAAGACTTGATCCTCTTTAATTCAACAAACAATATGTTTTTTCACACAGAAATCAACTTTTTTTTAATGATAGGAAATGGAACTTATTACTTATATCGTAATTAGAGAACAAAGTTACATTAACATCATCAGTGATTGAATGGAGTCTGAATCAGGACTGACGAGAACATCTTAAAAAATCATTATGTAGAAAACCAAAAGTTGACAATATGTAGTCTCGATAGAATTTCAACATTGTCTAGAAATTGAAATACTGATATCAAGCAACAGCTAGCACAACAGGGCAGTTAAAAAAAGGTAGAATTATTATGAAGTCTTGTTGTCTTCATTGATTAAATTACGTGCGGTGCTTGTTTCTTATAATGACGTCAGCCTTCTTCCCACGTGCCAACAAATTTGCCGTTTGGTCCAAACTTACATGCATTTACCTCAAGTGGTTGACATAAAAATAATCAAATTAGCACCGTATTCCAAATTAATGAAGTACAAAATGCATCAGCTATTGTTAATCAGTAGTAAGTTTCAAGCAACAAGGCACGCGTCGATTGCAACACCGTGGAGCGGCTGACGACGTAATTCCATTTTCAAAACGGTACATCAACTTGTATTGCACAAAAACGTACCTTCATTCTATAATGGTAAAGCCCATATTACGATGCAACTTCGAGACGAAAACTAGACGCGATGATCGCCCAGTGACACCGTCAACCTACATGGTATTAGGCAACTGCATCATCAACCGACTGAATACAAAAGCTTCGTAGCCGACGAAAAGCGTTCATGTCTTACGACTTTTTGATATGGTCCGGTAATATGACATTGCAACGGTGGACCGTAGGTGTATTTATTCAATATTTAAAGGCTTTTTGACTGAGCGGGGGCGATAGTTTGATAATGCAACTGTGTCAAAGGCTGCTTCTATGGGCTATAAAGATACATCCGGTCTTTAGATCGCCAAACGAGACATTAATGAGCCTTATACAATTTTAACAGGTGTGGATCGGAAGCACCGTGTTTGCGGTACGTAGGCAGGCAACTTTCTGTGGCGTCAACTCGATCTGACAGTATTTCTCCCTGAGGCCATCTGTTTATATAACGGAACTTCAGAAGATATCTCGCGCTAGTTGTAGGAGACCAAGACCTCCCAAAAAGACTTACTGTGCTTAGATGGTGTGAGTTCGAGTGCCTTGTCACCTTGTATTGTTTGATTAAAATGTCCTACTTTGAGTTTCTTTTGGTGTGATTTACACCCAGGCGCATTGAAGACATTTCAGGTATGTAAATTACAAGAAAATGCTTCATTCAAAAACCATTGAAAAGGGTTTGTAGAGACATTTTTTTTTCACATTACCTATGTCATGGTTTACGCAGTGGCTGGCGATTACATACAGACTGACAGACCTGTAGATACTAGAGTCTCGTTTCGGCTCGTCTCGCCTGGAGTCTTTGATTAGACCAGACTCGGGTTTGGCCTGGTACTCAAGCCAAAGAGTCCTCTAAATACCTTAGTCGCTGATACAGACAGACAGGTACGATTGTTAACGCAACTAATTTAGCAGACGTTGAGGATATCGTTAGTTGTCTAGAAAGGAAATGATTATTCAATGTCCTACTAATAGGAAACGAGCACGACCATTTGACTCGTTTTCCCAGAATTCGCAAATATCAATTCGATCAACTTAACGATAAAGCACGTCGCTTCTTAGGTTGTCGGCTGTTTGTAAATAAAAATTATTGAGATTCTAGACCGCAAACTCAAAAACTATTTGAAAACCAAGTACTAATAATATAATTTTGTCGGTCTTACCTTAAAGTCGCACAGTCCTACTATTAGACTTGATGTCGTCTTTTCCATGTACATAAACAATATATAATTATGTTTTAGTGTTATAATTGTAGTACCATTAATGTGACGTTTTCCTAAGACATTTTCTCGACGTTATGTAAAGTCAACCAACCCGCATGACATGAGCGGAGACCAGTGCCCAGCATTGAGACGGTAAATTATGAACGTGATTTTATATATATAGAGAGATATTTATATACATTGCAGTCAGACTGCCCAGAGCTGAAAACCATTGAAACAATTTACGTAATCTCCCCGGATCCCATTATACATTTGAATTTCATTCACCCGCATAAGGACTCACCTAAATCAAGCCCAAAATCCCTCATTTTTCCTCATTGAAGCCAAGGTTCAAACCGAATCCGGTAGTATTGAAGTGTCAACGGGTCAGATGTATGGACCCCGATGGAGGTACACAATGAAGCGTGAACGAGTATAACTAAGTATAAAGTTTGGAGTGTAACGTAGCGGGCACACTTTCGACCTGCGTGGGCGCAAGGCGGTGTCCAATTCAAAGCAGGAAGCGTTTTAGGCTTATACTTTTTTATGAAAACCTCTTCCAAATATGAAGTCCTGGTAGTTTAGTTTGCATGTCACCAAATAGTTTTTAAGGTATTGTACCTGCATGTTTCAGTGCAGTGATATATAGTTTTCACTTACATATTTACGCCGGCGCGGCGCCGCCCGCCGCCGCTAAGGACCAGAGACAATAAATACAATAAGTGTATTGCTAATCGTATATATTTTCGAGAAGATTACCATTTATTTCAGTTTGACATTAACCTTTAGTACATACCTACCACGAGTTCATTATTACTTACCAAGAACAAAATCTGACATTAATTATTAATAGACCAGTCAATTTAGTTTTACAAACACTCATAACTCCACATTTGTACCACACGTAAACATAATCCCTATATAGAAGGGTCGAGGAGAGGGGGGGGGGGCTGGATTATAAATTTTCTAAAGAAAGTATCACGTGGGCCGCGGCGCGTGCCTTGTCACAAAATGAACAACAAATAAAGGTATTACATCAAAATATATGAGGAAATGGTCATGTTTCGATATTGTGTATTGTTGGCGATAATGTTCAGTTAATATTTTCAGATTATGGATGCAATGTTACACTGTGTTCGTTGATACTATGAGACACTCATGTAGCATATCTATTTACAAAAATTACAGGAACTTCACTTAATACGTCTCATCCATGGCCCGCCCTTTATTACAAGAGACCTAAAAAATACTGAAGAAATATGCTGAGGAAGGCAGTCGCGATGGTTTGTAGTTAAATAAGTTGGTTTAAGTTAATTAAGTTGGTTTGTATAGGCTTCATGAACGCAAAAAGTTCCTCACTGATTGAACCCTAGTTGTATGACTGGTATGCCTGGAAACACATGGAGCTTTACTCAAAGAGTTTAGTCAAATCCCTAAATGTGACGAAAAAAATATAAATTACGAATTTAACGAAATCTTGGAATTACTGGGACATTTGAACCCACTTTTAAACGGACATTTAATCATTTAGACCAATGAAGCCCTATTGTGTTTAACGTACCTAAGTCTTATACTTTAATCTTTATGTATTTAGTTCGCAGAAGTCAAATAAATGAAACGTTCATTGTAATTCGATCACTCAAAGCGTACATATTGAACGCACTTTGCTTCAACGATAATATTTATACTTATTACTATGTCGTAATCGTATGCAAACAAAATCGTGTTTATTCTCCTTGGCCCAATAAACGTTGATGTTTCCTATTGATATCCCAAATATTCACCATTTATTTACAAAGACACCCTTGTGTGTGTCCCTGGAGATACGCACTGATAAATGACCTTGAGTTGATATTATTTTGAGGTAAAACTAACATTTATCTGCCTGCCGATAAATGTAGTATCTTCTTAAAATAATATTACCCACAATCTCGCCTGTCGCCTGTAGGAGATGAGCCCAAGATCGAGCGCCCCGTGGCGTACACTAGGAGGCCGAACTCCAGCAGTGGATGAATATAGACTGATGATGACGCCTTAATTTACAACCACATTTCCCCGGTATGATTTAGGTCTCATGTAATAGAGGGTGCGCCTATTGCCGTTAACCGGCCACTATACCAATAGGGTAGTAAAATGTGGTACTTATTTTCCTAAATTGTCATTATAATCGAAGTGTATTTTGATAGGGCTATTTTAACTAAGCCACTATATAAATATTAAACACATTTGCGTTTTAACTTTTCAAGTTGTTTGTGGGACATTATTATTATACCTACAATAGTTATTATTTCAAGCTTTTAAATTCGATTACTTCGCTGGAATTACCGCAAACGACTGCTAAATTATTTCTACATAAAAATTATAAGGCATTAACGCTAAGAAAAAGTGTATTCGCTTTTATAAATACACACAACGTTATCTGAAATATAATTTCAATACGTTTAGCTTACAGTATCATATTAAAAGCAAACTTATCTAAATGATTCCTTGAAAAAACATCTACCATCTATGTGTAAAACTATCCGTCTAATATATCGTGTTGAATTTATAAACAAATCTCGCTAAACCGGAATAATCCAAAAACCTGTACAGCTAAATAACAGATAATAAAATCTGTACCGAACTGGTAATTGGTGTCTCCACCTTACCGCTAATAAAATAGGACACGGGAAACTTTAAGGTCACAACGGCTTAAGTAAATATCATATTGACACAGAACTGAGATTTTTTTGGTGCTTTAAACATACAAGTTATCGATATTGAGTCCTTGTATAGCTTTATTAAGCGAATATTACTCAAAAACAACAGGTAACATACCTAGTATTAATTAACGACGTACCTACGGTGTATTTTTCGTTAATTACATACATTAATAACAAGCTATTATATTGAAACACTTTGACATTAACTGCCTAGTGCCTACGCAAAGAAGCATCCATTGATAGACACTTAATAAGTAATTACAAAACGTCTATCAATAGACGTACAGGGCTTTGAAAAATAATTACCCTTTTAAAACAACCTTCGCTATTATATTAACTCACATGTCTAAAAGTTTTTGACCGAAACCTTAAAACGTCATTGCAAACAGCTTTTGTAGGTATCTGTGGCACTATATAAATTTCAAATGTTACGTCAGGACCGAATTCGCGCCTAGACTAGGTTGTTGTTATTTTTTAATGTTTCATGTAGGCTGCGCCCACACTTACCTTTGCCTCGTAGTGTTGAAAAGAAACGTGGGCTAGTTGTAAATATCACTAAGCTACTCATACCACGAAATGCGGCTCTACGAAGAGGTAATAAGGTCTAATTTTATTGTATGAGATGGTAAATAAAAATCGACTATAGTTTTAAATATGGCGACCCACGCACCCCCTCAAAAACTTTTATTTCGCAATGAACACGAAGGATAGCTACTTTCGCTGCACTATTCGTGGGGTCTTAACAGCTGGCAGATTCGTTTTTAATTATCACCAATTAACTACAACAGAATTTCACAACAAATCCAAAATGAACGAGTATAATTGCCGTTTTCTAGAATAGGTACTAGTCACTGCTAGAGCCGCGGTTGATTTATGTACCCTAAGTACCTATTTTGAATTCAATGAAATTCGAAGTTTCGCTAGCTTACGCAGCTTAGATCATTACTTATCCTACACCATGCCAAATGTTTGAAATTAAAACGTGGTAAGCAATAAACTATTTGTTCCCAATAAATTTAAAATAGTCTATTACAAACTGAGTGTTTATTTTATCACAAAAAAGCGCTGATTTTAAAGCAAATAAAAAAAGAAATAACGCAACGCAATTTTAATCACAAACGTAATTAATATTTCGATTCTCCCAGAGACAATATTTAGAACTTGCTACAAAATTTACGTTAAGAAAAAGCAATACTACCTACATAGCTAGTTATTTTACTGGACAATACATTTTTATTTTTCGAAATACTTTTATTATGTACGAGTAACATAGTATATTGAAACAATATTTTTCATTTCCATAGATTATTAAAAAAACAACACAGCGCACGGATTCCTTTTTTAAAATATATTTCCAAAGAGCAACGACTCTGTCATCGTACAGCCTAAAGCGAATAAGCGTACGAACGAGTAGTTACATGAGGCAAAAGTGTAAAACAACGTGTAGGAACCGCCTCCCTTGTCGAATCTGAGGGAATTTTAACGACCCGTCCGACAAGTTTGGTTGCTTAATGCGTGTGCCTAAAGGCCTAAATGAGCCTCTCAACGGATTCATATCTTATTAATTGGTACTCGTGACTTCGGAATACATACTCGCATACTTCGATTGAAGTTTTGACTAGGTTCCTTTTTTAATTATAGGTACTGTGGACTTGTACTGTATTTTATTTTAGTAAAGAAAGTTAGGCGTGTTATTTAGTTCTATTTCGTAGTGTTTGTAAATAAAATGTCTCGTGTAGTTTGAATAAGTTTCATATATTTTTAACAGCATGTAAGAATAATTGTAAAGTAATCCAGAAAAGATCGTTTCTTTTAGTAAAATGGATACACATGGATATACACATTTTTGCAACATTCATTGTTTATCATAGTGATTGAGTTTTTTTTTCGTAGTAGTTATTACTTACACCCCAGTCAAAATGGAAGCCGCCGTTCTCGAGGCAAAATTAAAATCTTTTGAAAATTTATCAATGTAATAAAATGGAAATTAGACTATACCTATAGTAATACCTTTGAAAAAATTTAAGCCACTACTAGTCCTAAAAAACGTAATTAGCATAGCAACCTTTTTGAACACTTAATAATTTATCTTTTTTTTTCACAGGTAAACCAACGCATCGCATTCAACCAGATTAAGTAATACATAGACGACAAAGTAAGGTGTTATTGCAACAAAAGTAAACAATAATAGTCAATAATTCTATCATCATAGCGTGTTGGGCAATCGACGTGGGCAGGAACCTAAAAGTAACAGGCAACGTCTAATGAACACCCACTGATTAACGATTACTTCTCTAATATAATAATATGTGGTAGTAAGTATAGAGTTAAAAATAAATAACAATGAGCCATAAGCGTATAAAATGTGACTTCAGTTTTATGAAGGTATTCAACTCTATCAGCATTGTCTTTGAAATATTAGTCCAAAAGCATGATAAAGCACGGATTTTCCAAAACCACTGGACTACTTACGTTATATTCTAATTTCATTGCGTTCGCGTAGAGGCCTTGTCCCTATAAAATGGACCACAATATAGTTCAAATATTTTGAAAATAAAACAAAGGAATATTAGGAAAATTAATCTTGTAATAATTAAAAATACTTACCTATCTGTAGAAATATAGACTATAGCCGTAACAAAATGCATACAAATCATATTTAGCTAACCTGAAAATGGGTGTAACCCTAAACTACGATTGTCACTGGACTTGAACATCAAAATCAAGAGCCCCACTCTTAGCATTCTCTCTTAGGTGACCACTAGACCAAGGACAGAAGTTCCAGTAAAAATTATATCAAAACTCTTCACAAATGTAGAAACATTTCCATATCCCTCAGCAAACACGAAATGAGCTTACTTATGTGACAAGTTCAAGATAATAATGTTTGTTTTATCTTCGTCATCTCGTGTCAAAACCCTGCCTGTCGCGCTTTATATAAAAAAATATCAGGTTCTCCGATGAATATCACTGATATGCTCCGAAGGTAGAACTGATATAATCACAACAAAATATTTAAAGCACTTGAAAGCTAAAATAGTTGAAACTTTATATTACTCGTAATAGGTACCTAAATATTATATGCCGTTTGCATCATTGATATTTACTCGATAGTATCTTAATAAGATGTAAATTTGGATCAATCTACCGCACCCACAATCTTTGCATGTGGCGATGAGCACCAAAAATCAGCCGATTTTTTTAAAGAGCGTTTAGCTGCTAAGGAAGGTATTATTATACGAAAACCCCAACAGCACTACTCGAAATCTAAACATAAAGTATAATCAAACAAGATCCTTATGTTCAATAGCCACGTTTACCACTACTTCAGACCAATAAGACTACAATCACTACAATCAATTGAAATTAATAACATGATTGTTAATTACATGTAATAATACATAATATGTATATCTGAATATTTAGCTACATTTCACTTTTGAACGGATAAGAATAAACACGAGACTAATAAGCAATAAAAATAATACGCAAAACAATTTTTATACATACGGGAAAAAGCGTATTATTAATTTCACACATTTTAGTTCTGAAGAAAAATGTTTACGAATTTGAAAGTGTAAAACCGTAAAAGAATTATAAGTTTGGATACTGATTTTGACATCATCATCATTCCAATTACTGTCCCACTGCACTGATCTCCTTTTATTAGAGAGAGACCCGCTAGCCTAGTACTTCATATGCCATCGAGAGAATCTCTCGGACATGCCTATCCTCACCGTTTCAGCATGTGATAAATGCAGACGTAATTTCGAAAAGTTAGTGTCCTTGAGATTGAACTCAGGATATTTGACTATTCTTTTTGTATGTCGTATTTATTATAAGTATGAACTTTACGGAGGCATCAGGTTTTATCTCCGAGTAACATGATATTATTTTAAAATAAGTTCTTGTGGAAGAGGCTACTATCAATCATTATGGAGTTGAAGAGTATTGTGATCATTTACATTTCATAAGAGACAATAAGAAACTTTATATCTTTCTTTTTAAATTAAATTACTAAGTAAAAATACGTTGATCAATCGATCTGTTACGTTACGCCTAGCGAGGTCAGTTTTTAGATGAGTTTCGAGCGGAAATTTCATTGAAAAACCCATTATCATTTGCTCAACCTGGGAACCGAACCCAAGATATTTTGCTCAGCAGACGCCCACTAGACCAACAAGGCATTCAAGTCAAAAAAGTATTTACACAGCACACAAATAGACGATACGGTTAGTTAGCCATGAGTTAGTAAAATGCATAAAATATATTTATTATTGCATAAAATAAATTAACATAGGTACGCTCAGCCGGACTTGTATTAGATATTTTTAAAACAAATTACCTACATTCCTTTCTTCCATTAGTTAGCATAAGCGTTCGATAAACTAAAAGGCTCTAATGTTTTGTTCTCGACTTTTCAACAGAGATTACAAACAAGAGTGCCCTCGCTTTTAGATAAAACTTAAGAGCTTTGGGGCCTTAATCGTGTGACCACACGACTTGTATTCGATGGATATTTTTTTCTATCTATTCATAACATGACATTTTTAAGACCTGGCTTGAATACAATAGGAGGCACTAAAAGCAATCAGTTCAACTATTATCAGAAGCTTAAACAAATAATTTTCCATGATTTCTTTAATTAAGTTAACGGCATATGTATGCAGATGCAGAATTTAATATTTATGACTATTATACATATACATAGGTACGTACATTTTTCCTATCATTTTTTCTTCCTGTACATATTATTATATACATTCGTAAATCTTGTCACACATGCAAACCATTTACGGACAACTGACTTTTTGAAAGAATTCATCAGCTACGTCGATGTCTGTTCTTCTGCAGTCTTCGCCTTATAAATATTCTAATATAATAGTAGGAATATTCAATCAGTACTAAGTAGTCAAAGGATAACAAAAGCGTTTACCTAGCATCTGATATGATGTAATACTGTGTTCAGTAACACAGTTCGAACGTGGACAATTCCTCATAGCAAACTAATCATGGTTATACTTCATGCAGGACAGTAAAAAATGCAGCGGCCATCCAGTTGATGTACAACGTTCTTTTGCAGTCCGATTTCACGGTCAGCTCACAGCATAAATATATACCGAAGGATAACTCCGTACAACGAGCTGTAACTAACGCAAGTAAAAGTGCTACGCAGAGTGTCACGCAGAACCCTTCGTGATGTCATTGTTTCATGAACAAATTGGCGTACTTTCTGACACTCTTACATGTTAAATAATAAAATAGAATATTTTTCTAGAGTTTTACTAATTTCTGATCCTATATCCATGATCGATCGAGCCTATGGACGCCGTAAAAGATCAAAAAAGGGCGGAATGAAATAATATTGATATACCGCAAAAAAACTCCATTAAATCTAATTATATATCAATCGAGTAAGAGTAAGATAACAATATATATTGTGTATAAACATCTTGCTAACGCCACCTAGTCGTACCTAATATCAAATAAATGAAGGTCGCTGGAATCCGCTAGATGCGGGTAGCGCAGGACCGGTCGTCGTGGAAATTCTTGACAAATGTCGAACAGTGGACGTCATTTTGCTGCAATGATGACGATGATGATGATACTGAGTGTGATGCGACATCATCACATGACATAGGCATCATTATATGACATAGGCATGGTTGATCATCTGCATGTGTGTTGTATAATGTTGACCTTCTGTATCTGTTGTATTTTGTGATAGGATTGTAAAAGTTCCCAGTCTTCTGACTACGCACACAACTAAGCTTGAACAACTTGCTTTAGTAAAAACAATATACAGTTACTTTGGCAAATAAATATTGATGTACTAAAATGTATGATAATATGCATATTTATATGACTATAAAGTTTACGGATTCATATTGCGTACTTGCTGAAATTACTCTGATTTTTTTATATAAAAAAAATTATGTAGCCTCTCTAAAGCGGCTTTATATATCCTACACGAAATATTTGCTCCAAGCTGGAATCGAACTCGCTTAGCCAGTCGGTTGCTCGACCGTAGGACCGTCATGTCATGAATATGCATATAAGTTTTTCGTTTTAGACTTCTTTTTTATAAATTTAACCGCTTATTCATAAAAAATATAATTTACATATTATTTATTTAAGTAACAAATCTCAAAAAGATTCAAAATCAAAGTCCATATTTCCTCCCCTGTCATCAGATAAGATTTCGGAAATTTTATATATTTTTCCCAAAGTTCCTTAAAAGATATTAACATTAAAAGAAAAAAAATGTACGTATAACGTTTAGGTTACAAATTATTCACATTTAGGCTCAGGTGTAGGTGTTCATATCAATGAATAACATACTTAATTTTAATGTAGGTAGAGTTTTTATTGCAATACAAACAAATAAATTATGAGTTAAGACGTTTTAGTGTTATTTATAAGTACAGATAACTGCGTCGTTGGACTAGCGAATGAGAGCTTTTTCAAATAGGTATAAGATCGTAACAAAATAAAAAAAAACCGCTAGAATACTATGGCATACCTAGAATAACCTAACAAATTTTCTTTGACCATAGGTACTAAACACCCACATTTCGATACGATATTTTTGAGGTCTCATGTAATATGAGGCGAGCCTATTGCCAGCAACGCGGGACGTATCCAAACTCCAAGCTACTACTATCATCTATCATCGGGATATCATCGAAAATCCCTTTTTTTAAACTCTGCTCGACCTGGGAATCGAACCCATTAACCTCTTCCTCAGCAGTCACACTTACGACCACTAAAGTTGCGATACAGACGATAGGTATATGTGTAGTGCTTGTATGTATGAAAGATGCACAATACTTTATTTTTTATAATTCAAGCTTTAGTACCTATACATATATTTTGTGTCAACTTTGACCGTTAACCATATCGCCAAAATATTTATAAAGCAGCCCTGACTGGACGTCCCGAATGTCCGCCATATTCGTTTTGCTTCTCACTCTTGATAAATTTTGAAGCATCCAAGTCCCACCACATCAAAGCGGTCACGCGTAATTCAAATATGATACATTTTAGTGAAACGTTTAAGATGTCCTACCATTTTTCGGTTGAACACCGCATACAAGATCGTTTACAACCTGTTTACAAAATGGACTCGACTTTTTTTTTATGTTCAAAGCGTTATCTCTTTTTAGAAGTCCCTCTGACAATTTTAAAAGCCTCCTCGTATGTGAACTTTTGTTCTCTTTTTTTATTTATCTCCCTCTTTGGGATGTCGTCGGTCGGTCACTCTTGTTAATGGTGCATGTAAAATTATAAATAATTGCATTTTATATTCAGTTTTTGGTTATTCGGTATTCCATATATATGTATGTTAAGTAATTTGGCGTAACCAAGTGCCGTTTAAAGCTCTTGTAACTTAGTAGCGTCAAGTCCACCACCGATTTTTCATAGTTATGTATACAGTTTTTTATTTATCATATTATTATGCTCAAACGGTGAAGAAACCCATCGTTAGATGGCGTTTAAAGTCTGCCAACCAACCCGATCTAGGCTGACGTGCTGGAATATAATAATCTACTTCCCTCTCAAATGAGTGGAAGGTGCCCAGCAGTGGGACTATACTGGAGTTCATGATGATGAAGTGTTGTGTAATGTAGTTTACGAGTGGGCTGGCGCCGACTGAGACCCAACGCGTAACTTACCTACTATAATTTTATACTGATAAGTTTCTTGGCCTCAGACAGTCGTTAAAATACGTATAGTTACTTCGATATCGGATTAACGTTACTGCTCTTTACGATTCACGGAATAACTTGAGCGTATTATTATTTAATAATTATTATTTATTTTACGTAATCTATTTCGCGATACTAAGCTCAGTTAATGCTACATATATTAACTATAAAATAAAATTGAAAATCATTATGTACAAATATTTATTTGTATAAATATTTAGTCGTAATTTATAATTAACACATATCAAAGGTTTTCTAATCTCCCTTTTCTCCCTGTATTTCATCGCCATATACCATGTAATACAAGTTTAATCGAAAATGATTCAACAATTGGCTGTCTGAAAACAAATTGCCTGAATTTTTTACCAAATTTGATCAATTTATTTGATCCTAATTGAAATAAGTAAGTTATGTGTCTATGGTGAACCATTTTGATTTAAAAAAAGGTTAGTTCTACAAATATGTAATATGAATAGATTTAATACTAACATATTATACTGGTGAGTCTGAACGTAATAACTGATGACGTTGTAAAATTTCCGTCAGTGTAAGCAATAAGAAAATAATGTAGGTACCTACCTAACCTAATCATAGTAAAACGTAAATTACCTAACAACACTGGCCAAAAAACAAATTTGGTTAAAACATACAACGTTTGGTTTTCATCGCAAGTGACTCCTAACATCTGACCCGTATTGTTTTAGGAAAATTTACATTTTGTTCTGTTCATTAACATAACGAGTGTACACGAATATTTTACGTAGTTTAGTATTAAGCGTTTTGGAAAATTAATATCCCTTTCGCCCAGTAAGGTGACTACTGGAATCAAAACTCAAAGTCAAAACTCAAAGTACGATTTATTCAAAATAGGCCAAATTCAATTGACTCTTTTTGACAATAATGACAGCCCCCAAAAACGCCCGTTTCACCGCGTTTTAGTGTTTTTGCTTTTTAGTGTGTAGTGGGATGAAGAAGCGCCGCAACAGATTGGCGCAGTGGCTGAGCGATCGGCTTGCACGCCACGAATTGTGGGTTTGAACCTCGCACGGAGCAAATATTTGTACAAGCCACAGCTATTTTCTCCAAGTCTGCGTAAAATGCTCTTTCTTGATAGCATACCCATGGCACAGGAGGAAACAAAAAGTAATTAATAACTCAAACCTTCCTATAATTTTGTACGCTTTCCACCTATCTAGTATTCATTGGGATCGCAGCCACAATATGAGAACCCATGATAATAGTGTCGCCAGCACACAGCATCCGTGATATTGCAACCAAAGACAAGAATTAGGTACATCGACTAAATGGCCGTTTTCTATGCAGTAATATTGGCTTTCTCGACAATACCAAATTGTTTTCGAGAAATCTAAGACGAGAAGAGAATCTTCATTATAAGACCAACGAAACCCTTAATTCTGATTCCAATAATATATAAAACAAATATGTTAGGATGTAAAGTCTGTATAAAATAATCAGATAAGCACCTATTAATAAGTCATACCATTTAAATCAATGTCGCTGTAAGGTGAATGAGTCTACTGACAAAAAAGCATTTAATAAGACCTATTTATCATGTCCTCTTTATCTTATATTAATATCTCAAAGACATAAAGATACACGGTGTGGTTGTATATACATGTATATTCAATTCTACTGCTAAAACTATTTGGCCTTCGGACTCCACACAGCGTTATATTTCCCTCATAATATGAATCACAACGACTGACACAAGTTCATTGGTGTTTTTCTACTCGAATTAAAACTACGCAGCAGTCAACACACGAAAGATTAAAATGAGATCGGAGACTAACGCGTGATCAAACCACATTGAGCACAAACCACTCACTGGCCTTTTACGAACCCTTCAATGTAAAGCAATATTTATTTCAGCATGAATAAAATCCCTCTGCCTTTTAAGCAAATTTCTTATAGACAGGAATTGAGGTTTAATATGTATAATGTATTACGAAGTCGTCACATTTACATTCAACGCCACTAACTATTTGCTACAAATTTCTGTACAGTACGACGAATTATTCAGTTTTATACGCATTTGCACGGTTTTAAGAATCCGATGTGATTCGCATGCGATATATTTGGTCGTTTCTCGGATTTTATGGGAACATAAATTGCTGTCCATGTTAATTTGTTACTGCATACTAAGCTATAAGAGTTCTTCTTTTATTCAAATGCCAATTCCTTAGAAACTTAATTTTAACAGATAATCAAAGTAGCCTAACAGTTTAAAATCGTCTATAAATAGATAACTGAAACAAAACAAACAATAAATTTAAAATATGAAATATTCATCTAATCCTTGTATATACGAAATATCAATAAATGCCGACTTAGCTTCTCTATCGGATAAACCCGTGTAAGGCAAAAAAATCACGTTGTATGAGAGCCTATTCGATACCCACGCGCCTCTCGTCGGCCGAACACTTCGATATAGCGCGATAATTAGTTTTCGGCTGTCTAGCGGTCACGAATCCGAACATTCCGATGTATTGCCGACTCACCTAAAGGCTTATCTGTACAGATACAGGTGTTTTTGTGTAGAATCTGTACACAAATCAGTTTGCGAGGCCGGTTGAAAGATTATTTTAAGTTTAACTGTTTCATTAACTGCCATGTATACAAGTCGTGATGGATAAGAAACACTGGGATAATAAACGAACCTTTTTTATTGTAGCCGTTTCAAATAAGACCAACGTCTACAGCAACACGAACCGCTTTAACAAACCGCATTTTATATTCTTCCTGTTTAATTGGTGTCAGCGGCCATAGCTCCACAAGTGGTTTACGGTCGAGGCCAGAGGACTTCACGTCAAAGGATTGCAGGTTATCACAACGTTCATTAGCCAGCAAGGGGATCGATGTAATGGCAGCAAGAAATCCATACGAACCGTACTTTTTCAATTCTTCTTTCAAAACATCCAATGGAAATACCTTAGAAGCATCGATTCCCATATCCACGAGATAATATTCCAAAGATTTGTAGTAAACGTCAACAGACTTGAAAAAACTTTCTTTATTACTACTCATGTTAGTGCTCATAATCAACGCGTAGGCTAAATCAGCGGCAGGCGAAGTACATCGCAATAATTGGAAGTCGATAATAACAGCTTGACCATTGCAGCAGAGAAAATTGGAATACCAAGCATCTCCATGATTAAACACAGGGTGGTCACCTTGACTGGATACAGTACGGATCAATTGTTCATAAACGTCATTATTAATTATTGTATTAAATTTCTGGTAGTAAATGCTTTCTGGATCTTCAAACTCCTCAATCACATTTTTATCAATTCCAATAGCTTGCTGCAGATATTTTGCGTACCAGTTTCGGTTTTTATCATTATAATAAACTTCATTTAATCCATTCGCTAGTTTCGCAAATATATCAGGGTTTTTAATTCGCAGGGCTAAGGAAACAGCATGGAAATGAGCTATAGCTTTGATAACCAAATTTATTTCATATTGAGTTGGATGTTCGGATATGGCGGAACATTTACTCTCAGACATATCTTCCATCAAAATGTAGTCATATTTACCGTCGAGATGGCATCCGTAGCATATTGGAATGCAGTTCTGAATCTTTTCCTTTGCACCACACGATTTCTGAACCTCGCACAAGATGGGAAGAATGGTTGTGAAGAATAAAGCTTCTCTTTTGAAGTATGTATGGCAATCGAGGGATTTTCGCACTACAGGGTCGTTCACTAGTCCCTTGGCAACAAATTTAGCTGTATGATTCTTACCACTCACATGGATCCGGTACACTGCGCTTATTAAACCCTCCCCAGCTGGTGCAGCTCTTGTAATTTCAATACTTTCTATATTGTCCTCACTATTCGTCCTCAACTTAAATGCTCTGTCTATGACATCCTCGGTTAAATGTTTAGAAATAGTAGCCAACGTTACCTGAACCATGGCGACGAAACAATGGCACTTTCCTCTGATTCTTCCAGTATTTAAATGTTCTTTTATCAGGTGTAAATAATGTATCATGTTTAATCGTTTCTGTTTGCAAACGTGGCAATCTTATGATACTCTAAAATAAATGACAAAATTGTATGAACTTCCAGAAACAAATAGGTTTGATTTAGATGCTAATTATTTAACGTTTATATCATTATTTGTATTGTTTTTAGTATTTTCTTTGTTTCACACACTATCTTATGAACATAATATTAAACAATCATTATGCAAACAAATGTGAATAGTTACTGCAATTGTTGCAATTCACATTACATTGAAGTAGACTTTGAGCGAATCAAATGTGTTTAACACTGCCTTGAAAGAAGCTACGACTGATTTTCTTGGTTCAAGGCTTTAATTTGGTATCTTGGGATAATGGACGACATTGCTTGAGGCTCGTAGCAGTGAGTGGGCTCGTGACTTGGCGTACAATCGTCTTCACGAACCGCCGCCGGAGTTCTCTGTCCGCTACTATTTCTCATCCAGGCCTATATTCAGCATTTTACTATTTTATGGGAATCGATATACATATATACCAGATATTTCTGGCATGCATGTGTGATTAGGGGGTAAAATATATCAGGGAACAAACGAAAACTTCAATTTATCTTCTTTGCTAGCCTAATTAAATTTAAATTTTATTTTATTTCCTTATTATCTACTGCCTCCTAAAAATGGAGCGCGCCGTGCCATATCCGTACAGCCAACTCATTTATTGTCTCCCCGCTGCTAGAATGTTCTCATTTGAGAGGCAGTACCTAGTTCACTATGCCAGCTTGGTTACCCGCACCAGGCTAACGTAGTGGAGTTTAAACGATATCGAGAAAAACTTGCAGATTTCCTCATGATATTTATATCGTATAAGAGACCACTAGTGGTGATCATCACTAGAGTAACAATAATAATTAATTACAAAAGTTAATTAAAAACATTTTGACAAGATATGTATTATATAATTACACTAAGTAAGACTAATAAAACATTATCATGTTACTATAATTAAACTTGCTGTTGTATTTGTGATGTAAACACCATTTGTAATTTACATTGTTGAACGTTTTTCTTAATCATCTATCAACATTTTAAATAATACTGGAATTCTTATATCTCGTTAGGTAATAGATAACGTAAATGACACATAGATACGATCAGCCAATTCTCTAATGATACTCTAATATTTCTTTCTTCTGATTTCTTTTCGAATATTCGTATAATTAATTGGAAATACCTTCTTAATTACATTATGGTATTATTTCATTAGTAATAGGCAGGTACCAGTATAGCCTTTATGTATTCCTGGTACAACGACACCAGCCCATTCGATGACCTGATTAGCTCAGCGGTTTTAAAGCTGAATTGCGTGGTCCGCAGTTCCAATCCTTGTAGGGGCAATTATTTGCGTGTTGAGCATGACATTTGCACCGGTGTGATGGATGATTGTATGAGTAATCACGTAGTGTAATAACCATCTACTACCCGTAACACAAGCCTCGTTGCTCAGCCCGATACTGCGTAAACGGCCTTGTGTAAGGGCGAAAACTTCGCACACTGGGCGTAGGCGTTCGATGAACGTATGCGCAGCGCAGACGCGACGACAGCGCGGCGTACGCGTCGCGTTGTCGTAGCGTACATGAATACGCTGCTATACATGACGCCGCGTTACTGTGGCGTCATGTATATGATCATCGGACGCCTACGCCCAGTGTGAAGGCGCCCTAATAATGTCCAGTATACATATTTAATTAAAATACATTCAAAACCCTAATATAATACCCACACGTATGATATTTAAGTTCTAATATTGAGCTAAGTCTAAGATATTGCAATGCGACACATAACAAAACTAAACTTCACACACACCTACATGTAATTGTAACATAGAATACTGGATACTAATATTTATTGTACCTGAAGTTCTACCACCATTCCCCGAATCTTTTCCTAACAATTAAGTAACAGTTTTCAGTACATCTATTTAATACAAGTATTTTATCCATCTCTTTTCGCCCTTCGACCAAAAAGAAAATATTTTTGGTCCTTGCTCCCCCTTCATCGATATTCATCACTGTTAAAAAAACTATTGTTATATATGTATATTATTATTTAATATGAATGCTAACCTAACTCTTACTAACGATTCATTTTTCGCATGCAGCTATGGCACTGGGACGATCACGTAAGTACAAATATATTAACACATTATTTCATATTTCTTGCCTAATTGATGTGTGCCTGGCTATGATATTCACTATTTATTGTCTTCGATGAAGGCTACCAATATTTCTATGAAGTACCATAAATAATCATCATAATATGTAGCTTATAGTAGTGGTATTATATTTCATCCGATAAAGTATATTATAGAGTTTAATTAATAATTAATTATGTAATTTTATAAGGTAATTATTACTCTGATTCTCAAATTTTATAGTATACTTTATCTAAAGGTGTGGACATAACAATAATAAAGTATAATAGATTATAACTGTTTGAGACTGTGCCATTTACAGCTTTATATTGACAGAGAATTAAAAAAAAATATTTTAGCATACTAAATATGCTGCTTCGAAGAATCAGATTCTGGGCACCCAACAAGAAAGCAAAATGTAAGAAGGACAGCAGACAAGCAACTATTTTGAAAGGAAAACAAAGGGCATAATGGGCACCTGTGCCATCTCATCTTCGCAATTAGAAATGGTGGCTTGACTTGGATGTATGCGGTAATCTGCCGCACCTAAAGCCAATCAGCTGAAAAGGAAGGTGAAGAAAGACGGAGGTTGATAGAAACATCAAGAATGATAAAATCAACTCAGTGGTCATTGTTTTAATGCAATCCTAGTGATAATAAACTAGAGACTGCCGTAGTCGGGTCTCTATTACGAATATAGGCACGGCATTCTGACTTTTCAAAATTATGTTCGGATTAATCTATCGCTCAAACGGTGCAGGAAACATCGCAAGTCTGATCAGCACGTGGCGTACACCTGAGAGATTTTCTCGTCTGAAGTCTGCCAAACCGCACTAAACCACTTACTGCCACTGCCTAGCTCTTCTCACATCTCACAATAAAAGGACCCCGTAAGCTCAGTTTGGCGGTAAACAGACGATTATGTTTTCAGGCTATAGACAAACCTTAGTCTTTGTCAAGTTTAGAACAACGTCACGTCTTATCATCGTTGTTGTCTTGAATTTGGGCTTGACAAAACAGGTCCTCTTCCATTCTTTCCTGCTTAAAGATACGCATCATAAATGTATTTACTAATCAGTTATTATTGAACTTGCATTGTAAGTATACTTAAAAGGCAATGTGGAAACTAATGAAGAATCAGGAATGTGAATATCTGCACATAATGTGTACATGCAATACGCGCTAACATCCGCATTCACACGATAATCAATCAAGAAAATATTGGCTTGACCAATCCGTCGCCATCATTGAATTTAACAATACGAAGTATTTTTACCGTCTACACCAGGACTATAACTATTGCAGGATTTAACCAAGTGATACCACTTTGTTATTGAATTGAGAATATCTTGTTGTATATATTACTATTGCTTTAATAAATAAATATTAGTCTAAGTAAATATTAATATATAAAAACTCTTCTTTAATTTACTCATATTTACTTTTTTAATTTTGTTTTATGTTAACAACAGAATGCTATTGTTTTGTTTACTAACAAAATACACAAACAAAAGCCGTTACAAAAAACTAAATATAAAATAATTGTAAAACCACATTTGCAATTAATATAGAAATACATTTGTCACACTATATTACTATGAAGTTATACATCATTGTATAATCGTGTTTAATCACAGGAAATTTAAAATTACGCATATAATAAAATAAATGAGATTTTTTACATTGCGACTTTTAAATGTCGGTAGGTAAATATTATGTTTCCTGTTTGTGACGAGGATGCATTTTTGATACCTAATTATTAACTCAGATTATTATCACTAATGGTACGTTGGCCGAAGACCCGTTTATCACGCCACTTCTATACATATTATTATCGAATAGTCTTGTTAATAGCTATCTTTGACAACGGCTATAGCTTATAAATAACACCTACGGGCAGAAGTATAGTTTTTTGTTTATACCCCCAAAATACTGTCAAAGCATAGTGTAATAGCACTATGGCCAAAGTATACTTTTGTTATAGTGGAACTTGACGGTTTACGGTCTGTTTAGACCTCGTTTACACCGACAATGTCCCTTGTATAAATAATAGTGGATAAAATTATTATGTGCTACAAGGAGAAGAAACAAAAGAATATTAGAAATAGAAGCGAAAAGCTACTCATTCATCCACGACCTATGAACGATTGCAGTGTCGTAGAAAGTAGAAAGATATGAGACGTCAGTAAGAAGCACGTATGTGCACCCCTTGAAGTTAAAATTATTAATTTTAACTTCAAGGGGTGAAATGAGGATGAAACCCACGGATATCAGCTAGTAAGGAATTCAAATTCAATTTCAAAATACTTTATTGCGCATATAGGTTGATACAATTGGTATTTTCATAGTTGTTAATTACAGAACAAACATTTAGTGCAGCTATGTTCCGCCATTTGGCATGCAATATTCATCATAAAAATTAGGAACATAGTCAAGTTTAATATATTTTTAGCATAACTTACACGTTCGTCCTAATACTCATTCTGCCTTGGTATTGGTCCTTTGATTCTTGTTCCGCTACTACTAGATAAATAAGGTTTTATACATTCAAATGCTTTGTAAGCCAGGCGTTCGTTGTGTCTTAGGTTCTATTCCAAAGTCTAGCGTTAAGTGGTATTAGTCTGTTCTATTAACATTAGATTCACCAGTTTTTACATCTGAAAACTAGACTGCCAAACTGTAGCTACAAATCTGCACAATTCTGCTCAACCCTTAGTACCCCTATACAGGGGTGATTAAGGGACTATCATATAAACGAAAGTAAAAGCAGCTGTACCTACTGACTAAAATATACGGAACCCCAAACATCTTTTGATAATGAATATTTCCTGCTACTGGTTTTCCCCGTTACTTAATTAGTAACCTCGAATCGTAACAAACCACCTAACAAGCCATAAAACATGCGGATTATTGAAAAAGAGTAACAATAAAAACGTGAAACAAAATGGCCGAGTTACCTGCGCGCGCCATCGCTCCTTCTAATTTTTTTTTTAATATAAGGAACGGGCACCGGCGTCCAACAGATAAAAGCCTGTTGTAGACACGAGTAAGACAAAAGCACGCCGTGTTGTAGTTTTATTTTAGATTTTAATCGTCCATTTTGGTCGTCGAGTGGTGTGGCATAACGTTCGTTTTTACGTCAACGATTTATGAGCACCCATCAGCCGAGAGCGAATAAAGCCTTCGTGATGTCACTCCTTGCACTTTCTTTCCTTGCTCTACATTATCATAAATTTAATAACGTCAATCACATCTTCAGATGTATACATGAATCTATATATCACAAAATATTATTATTTTAACCGACTTTGTTATTTAAAACAAAAACTTAAATCCAAAGTCTTATTCTAGATATCTCGTTGAAGCACAGTCACATTATTTGAGTTAGTTATTATTTTAAGTGGCATCTCCCTTTATTGACCTGAAAATGACAAAGACAGATATACGCATTCTCGTATTGCAGGTTGTATACACAAGGTTTAATGAGCGTCTTGGAGTACGGCCATAAAACTCAACAAATAGGCCGCCGGTAGTAAATAATAAATAAATGTCGATTGACTGTACATTTCAATAATAAGAAAATATTAATATCAATCCATACTAGGACAACAGGGCTATAGTGTAGTCTCACTTTATTATATATGACGATATAATTCAATTCCTCTCAGGCTAAGGGCGAAGAAGTGATTACCGTAAGTGGGTTGATGAAAATTCAAAGGTTTGTTTAGGTTCCCTCACATACTAGATAATTCTAATCACGTAACAACTGCGCATAGTATGACAGCAGTAAGCAACGGTTTCGCGGTTCTTCAATTTAGTCGATAAAAATATACTTCTATGCATAACAAATGGTTTTGTTCACCAATTAATCCACCAGCTTGAATGAATCCAAAGGCTTGATGTTTTTAAGTTTATTCACATTTTTTTTCAAATATATTCAGGTCAACCAGTACATTACCTATACAATGTGTATGTTAAGTAAGTAGGTACTTTTAAGTTTGAATATCTACAAAATATTTTCTATTCATACTATTTACATAAACGTATACCTAACGGTCCACTAATGACTTAAGTCCTAATGACTGTTCTCACTGTAGCCAATTTGTCAAAAAACCTCGTTTTAATTTAATCGTTCTGTCAGAAAATTTAGTGTAAGCCATTGGCAGCATTTCCAAGTAGCCAATGTGAAAAATAAACTAAAATTTAAAATAAGAACTCAGGATCCCACAATGTGATTCGCGTTTAGATTCCGTTCGGAGGCTTCCACAAAAACCTTTTTGTGGCGAGCGTGCGAACGAGCCCTTTGTTCGTCTGTATACATGTCAAAAGTGCATCTGTCGGAATGATTCTAATTTCAGTAGTGTATCAGCAGCATAAGATCGCTGTTCGCTCTGAAGCTTTAGAAGCTATAAGCATTAAAGGCGTCACGAACGAAGTATTATTACAAGAATAATAAACATTTCGTAACTCCAGTAGCAAAATGACAATATTTCTAGACATTTCTTGGTTAGAAGTTTTGTTAAAAGGTTTTTTGGATCTAAAATCTTAATCTAAATCTCTGCGGCACAAAGCACTATTTCTGCAACTTATTAAGAATTACTGTGTGACAATGTAATTTTCAAATGCAATCACGACAACTGTAGGAAACAGACGGTAGGAAGGACCCCGTGACTGAGGGTGATCTTGCTTTAAATGCCATGCATTACCATAAGAATTGTGCAGAGAGCACATGCAAGCGTCCTGATACGTATCTCCTGTCGAAATGCATTCTAAACGATCTTTGCATACTATTGTGCACATCTCTTTCTCTTTGTGTCTTCCAAAGATAACTAATTTTAAACTACACGAGTTCTTTTCAACGTTTATCTGAACTGCTTATCAAGGTATGTCTGTTATCCATGTTTGCATCGTATTTACTGCTGCGCGATGCCGCAAACAATTTCCATAGTTCTCTCATTCAGGGTTGTGTGAATGCCGCGAGCGTTCGCCGGATAGATTTATTTAATAAGTACCTTAATTTGTGGTTAGCTCACAAATAACAAATCACTGATAAAGATCAACATTTCGTAAAAACACAGAACTCTATCGTTTGTAATTATAAAACACTCGACTTTCGAATCAAAAGAAACGAATCTGATGGTATCGTTAACGCACGACGTTATGATCGATTGATATCGATAAAACCAAACTTGCGGCCTAACTTATTGATACCATTACGATGAGCGGTCGGGGGTGGCAGATGCCTCGCCCTTTGATTTCTATAAATTTCGAACATTCAAACGTATTATTTATTATTAACATCGTATCGTATTTTGTGCAGGGTAAGCGTTTACCTGTTGAGTTGGATCTTATTGTGTAGGAGAGACAGTTCGGATTTGCTTATTAGTTAATAAAAGTCGTACATCATAAACTCGAATCTCCAACCCCGTCGCAGTGGGATACTGGCTGTATCCAAGAATGCGTTTTTTATTACGCTTATATAATAGGCGGCAATCATTAAGTTTCTACGTTTAGTATTAATGATCAGAAACTTAATTTTTAATGTAACTGGGTGGATGGCGAAGCGGCAGCGTCATTGGATCTTTTATTTTTCACGCGATCAGTACATTCTCAGCTTCAAGAATTGTTATAGGGTTCTAAATTTTAAACGAATTCTTGGTAAATGTAGAAATTGTACAGTTAAAATTAATTCATCTGGAATTAAAATATTAATCTCCGCGGTCGACTCAGTCAATGCGACCAAGTTCATTAAGTGACATACTGGTTTTATATGGTATTTTTGGCGAATTTATACGGTAATTTATGTGTAAAAATCTTGTTAGGAATGTTGTTAATTTAATTATATTTCAAGAGGAGCCTTTTCTTTGCATTATAATACTAATCTTTGCGAGGCCAGGCCATTAGGAGACTTGTTCATTGTAGGAGAGTTTTAGCGCCAGGTTATAAAATATATTGCTTTAATAGTTTATTGGTACGTGAGAATCCATCCAAATGTATCGTTAATTTGAATTTTTGCCTAATGGCGTGAACTAGTGTGCGTAACACACTTACATAGATAGAAAGAAACTTTAAAACAAGCGTCTACGACCGAGAACTTTAGAAACAACAGAAATCGTCTCTAAGTGTTTGACAAGCGTTGTTGTATACCTATCTATATTCAGTACCGTTACACCGCGAACTAGTTATTTATTATTAATTATGTGGCTCATACCGACACTACAAAGGGTTGATAACAATGTACTGTATAGTACAATCAAGACTAAAAATAATTCGACGTTAAAAACAGTTAGGTATTTAAAACAAGAAATCTTTTAATCGCCAAAATATTTAAGACCACTTGAACAAGACCTATTGTCCTCAAAAGTTTCGGTGATTCCCCCTGGTCCGTCCTGAATACAAACAGTGCATTTGGTTTATAACATACACTTGCTAACGTTGCAAATTGACCATTACTTAAAAAACAATTAGTTTCAAATTTGGTTACTTGAGGCAGCCGTTGGGAATTCTAAATAGCAGACAAGTTTTGATAGAATGTGTTTGTGTGCATTTTTAATAATTATTCGTCTGATTTTCATAAAATCTTGATGATAAAGGAAAATATTATTATGTAGGTATATAAATAGATTGAAAATATCTTCCATATTTTGCATCTTTCTTGCAGCAGGATTTGCCGAAGATTAAACAATTTCTAGTTTAAATTAAGAAAATAGAACTGGATCACCAGAATATCATACTTATATACTCTTAGATTTAAGTTATTAGCTTATGTATGTGAACAATGTCTTTGCATGTCATTACGAAGCCTGATCATATCGCGTCTGGCGCCAACATTGTTCTACAACATCCAAAAGTTAAACTTCAACTTAAAACTGCGCTGGTGGAAGACGTGACAAAAAAAACGGCAAAGCATGTCTTCTATTTAAAAAAAATTAGCTGCAGTGCGCATCATCCTATTATTTGTCGTGTATAGCAACAGGCACTCTCGGTGGACGGTACCAACAAAGCCTCCCAACCACTTGACTGCATTGTATAACCACAATGGCGCTTTGATTTCACTATTGTACTCGCAGGTAGAACCTGCGACCCGTGCTTGCTTGTTGTAATCCTTAATGATGTTTTGTTTGTCGAGTTTCGAATAAAATGGCGTAGTATCGAAACTTGTGTTCGCATTTTACTAGCTTAGCTGCTGAGAACAAGCTTCGGTCGCAGGAATGAGAAGTTCTAAAAGCAAATAATTTGTCGAATTGTGGTCGTAACAGCTGCTTTTGTGGAAGGGAAAATGTAACTTTCCTTAATAAAATTTTGTTATCACATTGTCTCACCGGTTAGATCTGTGGTGTGTCTTATTCCATTTGTGAATAATACAGGCATAATGCGATAGTAGAAAATAGATGCTTTCATTTCTTGAATATTCAAAATTGTATAAACTTTATCTTAGTATCCGGGTTTCGTCTTATAAAGTGTTATGATACACACAGTCGCTTTCGCATCAAGCTATTCAAGTTATAAATTATTTCCATAAAATAATCCTCCAAAATATTATCTATTCAGAGGTTGCGGATAATCTTAATTCTATCTCTTAAAAATCGTTTAAGTGTATACTATAAATCCCTTTTACAAACGTAGACATTGAAATGTGTATAAAATTACTATCGTGTGTAACATTACAAAATAAATAAATAAAGTTATCATGTACTTAATCGCAATTAAATACAAAAATACAAGCTTCATAATAACCTAGTTTATCGGATACTTTATTGACAGCCCGACGTGGAGACTAACTAGTAGGCGTAATACTCGTATAAGGGCCATACATGTTCTACTAACATTTCAACACACTCAATAATGACATTTATTATGTAGCTATACAGAACAAGTGGACAGCAAAATTAAGTTGGTACTGGGAAGTAGGAACTTAAGTTACATTACATTATAGTGAACACACATTGTATGTATTTTATGATAAATCATATTAAAAGCGAATGTTTAGCTCGAAAGGCAAATTTCATGTTATTTGACTTATTGTTCCTACGTGCTCTTGGATAAGTAGGGTACTTATGAACGTTTGTCTTAAATTCCACCACTAGAATTATGCCATCGCGTCTTCGTCCCACCTTACTGACTGGGAGGAGAGCCAAGAACTCTCCACTCCATCCGTTGCTAAAGGCTTCCAATTTTTTTCTGGCTAGGCGTTTAGTCGTCGTTTATATGTATTTTTATCAAATCAATATAGTTTTTCCAGCTACCCGGCTTAGACCGACGAAGACCAAACTAGTAGGTAAATAACAAAACCAACAATATCGGTTTCAACGTAAAATAAGAGAACCGAAGCTAGAGAGTACAACAATGTTCAATTTCGTTTGAAATCATTCTCATCGATGTGTGCAACAGTCAACACGTCTATAAGATTTGTAAGAGCATTCTAGACCGTGAAGGCTCAGTTCAGGAATGTGAGGTGAACCCCGCTACGACTTTACGACTGACCAGACATTCAATCCGCAAATCCGTTATACACAACATCTTACCAATAACACGTACATTGAACGCTCGAAACCGCTAGATTCGACATTCATACCTATAAAGCAGTCGATGGTTAGCTAGGCACGCTCCGTGGTCGAATAGTGTTGTCGCCAAGATTACCGCGATAAAGGTCGAATCTCTACTTTCGTAAAGAGTTCAACGCGCGCTTGCTATCTGTGTCCACAATATAATCTAAGTTGGTAAATAACATAATTGATACATTACACTATAAATAGTGTAAATTAATGTCCACTGTGCGTTTACGATGTGTCTATACTAAACATTTTGATTGAAAAAGTTGTATACCAAAAATAAAGTTTTGGTTGTATTTTGAACATATTTTGTATGCTTTTGAATATGAGTCAACTAATGATATATATAAAGTACATCTAAATTAATAATTCAACCGAAGTAGATACCTTCTAAACTCTAGTTTTAAGTTTTTTCAAAGGCGATATTTGAAAAATTAATAAATATTCCAACGTGGTACAAAATTTGGGTACTTTTTATTTACGCAAGTAATTTAGCGAAGTTTCAATTTAAACCTTAATATGAGTTTGTAATAAGAACCACACCAGGCTTTCTAGTAAAATTCCCTTGCTAAGTATCTGTGTACTGGGATGCCCGTCAATTTTTCCCCTTTATCTTATCATTTATATGTTTCAAAGTAATTTGTCTCCTTTAACAAATAAAACTAACTGCGCTCTGATCATTAAATAATTGATAACATAACTGTCTGTCGTTTTAAGACCCCGAGCCGCTAATATGCGTGCTGTGACATAATTTTGTCACTGGATCATCTCGTATCTCGCTTTATTTTCAGCACAAGATATGTGGTGACAAAATTATTTTATAACTCTTATGTCAGCCATAGGATCATTGGATGCTTTTGTATCAAATTGGCCTTACACTAAATAATATACTATAATTATTTTGAGATACCTATTTATAAGAAAATTTATAAATATTAAGTTTGTAGGTATATCATATTTTATCTGTATTTTCGACACCCAAAGAATGAAAAAAGTTTTTTTTTAAATTATATTTTGTGCGTGTTAAACTATCGACGACTCAATTAGCGCGAGCGGTAATGAGGCCTACCTTCCGTGGCAAAAGTCCCGGCTTCGAATGCTGGTGGGGGCAAATTTTAATGTTTGTGTGATAAGCATGGACATTTGTAGCTGAGAGTAGATGTAATAAAAAAATATATGTAATGTAGCAACCATGTATTACCTGAAAAACAAGTTTCATTGCTTAGTTCGGAACTAGAACTGTGTCTTAATGTCCGGATATTTAAAGAACACGTCTGAGCCGTATCCCATTCCCAGCAGTGGGACAGAATATACAGCTTTCATACAACCACCACCGTTAGGTAGTAAATATAAAATCAATAAATTGCACATAACCATTTCTTAATAAGTAATAAATATTTTATGGTTTAAGTTTATGTCAATATGAAATCGCATAGTGTACCTTTACGTTGAGGAATTATTATAATGGCTTTAATATAAATATAATAATACGTTCGACATTTGTCCTCATTATTTGATATAGCTTTTGCCCGCAAACACAATAACCATGAAAAATTTTACAAGGAGTTTATATGCGAACTGATAGTCGCCGTTACTACTTAATGATTTGGAAGCTTGAAAGACACAGACACTATTTAAAAAAATAGTAGATATTGGTAAAGAAAAGTATACTTACTTTTTATGTATATAATATATAAGATAGGTCAACGTTTGTTGTTGGTCAACCACAATCTCACCTCATGGTAAGTGACGATGGTGTTACACACCATCGTCACTTACCATGTGTACGTGTACTTACAAGATTAGATCTACTAATTCGTGACTTGAAGACTCCTAAATTGTACTCATCGGGAAATACAGACTGCATAGACATAAAACCCTATTTGCTCAGGTTCTGTCTTATATGGCAACAACACTTGCTTAATCCCTGGTACTCAATACTTACTTAGGTTCAGGGTATCGCAAAAAGTACTCATAGTTCGCGCCGTCATCATGATTGTTCTGATGGAATAACAAAAACAAATAGGACTTATTCAACGTAAAAGCTTATTTCAAATATAACGTTACTGTCCATAATGTCGTTATTCATCGCCGGTTTTTTAAATATCGCATTCTATAAGTAGCGAATCGAAGCAAAATAAAGTATAACTAATATTAATACCTACATATGCAAAACCAACTGGTTTTAAAAACTAAAAGCTAAATGTAATATTATATTCCTGCGCGTTGTTTGTCATAGGAAATACTAGTAATTATTTACCCAGGTATACTCAACCTATTTATTCTGCCGGTCGCAAAGATCAGTAGTTACGTACTTATAGGTTTAAACGACCGTATTGATATTTAATTACTTTTTGACAGGATTTAACGACTTGCGAATGTCAGTTAACAAAGATTGGCAACAGAGAAATTTCCAGAATTATTCAAAACAATAATTATAGAAATAGAATTGTCAAACTATTTTGACATTTAAAACTCTGAATTTAAAAGTACTTGAACGCATACTTTACTACTGCAACCAGTTGTTACTACACATGTGCTTTGTGGCAAAACAGACCGTAAGTTGAGCACCCCTGGTAAAGTATTAAAAGATTTGATTTATATTAATTAATGAATTCAGTGTATTCGTATTGTGAGATTCCAATTACATAATAGTGACTGTTCTTAATATAATATTATTGACAGTTTTGACTTAGGTATGTCAGTTTTTGGTAAGAATACGTTCTTTTATCTGTGGAAGTCCACAGCTGGAAATGGGGACAATTAAGTAATATGGTGATCAACTGGCAAAGTATTTGATGGGGAGACTTCATACGCAATAGAGAAAAAAACTCAGGGACGCAGATTTCCTTACGACGAAGGAAAAATATTGCACTTATCTTCTGCGAAGTGATGAACTAGAGACCTTTGACGTGTAGTCAAAAGCTATTGCAGCTATTTAGGGGCGGTAACCCCTATCGACAGAAGAACAAGCCGCGAGAACAATCTTCGCTAATGCTATCCATCTATTGCTACCATCATGCGCCACAACACACAACTCAAACGACTAGAGAGGAAGACTCACAGAGTCACATACGCCCTTTAAAGTCTAAACCAAAATAATAACAAATGAACGTTTTGGTAAGGACGCCATATCTACTGACGCTTAGATCTGTTAAAGATTATAATATTAGAAGCACCAAGAAAAACTTGACAACTGAAGGCTTCGTGGTATATAAATAAGGATTGGATTGTAAACGTAGCCTAGATACGCACGTTGGGCAACGGTAATGATTACAGCGCCAGTCGAAGCTGTAAGATTAGTCACATGGCAGAGGTTTGCTAAGTTTTAAAGGCGTCACTGCTATTTATTTTTCAAACAGCTGTATCTAGAATAAATAAAGATATTTTTTCAACCCATATGATCCTATTTTAATGTGGACTTGTTACGAAAACTAAAACGAAGAAGAAAACTTTATATATATAACGAATAAAAAATCCAACATTTCCACAGACTTTAATTACAAAATCTATCCAAAAAAGGTGCATGATACGTTCCAAAAGTTACATTCGGGTCCGTCCATCAGTACAATTTGTTCGTATCTGTACTAGGTGAGCACAATGCGTTATTAAAAACTTTTGTTACGTGGCTTTTTTTCTACGGCGGCGTGTTGAGTGCGACGCATACCTGCGTCCTTCTCGACGTTTACCTGTGCTCGTGAGAGGGCAGAGACAGACTGCCGAAAATAGTAGATAAGGCAGAGATCATAACCGAGCTCACGACCTAGTTTGCTAGCTCTTAACTTACAGCACGAAACTGTGTTGATCGAAATGCAAGAATGCTTTTCGTGTAAATCTATTTTTATATCATCTTTATTGAAAACTGCAATTTAGTCATCCCCGTAACTTATGTGTGTTTTATTAAAATAACGGTGCATTATTTGCACATACTGACTAATAAGATGGTCCATTAGCAAAAAATATATACCTAACTAATAAAATATTAATATTCAAAACAGGACCAGTTGTGGTTATGTTATTGAAGATTCGTAGATCAAACTTTTCCCGCCCAAACGCGAGCCTCCGTGCCGGGTCTGTGGAGGCTTAAGTCTGTGGGTGCGCCCGCGCAGCGCGAGGCTCCACAAACCGGGCGGGCCAGTACACGATGGAAGTTAGTGCCGGCCGGTCGTGTGCGTAACTCCGCGAGTGATGTCGCAGCATGATCGCTGCGCGTGCCTTGTTGTGGTGCCTTTGCCTCGTCGCAGTCGGGACCTCCACTGCCTCCCGCGGACACCGACCACACCCCGCACGACACAAACATTCGGAATTCGTTAAAGGAAAGAGTAAGTGCTGTGCCGACTACTGCCGCCCACGGCGCTTTCAAAGTTCCAAACCATCGCTTCATACCAATGTGTTCTGTGATATAGTTGTAACCGTGATGTTATGTATAAACTCGTTACCTAAATGTAAGCCACACGCAGTGACCGTAAAATAATTCCATAAAACTGTAAAAATAAAGACGCAGCACCAGCTAATCGCTGGAATAAAATAAACAAAGCTTATCTCGAACCAACAAACGTAGCCTTATATAGCGCGGAAAGCTGCCTGACGGTACACTGAACTGGCCTTAAGAGGCTGCCAGTACTGTACGAACAATTAAACGTCATTTTGTGTGAATGTTTTCCGAGAGACTTGAAAGGGATGCGAGACAATATCCTTTGGGATGAAAGGCAAGGTGCACGTATTGTGGTACGCTTTGAATTTCGAGTTGGTGGTTGCAGCTTTTGTGTGCCTGTCGCATTCAGACGGACAGATTGACAAAATTATATATTGCTTGCCGAGTGCCGGGAACAAGGACTATTTATTTTTTATCTTATGTAGCCAGATTCAATGATAAGATACCTAAGTTCTAGAATAGCGGTTGTTATTCGTATCATTTTGTACACGTTCTGAGTTAAAGTTAGGTTAAAAATATTTAAATTGAACCTATTTATTGCATTAGAACTTTTAATAGATGGTGACTTTCCTGATTAGATGTGAATTCTGACTTTTAACAAGATGTAAAACTTTTGATATATAACATATTGTTTAACAAACACTTCTTCGTTACGATACATAGTAAATATACATTTTTAAAACATGTTACACAGTCTGTAATCGCCCTTAGGCCTTATCTTGTTTTACACAAGAGTGCGTAAAGTAGGTAGTAGGCAGTTAGGCACTATATTGTATGTGTCAGATTTATAAAAACATGAAAATCAAGTTCCCAACATAACTTCAGCTTAAAAGTACCTATATATTTTCAAAATATTATTAAAAGTACACTCGCGTACTGGAAAAAAAATAGTTTAAACTGGTTGGTAACTTAAAACTTGTTATGATTATAGAAATCCATTGCTTTACACAAAGCTTTCAAAGCTCCATTGTTTTCTTTTATTATGTATTTTAACCAGTATGAAAATACCTTGAAGTTTAGCACTTGAGCTTTTGATAAAGTTTGACTAAGATTAAGATAACCATTGACAGATTAGGCACGGGATTAACTCGAATCATGAACTCTTATGTATAACAATGAACGGACATATTTTATTTAAATGGAAAAAAATATTTGTTATCGTTTTAACCTTATATTTATTGCTCAAATCCTTATTTATTTTAATTATATCAAAAATGCTGCTTCTAATAGACAAGGATACAAAAAGGATGGAAGGGGAAGGAAAGATTTAAAATCAGATAACATTTTAAGTAGTATATTTACCAAATCCGTACAAATATTATTGTATGTATTACTTAATACAGATTTCTATTATATATTATTATTTATATTTGTGTTATCAATTTCATGAATAAACAACATAAAACTACCTAACTGAACCATTTTTAAATGGCGTTCATTTACAACCATACTTTTAGTAACTTACAATAACATTGTACCAATATCGTTTAATATTAAACAATAGCTGTTGCAATCGCAGACAATTAAATAGCCCAATTGGTTAATAACCTATTGCCCGCTTTCATTTGGACATGTCATTTTGTAATAAACGATTTTACTGGACACGTCAAAATTCCGTGTGACGTACACAAACGGTACTTATTTGTTCTACTTGTCAAATGCTACTTTGTCTAAAGACGTCGGCGTTGCATTAGTTTCGTGTAAAGTTTCAGACGTTTTCCATTGTCTAATTGTTTGTCTTTATATTAAAAATCAACTGGAAAATAGACGCGACAGTACGTGTGTATACCTCACATACTTCTGCGCTTGGTATTGTGTAATATATAATTTTAGTCCGGTATATATTCCCATCGCCGACAGTGCATTTGACTTTTACGAGTCAAGCAGATAACCGGGTGGTCCTCCTCGTGCCTTTGCTTTGAATTACAAATATCTACAGCTGATCTACATATGAAAGAAATCCAGCGTTTTGAGCGGCGACTAAGGCTTTGTCATATTGCGCGGCAAAATTAACCAGAGAAATCAGTCGCATCACCATTGCATTCTAATGACCATACTTCTAACGTTTTACTAGTTTATCGTATAATAGTTATTCTTAGACATGTGCCAAGGGATTTATAATTGTTAAGTAGGAGTGTACTAGGTAAAGACCGGGCACGATTATTTAAAAGTTCTGTATCGTTAACACAGGTACGACACGTCAAATTACTTCTACTACCTGCGCAATAGTTCCTCTCCCCCCCCCCCTTAAAACGCCTCAAACCTTCCCCGCACCTTAAATTGGCGTTCTGTGCTAACTTCAGACGCGCAAAATTATTTGGCGCGTTTAAGAAAAAAATCGTTGATTGATTCCATTGTTTATCAAACGTTTACTATAACATGTTATTTTACGTATAATACAATTAAAAACATAAAAATAAAATTTTTCATTTAAATAATACTTTAATCACCATTTGGACGTAAGCCTCCCCCAACGATTTCCACTTTAACGATAACTTAAATAAAAATTGTTCATACTATCCCGTCAATCATCACACTATCTTAGAGCATCGTAAAACAAGTCGTATTATAAAAAAATTAAACTAGCTTTTTGTCAAGCATATATCTGTCACGCGATACTTTTATATTAACGGATAAAAGTCCCTAATTCATGGTCAATACATTTTGTTAATAAGGAACTCACTAGGATACGCATTGAAAAAAAAACATGATACATAATTTATAAATACGAGCCGTGTTTGTCTGCGAAAGAAAACCTGTATGATACGTTTAATAAATTCACACTCGATGATCTGGCGTCCGATAACTTTATACAGTAAATGAAGTAATAGAGTCATTACTAAAGGTGATTCTAGCAATCATTGGCCACAATTATTGGGTAAAAGCGCTATTTTCTGTGTTGTTTAAAAAATACTGGTACATTTTATTCCTATCAAACAAACTGTTAAACTTATACGGTTTTCCTCAATACATTACGGTTCAAATTTCTGTGAATAATTTATGTCTGATTTTTGTAACTAATTTTTACTATTAAATAAAAATATCTATTCCCATTTCTACCAATGAATCCTATTGTTATATTTTATGACCCATTTTACAATTTCATAAGACATCTTACGCTTCTTTCATTAGCCTTCTTATTATTTAATACTATAATTTTATCGATCAATTTCGTTTTGATGTTGTATGAGTGTACAGACTATAATTACACGTTACATAAAAACTATTTTAAAGACTTAAAGAGTGTGAATAGTTTCTTCGAGCAGAATTACCTATCAGATACTTAAATACGTCATATCCTCTGTGAGCGAAACTGCTAATGTTTTTATAATAAATCTCAATTAATTTTATTAGATACTAGTTATTCGCCCAAGGCCATAAATGTTATCGATAATTAGTTTTATATGACATGTGTTCCGAAGCTATAATTTATATACGAATCGTTGTACTGAGCAAAAGAGAATATTTAACTGAATGTACCCGAACATGGAATGATCAAGACTTACAAGCCATTACTTTATTTTCTTTCTCACTCTCGATTTATTAAAGTTATGTTTGCATATTTAATATATTATGTAGTATCGTATTTTTATGTATACCTACTCTGCATATCACCGCACGTGTACCTAATGATGAACGCTAATTGGGACATGAAATCATGAAGCGATCACGATTTATTTGGTAAACGATAAAATGTTACAAAAATTATTACAAAAATAATATTTACGAAGCTGAATAATAAATATATATTTCAAAAACGAACATTCTCCAGCTTCATACCAACAGATTTCTTTTGGGTTCTTTGCGCACCGTCAGTTTACTTTCGGGCTGAAAGACATGTAGACGTATGTCAGTTTTTGTTGTAGAAAAGCCGGTTGACGAATGACGGCTATTGCGTCTTAATTCGCCGCAAGAGGCGCTAGTGTCGCTTGAGGTTCTTGAAATGTCAAATGTCACTGTGGCAATTTTAAAGCGCACAATATTCATGGTTAGAATTAGTTTGGAAGGAGATTAAGTTTTCAACCAACTAATGAGCACAAAACCTTTAACATTACAACAACATTACAACTATTGTTCTGTACGAATAAGAAAACAAAACTACAAAACGAACAAAAATATTTTAATCAAAGATCACCGTAATAATATTTTAACCAGATAATTCTAAATAATTCGTTAATTATTTTTGAATCAGTGCTTCTGTAAACAAAACACCAAAACTAGTTTTTGTGCATGGCCACAAAAGAATATTAAAATGCATTAAATGTTTTTTATATCGCCAAAAAAAATTGAATATTTCTACATAAGTAACCAACGGTTGAGACCTTACATAAGGAAATAATATGCGCCTACGCACTTCCATGGAAGCATGCACGTGTGGGGCAAAAGATATGACAATCTTACCAGTTACCACCTGGCTCCTTATTTACACAATTTCGGTACTTACAAACCCACGTGTATTTTTTATAACCCCTAAACTTAATTTACGATTAAAACCACCAAAATTATTTATTACTTTTAATATTAATTATTACTTACTAATTTTTTAACTATACTATATTATTATCCCAATGTTTCGATCCTTGACAGCATTTATGGTCACAGGCAAACAAAATAAAATTAATATGCCGCGATAAAATCCGTAAAAAGTAGTTTTACTTAAATTTAGTAATAATTTTAAATTATTTGGAATGTAAATTAATTAATAACTAGATTGGATTAGCTAGCAAGCTATCGTGTTACTTATTATTATACATACTATCTTTTTCGTACGACTTCGTTCGCATAGAATAATTAATTTTATCCAATTTGCTTCTTTATTTCAATCTTTTAAGAAATTATCGATTCTTCGTACAAACTTCCACCCCCTTTTCGTCCTTTTACGGAATTATTTCTGGGAATGTCCTTCCCCGAGACACGAATTATTTCCATACCAGATTTCATCTAAATCGATTCAGCGGTTAAAGCCTGAAGAGATGGCAGACAGACATACTTTCGCATTTAAAATACATTTATAAAGTAGGTATGCATGAAGCATGGAACGACTGGGCGCGTAAGAAAGACTTCAACGCGAGCGTGGGCTGACTTGCTCTAAACTAACACTTCATCGGTTTAAAAACATAACAAACTGAGTATATTAACTGTAAGTTTAACTAAGTTACTTGACAGAAATACCATGTGATTGCTGTATGCAAATATAACAATCAGTATTGAGTCTCGATATGAGTTGTTAAAAATAGCAGTTCCAGTAAAAAAATATTATTGTAATTGACAGAATAAATTATTGCATACTGGTGCTCCCCAGTCTAAAGCGAAGCGACAATCTTGTCGCTTCGCTTCTTCTTCCGAGTAAAAACATTAGAAAGCTGTAAAGGGCGTTTTTGGGGACTGTCTGTCATTGTCAACGTTCAAAAAGAGCTATATTATTAATTTAAATTTGATATATCTAATCCCTTCTAGTTACGCTGCCCTTGATCGCACAAAAAAACCAACATTTCAACCTGAGCCTAAAAAAAATAACATGTGATGTAGTTTTATCTTTATTTAAATAATATAAGAACATGCCATTCACCCTTTTACCATAATTTTTAAACAAGATAATAAAAATCTAAATAAATTAACCATCTAGGCTCTTAAAATTTGGATATTTATGACAACATGAAACAACGTTATATGTAAAACTATATAATTAACACCGTGAATTAATGAGGTACGATTTGATATTTCAAGTCGAGTATATATATCGAGTTATAATGATATGCACGGTGAGTTTCTTGACCCATCGGCATGTATCAAATATCGGAATAGCTTAGATTCTAATAGAACCGGAATTTATGAGTCAGATACTCCTGAACTGAAAAAAAAGCATCTAATTGGTGTAACAGTGTGTTGTTATGTCGATATTTTACGAATAGGCTTTTTTTAGTAACTCAGTGCTGCCTTTATTCTAGAGACTCACACTTTTGGTTTTAGTAAAAACCTCTTTAGTGCTTGTTTCACAATGCACAGATAAGATAGGCACTACCAAATTCAAAACTGGGACATAATCTTTGTGTATTAAGCTGTGAAATAAATATATTTAAAAGTAAATAATAAAAGTCGACATATTATTATTAAAAAAAAGCATTCGATTTTCAAGTTATCTTTTCTGAAGTTACATCTAACGAGGGTTTTTAAGTATTATTCAATTGAGACCCTATTTTTTACAGCAAATTGACTTCATATTTCTAATGTAAAAATATTTAACGTAGCTTTTTTACATGAATGTGATTAATGTTAGCTAATGGAAACTGATACGATTACGCCGTCCATGTTTTATTTATAGAATCACGTAATATATATAAATATTTTGTTTACTTACAATAATTTTCCTATAATTATCTTGAGTACGTTTACAAGTCGTCTCGGCAAACAGCCTTTATGTAATAAAATAAGTTAACACAATTTTACAGCCAGCATTCTCATTGGATTTTTATGGCCACCGAAGACAGAAATGAACGCAGTTTAATCGACCTTCAACAATAAAACTTTCCACGTAGTCACTATTCAATATGGTCATACATGATAACATGTCTTATACCCGAAAATACGTCACATGTTGAACAATACCATTTAATATTCAATACTTGGGTCAAATCGACTTATTGAATACGTTGACAATTGTTATTCACAATAAGGTCAACGGTAGCTAACTGCAGTTGGTCTATCGATATAACTATGTATTATTATCGACATGAAACACGTAATAAATTTATTATTATGAAGGTTTTCCAGATGAGGTTGATGATGTGATAATAACGTATTGTACCTACATTATTCTAAGCCATTTTGACCTACGTTTTCTAGGCGCCTGGTACCTTTTTGAGTAGGTACAGACTTATTCTGTTGTGGTTAATTTAAAGTACACGTAAGAGGAATACTTTATAAAAACTTGTCTTCAATAAACGCTCAAGCACTTTGAGCGCTCGGTAAGTCTTTAGAGAGACTTACCTACCTTTAATCGCCATTTTTACGTTATTAGAGCGAGATGACAACAGCGCCCATTTGATATACCAAATGAAAAGAAGTCTGAGTCTTAAAACTAGACATTAACAAATTTACTCCTCGATTAGTCTCAATTTAATTCGCCAATGAACTCCTATGTAAAACTTATTTCACTTTCGTGGAAATTCAGGTTCGGTTTTCGAACATGATCCAAACAAAGTTATGGCCATATCGAAGCACACGACGTCCAATGCCTCATTTCTTCATAAACATAAAAGGAAACTGCACTCGGGCGCAGCATGATAACCCGTACAATAATGGATTGTAGTGAAAGGTCGTGTTACAAGAACGAAATGGTGGCGGCACTAAACTGGTTCCAACGCTTCAGAATGCAAGTAACTGGATAAAAACATTGCCTTAAGACAAACCAGTCGAGGCGAGCGCAACGCTCCTCTAATACTTAGTCGGATTGTACGTTGCCTACATGAGATCAATTCAACAAAATTGACAAACGGCATCAGTCTTTCACCGTTTTATTGTTCAAATCAAAACTATCGATTCTATGCAGTTAAAATATAACTATAAAAACAGAAATGGTCTCCAGAATCACCATGTTAAAATATGCAGCTCTGTGACTTGATATCCGTCGATAATTATATACAATTATATATCGACATATATAGAGCATACGAGGCATTCATATAATCAGACAAAAGTAAAAAATAAAATCAGACAAAAGTGAAAAAATAAAACAATATAAACTGGGGTGACAAAAAGTGAAAAATTCTATCAATTTTTGTTATACAAGTTTGGAGATTTAAAAAAAAGTATTAATACTTGTTCATCTGCTTTTTCACTAACTCCTGTCCTGCCCTAAGTTGATACATCCAAAATGTATGAAATTAGTATTCACTATTCTCAATGACACTTCAAGACAAAACAAAATAGCATATAGCACATCTAGTAATAAATAGCATCTAATCTCGTATCGTTAACGTTGCCTGCATATCTGTTTATACGGTAATCACATTTACATAGGTACATATTTAAAATTAACTCTGTAGATAATTATCAGCGATTACTATGACATGACAATGTTGTTGTCAACTCAATATCATTAACATGTCTATAACAGTTGGAAAATAAAATGTTATTTATCCTTGTTACTTACATACTATTTATTCTCTTGCACTCTTCAAAAAGCTGAAACTGTAGTACCTAATAGAGAGTCTTTAATTTTCCTTGATTAAGTATGAAAATTATAGTAACAGTATTTAGATGTTTTTACTTTCCTTTATTTCGATTTGTTTTCAAGACATAAAACCGTTAGAGCCAGCAGACTTCTATTTAAACAAGATCTTTCAAATAAATAGGCATTAAAGTTTTAAGTTCGTAATCAAATGAAACATTCTATCAGTGTGGTCGGTGAGAACATATGTACTTTCATCTAACAATTACAACAGTCCAACCACGGTTTATTATGTTTGCACTTAACATTAAATAATGACATTTTCATATCTCTGAATCAGTGAGCATACTTCAATACTATCGCGTATGTCATCAACAGGTTCAACTAGGTCGACCGGACACCACCGTCACAACCGTCAGATTTAAACATCAAAATGTTAATGTTCAAAACAATATTTTGTTTTTCATCGCATTTTTTTAATTAAGAGCCGTTAATGACTCCTGCACACACAACGCAATGAGGAGTGAAAAGCGGGGTGCTGTTTTGCAATCACAGTTCATGGTAGCGGGTTTAAACAACCAAATTTGAGAGTCATAAATCATGAGCATTCGCAGAACAGAACAGTCGCAGTCGCCTATACTACATCTCAAATGAGACACAAACATGGGTAACCCATCCGAATTGTATGGTACTCTACCGCAAACAACATTGAGGAACAAGACGATTCGGAATTTAGCCGTTTAAACGGATGGCATTTTAGAAAGTATAAATTAAATTTTATGTTTGACTATATTTTGAATATGCAATTTTATTTCATAATGACCTAAACCAGTTTTGGAGAAGCAACCCTGACAGTTTGCAACTATGTAAATAATAGAATAAATGGCACATCGCCCCTGACAACACAATACATACCATATATAAATCCAAATAACCGCGTAGATTATAAATGTATAAAATACCAGCAAACGTTGTTTTGCCACATTATAGGGGTTGGTGGTAGAAGAGTGAAAATTTAGGGTTAGAAGTGTTTATTTTTGTTACAAAAAATGTGATAAATGAAGAACCGCTCGACCGATTTTGTGCAAAGTTCACATAAACCATCTACTAAATAGTCCGCGAACAAAGCCTACAAAATTGGTTTGGATAGGTGAGCCCGTTCTCGTTATAAAATTCCGACGAAAAGTAACATTGCTTTTTATTTATTTTCTTCCTAAAATTATTTCGAAAGTAAGCTAGATAAATAGTCTCATCAAATGTAGTCAGAAAAAGCTATTTACTGCCGAGCCTACCTGACTAGAACAACTCATAAAGGTATGATCTGCAACTTAGCTGTAGATCATTTTTGGACCTTATGTTTATTGTGATCAGGGTAAAAAGTTGTCTGCCGCAAATACGTACGTCTTACCTTGAGTTCACGAGTTAACGCTAGACATGTTATATTCGTGCGCTACGTACTCGTATCGAGTATGTATGTAGGTAACGTGTGTTAGCGCTTAATCTACACTCACTTTGCTGTTACTCGATAAGTGAGTTGTGAAGACTGGCCGGCTGTAAAAGACACTTAGAGTTGCCTTGTTTTTTCGTAGAACACTTATAAAATTTTTCACCATTGAATTTTCGCCTTATTTCCTTCTTAAGTAAAGGGGAAATCTCCATTTATTTTATGTCAAGCCTTCATTGTGATGTATTAGGTATATCAGCAGTAAAATTTAATTATTACTCGTCTAATTTTATAAGCAACATATTTTATTCTTTCTTTCAACAAACCCAATCTTGCAGTAAAGGCTTTACGTGTAGGTGTCGCCAATTTATTATTTACTCCATAAATTTAATACAACCCATTCTATATCCAAGCCAACAAAATGTTAGAACTCATCATAAATCAATATCCCACTTGATATTTGAACAGATACTTATCTAATAATAATTTATCCAAGATAATATTCTCGAAACCTTCCAGCACTCCAAACAATTTACCTAAAACGACCCAATCGCCAAAAATGTATCGTATGACAGTAACATTATATTCTTGTATTCCTACATGGTTGATAAAAAATGTCTATTATACAGACGAGCAGGTAAAATTTACTTTAGATGTTGAATACCTTCATAATTCTATACACAGTTCTATGGAAAAAAAACTATTCTTTGTTGACTTGCAGAAGCTTCCAAGCTGTTTTGAACTTTAAGTACACAGAATCAGGTTTGAAACCAAACAATAGAATTACCTGCCTCAAAGATATTGTGGTTTTAGGTAAAGTTATGCAAGCACCACTAACGTGGATATTTAATCCTAAGGAAATCAAGTACCACGTCTTAAGTTGCAAAACCTTTCCTTAACGTAAAGGTTAATTGCATAGCTTACTTAGAATGTTGGTATTATATTTGTAGCTCAAAAACTCAGCAAGACAAATAATTTCAAAATTTTAATGTGTTTCAAATCTAAAAAATCACCTATAACGATATACTCTGGTCAATATGTAAATAGTACCTACATAAAAACCACTAAGTATTGTGTTTAGTGTAAAATAAGCTGTTCAACGCCATCAACAGTAAACACGGAGAACGATTAGTTTATACCTCCGTTCAATTCGCTTTACATATGCGCTTTAGTTCCTTAAGTTAGTTCCGATCACAGAGTTAAAACGGCATTGTAAACTTTTTCCATCGATTAATCAGAAATAGCGGTGTATCTTGTAGCGTAGTAGAAGGAACTCGTTTTAGAGTCCGCCTACGCAAAACGCCTCTTCGTTAGACGAGCTCAGTTCCTAACTTGTCGACTGTCGACCCAGTATAAATACATTGAACGAACAGACAAACGCGATTAAGTAACACTCGTGTTTTCTAAACACACTTTATAATTTTCCATTTTATTTTTTCACAGTATGCATCGGGACAAATGGACGTATGTCGGTGCCGTCGAATCGCGACACCCACTACAGGAATCTACGCGATCGATTTACAAATTGCACTTATGTCGATGGCAACCTCGAGCTGACATGGCTGAAGAACGAAACTATGGACTTATCGTTTCTCAAATACATAAGAGAAGTTACCGGTTACGTGCTCATATCGCATGTAAACGTACGACATATAGTGTTGCCACAACTACAGATTATTCGCGGAAGAACGCTCTTCAAGTTGAATGTTAGAGAAGAAGAGTTTGCACTCATGGTCACCATGTCATCGGCGTTTACCCTTGAGTTACCTGCGCTGCGCGATGTTCTCCGGGGCAGCGTCGGTATTTACAACAACTACAACTTATGCCACGTCAAGACTATTAATTGGGAGGAGATCATTACGGGAGTCAACGCTACCTACGTTTATGTATATGACTTTGCTGCTGCAGAACGCGAATGTCCGCGTTGTCATTCTAGTTGTGAAGCAGGTTGTTGGGGTGAGGGCCCCGAGAACTGTCAGAAGTTTTCCAAAACGATATGCAGTCCTCAGTGTGCACAAGGCCGTTGCTTCGGGCGAAACCCCCGAGACTGCTGCAACGCATTCTGCGCCGGTGGCTGTACAGGGCCTCTACCAAGCCAGTGTCTTGCCTGTAGGAACTTCTATGATGAAGGAACTTGCTCCCAAGAATGCCCACCGATGCAAATATACAACCCCACCACTTATTCTTGGGAGCCTAATCCAAACGGGAAATACGCTTATGGAGCAACGTGCGTTCGCAACTGTCCTGAGCATTTGTTAAAGGATAATGGAGCATGCGTGAGGAGTTGCCCGCCCAACAAGACTGCCGTCAACGGAGAATGTATACCGTGTAATGTTACTTGTCCGAAGACTTGTCACGCTGAGAAACCGATACATTCCGGTAATATCGACAGTTTTAAAGACTGCACCATTATCGACGGTTCGATTGAGATTTTAGAAATGACATTCACGGGATTTCAGCACGTGAACCCTGATTATTCATTTGGTGAACGCTATGCTAAGATGGAGCCCCACAAGTTGGAAGTATTCAGCACAGTGCGTGAGGTGACCGGCTACTTGAACGTGCAAGCTCATCATCCTAACTTCACTAGTCTCTCTTACTTCCGCAACTTGGAAATGATAGGAGGACGTCAAGTCGTCGAGAACCTTTTCGCTTCCCTCTACATAGTCAAGACATCGCTCAAATCTCTGGGATTGAAATCCTTGAAACGAGTCAACTCTGGTGCTATAGCAATCATGGAGAACAAGTATTTATGTTTTGCCGAAAAAATAGCTTGGAACAAACTCGTGAAGTCTAAAGATCACAAGCAAATTATACAAAACAATGGCGATACAGTGACTTGTGGTGAGTTTGCTTGGCGACGTAGTTTTTGTTTTGAGGATCCTCATTTTAAAGTTAGGTTTAGTTATAGTATCTACCTAATTATAATATCTAATGTTGCCTATGCGATTCAATATAAAACATGTTCTTGAGCGAATTCTTAAAAATGTTATGTCCACACCTACACTCAGACTAACCCATTAACTGCCATGCTTTAGACCGCTGCGCCATGCCCTTCATTACGTCATAATATTCATACTCTGAAACGCTTTGTTCCTAACCAATGCATTTTTCACAGAACAAGCAAATTTGGTGTGTGATCCTCAATGCTCAACGGACGGTTGCTGGGGCCCAGGACCAGACCAATGTCTCTCCTGCAAAAATTACCAGTTTGACGAAATGTGTCTCCAGAATTGCAGTGTTTTACCTGGGTGGGTATCCGCCTTGAAAAAATATAGTAGATATTCATTGATTTCTAATGATTCAAAAAAATTATGCACAGCGATTGTGATTTTCTTGTACCTATGCAACCGCAATTAGTTCCATTAATAATTATCCAATAGGATATTTCATTAATACAGTTATAATTTTTTCCATGGATTAATAGTGCATATACCCTATATATATGTATAGACTACTAAAGATTTCCAAGCAACCTGAATCAGTTCTGTCGATTCTGTCTGAGAAATGCACCCAATCCCGCTTTACGTTGGCCTCTGTAAAGTTTCGCAGCCCTATTAACATAACAAAGGCAAAGTATGTGTGGGTAGTACAGACAGTTTTGACGTCCGGACAACATAATTTTGCCTCATTGTCTGTTAGACATACTGAAAACTGTATTTTTATTGTCTCAAATAGACAATACTAACGTAACATTTTACGTTGCAGGTTATACAAAGACGGACCGAAAAGCTGCAAGCAGTGTCATGCGGAGTGCAAAGACGGATGTGCTGGACCCACTCGTGCCAACTGTACGAGTTGTCAACATGTACGCGACGGCCCATACTGCGTCAGTGAATGTCCCGACTCAAGATACACATCGGATAATGCCACTTGCCAACCGTGCCACAAGAACTGCTTCAATGGCTGCACAGGACCCGAAAATATGGTGGGCGAAGGCGGTTGCAATTCCTGTAAAAAGGCCATTATTAGCATTGAAGCAACTGTCGAAAGTTGTCTAAGTGAAAACGAGCCATGTCCCGACGGATATTATAATGAATGGGTAGGCAATGTGAAACCGCTGGAAGGAAAGGTAAAAGTGGTCTGCCGAAAATGCCATCCCAGATGCAAAAAGTGCGTAGGTTTTGGAATACATACCCAGGTTTGCCTCCAGTGTAACGGCTATAAAAGAGGAGATCAGTGTGAGGATGAATGTCCCGCAGACGATTATACTGATGAAGTCCACAAAACTTGTATACCTTGCCACCCTGAATGCAAAGGTTGTTTAGGGTCGTCGTCAACGGATTGTGTAAAATGCAAGAACTTAAAAATCTTTATAAACCCTGATGAACCTGATAATCAATCGCTCTTTAATTGTACAGATACCTGTCCTCCTCATATGCCCCATAAAATATATTTTGATGAACAACTACAGAATCCCATCGATGAGCCTTATTGTTCCACTCACACGAATGGTAATCCTAACATGGTCACTGCAAAGATACCAACAGTACTTGTTATTATCCTTGTTCTTGCATTTTTGTTGTTAGTGATTCTTGGAATAATAGGTTACACGTGTAGACAAAAAGCCAAGGCCAACAAAGAAGCTGTTAAAATGACAATGGTCCTGACTGGCTGTGAAGACAATGAACCTCTACGTCCAACCAATGTAAAGCCAAACTTAGCCAAATTGAGGATTGTTAAAGAGGTGGAGTTACGTAGAGGAGGTATGCTGGGTTTTGGTGCATTTGGTAAAGTGTACAAAGGCGTATGGGTGCCAGAAGGTGAAAACGTTAAAATTCCGGTTGCAATCAAAGTACTGAAAGACGGAACTGGTGCAAACACTAGTAAGGAATTTTTAGAAGAGGCGTACATTATGGCTAGCGTAGAACATCCTAACTTGCTTCAGTTATTGGCTGTGTGTATGACTAACCAAATGATGCTCATCACACAACTGATGCCTCTAGGTTGCCTACTCGATTATGTCAGAACCCACAAGGAAAAGATTGGCTCTAAAGCTTTTTTGAATTGGTGCACGCAAATAGCCCGTGGTATGGCTTACCTGGAAGAAAAACGGTTGGTGCACAGAGATTTAGCTGCCCGAAACGTGTTAGTGCAAACACCAAACTGTGTTAAAATAACTGACTTTGGTTTGGCCAAGTTATTGGAAGTCAACACGGATGAATATAAGGCTGCCGGTGGTAAGATGCCAATCAAATGGCTGGCTCTCGAGTGCATCCAGCACAGGATATTTACCCACAAAAGCGATGTTTGGGCTTTCGGCGTCACGATCTGGGAACTGTTGAGCTATGGAGCAAGGCCGTACGAAAACATTTCAGCACGAAACGTTCCGGAGCTGATAGAAAATGGTTTGAAACTTCCGCAACCGAATATATGCACATTGGACATTTATTGTATAATGGTATCCTGCTGGATGTTAGACGCTGATAGCCGACCTACATTCAAGCAGTTGGCCGATACATTTGCCGAAATGGCGAGAGATCCAGGAAGATACTTGGTCATTCCAGGTGACAAGTTCATGCGGCTGCCGTCCTACTCTACGCAGGTAAACTGTTATTTTTATATTTATATTCCTTAGTAAGAACTACTGTCAAATAAAAAAAAAGAAACGGTGTAATAATGCAATCGCATAGAAATATTAATACATACATCATATTTTATTTTACATAATATACAGAACTTAAAATAAATTATAAATATTTCAATCACTATAGTCACTTTAGGCGTAATATTATAATTGTACACTCATATAGGGTGAGACAATTGCTATGGGCACAAATTCAATATTAATAACTTTAACCACTCGTTTCTGGAATTTGAAAACAAATACCGAATGCTCAACTGCCATGTCTTAGTTCACAAGACTATGAAGGAGTTTATAATCATACAGTTAGGCATTCAAGAATAATGCATGTTGAAATATACGTTAATACGTTTTTTTACAGATGTAGTATATAGCTATTATTTAACCCCAACCTTTCCCGATCCCGTATTTATCAACAAACACTAAAGTCAACCACCACCTTAAAAAAGTAACATAGTATGATATATTCATGGTTTCAAAATTAACCACCCAATTTTTTTACATTTCAGGATGAGAAAGAAATGATTCGCAATCTGTCATCGGCGATGGAAGGTCCGGAGTCTCTGGTCGAAGCAGATGAATATCTGCAACCTAAATTCAAGCCTGGACCGAGCGCTAACACCACTATCTCAGTCATTGAGATCCACCAGAACTCGCTGAAACAAAACCCTTCATCTTCGTGGCCACCAGGTGTTTCCAACAATGAATCTATACCGCAAGATGGCACCAGCAAACCAGAGACATGGGACCACGAACTCCTGAGATATAATCACCAGGCAAACCCTGGCAGTGACGGCACTGAGTTACGCCATTATTACAATAATGGTGTCTGCGCTTCCGATAGCTCCAGCTCAAGGTACTGCAGCGATCCGATGAAAGGCCGCCAAGAAGTTTCTGAAAGTAATTTCGATAACATGTCCAAGATCAAAGAGGCACAGGTCGGCAACTTGAAGTTGAACCTGCCGCTGGACGAAGACGACTATTTGATGCCCTCACCACAGCACACTCAGAACGCTTCGACGTACATGGATCTAATAGGTGAAGGTGGCGAGACTCAAGAGGGATTGAAAGATTTACGATTTAATGGTTTTGTGGGTAAGCGATGTGTGGACAATCCTGAGTACTTGATGTCGGAGGAAAATGTGCTGCCGCAAACTTTGGGCATTCCCACTGAACCAGTTCCGATGGAGTCGTTATGTGTCAGTGAAGGCAGCGGGAGCGAGTCCACGCCCCGCCCGAGCACCAGCAAGTACTTGCCGCAGCGGTCGGTGGAGGAGGAGTCCATGTCCGACCACGAGTACTACAACGACCTCCAGCGGGAGCTGCAGCCGCTCCGCCGGAACGAGACCACAGTGTAAATTGTGACACAAACCTATGCCACTGATCTCGTCTTGTAATTGACTTTTTTTACTTAATAGTGCCACGCGCACGACCCGTGCCATTGATTCGATGGCTAGTGTTAGATCGTTGATACAATTTCTGATTTGAATTTTATTGTAGTTATAAAAAAATACAACTTGTTAATTTTCTACTTAATGTAAAAGTACTGTTATTTTTAATTGTGTATATTTAATTTCTATGGTGTCTACGTCTGATGCACTTAACAAAAATATAAGTTATTTATTAATGTAGTTTAAGGACGGCTATGTTTTAGGTTTTTAAGCGTTAAGTTGAATTTAGCGCTTTTATTTTTATGTTAAAACTGTGATATTTAGTTTATATCAATATACAACCAGTGAAAGGTGGGTGTAGAGTTAAATTCGCGCGTGGACACTTGCGAGTATTCATTTGCCATTGATGTCTAGTAGTTACTCTCTGTTGCAACCTGCTTACTCTTTGTAGAAGTAGTTCCATACTGTAGTATGAATTTCAAAGCAGCATTTATGATAATACATTCCCCATATATGTGAAAGATTGTAATGACTTAAGTAATTATCTGAGAAAATGTGTTTAAAAATATTTAATCGGTGTTTTTAGTAAGTCTAAAAGAAAAAGACATTATTAAAACTAATAGTATACAATTTATGATATTCCATATAGTAAGACAATTTGAACAATATCATGTTATGTAGGTACAAAGCTTATTTTTACTCTAAGTTTTTTTCCATGTGATCTTGCCATTAAGTAAAAGGTAGCTAGGGGTGTCGACCTCTTTGTTTATCTATTCTAGACATTTCCTTCGCGTTGACAGCCCTTTTGTTAATAGTCAATGGCCACGTCTTGCATTGTTTACCTCACTCTATACCTACAGCTGTTAAAAATGTACATATTATGTTTCTTGAGTGGTTATCAAAGACATGAATTTATAGGGGGTTTCCTCATTAGCACAAATTAAGCTCAACTTCCAACTAAAATGCAAATTATATTACTTTAGTTAATTGTTTAAACTCCTTTGTTTGCCATGTAACATGTAAATAATACTTACACTATTGTATATAATATATTATTTTATGTAATAATTTCGTTTTACGTTTATATGTAGTAGCAACTACTCACATATAAAATACCATGTAATTATATTTTGTTTTCTTTTATCTTATATCAAAAGTTCTAAATTATTTTGTGCCATTCCAATGAAATAGTTATACAAATAGATGATTTTAATGAATTTGACGTTGAGACATTTTAGTTGTTTTTACCGGTTTGTGTGGACGTAATCATAAATTGAATGTCTAGTAGATGATCAAATGCATTTTAATGAATACGATATATAATTTTTACATGGCTAACATATTGTTCAAGTTCAATGTAGATATTAGTACCATACTGTATTGCGGTACACCTGTAGGTATGTACTTATACCTTAATAAATGAAATATAAATAAAACGTTAGTTTGATTTGCCCGTTTACTGTACAAGATGGAGAATATGGCTGACACGCTGTTATCGCAACAAGTCGATAATCTTTCTTTTAATTTACACTAACATCATCAACTAACTGCTCGTTAGTCGCACAGTACGACTGTCGAGCGAGAGGTCCTGGGTTCGATTCCCAGCAGTGTTATAGGGTTTTTCTATGAAATTCTCAGTAACAGCTCGGAATTTAGATTCGTGCCCGGCTGACGGCAATAGGCTCGCTCCCTATTACATGGGACCTAACACATGCCAGCAAAATGTGGGTGTACATTAGTACACCCCTGCCTAATCCTTAGGGGTCGACAGGCGTGATGGTATGTATGAGTGTGTACATCATCAACTAAAAAAGCTATAATAGCCTAGTGGCATGACCAGTGGGAGCTGTGGTAGCCTAGCGGTGTGACCAGTGAACTGAGACGTCGAAGGTCTCGAGTTCGAACCCAAGGGCCGCACCACTGACTTTTCGGAAGTTATGTGCGTATTTATCACAACCTCAAACGGTGAAGGAAAACATCGTGAGGAAACCTGCATGCTTGAGAGATGTCTTGATGGTAGGCCAGCGTGGTGGACTATAGCCTAATCCATATCAAATGAGAGGAGACCCGTGCCCAGCAGTGGGACGTTAATGGGTTGATGTTGATGATGATGATGACCAGTGGACTGTGAAAATAAAATGTCTTGAGTTCGAACCCAAGCCACGACTTTTCACGACTTACCTATGTGCGTATTTATCACATGCTCAAACTATGAAGTAAAACATTGTGAGATTTTCTCAACATCTGAAGTCTGCCAATCCTCCACTCCCTCTCAAATGAGAGGAGAACCGTGCTCAGTAGTTGGACAGTAATTAGGTTGATGAGTGGACAATTAACATAAGTTCAGCGGGCTCGTGCCATAACATAATGACGACAATAATGGACAGCCAATAAATAACGTACATACATACACTCCCACCTTTTGCCGATGGGGGTAAGCTGAAATTACAATAAGGCCACGCGCTACGATCCCTGCAAACCACTTTTGCCTTTTGAACGGGACGGCCGATTAGGCAAGCCTTTCAAACAATTTTTTCTCAACATTGCCAACCATACTGTAAATCAGTGTTATACTTTTTTCTGCTCGTTTATACTTTTTACTGTTCAATAAAAAAAAAGTATACAAAATACTGTTTTCATAATACTGGTATTTTAAGTAATTTTACTACTTATATACTTTATTTAGCTTAAATTACTTAGAATTGAAGAAAAAACGTATACTGTTTCTTTTTCTAAAATACTGTTCATTTTATTTTTCTGACTTAAATATACTGTATTTCTTGGATAAAAAGTTGGCAAACCTACATGCAACCATCCACTAGCCCAGCGTGGAGGACAATAACGTTATTCTTCTCTCTGATTCTCATACTATTAGGAGAAATCGGAGGGCACAGTCAACAGTGAAAAGGTAAATGGGTTGATCATACCTACAAACATACCACCACGCCCGTCATCCCATTCGGTTGAATGATGTACTAAATGTGCACTAACATAGCGCCGCTATATTTTACAGCCATGTAATAGCCGGCGAGCCTATTGCCATCAACCGGGCACGAATCCAAGCTCCGAGCCGCTAAACCCCAATAACAATGCTCGACAGTCGCACTAACTTATGACGACTTAATCAACGAGACACTTATACATTGCTTTTGATTTAACTCATCTATACATATTTATGTATATAGTCGGTTTGCCTGACTGGTACATCAACGCAGAGCCAAAACCACAGGGGTAAACAAACTTGAAATTTTGACAGATGATGCATTATTGCATTTTATAACGAAAACATCCAATAATAAAAGAATTTTAGAATTTCGACTCCAAAAGGGACTCATCATCAACCCATTATTTTCCCACTGCTGGCACAGTTCTCCTCTCATTTTTGAGAGACTATATAAGTTAAAACAAACCAACAAATAAGCATCTTCTTCTTGAAGTTAAATTCATCAACCCATACATTGCTATATTCTTAAGAAAAGGTTAGGTAGGCTATAGTCAATCTTGCTGGCCTGATACGGATTGGAAAACTTCTAAGAAATTTGCAGTAGCAGCGCGGAGTTGGGATTTTAGTCCAGTTAATAGCAATATCTACATAGTAAAGAACTAAAATAATTGAAGTATGGAAAATATTGATTAAAGAGATTATTAAAATAGTACTGATATTGTAGAATTAATAGAACGTATAGGCGAGCTTATTGCCACCTGTGGAAATCCTATAAAGAGACCTAAACATACCAACTAAATGTACCCACTCTTATGCCTGACCCCTATAGGAAAGTTCAGGCGTGAATGTTTGTATCTATGTTTATAAAATAATTAATATCAATAAATAAACTAGCTATAATACAAGTAGCTGAGGGTAAAGAACCTTCGTTATGAAAACATACGTGGTAATGTTTGACCAGACTAAGGGTATATATTAGATATACCAATGAACTATTACTATCAGCATCTGATATTTTATGTAAAATGCCTTCTGACATGTTATACTAGTACTTTGTTTTACTATTTAGCTGGATTCGATATGGAAGTGCAAAATGACTACTGGAAAAGTTTGTATGGGAAAATAAATAGATAAATTTGACTACCCAATTAGTCCAGGTAACACTGCTTTCTTCGCTATGGGTCCCGGATTCGAATCCCGGTAGGGACAAATGTTCGTGTGATGAGCATGAACATTTGTTTCCGAGTCATGGATGTATCTATAATATGCACAGATAATATGAAAAAAGCATAACTGGATGGCGCTGTGTGTCATAATGTTGATTGTTTTTTTATTATATATCTATTTATTTTTCCATACAATATTTATAAGACTAGTTGCACTAGGGTTCTTTAGTTTCTTCATATTTAATTATTATTAAAACCTATTTACTGTTCTACGGCTGGGCACGGGTCTTCTCCCGCTTGGCTAGGCTATTTTGTGAGTTAGGAGACTTCACACGCTATTGAGAAAATCTCCACAAGCCTACAGATTTCCTGTTATAATTAATAGTTATAATTAATCTCATAAAAGTTATTATTGTCATAATATGAGACATATATTTTGTCCAAAATTATTACTTCTTTTCACCCTTTCCAGTCCTCTTCCTTCTGTACATTCTAATTATAAGAAATACATTTCAGAAAATACACTACACTAAAGTGGATGCTGCGAGGCTAGTGCCGTGACCAGAGGGCTGTGAATGACAAAAGTCGAGTTTGAACCCAAGCCCAAGATAGCAATCAGTTAAGCAGACTATAGACTTTTTGGAAGTAACGTGAGTATTATAACATACTTAAAGGGTGAAGGAAAACATCGTGAAGAAACCCGCATGGTTGAAAGATTTTAATTGTGTGAAGACTGCCAACCCATAATGGACTTCAGCCTTATGCCTCTCAAATGACAGGGACTACACACAGCAGTGGGCCAATAATTCTAAAATAATGGTATATATAGGACAAATACAAGTGTGAAAAGACTAGATAATAGGACCAACTAGAGCAAGATTGGGCGAAATTAACGCCGTATATTTAGGTGGCCGGGTTGCACTTGCGCAATGCGACCTCCTGCAGTGATCAATAAAACGCAGTACGGCAGACAGCGATCGGGATCGGGGAAGGATCCACGCCTCCCAACGTTAGCTCTACCACACCAGACACTACTGATCATTCATCAGTGAGTACCTTACCATACATTTTCAGATTATTTATATTTTATTTTCCATTTAATTTGATATTTATTTATCACCGTAATTAACCACATCTATAGGTCCTAGCCGAGGCGACGCCCAGTAGTGGACGAATATAGGCTGATGATGATGATGTTGATAGGTTTTCATTGTTTGTCTTTGCCTGCTTTCGCCAGTGGACGGCAATAGGCTAGTAATATATACATGTGCATATATATTATAGTGATTCATCAAAATTAAAATGGCGCCCAACAAGGAAATTTCTGTGCGCGCTTTGCGTCCTTTTGTACCTACTTAATTAATTTGCTTCAATTCAATTTTAATGTAAATATTTTGTGTAAAAAGCGGCTTTCTGGTTTTCCTTCTTTATTCGTCGGGGAAAAGTCGGATTAATTTGACGTATTTTCATAATTATGGCCTCCCTCGCCACGTGGCTAGAAGGGCCGCCCGCGGAAATCAATCAAAATTATTTCCGCAGTTCTTAATTTCTATGCTTTTGTAAATTGGTTCTAATCCTCGACTGAAGTAGGTATCCAGACTAAAACTAACTAAGTTCAAGGCAAGCCTCTGATTTTTCGAAATGATATGGGTGTTAACTACCAATTGCTTTATTGGTTTAGCGATCGTAAGTGTGACTTCTGAGCAAGACTTCGTAGATTGTCGTATCTGCCTGTCCCCCTGTTACATAGGACTTAACACACACCACCATACAAGTGTGTTAATCCTTCAGCGATGACAGGCATGAATGCATGATGCTATGGTTATGTGTCGTTGAAACGGTGAAGTAATACATTGTGAGGAACCTACATGCCTGAGACATTTTCTACGCCTGGGCGGTGCGGGCCACCGCCCAGGGCCTCGCGCTGCAATGCTGCAAAGGGCCTCGCACCTCACAGCCGAAAATAAGTTTAAATAAGTATGGAAAATCCAATAGAAGACGCCACAATGTTTTTCTTATTATAAATAAATTAGAGATCAACTCAAAGATATTTCGCTCTTTGGCGCACGAAATGAATGGGAAACTATATTGTTATAAAATTAATTTGAAGTGATTTTTTATTTTATACTATACTTTTTCCCGCGACTTTAACTGCGTAAAATTAATAGTTTTATCCGCATACAAACTTCCACCCACCTTTTCTCCCTTTTAAGGGATGATTTCCGGGATGAAACCTACCCTGTCCTTTCCCGGGACTCAAATTGTCTCTATATCGAATATCATATTAATAGGTTCAGCAGTTATAGCGTGAACAGGTAACAGACAGACAGACACACTTTCGTATTTATAATATTAAATAAGTATGGATATGGATACTTCTTCTTGCACCCTCAGAGTGCCTCGCGAATTGTCGAGCGCCGCCACTGTACGTACTGCTATATCACCCCATTTACCGTCCGTACATAGACGGTAAATACGAACGTAGATACATCGTCACACTCACTAATGTTCTTTACTCTTTCTTTTTTCAGAGAATGGAGTCACCCAGGGAAATCTCTAAGCCGCCCGAAATGCTGGAGTGGTGGAATATGTCACCAAACATTTTATAAATGTAATAAAATTATTAAAGGCTGGAACATGAACGATCAGATTTTTCTAACGAACTTGGCGAGAATTAATTGACTGAAACATTTCTACTAAATGACGAAAGACCTCCGATATGAAGAATGGACAGCGTAAAACTATATTAATCATGAAACTGTAATCTGCTTCTCTCTTTAAATAGCTTTGATGCTACGGGAAATGTATGGAACTCGTATATTATGTTGCGATTTTCATTTTTTAGAACTGTGTACTCCATTTTGTATTCGAATAAAGTTCTTCTTGATGTGGTTTTTACTATATTTTCGTCCCACGTCTAAAATAGATTGAGCTACTGTTCATACGGCATATGAATCGTATGCCATAAGTAGGAATCCAGTATAAGTACCAACTTATACTGGATCACATATGTACCTATCTATATATCAATATATAGTATTTATAATTATAAAGCTAGGTTCACAAGTCTATAGACACAAATAATAAAATAATTTAATTGATAGTTTTGTTCAAACGAAATGTTTTATTATTTTAAGTTTTTATAGTGGTTTAAATTGCAAAAATACCCTGTCGTAGTACATTACTTTTTGGGTTAAATAAAGGTGATTTTTAATTTACTGACATAACTATACACATCGATAGTTATAGTGCATATATGACCATAACAAACATAAAAATAGTCAACTAATTCTTCTCATTGGTCCTTAAGTCGAATAATATTATGTTATTTGATTTTTATTAATTACTAGCTTGACACATGAGCTTTCTTTAAATATTGGCAATATAATATATGAGCAAGTATTGATTTTTATATACCAATTTAAATTAATTGGAATGAAAAATATTTGTTGGCAGCACTGGCCCAATACCTCAAAGCTAGAAGCACATTGTATGTAGTTCCATTTTTTAAATTCAGAGACCCATCTGTTCAGTGGCTAATAGTTTTGTATTTTTAATTAACATTGTTGGTTGATAATAATTAATAACGTGTTGAATACTAACTTACTTATTACATCTGGGTATTGCGATTGATTTTATTATGGCAACACTTTTTAGGTATCTTAAAAATCGATATATCGAGCAAGTGACAGTTCGACTGCGCAATTAAAAAGTTAACTAGGCATAGGCACATCTCTCACGTACCTATATTCTCTCTGGTGTGGGACGACTATCGATAGATATCGATAATTATTAGGGGGAAACAGCTTTCAAGTTAGGGGGGGTCACATGGTCAGGTGTCTAGTCATAACAGACACGTTGGTTGACCTACACCCTACCCAGGCTCCCCACCCCCCCTCGTGGATCCGCACTTAATAACTAAACAGATATATTTAAGACAGAATAATTTAATGTTCAAGCCAAATATTTAATATAAATAACCAGTTTTCTAATTACATGCCTAAATTATTTTCTACTAGCTTCCGCCCACGGCTCCACCCACGTACCTACGGTAGGGTGATAAAAAGTGGCCTATATCCTTCTCCAAGGTTCCGCCTTTATCAATACCAAAATTGATCAAAATCAGTACAGTCGTTCACGCGACATACCGTGACAAATGGAGATAGGGATTCATTAAAAAATTTTTTTTTTTGCAATTTGTCAATTACATTTCCGTAAACAAGAGTTAAAGTTGTCAGACAATATTTTTATGATTGATGATTACTACGCTTACATAAAACATTATGGTCTTATAGCGCTCGTAGAATAAATGTACTCAAAACTTGAATAAAAACTTTTTTTAAGGACGACGTTCAAATGCAAATCATACCTAACCAGAAAATTAAAAGGCGGTCATAAATATCTTATCATGAGACATAGATATGCAGATAATATGATGTGAGCAATTTAGAAAAAAAAGATACGTAGGTACTAGGTACTAACGAAAAATCTAAAGTTAATCCATACGAATTACCATCCTACCACTAAATGGTCCGCAAGCGCTGCGAATCTAATATTAAAATAATAATTAATTGACTTAGCTGTCGCAAATCAAAATTATACTTATCTTCCAATTTTTACTTTTTTGTTTCATTCTTTGAATTTTTTGATAAAAAGTTTATATTTATATTTTATGGACAGGAAATATTTATACAATGATATACAATCACTGTCATCGACTTATTAATACGATAAGAAAAATTACCCCCCCGAGTGTATCTTCTTTTTCAAAAAGAACCAACGTTCAACAAGTAACAATACCGCGAACCGCAAGAAGAGAGAAAAAGAAAGGTTTACATTTAAGATTTTAATAATTATTACATACTTACCAACGTACATTTTGCTAGTTCTAGTAGTAGTTTATAAATATGTATATATAAATAATAAGTAAATAAAATTATCAATGAATAATTAAGTACTTATTAAACATTATTCTCTAAAAGAATGGCTCTAAAACTCTAGGTAGTGTAATGTACCTACTACCACGACACTACTAAACATAGGTTTAGACTAAAGTTTGATAACTGGTAACGAATAAAATTGACGTCGGAAGTAGCGTCAATTTCATCAGTTACCACTTCGCAAACTTTTAATCAATTTGAATTTTATATAAGTACGGCTCATACACAAGTACTTTTGTCACGGTAAATAATATAATCTCGGTATCTCTCCCATAACGTGACGACCAAATTATTCAATTTATTATTATGTTAGTGTACCTACATCTTGGTAGGTATATTGTTCTTGTTTGTACGGGTAACATTATGTTTACTTTTACATCAGCAGCAATACGAATTTATTCGAATAGGATTTGATATGAAAACAATAGTAATAAATCCGACGTCGGCCCAATGTGCACTGCACCTTACAGTAATAACTCATCATGCCTCCGCTAGAAGTGCTGATGTAGCATTTATTTAGTATCGATACGTTCGTGGATATGAACTAGGGCTTAAACTGCACTTGCGCAGAGTAGGTCATCAATAAATAACGCATTCTAGCCCGGGCCAAGGGTGCACTAACCGATACCGCTGGAAGCCTCTGAGACGAGCAGCCGCCCGCTCCCAGTGACTGAAATCTTCTCTCCTGACCTCATCATGAAGATAATCGGTAAGTGTATCCTGTTTGTCGTAACACTTAACCGACCTTGATAGCCTTTTCCGATTTAACAGTATCGACTATTCAATATTTTTGCGAATTTTTGTGTATACGAAGTTAATTTATCGATTATCTACATTTATAAATTACTGGAAATCCTTTATGATGGCCTTTGTCGCTGCGCTACTGAAAATATACTCTCAATTTGTATCAAATCCATACCATTTTAAACTTAACTTTGTTCCTCTCTTACCTGTTGCGGGCCCGGGAATCCGCTCACAACTTGCTTCGCGACCCCGCCAAGCCTACTAAGCCTTCTATTGGGAACCTCTGTGCTGTTTCAGCGAATACAATGCCTTGTATACCCAGCCATTGATGATGAAGCCAGTGATTGAGAATCTCACGAAAGCTTTTCTCTTGTTTACAGCCATGATATCTTCTACACCTGTGAATCATCGTGCCAAAGTCGGCGCCCCGCCCCCAAAGGACGTTACTACCAAGAAGCCGCCGAGGAGCTCCAACGAGGTCCGATGCCTGTGTGAAGTATGCGGGGTTAACAACCGCCCTGGGCCCTGCCTCCGCTCCGTCTTCATCAGCACTTATCCGGACTCAGATTAAAGTGCTTGTTCTGAATGTAATACGGAACAAACGTTTGTTCTAATTTAGACTATTCTACATTCTTCTAGAACCTTAGCTTGTCCCAGATAAATAAATTGATATGTCAACCTACCTATAGTAACCCTATATTTCCTATTAAACCTATTTTAGTTGAGAAACCTGGTGTTTTATTTCTCTGAAATACCTAACATAGATATCACATAACAAATTATTCATGTAGAAATTATCTTCAGTAAAAACTGCTTGAGATAATCACTACATGAACAAATTGAATCTTCTTTAGTATAAACAATTCACATAGACGATAGCCAATCTAATTAGAAAAAATCTGAGCTTTTCTTATTAATTAAAAGAAATAGGCGTGGTCCATATTTCAGTCATAGAATTACATTTACAATTAAAACAAGAGAGGGGCAACAATTTAATAGTTATTGCAGAAGTTTTGGAACTGAAATATTGTAATGGCACTGAATAATAAAAAACCTTATTGATTGAGTAATACGTTTATTCAAAATTTGACACCAAGTACACAGGTAAGTAGATCATAAAATCTTAAAAAAATAACAAAACATTCATGGAAAAATAACATTTACGAAGCATTGTCAAATATATTAAATATTAATTTCGGAGCCTTTAAAAAATAAGTAATATGAATATAAAAAATCTCTAATAAATTATTAATTGTAAAAAAGGAATACATGTGTTCATTTTCAGATCTAACACTCCAATCTAAAATCTTGACCATTGGTTTAGGGTTGTTAAAATACACTTAGATGCTGTTACTGAATACTAAATTGATACTAATACTTTCTAAGTAAAGCATCAGTCTTACTTGATAATAAGACATATTAAGTACATACAGTAAGTACATAATCAGTTAATTTCATTATCTGAGGTAACTAAAATACTTGCATCATTTAAAGCACACTTCCATTATTATACAATTTTACTGCATTTACATACAGTCAAGTCTTTGTTAATCTTAATATCTGAAAAATTTCAGGTTTACATGTAAATTTTGACAAAAATGTCTTTACCCTAACCGCCCTATAAAAAATAACGTGTAGACTGAGCGCAGTTATTCCATGTATAGACGCTATCAAAATATGTGATCTTGTAAGGTTCAGAAATCCTTTTTAAATGATTTTGACTATAAAATAACTACACTCAATCTGAACCTTATCTATGAACGTGGTTGTAAAAGTCTAGTATAATTTTACAATTTATGTATGTAATACATTTTAATTAATTTCTTTATCAAAACTTCGTTCCGAAAAAGGCAGGACGGCGTCACGTTGACTTTATTTTAATTATTTCTTTCGAATTTTAATTGTTTATTTTTTGCAAATTTTAAAGATCTAACTGCCTCAATCAGAGGCCTTAAAAAGGTTAATGAATCATTACTTAATAATTGTTTAGTATTCCTTCCTAATATGGTATTTTTAAATAACATCAGTAAGCTTTTAAACTTATATGGATGAGGCAGATAGCGAAGAAAAATTTGGAGAAAATATTGTGTAGTATCGGGATATACTTTATCATAATGTATATATGATGATAATATGACGACTTACTTAATTTAAAACTTAAGCCCACGTGTGCAAATATGTTTTTGCAAATTTGCTGTTTGTAAGTGTTTACCGGTACAACCATTTTAGTTTAATAATAAGTATTATTATTATTTATGCCGCCCGTAACCGCGTACCGAATGCGCTATCTGCCGCCATCATCTAAAAAGTTTAAAAAAGTAAATAATACCGTTGAAAAATTATAAATTTTCCTGTTGTTGTTTTCTAAAACATATGAATGTATTTTACACAGAAATGTAATGTGTTTTACATTTAGACATTTAGAAAAAAAACATAGTTTTTAAATAACAATAGAAAACATGGTCTTTATTTTCGGTTTCGGTTTCGGTAGATCTACGTTACGAAAGTTAATAAACATAATATTCTCGATAGGCTGACTTACAAATACACAGCAATGATTCATCAACACTTAAAGACTCGATTCGAAACAAAAGGAAATATCAAAACATTATTGACAGCACATGACAAATTGTACGTGTTTTACTTTCACACATTAATGTCATTTACTCACCCTCAAAAATAAAAAAGGCAGTTGAAATGATTAAGTGATAACTAACTAATCATAAATAACGTATGTCTAAATAAATTAAGTAATTTGGTTGTTATAAATGCATAAACAATACGCTAAGATTCCATTTTCAGATCTTTCATACAACATTCAGAATCATAAGATGAGTAAAACAGGGGAACACCTAGTTACAATAATTCTCTCTTACGTAGATTAAGTTATCCACTTATTAAATTACAATATAAATACGATAGTACCATCACGCCTGTATACCGTATATGTTAGGCAGATGTATACCGTACACCCAGTTCTCCGGTATGATTTTAGGTCGCTATTTTCTTATTCTCTATCGCCATTAAAAGGCACAAATTCAAACTCCGAGCAGCTTATGGTAATATCATAGCGAAATCCATTAACTCCTCGATTTGGGAGTCGAGCCCAATACCAAAACGCTCAGCTGGCGCGCTTGCGACGCTTGCGCCAAACGGTATACGATAAAACACACCGTAAAAATTTGTAAGTTAAGTTTTAACATTTGAATTTCTACACAGTAATATATTCTTAAAGCTAAAACCAATTATTTGGTAATTGATTGGAAACTACCACAACGACTGAGATTCAGAAAAAACATTTATGAGCATCATAAACAGTACCATTCACTGAGTAAATTTTAATAACATCAGATATTTTATTTTAGTTTAAATTGTAATGAGATAAATTTCTTCTTATTCAGAAAATTACACAGCAATGATATTATTATTGTTTTAAAGTAAGTACAACATTGAATGAACTACTCATGCTATTGGCCACACTTGGCCACCCAATATGAATAAGAATGTCATCATTATACATGATACTGTGTCATTATCGGTATCATGGATGATGAGAGAACCAAATCTGACCATTATGATAGTAAAAAAAAATGTTAAGATGGAAAAAATAGGTCAGGATTTAATATGAGTAACAACTACTTACATAATTATTAATGATTAAATCCTTGTTCGTACGATTTCACAACGCGAATACCGCCTTACTGAACTACGCAAGAATTCGACTCAAAGCTAAAAAACGCCGAGGGTTGAAAATCCAATAGGCGTTAATACATTGTTACCAATATTTTTCATCGGCTCGCACTTTAACGGGCGTTGTAGAAAGATCTTTATAGACAAGGATTAATTAGACCTATTTTTTTTTAAAGGTAACCTCTTAATACGTTTCGAGATATTATAGATAAACGCTTAATACATTTCGCGTACTTATTTTAACAAGTCCATTTTCATTGTGCGTATTTGATATAGAGATTATTGGTTTCAAGATTTCTTATGATCTAATTATACCTAATGTTTAAATATGACAATCAATTCGTACTAAATGCACAAATAAAGTCTTTCAAGGTGGCGACATATACGATTGTTCACGATAGATAAAATTGGAATGTTATTTTTGGGATTATTCTTGTTACAGCATTCAATCCAGCAATAATTCTCTTTCATAATTAAAGGTGTAGATTTTGCTGTATACTATAACAAAAATCACTGAGCCATATGTGGCCAGGATGAGATTTTTTCTCAATATCAGTAGTAAGTTTCCCAAGATATAATCCCATGATGAGCAATCGTCTATTAGGCGGCCGCCTTTCTGTAAATCCTACAAATCACTTTTATCAGTCCTTGGATCCGAATTATCTTTCTTATTGCGCCGGTTCCTGCGGTGCTTGCTGTTGGAAAGTATTTCATAAGCCTGTTGGATTTCCATGAAGCGTTCTTGGGCAGCCCTGCGTCCTTTCTCATCCTTGACTTTGTCCGGGTGGTTTTCTCGAGACAGTTTCCTCCAAGTAGACGTGATTTCTTGTTGAGTAGCATCGCGGCTGACGCCTAGTACCTGTAACATTTAGTGACAATTTTAGAGTAAAATTTATTCCTATTACAGCGTAATCTCGATATAACAATTGAAGTTATTTGTTTATGAGGTTTGTTTTATATAGGCTATGTTGGTCTAAGATTCGTTTAAACAAGGTGCTCATAATACATTATAGTGTTTTAACATGGTAAGTTATACTTTTTAATAAATATTTTGATCCTAGAAAAATTATTGAAAAAAGACTCAAAACCGGCGAAGTGCGAGTCGGACTCGCGCACGAAGGGTTCCGTACAAAATTAGGCAAAACGATTTCGGTTTTTGTATGGGATTAAATATTTATTTTATTTTGTGTTAGCGGCAACAGAAACACATAATCTGTGAAAATTTCAACTGTCTAGCTATCGCGATTCTTGAGATACAGCGTGGTGACAGACAGACGGACGGATGGACGGACGGACAGACGGACGGACAGACGGACGGACAGACAGCGAACGGAACCCCAAAAATGGATTGGAAATATATTTTGAACAAAACCAACGGGCGGTTCTGGGGGAACTGGACGAATTTATGAAATGGAATAAATCATTATATTGAGGCTTATTATATTAAGGTTACACAGTATTTTGAAAAACAAAAATATCTCTTTCAAACATTCAAACGTGCATTTCTACTACATTTAGAAATCTTAATTAAAAACACCAATAACATTACATGGATACAGCCACTGTAACAGACACACAGAGTACAAGCAAAGACATAACATTTAAAAACTGTTCCTTTACTTGAATAATGACATCATATACGAAACAAAATGGCGGCAGCGTATGTTTGCAAAATGAATGAATTCATCGGTTGCCTATTGCGAAGCTACCTCATACATTAATAAAATATTAATATTTTTCTTGAATATTCAATAAATAGGGTAAAAGGATAATATTGAGTAAAAATTTGATTTCGGTTTTGCTTTATATTGCGGAAGCCTGACGATATTGAACAAAAAAAATCGTTACACCACAACAAGTAAAAAAAAACACAACGACACATACACCGAGCGTAATATCTGGTAATGGTATTTTGCTGCTTACCATCAATTTGGAAGTGCGGTTGTTGTTAGAAAAGTCTGGTTGCTTTGAAGTGTAAAAGAGAGAAGAACGATTATTCTGTGGCTCATGGCGACCACGTAGAAGGCAGAAGGAGGGTAGGAAATTTACCTTGTAAGCGTTTTGTTCTCCGTGAGGGTCAGAAAGATCTACCACCTGCTTCCAGACCTCGTACCAGCCATGGTGCTGAGCATACTGATAGGTTTCCGCAATGCATTGCTTCACATCCAACCACCTAGAATTGTTCAATTAAATAAATGTACAGTCGATTCTCGATAATATCATACTCTTATATTTAAATCTATCAATAATTTAAAATGTAAACCCGATCCTTTTTTCTTGATTAATATTGATTGGTCGCCTTAGTTATTTGAAATTGATAGATTAGTATTTTTCCAGAACATATTAAATAATTTGAACTTCGTCCACTTACAATTTAACGAAGAAATAAAGTTTCATACTAACATTGCACCCCCGTTTTAACTCTATAGGGGGTGAATTTTCTAAAATCCTACGTTATAAAAGGAACCCCTGTGAAAAATTTCAAGTTTCTATCCCTTATAGTTTAAGCCTTGCGTTGATATGTCAGTCAGTTAACCAGCATCTCCTTTTATATATATATATATATATATATATATCGATAGATATCGGCTTATTTAAAGCGTTTTTATATAGCAGTGAGTTCGCTATTCGCACGCTAGCTTATTTCAAACGAGGTGAAAGGTCAAGGTGGTTTATGTTAATTTTTTTCATACATTTTTAAGTATTAAAACAAATTTAAGTGCTTTTCCCTACGCTGAACTGGCATGTTGTGGAGAAAAGACAATAATAAAGATTTCGCTAAGCAGTCTTGCATTCATAATAATATTTTTTTAAAATGGTTATAACTGAATATTATTTTAAAGAGTTTAAACTATCGAGAGTCGACAATACAAATTTCTTATACTTAGGTGAATATTTAAATTATTAAAATAAAACTTTTTATGGATTTTATCGTTGTATATTCTTATTAGCTTAATGCGAACATTTCCGATCCTCTACAGTATCCACGGTTCCAGGCAGAACGATCGTAACCATGGCTAATGAGAATTAATATCAATATACCTCAATAAAACGCATAAAAAGCAATTTTACTTCAATACAAAAATAACAGATAAGCAAAATACGAGTGTAAAAAATCACTCCGTAGAAAATATTCGTAACTAATGTTTGATAAAACTACAAAAACATGATGACGCTTGTACGTTCGAAAATGAGTGCGTGAAGAAACGTCACCATATTTTCCAAACATCAAATTGCCTACGTTACCAACAGTGGCTGTTACGGGGCTTAAAGTAACTAAGGGAAGGGTGGACTAAAGACATTCCATACATAGAACGTATGGAATATAGAATTTTCGATAATTAAACTCGGCTCCCTTCGATATCTATAAGGATTACTAAATTGTAGGGCATGTTAAAAAATCACGGAACGCACGAGAGTAAGTGCATTACATTAGTGCAGTACATCAGTATTATAAATAACTTCAGAGGGGCCGCGTTGAATTATCGAAGCTATAGTAATCTCGATGCCCCCTCATTGCGTCCAACTCATTGTAAAACATAAATCAATTACATGCACTCTTCATCGAGGCGGTGCATTGACGTGTACCTATACGAGCACCTAGACAAGCAGATTCGCAATACAACAAGAAGTAGCGCATCAATCAAAAGTGTACTCTATGTACTCACCAGGGGCTAGTATAGAAGTGATGGATAGCTTCGTAGATCGGAATCTCATCGCCCTCGCTGTCAGTGACGGTACCGTGGAAGTACAAGTAGCTGCACCACAGCGACAAGTACAGGCAGCCACAGAGTCCCAGTATAGCAACACGCCTATAGAAGAAATTATACATCAGAATTACTTTAACAAGTTGACAGTTCACAGCCCGCATATGAGCTGTAAGCCGATAGTCACAATTTCACAGCCCGCATATGAGCTGTAAGCCGAGTCACAAGTTCACAGCCCACACATGAGCTGTTAGACGAGTCACAAGTTCACAGCCCACACATGAGCTGTTAGACGAGTCACAAGTTCACAGCCCACATATGAGCTGTTAGACGAGTCACAAGTTCACAGCCCACATGAGCTGTGGACTTTTAGAAGGATGTTTTAATGAAAATGACCTCATAAGTGCACAGCCCACATATAAAAAACATTTCTCCGAAAAAATGCTTTATTGTTAATAAACTGCCATTATAGTTTAACTCAATTTTATCAAAAGATAAAATAATATGTATACTGGACTTAGGAGATACTGGATTCACTAAACGCCAGTCTGTGAACCGGTTTAATATTAATTAAATGCGACCAGAGCGTTTATTGTACGGTAAAATAAATTTCAACACAAATTGTGAAACATCATAAAATGAAATCATCATATTTAAAAGTAATAGTCAACACTCACTTGGCAATGTGTGTCTTCTTCTTTGGTGTACGTCTCCACTCCTTAGAGAATGAGTCGAACGCACAGGCGGACGCAAGCAGCATGATCGAGAACCACACACTGTCATCGTATATGTAATAGCGAACAGGATAAGCCAAGTATGCCGCTAGTAATGGCCACTTCAGACCGCCTTGCTCCCGTCCAATGTTCCCCACAGTCCACACACCTATGCAAAATATTAAAAATATATTTAATTACCATGAGGTTTTACATCCATAATTAGAATCATCCAGAATAAGGCTATAATCTGGCTATGTGAAGGTTAGCTCACTTGAGCGGACATCTAGGAAATTACATAGGGTTACAAATCTCCTCGAAATGATTTTATAGTAAATATGAGGATGATTTTAAATATAAGATAAATTATAATAGTGTGTGTATTAAAAATTACTTGCAAACGTTGATAAATCCTATATATCTATAATAGTAGTAAGTACATAAGGCCAGTTATATACAAAATCAACTTACCAATCGCAGCAGCTAACGGTATCAGAAGGTTGAGATATTTCAATTGAATTCCCCAGAGCTCAGAGGGCAAGGCAACCATCATCATTTGACCCCAGGAATAGCCCACCATCAACATACCGGTGAAGCGATTCATGGAGAATGGGGGCTGAATAATAAATAATTAATAATTTTTAAAACTATTGTCTTTGGAAGTTATTTCTTAACCCTGAAAGAGAAGTAGCAACCATCCTGATTATTTGGACTGACAATAAAATTTCTTCATATTCAATGTCTGTATGTGAGCAGGACCATATCAGGGATGTTGCAGACACATATTATTTGATAAATTAAATTAAACATAGCAATCTTAAATACTTTTGTTAAATAGGTATGTAAAGGTAAAAGTTGGTGGTATAATAACAAAAACAGTTAAGTGCATCTCAGACGCATGTACCAAGAGTCCTTCTTCAAAAATAATGTAACTATTAAAAAAAATATAAACTTTATTAATCAACAAACTTAAGTTTGCACTCAAAAGCCACCATTCACTCAAACTCAAAGAAATGTAGGTAACTATTTAATAGCAACATACAATTTTGTGTAAATCAGACTTGATTATATATATTAATTTCACCTTATTATCTCCGTTTATTCCAAACAAAGTCTGAAGCAAGACCTTGACTGACCTGATGGTCGATATGACCTTTTTGAGGTACATATTAGGTATGTACCTCAAAAAGGTCATATAAAAAATAAAATTGCCCTTTTTTCAGATCTAAATCTACTTCACAGAGACATAATTAAGATAATCTTAGGGAGATTTATACTACTATTCACTAAGAACACTGATTGTCCAAACATCACTTTCAGTTGGCGTCGGTGGTGATTTTGTTAATTCACTTGTCTATTAAAGGATTAACAGTAACGCTTCGCTTAACATCCAACCCTACAACAATAACTCACAAAAATATCTAACATTACACCATAAAGCGAGACAAAACACGAAACAAAAACAAACGCGTCCTATCTTGTCGTCAGTGACCTTTCTCCTGTTGGTCATTAAACACGTGCCCTAGGTAAACGCCGTCCGCCCGCCGACCCCGCCCTTCCTCGGTACAACCTGCGCTATTGCATAATATACGGGTGCACTGTCTAAATCGATAATATAATGGAAGCTAAATTGAAATTTATCCACAACATCCCCATTTCATATTCATTTTTTGTAATACAAGCTTGAATACTTACCAGACATAAATTTATTCAATGTTTTATTAATCGATAAATGATATCAGTTAAGCGACAAAATCTTATAGAGAAATATACATATTTTAGTACAATCGATAGATGTTAGATTTCGCTAAAGCATCCCAGATTTATGAAATTAATATAATATATTAATAAAATATCATGAAAAGCTGCAATTTGCTGTGCCACTGTTACTGTACAAATAGAAATAATACTAAAGCGTTAAATGTCGTTAATGACGCAGCTTAACCAGTCCCATGCCCGGGATTTTAATATATATATATAACAATTGCATGATTACATATTACTTTGGTATGCACATAGTTAGTGAATGTACTAATCATACCCTAAGGTCTACTATTTAAAATGAAAAAAAAATTGCCAAATATCCTCCCCCATTTCAAATGCCATTTAGTTGATAATAAAATCATAGCACGTGGGACACTCAGAAAGTTTTGAGAAACTAACTTCTATGAAAAAAATATTTTTATTAAATCTTTTCAACGAACTCTCCACCAGCATCTATGGAAAGTTTCATGCGTCTGAACCAATTTTCAAAACATTTTTTCCAGTCTCTCGCAGACACCTCTTCCACGGCCTTCTCAAACGCTGCTATCGCGTCTTCCAGCGATAAAATCTGTATCCCTTTGAACTGATTTTTAATTTTAGGGAATAAAAAGAAGTCACACGGAGCCAAATCAGGACTGTAAGGAGGAGACTCAGACCGGTGTGGAGTCCAGGAAGTCCCTCGTTTTGATCGCAGAATACGCGGGCGCGTTGTCGTGGTGAAGAAGGACACCCGCGGAGCCCGGCGTTCGGTCGCTTATGGTCATTGCAGAAAAAACTTCTGGCAGGCATTTTGTGTTATACCATTAGGCGTTGATGCTGCTTTGGTCTCGAAGTGGAATTGAAATTAGGTACCCCATCAAAGTGAAGAAACTAGCGACCAAAATTTTTCTTGCGCTCCTCGATTGCTTCACTTCCTTAGGCGTTGGTTCATTTTGAAACAGCCAAACTGTCGACTGACGCTTTGTTTCTGGATCGTATTGATAAATCCAAGATTCGACCTGTCACAATATCGTAAACGCGCCGTGACGAGTCTGCATCAAAATTTTTGTATCATATCACGGCACCAATCCACACGGGCCTGCTTCTGAGCTTCGGTGACGTTGTGCGATACCCAGGGGGAAACTACCCTCCTTACGCGAATGTGTTCGTGCAAAATCTTGTGAACACTTCCTGAACCAATCAGCAGAGTATACTGAATGTCTTCGTACGTAACTCGTCGGTTTTCTTGAATTATTTATTTACTACCAACACACATTCTTCGGTGACAGCCCTCGTAGGACGACCACTCCTTTGTTCATCCGCCAAAGTAAGACGACCGCGTTTGAACTCGGTATACCAGCGGTAGATGGTTGCTTTGAAGGCCCTTCATCCATAATAGCAATTCGAAGTCGATTAAATGACTTATCAAGTTTTAAGCCACATTTGAAATCATAAAAAATCATTGCACGAAAATGTTCTCGATGCAGATCCATTTTTTTATGAGCCAAGAAAATTTGAATTGGCTCTCAAAAAAATGCGGAGGGAAATTTGAAAATCGAACCGTGGTATTTTTACTTTTAAATAATCGAAGTTTTCAAAATAATTACAAGTGGCCAGTACATAAAAACCTTTTGTCGCAAAACTTTCTGAGTGGCCTGTTATGTGCTTGCTACCTATGCGCAATTAACATAAAGCGGCTAGAATATAATTAGCCAGGAAATTACTGAAATCGTTTTCCTGAAGGGCGGGCCGTTTTTTGGGGCTGTCTCTATTGTCGACGTTCAAAAAGAGCGAATTAAGTTTGGCCTACTTTGAATAAATGATATTTTGATTTTGTACTAATATATAATGCTTATCTACAGAAGTATGGCATACTTGAAGTAGTAGCATTCTATATTCTCAATACCCCAATGTGAAAAGGCGTGAACGTATGAACTGTGCTATTGGAGTTTATGGCTTTAAGTCTAAATGTAACATAGTTATTTTGCAAGTGCAATAAAATAATTATGCAATAAAGCAAATCAAACCTTGATAAAATTCAAGGAGCTTGCAAGTTTAATTGTATTTTGAGACCATGCTGATTAGGCTTATGTTAGTAGGATTCACGATAAGAAATTATACACACTTATGTCTGTGTATTATAAGTGCTAATGGTGGTTGGGTACCATAATATATAAATCCATTTGAAAAGGAAATCAAATTATACAATACTTTTTTGAATGGAATATGAAACCAACAGTTTCTTATGCATACAATGTTATGTTTCCCAAATGAATGATTTCCACCTGTGCAAACCCAAAGTTTATAAATTGTCACTTTACTATGTAAAGATGTATAAATATAAAAACATAATATTATAAACAAAAATGTAATAAAATCTGGTTCCTTATTCCCTTTATTACAGCATTGAGGATAGACACAAACAACTAAATACTTGCTTTCAGTGTGAACCTAGTTTTATTAAAGATGAATATATTAATAATTTTGTAAAAATAAAAAGTGAAGGTAAAAATATACCTTAATTATTTTAATATATGAGATTAGATTGATTATGTATAATGTGTTTAAAATTTGCATCGAGGCAAGAAGGATAAGAGAAATTGATAAGGGCATTACATACATTATAGGGCCAGCTAAACTGTAATGGGATTATCTTCATTGATTAGATTATGCATATAAGGATAATAATATAATATTAACATAACTTGAGCATTAGTGTCAGCACAGAAGCAAAGCAGTAGGTGTGTTAAAATAAAACTGAACCAAACACCATACAATATATACTTACAGTATGAAACCAAGTAGTTCGCCCGAAAGGTCAGCAAGTCAAGACTTCGAAAAGAATACAACCAGAGTAATTAGAAAAACATTGCCAGCATCCCAGAATTAAAAAAAAATATTAATATTAAATTAAAATAAGCATAGAGTAGAAAGTATCAGCTATTACAAAATTAAATAGTGTAATATAATTCGAGGAAATACGATGCCAGTTAAAATATTATGTAGTTGGTATCAGTTAAAGCAAGATGTTAACACTAATCATAATCAGCATGGGAACATAACAAGAAATGAATATATATTGCTCTCTGGATTATTTCTTTAAAGAAAATTTCTTGTATCAATAGAATGACCACTCAATCTAACCCATAGTAGTCACCTATATCTCAGAATTATAGAATATGTGAATAATATATTATTAGTCTATACTCTACTTTTCTACTACAAATTTAAATAAATTGCTGTTCATTAATATCATCTTAACAGTGGTAATAATACTAGCATATTATATGATCTTAAAAACTGCCATATCTAATAAATCAAACATGAGAAAAATGACCTAATTAATTAAATAATTCATTCTTAATATTACCATATTATACATTTACAAACTTAGCAGTATGCATTTTTTTCTAAATAAAAAACAGTATTTCTGCACTAATAAAACAAGCTGCATCTTCAATAATTATTTGGCATAAAATGCTCTATCAGCAGCAGTTTGCTAGGGTATTTAAGTATTTTACTAGCAAAATAACTAGTTTTGTAATATCAAGCTACTTAGTTGTTTAGATGAAGAAGTTTGTATGTCAGGCCCAATACTTATATCTTTATGTAAGCTGTTAAAGGCCCAATAGTCAGACAGCACTGTTCGCGCCTAACAGGATTACTATAGCATTGTTGCACGCGTGACTGATCGTTATTCTTTTATTTTATATTTTATTTGTGTCGGTACTAAGAAAATGTTGTCACTTACTTGTAAAAAATTATACCGCCTATTATTACTTTTTTATATCACCTAGCATTAGACGCCACGAATATTATAGCTCTGCTAGATTAATTTTAATAATACCTTTGTAAAAACTAGAAGTAAACCAGGTTGTTATCCAATCTATTGGTTTCATTTTGAGCGCCCTAGAGCTTCAGTGTTTCTATAAGAAACATAATTTGGCGACCGTGACAGGACACGATTGTCCAAGAAGATTCGAGAAGATAGCATCGAAGTCCCGCTTCTGGAATTGGCCAGCAACAGCGCCGCAGCCATCAGTCGGCCAGCATTGCGCCTCATCCAGACAAGCCTTTGGATCGACTACATAAGAAGATTAGGGATCACTTAGTACCGCCGGACATTGACGTAAGACCAGCGTCACATACCGCAGCGCAGCAGTGCCGACTATTGCAGCTAAGTGCCTTACCTATTCCCTAATCTTTGCCTTCCGATAATCCTAATAGCTTAATATCCCCTTTTCCTAGGTTTTACTAATGCGAACATAAGTGGGTCACCTTGATCAAGGTCATACTATTAAAGTCGTTCATAAGTTGGGTTTTTCCGTTAGTTTAATTAGTTCGATTGTAAATCCATCTATTTAATGCAATCTCATCGCCGCACAGCGATATATTTATCGTATTAACTATATTTTGACCCATATTCTGAGATATCAGGAAACTATAATTTGCAAAATTACTTCCCTAGGAATTCTATCCCACAATTATTATTCTTTCTCGCTTGATTTATTCCTACTAGGCCGCCGTATCTATGCGCTAGTTATTTCCGTATAGTGATTAGTCCGCCGAACTTTCCAGTTGGTGTCCGTGTTCACCGCTCGTTGCTGAGCCCGCGCAGTGCCCGCGCAGCTTGCTGCCCGCCAGCCGTGCCAGCCAGACAGACCAGAGCTGCTACCCCGTTTTCCCGTGCGGCAGACACCACCAACGAGGGGCGTGAGCGTATACTTTTATTATTTTTATTTTGCAAACGTTTGTCACGTTTATAGTTTATCAATTGTTTTCTTTGTTGACGTACCTACACGAATTTTATTTCTTCTTCGCGTCAACTTGTGAAGTTGAACCTTTATTTTATTCATTTTACTATTGCTTTTCGTTACAATTAAAACAATCAAACATATACCATTAAAAATGAGCTTAGCAGAATTGTATACTAGACGCAGTTCTGTTAAGGGTCAAGTAACAAAATTTAAAAATTATTTAGATAAATTATCACGATTTGAAACTTTTACTGCAACACAGAGGGCGGAACTTTCACTTAAAATAAGTAAATTTGAAACTTTATCTTCTAAGTTTGATGATCTTCAAAGTCAAATTGAGATTTGTAACTCCAGCGCTTTAGATGATGAGCTTGAAGAACGGGAAATAATTGAAAAGGAATTTATTAGCAACATTGTAACTGCTCAGTCCTTATTGCAATTACATAGCAAGGACGACAGTGTTCATGATACTAGTTTGCATAATATGAGTCATTGTGTTCATGAGCATAGTGAAATGGGCTTCAAATTGCCGTTAATTCAGATTGCCAAATTTGACGGGTCGTATTTTAAATGGATGGAATTTCGAGATACCTTCAAATCTTTAGTACATGAAAATAATAGAATCAGTTTAGTAAACAAGTTCCATTACTTAATCTCTTATTTGGAAGGTGAGCCAGCACGTACTGTTTCAAATCTCGAGATTTCTTCCGACAATTATCAGGAGGCTTGGAATATTCTGCTCGAACGCTACGATAATAAACGTTTGTTGATTAATCATCATCTCAATGCATTATTTAATATTAATTCTATAAATAAAGAGTCGGAAAGATCGCTGCGCTTCTTGGTGGATCACGTGACTAAGAACCTGCGTGCGCTTTCCAGTTTGGGACAAGCTACCGAGCATTGGGATGTAATCATAATTCATTTAGTCGCTTCTAAGTTGGACAATAACACATTTGTGAAATGGGAAGAACACCGTAATGCGATGTCCAGTGATACACCTGCACTTAAGGATTTTCATAAGTTCTTAAACGAGCGTGCAGCCATCCTTGAGTCACTGCACCGCAATAAATCCGATAACGTCACTAAGCCTGTTCATAGCCAACAACGCTCCAACGCTTCTCCTGCTACTAAATTGGAACGTCCACACACTAAATCATATAGTTGTACAAAAAATTATAATAATAATGTTAAACATCAAAGGGCTACGCCCTCATGCAACTCTTGTCCATGTTGCAATGCAGATGACCATAAAATTTATGATTGTCCGTCATTCAAGTCAAAGAGTATAGGTGAACGTATAGCGGAGGCTTCCATATTAAAATTATGTAAGAACTGTTTAAAACCTGGTCATGTCTCTCGCAAATGTCGTTTTAGCCCTTGTCTTGAGTGCAGAAAGAGACACAACACTATGTTGCATCTTCCTGCTACTACTGAGGACAAGGCTTGTGGTGTTGACGGAACTGGCGATACGTTGGTTACCTTTACGAATAAGCGTGTCAATGATGCCCTGTTATCTACTGCCCTCATAGAAATTGTAAATCCTAGAACGAATAAATCAGAAATTGTGCGTGCTCTGCTTGATTGTGGTAGTCAATCATCCTTTATAACCTGCGATTTGAAACAAAGATTATCTCTAGAATGTTGCACTATTAAGTCTACAAATGTCATTGGTTTTGGCAACAATAATTCAGGGACGATTACTGAATATTGTATTGCACAAATAAAATCTAGAAATACATCATTTAATGTTATTTCAAATTTCTATGTAATGGCTCAGCTAACAGGTTCATTGCCTAATACACACATAGACATTAGTTTATTTAAAATTCCTGCTAACATACATTTGGCGGATCCTACATTCTATGAACCCTCTCACATAGATATACTCATAGGTTCCGACTTGTTTTGGGACATCATTGGATGTGAGCAGCAATCTCTAGGTCCTAGTCTTCCTAGGTTGCATAGCTCAAAGCTAGGCTGGTTAATTGGAGGTTCGTTGCCATTGCTTCCAAGGCAAACTAAGCACAGTGAACACTCAGTTGAGTGCAATCATATTTTAACTAATACTTTACAAGGTGATAAAATTGAGTATAAGTTAAATAAGTTTTGGGAGTTGGAGGAAATTCCACCAAAATCTTATCTTGTTGACAGCGAACGGGCATGTGAAATGCACTTCTTGCAGCACACCTATCGTTTAAATGATGGCAGATTTTGTGTCAAGTTGCCCTTAATTCATTCACCAGACCGTCTCGGTGATTCATATAATATGGCCAAGAGAAGATTCTATAACCTAGAGATACGATTCAGGAGACAACCTAATGTTAAATCGCAATATATAGATTTTATAAGAGAGTACGCTGAATTAGGTCACTTATCTGAAATTTCACTTGATAATGCTAACTCTAATTTATATTATTTTTTGCCGCATCATCCTGTATTTAAAGAAAACAGTGAGACTACTAAAATAAGAGTGGTCTTTGATGCGTCAGCTCCCACATCCTCCGGTTTATCTATTAATGACTTGCAAATGATTGGGCCTCAAATCCAAGACTCTCTCTTCTCCATTATGATTCGAGCTCGTCACTACAAATACATTCTCACTGCTGACGTTGAAAAAATGTACCGGCAGATTGTAGTTGACGAGTCGGATCGGAACCTTCAGGTTATTTTGTGGAGAGAAGATGAGCATGAGCCACTCCAGGCTTTACAATTGAACACTGTGACTTACGGCTTTGCAAGCGCAAGTTATTTAAGTACGAGGTGTCTTTGGCAGTTGGGAGAGGAGTGCACAGACCCACTCGTTAAAACAATTATCCAGCATGACCTATACATAGATGATCTAATAACCGGTTGTAACTCTGAAAATGAACTAAAACTTATTCAACAATCTGTATCCAAGGCGTTAAGGGCAGGTTGTTTTAATTTACGCAAGTATAGATCAAATTCTTGTAACGTTTTAGAATCTTGTTCCGCGAGTTCTACAGATACATTGGTTATAAGCGAGTCCGCACGCACCCTCGGCTTAGGATGGGATGCCAAGGCAGATCACTTTCATTATGCGTTCGATATTCCTTGTAGCAAAAATAACATAACTAAGCGCCACATATTATCAACGTCTTTTAAAATTTTTGACCCTCTTGGCTTTGTTGGTCCCTGCTTAATAATTCCTAAATTGATTATGCAACAGTTATGGCTCGACAAGGTCGATTGGGATGATCTTGTTTCAGATGAAATAAAAAGGGCTTGGTATAAATTTTATAACAACTTATCTCATTTAAGTACAATTACAATACCGAGGCAAGTCCTGTGTGATTCTCCCGTTGTAACAGAATTACATTCTTTTAGTGACGCGTCTCAGAGAGCATATGGCGCTTGTATTTATATAAGATCTATGGACATAGCAGGTAATGTGCACGTCAATCTGTTATGCTCTAAGTCAAAGGTAGCCCCTGTCAAGGCATGCACAATACCCCGATTAGAGTTATGTGCCGCTGTGCTAGCTTCTAGATTATGTAATGTTGTAGTCCAATCGCTACGATTTCCTATAGAGCGCAAGTTTTATTGGTGCGACTCTAGCGTTGTTCTCACTTGGTTACATACTAGTTGTAGAAAATTGAAACTCTTTGTAGCCAACAGAGTTGCTGAAATATTAGAATTAACCAAGAGCTCACAGTGGCGTCATGTACCTACTTCAGACAACCCTGCTGACCTCATCTCACGCGGAGTCTATCCCGAGGAAATTAAGAATCTTGATTTATGGTGGTCAGGACCAAGCTTTCTTTTATTGAAGGAGTGTTCTTGGCCTGTTTTATCTAAGAATTTTAAGGAAACAAATGACTTACCTGAAATTAAATCCACCATAATCAACGTTCAAGGTAATGTTTCCATAATAATTCCATTTACTAATTATTCTAAGTTAAATACATTAAGACGGGTGTATGCTTATGCACTGCGATTTGTACACAATATACGCAATCCTAAGTCTAAGCATTTAGAAGCTCTTAGTGTACAAGAGTTACAAGAGTCATTTCACCTTCTTTGCCGTATAGCACAACAAGAATCTTTTGCTGTCGAGTACGGTTTATTATGTAAAAACAAACCTATTAGTTCAAGGTCCAATATCTTAGCACTCGCACCTTTTATAGATGTAAATCGTTTGATACGGGTAGGAGGCCGTTTAGACGCTTCAACGCTACCGTTCGACAGTAAGCATCCTATACTCCTTCATTCGTCACATCATCTTACTAAATTAATTTTTGAAAGAGAGCACATACATAAGTTGCATGCTGGCCCACAGCTTCTCCTCGCAAGCGTCCGGGAGTACATCTGGCCTATCAATGGTCGACGTCTTGCACGGCGAACTGTGCACAATTGTGTTCAATGCAGAAAGGTCAAGGGCAAGACCCTATCGCCCTTAATGGGGAACTTGCCCTCACAGCGTATTACGGTGGACTTTCCCTTTCGCAGTGTAGGAATAGACTTTGCCGGCCCATTCTTTGTTTCGAATAGGAAGGGGCGCGGTTCAAGAGTCACAAAATGTTACTTGTGTATTTTTGTATGTTTAAGGTATAAGTGTGTCCACCTGGAAGCCGTAAGCGACCTTTCAAAGGAGGCGTTTATTTTAGCGTTGCGTAGATTTATTTCACGCCGTGGCAAACCCAGTGAAGTATTTTGTGACAATGGGCGTAATTTTGTTGCTGCGGCTAAAGATATTGGCAGCTTCTTGAAATACAATCGTTCTGCAATAACTGATTTTTCAAGTGAAGAAGGAATTAAATTTGTGTTCTCTCCTGCTTACGCTCCTCACTTTGGTGGTATCTGGGAGGCCGGGGTGAAATCGGCTAAATTTCATATTAGGCGTGTAATGGGCAATACGCATTTGACCTTTGAGGAGTTATCCACATTGTTTGCTCAAGTCGAGGCCATTTTAAATAGTCGACCACTCTGTCCTATGTCCTCTTCCCCAAATGATCTTCTCTTCCTCACCCCAGGGCACTTCCTGCTTGGTCGGCCGCTGACTGCTCTGCCTTCGCCTGACCTCGTCGACAGAAAAACTACCAATCTAAGACGCTACGAGCGTCTCGAACAGATACGCCAACACTTTTGGAAAAGATGGCAGAACGAGTATTTGGCTGAGCTGCAGCAGAGGCTGAAGTGGCGCACTCATGATACTCCGCTACGAGTTGGGGACCTAGTGCTACTCAACGAGGACAATCTTCCACCACTGAGCTGGCGCATGGGGCGCATCAGTAGACTCTTCCCTGGTCCTGACGGCGTGTGTCGCGTAGCAGATGTGAAAACCACCCGAGGAACGTTCCGGAGACCCTTTACACGACTCTGCCCGTTACCAGTCACCGAGCACCTGGTGGAGTGTTAAAAGTCAGGCTTTTAACGGCGGGGAGGATGTTCGCGCCTAACAGGATTACTATAGCATTGTTGCACGCGTGACTGATCGTTATTCTTTTATTTTATATTTTATTTGTGTCGGTACTAAGAAAATGTTGTCACTTACTTGTAAAAAATTATACCGCCTATTATTACTTTTTTATATCACCTAGCATTAGACGCCACGAATATTATAGCTCTGCTAGATTAATTTTAATAATACCTTTGTAAAAACTAGAAGTAAACCAGGTTGTTATCCAATCTATTGGTTTCATTTTGAGCGCCCTAGAGCTTCAGTGTTTCTATAAGAAACATTTTTAACTTCTTGTATTGATCTAAGACCTTATTACGATTTAAGCAATGCAAGAATATATCCGTAACATAAAATTAGTACAAAGAAACATTTAGCAGAACATAGGTTTTATACTTTTATTTTAATTTCCTTCAACAAATTCATAATTTACAAGTCTTACACTTATAGAATAGAGATGTAACACAAGTGATTCTATCGGAACCAAAGTCAGAGTTAGATTTTTTTAAATTTGTGTATGCAAAGATATCAATATACCAACTGTTTGTATAAAAGATAATATTTAAGCTATTGCATCTCTCGAATTGCAACCAAATTATACAGACTCTGCAGTTTTATTAAAATCAGTTTATTAGTTCAGAGGCTAGTTGCCAACAATGTGACATGAAATTTTTAAATAAGAATATATAATTATGTAGCCCGCTTTTCTAGTATCAATTCAATTGAAATTATGCTGCTTACACAATATGTTTTATACCCCAGAATTTTCTCATAAGAGAATTAATTTGAATATAGGTACTTCGCATTCTACGAGATAGAAGGTGTGTTTTAGAAAGTTGCAGGGCCTTACCTTTCTGTTCCGGGCCATTCTGTTGACAAGCTCCTTCATGTGCGCTGGATCTTCGTTGGCGTCCCTTACGTACCTAGGAATACGAAATATCTCTCCTAACCATCCGACGACAAACCCGCCCAAAGTAGACCACCAAACAAAAGCATGTCTATCCCTTCTCAAATAAAAATGATGCCCACCAAATATACCCGTAAACAACCAGAGTATGTACGCCCAAATAACAGATTTATTACCCTCCATATTGTCGCATTAAATCAAAATATAATGCGTAAAAACTTAGCACAAAACTAAACCGTGTCGTGTCGTGTCTTAGGCCTAGGCAATCAATATTTTAACAATAACTATACACGTCTAGTTGATATCATCGGTGAGCGTGAAATGTATAACGAAAATCGAGGTGTCAATTATCGTGAGCCATTAAAAAATGGAAATTTAACTGTAATTGCAAAATTAAATATCAGATTTTTGATAGGTCAACAAATTCAATTCTCAGACGCGACCGACATGACGTGGGATGGATATTGAATTTTGTATAAAGGTGTTACCAGCTCTTAAAATAAAGTTATTGATTTTCGTTATAAATTGCTACCTAAGAAATATATTTAACGTAATGATATTCTCAATTAACATAGTAATATCTTGTAACCAAAATAAATCAGTAGATGATTTAATTTACTATTTAATTATTGTGCTAAAAGTTAACTTCCTTGAAATAATAAAATTATAAGCATATTTATAGGCAAAATGTATAATAAACTAATAAGTAAATCCCAAAAAAAAATTGGCCAGGCACTCCTTTTCGATGATGCTGGTATCAATAGCATCATTATAATATAATTTCCTAAGCTGTATATACTATATACATAGTATGTAACCCACCAAATTCAAATTCTACAACAGGTCAAGTCATGTAAATCCGACATCTCAATACTCAATACATTTATATTTTTTTGTACCCCAGTCTTCCATCTTTGCATGTTTGTGAGAACAACTGTTATTTAATTATTTCGCTACTCAGACGCTACACTAACTCTACACACTACAACCCTTGGTGGCGCAGCAATGTCCAACAGTAAATATCATTTAGTTGAAATGATGATGATGATAGCGCAACAATTTGCCAATAATAGTATTTCTTCCACATAATTCAACGTACATGATTCAGTTCAGAGACAATTACTTTTTAAATAATCCTTCAACTATCTCTTTAATCTTCAATAATCCTTCAAGTATATGTAGGTTGTACATCAATTATTAATGTTATAAATAAATGTAGTTTGTTTAAATTTTTCAGACGAATTACTGTAATCTATATAATTATTAAAACTATGTAATGTAATGTGTAATAGACCTTTCCACGTTCTTGTAATTGTAATTGTCATATTTTTTTAATCTACGCTTTGTATCAATTCTAAAGCTCTACAAATTCGTTATTTAGTAATACCCATAACATAACAAAAGAAACCCAAAGAAAACGAAACAATTATCATCAATTTAAAAAAAGTATCGTATTCCCAATAATAATATTTAAGTAGTAAATAATAATAATATATATATATATATAATAATAAGTAATGATATTTAAAAACCGCACTGAAAATTTTTCACATTAATTGATTGTAGAAAACTTGCAATCATCATTTAAAAGTATGCCAAGGCCGATACTCCATTTCCACTAAATCAGAATTTTCTAACTACGTCTCATAAATCTAATAAATTATATACGAACAATAATCTCTAGACAATATTAAATAGTTATTGTAATAGTGGTGATCGTGTGATATTGATAGATGGATAGTTAAGTATTTCAAATATTATATCGTGCTTTTATTTTAGTATGTCACAGTAAACATGAACATACGTAAGAATTTTACGTTCTAGTAAAGAGTAAGCTGAAGAGTTAAATAAATAACTGTTATAATAATTATTCATGACTTATATTCAGCCATGTACCTCAGTAGACTATACATATCGGATAGGATACGAGGATGTTGATAAAATATTTAAAAGCGACGAGTAAAAAGATTATAGAATACCTACTTTATTTTATTATTTAAATATGAGTAAAATAATTCAATGATCATAAAAAATCCAATCCAAATTGTATGAGCCAACCATTCTAGCCTATTAAATAGAAAATTACATTATTAGGCAATAGTAGTGCTAGGTATTAAACATTCATTTTACAATAAAATTTGTTGCTGTTGGTTCTGCGTTGCACAATTATTAGAGCAATAAAAATTAATGAAAAGTCTGCAAGCTATACAGGTATGTATGTTTCAGAATATCTTCTTACTTTTTAAGGAAATGGTTATCGATATTTATACCATAAGGTAGTTGCTAATAATGCGTGTCAATAAAAATAATAAATACTGTCTTGCAATATTGACCATTACTTGGTCGTAGTTAACTTTTATTTTACTCTGGCGACTGGAATTTATAATTTCTCAAGTTGTATAAAATGTTTAATTATGCAATCTTAAGTATGTAATATGACGTAAACGTGGTACGTGTGCGATTTTGTATGTTATTAAACATAAGAGAGACTTTACATGAACCGAGTGAACGTGTCCCTTCTACAGTTACACATCCGGAAACCATGTAGGGCTACCAACCAATATCATCGACAACGTCCATCGCCAAAGCCAATTAGCTAACTTTTTTTTTCAACAGTCAGCAAAAAGATCTCAATCAAACAAGACATGGTGTGAACGCAAATCTATTTTCTTTTCCTACGTATTTACGCAGTCAAGTGACTGTTAATTTTGGTGTCGTAATATATTATTAGCAATATAATGTAATACAAATAGTGTTTCAAATGTAGAATAATGCCTTACGGAACAATTATTTGAAGTCACTCATCGATCGCGTCATCAAATAATATCACCTTTTACAAAATAATCATGTTGGAAGAAAATCTTAATTAAACGCCCTTGTGTAGTGGGAGTAATAGTCTATTAGTATTGTAATCCTTAATCTTCGTATTTCTATATCACAATCTGTTTCCAAAATGTACGAGGATTCTTCGGAGACGATATATGGGACCCATGAAGACTCCCACGTTGTGATGTCAGAGAAGGTCCAGTCGCTGGCAGGGAGCATATACCAGGAGTTCGAACGAATGATAGCTCGATACGACCAAGATGTAGTGAAAACACTTATGCCTCTGTTGGTGAACGTACTCGAGTGTTTGGATTCCGCTTACCAGACGAACCAGGAACATGAAGTTGAGCTCGAGCTGCTGCGGGAAGACAATGAACAGCTGGTCACGCAATACGAGCGCGAGAAGGCGGCGAGGAAGCACGCAGAGCAGAAGGTGAGTGAACAAAACATTTTGTAAAGAAGGGGCCTTGATTGCCTTCCTTTGTTTTGCATCACAAGGCTGCCTTAGAACGTATTTAGTAATTGACCAAACATAGTATTTGCTGCACGCGCATTGTTGTTATTTATTAGTGTAAATGTTGTGAGGAGTTGGTCAAGTATTGTGGTTATGTTTAGTGGGATGTGCCATCCATTCTGTTATCTGAATCCCAAGGTAAACAAGATGATTTGGTATGATGCTTGCATAATAAGTGAAATGAACATCTGGTAATGATATCAAGGTTCAGCATTGTGTAGGCATATAGTAGCCTACACAATGCTGTATAGTGTTTGACTTGTGTTGATTTATGTTATTGTTATCATACAGTTTTTATTGTATACTTTGACTTTTATTTATAGAGGAGATAATCAGCGATTTATTTAAAGAATATTATAACTAAAGAACCTAGCTATCAAGTTTAAGTTATCGTATTTATTTTGATAATACATACAATTGAAATTTAAAAAAAAAAATGAATTATTATCGGCCACTGATGCTTGAATGTGACTAGATCAGTTTAAACTAAAATAATACCTTTAAGATGTATTATCTAACAAGATTGAGAACTAGTAAAATGCTTTGAGTGTCTAAAACATAACTGTATTAGCGTATTAGTATTTTAGACCAATTGGTGCTAATTAAATTTAGCACCAATTGGTCTAAAACCATAATGCTACTGAGTCCAGACAAAAAAATTGTACCCATTAACAATACTAAATCGCCGAATCTCATACTCTCCTGTATGATACTTAAAAAGTGGTACAACAAATCTACATATGTATTATTGTAGGTTTTTCTTTAAAATTTAATCCAATCATAGTAGCAATCACAATTATGATGATAACATTATCCATGAATTTATACTGTTAATTTATATTGGTCATTTATGATATAGATGTGATATTAGATTAGATTAGACATTTTCTAATTGTTTTCATATAAAGTTTCACGTGTGCATCCTTAATAAGTTTTAAGTTTTTTATGATTAGTCAGTTTTCATATTTACCATCAACTCATTATAATTCACAAATTAAGTCTTCTTGTATAAGAAAGTAATAATCCAACTAGGAAAAGCTATTCAAAATGAGCTTTGTTTATTACAAATTGTACTTCTCTACCTACCCCAGTTGTTTCAGTAACACTTAATATATGTTTGCATTGTTATGTTTACATAAAACATTACTGATAACATAAGTTATATTGTGTATGTACTATATGTATTATATTAAATGAATAGGAAATTTTCCTCTGGTTCATATTTACCTTATTTAATTAAATTTAACATACTGCAAACATATATTAATAACATGAAGAAATTTACGTTTATTTACTTACATAGTAAATAGAGAGTATTGGATGGATGGGATTGGATAGAGTTGGTACTTTGCAGCACCAACTTTCCAAAACTACCCATTAATGCCATGCCTATATACCAAATCTTGCAGGGATTTGATCCATAACTCTCACTATTGATAGCCGCTAACACTAGGTTAATTGGGTATTTAATGTAGTTGATAGTTATATTACCCTGACATTGTAACATCAAAATGGTCCAAGATCCCAGGGGCACCAGAAGTCATATATTTTCTGACGAAGCAGATGTGAATGATTGAGTAGTGTTAGTATGTACTAAGTACAATTTTCAGGTATCAGGTAATCAAGGTACATCAAAATATTACTTATCTAACATAAATTCTCCAAGTTGATTTTTACATATATTTTAGGAAATATCCTTAAAAATAAGTCGCCAGTACTCCCAGACACTTTCCGTCGGCCGTATAGCTTTGCAGACGCTTTAAAGCTTCTAAAATAATTACTTACTTTTACTTAAATTCTGATGCTCCATTTTTGATATGTTTACCCGACAACTATTTTAAAACCTTTAACGAGAAGACAGACCGATCTGTAAGCTGTGCTACATTTTCCTGTGAGATAGATACTAAAAATAATTATTTCATGATTGATTGCTGTTCATTACCTTGTGTTAATCCAATTAAAAATACTACCTACCTGCATTTTGTTTCATAATATTTAGCAGCACAAAAAATAACATACTAGCATATAAAAAATCTCTTTGAGCATAAAAACTTAATTGTTGCTTATATTAAGATAAAAAAGAACTAAGTATTTTTAGAAAATGTTTGATGATGGTTTAGTATAATTAAAAAGTTCTAAAGTTGAAAACCAGAAATTACTTAATGTATTTGTTTGTAGGTACGGCCAATTCAAAGTGATGAGTGGTTGATATTTTAGTACAAAAAAAACATATTACCTACATGGGTAATTCCAGTAAATTAATCTGGTATGACTGAGAAAGAGTGGTACGAGTATACAGTCTCTTGGATCCAGAATACTTACAGAGTGCAATCCCTCCAAAAATTACCACAGACTTATTATTTTTGCATGTTCATGTATATGAATCACAAAAAAACTTAAAATTTACTTATTCTAATATATATTTTTATTATCTACAGTTGCTCGAGGCGGAAGACCACTTCGAAGGCGAGAGAAAAGAGTTGACGGGCAGACTGGAAGCTCTAGACAGTATAGTCAGAATGCTGGAGCTTAAACATAAAAACTCTTTAGATCATGCTAGTAGGCTCGAAGAACGAGAGAACGAATTGAAAAAGGTTTGTTATGTGGTTATTAAACAACTATCAAGTTGCTTGCTGTAGTTTCAGAATAACGTGGTCACGTTACTATGGCTTTTGATTAGAACCAAAATTTTATAAAAACAAGTTTTATTTGATTCACTATGGGAGGTATATATAACATTCCAATCTGATATTAAATTAATTATTGAGGCTCCTTTGACAATTTTATATAGCACCTTTCATAACGGTTACAGGATATACGATACGCGATACGGACAGAAGATAGGGAATGACTAATTATTCTCTCCTTTTAATAGTATACAACTTTTCGAAGGTTCATATTATAAGACATGTATGGCTTTTCGTTTTCCACGTGTGTGAATACGAAACTTCTAAATTATACATGTATGTAAGAACTACCAAGATATCGAATGGAAAGTAAACAAGCTGACAGATAGTCTATTTAATCCTCTTGTGCTAATCGAATAAAATGTAATTCGATTTTTAGGGTTCCGTTTTTTAAATGTTAGGTACATTTATAATGAGACTTTACTGTTTGTCTTAAGTTATTCTTAGTAGAAATTTAATGAAAAACATTCAATAAAAATATGTCTCATGTTGTTTTTTTTTATTAGTAGATATTTGTAATAAACAGTGAGTACTATGCGACTATCACAATGTATACGACTGTCCCATTATCATTTTATCACCGGTCCATTGAAACGGTACGGTCGAATGGCCCGGGTGCCATTCGTGTTGGGCAGTTCCGACTAAGTACCATAACAAAAGAAGTAAGATAAACTAAGGAACTCTTAGCGGGAGAGTCTTATTTGGAGTCAAAATGGACTTTTAAGTTCATTTAAATAATATTGCTTATTTTTTATGAGGTTTCGTCGTTTGCCTCTAGGTCATGTGTCCAAGTTGATACATTTTGTGCTTGCAGGAATATTCGAAGCTTCACGAGCGATACAACGAATTGTTTAAGACACATGTGGACTACATGGAAAGAACTAAGTTGCTGATGAGCACTACCAGCGACCGAGGGGAAGTCCGTGGAAGACTTGGACTCAATCCTATGAGATCTAGCGGTTAGTAACAGCTTTGTACATAATCGTTGTTCTAACTTATTCTTGGTGGATTCTATCATCATTACGTTTTTAACCGACTTCATTTAGAATACAGGGTAGGTATGTTTTATTTCATTCAAATGATAAATATTTGGATTTCGCCACCATATATGCATATTTTTAAACGTAATTTTATTAATTATATGTATGTATCGAAGTTTTGCTGCGACGTCGCTTATCGAGTAAGCTCTACCAAAATCTGTATATATAAAAATCGTTTCACTTAATTTAACTACAACATTGTTAAAGAACTTCTTTTAGCCATAACATTGCTTGCGATATTCTACGTTGCCTGTCTCTTTACTAGAGTAGCGACGTCATGGCGGCAAGCGTTTCTGGTACATATTGTACAAATAGAAACTAATATCCATCGGCTGTTTAGGAACTTCAAAGCTACCGAATATAATAAATTATTTTGGTTATTTTTCTTGCGCTTCTATCTTAATTATCTTCACACGAATCTATGAAGTAATTAGGTAGGTGATATACGAGGCCGATGGAGGTTCACGCGATCAGATTTAACAAGCAAAACATTATGTACATATTAATATGGTAATAAATATGCGATGCGATGTGTTTGCGATCACCATTATCTTATAACACGTTAATTGTGGCCTATTTACCTAAATGACACAACACTGGTACTCTAATAATAAGACCTGTCAGTTGGAGGTCATGATCCAAAGTTTCTAATGGCGTCGGCTTATAGTCCCTGTTATATACCTATTAGTAACTCATTATAGTCATTCAAGCCTAACAGAGGACCAAGGACGAGTGGGTGAATGAATAATAAAGCAACTGATGAATAATGTACATATGCAGCGAATAGGGAAATAACATTTAGCAATTTTAGCGTTAGAGTAGCGTGCCTGAATATCACGTTTATTTGTGTTTTGTGTTATACGTTAGTAACTTAAAACAGAGAACCATGCGCCACATAACGTCTTTTGTTTCTTTCTATTAGACCAATATTACAGGTATTTTTCTAATGTTCAAACTAGTTGCACGGTTTTAAAAAAAACTAGCTCATATGGAGAAGCGCCAGAAAGAAACTAGCGATAATATTCATTTAAATAAATGGCGATTACAATTATAATTAGGTTCGATCACAATGTTAATTTGAATGAATATAAAAATATTTTTTTGTGTCAAATTCTAATGATAAAAGTATATTTAGTATCCGTCTAATCCCAACAGACAACAATAGTCAAGAATATCTATATGATTATATAATGTTGTAGGGAGTAAAACGAACCTACATAACGCTACCATCAGCAGGACATTGAGAACACACAACAAACAACACAATGAACAAGCTCTTTAGTTTCAGATCTCCGTTATCGCTGAAGTACAATTGATTTCCTCTTTAATATGATTATGAATTATGATATAATTAAATCTCCGTCGATCTCGTAAGAGGAAAGTATTTATTAGGTTCATAGTATTAATTGGCCAATGCAATACACATTCGCAGTTTCTAATAGAAACTCCTAAGGTTTTTGTACGTTGTTTGACGTACTAGCTTAGCTTTTGCCCGCGTGTTCGTCTGCGTAAAATTAGTAATTTTATCCGCATACAAACTTCCAACCCCCTTTTCTCTCTTTTAAGCAATGATTTCCGTGATGGAAACTCCTGTCCTTCTTTGTTTTGGTTATGTATGTTTCTCTATCAGTCTATACAGCTTGCCGTTTTCGGTTGTACGAGGGTGGATCAAAAAGTTCTTAGAACAAATATAATTATTTTTTGGGTAATGTTATATTTATTTAAAAGAGTGTCAATCGCGTAATGTTTATGCAAAGATTCACTTGATTTGATCTAATCATTCGCAAGTAATAAATTATTTAGTACAGAGTTGTCAAAATATTCGAAATATGGAAAAAATCGAGTTACATGCAATAAAGTAACTATGTCTAAAAAATGTAATTTCAACGCGGTTTTTTTTTTGGATACGCAGCAAACAGGGGATCATGTTTTACCCTACTTAACGATTGCTTACTGGGTTGCATGCATGAATTTAAAAGGAGTAGATCGAGCTGTGAAGACGATCATTGCTCCGGGCGGCCTTCAACCTCCGTTATGGAAGAAAATGTTAAAAAAAGTTGAGAATTTGATTTTTCCAAGACAGAAAAATAAGAATTAAACATTTAGCTGAGATTCTGGAGATTTCATTTAGTAGCAGTCAATCCATTTTAACAGACTCACTGAGATTCAGAAAAGTGTCAGTAAGATGGGTACCTCGAATGCTAACGGACGAAAACAAAGGGTGTTGTTTGGAAATTTCAAAGCGCAATTTCGAAATGTTAGAGCTTGACAGATCAATTTGTCGTCTTTGTGACGATGGATGAATCATTGGTTCACCATTTCGATCCCGAAACTAAAAGACAAAGCATGTCTTGGAAACGACCATCATCGCCGCTGGCAAAGTTATAGCGTCTGTATTCTGGGATAGTGAAAGAACCCTATTTATTGATTAAAATACATGCCGAAAGGTCACTGGACCATATTATGCAAATTAAATTCCAGAAGTGCGTGATGCGGTTAAAAATAATCGTCGTGGAAAACTGTCACTGGGCGTGCTGTTTTTGAGAGTCGGGAAGATTTTTTTTTTGGAAGGAATAAGAAAGTTAGAAACGATGTATTCTAAATGTATTGAGTTAGGAGATTATGTACAATAATAATATATTTTTGTTTAAAGTTTCTCATATTTTTATAGGGATTCCAAGAACTTTGATTCACCTAGTAACCTTATTGTCGCGAATAAACGATGTCTAAATAATGATGACTTAGCTTTTGATAGTGACTGTACACGGATGTGACTTACGCTATTTTAACGGTAAATTAACGATTTATGTATTTCAACGCGATAGGAATTACCTTAATTTTAAGTTTGTCTGTGACTGACAAACAATTAGCTGTTGCTCGCAGCTTCGCCCGCGCAATATACTAATATCTCGTCTTCATTTCGTCCGTTACGGGTTGAATTTCCAAAAACGACGTTTGCATTTATTTTTTCTGACTTGAATCTTAAATTTCATTCTTCTTACTTTAAAAATAATGGACTCCCTATATAAACTTTCAACCGTATTTAATAGGAAGTCGATTTTTATAAGTCCTGAAATACGTGATTAATATGATTTCTATTAAATTTTACATCTCTAACTTAGAGAATGATAGATTTCCATACATCCACTTATCCCTCATTTTACCCCTTTAGGGGTCGAATTCCTGAAATTCCTTTCTTAGTGGATGGTTTCGTAGTAAAATGTATCAATTGTCAAAATTTCAAGCTTGTAACCCCTGTAGTTTAAGCTCTGCGTTGATGAATTAGTCAGGACAAATGATTAGAAATATATAGATAACTAGTAGACCCAGCAAACGTTGTTTTGCCACATTATAGGGGTTGGTGGACTACCCCTAACATTTAGGGCGATGATAAATAGATGTTGGCCGATTCTCATAGATACCGGATAAGCACAAAAAATTTCATCAAAATCGGTCAAGCCGTTTCGGAGGAGTATGGCAACGAAAACTGTGACACGAGAATTTTATATATTAGATAAATAATGAAAACGTTCTCAGTTACATTTTCACACCATTCATCGTTCGTATACGAGCGATAGTATACGTCATAAAATTGAGATTAAGAAATATTACGACATTGTAAAAGTATGCATGCGAGCAGCGGAGCATGCATATTTTTATCTTATAAAGGTTGTTTGTTTCATGTTAATTAGCAATTGATTTCGATGTTTGAATTTAATTATAGAAGTGGACCAGTTGCCCTTGACTTCTATACTTGATAATAATATTATGTGAAGCATTGATTTGAATTTGGCACCGTAACGTATATTATATTACAATGGAAACTGTAAAAAAAACACAGATATAGGTACATATGTTTTTATGAATTGGTTTATCTAAAGGTACATAAATTTACAAGGCAACAGAGATATGAGTATTAATATTCTTTAGTTTTTGGATAGTTTTTTATAAGACCTAATTCCTAAATGTTTAAAAATGTTATGTAACTATTAAGTAGTTGTAATTAGTTTAAAATACAAATAGCTAGTCCTATTTTCCCCTCGAATAAGTAATCATTATTTCCTGATTTTTTTATGTTAAAGCTTAGGCATTACGACACAAACAAATCTGGGAACTAGGTTACGTCATAAGCGCTCGATGTTAGGTCAAGTGCTCGGCTATTCTAGTCTATTTCTTACGCATCACAGGATAAGCACCTTGCTTTCATGCATGTTGAAGATAACCTTGTTATATATAACATAACTACATAACCCAAGGGACCTCCGAGAAATCAGCTTTAGTCTGCGCTTAAAGAAGTTTTTAACAATATTTCTGTAGGTGTTACACATTATTAAATTTACAATTAGTGAATAAACAGATGTCAATGCTGACAATAAATATAAGTGACTATACATAATACATAATGGCGTGGTTGAAACTACTGTTCCTAAACCTCAATCAAAAGGTTTATACATGTACACGCTTATATTGATATGTATATTTTGCTTCAGGTCCCATATCATTCGGCTTTGCATCGCTGGAGAGCTCGATGCATAATGTTGAGCAGACAGAGAGCATGCCCGGTAGTCCTGTCAGCCTTTCCTCATCACCTCCGTCCCCACCGACGGGATCAGACTTGGCCGCAGTCAGAACTGTGGAATGTGCGCATCAGACGGACCCCATCACGCAACAGAGCCAGGTGAGCTGGCAACCTATTTTTTTTATGTGATTACGTCTTATTAATCGATGAACGCCGGCAGCACGGACGAAAGTGTCACGTTCCGCATGAGCCGAGCGTGCATGCGAGAGCGCAGAACAAACGATGGAGAGGCACGATCGGTCAGAGTTCGTAAACCGACATTATAGACGAGATTTTTTTTTAATTTTTGGCAAAACACGTGTCGTCAGTCAGTCGCTGTGTGGTAGCCCTACATGAATATTCGCAAGATGACATTTGAATACTAATATGATGTGTAAAGTATTATATACGACAGCAAACTGCACAGCGAACTGCGAGGGCAGTAGGGCCTCCTATTATATTGTCCTACTATACTTTGTCCATTTTATTAATGGTTTTTTTGGCAGCTCGACGACTGATCGTGGTAGCCTAGCGGTGGGACCAGTGGACTGAGATGTCAGAGGTCTCGAGTTCAAACCCAAGGCACGCACCACTGACTTTTCGGAAGTTATGTGCGTATTTATCACATGCTCAAACGGTGATGGAAAACATCGTGAGGAAACTTGACTGCTTGAGAGATTTTCTCGATGGCATGTAATGTCTGCCAACCCGCAGTAGGCTAGCGTGGTGGACTATAGCCTAATCCCTCTCAAATAAGAGGAGACCCGTGCCCAGCAGTGGGACAATAATGGGTTGATGATGATGGGGGTGAGCTGTCAAAAAACCATTTATAAAATGGACAAACTATAGTTATCCTGTGCTTTGGTTCTTATACACAATTTTACTCTAATTGAATTGAAATTTGGCATATTTATATTGGTTGAAAGCGTTGTAGGTAAATCTACTAAAATCGTAGCCAAAAATGTTGAGTTTATTCAAGGGCGTTCGTTATATAAATAATCCTAAATTAAATAAAGCGATTATCCATTTCCTTCTAACGTTATAATATTGCGTGTTAATAATAAATATCTTATCTAGTCATTTTTGCAATATATTCCTTGTAGTATTTTTAAAACGCAAATCTTTGTTTTATTTGTAGTAAATATTATTTTTACTTTGCTCCAGTTCGATTGAAGTAATACTAATGTCATATTGAAATTACGATGAAGTACCGATGAAAATCTATGAACAAAAGTCCTTTTACATACATACACTCACGCTTTCTTCCCATGGGAGTCGGCAGAAACTGCAGAATGCCACGCGCTTCGGTCCCTGCATACCACTTTTGCCTCGTCCACATTCATACATTCCGTTTAGTCATAAGTCAATCAACTTATGACTAAAAGGACTAACCTAGGTACCATTGTTAATAGATTTTTCAATAACATCAACGGCTATTTATTATACAACACTATATAATGGTGGGACAGTCGGATGTTTTCTTTCTATTTTATTATAAAACTTGAGCATATTATATTCTATTGAAATCTAATATTTATCGCAATATTTATACTGAAACACTTTTGACAGAATACCCAGACGGCTTGCTAAATTACTTTTAAAAATGTTCAATTAACTATTGTGTTATTGGATTTTTTGTATAGCCTAAACTGCTGAGGACTAAAACTTTTTTCTTAGTAAATAAAGGCTCCGTAAGATAAGTTATTTATACCAATCATTGGGAAATTAATTTGGTTTGCTATAATTTATTAATTAAGTCAGGGACGTCAAGATTAAATGAAGTGCACGGGTCATTTTGGGGACGAAAGAAACATTATCTATTATATAAAGTAAGTAAGCAAGCTAGGTTGAATAGGTACCTAGTCTCGGAGACAGAAGCTCCGCTCAATTGTGAACAATTATTATTATCGTTATTAATTATTATCGGGCGACTATTGAAGTTACGTAATGTTAAGTTGAAATGACTAAATAGTATAGTTCAAAAATGTATTACTACTAATTACACATACATATTTACATAAACGCTAGTAACTACTTTATAACCGTAGCGAACAGAACAGCACAAACGAGCAACTTCCAATTTCTTCGTTCGACAGCGGTCGCCGCGTTACATCCATCTTCTCTACATTCGCATACATGCGAGTAATGTATGTTGCTGAATTTCGACAGTGTGCATTGTAAAGGTTCAGTGTACAAATAAGCACATTCCCTTAATACGGTCACGTCTTGGCCGGGTGTGAAGTAATTTATCTGAGACAGCGACCGACATACAGGTTTCCCTCTGCTATCGTGTTTGCACTCTTTCAAGTGCGCACTGTTCAAGTTATATTTAAAACATCCACGGTTATGTGTTGACGAACACTGATAACATTTTATGCACGCCACTTCGCACATCACGGACATTAGAACTGTTAATAGAGTTATATCAATTGACCAACATTTCATTTTATAAAAATTGGTTTGACGGCACCTCGATCGGCCATTGCATTGACAATTCGTTTTGACGTTTTGAAATTCGAAACTTGTTACCGGCCAATGCTTTTAAAAAAGTTTTTAATATTCGATAATTTAATTTTTTATTGAGGTTTTTTATTGAATTTCAGTTCGTTTTGCGAGTCGTGTCTTATAATTTAAGGGTACAAGGATAGAATTTCACACTTCTAAAAATTTATAAGAATAAAGTCTTAGGATTGTCAACGTTGAGCTCATGTACGAATAAGATTATTAAGAACATTGAACATAACTGTTTATGTTCGCGTTTATAACTATTTATATTTTTAAAACATCTCATAAATACGAATATTCATTTTAGGCAACATCCCCGGTCGCGCCACCAAACTCTGGAAAGTCGCAAACCAAGAGTGAAAAACGAAGTGGCAACACGCTTTATCAAGAGCTTGCGTTTCAAGATGTGGACCCTGGTATCGCCGAAGGAGAAGACGCTGATATCACAGGTAACACATCAAAAATAAATAAACTAGGTACTCGATACGTTATTTTTATAAGTGAAAAAGAAATACATTGTTGTGATAATATGATTTTCATTCTATTGATTAGGTAGGTAAACGGAGTAACTCTTAATAAAGCTTGATGCCAGTGAAGCTGAAGATAATAAAATAATTTGACGTGATGTGAGATATCATCACGCATGTCCGATACAGCGAAGAATTTAACAGAATAGCCAAATTGAAAACGCGCTCACGCTGATGAAGCAGCAGCGCAGACTCAGAATCTCAATACTAGATCTGTATTTGTCATAAAAAATACAAACACAAATCTGAAATAGAAGTAGATATACCAATAAAATTAAAACTATAAGTATTGATTCAAATTTTCCGAAACACTTAGAAAACGTCATTTTCCCGAGTACCTACCAGGTTTTTGGTTCACTCAAACGCTAGTCAATTTTTGTGCAGATATACATAATATATCCTTGTATAGCTATGTACTTGGTCTTACAGGTAGTTGGGTACATCCAGGCGAATATGCATCTTCTGGTAAGTGTTTTGTGCACATCCTTATGTATTATGTATTAGTGTATACTAATTCTTCTCTAGACAAACTGGGCTTGTTTCATGGTAACGTTATTATAACACTATAGCGTCTTCAATCTTTAAAGCCGATTCTTTAAGCCAATTTTGTACCCCAATCTATTTATGCTTATTTTTTAAATATTTTAACACTGTAGTACTTTCGCTGCACCGTATCAGTTACACAATTAGAGGATTTCTTTTTATTACAAACTAGCGGCCAGCCCGCGGCTTCGCAGGTGTTCACACGCAACTTCGAGAGACATATTTCTTACTCGGAGGGGATGTAGCATCCTGACAGTGAAATAATTTTTGAAACCGGTCCTGTATTTTTGAGTTTAATCGTTACAAACAAAATAATACAGTTCCTCTTTATTAAATGCGGGGGGGGGGGGGAAATTACCCACGCTACGCCACTGCGCTAACCTATAGATACCTACCGCTTTTGGCTTTATCTTACCTAGTGACTAGCTTAAATAATGCCGTTCGCATGATAAAACGTAATGTACGTCTTACTTACTAAAGCCGTAAAAATATTTTATCCGTAATTCAACTCTTGCCACAGATATTTTAAATCATTTATCGACAACGAGTGTATGTTCCATCTAACTAAAATAGTTTGTCTAAAGAAGGTGGAAATGTATAACTACAGCAGCTTTTGTATACAACTGGTATTAGGATCTATTGTAGAAGTATATTTCTTAACTTAAATATATATTTTACTAGAGCTAGTAGTATTACAGGGTATTTGATTTTTGGAGTAGGTAACAATTATAATATAAATACATGACATTAATTCAGGTGGTTGTTTTTAGCTTATCATTTCTTCTTCTATAATTTATATATATTTTTCATACAAAAATCATAAAGGAAATTACTAACGTTTTGGGTAAATATTTACAATGTTATATGTTACGATTTCCAACTTTCCTGTAGTCCAAAGTAAACTAATCAAGTTTGATAAATTATCACCTGAATTCAGTAATTTAATTGGATCATAGAGGAATGTTTTAGATGTGGTATCTATATATGTACCTAAAACATTATACCTATACATCCCACTGTAGTTTGAATTGCTTCGATGTAGTGCTAGTATGTATATTGCTAAATATATGTTTTACTAATATAATCATTGCAATTTACAAAAGCGCTTCATGTGACGTGTAATAAGCTCTATTTCTATTCATATTAAGTTCAAATTCAAATAGATCACGCGCCCTTGTTAATTGCAAAAACAACTACTATTCAACTTACCCCTAATATTTCTGTTAATTTATGTACTATCTTATTATATTGCTTTATTTTATTATTAATAGCAAATAAGCAAATATTTTGTTCTGTTTTGTAAAATAGTTGAAGTGATTAATATAAATCGTAATTTTTCGTGCCATCTGGGCAAAATAAAAAACAGACATTCAAAATATTTCACTTTGCTTATAAACCATGTCCCTACGATCTCCATGATTAGTTAAGTTGTTTACTTATACACACGCCTCTGAATTTATCTAATATTATGTTGTGAAATGTAGCGCCTTTTGTGTAGTTCGTAACAAGTTTGCACATTTTACTATGTTGCAATCTCATGTTCTATTGCTTTGATTGTTAAAAATAGAATAAGACATAATTGTTTCATGAAAACTAATGAATTTCAAGCGTTTATGTAAATTTGTCTCCAGTTACTCTCTCGTTTCAAAAATAAATATTTGAGCATACGCTAAATGTTCTGAAGATTGTTTGTTGGTAGGATCAAATTTTCTGCCTAGATATTATTAAGCTACCAGGCTTTAATGTAAAGACGACAAAGAGCCTCATAAATAAGGGATAAGGAAGAATTTCTTCTAAGTAGGGACTTGAATTGCGAGCCCGGACTTGAAAGAAATTAGGTCCTAAACATCATGACGTGAGATTTTTTTTCATAAGAATATTTCGGTGTCGAGTTGTAGTTAGCATTAAGCAGTGTTATGGTGTTTACATAAACGCATGAAATCCATATCGAGCTGATAATAATAAAATCGAAATAAAAATATTCTAATAAAAATATGCAATTACTTGTTGCAATTTTAATGACTACCCAAAGTGGCGTCGTGTGTGAGTGTTTCAACTTGTACATTCATAATTTTTCATAAAATACTAATAAATGTACGTTCTATTTCCATGCGTTCTAACAAAATGTTGCATCAACGCATGATTGCAGTTAACGACAATTATTTCGGTAAGTAGTTTGTAAAGTATTGATGAAATTACTAATATTATCATATTAACTATTATAATAACGGTGACCATCTCACACACTGCGTCGCATTTCATTGCAACGTGTAATGCCAATTATAGAATGGTTATTGTTTGTACATAATCTTAAATTTATGTTGACGCGTTAAAATTGTTGTTGCTAACGCATGCGGCGAAGTGTGTGACGGGCCTAATGAAAGCTTGTCGTTTCTCAAGCGAATGATGCAAGTAAGTATACTGAATTAAATTGAAGTAAAGATTTCTTGTTCGACTATTAATAGAAAACAAGTAAATTGAATACAATAAAGGAACCTATTAACATTTTCATGAAACCAAAGATGTTTTACTGGATTCACACTCCAATGAATTAAAAATGTTTTCATAACATACAACTAGACAAAATTACTAGTATATTATAAAAAAACTAATTGACCCAGCAAATGTTGTTTTGTTACATTGTAGGGGTTAGTAGTAGAAGATGAAAATTTTGGGTTATAAAAATTTTTGAAAAATGATCGGTCAAAAATAAAAGTCTGGTGAGGGACATCCTTATCACCTAGGGTTGTTAAAAATACCCTACGACCGATTCTCAGACCTGCCACATAATATTATACATACAAACTTTCATAATAATCCGTCTAGCCGTTTCGGAGGAGTTCAGCTACAAACACCATAACACGAGATTTTAATATATAAGATAATCCAAAATCAAACGTAAACATTTTTGTTTATATCACAACAGGAATGGGCAAAGAAGTGGAAAATCTTATTCTTGAGAATAACGAGCTGTTAGCGACAAAGAACGCGCTAAACGTGGTGAAGGATGACCTCATCGTGAAGGTGGATGAAATGTCCGGTGAGCTGGAAATCTTGAGAGAGGAGGTGGCGAACCTCAGCTCCGCGCGGGAGAAGCTACGCGATAGAGTCACTGAGTTAGAGGAAGAAGTCAGACATTTGAAGGTAGGCTTTGATTTACTGATACGAAATTCAAAGAACGTTGATCCCCTTTTGTAAATATCATAAAGGAATTCAGTGATTGTAAAAAAATGCATTACATCCCCGAATTCTATTACTAGTGCAACTTTACTTTTTTCCAATGAATGCATTGCGTCACGCCATATTTATGTGTGGTGTCCGGACACAAAGAATAGTACCACCCCATCTCTTCCAATGGGTGTCGTAAAAGGTCATCCTACAACCACCCGGTCTGCGTCAGCGGTTTCGCTGACGCTTAGGGACGTTCCTGCCTCTCGCCGATTGTGGCGGTCCCCCGTTCCATTGGATACAGGGAGGTGGGGATAAGAGTGCACCTGTGTACGCGCGCACACTGTCGTTATACGTTTCGTGCACTTTAATATCTCCTGCGCAATTGACTTGACTCTGATGCCTTTCCAAGTCGCTGTGGCCGAAATCTGCCTGGATCATATATAAACTCAATTTATAAACAGCGCGGTTTTTCGAATCATGGAATGAATATTATATAGTTTCATAGGGATTAAATTATATCATATATTATTGGTACATGGAATTAGATAAATACCACCTGGATCTGAATACTATTGTATGAAGCTGTGATAGCCTGGTGGTCGGATCAGTGAACTGTGAAGTTAAAATTCTCGAGTTAGATCTCAAGGCACGCATCATGACTTTTCCAAGTTACGTGCGTATTTATCACACGCTCAAACGGTGAAGGAAAACATCGTGAGGAACCATGCTTAAAAGATTTTCTCGGGTGGCTTCTGAAGCCTGGGTGGACTATAGCTTTATTCACCTAAAATTAGAGACACCCAGCGGTGGGGCAATAATTAGGTTGATGATGACTATAGGGTGGTGCAGAGCCGATCGTCGTGATGATCCTTGGGGACCTATGTCTGGCCATAGGTAGTGGATGTCGAACAGCTGTTGATATGATGATGACTATTGTAAGGGATTCAGTCGCCAGCTTTTCGCTGAACGATGTTATTATGTCGTTTAGTTTTTGAGTGGCTATGTGACAGGAGACGGTGAGCACGAACGCAGGTGGTGGCGATAACAACGAGGACGAGTCGGATGTCCCGATGGCGCAACGCAGGCGCTTCACTCGCGTCGAGATGGCCCGAGTTCTAATGGAACGCAACCAATATAAGGTGAGCAGGCGATTATTTATTTCTATTTTAGCTTATATTTCTATAAATACACACATACATCCATACTTTCACGTCTTTTTCCCATGGGTGTAGGCAGAAACTACAGAATCCGATCCCTATACGTACCACTTTCGCCTCGTCCACATTCATTTTCATAATTGAATTGCGTAACAACCTTTTTTAGGTTTATTTATTTTTAAAGTAGATATTGCAATGGTATATTTATTTATCCTTATTAAAATGATTTTTTTCTTTTATTTTACAGGAACGTTTTATGGAGCTCCAGGATGCTGTCCGCTGGACGGAAATGATGCGAGCGAGTCGCGTTGACTCGACAATGGATAAGAAAAACAAACAAAGCATATGGAAGTTTTTTAGTAATCTCTTCAGGTACTTAGCCTTCATTTTACAAATCTTCATATTACATACTAGTGTGAGTTTCTTTTAACCACGAAAACGTGTTTGGCGCTCCTATGATCAGCGCATTCCGACCAATCGAACTGCCGAACGCACTAAACCTATTAAACGAGTCTATGTGTGTTTCTTTTTACAATCAAAACGTAGTTGTTGATTGTAAAAAGAAACACACATAGAGTAAAGAGTGAAAGAACACTTGCTCTCCTCTTCGCCCTAGTTATGTGTAAGTTTATGTATAGTTATATATTATAATATAATATAGTACATATATCTATCTGTGTATATATGTAACTATAGTCTATGTAAGTTTATTGACCTACACACACTTATTATTTCCACTATATATGTCTCCTCTCTCAGGCCTACTGGAAGAGATTTCTTTAGAAATAAGTTGTGCCCTTGTATAGTGTATCTATTACTCGATTTCCCTTTTTTTGTTTTGTGTGTATGTACAAGAATTAAATAAATAAATAAAATGAAAATAAATTAGATCCTATTTTAAACAATTTATATATGATAACTTGCTGTTTCCGCGGTTACGCTCGCGCTTTAGTATAAGTAAAAAAGTATAAGATAGTAGAATGCTGAGCGAGAGATCTTGGGTTCAATTCCCGATTGCCGATTGTCTTGCCGATTTTCTGGCAGTGCAGTGGCAGGGCTTGTCCCAAAAAAGTAAATACATTGACATTAATATTTCATTTTCTGCCTTTATATCGTACTAAGATATTTATAGAATTAAATAGTTACTGCTTATTGGTTCTTGAAGACATAATGTATAAAAAATATTATGACATTAAAACAAATATTAGTAGTAGGTACACATATGTAATAATACATACATATTAAATAAAGTTAGCAATTTTTTTCGTGAATATACACAATTTATATGCGTTTTTAAATAATTTTATATTGGCTGAAGCTTATAATATATTTCTTTGAAAATTGAGTAGGTACATTCAAATATTTTTCAAACAAACATTGCTGCGCTGCCAATATTTAATCCTCTGTAATTTATGCGAAAATATTAATCATCAGCCTTTTTGCGAAAATGAAAATTATTTTACATATTTTTTTGTATTGCAATGCTAAATTTTTGTATTTTTACTATTCATGTTTGTCTATATCACTTTGTCTATATAGCTTTGCATTTATTTTGGGCTAAGTCGAATTAAATATGAATTAGTCGAATATAAATTAATACCTAAATTTATAAATTATTAATTGTAAATGGGCTTTTGCATAATATAGCTGTGATTATAGCGTATATATCTACTGTATTATAATTGCAATTGACAAAAACGGACACACGTGTATATCGTAAAGGCAACCAATGAAATTTCAAGTAAAAAATTAAATAATTGTTTGAACAATATATGCACACAAAAATACGCTATTCCAAATACTTTTCGTGTGATCTGAAAATTACAATTCAATATGGAGGATTCCTGATGTTGAAATATTGTCAACAATTTTTATTTTTAGATAAAGTTGCGTAATTATGGCGATTTTTGTACTTTTTTTGCTGGCTATAATACTGTCAATATGGTTTTATTTTTCATTATCTGTGTAGATTTTCTTTATTGTTTTGTTTTGCTTTATTTGCGAATTAGTATAAAATGCAACTGCTACATATAACCAAAAGTAAATACGCGATTGAAAAAAACTATAGTCCTGTTTCCTATTCAAAAGAGATGTATAGATGTATTGTATTGAACTTCTTATTTTATAAAGAAGACTATTTTAATACGAGTGTTGCGGTTGCGTCTACAACATTCACGCTTATTCACGATATATGTATCATATTTCTATCATACTTCCTCTCCTAATTTTGCTGTGCCCGACAGGGTCCATAATGATCTAAGTTATCAATAGTCCACCTTTATAAATGGAATGCAATAAAATATTGAGTATTGAGTATTGCATATATCCCTGACGATGAATAGTTAATAATAGGCGTTTGGTGTACTAGTGTACCCCATTGGGAGTATGGTTTTTAATTTCTAAGTAATAGCGGGCGTGCCTATTTTCCAAATATCAGACACTGATCCAGACGCTTAGCGCGTTTGCGAGCGCTAAATCTAGCAGGCTATGCGATGCTTTTTTATCAGGCAAGTTTACGAACTATTCCACAGCAAGTTATTTAAAACTCAATACACCGCGAATTATACTTCAATATTTGTTTAATCAATTTATAATTTTGAAATTATAACCAGTAATTGATAGTGAAAATAGTTAAAAAGCTGTACAAAACGTTTTTAAATTAATTCATAGCTCTATATTAAGTGCCTGATCTTGAATAAGATCCTTATAAGAGTTTGCATTTGCCATAAAACATATTTTTGGCTAATATTATAAGCGGTTTGAGCGAAAGAGATAGTGAATAATCTCAATAATTTACATAGTAACTAAGGAAAATTCGATTTAATTCTACTGCAATGACTGCTGCAGCATTATATTGCAATAATTGATCATGAAAAAATTTACATCGTTCCAGTAATAGCGAGCGTCCACAACGCCCTTTATCGACACCGCATCTCCGCGCCGTGGCGGCTCCGCAACCCGCACTGCGTCACTCAAGAACCCAGGCTGACTTCTTCGAGACCCAGCTGACTGATCATCATCATTCTCGACGTCACGAGCGAAGCGAACAGTTCCGTCAGGTATGTTGATAAAATTTCTTAGGACGTCTCTTCCTTACATTAGATATCCTCGCAATAACAGGATAGCTAATGTTAGGAAATTATGCGTTTAATTAGGGGAATGGGTTTTATATGCGCTGGTTCTATTATTTTCGCCACTAACTGTTATGTAAAGTCATTTCTTGTCGCGATTATTGTAAATTATTTCTTTCTTTAACCTTTTTAATGCCACGCCATAACATCTCCGTGTTCTGTACATCAAGACCGTGTGCTTACTAGTACAAACTGTATTATATATACTATACTATACCTACTACTATAACTATACAAAACTGTTTTTTAACATCAAATATTTAAATTATTACTAAATAATTTTGCTTGCTGTGTACAATTGAGTAATAATTGGAGATTCAGTTTTTAAGCTGTATCAATAAAACACATACAAGTAATGATAATTATGTTGTTTAATATTTTTTATTTTTCTGCGTGTTGTCGAGTTTAGACGACGGTTGGACAGGGCACGCTTGCATATGTCGACTATAGCCGACGTTTTGGCGTTGGCAAAACGTTAATGTTTTGCATACTACGATCAATTGATAATGTTTGCATGACATTATCGTAGGCGAGGAACGACGATGTCATGTTTATAATAATAAATACTTATAAATACTATCCTAAAAATCAATTTTTAACCGACTTCAAAAAGGAAGAGGTTCTTACGATAGTATTTATAAGTATTTATCATGTAAGCTCCTAGTCCCCTTTTACTGTAGTATAATTATAAATCCAGTTCGCCTACGTTTTGCCTGTGTGTTATATGCTTTAACTTACCTTTGGGCCTTTATTAATAAACCACACATATGTTTGACAATTTATAAGATGATTTGTTGAAATTTAAAATATAACGTGATATTGGTATTAATCGTGGTTTATCAATACGGGTTCTAATCTAATGGCGGCATTTCCAAGGGCCATGCAAGTCGATGAGCTGAAATATGTAAAGTAATTAGTATTGCTATACTGTTTTAGCCTTGCCTCGTCTCACTTCGCGTCGCCGTTGGATAACAATCTTAAAAGCGCTTCATTTTTAGTAACATATTATTATGCCTGATGAAAGCTTAAAATGTTTCCTTTGCGCTTTACTAGAATGATACATTGTGTAAGTAACTAGTAATTCAGTATATAACTCCTACACAGACAGTGTTTAAATTTAATTTGTTTATAAGGTATACGAATACGCGAGATTTGAGCTGTAATTCGTAATTAATAAAACAGTACAATTTGGACTTGCTCTCGTTAAATTCTCACTTTATCTTCTGTACCCCAAGTTTCTTATTTTCATCAAAATATACCTTACACTTCGTTGAGTACCAGCTAATACGCATTGAATACGCTTCATATTAACATTTAGCGCTGTATATTTATTAGTTTATAATACGCAAATACTCTCTTATATCACGACTATACTGGAATACGTATTCGCTATACATATGCCACTGCGTTCATTTTTTGTTTTTATTTTATCTTCGTAAATATGTTTAGTCTTATTGTTTAGGTATAAAGGTCTTCTTGCTATAATAACCGGCGCCCATGTCATAAGGTGTTAGCCATAATTATTCCAGTCAGAGAGAGATGAACCTATACATGACGTAATGTATTTTGCAACGGAATAAACATAGCTTTGAACACAAAAGCGGCTTGAACACGCTAAGAAAAATCATGTCGTTTCTACTAACGTACTACTGCCTTAGTGCATATTAAGAAACGATCATATAAAGATCTTGTCAGGGTGCGCTCTGTCTATTAGTAGTTCAGTCAGTTTGTGAGCGTGGAAGCGCAGCTGACAGATTTGATAACAAATTTCAAGACGTTAGATTTATCTCATAAGTAGTCGACTGATAGATGGCAGAAATGAACGAATATTTTCGATAATGTTTATTGTACTTGAAGTTTCCATACCGATAGTATTTTTAGAGGTAACGATTATAAGGGCCTATCTTTAAACGGTATACGAATCCATTGTTATGGGATGTGGATACAGTTCCACCTCCCTTAGGTAAACTTATATGATAACATATATAAAAATATATGATTTTGTCTGGTAAGACGAGTACCAAGTTGAGTTTTCATTCGTCCAGACTGTCACTGACTTATCACCACAGCTTATCACACTTTCGCAACACTGCCGAACCGCTTAACTCACTCGCGTATCTTCCCCGCTGCGTTCGTGCATTAGTATGATTGTGTGCCTAGTGTTTGTTTGTGTTTTATTTCTGTTTCTTCCTCTCCCTGTACCTAATTTCCTTTCCTTTCTTTTGTTTTCAGTTGAATCAATGACGGCACAATTTTCAAGTTATTGAACAGTGCTAGTGACATTAAGTGATATTAGTTATATATAGGCATGTGTATAGTGGTTATACGTATTTGATAGTCACCTTTTATGAATTTATAGTTAATTAAATAGTTACGTTTATATTTGTGTTTGTTTTTACCCGCTTTACTTTGGGATACCCGCTTAATTATTTGGGCTATGTGACTGTTGACATTCGGTTTATATCGTGCACATGTGCGTGTGCGTGTAGGTGCGAGCGCATGTCCTCAAGGAAGATGGCCGCATTCAGGCCTACGGGTGGAGTTTGCCTAATAAGAGCGGGCAAGGGCAAAAAGCACCCGACTCTTGCAGCTCACTGTCGTCAAGCGGCGTTCCTGTTCCCGTACCAGTGTTCTGCAGGTTAGTGTACTGGTATTGTGTTACTTCATATTGTCTATTATTAATTGAAACCCTTAAAAATCTTACCACTTTAAAATAATAGTTTTGAAATTAGGATGTAACTATTACATACTATATCTTTTAATGTTTGAAACGCTTGTGCTTGATCAAATATTTTCTTAGAAATATCTAGAGTATAATAATTTCAGACCTATAGCGGAACATGAACCACGAATGACTCTGTTGTGCGCTGCCGGTGTCAATCTGAAAGGAGGCCGCACGCCAGACGGAGGTTGTATGGTCGGAGAAAGCGTGTTTTATGCAAATCCGGACGATAAGGGAGAGGACCCCAAGTCTTTAGGTAAGTGCTTTGTAATAAGACTTGAACTATTTAATCCGGGCACTTTAACAGAATGTACCTATCAATTGATGAATATTCTATTCAATGGGCAGTTTAGCCGAGTAGCAAATTATTGTTTGCTGTTAATAATTATCAGAATCGCTTAGCTAAGAGTTAATATTTAATTTGAAAATTTAAGAAAATGGTAGTGCGTGGTTGGTAAAAAAATTCCACATAAACTGCTGCAAATAGTCATGAGATTGTTACTGTAATGAGAAAAGACACGTGGTAATCTAAAACCATGACGCTAGAACTGATGGAGGACGATGCGTAGTTCGTCATCGATTAATGTTTTGTAGAATATGGGGCAGGCAAATGATATCTATAAAAAATATCTAATATATAATAATGATGTAAAAGTTGCGGTAGCCTAGTTGTGGGACCAGTGGCTAGATCAAACCACTGACTTTTTGGAAGTTATGTGCGTTTTTATCACATGCTCAAACGGTGACGGAAAACATCGTGCAACCTGCATGCTTTAGAGATTAACTCTATGGCATGTGAAGTCTGCCAACCGGCAGTAGGAGTAGGCAAAGAATGAGAAGAGACCCGTTTGTAGCGGTAGGTGAGTAATGGGTTGATGATGATATTGTATAACTTTGTCCCCAGCTTATGAGATCAGTAAAGCTCAGTCGGTCCACTCGCCGGAGGTGGAACAAATAAATGAACAGCTGCAGTCCACGCAGAGCGTCGAGAACCCTCATAAAAACTTATCCTCTTACGCCTGGATCTGTTCTAGTAATCAGAATAAGGGAATGGTCATGGTAATACTTCTTTCTATTATTAAATGCGTCTCGACTTTAAAAAATAGTTTATTACTATTAAAGAACTTACTATTACATATTAAAGACTATATGTCCACTTGAGCGCTAAGAAATTCCTATACATATTTTTTTAAAATTTTATTAGATGAACTTTCTTTGCTCCGTTCTTTTCTCACTCGAGTAAAGAAGCGGATTCAGTTCTTATATCTCTTTCACGCAAAAACCGCTTAAAACCTCACATTGTATACAATTGGATTGAATGGCTTTTTCATGAAATAGACAATCGATACAGTTATATGCACTTTGAGAGCTGTTTTATTGATTTAAATGATTGACAAATACCGGCAAATTGCAAAAAACGTACGAAAATTTGAATTTCGCGGGCTAGCGTGGAGCTTCCACCTTAACAGATTTGAAATAAATTTACCATACATATAGTTTATTACCTGGATTAACACATGGGCTATTTATTTATATACCAAGTGGGCAAAGCCGCGGGAGGAAGCTAGTTTTTTATAAAATTGATGTTATTTCAGATCGTTGATGCAAACAATCCGAAAGCGGTGATAGAATCGTTTCCAGTAACGGACAAACACATCCTATGCATAGCATCTGTGCCGGGCGCCGTCGCAGAAGACTACAGAGATTTTCAAGAGAGAGTGGTTGTTGCTACGGATATATTACATCCTGTATGTATATTTTTGAACTAGGTATAGACTTGAAATATTACTTTTGTAGTGGAAATCAGCAATAAGTAAATACAAAGGTACCATTATCCATTACTGAATATTTTCAAACATGTACGTTTTAGTAGTTATAGCAATATCTTGTAGACGTTACTTCTCCTGGCTTACGACTATTATGTTGATTTTCTTTCAGTCGCTTTTCTCAATGGATTCAGTGGACGTTCCTTCGATTAAAAACGGGACTGAAGAAAACGGGGACAAAGATGCGGTCATAGTGGGCTCCACACGCTTGGTAAGTTTGTGTCAGTTTATGTGCCAGTCGGGACTTAATGTGTATTGTTTTTTGGATACCCACACACCCCAACATGAAATTTATTATTCCTGTTATTTATTCTATAGCGTGCAAAATATATAACGAAAAATTTAATGATCTATACACACACAACACAAGTGATTTTCTTAAAACTCTGCTTATGTTCTATCCTACAGGTAAAGACAGCTATTCTTACTCCTCCAAGCACCCCAGTAAATGAACCAGAGTCAGCTCCGGAGCCACAGAATGAAGAGCCAACAAAAAACGCGGAAGAGGCCGATCCTGTTCCACCCGACAGTCCACCGCTTAGCTCCACTCCTATTAATGGTAAGCCAGATAAGGATTTATTAGCTATTGGGTACTTGACTATTAGACGACTTGTGAAAATATCCCTGAAACTGCGCTGATTGGGTCGTTAAAATTTGTCGTGGTATTAAAACTTGCACAGATATGAAAAAAATAAGGATTCGAAACCGTATAAATGAGTGCTCTAAGTAGTTATTGATTTTGAGTCCGTAATAAATGGATACTGTTACATTAAACAAGAATAAATTAATATATTATCTTCAGGCATCTGGCGGTATACTATATTTCGGGTGGCAGATAGTATTTAGTATATAATAAATATACAATGATTTTATCACTTTACTTAAATTCTTACTTCCCAACCCCGAAGTTCTTAACCCCAAATAATTGCCTTTGTGTATACATACCTAACAGTAACCTTCAGAAAATGAAACATATATAATGAGACGTGCTTGGTTTTTTCATCCATTTATATTTAGTAATGTTTTACCATTGTTCTAAGGAGAACATTTAAACTCTCCCGAACCGGGTGTTGAGGCTTTTGCACAGCAGCAATCGAAAACCGAAACCAACACCGAAACCGAAACTGCACAAGAGCGTAAGATGTCAACTGTGATGGCGACCATGTGGCTTGGAACCAAGAGTGGCAACCTCTACGTGCACTCCGCTATAGCTAACTATAGAAAGTGCTTGGCCAGGTAAGATATTCAAGTGGAAAAAAATATTATCACATTTTTTATACCACAAAAGCCCCACCTCATGTTAAGGTTCCTGTAGACTAATGAACCTTTTCTACACTAGAGGGGTTGTTGCGCGTTGTCGACCCTGTAAAAACCGTTTAACGTTTCATAAAATAGGGGAGTTACTATAATGACAGCAAATGGAAATTCCATCCTGTCAGCATAGTCAATGCTCCCCCTATGAGCTCTGGCAACCTTTACTCTACATTGATTAACCACAGTACGGCATTAGATACGATAATTTTTGCAGCATAGCACTTCTGTGCTCCATCCATCTTTTAATCTGATCCTTGAAATGGATAAATTAATTTATTATTATAGTACTGTTAGTTGTTCTGCGGTGTTAAAATAATATGTTTATTTTATTTTCAGAGTAAAATTGAACGATGCTATACTAGCCATAGTGGCTTGTGCTTCTCGGAGTATCGTAGCGCTTGCTGATGGCACTGTAGCGATATTCTCCAGGCAGGGCGATGGACAGTGGGACTTCGGGCAATACTGGTTGCTGACGCTCGGAGATCCTAAGTGCTCTGGTAAGCTGATATACTGATTGAAACGAGTAGTTAAATAAAAACTATCCTAGGTATAACCTACATGTAAGTATTTTTCATTGGGATTCTATCTATCTGCATACCAAATTTTATCTAAATCCTGACATACTTTCGTATTTATAATACTTACTTACTTCGCTGGCTCAACATCAGCTGGGCTCCGTCATCAAAGTGCGCCATTTCTTCGGATCTTGTGCCAGGTCTGACCAGTGGAGCACCCCCATCTCCTTCAGGTCTTATAATAAATACTAGTATGGATTAAATATAAGTAACTAATAATATGTATGTGTTTCAGTGCGTTGTTTGAGCGCCGTGGGCTGCACGGTGTGGTGCGGGTATCGCAATAAAGTCCACGTGATAGAGCCGCGCTCACGTCTGCTGCTCCACTCGCTCGAGGCGCACCCGCGCCAAGAGAGCCAAGTGCGCCAGATGGCCGCCGACGGTGATGGAGTCTGGGTAAGACTCATGATATTACCCCATCATCATCTACCCTTTACTGTCCCACTGCTAGGCAAGGGTCTCCTCTTATTTGGGATAGGCTATAGACTACCACACTGGCTTACTGCGTGTTGGTAGACTTCACAGATGGCATCGAGAAAATCTCTCAAGCATACATGTTGGCACATCAACTTCAGAAAAGTCAGTACTGCGTGCCTTGGGTATGAACTTGAGACCTTTGACATCTCAGTCCACTGGTCACACAACTAGGTTACCACAGTTTAGCTGATATAACCTAGGTTTAAGGGGACTATTCAGTTATTCAGCGGGACAAAGCCTTTAATTGAATAGTCAGTCAGTGCAAGCACAAGTATTTTCCATAACATGATGCTGACTATACTGTGCTCGAGTGGGTCCATAACTGTTCCTATTTTAAGCCTACCAACTACCAAACCATATTTTGTAATTACTTCAATCTTAATAAATTGAAGCTTTCATTTCTCAATAATGAGTCCCTGCTTCAGGCTCTAAATTGTAAAAATCTTATCACATTCATATTACCATCTTAATTCTTATGATCTCCAAGATATTTTTTTCAAACATATACTCACAATATTTTTGATCAACAGGTTTCAATCAAAATGGACTCCACTCTTCGCTTATACCATGCTCACACGTACCAACACCTGAAGGACGTTGACATAGAGCCTTACGTCAGCAAGATGTTGGGTACTGGTAAGCTGGGCTTCTCCCTAGTCAGGATCACCGCCTTGCTGATCAGCACCGGTCGTCTGTGGATTGGGACCAGTAACGGAGTTGTGATTTCAGTGCCACTTTCGGAAGGGTCCAGTCGAGATTCTTTGGGACCACAGCCTTCTACATCTCGATCACCTGGTCAACGTAAGTCATAATTCTGTTCAACTTAATTACACTCGTGCCTCTGTCCTATGGGGGTTAGGCAGCAACTACAGAATGCCCCAAAAAAAAAAACAATGACAAAATAATTCTATATTCTTTTTCTGTGCACAAACACAGATATATGTGGCATATACACATATTATTCCAAAATCGAATACCTGAAATACAGATACCACTTGTTTAGATGCTTAGGGAATTCCCATATTATTTATACTTTTATTATTATTATAGATAATTTGCTTCTTACAGTTGCTATTGCTCCATATCCCACTGGGAACATCCCTTGGTGCTCGATGGCTCACGCTCATCTAAGCTTCCACGGCCATCGCGACGCTGTGACCTTCTTCGTGGCTGTGCCAGGCGTGGCTGGGTCCCCCGCCCGCACGCCCGAGTCCCCTCGGCGAAACTCCCCGACAATGCCACCTATGCTGGTCATATCTGGTGGTGAAGGTTACATCGACTTTAGAATAGGTAGGTCCAATGTTCAAGTCTTTTTATTAGTATTTTCTTTTACTTTGCCTCAACACTAGCATCTGATTGAACTTGACTTCAATTGTATCCTTGTTTGGTGTGAATACTACTTGTATTTTTACACGAAAACATATAGACCTGGAATAGCTAATTATAAGCTATATTTTGTTATATGCGGGAGTTGAACTCGCAATCCGCATTAAAGCGATAGTACTTTGTTTGCACTAATCGAGCCATCAGTTGACACAAGTCTCGATTTCAAATTCGATATATCAGAACTATTTATTCAATTATGATTATTTAATCACGACGATTTATAGGAACTGGATATTAAACTCAAGATAGAACAGATTAGAAGCACGATTAGTCTTGTAAAAATGGCTAACCAAAATAATTAATGTTACTGTTTTTTACCGAGTTCAAAGAGTCAGTCATAATATAATTTGTGCTAAAAACCACTACTTTACTATTTATCTGTGCTAGCCCGAAGTTCTTTGCAACTTGGTCATTGTCATTATTAACTTCTCAAAACCATTGTTACATAACCTAACATTAGGGTAAAAATCAGGCTGAGTATCATAAATCCATTGCTTCTTACATAATACTATCAGTAAAATCAGTTAGTTCGGCAGAAACCTCTGAAATTTATATTCCTTATTATACCATAGTTAATAAATGAACCACATATTGCGCATACGAAATAAGGTTATAGTAAGACAGGTAATTTGGTTTTGACGTTCCTGTGCATATTTCACAGCATGTTATAATCAGTATTTATACATATATGCAATGACAAGACCAATTAAATTGAAAATTATCAACCATAACAAAAGAAATTGCTTTCATAAATTTTTGTGCACTATAGAACATTTTCATAATATACATATTTTTAGCCAAATTCAAAATGTACTTCTGACATCTTACTTACGATAAAAAGGGTTCATTCCAATAATTCTCTATAGTGTTCTTGTGGCAGTATACTCTGATGACTTCATAAATAAATAAGGTATAGATTCGAGGTAGTTCAATTGTTTCATTGCTCCGCACGGGTCTTGACTTAGAATATGCTTAGGCTATAGTCTACTACGCTGCCCTAATGAGGGTTGACCGCCGGAGGTAAAGAGAAAAAAAGCATAGGTACGGGTTCCTTTACCATGGTTTCTTTTTATCGTTGAATCAAGTGATAATTGGACCGACGACCTGGTAAAGGTCGCTTAGATCCTGGAGGCTTATCATCTAGCTAATATGATTATCATCATGATGAGAACATAATTTGCAAAAGTCATATATTACTAATTACCAAAGAGATAGGCTATGATAGGATTTAAGAATTCAAATTTAATTTGAGCGTGAAAATAGATGTACACGTAATAGAATGTGACGCTCAGTTTACGTCTTGTTTGTTAGAATAACCATGACAAGACGACATATAATATGCGCTTCAAGCTATCTCAACGGAGCTGTAAGGCTTGATGGTATCGAATCCCAAGTCTTTCCGAAGTTATGTACTCATGCGGCGAAGGAAACTGTCGTGAGAAAAGAAAAAAACACTTTCTCGATGGTGTGTGTAGTCTCATGTCTGTGTGTTGTGGACTGTACGCGCTCAGCAGTGGGTTAGCAAATTTATGTTGTTTATAGTGAAAGTAACAAACACACATCATGTACCAATGAACTCGATCATAAATATGTATGTATGTACATCAACGTGAATAAAGTCAAAACAAGCAATATGCACGTTAGTGTAGTGTAAAATTCATACCATGGCGTTTAGTAAGCTTTGCTTAGTAACTGTAGATTAGTACGACGCTTATACGCTTTATATGCATAGTATTAAGATCATATTGTTATGATTTAGGAGTGAAACATTATATTAAGGATTTAGTGCCTATTGTTTGCTTTGAATTTCAGGTGTTTTCTACTAAAATGTGTTAATTATTTGTACCGCCCTCATATTATTCTTATTATTCTAACACTCGGGAGTGAGGGCTTCGTTTCCTGTTATTAAAGTATTATTTTATCGAAACTATTAACATTGAGTTATATCATTATTTAATCTATCAACTTGAGCTAAATTAAATATTTAATATTAGCGCAAATATATATATATGATTTTAAGGATTCAATTATATTGTCTATCGTTTGTATTGTACTATCACCCAGTCATAATTCATTAATGTTTACATTAACAGTTTTCATTGAATAAATCACAATTTTAGTGGAAAATACGAACTAAATAGGCATAATGCAGTAAGTAATTTTAATTTCCCCGGTATTTTTTCTTTTGCCGTTATAGAAGAGCATGCTGATGACGTATGTGAAACAGCCTCCCACGTCATTGTATGGAACGTCTTAAGAGACCCCCGAACGTACCTGAACGTAGAATAATTATTTTTTATTTCTTACTGGTACGTTAAATTTCAGAATAAAAACAGCATGTTCGCTTGCTGAGACATAACATTGAAGCTAACATGAGCATGTAGTTCACGGCTATCGTTGACAGACTGTGGGTGTAACAAAGAGGTTTTGACAGCGCACTTGATCGTAATAAATTGACAAGGGTTTAAACAAATATATTGTTTTGTTGTAAAGTTTCTTTTTATGGATTTTATCGCGCTATATTATATTATTTTCAAACGACATTTCGTATCCTACAGCAACCATGGTCACAGACTGACCTGGTGTTGGTTGTCTTGATGTTATAATTACTAATAAATGCCCTACATTTTATTATTGACAATCCGATTAACATATAGGACGAGCTCACCGTGTCCTTTGATCGTGCAGTTTTGTTCTTGGATTTAATCGTAAAAATGCGTAAAAGAACACATCACTGATAGATTTGATAAACCACAAGTCCTTGCATAAAAAAAACCGATTGCTACCTAGCTAGAACGATTGTTTGAAGGAAACATTTCATTAGAAAAGATGGCTGGGTATTACCACCTGCTTGGAACCTCATAAAAGTTTCTAATAAATCTAAAAACCCATGAACAAAACTGCACGAAATGTGAATCAGATTGTCAATAAATAAATAAAAATGTAGGGTAGCTGTTAGTAATGATAACATCAAGACAACCAACACCTCAGTCTGCCCGTGATAGTGGACGCTGTAAGGAATCCGAAACGTCTAATATTCGCGTAAGTGTAAGAAATCAAAATATTCTGTAATAATATGTGGGTAGCGCGCATGCGTTGTTGAAACCTCACATTCATACAATCGATTCACGCATATTAGAATCATTTTAACATACCACTTAACTCATAACTAACACCTTGGTTTTCGGTGTAACACTATACGTTGGAAGGTGAGCACGAAGTAACATAATGTTTGTCTAAATAAATGTTCATAATACTTTGCTAACGTGTATATTGCCAGTGTATGTAGACATGTAAATATTAACAGACAGTCTCTGTGTTTAATGTAAGACAATGTAATATAAGATACTTGATAATAATTATTCTGAATGTGTTATTGTTCTCCGTATTCTATTAAGTTCCATAATACGTATTTGGGTTAAAAACTGCACTAAAACTGTTGTATTTTTGGAAGATCTATAACAATTGAGATGTTACAATTAGACTAGATTTATTGCCTTTTTCACATATTGTAGCAACAACTGAAAATAAAATGGTTTTTATATCATAGTCATAGCACCCTAAATTCTTCGCCGTTTGTAATTTTGTCTATAAAAATCTGTTATTTGTTCCTGCCATTTTCTTTCTCTTATTTGGACCCGAATCGGTGTATTAGTTTATACATTTCACGGGTGCCGATAAACTCGTAAGAGAATTTATGGGGAATAAATTCGTTAATCTTTACACTAAATTGAATGGAGATAAAACAACTATGTTTAATTTGCAGCCGATTCTGAAATGGAGGACAGTGAGGTGGTAGCAGAGGATGGATCTTCCAGCGGGCACAGTTCCATGGCGGACCGCGCGTCCAAGAGCCATTTAATAGTGTGGCAAGTAGCGACCGCCTAACGCAGGGCCAGCCGTGTGCGACTTGACTCCGATTCGGACTATGTGTACGTGTGTATGTCCACCAAACCCGCGACGCTGATCAACGCGTAAGTTACAACTTGAATGCGAATAGGAACGACGGTTCTGGAAATGAATGCACACAATCCAGTTAAAATGATTTTGTACCAAATATTTATTTTAAATATAAAAACACTAATAACAGGGCTAAATCCAACAGTAATCGTTACGTACAACTAGGTTCAAAATAATGATTCTTTCTATAGTTTTATGTCTTAAAATATACTACACTATATAACTACTTTCTTCTTCTCTTTCTTAAAGAAATGAATATACACGCATCGAGATCCAAACCGTCGAGTTAAAAGGATAAGCGAAGTGTAGTACGATCAGTATTTTAAGTAACGTTTTATATCTTAGAGTTCGGTTGCAATCGCAATTAGGAATTGATTTATGTGTTGGTCCTTCGTATCCATTTTCGTCCTATTAGCACCACTTATTAATATAGGATGTGTATAAAGGAACTGTTGTAATGAAACGTCCACGATTGTACTGTAGCGTGCTCTTGAATTGAGATATAATTAAAACTGTCGTCATATACCTACCACATACATTTCCTAAATTGATAAGACATGTGTAACTACATGCGTTGATCATTGTCTCACTGCACACACGTCTCCGATCGGAATAGTCTCACACGGCACCATAAACTGTAACATAAAAGGTATATTTGACACGGATCCCTATTCGGTATTCGACATAGGATCCATGCCAAAAACGCCTCTTGTATGTACGGTCAGTGTGATATATTAATTATTGAATAATTATCGGTTTCCATAATACAAAGCAACTTATGATTCATTTATCTTTTCGCCTTTTGATTATGGGACCCATAATTATAACTTAATATTTACATTGTATTACACTTATTACATTGTATAATTCATATAGTCACTATTTATGTGTGCTTAATATTTGGGTATATTGTTTCTTGGCGCTATAGTCCTAAATATTGCTCACGTCAAGAATAGTTTGGCCGAGATGGCTATATTAATTATGTTAAAATTATATCCACCTCGGTCTAAACATAATCTCATTAAATTATGTACAAGATGTAACCACCAAATAATATGTTTTAGTAGTGTTAGGTAGATTAAAAGAGTATATTGTTTTTTTATAATTATAGACACAATAGTTATTATGAATCTTCTCAAGGAATGTGACCGTTTGGGCTGTGGTTGTCAACTGCATCACAATTTTGTAACTTTAATTTATTTTTAGATTTTATGTAATGAATTGAAATTATTTTAGATGTGCTGCGATACGCTCGCGTTCAATTCAAAGTGAAAATTGAATAGAGATGTCTTATAGTGAAGTTTCATTGTTTCTCAGTACCATAGCTATCGAAAAATCAAGACATAACTACCACCTCTGATTGACTATAAGATTAGATTCGGGCCACACCGGCGTTTAATATTATATATAGTTAAATTAATTTAAATAGGATTTTACGCAAGCGTGCCGTTCGCTAAATAAGTACAGGTGATTTTTAGTTCATTACCAAATCCTCAAACTTCGCGGGTCGAACAGGGCAGGGGTTGTAAACTAACTGGTACATGGTGATGGAGATTATAATATCCCGGTATTGATGCCCAAAGCTTTTTTTTTGGCGAAGTTTTTTTTGTTAATGAATTATATCACCCGTAGGGAATTTTTATGTTTGACTGAATTATTTTAAAGTATGCAATTAAATATATTTTTTGTGTAAGTTCAGTGTAAGGCGTCAGTTCAGATTTGCATTCGGGTTGAGAGAAACCTAGACTATTTTCTAGGCCAGTATGAGCTATAATACATTACACGTGTCTTTATCGTTCCCAGCTAACAAATACACGTGTAATTTAAATGAAATGTATACCACTGCTCTTCGTTTAGACTGTATAGAAAAAAATATGATATGTAGAAATAACACCGAAACTGATCACATATAAAAAGCTGAACTTACACCTTACACATTTTATCATCATAATGATTAATGGTGCATAAATAGATTAGGTATTATTGTTCTAATGTATTCATCGTGTCACATGTGAATGTAGCTTCCTCAAATATGTACGCGTTACGGTATTTATAGCTACATTTAACACAAAAGCCGGAGTGAGTGCTGGCTTAGGGGCGCTAGTGCTTGTTTCCAAACTTCTAACCCAGCAAAGGTATATTCAGTTCACGGTGAACGACCTTGTGGCTCTTATTACGTTCATGTAAGTTTCAAATTTAAATGATCCACGCCTCATCGTGTATTGAACTTGTACTGTAATCCAAGTAGCAATACTATAATATTTTGTCCCAGTCACTACTCCTACCTAGGTCCTTACACAAGTTTCGTCTATCGGGCGCTTAATTTATTCTAAATTAATAAGTTGAATATTTTTCTACATACCTATTAAGTGACAGTTATTGTTGTATATAGTAATATACTTCGAATTTGTTTTGTTGCTTGAAATGTACTCGAACTTTATTAGAATTTATCGTAGAATTTAATATTATGTGCTTTACTAAATTATTTATATTGATAAATTTTGTTTTAAAGTTAATTAACAAATAAATTTCAGCAAAAGCTGGTTGATGGGTGGATATTCATGTTCAACCGCTTTCGATGTATTTTTAGCAAGGAGTTTACAGACTCTATGGTATTTTGTTGGATAGATAAAAATGAGGTTATATTTTATGTGACTTATCTGTCATCATTCATGCAGCACACAATATTGCACCTTCGGTCATATATATTTATATAATATTATTTATCCTGTATTGAACATAATACGTGTATAAATAATATTATATATTTATATTACCTTTAATTTACCCTTGCATGCTTTTCAATCTCCTTAAGTTATACTATACGTATATTGATAGGCATTAATTATTATTCGGAAAGGTAATAAGCTAAATATAATTTTCCCATATAAAAGTAACAATAAGCTTGTCAACTGCCTATGGGGCAACAATTCTTATGATAATTTTAACTTCATTTATAACAAATACAGATGATATTTACTTTCCGAATAATATTGTATTAATTTTGAAATAATACAGCGAATTATTCTGTAAATAACTGTTCATATTTACTCTATCATAATCACTAGTAGACAGACAATGTGCTATAAGTCTTTAGACATTTATTATGTTGGCCGGATTTTTTACAACGTTAAATAATCTTTAAGAAAATCCACATATTATTAGCAGTAGTACCTACCAAGTCCCCGTGACGAACTTAGAAATAAATTATGAATATCTATAAATAATATATTTAAATAAAAATTTTCGCCTTACATACACTTTCCTATAGCTCACAGCAATAAAACTTATTAGGAAACTAAGTGACGTTATAGTGTATATCAAGATAAAATACGCTTATCACACGTGCAATAAGCGCTAATTTCCCTCGGCCAGTTTTGATCCGGAACCATCGTTAACTGTAAGTGCTAGTCAAAATATCGACATAGTGATATAAATTTAGATAGGCTTACATTGTTTTGCTAACGTAGCTGTATTTAACGATAACGGTCACGCGGTACTTTCTATTAGCCGCGTAAACGCATAGCGGCTTCTTAGCTCCTAGTTATATGCGGTAACATTTGCATCGGTGCTTATAATAGTTGATGGATTGAAAGGCAAAAAACGTCCTTTGGCAAACTTTGTAATATACTCTCGAGTCGTGTGTATACGTCACGAGTTTAATTAGCGACCTCTAGGCAACCGAAGAACTCAAGTACTAACAAGTAAACTTGTTCACAGTGAGTTGTTATGTCCAAGACACTGTAATGTGTGTGCCTCTATGTAATCGGTTGGTGTAGGTGCAAGAGTTACCGCATGTGCATGGAACTTAACGTATAATATGACTGAAAACAGCATAATAAATATAAGATACATATTTGTTTTTATTTGATCAATATATTGTATTGTACTTATGTTATTATAGCCCTTCTTTTAGTCTTCTATCTACTATGTATTGATTGTAAAACCATTCGAGATTTTAAAATATCTAATTTAATTTCTATCACACCCTGTTATGTAACCCCTATAGTACCTACTTTTTAATATGTTCTTATGAGAATTATAACTCAAACTTTATTTTTGCATTAAATTCTAAACAGTTCGTAGATCGATTGTAAAATGTACAAACAGGTCACACTTATATGACTAGATGTTACAGTAAGTACCTCAAGTTCATTAAAGCAATATTGTAATGTAGATGTTATACAAATCGAGTAATGAAGCATATTAATTAACATAATATAATAGTACTAATACTAAAATAGCTTTTTTGAATTCGTAAATAATGTTACTAAAATTGGCATAGGTACTTTTGCAAGTGTTTTATTTATTTATGTGAAAATTCATGTTAACATAAAAGAGTGAAAGATGTTGTTGTATTTTTTAGTAAAATATATATTTATATAATTTGGGAGGTGTAATTATCATTTTTTTATATATTTGAGTCATATTAAACGTAAAAATTTCGTGTAATAATTGATTAAGTATCTACCGGTAATTTTATCTGTTTTAATTGCAATTAAAGATGCTGGAAATTATACAGTTTTGTTTCATTTTTACTTATCTGTGGCGGTCAGTGGTTTCAGGTGCATGGTTATGTTAACGTCACCAATGATTGCGACGGTGTTTTAGTCTGATGAGTGTTCCAAGAATGTAGTCAAGACAGCACAGGAATTGCGTTAAACCCCTGCATGACTAAGAACAACATAAGGCGACTAGGGCTGCTTTAAATATAAAATTTAAGTATACGAACATTTGCATCGCTAAATGTATTTCAATAGTCGCATTATGACAGTCCATGAAAATACAACCCACTTTATACATACCTAATTACTAAAGAATCGTAAATTGTTTAGAAGTGGGTTGTGTTAGCTGTCTCCAGCGTCTCCCAGTGCCAGGACACCTACATTTTCTGGAAACTTCCTTCATTGCAGCGACAGTGTGCAGAAACTGTTCTTTGTGGTGTAGACGCCCCGGGTGAGCGGCCTGAACGAGCGAGTTAAATGATATACTTACTGAAAAGGACTTTAAGTGTGATTTTTAATGTTATCAAATTATTGGGATCTTAGGGAGAGTCTAAGATGTGCATTATACAATAAACTATGCAGAAACCTGTTAGGTTATATTGCACATAAAACATAAAGTGAAATGATCAGTGCTTTTGAATGAGGTGTAAAAATTTAAACAACAGTGATCGTTTGTAAAAATACGGTTATAATCACATTATTAGGCAGAATAGGGTCAGTACAAGCGACGGCGCACAGTGCAGCGACGGCGGCCGCGATGTTAGAAACATTGTTATGTTGTTGCTATATAGAGCTGTTGTATGTTGCTTGAAAATGCTTTTCAATTTGATAAGACAAACACGTGTCGGCAGGCTGAAAGACGACAGATTCACCGCACCTTGAATATTAGGCTGTAAAAACATAACGGGTATTTACGATAAAATATATTATTTTTTATTCAAACGTTGCACATACTAGAATTATAAAAATAAAATTTAAAGTTTATCTCAGGTATGTTCACACATATTTTTAATTAAAATTTAAATTGTAATTATTAATATTGTTATTGTCCCTCTATCCAACAATATTATATATACACTATATATGTATATTGTGTTTTCACAACTGCTTATTACAGCAGTGACGGATATAGGGACAATCAACTCTAGCCGCTATCATAGCCAGTACGGTATATTATGTAGGTATATTATATAGGTACGTTACAATGTATCTAGGCAGCAAAAGGTTGGGTAAAATACTTTAGATAGAAAAATACACATATGTACCTACATACTACATAAGACATTAACATATAATTTTGAATACATTTTAATGACATATTGATATAATTAGGTACTTAACGATAATTTATTATCACTCAATCAGCTAATTTTAAAATTGCCAAGAAGTAACCAGCAAGTGTCCCATTTTTAACCCGTAGTAAAACACGGTAAAGGGTGAAATAAGACTATTTTGTTAGTTATACCTACTGTTTAGTTACATTCTACTTCAGCGTAATAATAATGTGCCTGAATATCTTTATTTATATTCCACTGACTCGTTAGTTTAGCGGTCGTAAAGTGCAACTTCCGAGTCATGGGTCTGATTCCCAGGTCAAAATTTTCAGTAGCAGCTCGGAGTATGGATTCATGTCCAGTTAATGACAATACGCTCATTATATGGGACCCCTATTAAATTTTTAACGCACAAAGTTGTGAGCACCTTTCTTCACTATGGTAGCGTATAAAGTTTTCTCCGTAGGAATTAGTTGTGTTTTCACAACTGCTTTAATCTACTGGAGAGAGTTGGCACCATTCTGCTGACTTTGTAAGTGCTGAATGGATTGTTTTCTGTTTCAAAGCTTTGTATAGAAATGCCATCTGTGCCGTCCTATTCGAAACTTTTCGGCAAAGACACACGGAGCTGTATGTATGAATGTGAATTGAAAAGCATATCACTGCCTTAAAACAGCCTGACATTCTCTAGGTATTGCTATCACACAAGTGAAGCAACTGAGTAAGGAGCGTAGAACGATGATACCGAATTGTTTACCACGTTACCTTTTCTTTCCGCCTTGCTCTACATTTAAAGTGACACTCAAACCAATAATTAAGCAATAATTAAAAAAATGAGCAAACACGTGTCCGACCACTAGATTTACCTAATAAGAGGCAGTAAATAAATAGTAATAATTTTCCTAGAACTTTCTGAAACTCAATAAAACAAATAATAATATTTAACTGTTTGTTAAGGACTTTGATTTGCTAACCCTATAAAGTTTTCCACACGGTTTCGCCACGTGGTGTGGGCGGTGGTACCTGTAGGAGGTAGGTGGTACCAACGATTGGCGGGAGGCTGAACGAGAGAGGGGAGGGAGGCAGTTGCCTAGCAACGAGATTGTTTACCACCCTCCGTCAGCTGCGAGCGATCACACTGCCATCTGACTGTGCCCTTGCTAGAGCTACGCTGAAATCAGCTGCTGGCGTGAAAGTGTAAACAAATAAACAAACTGTTTGCTTTCAACTTTCACATACATTGGTTTAGCAAATTAATAGTTTGGATGGGCATTTTTGGGACAAACAGTACCTATCTATTTATAAAACTCAAATCTGACTGGTATTGTTTCTTCGTAAGACGTGTAAATTTAACACAATTGAATGTAGATGGCGCTACTGTTACTACGCATGCTGATAAACATATGGCCTCTTTTTACGCACGTGCGCACAGTATTTCGTGTCAATTTGTAAAAATATATGTTTGTGAATTTCGATTCACTACGTTATCTTTTCTTCAGTTTGTTAATTGCTATATATATTTAGATATATAAAATAAGTGCAAGGGGTTTGAGGTTATGGAGTTTCTTGCCGGTTTTTCTCCATAAGACCTACCTTTTAGAACCGTGCAACTAAATTCAATTAAATTCGACAATTCAAAAGCACCTAATTGATTTGATTTGTTAGCCTATAAAAGGGCAACTAAGTAATTAGGTTTCATTCAGGTAGCTGACTAGTTGTATCAATTATTTTTCATTAATACGATAGTCGTTAATATAGTGATCGTAAAGTGCAACTGCTGAGCAATAAGGTGGGTTCAATTCCCACGATCCACGATTTTTTATGAAATTCTCTACAGGAGCTTGGGGCTTGGATTCGTGCCCGGTTGATGGCAGTAAGCTCGCTCCCTGATACATGTAAACTAAGATATACCGGAATAATGTAGTGTGACCTTTCTGGGACGACAGGCGTGATCCTATGTTATGTTATACTCTAACTTTTACAATCTTTAGTTTTTCATTCATTAAGCTCAACTTTGTTGTTCATGACTAGGAACAACACACTTCAACACTAAGCACTACGTAACTTGCACAGTATTTTGTAAGTAACCTAAAATAAAAAAGTAGTGGTTACTTACAAAATAGTAACCCAGTAGTTAACACTGCCTTCTATGCTATGGGTCGTGGGTTCGAATTCCGGTAGGGACAAATATTTGTATCCGAGGCATGGATGTATTTATGTGTAATATTAACAAAACAAAAGTATATATGTAGTGTATCAACCAACTAGTATCCGTAACAAAAGCCTCGTTGCTTAGCTCGGAAGTAGATGGCGCTGTGCCATAATGTCCAGGAAAATTTATTTAGTAAGATTCCATGTTATGATGGTCTTGTGTAGTATCATCAAACATCCATAAATCCAAACTCCACTTAGCACTAATTGTTATTAATTGCGACTGAACACTTGTTACATGAACAACAAACCGAAATCCAATTACAATTAGTATTAATTCAATTTCAATTAGTTAAGTGACTGTATTTCTCCATCGTAGAGCTGCGCATTCTGGTATCATATTGAAATAAGTCCCTGATTATGTGGAATTCGAAAAAAAAAACACACCTCTTAACGGCAACTTTTTTTATGTCACAGGGATAGCAAACAGGCGCACGACGCGACGGTCTGCCTAATGATAAGCGGTTACCGTAACCTATAGACGTTTGCAACACAGGTGTCGCTTGCGCGTTGCCGACCCTATAGAAACCGTTTAGGTTTCTTAAAATAAGGGAGTTAATAAACTTACAGTAATCGGGATTTCCTTTCTGTCGTCTCAGAATAGTCACGAGTTGTGCGAGCGAGTAAGGTTACCAGAGCTTGTGCCCTGGTAATCTTACTCACTCGCAGAAACACAACTATTGTTGTTTCACTGCGGTCTTCTGTAAGGCGGAGGTACCTCTCGATCTTTTACACATTGTAACAAACTAGTAGAAACTAGGTACCAATGCTGAAGAACAAAACAACTTCCCAAACAAATATATTTACGAATTTTAATGGTAAATTATCGTATTTAAGAGAATAGAAGATCAATAGTTGTTTGTTGTGATTTTGTGATCTATAAGAGTTGCCCTTTAGTATTTTGGTACAAGGTTAACCCACAATCAAGATGTTTCTACTTATACGAATAGTGAAAAATAAAATGTTTTTTCTTTGTAGGTATACTAAAATATTTTGAAAATAATGCTAAGAGTTTGAAAAGTTGTCTCAGTTGAAAAGTTTTCTGATTTTTTACAAGCAAAGTATAATTCTTTTGGGCTCGTAGAATGGTATGAGGTATAATCTTAAGCGCTGTCTTAATGCGGATTGGCAGATTCATTTAATCTCTGTAGCCAGATTTCCTTACGATGTTTTCCTTCAACATTTCAGCCAGTGATAAGTACCAACGCTTTGAGATTCGAACTCAAGACCTCGTACTTTGCAGTATATGGTTACAGTACGCCCATTGTCGATCTGAGGAATATATCCTGCATTACCATTAGATACTAACACTATAGTTTCTTTAAGAGCTCACCCATAATTATATTCTATTGTTAATAGCAGCTGTTGCAGGATCTCAATAAAACCACCATTATACAATACAATTTATTTTTATGTATAATTCAAAATAAATCTGTACAAGTAACACACAATGCAATACAAAAAGTATGTTTAGCGGGTTCACATAATAATTACAATAAAGTAGATATTTTTTGCGTTCGTTATGATTTGTATACGTAAGTACACACTAACATTTGTGCAGCGATTGTCGACAGACATTTTCATTATTTCAATCTAAAAAGGCTAACATATCAATTAAAATTAACAATGATCAATTAACTGATGAATGATCAATTTTAATAGATCTTTTCTTTTGGTTATATCTTCGTACAAATACTTCAACTTAATATAATCGATGTTCCTTTTTTTCTTATATGTATTTTAGCATCAGGTATACATAGTACCTACAGTCATCTGGTAGTTTTACGTACGCTGAAACTATTAATTTAACGAAAAAAGTTGTAATACAAATTGTAGGATTAATAATTCTAGTTTTATTTAAAAAAACTGCTATTAGTCGCTATTTTCCAATATGACGGCGCGAGCGGCAAAAATATGAGGTCACAAAATAGGAAATCAAAATCTATACAATTACCCATATTCAAATCTCGAAAAAGACCAGGCAACCCCTTTTTTTGAAGCAAATGACTGTACTATTATGACAGTTGAGAAATCTCATAGTATACTCCGCAAGGCCATAATTATAAGGTCTTGCCGTGTTTTATGAAATTGAATTCTATTCAAAAATAATTTACATTGTATTTCGTTGGAATAACTTTAAGTTGGAATAATATTAATGCGGACATATCAAGTAGCCGAGGATGATAATTTGAAGAATTAAGATGATAAGTTGAACACACTGACGTTTTGTGTATTTTTATATAGATAAATTGCAATGCAATGATGATTAGTGACTTCCTCTTTTTGCAGGTAAATCTCAATACCTACATTTTATTTTATCTAGGCAACATCTACATTACAACGTAACACAATGTGGACCCTAGGTACTTAGATTACATTAAATGTGTTATACAATTTAGAAATGAAACAAACTAATATATAAAATCACATAATAATACTTATTTTGGAAAAATAGGAACAATTTTAGACTAATATTGTAATCGTAATGTCGGCCGAGGCGTACAAACAATATAAATTAAACAAATCGGCAAATACTTATACATTCTTGCGTGTTTTTGGTTATAATTTACAAGGGAAAATATCTTTTTATACATATATTCGGTTTTTTATTTACAATATTTATCTGTTAATTGCTCAAGGAATCTGTAATTGATTTGCGTATTTTAATAAGTGAGGGAGAAAATGTTGGCAATACCAATCCTTCGGACTTCCGACATTACGGAAACAAAAAACAATGGAAATATAAATTAAATTCGTCGTTTCTCTCCAAATACAACACTTGGGATAATTTTGTTAATATGCTTACTTATTAATATGCTATTTTATTATTATAATAATAATTATATTTCATGCATTGTTATCAACTAACTCTGTAGGTATACCAAGGCCATTGTAAAATTATGTAATCCGTACAAACCCAACCTTAGATGGATACTAAATTTACGCGAATACCCCGGCTGGAAACAATCTGTTTTTTTTAGTCCTGTCTGAAAACATCTGACATACGAAGACATTCTGGGCATATATATTTTATACTAGACAGCAGATAATCAAAACTTTTCTTTATCAATCGTCAATACACTTATTTCTGACAGATTTTTTTTGACAATGCCCAGTCGGGCTTTTAATAGCGGTAAGGTGTAAAACCTGCTTTATTGTTTAGCATCTTGGGTATTTTTTACAACAAACAATATATAATAAATTAATGACAGAACTTAATCTAGACAAATGGGTAAAATATAATGCCATTGTATTACATATTATTATTAGAAATGAAATGAAAAAGTTACCTACTTGGTATAAACTCATACATAATAAGTATCGGTGAATCTAAGTATGGTCAAAATTGTTAAACATTTTATATATTATTTTCTTTTGAAACTGATATAATACCATAAAAGGTTTGTTTGTCGTGATTTTATACAATTTTAAAATGGTTAACTTTTTGGTATCTATGTATCTATATATTAATTGCATAATAGGAAGGAATACGTGAATTAAAAAATTGACATATTCACTACTCTTATAATAATAATTATATTAGAGATCGTAAAATAATAACTAGGTAGATGGACATAATGCTGAGTCAAATGTATTTTACATTTAAATGAAAAGGAAGATAAGCCTTAAATATTCATATTGGTCGAGGCTAAGTGTTCACTGTCTACTTGGTACCGTTGTCCTAGTTAACTGAGGATGGCTTTAAAGTATAGAAAATTTATAATGTCACAGGTACGTAGATAGGACTTCACAACAGACGCAAATGGACAGTAACTCTTAGTGAACTACGCAGCAATAATGACATTCAACATTTTGGTCGTTATTTAATATGAATTGTTTGAAATAATATTTATATCATAATACTCACTAAAAAGAATAAGACGTTCATATATAGAAACGTTCTAAATTGGTAAATTAGTGATCTTATTTTATATATATTTTTAATTTAGATTCTTGTATAAGTAAGTATGATTGTGTTCCAAAATTAAATCTTGACACAATGACTTTTCCTTTTTTAAAATTTAAAATAGAATAAATATTAATGTATTGAAAAATAGCGGGACGTGATTTTTTTACATTTGTTGTATTCGATATTCAAATTATTGTTTTAAATGGTTAAAATATTTTGTCACTTTACTCGTCAATGCTTACTTATACAAAAATGTATAAGGCAAACTCAGCAATTAATCATCAATCACTTCAGTGATATCATACTTTCTCACTCTAACACACCTGCTACTCATCCACACGCTACGATGCATCACATTATGTAATCACCTTGCTTTCTACTGCTAAGATTATTATATTCTTTATACCTATGCGACTAGAGTCCTATGTCCTAAACTATGACAATCTATAAATCAAGGTTGCTTGTCCAAATTCCTATCAATTAAAATAAGTCCCTTCTTTATGGCCCGTTCCTTTATTAATTTAGAAAACCACCGTTAACATTTTAATAAATAATAGTACATATAACTAAATCAAGAAACACTAGATAAGTGATTTATATTTCTTCTAAAATTATGAATAATTAAAATATTCTAATACGCTAGCGTCAATAAATAATTTTAACTATAATTTCGTTGTGCAAATAATTATGAATAAAAACCATTCGTTGTCGATTTTCGATTTATATAACTATCGTTGTCTCCATAATTGTTTTATCTCTTATATTTTAATATTGCTGATAATAATCACTTTACATTTTATATTGCTTTTCGTTCCTAAACCTCATCTACTTACGAATTAGGGCCTAAATCGTGACCTTACAACAGACGAAATAATCTCGTTGTAAATTTTGTGTATAAAATATTACATTATTTATTGCTTTTGCGCATTGTATTTTGGTTGTAATACATCTAGTATGTAAATAGCATTGAGTGTCGATCGAATGTAGTCAAATGATCGCAGGTACAAATTCCCCGCGACGGATGTGTGTAATGGAAGTTAATTTGTTGCATCTAGAGCTACCATGAGTAATTTCTTACTTACATACTTACTTAGTGGACAGAGATCTGATCCATATACTTTTTAATCAACTGAAAGAATGTTCCCTCACAATTGTAGCCTTGTGGCAGCAAAAAAATATAATTTTTCATATTTAAGTGATGATGACGCAACCACGGTGGGAACGGTATTTTCATGATTTACAGATAATAAAACTCTAGGTTTGTGGGAAACTGGTTAGTCAGATGGTTCACTACCTTGCCTACTATAAGTGAGTACCAGGTATGCAGTGAAACGTATCTGACGCGATGTAGCTGTTGCATCGCAACCGTTTTACTAGTATTATAACTAAAATGGTTTTACCATTCCGTTGAATCAATGTTCCTAGGTAATCGTGTGGAAAATTCTAGATTTAAAATTATTATACTACCTACACCTACGTGCCGGCAATTATTGTTGCCGCGTCGGATAAGTTTGTTGCACTGCAATTAATTATATGTAGTTGATCGGATCGAAAACTGCGCGGCAAAACCTAGGTGCGAAATACATTTCGGTTTGAAGCATTTATTTTCCAACTAGAACATGAAACGTTTCGATTGAAATGAGAAAATTTATTAAATTATTAAATGTACAAGTAGAATGCAATACACATTTGGTAACAGTAATTCTTTGATCATTGGTCATTCGCGACGGGATTTTTCTTATAAACTCATTGGTGGATTATTAATTGTCCAGTTTAGTTCTGGATTGATACAACTATGCTGACGTGTTACATTGTAGATGTGATTACTAGACCGTGTGGTTGCTGGATGACTGATCGGTCAACATGTTTACAAACATATCTAGAATTTACTTGTGTTTACTTGCTCTAGTATACATATCTAACCATATCATCTCACCCACACTGGTCCATTTATTCGTGGACCAGTGTGGGTTCGTGGACCGCGCATGTTATATTCAATTTCTTTTCGTTCCAAGTATTAAATAATTCAATATTGACTTCACAATTCAAATGTTTTTATTTTTTATTTTTCACGATTTTTTTGAGTATGCTTCACTCGTAAGTTCTATTACACCCGATATATTTTTCAATACTCTGTAGTTAATGTAAAACTCTAATATTTACGTTTTGTTGTACTCGCATTCACAATTTGAATAGTAATTATATAACATTAAAAGTCAAATCTAATGAGAACAAGTCTATTGTATAAAACTATTTTTATACGATATTTTTTTTATTTGTATAAGACGGATTTCTAGTGATTTGTGAGAGAACAGACATATGTATAAGCGACAGATTTCAATATCATAATATTTGTATTTTTGATGTAACATCAAGAATATCTCAGGGACTATAAAAAGTTCTCAATAAGGGGCTTTGGGGCTTTTGGTGAATCTTAAAAAAGTTTATTAGCGTTTTATAATTAACTCTTGGACAAAATTTGGTGTTAGAATTTTATTAAACCTGCAGTTAATTTTGGTATAATTACCACTAACATAAATTCAATTTTTTATTTACGTTGTACATTCCTGTTTAGGTAACTTAAAAGTTGGAGCTGAAAAAATAATATTGAAGTTAATTTTGAACACATTTCATAAAACTGTCGCTTATAGGTATATATTTTTTAATATCGATATATACTTAATGCATTTTTTGGTGATTTTGGGTAAATATTCTCATGATAATCATCGATCGATTATTTTTTAAACATATAAACTTATTCCATAACGCCGCGATTGCAACTACACACGTGCGACAATTTGTAAATCCGTAGCGATTTGCTACGGCGTAGCTCATTCGTAGCTTGCGTCTCACTGTAGAACCTCGACCCAAATTGTGATAAGACAACTTTAATACCAGCGTAGTCGATTCAAATTCGTTTCTAAGTCCAAATCTAAACAAATTATATTTAGAATCGATTACAATAAATGATATTCGTCTAAAAATAGTAAATAATTATCTATTTTTTTTATATTAAATCAAACCTTGAATAATATTTTCAGTAAATTCTTTACCCTAAGCAATACGAACAACGAATTTTTTGTAAAAACATCATATCACTTGGTTTCCAGTCTACTTACTTAGCCGAGTTTCCCATTCCACAATTAAATCTAACGAATAATATTGCTTTGTTATTGCTTTTCTTATTAGTACTTATTCACATTATTGCCATACATGCTATGTATTATAGTAATTGTCTAGAAATATGGTTTTTATTCTGTAAACGATGTCAGGAGTTAGCGTGTAAAAAGACAATATCGGAAGGAGCTTTACAATTTTGGTGCTAGTACATCGGATTATAACTTGAATCAATGATTTAAGTAATAAAATATAGACATTACTCAAATATATTTTTACTTTCAGCTTACAATACGCAGCCATATTGTTCACTCGGTAAATTATTCAAATTCGTATGAACGGTTTTAATCAACTCCCAAAACGATTGCAAACGTGTTGCAGTCTGAAAGACCCAATTCTAACGCAGTAGACTTTACGAGTATATCATGCCCGATAGATAATTATCATAAGAGCTGACATAATATCTATGGAAAGTGAATTTTGTTATTCCTAAGAAGATATCGTAGATAAATGTCTATAAAAATCGCTTATGTACGAGAGTCGATTGTTTTCACGCTGGCTATATCACATATACTACATCTTTGTTCATTATAGACATAACAAGTGATATAATGTCATACCACGGCACCATGGTATTCGAGAATTGGGTCCATCGTCTTTTCAATGTAAATTAATTAGTTTTTTTAATTAGATAACAAAATATTTGGGTTTCGTGTCCGGGGAATATATATTTTATTTCGTCTCAAAATTATTCTGTTACGCCTAACTTCGTTTACAGCGGTGAGATTATCTTAACTAATATTGCTTAACGTATTGCTAATTTGGACATTTTTATAAATTTTATCACTTTGTTTAACTTTAGCTTCATTACTTACTGATCGATTGAAATGGTTGGCTTATATTATTTGACATAATAATGGGGATATCTCGTGTGTACCTTGCATTAGTTGAATCTAGTGTTTACAATATTGCTTTTTAATATAATTTCCGTCGACACGACAAAATAAAATTGAATGGATTATTCAAGAAAAATTGTTGCTTTAAATGTTTTTTTCGTTTAGATTTCTTGTATTATTATTTTTGATGTGGAACTTAAACTATGGAATTGAAATGTTACAACCATGCAACATTTAACTGGTAGATAACGTTACCGTGTAAACTATCGAGTCTAGAGATGGACTTACTAAGTACATAGTACGAATGCGAGACGGCCTCGTCGTTACATGTATAATATATTATCATAAAGTTAATTCATTCTACACCTACAAAAATTGTAAAGAAGGGGAATTTGGTACACAGGGACATATTTACAGTTCAATGTATATATCATATATTTTTGTATAGTAGAAGTTGGTTTCGTTAATACTAATCGTTACTTATTTATCAGTTTAACCTCTACAATTACAATAACGTTAGTATAAATATTTGAATAAAATATCTTCGTTTTTAATTTTATTTTTATCATTAAAAGCAATTAATTTGCATTTTTTCTAGTTAAGACCAGTAGGGAGAGCTAAATAGAATAATAATTATTAAAGAATTCCTCGAAGAAGGGATTATATGAGGGAATACATAGATCAACTAGACTAGATGTAAGGCTAGAGTACTAAAGAAGTGGAAAGATAGACGAAACAAGTGGATACATAGCAAACAGAAGTCAACGAGAGCGTCCAAAGTTATTGAACAGAACAATCACCACCATTACAATAATAAATTACACAATATTCGATGTTAATTTCGATTCAATTTAGTTTAATATAACTCCAAAGCACCAAAATATCTAATATTTCTACATTTTTTTATTAATAATAACCAATAATTCCTACAATAATATTGCTTATTGATTTACATCATATTGCTTTTTACGCGTCACCTTTGTCTAGAGTACCCTAATTATATATTTAATTTGTAACCACATGATCGCCGCGCCGGTATCGAGTACAATGTACCCAAATCATCACGATGTACGTAATAATATACTATAATATATTATTATTAATATCAGTATTTAATCTTCCATACATTTTATGATTAAATGTCCTATATAAGTAGATTAATCAGTCGGCGATCAAAGGGTTAACTTAATACGAAGGGAAGAGAAGTATAATATCTAGGAAAGTAGATAAAATGTGGCACTACAGCTACTAGTAGGGGTATTTTGGATAAGGAATATAATTACTAGTGTTCAGATTAGTGCCTCTATAGGCGATCCTGGATTGTACAAGCTTAGTGTATCAAAATAACCGTACCGTTGTTAAATCAATCGAGACAGCAACTATGAGAAAAAATTCGAAAACACAATACTTCTACTTAATTTTTTAATATTACGAATTTGACGTCAATTTATTTGCGATATAACAGAAAAATTACACCTGAAGTTAAATCTTTTATCAAAATGATATATACATATATATTTTTTATTCGTAAATTTTTCAGATCGGAACAATTCGCCACTATTAGCATTAATTTTTCACGAAACGTTAAAATGTTTTCTCACTTTAGAAGGCATGATTATACAATGTAATAGTTACGTTCCCAAAACTGTTCGCTTTAATAAATAGGTACAGGAACTCTTTGAAAAATACTTAATTGACTGGATTAAAAGAAACAACAACGAGGAATTGACTCGAGGCACTAACTAATAGACTAGAAGGTACATCGGGCCCACGGGCGTCAATCGGAGGTTCTGCCAAGTCGAGTAACTACACACTAGCTGCTACATTTCCTACCACTCGCGTTTATAGCGTTATTTTTGTACGTACATTTAGATGGAGCCCGTGAGGCCGACGTTAGGGAGAGCTAAGAACTACAGAGCTACAGGTTTAGTAGAATAGTCTGCTGCGTCTTGTCGACAGCGGTGCGCGACTTTATGCCTACATTATTATTGCTTTTCGAATACCCATTTCTCGCGGAGCACCTCGTGCTTGCCTCGTTAACCTACGTTAATGCTACCTTACGCTAAGTTAGTTTATTGCCAGTTACGTTTGACTTGTCACCTAAAGACACGCTCGACTAAAGGCTTGCTCGCTGTGGCGCGCGGCCCTGCCCCGTCGTCGTCACAGGGTGACCGCCCCCCGCCCGCGCCCGCGCACGCGCCTCGTACACACAAACACGGAACCAGATTATTGCTTAAATCTTCCTGTAATTTACATATTATATTTTATCTGTATGAAAGTTTGTGCTCTTTAATATAGTCAACTATTTCTTGGAAGTAAGTACCTATTTGCTGAAATTTTCGACAAAAGTTGCTCAGGAGTATAATCATAGTAACGTAGTAATGTATTGCGCGAGTGTGTGTGTGAGCACGGGTGCTGTGTTGGCGGGGTGAGAGGTAAGGCACTGTCGCGGGCCGCGCTGGGCTGCGGCGCTACGGCGGCGTGTGTGCGGAGCTTCGGACGGAAAGTTTTGGCAAGTTCCTCACCGAGACGGAGGAGGCGACCCTCCACCAACGACCTCGGCGCTCGGCTCTCGCATCTCGACGCTAAACTTACACCCTAATACTCTCTAACCTACTTTGCGGTTGTAAAAATCACCTACAAAAGATATTAGTTTTCATTCATATTTCAATACTTCTATGTATATAAGAGTATATTTTATCGACGAGTATATACACATTTAATATTAAGTTAACCGCTATCGGGACGTGTGACGCTACGGCCTGCGGCCGCTGTGGCCGCGGCTCTACGGGGTCGTACGTGATTCGTTGTATGCGAAACGTTGCTCGATTGTGTCGCGGCGCGTCCGGCGCGCGGACTTGCGGAGGCCACGCCCGCCTGACGCGCTCGCTCCTGTTACATATTGTATATTTAACATTACGCTAACAAGCTAAATTCATATTAATACTTTACGTTTACGTGTTAACCATTTGACGGTGGTTACGGTCCCTGGTTCTGTCAGCTTGTGTCGCCCTTAGCCGGACGCGGAGACGGGGGCGACCGGCTCGGGCGACGGAGATTCGTCTTCGTCGTCGCGCACGCATGCTGACTCTTGATGCTTGTTGAGGTAGCTCTTGAGCGCAAAGGTTTTGTGGCATCGAGTGCACTCGAAGTTTTTGTCGGCCGAGTGTGTCTGCATGTGTGCGCGCAGGTTTGATCGATCAGCAAAAGCCTTGCCGCAGTGAGCGCAGCCGTAAGGCTTCTCTCCCGTGTGGGAGCGCAGGTGCCCTTGTAGAAGCCACGGTCGTGAAAATAACTTCCCGCAAACACCACATACATGAGACAGTTGATGCGTGAGCACGTGCATGGCCAGCGCCGGCATAGACACGTAGGCCTTGCCGCACTCGCCGCAGCGCTTGGCCGACACCGAGTCGAGGCTGCGGTGCGTCTGTTTGTGCCGCGAGAGGTTCGATGACGTCGCGTACCGCTTGCCGCATTCACTGCAAGTATACTTCGATTTGGGTTCTGGTTGCGGAACGGTTTCGACGGGTGCATTAACATAGTTTCTACGTTTTGATCTACCGTCGCTGACGAAGAACGCGTCGTAGGTGTACGCAATGGTCTCCCGCGGTCGTTCTGTGGTCGACTCTTGGACGGGTGAGTCGGGTGGCGGCGGTGGCGGTGGCGGCGGCGGCGGTGGCAGCGCCGGTGGTGACGGCGGGGGTGGGGACGGCTGAGCCTCGGGCGGCGCCGGTTCTACGCGTGGTTGTGACAAGAACACAGGGTGCTGACTGAGGTCGAGGATCGCATGTGCCGCGTTGAGGTCCTCCTCGGGTCTGTTGAGGTGCGCCGCGCGGTCACCGAGACAGTACGGGCGGTAGATGTCTTTCTTTTTTGGAGGCAGCGATAGGATGGCACCAGTGCTCGTGTAACACATAGAGATGGACTTGCCGCTCGCCGGTGGCGGAGGAGGGGAGACAGGCGAAGACTGGAGCTGTACCTGGAGGAAAGGCGGGTCTGTCGACTCAGAGGCGGAGAGGTGCAGAAGGGCATAGGATAGAGGCTGAAGCGCCGGCTGAGGAGTGGGGGCGGGGCCGGCGGGGGCCGGGCTCACCTCACTCGGCAGCTGGGCGGTGAATTGCGTGGAAGGCTGTTCCTCGGTGTAACCTGGGGACAAACATACAAGTTGTTATCTCAATGAAAGCTAAAATATATCACTGTATACTTTTTTTACCCTAATGATGGTGTACCTGTATCGAGGTCCTTTAATTTTTTACATAATGCCGTCGTAATTATGTGACAAAACTCACGACAAAAATGTCTAGTTAAAATATACGGGTGGAGACATCATTGTTTTTTTAAAGTAAATTCTGACATTGCTTAAATACGTATAAATTGAACCACCCAAACGATGATAATTTTGCTCTAAGATTGTGAACATAACATACGTATTTTAGGAGTCCGGGCATTTAAATATTCATGAGGCCTTCAAGTTATGGTACAAGGCTTACAATATACAATATACAACGGGTAAAAAAAAAGTATGAAAACTTAAATCTCAATATTGTAAACCGTTGGTAGTAGTAGAGCCGATAGGCACATAGCGTCAGGATCATATGGACTATTCGTGTTATAGAAAATAATGCTGCAGAAATGTCTGCCTTATCGAAATAGAAAAATCTTGATTACAATAGACATTAAGGAGGCTTTAACAATGCTCTTGTCATAGAAAAAACAAAGCCTAAAATCTCTATTGTGATTGTATGACAATAAAATTGTTTTAATAGACTGATTTTACTTACGCGAATATAGAGATCGAAATGAAACTACGTTTTACGGATTTTATCGCTGTATATTGATATTTAATCCCCAACGTTTCGAATCCAATCCATGCCGCTGTAAATATTACCAATATACAGCGTTAATCCGTTGAAAGTACTTAGTTATATTTCAATTGTTAGATATGGTAACATTTTGTTACCTCTGTAATACAAAAATTTGTCGCCGTTCGTCAAACTTTTATCGAAACAGGTTTAAAGTCAATAAGAAAATAGAACGAATTGGATGTATTTTTATAAGGGCGTGGGCTGTGTGGGGTGGCACGCGAGTTTCATATCAATATTGCACGGTTTGATTTTTCAACTAAAAAAACAGCTATACACTGAAAAATATATTTTAGAGAAGCTTTCGCCAGTGATTTCACCCGTGGTGTATTGTTAAAAACTAGCCTGTGTTTTTTTATGTATTTGCTATATTTATATGTAAAGTTTCATCAATCAATTCTGTAGCTTTTGCGTGAAAGAGTAACAAACATTCACACAGTTCTCCATACAAACATTCGTGTTTATAATATTAATGGGATTTATGCGGATTTCGTTTTTGCGAATATCTTATATTTGTTTAAATGATTTGAGGAATTCAAAAAGCATCATCTTCTCCAATGATGATAAGAATGATTAATAAACTATTCCACTTACTCTAGTCTAGTTTCAATTAATGCCGAGGAACATCATACTCCAATTAAAGCCTTGCTTAATATTAATAGGCTCTTCAGCTTGAGAAATCAATGTTTTCAACTAATATACATAGTTATCTGCCATTGTAGCTTTTTATTTGATATAAACACAGAAAAATATTATGCCCGAGTGCCAATTTCTAATGTCCTAAACAGTATTTCAAAGCTGCTTAAAAACTGGTGAAAATAGTACTTCAACCTTGTTTGAGAGAGTTGGCGGGGCTGCTAAGAGTTATTTTGGGGGCGTTAATAAGTGGTAGAGGCAACCTGTGGCGTGGGACAACTTGTGGCATCCACTTGCATTCCACTGATTACTTCGCTTCCGCACGTAATTGTACCGTACGTTAAGCCGGTGAATAATTGAACGGCCCGTCCGCATTCTTCGCACACCTTACCGTTCTACATACACAAATCGAGCCTTACAAGGATTCTCGTCTTTTATTCATTGACTTAAATTCTAGATTAGGTTGTGCCGTCCAATTTAATCTTCTTTTGTTATTTTATATGAAACTTATAGAAAGATTTATAAGACATTAGAGTTCATGGAGAAACGTACACTTAGGTACCTACATTAAATAGTACCGTGCCTACATTAAGTAGTATACTTAGTTTGGCAACTTTCTATTCATATTTTTGCAGTAAACGACTTTTCCCCTAATTATCATAGGCATAAGGTAAGATTTTCTATGGTGGTGAAAATACAAATAATTAATTGTATTCTTATATTTAAAGTCAAAGTTCATAAAAGTGTGTTTAATATCGTGTGCACACATGTTGCAATAATAAAATTGGTCGCCTAAGAAATATATAGGCAATGAATATTAATATTATTATTGCTATCCCTTATCCTCTAATAAAAAAACGTAGACGTGTAAAAGAGATACGTGATAATCATTCAATGCTACTTTAGATGTTTTATGCAATAAGTACGCAGAAGTTTGATATGTTTACTTGTAATCGCAGATTACACACGTTCCGAGCATTACGCGTCGGTGTGAGGTTGCTATTGCGCATGTACCAACGGTCCCCTCTTTTTTGTGCCAGTATGGATTAGAACAACGCCGCGGCTTCTGAGGGTAGCGGCGCGGCGGCGGCTCAACACTAGAGCCAAACAAGTTATCAAATAATTACAATATGTTTCATCTCACGTGTTCTATTTTAGTTAACGTACTTTATAGATGATTTGAATATAAAATCTCATACAAAAATAATCAACTCTTTGTAGTACATACCTATATATAAAAAATATATAAATTCTGATGCAGAGCTATAATTGCTTGAAAGTAGGTATTGTGAATTTATCCACTTAATTATTTTAATAGGTGCTATGATATTTCCCAGCTACATACAATGTAAATAATGTTTTATTAAAGGTGTTTTATTTTTGATACTGATACTTTATAAATCTGGTACACTCATTCCACGGACACCATGAGATGTATTAAGCATGGGACCTATATACTGTACTCATTTGTTATATCTATCATGGTCACAAATGCATACTGAGATAAATAAAGATTAACTATGAAAAAATATAATTCAAGTTGAAATTGTCTAAATTATATCATATTTTTATGTATGTATTTATTCCTATAATTATACTCAGTAAAACTGCAACTAGAAATAATGCAACTAGCGTTATATCTATTATTCAATTCCAACGAAATTCCAGAAAGGTACCGAGATAAAACCCGTAAAATATATTTCCAAAATCTAGTATTATAGTAAGTGTCGTAAAAGGTCTTTTTACTGTAAGAGATTTGTAGTAAGGCTCTGTTGCGTACTTAACTGCCCACCTGTTATGTGAAAACTGAAAACTTAACTGAAAACCAGCGCTGCAGCATTGATTCTTTAGTGCTGCAGCATACGCTGGGATAGAGTCCGTTTTTTGGCCTCGTTCGGATTAATCAATTTTGATTTATTTTATTATATCTTGCTTTTTTTTCAATTTTTTACCTGATGAGATCAGAAATAAATGTGTTTCTTTCTTTATGATGTTTCAATGAAAAAATCCTCGTTGGTAGATAGTGGTAGAAGTGCGAGTGCTCGGGAAGAGGTTTTTGGATCGATTACCAATTCAAGCCAAATGTTATAGATTATTTCTAGGAATTTCGCATTAGAACCTCGAATTTTGTATACATCCCCAGTTGATGGCAATAAGCTCACCCCCTATTACATGGGATCTAAAACGTATCTTCGAACAGACAAACCTCATACAGAAAAGACAGCATATATATTGAACCCCTCTCCGTTGTCATGATCATTTGCATTTTTTTAATTCCGTTGTATAGAACTAAATTCAAATAGTAGTCCGGAAAATCTAGACCTAAACGAGAGTAAAGGTGCATAAATTCACACCAAGCTGAAAATCAGTAAAATTGATCAAAAAATAATTATAAAAAAAATTAAGTTCCTTATTATTCCCGTGTATGGATTTTTATTTATTTATAATAATTTTAGTGATTGTCAGCTTGTGAATTTATGCACCTTTGAATGTCTAGATTGACCGGGCTATAGGTATACAAAAAAATAAATACTCTACTTTACTTAACTACTATACCTTAAACTCTTTTTATTTTTACGTAACTTTAAGTAGATACTTCATAATTATAATTGGTTTTAACAGTATTGTTTATATGTATATAAATTTAAAAAAATGTTTGATAACACTAGTTTAAGGTACTAATAATAATATATATATATATATATATTTATTCACCTCCACAAATTACAGGGTTCACTTACAAACGTTGACAAAACTGTTGAGCAATTTTTTCAACGATTGTTTTGGGAGAAGGCTATGAACTAATGGGAGAGGTGTTTCATAAGACAAAGGAGAAGTATTTTTCCATATTGTTGGGCTAATGATTATTTAAATTGTACTAAATATAAAAATATACCAAAATCTGACTGTGATATAATATCAATGTGGCATCTTTCTGGGCTCATCAGATTTAATGACCATATTTATTAAGTAAATATGGGTATTCAATTTGACGTCATTCATGTTCCATCGACACGAAGAAGAAGAAGAATATTTCGACTCGGTCTTTACTACAGAAAACTGATAACAGAAAAATTGTCTAGAAACAGGTGATAACTGACATTACACAGCCATGAAAATAGCTAGAAAATAGAAATAGCTAGCTCGAGCCTATTCAATGCAATTAAACTACTAAAATAATATCTTAACTCTTTATAATATTAGTACCTATAAATGTTGATCAAAAATAAAAAAAATATAATTTCAGACGAATTTTGATCACTTGGCAATCGCTTTTAAGCAATAAATGGCCAAAAATAAAATGATTGCTACAGAAAGTACACGAACTAAACGCAATAAAAGCAAATGTTCTGCGTACAATGGCAAAAACAACGAGGGAGGTAGGGGTACACCGCATTGCACCAGTTGAATCTCACCCCTCCTCGAGGGGGCTATCCCATCTCCCCATCCTCCCAAGAGGGGATCTGTAGGGTACTTGTTGACGTCCGCACGGTTGGGGATGCGAACTGCGTATCCAATTGATTTTTGGCAAAGTCAGTCACTTCTAAGAGGTACCCAGCGCTAGAGAAAACTTGATTGGTAAAAAAAATATTTACCTGTTTATTTTAGCATTTCATAAATTACATTGAAGAAAAAAAATACCAATTCAATTATTATATAATATAGTTATATGGTTAATCATATTTTCAGTTATTATGTGAGTATTCAACAATGTCTAACATTAATACCCGAGATCATAATACATACCATGCAATGTAATACATATCATGTCAGTCAGGTATATTATATTATTATTATTATAAACTACGTATACCTACTATAGGCAAAAAAATACCTTCGAGTGTGATTAACGAAATAAATAATGATCATAATGTACACAGTAATTTGGAAATTGAACACGAACATTTGAATTGAACATTACAAAGGTTTCAGCTTCAGTGATTTGTTTAATTCAGCATCTCACACTGAATAGTGCGGCAATTTAGTGGTATTTCAAAACCCAATTAGTAATAGATTGGTTAGAATTTGCTGAGGTAAATCACGACTGCCGGCGGCGCTCAATAATAATGTCTATTGTATTTGCAATAGAGAATGTTATCGAGCATGCAAATTGTCGAATTAATCAAAATTGGCTTTATCACACCGCCGGCACTGAGTTGAAGCATCGAATGCGTCAAATCGAACCGAATCCATGCGCAAACCGGTTGCTGAAAGACGCACCCTTGTGCACGGTATCGCGCGGCTTCTAGTTAATTTCACGGGAATTTGTCTATTAAGCGGTGGAGATAACGTTCAAAATGTTTTAGAGACAACAAACGCGTCCCGTTGAGTCTGCGCCAATATGAATTGATCCTTACCGAGGCGTAAGTAATGTGCTAGTTTTTGATATCAACAAGGTGAATAGGTACTAATCTGTATCCTACTAATATATATTAACGTAAAACTTTGATATTCTCAAAGTTTTGCGTTAATATTAATATAGGCAAAAGGTTATTTTTATAAAGGTTTTTTACTCTTTAACGCAAAAATAGCTTAACCGATTTGAATAAGCACTAAGCATATATATAGTTTATTTCCTGGATTAAAGGGGAAGCCACTATTATTCTATACTAGCGTCCGCCCGCGGCTCCCTAGTTTGATAAAAAGTAGCCTATATCCCAACAGTCAAGAGTATGGATTAAGGGACTTTATTCTGTTAACCATTATCTAATGATTGCATTCGTATTACAACCGAGATCGATAGCTTAGCGTGATCTCTAAGTCACGTCGTGATCTCGACAAGATAAGGATGGTCACCCATCTATTACTGACCTAGGCGGCCGCAGCTTAACTTTACAAATCCTACTGATCAGCGTCGTTATTAGAATATTGACATGAGGCTTTGTGTTTAAATGTAACATTGCTTGATACGAAAACAAATTAAGATTAGGTACTAAAATCATTCGTGGCATTCTTAGGTACCTATTTACTTACTTGCACATATTATAATTATTTTCCTACACAACTATAACACAAAAGTACAGTAAGTTTAAATAAAGTTTTCTAGTTTGTTAAAATATATATTTTATAAACGAAGGAACGAAAAACGGTCATATTCTGCCAACAAACATAAAATGAAATTCTAGCTGGAATTTTAAAATGTTGAATTGAATTCCCAGGAGTGTATGTGTATTGTTGGCTATCGTACGGAGTGTTCGTTCCGATATTTACGTACAAAGCTGACCCAGCTGTTCAGTTCTCTACTTCCTCACTAACGTGTATACGGGGATCCAGAGTTTATAGAAACACGATGAAAATGTTCGTGGATTTTCAATACCGAAATGTTAGTAATTTGATAGTAGTAGTAGTTGGTAAATAGAGATCATAGTTACGTCATAGATATTTTGTCTGTGTTTTTTTGGAACACAAATATACTACGATATTTGGAATATTCGGGGATAAATTTAGCTTCTAATATTCAACAATGACCATTATTCTAACAGTTTAATTAACTAACTAGCATTCACCCGCGTAAGAAGAAAACTACGTGTTATTTTGATGTATTAGCTATATCACTGTAAAGTTTCATCGCAAACCATTTAATAGTTCTTGGGTAAGAGAGTAACAAACATCCACACCAACTTTCGCGTTTATATTTGTAGTATTAAACGTATATAAAAGACTCCCCACATTAGGAATATCATACTGTAAGTTCGTAACGTAACGTACGTTAAATAAGAAATATTATAAGAATTCTGATAGCTAAAGAATAACTGACAGAATGGGGGCAGGCATGTAATGGTAGCAAATTCAACCGGTATGAACCACTTTATGAGTGATGCCGGTGACTAAGCATAACCCTGTTACCAGGGTCTATTACCACGTATCGACCCCAATTGCTGACCTAGCTCTCTGCCAATGAACGAGTTCTTTTACTAAACCTAATATACCGTCCTCTGCAAAGAAGCACAGTTTGTTAGTGTTTTTATGCCCATGGCATAACCGGGTCTATTACCATTAACTGGCCACAAATTTTGACTCCGAGTTGCTACTAAGAGTTTTATAGAAAAGTTCAAAGACACTTATGTATGTACCACGTCGAGTTAGGGATCAACAATTCACGTCATTAATTTAATTTAAAGATGTAAATTTTCAATTCGTTTGGGGCTACAGGGGCTACACCTTCATGTAAGTATTTCCTTTGAAATCAAGATATAATTAATAGCAATAAGACTTTATTTTTAAAACCCGATTTTGGCTTCAGTAATATGTTCATTCATATATACGAAATTAAAGTAGATCTAATTTAATTAATTTCAGTAAGAGATAACAGTGAACGAAATACGTTGGTAAGCCGGCTCTGCGGAATTAAAACGGCGGGTTTACACCACTCGGTGCGCATCCCTCGACTTTATCGTCTCGTTTGCTTTATCTCATTATCTCAATTATCTTTAATGAGAGCACTTCACTTGAAGTCTCTTGTTTTTGCTAATATTTCTTTACGTGTTTTAACGTACAATGTAGAAGGGTATTTCAATCTATAAGTTCTAATATTATAAAGCTGAAGAGTTTGTTTGTTTGAAAGCACTAATTTTAAGAACAACTGGTGGTAATTGAAAAAATCTTTTTGTGTTGGATAGTCCATTTATCAAGGAAGGTTATAGGCTATGTAACATTACGCTGCGACCATTAAAAGCAGAGCACAGATTTAAAATGATGCAAAAACGGGAAAAATATTAAAATTTACGCAGATGATGTTGCGCGGTTCAGTTAGCGTCTTATATTTGCTTAAGTGTGAGAATATTCCAAAATATAGTGACAGTTTCCTCAATGTCTATCTCATTGTTAGTGAACACAAACTATATTGACCAACGGTTTGATTGTCATTGAATACTCTGAGCGTCTAGCTACTAACTAAGCTCAGCTTAATCCTGACTAACCGTTACTGAATTGATCCCTTTGTGTAGAATGCTAACACAGCGGGATCCGGGTACACTAGTATCCGACCTTAATATTGTTGGGGAGAGGCTAGCACGATGATCATTATATATCTAGTTATCTAGTTCTATTATAGATATCTAGTTTCGAATTGGATTGCGAAAGGAGTATGATCGATCAGTTTACATAAAATTATGTTTAGATATACTATTGTAACTTTAGCTAAAGTTTGCAGACTTGTGTTTGATTGATTACGCAGAGTTTGTTGTGAGAAAATTTGGATACATTTCACACTACAGCCGAGCCTACACTGCCGAGGATTAAACTAGATGAACTTCTATTAGATATTTGTTTTACGTTTGTGACAGACTATCAAAAAATAATAAACTTCAGACATTAATGTTTTATAAACAACAAGCTATTCAGAGAAAATTATAATTTGTATAATGGTTTACTAGCATATTTCATAGGGTGATATCTTCTAATGCCGTCTAAAGACCCTCACGTATGCGGGTTTCCTTTTCAACTTCCGATGTTTTATTGTGCAATGTTGAACTGAATGCCTTAGATTCGAGAGACTTATGAGAAATTCGTCTATAGTTATATCAGTAGGCTATCACCCTGTTATATACATTTCATGAAGCTTCATAATTTCAAAGTTTCAAGCTTCTGTTTTAATAGGAGTGACGCAATTTCTTGAGTGTCTTACTTAAAACTTTATTGGACGCGAAAGTTGTTGAGGCGCTTTTGAAATACTTGAAAACTTCGACTACGAGAGCATGTAGTCCAAGTTTAAGTCTTCGTAGGTACTTAAATGTTGCAAAGAATAGTTTTAAGTACTAGGACAGTTTTCATCATTGCTTCAGACGAAACATTTTCTTATGAATTCAGATGGTTACATTGTAGGATATTATGTAATAGGATGTAATTGATTTATACAAACACTTATTAGTGATATAATAAATTATATATGTTCCCATAAATGGATCCTTTGAAGATATAATTACGAAGCATTTTTTCGAGACAATAGGCTCGTATGTTCCTTCATAGGCTCTAATGCACACTAACAAACTGTATGTGTATAGTACATCACCGTACAGTAGTATAGTATTGGTATGTTACAATGGGACTGTGGCTATGTTCACGAGCGGTTAGCAAGTAGTTTGCGAGCAAGTAATAATGTCGCGGACACGCACAGTGCGTTTGGCGGGCACGACACGCACGCATGCGCGAATAGATATGGGAGTAATACATATGGGCGATGCCATAACGTACAGAATGTTATATCTCTGCAGTAGCATTAATTTATAAATGAAATCATAAATTAAAGCCTCAGTAATCACCAACCCAATTACTGTTCCACTGCAGGGCAAGCGTCTGCACTCACTTGAAACAGATTATTCTAGAGTCCCCCACGCTAGAACCCCTACGTTGCCAATGCCCACGTTGTGGGGATTTCGAGAGAATACTTTAGGCGTGATCGTGAAGCTTTCCTTACGATGTTTACCTTCACCGTTTGAGTGTGTGATTAAATGCTTAAAATAATTCCATTTTCTGAAAAGTTCCCCTCGGCCGTTTACTAATGATCAACGGTGAAGAGTGCGAGCTATATTAAGACGCTATAGTCAGCGCTAACAAAACCCACGGAGGCGACCTCCTTTCGCTGAATTATTGCATTACCTTAATCTTATTATCTATTACTGTAATATTTCGTTTTAATTGCCATATTCTTATCATTAATATCATTCTCTTGAATCATCAGGGACTCCGCCCGAATTGTTTTATTATGGTAGTAAACCAGTTTACGACCCACGTGATCACGTAAGCAGTTACCACAGCTAATGTACGTTTATAATACCAGGTGTCGGTCGCGTATTGCGGACTGTAAATGGTAGGAATACTGATAAACAGTATCAAGGTAATAAAGTATCTGTTGGTCAAACAACCAAAATCTGTTTAACCGTTTTTGCTGAGTAACAAATATCCAAACATACTAACTTTAATATAACTTAAGTAAGATAGTACCGTACTTATTAATTTATGTGTCTCACTGAAAAATCTATCATCACAAAGCCAAACTACGAAGTCTGAACAATAAAGCTAGAATTTGAAACATAAGTTTGCTTCGTAAGCAGCCACTAAGAAAGGATTCGGCAATTTTAACTTTGAGGGGGAAAATGGGGCCCTTTCAAAGCCCCGGGCAACAGGTATATGTATGTATATATAGGGTAGGTAGGTATATTTCAATTGACACAATTGTAAGACTAATAAATCTGTACGTTTTGTTTATGTTTAAAAATTGCTAAAACGACCCTCATAGAAAGGCTCATAAAGTCAATTTATTTTCTGTTTAATGTCCAGACTTGTTCAGGCTGTGTTTAGCTAGTTTAATCTCCACTAATGAAGGGGCAGCTCTATTCCAACACACACACTGAAGCAAATTAACTATAGAGTTATTAAATTTTGAAGTAGCCACGTTGGGTGTCGTGCTACCCTAAAATTCCTCCCTGTTTCAATTTCGACTACATAGGTACTGGTAATTAACAGGTGCCTACCGTACGTTCGGTTCGGTCGTCGGTAAAATACAAACACCCCATCCGCTGGAGACTTGTTTCGATGTTCGCCCTAGCGTACAGTTTAAGCCATGCGTTAAATGGATCGTTAGTATTTTATTTCGTAGATAGTGGACCTAATAATTAACCGCATGCTGTATTCTATAGATTTAGTACTATCGACGTTACAGAGTTAACGAGAAAGTACACGCATATGCTAGAGCGAGATAAAAAGACGAGACCATTTAGGGACACGCCATCTCGGCCTGAATCGGGATCGGCCAGGTGGAGTTTAAAGGTTAATTATTGTTTTGTAGTCGTAATTAATAATGTTTACGGGTAAAGTACCCGCATGTAGCTCATATAAGAATGAAAACCGACAAATTTGCTTGATCAAAATGCATGTTTTTTGGACTGCTACAAAAGTCATGAGCACAAATCCTAGAAAAAAATATCATCATTATATCAATATTCAGAATTCGTAGATATAGAATCTATGCAAACTGTGGTGTGACCACTTCTCCACCAAAACTACTACGCAAATGGACTCTACTCTGTGGACGCAATATATCGTCATATTGGAATATCTACTTGTTTATATATGAAACGATACACCGTAATGAAACGATTAGTCCGTCCGTTGGTTGATTGACCAAAGTCCGAGGGACACCCTTGTTTGAAAGTTCACTGCACAACCTGTATACATGCCATGTTATAGGCTGGCTGGCTGGCTGGCGTGGAACGTAGATACAGCAATCAAGTGTTAGGGTGGGTGGACGGACGAGCGTAATTTTATGCGAAGCCTATTTTGAGTTCGATTAAATGAATTTGGCTACTCTGCAATTTCACGATCGTACAGACTGTAAGCAAATTTTTAGCGTGTGATTGGAAGCAAAATTGCTCTGTATGTTGTAAAACATTTTGCGCCCTTGTGTAATACTAAATAATGCACTTAAATTACGTGACGCAAAAAAACGACTCATAATTCGCAAATCACGATAGTTTAGCCTCGATATAAAATGAACAATATAACTTAACTTGAAAAGTTCAAAATCAAAGGTGAATTTTAATATCAACATGCAACGTTACTGAGTTAATTAGTACCCACATTAAAAAAAATTGTGTTTAAATTTGTGATAGCATAATTAAAAGCGATCCATTTACGCGTGTGATAAAACGTGCACGTATTTTATATGTCTGTAATGCATGATACCTACACAGATTATTTGGATATTATATTGTACCTATACTTTCCCACAGCGAAAATCACTTCAGCTGTCTAATGAATACGCTCTCAACACAAAGTAAATCTGGCGTAAAATTTAAGCTTCCCCAAATCCTCTCTCATTTGTCGATATTCAAGCAATTAGCATTGCGATTATTACCCGTTCGCTTGCACCCTAATATTACAGAGTACCTACCGTGTCGTTTCTATAGAATCTGCCTATTCATAGATAGTAATTTGTTATTTAAATCTGCCTACCGTTCAGTCTGTTCCAATTAGACGTCATACGGCTATTTTGTCTGGGTATAATTGGGTACCGCGGATATTAACAATAGGTTCGGGTACTCTCTTTTATCCTTTACGTATAATTAGTACATAAAATGATAATACCATTTCTGGTAAAAAAAGCCTTTATAAAATACTTTGTGTTTTTTTTAATGACATTCAGACCAAGTAAATAAAGTGTCTCTATAAGTAATGTTTTGAATTCGGATTGACTTATTGCAGATGGATTGCATCGATATAACTAAGTAAAATTTGCATTCAGCTTGAAGGTTATTTACCTCGTCTGGCTGCCCGCCAGTTATATAATAAATACATTTACAATATTTGGTACTAATATTAAAATATATTAGAAAATCATCAACTGTTAGACGTCCACTGCTGGACATAGGTCTGAGAATAGGACGTAAAGAAACGCCTGAAAAGGTAAACTATAATTAATTTAACTGCAGAATACATTAAAACTACTTTCTACAAACTTTAAAATATATCTATATATATGTATATAAAATCCTTTGTCCTGTCCTTTGTAGGATCATCGCACAGCCTAAACCACTGTTCTAGAGACCTGAAAGTTGGAGGGTGTGTTCTTCGAGTGACGTAGACATTCGATAAGAAGGGATTTTTCGAAATCCCTAAGGGGATGAAAAAGGGGGGCAAAGTTGGTATGGAACAACGTGATTCCTTGGTTCAATCTACTTCAAACTTTGCATAAACATTCTTAACAATATGTATGGTAGACATTTTTCATATTTTATCGAAATTCATTCCCTAACGGGGTTAAAAAGGTATAGAAAATTATTTTGGGGGTGATTTGCTTCAAAGTTGATATCAATACTCCTTAGTGCTTTTGATTATATTTTATTTTGACACATGTTCGAAAACTGAATGTGTATTTATTCATAAAAGATTGAACTCACCTATGAAAATACTCTTTAAAATTGAAATGTCTGTTCGTAATTTCAAATTAACAGCTTTTCACTAAATGTATAAACGGTACTAACATCAAAAATCGAGTATAATTTAGCTGTTTGGGGTTGAAACTTGGGTCAAGGGGTCCGAGTGCGTTGCTTTTCGTCGATGGTCGACGTTTTACGTCATCCAAAGGCCTAAATTTCGGCCAAAGGACTAATCCTTTGGCCGACAATTTAAAAAAAAAATTGTTACCATATAATATATGGTATAATATATTATATTATAATATACGTAATTTTATTTAAGTTTTTAATGGAGTTTTACTGTATTCTATAGTCTTTAAGAGGCTATGCTAAAGTATATCTATATACATTAATTACAATGCACCTTTCCCTTGTTATTTAAGCCATATTAATTCGATTGTAATTATGTTGATTTCCCTAACCTTAAAATATTGATTACTTTCTTTATTTACTACTCACTATACTAGTTTCCATAATTAATGTTGTAAATTTTGTGAATGATAAGTAATAATAGGTAATTTATACTATTGTGCGAGGAAAGCCGCGTCCAGTGTTACCAACAGTTATTGCCCAGTAAATTGAGTTATTAACGAAGTAAACGTACTATAATTACAAACTCCTACAACCCCAAATGACTAGTAAGGAACAACTAACTGAAAGTGTATACTAAAGTATTACTTGTATCAAACATTGAACAATTGATTAATAAGTCAAAGAGTATAATTATTGTTATTCAACATGTGGTTTTATTATCATCTGTTGTTTTAGTTAGATTTTGGAAATATATATTTAAAAAGCAGGTGTTGGATTTGATTCCTAGGACGAGCACAGTTTTTTGTTTTTCCTATGAAATACCCAGTGGCAGCTCGGTGTGGAGACGTTCCCGGTCGATGACAATGAACTCGCCCCTTATATGGGACCTTAATCATACCCGCGAAATGTGGGTGTACATTACTACACCTCTGCCTAACCCTCCGGAGATGACAGACGTTATGGTATGTTAGGTCAACCTGTAGTAAATAAAAAAAAACAATATCCGCTCATACTAATTAAAACTACAGCTCCAGTAATCTACTAACGAGAAAACTTATCAAATAAATAACACAATAGTTCATAAATTAGTTCGTACTAAAAACCGGGGAAGCTGCTTAGAGCTGAGTTGAACACGGGTGAACCGGAAAAATAAATTGGTTCGTACAAGTTGAAAGGAACGAGCGGACGGCTCAAACGAAATTGCATATTGTAGGAGCATTAATTAAATTGAGTCGAGAGCGGGAAAATCTCTTAAGCTATTAGCGGCTATTGTTCTTGTGACATTTTAGACAGCTTCTTAATAAGCTTTCTTATCGTGTTTAAATGTTATTGCACTAGATTTTGCTAGAGATGAAAGTTATTTTATTGGAAGCAGACTTAAAAGAGTAAAGCATATTCCGAGTACTTCCTATCTATATTTATTTCGATAATGCATCTGTAACGTTATTATATTTTTATTTTACATATTGTGCCAACATTGAATCATGAATATTATTCTAAACTGGTCCTAATACATATAATTAATATAATAGGCAGTCTTTTAAGAACTTATCAGAGAGAAAAGCATTCAAAATATATCGAAATTATTAAAAAAAAAAACAGTACTTCATTAACAATCGTACTTCATGGTTATAATGTGTATTTTTTAAAGGCATTATCGTTTCATTTGTGAAAATATACCCCACTCATAAAAGTAAAATTCCAGTTATTCGCGGTAAACGGGGTTTTTAACTTAATGAGGCATTTTGGGTAAGTAGTAACATGTGTAAAGGTTTACAACTTGTTTAAAAGTGCTTTTAACCTAAATGGTTAAATGGGACACATTAAACTTAAGAAGTTTACTGTTCGCTATTAAAGGTGGGGGAAAAACTATGAGAGGAAATTTTTGTTTGTAAAGGTTTTTCAAACGAAATGTTCTTAACATAGGCTTTGTAAACAGGTAAAAATGAGTCCTAAAAAGCTTGTTCTTTCTTTTTGGTGTATGAATTTTCCACAGATTATGTAGAATATTTATTTTTATAAAACATCATACACAACTTTATATACAAAGGTCGCCCGCCTCCTTGTATTACAGACGTTACAGTTTGGTAATATGTCTCACCGTATTATTCGGGATACGGTGAGCTCGTTCTGCCTAAATCGGGTTACCAAAAGTGATGATAATATAAAGACAAAACATCTTACTCTGGGCGTGACTATGATTGCTGCAAATAAATAACACTCAGGCGTTTTTCCTAGGAAGATACGCACAAACAATAAATCGCCAAGTATGATTCTTGCATACCAGTTTTGCTTCATGTACATTAATACATCCATTCATATTAATACATTCAATCATTCATTCATCATATATATGTACAACCGCGCGGTTACGAGTATAAAAATATAATTTAGAAATATAAAAAAATATATTTCGCAACTGTTTAAATGAACTCTTTAATATGTTCAACTCAAACGTCCTAAGCAAATAAAAGTATACACTTGACTAAAGTCCGGAGGGACAATGAGAAAAGTACAGCCACATTAATGGGCCCTCAACTAAGCCTTTGTTACGAAATTTCGGTACAAATGCAATAAACATTTTACAATTTTCCATTGGCGGGACGGATGTCGACGTGAAAGCCCGGTGACCACACCGCCGGAATCCATTCGGACTGCCCACGCTTACGGCGTGTCTAAAGTTTGACCACAGACAAAATGCTCAACCGGAGTTCTGAAAAGCCTTTGTATTTCACAATTGAAATTGCCTATTGTTTGTCAATTGTATCCTCCGCCTAACAATTTCTGGTTAGGAAGCTTTTATCCTTTGTTTTTGTTAGTCTTTTTAAAAAGACGTTCTACATTTGTTTGTGTTATCAACTTTTTTATGTTCAATGCGTTAATCAAATCTAAATTAATGTACATACATTACTTGACCAAATATATTTTTATGACTACATAAATAGGCCTGTAGTGAAAATATGATTGTGTTTTAGTATAGTTTGTGATAGTTCGACTGGTTGAACATGAAAATACATGTTATTACTTTAGAAAAGTTACAAGTTTTTTTTTTAGTTTTAAGACAAAGGAATTACACGTGTGAACGTACATAAAAACTGCCTTCTTTAAATTTAGATTTCGTTTGTTAAAAGACTGAAAGACATAAAAAAGAGATAGCACATAGCAGTATACAGTGCTGACTGCCACTTAGGCACGTCACTAGACTCGTGTTTAACTTTGATGCCTAAGAGGGCATCGTATGAGTTGGTACCTATTGATTTTCCAGCTAAGAGATGTAAAAAGATATTTGAAAATAACTGTCTAATATAAAAACAACTGCACATTTAAAACTCTTTGAATTAAACCTACCTACAACATATTAAAAGGGATATTTAGATAGTAGAACCAGGTACTAGTTGGTTATAGTATATAGTGCGATTTTCTGGCAACACAAAAACCAATGTTGCCAAAAATTTATTTCATATATAAATAATAGTTATATAGGCACAACAGTGATACAAAAACCGATGTTTCCATTTGAAACGTATAAGGAAAATAAAACGCGTCGCTTTAAAAAAATCCTTTGAGCACCCGGCAAAAATATGGACAACTAAATTTCACACGTCATTTCATTTAATTCGTTGACGTTTTCTCCGCGGCATAGAAAGTTTATTAATTGGTTGTTACAAACTTGTCACAGTTGTTTTGTTGCGACTCAACAGTTTGTGGAAAATTTAATTTTCCAACGTTCCTACGCGGGGACGATGAAACTACAGATTAATAGTTTCAGCGTTTTTGTATTCTTCAATATGCTGTACGCTTACTAGTAATAGTAGTCAAAATTCGACCGTATTTCATAGTATTTATAGTTTAATAATATTATTAGTTTCTTACATCCCTTCTTCACATAAACTTTAACGGTGATACCTACATACATTTCATACACATCCTTGAGCGCAATTTTCTAAAATGTAGGCAGAAGGATTTCTCTTTTATTGTTTATACAGTTTTGATTACTTAACTTTTAATGGGAAATCAGACTATGAGGGACGTACCCAAAATATAGAAACAAGCTAGAGAAGAAACATACCCAGCTGTACCTAGTGTATGCACTTATAAACTTACTAACTGCAAGTTTTAACTATTTTAAATCAATTTACTTTCTTCTGTATAATAACCACATAACGGTTGATTGCCAAAGAATCGTCCTTTGTACAAAAGCGTACTTCATAATTATAAAAAATATCGTAATGTGGCTTTAATGAATAAATAAGGAGTAATAAATTTACTGAAGTTCTGAATATTGAAATAAAAATCAGTTGGCCAAGTCTGCTAAACTAAATTAGCTTTCAATGGAATATTTATTGTTTTTTTTACACTATATAATATTGCTTCTGCAGGTCTGTCATGAAAAGTTTGTGGTGACTGGGGCTGAGACACTTTCATGACGTTTCTGTCTTAGATAAATACGCACGTTACTTCGAAGTCAGTGATGGGTGCATTAAGATTGAACCAGTGACCTTTGACTTAACAGTCCTGCGGTCACCTCACTAGGCTATCACAGATTCAATGAATGATACCTATTCATGCATAAACGAATTAACTGAATAAGGTTTTATACGAATTCCAAATTACTATAAATTCTTGGAAAACTTGGTTGACACCTTATTTAGCTTGGACATAAGTCCTAAGCTATATTTAAAACGTGGAGATAAATAACTATTATAATATATAAACACTGTAATACATGAATCAGTTTCATTGGAATGTAGTTAGTTGTGCACAGCACCGAGAGGCGGAGCGTGGGCGGGTCTTGGGCGGAGTCTGTTTAATAAACAATATTTCAGTTATGATTTCATCCGTCATTGCAATATACATATTTCTCTTCAGTTATCATAATAGTTAATGCCAGGAACAGGTTAAATAAGTGTTTGGGCAACGTGGTACTTACTAAAGCGAACTTGGATATCAAAAGTCGATCGAGTTTAAACCTAAGACCAATATAACTTTTCGAAAGTTGCTTAACATATGTTTTCAATGGCATGTGAAGTCTGCCAACGCGGAGCAGGCTAGCGTCATCGCCACAGCCTAATCGATCTCAAATAAAAGGAAACCCGTTCCCAGTAGTGGGACAATAATTAGAATGGGTTAATTATCATGATGTTGACTAACTATCCTCTATGCTATGATATATACGTACATAGATACGATTATCAATGTCCTAATACGGCTTATCAGACTTCATGGGCCATAAATAAAATCCCGTAGGCTTATGGCACAAATATCTCACTCACGGTATTAAAGCCTGATCTATTTATTAACCCTTTATACGCCACTATCGGGTATAGCCGACACATGAAAATGTGAACCCTATTCCGTCGTCGTTCCTTGTCGACCGTGACAGTGTCATTGTGCTCACATTTTATTTCATGTCGGCTATACCCGAGTATGGCGTTCAATAAGTTAACATTTTTGTCATCAAAGTCATCAGGGCGTATCTAAATCTTAGCAGGGATAGATAGATATATATTATTCTTTCTTGAACTAAATTTAATAAATATTTGACGTCCCATTTAGCTCTGCGGTATTAAAGGCTACCTTTTGTGGCAAGGAACCAGTTTCAAAATGTTTCAAAAAATCATGGATGTTTCTAAAAATGTATATGCGCATGTGGTGTTTCAAGACAACTACACTAGCCTCGTTGCTTAGCTTGGACCTAGATGGCGCTGTGTTATAATTTCCGAATGTTTTTATTTAAAAGTATAATTGGAATGCATGCATAACCTATGTTCCACAAATAAAATCACCTTTATAAAGGTTATACAACCCTGCATTGCACGCGATATTAAATATTTACGTCATTCGTATTATTAGACCTACTCTACACATGTATTGACGACCTAATACAGATATATTATGGTCTTTCCTCCATTATTGTGCATTTTAAACTACACCTATCTTTGTTAATGCAGTTAGTGTCATAAATAATATGCTGCTATTATTATATAATTTCAGATTTCTTGGTAAATATTTATTCACTTTGTTGTGAATAGAGTATCAATCGTCATCAGCTTATCTATTTACATGAATAATACCGGATAACCGCTTAATTTAATATATCCGAGATAGTCTGTGTTCCGGAAAAGGGCATCTATGGAAGTTAAATTAAAACGTTCTTACGACTCCACCGACGGCATAACACGTCGAAAGTTGACGGCAAAAGTAAATGGATGTTTTATCGATATTTATACTTTTGCCGTGACTATAAATTGATGTTTTATCGATATTTATACTTTTGCCGTGACTATAAATGGATGTTTTATCGATATTTATACTTTTGCCGTGATATATTTTTTTTGTCATGCCAAATAAGAAGGAATTTGTCGGTTGGCGTAGAGAACACAGATTTTGGTTATTGATGTGGCGGATCAAAGAGTTAAAAAGGCCCAAAAGGGGGTGGAAGTTCAAAAGTTCAAAATCAATGGAGGAGGGTAAAACTAAATAAGCAGATTGGATGAAACTAATAATTTCAAGCAGAGTCGCGGGCACATGCTAGTATGAATAAGAATGAATCTAAAATCCAACTTCCAATTTTACGTTGTTGCTTATTGAACAAAATACCTGGATATGATGTATACATCAGCTGGTAAATGAACGAGCACACAAACAAAGAGTGAATTAATGAACGTAGTAATGGAAATAGACCGATTTATGCAACACGATACAGGGAAGCTTTGAAAGTGCACGGCGTCGCACCGTGTCAGTGTTCCTAAAGGAACGTTCACCTACTAGTTACGCATTAAGGCTCGTCGCTGCAGGTGTTACTTCAGCCGGCGTTAAACTTTAACTAATGTTCACCGAGCTTCGTCGAACTATTAAATACCAATTACGCGGTATGCAGACAAAGTTTGCAGTTTAATCTTGCACTAAGCAACAGTTTAGAACTTTCTGTCATTCATTATTTTTAAATAAATACGTTTCTCGTTGCGTTTGTAATTTAATATAATATCTCGTTTTACGGTGTTTTTTTTTAATATTTCATAGGTAGAGAATAGGTCATAAAGTATTTTTAACCCTACTACCACCCACCACCCATTTTATAATCTCGATTTTAGTATTTTTATATGGCAGAACAACGTGTGGTCAGATAGTTTTAATATACATATTTATTTACGGAAAGCTTGCAATTAAAGGTTCATATATAAATATAACGTTCGTAAAAATGCCACTTTTTTAATAAGCATAGTTATTTCCCAACAGTCACAAGACTATTATTTAATCTGCAAGCACTTAAGTGTTCACGGCAATATTGCTTTGGTTAGACCAGTTCACATTAGACTACAAATAAAGGCAAATAAAACTTAAATTTCAATAACAGCAGAGATTTGCTCAAGTCTTTATTAAAAAAAGATTTCAAATCCAGTTTTACTTCGTGAACTGTGAATACACTTTTCAATGGCATGAAAGTGGTAAAGAAATGAAAAAGGAGCTTCCTTGAGCATCTCATTCGTTTATCAAGCTCAGGTTTCAGAGTGTTAATTAATTACTTAAAATGGAAGATATCATAACAAATCAATCGATATGTACAAATTGTTGTTGGTTGGTTTTTTATTGAGGGCCTGGCCGTTTCGTTTTTATATTTATTTACACAAACTCCAAAAATGTTTCCTGTGCAAGTTCTCAATTGTATTTTCCTTGCTACTCTTCGTAGTTTTTCTGTTAAAGAAATTGGAAATATATCTTTTCAATCTGCGGGTAGCAAAACTTGCTAGAACTTTTATTGCGGCGCGTATTTTGTGAAATGGAAATTGAAAAATTACTCCATCGCAAACTTCTCGAAATTTACTCAGGCGATTGATATATCCTATGGCTTTATGTAAGTATTTATATAGTAAATACTCTTTTATGTGCAACTAAAGGACAGTAAACGGTTAGGTGATGACGTCAAAAATAAACATTTTACGTTAAAATACTTTTTACGGGTTTTATCGCTTAAATCGTTTAAAACTAGAAGTTTCTAATTCTTTACAGCTCCCATAATCATGTAGGCTGAGTTGTTGCTTGGAACCCCATCATAGATTGAGCTTCTTTTACTTAAGTTGATTGGTCAATAAATAACAAAATGTAGTTAGTCAGCCTGAGACAATGAATGCTGAAGGATCTAAACAATAGTATGCCACGACAAAATCTGTAGGAAGTAGATTGATCTAAAATTCACATAGGTGTAAGAAATCAATAATTTTATTGCGTTTTTAAATATATCCTACCTTATGTGGTCACAATATAACATTAGTTCGTTTAAAATCGCTTTCGACCATAAATTGGAGCTCAACAAGTAATTGTCTTCTAAATGTGGGGAAGCCTTTTAGTTTTCCATAATTTTCAGACCGATTGACAGTTTAATAGGCTTCGTGATTGCTATAATGTACTACCCTAACCTTTAGGCACCTGGAAAGATTTATAAGATGCTTCAAACATGAAATGTTACTACAACTACTTATCCTTTAATTAGGCGCGCGGGGTCGCCGCGACCCCAAGTGATCTTCAAGTTAAGTTATTTTTATACCTATTAACGCTGTCAACCCGAATTTCTTGCTAGCTTCCTAACTATCTAGTCCCCACTCGATACACTGTCGCTCGCGCCGATAAGTTGATCGCACCAGCTGTACGGGGGGGCTTGGGGTCCCGGCGACCCCGCGCGACTTATAGTGTAGTTCAAATTTAGGTAAGTAAATATTTTTATATTATGATTTTAAGCATTAATTTCACCTTATATTGTCAATTTCGAAAATATATAACGTTAATCACCCTTCTTTACACAATTAGAGTTATATAAAATACAAAATTGTATTTTAATGTGTTTGCTTGGTAAATACACGCTATTACGTTTTGCTTTTATTCTATGCCTATAAACTACGGCGACTTGTTAATAGTTTATCTAATCTTAACCTATTTATATTTCACAGAATTTTTCTGAAATTATTAGCAACAGAATTAGTAGAAGCACCGTTTTGTCCCTGCCTAGTGCCTTGAAAAAGCGATTGTCAGAACCTAAAGTTTCGACTCCTAAATTGTCTAACACTGGATTGCACTCAATAAAAAGAGGAAGGTGCTACATCTGTCCACGAAAAGGCGACAAGAAAACGACCGCAAAGTGCAATAAATTTATCTGTGGCGATCATACAAAGACAATTTGTGATAATTGTTGAATTATTATAGTACTTACGAAAAACATATTTCTATACTGTTTTAAACATATTGTTAAGAATTTTTTTGTATTTTTCTAAAAGTTTAATAAGAAATAAATAGAATAAAAGCAATTAAAGTTGATTACTATTTTAAATGTTTCTAATTTCATACCTATCAATTTGGGGTAACTGCAGACCCCGCGCGACTAACAATGTTAGTTTATTGGCGCGCCTAATTAAAGGTTATGTAAGAATATCTTATGTGCACGACCTGAATAACCATAAAATGGCAGTTTTGAAGGATTTTAAACTTTATACTTTAAAAAATGGCATTAATTTAAAAAGTAACTATGAACACCATCAAACAAATAACGATATATTATAGCCGTTTAACATTTTAATTCGGTTATTTTCTTACGTAACCTACAAAGCCATTTTTAGAATGATTTCACACCGCAAGAGTCCTGATATACCTGTTATACACCGGTACTATAGCGGTGAAATATATTTAGTGACCTAAATTTTTATTAATATTAATTAAGGTTAGTAAAAAAGCTAATTATACTGGATATAAGCTCGCCCCCTATTACATTTGAGCTAAAATGTACCGATGAAACGTGGGTGTACATTAGAACACCTCTGTCTAACCCTTCACGGACAACAGTTGTCACAGATGTTGGATGTTATATTAATTATACTTTACAATACAAAATACATAATTATATGTACATATCCACGAGCTCTATATTATCGACCACATCCATTCACAAACCACGTCAGGTGGCATACCGAAAACGTCAAATTTTGTGGTGTTAAGTGAAACGGTTTAGTTAATTGGTGTTATCCGGTTGGGGTTGAGAAATCGATACTAGTAGGTACCCGTGGAAACATTTGCCCATACAGAAACTGTTACATTGATATAGCAGGCCAACCTTATATGAAAAAGTAACGTGATTTTATGTAACAAAGTTTTTAGTCGAACATGGGTTTATTTATTGAATTACTTTTTTTTGTATTGCGTATTTGAACAGTTGTTTTTGTCGTTATTGTAAAACTTTAATTCTATGTAGAATAAACTTACTTTCATAGAAAAGAATAGATAATAACAACTATCATAAAAATATTTGCAAAATTTGTTACACTTACGCGAACATTACACATTGAAATAAAACTACTATGGTTACGATAGGTCTAAACCGTTGGCCCGTGATAAAGTTACTTAATTTTAAAATGCTTCCTAGGATCCTAAATAAGATTTCTTTCAGAATACGTACGTAAATAAATTTCATTTAATATGTACTCTTCGTAAGTAAGATCCGAAGTTGAAAATTGCACCGGACGCATTGTCAGGCACCGTCTGCTAGCAAAGTCATTGTACCTACAAGATGTAATAACGTATTGTTAGTATCGTGTCAAAGAAAACACGAAGAGCACGAATTGTTATAAAACTAGTTGCACTTTTCAGCTAAATGTTTCCAATTCGAGTTGAAAATTTAATTTGAAGTGCTCTTGCCAAATATGAAAACATACAGTGAATGTAAAAAAGGATCCCAAACGAATATTCCCCTCGCGCGCTGACAGCGGTGGCGTCATATCAATCAACTGAATGAAAACACGGATTTAAAAACTTTTTGATCATTGATAAATGTTCAGTTCGCGTCTGGCACTTGTCGAGCTGTGAAAAGCCGCAAAATAGAATGTGCGGATACACAGTTTGAATAAATTTTCGTAACATAATAAGAGCTGTACCTATCTATTACATCGTTTTTATCCGCACAGCGAGGGAATGGAATCAGCTGTCTGAATTTTTATTTCCCGGTGAATACAATTTGGGGATCTTCAAATCACGAGTGTGATGTGAAGAGAATGTGTATCTTAAGCTTATCTGATAAGCGTGCTTTATTTAGACCACATTGTCACTTACCACCAGGTGAGATTATGGTGAATCGCAAACCTATACATTTTTTTTTAATATTAGGTTCCATGTGTGGTCCAGGGGTGACATTATTGATGTCCATAATTCTCAATATCCCGAACTGTTTGAAAAAGTCAACAACAACAACAATCAACCTATCGGAGTGAGTTGAGAGATTAGGCTCTAGTCCACCAAGGTAGGCTTGTTCGGGTTCGCAGACTTCACACGCCATCAAGAAATTTCCTTCACCTTTTGAGCATGTGATAAATATACACATAACTACGAAAAGTCAGTGGTGTGTACTTTAATAACTCAGATGTAAATTCTCAATGTCAAAAACCTAATGGTACTACTCAATCTAATCTAACTCGTTTGGAAACGTTCAATATTTGTTTTCAGCTAGCAAAATCAATAACAACTTTTGACTTTTCGGCTAACTTGCATCAAGCCGTGGTCACGGGAAGAGTCAGCCGAAACATTGGGTTAAAACGGTATACCTCAATTACCCGTTGTCTATAATAATTAATTAGAGTGTATACGAATCGTGAAACCTTAAAAACACCTTACTTTAAAATTGTAGGTCTCGATTTAAACCCAAACTCAATGCCACCACAAACCAAAAACCACCTGTAGCTAGCTTTTCAGCTAATTGTGTAGAAAGATTATTAATAAATTATAGTCTTTACACCGTACGCTATTATAGTTACAGATTGCTGTTTTGGAAGTATGAACTTTAAAATGTTATACCGCACGGTCACAAAAACGACATTAGGAATGTCATGCGATAGTTCTTGAATGTATTTTCCTTTATTTGAATAAAGGCGACGGTTTATTTTACAATGTTCTGAAAGAGCGTATATTCTTCCGTTTTATCTGTCAGATAAGCTCACCAGAACTTATTGATCCAATTTAAGTACAGTCGTGAAAAGGGGCGGGCCTCTAGTGAATAAATAAAGTCTTTGTAGCCTATAAAGTTATCCATTATTCACATAGCTGATCATGTGCTCAAAATAATGACCTCTATGTTATGTACAGTACTAAGTATAACATAAAATGCGAGGGAAATATATTATTGCATGTTGTATAAACATTATATTTATGACTCTAATAGGTGGTAAAGTGTTTATGACGTATCTCAGAGATACAAATTGCCAATAAAATACAATGACGTAATTAAATAAAATAGGAATATTCTTTTTATTATTATTATTATTATTAATAATATCTTTATTTCAGACAAAAAGTCCATAGAATTTAAGTACTAGAAAAGTTGTAAGTAGTCATTGTCACATCCATAATAATGCTACGACGTTCGCTTTATAATTTCATTTATAAAGCGTTGAAAGGTTATGCTGTCAGGCCAGGACTTGTTGTCCAGAAATAGCTGCAGTTTTGACTTCGGAACATACAGTTTAAAGGAGTTGTACCCCTTTCCCTGTTAATTCTATAAATATTTACATCCTCTTGAGTTATCTTTAATGCAAGCAATAAGATCTCTCTCGCTGGTATTGTTATTTTAATTTATTTATTTAAATCTGCATTAAAGGCGTCCCGCATTATATTGGCAAGATTATTTCCCACTATTGAGGCACTTTTCATATTATCAATTTGAACTTGCTGCGGCATAATCATTCTTATGGTTTTTTATCTCTGATTGTAGCACTATAATATCCTTCAATAGTTTCGTGGCATCATTTATCTTCTGATTATTGAGGGACTCGTGGATACAACACTATAAATGTGTTGAAAGGTTATTGGGAAAAGTAGTAAAATAATAAGAAAATAGCTTTATTGTAATATATAATAAGCCTATATTACGCTTTATTATATAATAATATTACAATAGTAACGTTATTTTTGTCATTTTCAACGCGTTATTTTTAAACAAATGCGTGTATGACCTACAGGTGTATTTAGCGAATGGTATTAACCGAACTCAACGACCCAAGAAATGAATCCCAAATCTGAAAAAATTTTGAGTTGTATTCTATATACCAAATAGCGTATTATCTAGCGTATAGCGTATACTTCAATAGTAATACATGTACTGTGATCAGTTTTCAGAACATTCAAGTGAACAGTTTTCAGTCATGTGCTATGCAAAAAAACTAAACTGTTCACTTCAATGGGATCGAAATTGCCAGGCGTTGAGGTACAAAGCGCGCTATAGGCGGGAAGCAAAATTGGATGCAGCGTCTATTTTCTATCCTGATGTGAGATATTTCCGGGTGAATCAGTTTGTACGATTTAATCGGAAAAACGTATTGCGTTATATTTGGTGTGAGAACATTTAGCTTGCAATTGAAAGATTGTTTTTTTTGTATTTTTTTTTATTTTGTTCTTATTATTGTGGGTATAGGTATTGAACAAAATTTTATATAGACAGCCTATCCAAGCTGGTGTATAGTAACGTTTGACCTGTAGTTTTATTATGATAACAATACAAATACTAATATACTTTTTACATGTCTTAAAGTTTGAAGCATATACAAACAATAATATTTGTTGAAATTAAATATAAAAAGTACAACAAATTGCTATTTATTGAGCGGGTGCCGTGACACAACGTAATCAAGCAGTCTTAATTATGATGTAGAAGAGGGATAGTGCTTAACTGGTATATAGTACCATCTCTTTTATAACCTAGATACTTAAACACTTATAGTACGACACCGGTCACAAAAATCTTTATATAGCCGAGACTAGAACCGCTAAAACCTATTAAATATTAACTCGAGGCGCTCCAGTGACCGCGCTATTTCGATGACATAAAAGGGTTACAAAACAAACAGCTTTAACTTATACTTGTTTAGTTATTTTAATATACTTTCTTACTTCATTTTCGGAGATAAACAGATTGTTATAAACAATTCGGATTCTTTACCCTCAAGTTTTTCACAATGTACTGCGTGTGTGAACCTTGGGATCGAACTCAGTTCTTTTAAATTCACACTACACTGGTCATAAGACAAAGCAGACACAGCTTAACGAATAACTTAAACGTTAACTTAGACAGATTCGATTTGAGCAAGGACCAGACATAAACGCAAACGATTAATTCAAAATTCAACTGCTGAATTTGTAGACTAATACGCTGGCAGTCCATTTCATTGAACAGAAAGCACTACGACGGCATTTAATCGACAAGCCCCGTGTCGAACCAGTGCATTCCATTAAGTAATTATTTAGCGGTTCGTGGTGTCGTCTTTGACCGGTGCTTTCAGATTGAATTCAATTTAAATGTCGATTGATAGTGATGTTAAACGGGCAATTTCGTACCGGAATTTCAACGATATTAAGGACATTTATCATGCGATTGCTGAGGGACTCATAGATACAACACTATAAATGTATTGTTAATATGTATGTGCTGTTTTATGTGTATGTGTCTACAATAAACAATTAATGTAAACGTAATATATCTATTAAGTTAATTTTAATATGATAATGTTAATAAATCAGTCAAACCAAAATGCGTTTTTAATTGGTTTTTGCTGTTTTATTCAGTTATTTTTTTTAGTAATAACCTCAAAAGGAATAATTAGTATTAGTACTATCGTATTATATATTGGTATATCATACATATAATATATATTATTTTACTATGTATAGTAATAATATTATTTACCTATAATCCTATACTTTGTAGAGAACTTCGAAGTCATTCTGACTTATTTTTATTTTAGTTATATATGTATATTATGATTTATTGACAACAACAGGTTAACTTATTGTTTATGTCCTGGCAGTTGTATCGATTCATTTTTTTATATTTAAACTTAATTATAATGTCTGGATATATTTATTTATTATTTACATGTTATCGTTGAAACCCATCTAAAATGAAACATTAAGAGCAAGTAAAATTATTTGCGGAAAAGAACATCAATCCTGTTTGTCGTGCAATAAAAAGCCCAATGGGATTGTGAACTGAAAAATGTCGCTTAGCTCGTTCACTTGATATCTATTGAAGCTCGGAATAATGCATGCTCGGAAAAAAATCAAACTTTCAAAAATGTGCGTAAATTAAATTAATTTTTATTTGTGTTATTTTTTTGTAAATAAATTATTAATTGGCGACAACCCACCCGCACACAATATGGTGTATTATGTATGTATTGTGTACTGTTTATTTTTAAAATGGCAACTACATAAATATAACCTTTTTTTTCTCGTAAAACTAAAGAGAGATAAATTAAAATATTGATTAGTATTTAAATTATTTGAAATATTGTAAACAGTTAATGTGTAAGATTAAAGTGGCAGATACCATCGAAGTAGTGCTTGTTCACATTTGTGCCATTTATTACTTGGGAATGGGGTCGAGTTCTGGCAACGAACATTAAAAAAAAGATGGTTCGAGTGCGTCACTCATACTTAGTGCTGTTTGGCGCGCTGGAGGCGCCTTGGATCTGGCACCGAGCCAAACTTCCATGAGCTTTTGTCACATCGGTACGCAACTGTTGCTCAACTTAAGCTACTACATGTGCCGCAACTGAAACGAGCTTCCGAACTTCATCCGATGCTTTACAATTACTCAAAAAGGCAACTATAAACAAATACTTACTAAGTTATAAAACCAAAGAGTTCAAAATAAAAGGCAAATAAAGATAAAAATCGCACGCTTAGCTAATATGGAATTCGCAAAACATAAAACATTCGCAAAAGCAATGGGAGCAAGTTCGTAAACTATGAACTAGTAATATGAATCTCCGAATATCATGTGGAGTTGTTGACCGTCGGCGCGCGGCGTCGCGTGCTGTCATCGCGCGGGACCTTGGCACTAATGCGAGCGAGCCGGCCCTTGACATCCACGAGCGCGAGCAGCGCCGGCTCCTGCGGGCAGGACTTACCGTTATAGAGGAGCGTGGGCTCGGGGTCCCTGGGCGATGGGCCCGGCGCGGTGGCGGCAGGCGCGGGGCTGCGGCCGCGCCCCTCGCCAACCACGTCGATCTCCTCATCGGACTCCTCGGCCAGCTCCGCCGCCGGGGCCACCTTCCACTTCTTGGCCATGAGGCAGCGCGGCATGACGGCGCCTGCATCGGCCTCAGCGCGGCCGCATCAGCGAGAGACAGACGAACAGAGAAAAAGAGAGAAAAGAGAAAGAGCGGCGCCCCGGGCGAGCGGCTTAGCGGGCGATCGCGCGCGTCCTCTTGCGGTTGTGGGGACTTGGTGTGAGGGTCGTGCTTTATATAGGTGGCGGGGTGTTGCGCGCGCCGCCGCTTCGATCGGTATGGGCGAAGGGGTGGCCGCACAACGCCGCACAAACTTTACCCGCCGCGCCAACTTGGAGCGACACTTGACGGAGCGAGCACCGAACTCTACACATGATCAACCAGTGGACCCGAAACCACCCCGTGCACACGCGACCCGATACAAATATCCAGATCCAGATAAGCTTATAGCCCAGTGTATAGAATATCTTACAACTCGGGATAGTTGTGCAAAGAAAATTATAATAAAACATTTAATATTATTTATTAGCTAAAGTAAAAAATAATAATAAATGAATTCACGTGTTTAATTGTATTGTAAATATTATTTATAACTTCTTATTTATTTTAATGTTCACAAAACACACACATTCTACATTCACAGTCTACATCGGTACTATTCTGTCCCGTACGGGTAAGTATAAAAGCGTGAACGTATTTCTTTTTAAACTTTAAAAAATAAATGTACTTGTAAGGTTTTAAAAGATAAATGCTGACGGGATTTTTTTTAAATTTATATTTTATCGTTAATCCGTTGAGAACAAGGTCAAGTTATTAAACGAGCGGGGTATTGTTTCTTAAAAGGTAGCCCGTTAAGATGAATGCCGCGGCCGGCAGCCTCTCCTCCTCAGGTCTCCCTAGAGACGGGGAAAAGACACCCCTAACACAGTTAGGATTTCCATCGACACAACAAACCGGTTGAGAATAAATCCTCTTTTCAAACGGGTGAGGGATGATCTTGCACTCTATTATTTATTTATTTATTTTTATTTAATTTATTGACACACCAACGACTTATTCACTAATCATTACATTAAATATATTCTATTACGACAATTTTGCGGTGAATTCGTCACTTATAGGTGTGCACAGCACTTGTATAATATCAATAATAACAAAATTTACATTGCAGATAAAATGTCAAGTAGTTAAATTAAAAAACAGTATGATTCAAAAGTTTATGAAGTCTTCTAAACAATCTATTTATTCAGTATTTTTTTACGAATATTTGTGGTCATATGGTCTATCTTTAAATAAGTTATTAAAAGCCAGGGTAAAACGTTTCTTAAATTTCAAAGAATAATTTTAATATTAATTTCTGATAAGTTGATTAAAATTATAAAAGTTTTGTTCAATTAGCAAAGAGTCACGCGTGTTTCTCAAAGGATAAAGAAGAGATGCATTTATGTGCATTTAAAGACCGTTCATCGGTATGTGTTTAAGTTACATATAAAGTCGAGCCTATTGTTGTAAAAACATAAGAAAATCCAGCAATATTGCCGGAGCTGGTAATCAAAGATATGATTTCAAGGTCTGCTACCATGTATGCGACAATTTCAATTTCACAATTTTAATCCTATATTACCTAACCAGAAACCTCACTCTCTTCATACTATTATAACAGAAGTGTATCTACTAATATACTGCGGTATGTTTTAAGTCCTATGTGATAGAAACCTTTTTTGCCACTAACTAGGCAAAAATCCAAACTCCGAGCTACCAAGTTAGGTGCTAAAACAAACATTTCTCGTAAAGTGTTCTCAGTTTGAAACTACGGAACTTTAATAGTACTATAAATAACTCAAGAGGCAAATCCTTTAAAACTTCAACTGACCAGTTTGAAACTATAATCTGCTAGTAGCTGTATCTATTATATAAAAGTTAATTTTCACGGTTCGCTCTAGTAAAAGTGAGCATCAATGTCATTCATTTGAACTGATTGCGGCATTTCATTCATAAGACCGATTTCGTTCAATGTCGGTCGATTTTAAGAGAAGTTGCACTTTGACCTTGAACGTTGTGCTTAGATTTACGATAGTGCGAGTGTTGCCAGACTATGTTTGACGTTTATGTTAAGAGGCTGACACTATTTCCCAGGCAAACCTATTAATGGAATACCAATTTAACATAGACAATACTATCATATACAGTAGAACAGTAATTATAGTACTATAGCAAGGGTGGTAAAGATATTGGAACAAATGGATATTAATGAACAATTCAGGATGATATAATCACCCATTATTTAAAACCTACTTCTGCCCGCAGCGCCCGCAAACCTCCTACATGGATAAAAAGTAACCTGTGTATTATTTAAAAAAAAAAATCGGTGGCGAAACTAAGGCTTGCTAGCCAAGATATATCAGTTTAACTTAAAATATTGGTTCTAAGCCTATATTTTAAGGTAAAAACTACATTCATTTTTATGTAGCATTTTTTGCGAAATGCGTTACAAACTGTTGTTTTAAAAAATACCTCCTATATTGGTTTGATATCGTCAATCTCATCGGCCTGTTACAATTTTATAATTAATATTAGTTACAAAACGTTAATGTTAAGAAGAAGCCCAAAGGTCGAATATCAAGGTCAAACGTCATTTTTCGGATTGCGAGAGTCAATCACAAGACATGGGTATTTTAATACTTAAGTTATTCGTCGACGGGGAAAACTAAATTTTGTTTCACATTACAAAATGTACATAGGAAAATGAAATATCTCGAAAAGGAAATGAAAATCTTTCGTAGTGTTCGGATGTTCCGACCTTGAACACCATAATTATTTGTTGGTTCATCACAAAACAACAAGAGAGTATTGTTTTTTGTTTTTAACAGAACCTTATCAAATGACTTTAATTATTTTAATCTAATTTATTTAACCTGTTCCAGATAATTAAACAAAAACAAAATTAAAATGCTTAATTCTGTTTAGAATATATTACTGAGTTTATTAATGTAGCCTAAAAAACTACCAAACTTAAAAACAACAACTAAAATATGTTTTCGATTCTAACCTTTTACAAACTATTGAACTTCAAAGTAGTAAATATAGGATGAACTCGCTACTAAAGTACACTCACCTCAACTATTCCTTGTGATTGTTTGAAATTGGGACCCTCGTAACTATAATATTTTAAAATTAACAAATAAATTAATACATCTCGTTTCGAGCAACGACGCTTGTGTTACGGATACTAGTTGCTTGATATACTACATATATATTTTTTTTTTGTTGTAAATATAAACATATTATATATAGATACATCCAGGACTCGGATACAAATGTTTATGCTCATCATTCAAGCATTTGAACCCGGCCGACCCATAGCACAGAAGGCAGTGTTAACTACCGCTGGACTAATTGGGTCGCTAATAATGCTTCATTAATTATATAACCTAACAATGTTCATTTCCAGAATTTGCTCTATTTTGATGTATACTTTAAGTATTATACAAAAGTAAGTTGACTTATACACACACGTAAACTCTAGTTATAATTTTAGTTAATACGTGAGCTTGTTTACAGGGCAACGATCTAAGTTCATTGAAATAATCTTTATTGAAATGATATGACATTAGAAGGGAGAAGAGATCGGTCGTACCTACTGTTCGTTATTTATCTGAGTGATTGATCTGTTAGTTATTTAGTGAGGTAGGTAAGATAAACAGTCAGTCCATTTTTTTTTTTAAAGAATATAGAAATAGCTTATGTGCCATGTGTGCAAAAATGGGAAATTTTATCAACATAACTTCATACAGTTTTACCTTTTTTGTGTTTTAAAGGTATGAAGTCAGTGCCGATGCCTGGTTTTAACCACCCCTTTCAAGGTCACTCGCGGCAAGTGTACTTGCTATTACGCTTGGCTGGTGCCAAGCCACTCATACCTTGAAAACTAAAAAATAAATATGAAGTTACAAGTTATTTATTTATAGTTATATATTTTATAACTGTATGAAGTTATATTTTGCTTTTTAGTTTTTGAAGTTGGTTTTTTTAAACGTAGTTTTTAATTTTATTTTTTACTTTTTAGTGTCTGTAAATATACATAAAAAAACTAAACACATCCAAATTGAGAACCTCATCCTCTTTGAAGTCGATTAAAAATACGGAAACGTATATTTATCGTCAATCACAACAAAGTTTTAAAAAGGTCGCAAAACTAGAATATTATTTTTTTCTGGACTTCACAGTTCTGGACAAAAGCTAGGCAAAGCGGATTATTTTTTTATGACTTCAATATTATCATCACAGATTCAAAACTTATTTAATTAAATCTCGATAGTAGCTGAACTTAAAAGTGATTTTTCTATTGGCTCAGTTACAAAGGTCAATTCAGAGCATTATCGAATCGGAACTTACCAATCAGGAATTAAAGATGGTTTGAATAATCTTTGCTTTTTAATAAAATGTCACTATGAACTAACTTAGGGTTACCTTTCAAAAGGTAATATTACGGCATTCTAGGAAATATTACAGAATTATTTGTTGCAGTCCCGGACTGAAGTGATGACAGCTGTCAAAAATGTAATCAAAACTTATATTTTGTTCGAAATAATTCCCTAAAACCTTCGAACAATGCTACCATACGATATGACTTTTATTACTATGAAAGACTAATTTGTAGTAAAATACACATTTAATAATAATTAAATATTTTTTTATTGTGAACATTTGTATATTCAGTCAAAATAATAAAAGCTTTCATAATTAATAGAATATTTTTTTTAGTATTCATTCATGGCATAAACTGTAATTGTGACTACATTACACATACATACACTACTTTTGATTCACACGCGGCACAAAATAATTCAAGGGCCCACAGGTAGTTGTTCGGGAATTTGAGTTTGTAAACACATCCACAATATAAAAGTCTTGTGTGGGAAAAATGGAATAAATTAATATGAATCTTAGTTATATAAAGTGTATGTTTGTTCGACAATCAATTAAAGACAAATTTGTGTGAGCATAGACGTTTTTCCTGATTCATGCATATTTATATGTATGTTTTTACCAACAATATATATCCAGCATGTCCATGTAGTATGCGTAACACAAGCTTAGCTCGGAACTAGGTGGCGCTGTATCATAATGTCCAGATAAATTAAATAATATAAATAAAGTAACACATTTGAACCTTATAAACAAATAGCAATCAATATATCGTTTATACCGTGTGAGTTGTATGGTCGCGTATCGCGATGCATTGTCGATTGATCGATAATAAGCTGTTTTTACTACAAGTTTATGTTACGGATACGAACAAAGTAGAAGTAGTGTGCCTTGTTAGTCTTGTGGTCATAAATAGCGACTGCTGAGTAAGAAGCCTTTGGTCCGATTCCCAGGTCGAACAAAGTGTGAGTAAGATTTTTTCTGAAATTTTCAGTAGCGGCACGGAGTTTCGATTCGTGATGCAGTTGATGGCAATAGGGTCGCCCTATTATTATTGGTATGGTGGGTGTACATTAGTACACATCTACTTAACCCTTCTGGATCGACAGGCGTGATGGTATCTATGTCAAAACAACGTAGGCCATATATTACACGTGTTGCACTTATCAGTGAATATCATTAGAAATGCAATTTCTTTAATCATGCATGTAATTAAAAATAAAACTCTACATTGGTAACTACTATATTTACTATCGTTATAACTACATATGGGCCCGGTTTTGTGCAGTGATCGAGCGGGTTCGATCCCCGCACAGTATAGAAGATATATTTTGTTGAATAAAGTCTGCGGCATAGATACGGCAAACTTTTAGCTCCATTGAATAAAATAAAATCAAAATTCGCCACTTCACAGTTCATTTTAAATATGAACCAATAAAAACCAACACCAATAAAAACTACTATCAAAATAGAACGGCTTTTAATTCTAATTATTTCAATACTGCACTGACCAGAATAAATATAAACCTTTTTTATTTTATTTTATTAATACGTAGGTAGATATTTGTTCTATCAATTATTATTTTATTCAGTTCGTGTGAAATTCAGTGTTCGTTGGATTATTTGATACAAATATCTTGAAAATGTGCTTTGGAAATAACATAATACCCGCATGAACGATACAAAAACCTCTTACGTAAGATTCTGGTGAATTAATTTAGTTAACAGAGGAACAAATTATGTGCCTACCTATTAATATTGGTAGATAATAATATCGAAAGAGAGCAGTTTTAAAAAATATACAATCCAATCACTGCACAAATCGCGTAGTCATATTATTAGAGTGATTGATTTAGGTATCTGATCATAGGGATTTGTTATAAGGTACAGAGATTGTACATGATGTTCAGCATCAACCCGTTACTCTCCCACTGCTGGGCACGGGCTTCACATGCCATCGAGAAAATTTCTCAAGCATGCAGGTTTCCTCTCGATGTTGTCCTTCACCATTTGAGCATGTGATAAATAGACACAAAACTTCCGAAAAGTCAGTGGTATGCGGCCGGTGGTCAAACCATGTACAATCTCTGTCTAACTCTTTGAGCACATAGCATTTAATCCCTAGAAAATATTTCAAAGTTTCCCCTTTCCGTAAATTAAAATCTCCTCAATAAGCTCTAATTGAGAGTTCGAATCATGCTTGCAACAAAGCATTTTTCACAACAGCAGGTAATTAAACATTTCACAGCTTTAATTAAATTCTTATTCATTTTTATTTCAGCGACGTCAAAGCGATACTACGATATTACAAAACAAGAAGCGTTTTACTTACAGTAAAAACATAATCAAGTTAATTTACTTTGTAGTGAAGTATTTCTGGTTGATTTTTCTTTAGACCACACACTTTTTCTGCAGGTTACTTGACTATCGAGTTCCTATTATCCAGATATCGAGTAAATGCAGTTGAACTCTATGCAATTTACGTAATCGGATTAACTCGCGAGTAACTTATAGACACTAACTCGAATGTCAGCTTCGTCTTAGTGTCGATTTCGATACAGTAAGAATTTGATTACTGATATCGAAGCGGACTGGACGAGAACACGAGATAATCGAGTTCGTATTTTAAGTAATGGGAAAATAAAGATACTATTCAAATCTTCGATACAAACTGTTATCGCAATATAAATACCTAGATCCTTAAGGATATAAAGAAGGAAGAAAGAAAAGAAGAAAAGCTATTATATATTATATAACGTGAAAGTCCCTCGAATTAGGTTTTTGGTTTAATATGATAAATATTGTTATAAACAATTCCTTAAAAAACATTAATTAGTGAATATTTGTTCTTCAATACCATAGGTACATACAGCGCATCATAAGTACCTACCTATGTTTGGCAGAAATTGTAGATACTGCAAATAATATTACTCAACCCTAACGGCCTTGACCAGTATCTAGGGCACAGAATTTACTTAAGCGTCTTCCAACCAACTAGTTAATTATCGCTATGTATTTTGGTTCAATAAATGTATGCTGCTGTCTAATAATAATCTAATAATACAAATTTATATATAATAACTAGCTGACCCAGCAAACGTTGTTTTGCCACATTATAGGGGTTGGTGGACTACCTTTACCCTAACTTTTAGGGGGATGAAAAATAGATGTTGGCCGATTCTCATAGATACCGGATAAGCACAAAAAAAATCATCAAAATCGGTCAAGCCGTTTCGGAGGAGTATGGCAACGAAAACTGTGACACGAGAATTTTATATATTAGATATATCCAAATACTTTTCTTAATTTTCATTTAAATTTATGCAGAAAGTACGTAGTGTGAGTGAGGTTGCCAGAGCTGGTTTGAGGAGTGACTATTCTGAGAGCCTAGGAAGCAAACCCTCTGGTGTTGCAAACGTATGTACAAGCTGTTAGCTGCGCAAATTAAATAAAAAACTACTTCAGGCGTACATCGACAATTTCAACCATTTTGAATGTGATTGCAATCCAGATTGGACGTCTCATTTGTTTAATATCTGCCTGATTATTGGATGCGTTGCTTGCATATGATAATTGGCAGGAGTATGTACATACTTAGGATTTAATGAAATTGACAAAGATTTTGTGACGTCATTTAAAATAATGATAAAACATTAATGGGTAATATAATAATATTATAAATCTTTTATTTTCAGGCTACTGTAGCCCATAGATATATACCATACAAACTACCATATATAAAAAATACAATTGTGTTAGCAAATAAAAAACTTAGGCCTAAGTTAGTAAAACTTCACTGCATTCGTGCGTTCGTGTTGCACTTGTTCGCAGAAGCGATGGAACACACGTTTTGCGACCAAAAGCCCTCTTCTAAGACGAGGTGCAGCAAACAGGTTGGTAATCGCACCACAAACGCCTTGAAGTCGACGTTGCGGCGCGACTCCAACAGCTGCTGTTATTATCACGGAGCTCTTGTAGAGTTCTTATTGCAATTTCATTTCACATCTATCACATTAAGACCATGGTGTTTACACTGTATATTTGTTCGGTTATTATTTTTATGAATTCTAATGCAACCACATTGAGAATCTGGTAGATACTATTTTAGGTCTCTAAAAATATACTATATAACATCTATCAAATCCGGGAACCATACTTAACATCTGCGCTTTAGATGAGGTAGCCAGCAATTTAAACAATTCTGAAAAAAAAAACTGACTTCAAACGTCCCAACTGGAACAAATAGAAATGGGAACGTACCAGTATAAAAGAAGAATACGCCCTTATTTATTTAGTTAAATTGTTTCTTCAGATTGGAGATTCCATGTGTTGCAAGTTCGAACTCTTTTTTATTTTTATAAAATGATGATTTAATGAGTGGAATTATTGTGATCATCACAATAATTCCACTCATTAACTACACACATTTTGCCTGCGATTTCGTTTGCGAAAAATTTGTAATTTTATCCCCACCCCCCTTTAACCCCCTTTAATGGATGATTTTCGTGATGAAAATCTATATCCTATGTCCTTCCCCGGGACTCAAACTATCTCTATACCAAATTTCATCTAAATCGGTTCAGCGGTTATAGCGTGAAGGGGTAACAGACAGACAGACACACTTTCGCATTTATAATATTATAGTGTGGATATGGATTGAAATAAATTTACTTTTGATGGATTGTCACCGTTTATCCAATTTCCATGACTGGTTGATAGAAAAAATAAACATTCCTTACAGGCTTCTAATACGGACAATCATAACTCTTACGTTTTTCCTCCTTTTGGTGAATTTGATTGTTAAATAAAAATTGTCTCGTCAAGGTCTCTTGTGATCAGGTCATGCTTATCATAAAAATGCTTTGTTATCAGAACTGAACCAGCATTTCAAATTTCAAGTCCGTAGGATAATGGGAAAACGTTCTGATTCACGTCGCAGATTTGACACAAACAAACTAAATAAAAGCTAGTAAAAATATTTTGCTTCGTAGGTACATCAAACAAAACAAAGTGATTGACGGCCGCCCCGAGCGGTTGGCACGCGGCGAGCAATATTCAACATATGAACGTCACTCAGTTTTTTGTCAACATTTAGACTATGTGGAAATGGCGAACTCTTTAATAAATATTGCACCGGCTATTCGTCCGTCATTTTATTCTATAAAACGGGTAGTAGAGCTGTTGAAATCTACAGTTGGATTTAATTCAAATAAAAATTTGAGTTTGTACGTTTGCTGAGTTTGTTAGGGGGAAAACTACTAAGCATTTTTTTACATTAAGTTTCATCATCAACGTCAACCCATTATTGTCCCACTGCTGGGCACGTGTCTCGTCTCTGGGCTCGTGTATAGTCTAATACGTTAGCCTACTGCGGGTTGGCAGACTTCATTCACCATCGAGAAAATCTCTCAAGAATGCAAGCTTCCTCACGATGTTTTCGTTTACCGTTTTAACATGATAAATACGCACAAAACTTCCGACAAGTCGGCGAAGCGTGCCTTGGGTTTGAACCTGAGACCTTCGTAATCTCAGTCGACTGGTCACACCATTAGGCTACCACAGATCACACCACTATGTTCAGCCTCATAAGAAAATAAGCGTTGACAGCTGATGTTTTACGTCAAGTCTTACTTGCTTGATAGGCTAGAGCGGCTAAAAGTAGTGCGCTAAAATTATTCAGTAGCCTGGAAAATATAATTGGCAAATCAGAACTCTTGGTATTACTAGATTGTAATCTGTAATGAAATACTTCAGAATAAGTTATAGTACTAACTAAAACTGTCTCTCTTACCAACTCTTCTTACCGACAAATACTTCAGGTTTCCCACAATTAATGAGAATTTTTCAAATAAACTTGCACATGAATATTGCACATGAGACAATAATAATTGGTTTATGTAGTTTATACGGTATTATGGTCGATTTACTTAAGCAAATAAGCTGCCCTATTGGGGAAGTACTTCCGCACACATCTAGCGTCCATCTATTGCTAGCGTCCATCATCATCACCACATCAACCGTTAGACGTCCACTGCTGGACATAGTTCTCCCCCAAGGATCGCCACGACGACCGGTCATGCGCCGCCCGCATCCAGCGGATTCCAACGACCTTCACCAGGTCGTCAGTCCACCTTGCCGGGTGCCTGCCGACGCTGCGTCTTCCAGTACGTGGTCGCCACTCGAGAACCTTTAAGCCCCATCGACCGTTCTTCGAGTTATGTGCCCTACCCACTGCCACTTGAGTTTGGCTATTCTTCGGGCTATGTCAGTGACCCGGGTTCTTCTACGGATCTCCTCATTTCTGATTCGATCACGTCGTGAAACTCCTAACATAGCCCTCTCCATCGCTCTCTGAGTGACAGTGAGCTTCCTTATAAGGTCCATTGTAAGCGGCCACGTTTCGGTGCCATAAGTCATCACTGGCAACACACACTGGTCAAAGACTTTCAAAAGACAAAGACGAAAGTCTTGAGACACTGCACTATTTGGGACGAAAAGATTTGATGTATCTTCCCGAACGCTGCCCAGCCGAGTTGGATTCGACGATTGACCTCTTTTTTTAGGTTGGACTTACCTAACCGGACATTTGGTCCCAGGTAAACGTAATCGTCGACAACTTCGAGAACAGAGCTTCCGACCATCACCGGAGTCGGTGCAACGTGGACAATTAACTAACTATCGTCCATAGGCTACGGTAACTGAGATCAGCTTACGGCCTATTAGATGGGCCGTAAGCTTGTTTGTCACCCTAGTGGGTAGTGTGGTATACAACAAATTGCTATAATGCCCAGGGTGTGAGGGATGATCAGTTCATATAATATCCCCCGATCTCTTACCTCACGTATCGTGGCTGTGTACACAGAACTATGTATATAGATTGTAGATATTTATAATTTTGACCGTGTTGGTTCGTGAAATGGCACTTGATTAATACAATTAAATCATTAGTCTTGATGCCTCTGTGCGATGTATTTAGTTTATTATTCTGATTATGCATAGCTCAATATCAGTTTACAGCAATCTGTAGAAATCAGCTTAGTAGACAATTGTATTTTTGTAAATAATGCTTATACATAATCAGGCTAAAAATTTCCATAATTATATCAATATGTTTGTAAAATATGTTTGTTTATTAAGATAATTAAGTTACAAACGAAATGCCATAAGGACACAATTCCAAAAAACTTTTTAAATATGTTCTTCAAAATCAACCTTCTCAAATGTCTACGACAATATGTGCCCCCTGGTTATTGCAAAAACTTTTCAACATTGCGTAGTACTTAGCTACGCGATCTGCTACGCGACGAGCCACATGATTGCTACGTGGGTTACGTAATTACCTACGGTAAAGTTCGCTCACCTTTGTACAGTTTCAATAACTAGTTGAAGATAGTTTTAAGTTCCTATATAATGAGAAAAGTTTATTCATCTGTGATGTTTTGAGCCAACTTGTGATCTAAGAACGTACTCATCATATTTTGACAGAATATAATTGGGGGACAAAGATGTTACTTCGCTCAAACTGATTTAATTTAAGTTTTTGTAATAGTATTGGAGCCTAAAAGTTACCTGTCATTTGAGCATGCTATTTAGAATTACTATTATTACTGAGTCTAAAGTACTCAAGTTAATTTAAGAGCCAGTTATTTCTGGGTTCTAAGTTAGCGGAAAAAAACTCATTATATCATTAAAAAATATTCATAAAGAATCAGTAGTTATTGCCATACCTCCAATCCATCAACCTAAAGTAGTAGGCTTTGGTGACGAAAAATTTGAATGGGAATGTTTGAGGGTCCTCTAAATAGGTGATATGAAATAAAAACAACACTTCAGAGAACTACAAGTTTATTTATAGAATTACACGCTAAACTTTAACCTACGGCTATAAGCAGAAATATTTATTGCTGCCATTACAGTATTGTACAATTTTCTGGACTTATGTAATAAGGTAACTTATGAGGAATGAGACCTCTTTGTCACTGTTTTAAACATCATGCAACAGATTTATTTTTTATTTCCCTGTCGGGCATTTACTGCAATTTACACCTAACAACTTTAACATAAAGATTAAAATTGAAACAAAATTCGAATGTATTAGGCACATACAAGTTCACTTACATAAAATGCAACAACTATACCCGTACGAGAACACATTGAAGGTAAACAATATTGCATGTATGTTTATATTATAACATATGTTAAGTAATATCAGTAACAATTTCCAGTCACCCTCAGACCTCAAGACATTTAACAGGAATACAAAGGTAAATATAAATAAATCAAATTGCGATATTTACGATATTAGTTGGTATTATTTTAAAAATGCGTGTGAGGGATGGCGCTATTTAAATATATAGTGCCATCCCGCTTTTATAACCTAAGAAATATCCCGGTATCACGTAAGCCCTGTTCATATCATAAATTAGAAAGAGTAAAAGCGATTAATAATACACTTTAAATATAAACTTAGCGTAAAGTAAGTACATAATGGACATTGAGTTTCAAGTGCGCGTTTTTTTGAACTACCGAAGCGTTCTTTACGTTGCATATTGGGGCTCTGATTGGTCAAACAGTTCGGAACCGTTCGGCATATTGCGTTCCGCTCTCCGATTGGCCAAAGACACAATGCAATAAAAGAGATGAAAGCACGTTTCAACCGGGAAAAGAAACTCGCACTTGATACTCAGATTCGATGATAATTTTACAATATTTCGTAAATAAGATCAACATTGGCAAAGATAGGTCAAGAAAAATAAATGAATCTCTGTTATGATTAATATGTTTTGTGTAAAAATGTATGTTAGTAAATAGCTTTGAACGGCAAGTTATTACAAATTTCAAATATTACTGAAATCTTATAATTTATTTCTACTGCGTGTTTTTTTATCTCGTCTCTATAGAGGTTTACACTTTTAAATTTATTTAAAATTTACTTCATGTAAAACAGTCGTTGTAATCTAAATTCGCCTTAATGTTGCGGTTTTAGGGTATATTTTATACCTGAATACAATATTTTAGAATCAAATGTATAAATATACTAATTCGTTTTTCGTTGTATTTTAAATAAATACTTGTGGGATATTCTTTTTATAAATATTCATGATAAATATTATCTTTTATAGATATGATTGCATATTATAATGTCATTAATTTTAAATCTGTATGATACTAATTTTTTATATTATTTGGGTGCCAGTTTTATTAAAAGCGTTTTGAAGATAGAAAACTATCTGTATTAATGTAATTAGGTATAATTTTAAATCAGCTTTTACATATTACATTACGTTTTTAGTAGCTATTTACTTTATTTGAACGTTATAAAAGTGGAGAAGATTATAAAAGTTATATTATTTATTGAAAACACATAAAATTAATTATAACTGATGAGACTTATGTATAGTTCATGGAAGCTGACTTAACGACGAGGCCGGAAGAATTCGTACTATTTATTATATAAGAGATAATATTATTATTTTATTTCTACTTCTTTTGAAATACTATGGTCTATTAGATACTGTAACATGGTAACAGGTCGTGGAAGAACAGATCATAAGCATATTTTTGACATCAATGTAATTTTTAGTTATGAGATTATTCCCTCTGATAAACTCTGTTGTCAAAATCTAATAAATAGCATAAAGAGTACAGCAAATTCTTTGGTAGGCGATTCAACATTTTTTTCCTTCGCCTTAATACCGACAATGATTCTTATGTATTAAAAATGAACCCATTTTTCAAAGTCTCATTAATACTTATTCTAAATGAAATCGGGTACAATAAATACCGTATAATAGCTTGATTGAAGTTATCTATCGAGTTCACTACAGTTCTATGCTGCTAAGTGATTGTAAAATAGGCCTGTGTATAGATGTATATGTATATATATATATATATATATGAATGTACATAGCGAGGAATCCATTTCAATATAATCGGCTTTCAAGAATGTGTCCTATCAGATATTTTATTGATAGCACGCAGCGAGGCTTCATATTTTTGTACCTGCAGGCTTTGTATTGCAAACAAAGATTTATTACGGCCGTTGAGCATCAGAAAGGCTGAGAAACAGAAATTGGAGCATTCTACATAAAGGTATTTTGTTTATTTAAAATTTATTTATTCGTACATTTCTGATGACACTTTCTGGTCGATATTTTTTTGTTAAGACGACTTTATTTATACTGGTAGGCTAATAAATTACCGCGCTCCCGGCCTGATTGTATCTTTTAAGAAAATCTATACTCATATAATTTAATTATTGCTCTGTTCTATTATAATTCTATAATATTACTTTTAAATGATTTAATTGCTGCTCTTGTTTATAAAAATATTTAGGAGAATCGCCACCTTTTCCGCTGCTTTCAAGCTAGCTCAAATTCTCTTACAGGAAATGTGTAGTATATATTAGTTACAATATAGATTGTGAACGTAAATAATTAAGGAATAGATTTATTAGCAACGATTTAAATGATTAATTACAATTTAAATGTGTGTGTGGAATTGATAATGGCTTATATTGTCTTTACATATTACGTTAAACTCATTGGTACAAATTTACAAAATTCTAGCTTTAGATTAATTGGAAATCAAATAAAGTAAATACGAAATTTCAAACATTATTGTCACTGATGATATGTTTTTTGTTAATATTAAAAATCATAAATCGTATTTGAAAGTATTACATGACAATTCGACATATTAGCTTGTCAATGTACCGTGTAGAAAAGCTATAAATATACCTCGCATCAGTATTAATATTATTATTTGCATGATCTATTCACTACTGCAACACATTTTATGGTAATGCTACGTGACGAATTTTTATGAAGGAATGGCAGGCGATTTTCAACTTTATAGCTTTAGGGTTATTTGTAATATCAGTCTAGTTTGGCTTTAAGCTCACTGAAATCCTAAAATATTTATTTAAAACAGAGCACGTTTAATTTGGATGTCCTCGTAAGTTCTGCGTACTTGCTAAATGATTTTATCTATTGTTAGTGCGGTTACCATTTTCTTTTCTTTACTTTAAAATAAATCATATTAATAACATATTAATTAATTATAGCGAAATATATAAATATATATTATACACAACATTATTCGTAAATACTAATAGGTCTTTATATATTGTTAGTATATAATTAGAGTCGTATAGTTAATATTATGGTAAATATGTTTTTTTTATATATTATTATTTTTTCGCAATAACTGGATAAAAAGTTTATTGTAAAATTTTCCCTTACAAATTACTCTAAGAATTGTACGCGTCGTATTGCTTTCGGATTTTACATTTGTTAATGTTTTAAATTTAAGAAACCTTTTTTTTTAAATTAGGAATATATAGGTGTTATATTATAGTAACTTACTTCTACAATTATTATACGAACCTTAAAAGATAATACTAATATATCTACGACTGCAGTCGATACAAATTGAAGGTATTAGGAACCTTAGAAATAATTGAGTATTTAGTTATTTATTATTATAGCGTTTTAAATTGGTGTCCAAATATTCAATTATTCAATTAATGACAGAAAAATATACTAGACTAGAGTAGATTAAGATTTCTATGCTATGTACAGCAACTATCTTTTGTTCATTTTTCCTTTGTAACCTTCATGATGATTTGAGTCGACTGCAATTTTATTTAGGCCTTACAGTAGTCTTACTTGGCAGCGCCATATTAAAAACATTGCAATGGGTTCAATAACACAAATCTACTTGTAGCTTCGCCGGCTTGTAACATTTGTATAATAGCTCGCCGAGCTTCCCCGTAATTGACCAAATAAATCATACCTTAATTAATGACTAGATTACCTTAGGTATAAAATGGTTCACTGTTCTGTTTGGTGTTATCGATTGACAAACTGAAGCACAGTTTTTCCTCGTTCGTAGCAGTGTCGGCAACGTGCGAGCGACGTCACTGGTGTTGCAAACGTCTATAGGCTACGGAGACCGCTTACATCTAGCTGGGCCGACAACTTCTTTGTCACCATTGTAGTATAAAAACGAGTATCTAAACAGTAAAGAAAGAAAAGAATCTGTGCTTCAATTTGATTCTGTAATATATACCTAATTAGTACTGAATATTATGTTCACGATTGACATCATAATTCAGTAAGATAAAAAGAGGCAAACTGGATCGTACCAGATTTCGACGGCCAACACACCGTGCTGACTGCTATCGGCGGATACAGACGAGTGATTGGTAGATTCAGTGGGTTTCAGCCCTTTACACCCAATGGGCTAGCTGTATTTAACCTTACACATAATGAATGTACCATTCACCAACCACAGTATTGGTGTTATTGATGGTGAAAGTATTATATATATATATATATATTATTAGGTGGTGATGATTTCAATAAAGATTTGGCGTTATTAAAGATGGCTGTTCGGGGCTAATAGTCCCTACTAAGTGTTGAAAGAATAGTTTTGGAAGACATCACCTGACCCGTTGAGATCACATCAAATTTCAATATAATTAGTTACTTATAACCACATAACCTCACGCTCTTTCTATCAGTCTTATTCTGAATAGTTTCTACTGAAACTGCTGACGCTTAAGAAATTTAAGTTAATTCAGCCGTATAAAATTGTTTTAAAAATAAAGAACATAATTGTCATCTGACTAACAAACAAATATCAACTTTGTAGATAGGCCTTTAAGCCACAATTTACTGGCTTTCACAAAAAGTCACAAACTAAGGTTTACTTATCATATCACCAAGTTAGTAAATTATTTTGAAGTTCAGATTATTACTGAAAGAACGAGTGTAGTGTACCACTTAATGATATTTTTTTTTAATACAAATTGACAAAAATGACAGAAATTGACATAAGTGATTGAAGATTAGTGGTAACAATTATACATACATATCAAACGTTATAACGTGCAAGTACTACAGTTATGTGATATAAAAAGTGTCCATATACTAAGGGGTACTGTCACAGTCAATAAACCACAATTTTGTTTTCATAATATTGCATGCTAAGTGGTTTGCCTGCGACAGTACACAGCGCTACGAATAGAACCAATGGAATCTACCTTATACATATTATTGAGCAAACATAATAACTTTTGTTACAATTTTTATAAACTGTATAACGTGAATAAATTTTTTAATTACTCAAGTGTTTCGTTGAATCATCGTACTTTTGTCTCATTATTGTATTTTTTGTTTGTTTTATGGGTACATACATCTGGCACTTCTGAGGCAGAATGATTCTAGAAGAAGTCAAATAAAAATAGCCTTTAGGTATATCAGACTGCCTCATTATCCGTATTACACACAACACATATATTTAAATCTTACTATTAGTATGTAGAATACTCACTAATATTACGTAAATTAATTTAATTACTGAAGTATGCTAATGGATAACACAGTAATGATTTTCATGTCATTAATATCAATAAGACACATTCAGCAAATAAATAAATTACTGTTTACAATGAGATCATTTAAATTAAGAGTTCAATTAAATAATTTACCTATACACAAACAAAAAATAATAACGAAAATAATAATTTTAATAACATTAGACAAAAAAATCACCTACAAATACAAAATAGGCGTCAACTTACATAAGTTTAAGCTTACAATCATGGTTTTACATTAACAAAAGACTTCGTGAAATATCAAATATTCACAATCAAATTGTAACTCTATAAAAATACATTTTTTTCAAATACTCGCAACTTTATGGTTTATCATTCTGAATATTAACGAACCTCTAGCAATCCTAAAATAAATAACACTTAATGCTACGAAAATAGTGGTGAGAAGAGCAAGTGGTACTTATGTTATTTCAAACTGAGTTTAGGTACGGTCGCCAAAAGCATGATTGCCATACTAATACCCGATGTGTGTTGGAGGGTATACGTGTAGTTAGGTATATTCTATTCTGCACCGCTTATTCACTTACGCCACACTCTCGATAATTTAAAAGCCTCATTCCTCGGATTTATAAGGGTTTGAGTAACCGTTTACATGACTAAGATAACGATATGCATCTCACTTTCTTTTCGCGTCTCTATTGTTAGATTTCGTATGACTCTTACTGAAGCATGGACCAGCGGCTAGTTATGCGCCGTTCCTATGCTATTAGAATAGTCATTTTTTTTTTTAAAGGGACTTGCCCACCACCCAAATCCCTACTACTGCAACTCCTGTAAACCAGGATCAACAATAGTAACTATCCAGAAAATCGTCGAGACAATGAAGTCCGACGTGTCCCAGGGGAATGATTTTAACTGTCTTGGAACCCGCAGCGAAATTAATCATGAAGTTATATAGGAGGAGTAAGAAAAATATCAGTTTTTTCACTTCCCTCCTTATCAAGCGAGAGACAGAATAGAATTTACATGTCATTGATATGAGAACAGATGTTTACAACTGAGTTAAGCCCAGTTGCCAGGCACCACGGATGATAAATTAATAAGTTATGGGTCCTAATAATGTGAGCTATTATATCTGATTCCAATAATAGGTATGGCAAAAACGCTTAAACGCACGGAAATTCATCCTAGTCGCAACAAGGTCCGAGTAATAAATCACCCCAGATATAATTTGCAAACTATCGAGCATAATATTGCGTTCACTTTGCCATAGACTACACTCCCACAGGATATGATGTGCAGATTGCTCGTATTCACAGTTCGTTGAACAAGGGCACAATGGTGAGGAGACAAGCTTAAATGAAAACAATTTACTTTTAAAGTTGCCGTGTCCTGTAAGGAATTGGGCAACACAGTGGTCCACCTCCAACCAAGTCCTCTCCAGCCGCTCACGAACGGATGGAAAGAATTGGTGGAGATGGCGGCCCTTAGTAGAAGAATCCCACCTTATCTGCCATTCGTCTAAGAGTTCCTCCCAAACGTCGGCCTGGGGTTTAAACAATCTAATAATCTTAGCCCGGTCACGTTCTAAAAGGAATTCATTTTTCAAGTACACTCTTGAAGCGAAATACATTGCAGCACGTCGTTGTGCCTCGAGATCGACTGGCAGCACTCCCGCGAGTACTGGTAGTGCTTCCGTACTAACAGTCCTATATGCTTTACATAAAAATATCAATGCTAGACGCTGACTTTGAAGTAACTTACGTCGTACCGCACCTATGGTGGCCCTATCGGCCCAAACAGGTGCTCCGTAGCACATACAGCCTAGGTAAGTAGCCCCATAGATGGTTTTTAATGTATGAAAAGATAAACCCCATGTAGCCGTAGATATTCTAGTCAAAGCATAAAAGTTACGTTTAGCTTTTTCACCCACAGTTTTAATGTGTTCAATAAATGAAAAATTTTTTTCAAGTACGAGACCGAGGTAACACACTGACTCCTTTCTTTTTACGGTGACGTTATCGAATTTGATGCTAGGCGAGGATTTAAGACTACCTTTCAAGATTAGTTGAAAGGTTTTTTGCGGCGCGAATGTTAAGCGGTTCCGTTCGCCCCACGCGGATATTAAATGTAAACACGAGTGGGCTAAGTTTTCGAGACCAGACCGCGTATTTGACTGAATGAGCAGAAGGCCATCGTCCGCGTAACCAGTCAATGAACAGCCGTGCGGGAGCGGTATCGCGAGAAAATCATCAAATCCCAGATTCCAAAGGTACGGCCCGATTACAGAACCTTGAGGACATCCCATAGTCAGTGCCTTCGACACAGAATGGTGCCCAAGTGTCAGTTTAACGGTTCCGTGTAAGAAGTACGAGTATATAAGAGTGTAGATATTTCTAAAGCAACCACGACTTTTTAATTTAAGCAGTAACATCGGCCACCAAGCGTTGTCGAAAGCACCAGAGATGTCAAGGAAAATGCCGACGACGTATTTACAATTCGAATTATTTACTATCGTTCTAACAGAGAGTGCGGCGTCAGTTGTTGATTTGCCTATGGTAAACCCGAATTGGTTATTATGAAATTTAGGCCCGTCCGGTAACAAACGTGGAACAATTAAACGTTCGAGGAGTTTCCCCAATGAAGGCAGTAATGTTATGGGGCGGTAAGACTTAGGGTCGTCCGGGGGCTTGTCGCCACTTTTTGGTATTATTCGAATAAAGCCGCGACGCCATACACGCGGGAAAACGCCCTCAGAAATACACCGACAGTAAACAGTTAGTATACAGTCACCGGCTGTTTTACAGGCTTCCTTAATCATCCGATTAGATATTTTATCATCCCCTGATGACTTATTTACCGGCAGTTTTTTAACGACGTTTGAGAATTCGTCAATAGAGGGGAGGTTTGACATAGGTGACATTGGTGGTTCAGCTGCCCAGGCTCTGATCTGACGGTGGTAATCGTTGTCATCAGAAGATGAGTCGTCCGGAATAAGAGTGTTAAGTAGGCATTCCGTTGTCTCTTCTATACCAGCGGTATGTGTGTTGTTAACTTTAATGTTTTGAATATAAGCTAGGTCTATCGACCTGTTTGCTTTGAACTCGTGGTATAGGGGCGACCACGGGCCTTCACTTTCGAGTTTTTGGACAACTTTGTGCAGTAAATTATTCTTAGATTTTTCCACAGATGCTTTGTACCGGGATCTGGCAACTCTAAACGTATTTAGGGCAAGGGTGAGTGAGTCACCCCTAACTTGATGTTTTTTTAGTTTATTTAATTTTCTACGCGCTCTTCGAAAAAATTTACGTTGTTCTACTAAATAGGCACTCCACCAATCACATCTACGGATATTGGTCATAGAACCTCGACCAATGGCAATATCAGCACAGTAAGTGAAGGTGTCTGACATGATTTCAGCACACTCTTCAGCTGACAATCCGTCCCGAGTGAAGTCCTTGGCTTGTGACGCGAACAATGAACTAAAAAATTGCCAATCTGCGCCCTTAGACTTATATCTAAAATTTTGAGCTTGATATTGATTAGAACCTTGCGTTAACATAGGGATAAACTCGTACACGATTAAGCGATGATCACTACATGACGCGTCTGGGAGGACACGCCACCTATCCAAGCGGACGTCGGCACTAGAAAGTGTGACGTCAATACAAGATTCGCCCATGAGGCTGCAATAAGTAGGTGGTGCATCGGGAGTATTGTGAACTGATAGGTTCATCTCAGCGATGAAATCCTCAACGGCGTGGCGCCGTTCAGAGTCCGTGGACCGAACCTTGCCATACCAGAGTGGCGATGACGCGTTAACGTCAGCGCCAATGATTATTTTGCAGCCCGCAAGTGACCGCAAGACATTACGGAGATTGTGAATATGAGGACCAACAGGGTCAGAATATTGAAAATAATAGCTCACAACATAAACTTTAAACGATGCCGATGAAATCTCCGCTACGGCACAGTGTGGGGTCATGAGATTACGCAAAGATGTTACAGTTATGTTTGAAGAACGCGATACAAAAATTCCAGCTCGTGCTTTGCCATTAAGTTGTACTACCTTGTTACGTAAACTCGCGTTTTGATACTGTTCTTGGATTAGTACAATGTCCAAATTATATTCCGTAATTAATGTATCTAGCTCAGACGTCGCCACCCTGTCGTTATGTAAATTTAATTGTCCAATAGAAAAACCAGCCATCCTAGTTAGTAGTTAGTATTAAGCACTAGTTGCTCTAATTTCAATTTATACGTGCCACAATCTTGTGACCCGCAACGATGGTTGGACGCTTTCTTAAAACGTTTGCACGCGACGCAAGTCGGGGTAAAGTTTAACTCGTCTTTATGCGGACAGTCTTTGGTCTCGTGGGTCTCGGCACAATTTGCACAGGTGGGAGATTTAGCAGCGCAGTGTTTTCTGACATGTCCGAATTGTTGGCAGTGTAAACAACGGACCACATCGATGTCGTCTACGAAGCGGCAAGTAGCCCAATCAATAAATAATTTTTCCTTACTGTCAATTAAATGTTTACGCACCACGGATTCAATTTCTATGCCTATCCATTTTCTACCGTTATCTAACGTACGTTTACGTATTATTTTAGTTGATTTTATAAAATCCTCCTCTTTTATTGACAGCTCGCCTTTGATATTTTGGCGGAATAGCGCGGTCAAGAAAGCACCATCCTCCAAAGACGATGGGACGTCCCTCACCAAAATGCGGGGTCTGCGGCCTTTTGGCTGTTCGAGGCGTAAGCCGGCAGATTTAATCGCGTCTACTGACTGTAATTTCTTTATTTGGTTCTCGTTAGAAACGCGTAGTACGACGCCAGACTTAGCGGTTTTCTTAACACCTACAATTTGAAAACCATCATCCGTAGGTTTTATGGCTTTCATTAACGCCTGTTTTGTAGCCGACGACGACGCGTAATCAGCTGAGCGCTCCGTGGTGGGATATGCGACTACGCACGGCAGCGGCGCGCGCGACTGTATTGCTGGGGTAACTTTAGTAGTTCGTAATTTTAACGAATCCGCGTATGACACATTATTATTAGAATTAACGGTGACATTGGATTTTGCTTTCTCTAATTCCCGCTCTGTGTGGAGTAATTTAGTTTCAGTACAGGATGATTTAATGGCTAGTAAAGAAACAATAGCTGTAATACGCTGAGTCATATCCATAATGGCAGATTTATTCGCGATGTTAATACGTGATCCTTGATCGTTGACAAGGTCATTTATTTTGGACAGATAAGTCGATGCCTCTGACACTAGGTCACAGTAGTCGGCATTGCTCGCGTCACCAACATTCAATACTGGTCTATCAGTTTCAATTAGGTTTAATGGTTGTACACGCTTGGACCTATCTTCGGGCGAAATGTAAGACGGAGACATCTCGCTAAACAAACGCTTAGAACTCGCGGAGGTCGGGGACCTGGTGGTTAGTGCACTTCGGCGGAATATGTTCCCGCCGCGATCGGGTGGGTCATCGTTATACGTAGACGCCATGAGCTTAGCTTGAAAATTAGCGAATGAGTAAAAATAAAATAGAAACGAAAACCGGACACAAACTAAACGGTCGAAATATAAGACAAAAGTTTTTTTACGCCACCCGCAATTCCAAAAAGTAATAAATTGTACTTACCGAATCCAATATTCAACAATTAACACAAATATTTAGAATTACACGCTTAAAAACTTACTCAGCCAGCACTTAAAACAATAATACACAACCACAAACAACTCACGAGCCAGAAATCAATCGCGAAACCGAAAAAACACAAATAAAATAAGGAGCTAATTAGACCTTCACTGCACCGCACGGAAGCGCGAAGGGAAGTGATTAGAATAGTCAATCCCCTAACGAGCGCTGTCAACCTTGCTCATTCGCAAAATCATTATTGTTTCACTGCCTTCTTCTGGAAGGCGGAGGTACTTCCCCAGTCGGGCAGCTCAATTTGAGCGACGAATCTCGCTATACCGTCTCAAAATCGCAATAAATGTAGTGAAACCATTTAATGCGATCGAAGTATCATGTTTTCGACTTTCGTTACTTGCCAAACTGTTATAAATTTTGAGATTCGAAACAAAAAAAAATTAATTTGATTGCAAAATGTTTATTAAATCTGTGATTACTGGACAGCAGAATCGTATTGAATAAAGAACAAAACATTTTTGTTTTAAATCCCGGTCGAAAATATGATACAATCATCACAATGAATGTTGGGAACAAATTTGTTGTGATAGCTTTATCGTGTTTCGGCTTTCGTTACTTGCCAAACTGTTATTAATTTTGAGATTCGGAACGTAAATTCAGCTTTGATTGGTCTCAAATTACAAGAATTAATTTGGATTTAATACCTAATATAAGATTAAGTTTATTATATTGGTTTTCAAATCCGAGGATTGTATTGAAGAAAGAACAAAAACATTTTATACGTAAATGTGCGTTGTAAATACAGTATTGTTATCTATTGAAATTTGGAAATTTGCCGCCCCCTTTTCTAGTAGTATAAAATTCACGTGGAACTTGATGCCGCCCCCTTTCATATGCCGCACGTAGCCATGGCCCCCTTTCCCCCCCCCCCCCACGCTACGCTACTGGGCTACGGGTTCCAGTGGTACGATGGTTCGTTGTCCCACGGTCCCATGATGTCAGAATAGTCACTCCCTTAACGACCTCTGGCAACCTTATTCACTCGCAGAAAAATAACTATTGTTACACTGCGGTCTATTAAATATAAGGCTCATAACAACTACCGCGTCCAAAGTTTGTATTATGAAGAAAAGATATATTAATATTGCTTATTGCCAGGAATGTAATTTGATTAAATAAATACATATATAAAATTCTTACTAATCATAACTTTATATTGAATGGGGAAATAATTTTTATTATTATAATACGGGAATGTTTGACAGTTTTTAGATTTAATAGGTATGTTTTTTACTTCACCTACTATAAAATGGACTGTAACATTTTTGTTAAAAGAAAAAGTCGCGTGGCCTTTTAAAACCATGAAAATAGTTAATACAAAAAAATATTTTTGGATTAACTATTTTAATATTTCTAATTAGTGGAATATAGCAATTTTTTAAAAATTAAATTTATCAAATAATATGTGCGAAGAGTATGGGTTGGTGCAGCGCGACACTCAAAGAGGCATGCCTATTTTATTTTTTTAAATATTTCCACTTGTTTGTATTTATTTCGCAGGTGAAGTAAAAAGACTATGTATCTTCCAGTGTGTCGGTACAGATTACAAATATGTGTGGCTTAAAGCCCAACCCAAGCCAGTAATCTTTGGCAGGGTTAGTAATCTGTCTCTTTCCTTGTGGATAAATATTAGAATACTGTCCGATATCAAGCCCCGAATATATTCTGTCAAGCTCGTTTATTGCTCGTTGTTTGGATATTTGATTTTATTGAACACATTATATTTTATACAGCGTGAAGAATACGAACGTAGTTACGCAAAAGCGAAATGCCGTTTTATACTAAACGTAACATTATTACGTATTACAGAGATCACTTACAGTCCAATTAAGCATATCACTTGGTCATGAATTAACACTAGCTATAATAACATTTCTCTCTCCCTATCATTGCAATTGTCAGTGGATGGGTGCCTGGATATTTGGGGTTCCGCCGACTAGGTCTGTATACTCAGCGCAATACTACTATGCAAAGAATGTCAACAAGTGACAGATGAAAACGAATAAACGATACTGGGTGAGTTGTTTGAAAACCATACCTTAATAAATAGGTATGTATATGTTGATTGGGACAATACCTGTCACTACATAGAATATTTAGTGTGTTCAACATTCACATATGTACTTTTTAATATTGATTCGAAGTTATTGAATGTAAATAGACTTTGAAATTGTATGTGATAACAACATTAATGGATATCTCCGGCGGCTTCACTCAGCGTGAGCGGAGAGACAGTTTTCATGTGACGTTTGTTTCCATCCTGTGCACGTGTGGCGGCCTGGCCGAGAGGCGGCGTGTGTCGGAGGCGGGCGGCCCGAGCAACAGTTTGGTCCTCCCGGGGCGCGCGCTCTGCTATGCTAACCGTCGCACGCTAGTCGTGCGTCTAACTGCCACTCTACACTCGTTACTTTATTGCTCTCTTTGTACCACAGCTCGACGGTTTCATTAAGTCTCTACGTATCACCGTAACTACATCTAATGTCGCACACCACACCCGCGACGCTAACTTACTTAAACGTTACTATGTAAACTTTACCCTACGCTGTAACATTGCAGGCTCTTGCCATAAATTGACACGATTGCATCCGTCGTTGCCGGACTAATAATTGAAAAAATACAATTTATTTTAATTTTTTTATCTTTTAGAATTATGGAAAGAGCCATAACGAGTTAGGTACCATATTATTGCTTATTATTCTTTCGACGCCGTCGAAACTACGAGCATCTACCCTATAAAATATCCTCCTTTCGAATAATATAAAGGTGTAAAGAAGTTCATAGAGAAATTGTTCGTTGCAATGTTTGTAGTATGCGCGCGGCCGCGTGTCACTCGTCCACGTCGTCGTCGTCCTCGTCCGAGCGCACGCACGCGGCCTCCAGGTGCTTGTTCAGGTAGCTCTTGAGCGCGAACGACTTGCCACACCGCGAGCACTCGTACTTCTTGTCGGACGAGTGCGTCTGTAAGTGCGCGCGCAGGTTGGACCGGTCTGCGAACGCCTTTCCGCACGACGCGCAGTTGTACGGCTTCTCGCCGGTGTGCGAGCGCAGGTGGCCGCGCAGCAGCCACGGCCGCGAGAACTGCTTGCCGCACACGCCGCACACGTGTCCCATGCGGTGCGTCAGCACGTGCATGGCCAGCGCCGGCATGGACACATAGGCCTTGCCGCACTCGCCGCAGCGCTTGGCCGACACCGAGTCGAGGCTACGGTGCGTCTGTTTGTGCCGCGAGAGGTTCGATGACGTCGCATATCTTTTACCGCACTCATTGCAATCATATTTGGCAGGTTTCTCTTTCGTGGGAGGTGCCGACTGGCACTCCTGTAGTTTTGGGGTCGCTTCCGGCTCCGGTTCGGGCGTCGTCTCTTTGTACTGAATTCGATACTCTGCTTGTTGTGGCGTCGGCGGCGGCGCGGGCGCTTGATACTCCACATAGCTGATCTGAGTGTCGACAAACTCGACGGGTTGGAGGGGCGTGACTGTTTGCACGGTATGGTAGATGGGTTCGGTGGGTTCTTCGGCAAGTATGTAGATATTGGTCGGTTGTAGGGTGTAGGTGTAGACGGGTAGGATGGGCGTGGGCTCGGGCGCGTGCAGCACGGTCACGATCTGCGTGGCGGGCGGCAGCGGCGGCAGGCTGTGCGCCAGCGACAGCAGCTCGTGCGCCGCCTCGGTGTCGGCGGCCGAGCGCTCCGACAGCGGCACGCCCAGCTCCGCATATTCGGTGGAACGGGGTTCTGCGGACGAAAATAATTATGCAATACCAATATTTAAATAAAATTATTACTGATTCTTCTATACGGGTCCGTAACGATATTGCGAATGTCAAATGGTCGATTAACGGAACGTCGACTGAACGTTTGTTTGAATGCACTTTATTTCGAAGCAACCTTTCATCGACAAACGCTACTTCGAATGAACGTTTCATCGAATATTTATTAATCGAAGGACTGTACTTTCGAATGTGTTTTAATTATTAAATCGAGTTTAATAATTTAAATAAAATTATGAAAAATATATTTTTCGTATCATATTTTTCGTTACATTAACCGCAGGGGAATATATTAGTATCAACATATTGCGAAGGCCGCGGGACTACGGGGACCGCGGGTGAAAGCTATTAGGTATAACAAAAAATAACAAATAATGGCCCTCATTCACAATACTTAAAAATTAACAACGGAAACGGAACTTAAAAAACATATCTCAATTTTTTATTAAGAAAGAAAAATTCAACCTCAGGCGGGATTCGAACCCACGTCTTCTGGATAAGTACTCCAGACGCTCTGCCAACTGAGCCACCGAGGCATCCGCCTGATGTGTTGAATTTTGCTTTCTTTATGTTACTTATGTCTTATGGCGACATAGCAAAATTAGCGTTGAATTTTTCTTTCTTAATAAAAAATTAAAAATCTTAGCTTGAAATAAGCTAAAAAATACAAAAACATATCTTAGTAAACCAATATTCGTAATAAAACCCGTCTGATTGTTAAACTGTTAACCGGGACATTCCGTTTTTAAATTCGCCACTTATAACATGCGAGTACTCTTTTACTTGGACGTCTAAATACGTCATACCCGGATTTAATAATTTATAAAGTATAAAGGAAAATACAAAGTTACAAACAAATAAAAAAAGAATACCAATAAAAATTCATAATAAGTCTCCTTTTCTATTTGCCGGTACATTTATTTCGTTATCTGTGATTATAGCTTACGTCCGGATCAGTTAATAGGTTATAAAGAAAACATTTTATTTTTACGTTTCCTTACGTTACGTTACGTTTACGTTACGTTTCCTTTAATTGAGACCGTGTTTAATTAACACGGTTTCAATTAAAGGACACGTATAAAGCCAGGTGCAACCGCCCACTGGCTGACGGACTCCGCCTTCCATATGCGCGCGCTTACACGTCGCCATGTACACCGCAGATGTACAGGAACACCTATATAAGTTAACACTGCATTTAATAAACTGCCCCGCCCTATGAAGTACACGTTATCGAGAATGAAAATTGATGCAGTATTGCATGACTGTCTTTATAACACGATTTTATTATCTTGACTTGTATGTATTTTTTGGAATATTTCAACGTAATAGGGAATATGTGTGAATTTTTTTTCAGTTAAAGCTATTAAAAACAGTGCTATAAACTCAAATTACTTAAAAAAAATCAAATAACGCATCGCATCAAAAGCACGTGATTGTCAAAGTTAACTGTGACGTCATTGACGCCGATACGCCATGTTTATATCTTATTTTTTTCCTTCATTCATTATCATCAACCCATTAATGTCCCACTGCTGGGCACGGGTCTCCTCTCAATTGAGAGGGATTAGGCTATAGTCTAACACGCTAGCCTACTGCGGGTTGGCAGACCTCACATGCATCGAGAATTCTCTCAAGCATGTAGGTTTCCTCACGATGTTTTCCTTCACCGTTTGAGCATGTGATAAATACGCACATAACTTCCGAAAAGTCAATGGTGCGTGCCCGGGTTTGAACTCGAGACCTTTGACATGTCAGTCCACTGATCACACCGCTCGGCTACCACAACTCTCTCGCTTATTAATTGTATGTATGAGCGTTTTTATTCAAGCCGAAATTTGAAGTACCTACTTTTACGTCTTGTGTTATTTTGATTTAGATATGAACTTTGTCGTCACTACCAGCATCATTGAAATCGATAGGTACTAGCCTAGTTTTTGTTTGATTAAAATCATGCAACATGAAATATAGAATTTTAAAATATAATTAATTAAAAACCTGAAAATAATATTTTTCACCCTCAGCTTCTTAAATTTTAAAAGCGGGTTTCTTAAAGTACTTAAAGTAAAGTACCTAAACCATTTGAAGTGACCTCATCCCAATATTTCGTAATTAAATTTCAAAACTAGTTATGAAAAGAACAAACATTTTCATTCATAACTTTTACGAACAGGTTGCGAAACAAATTCTCTTTTCATAACATGTTGCGAAATTTTGATTACGAACGTGGATGAAGTGATGCTGAAATATTTATTGGATATTTGTTTGAATATTTATAACTAAGTCTGTGGCCATTATTGCGGATCCTTAGATACATAGTGTAAGTTTTAAAAAGGTATTTTTACTTAATATACCAAATATAATGAAATAGCGGGGTAGCAGAGCATTTTTGAATGAATCACTATATGCTTATGAAAATCCGTTCGTAGTTTCTATTGTTTGTCGCATTCAGAATGATTGGCAGGTGCCATGATATGTAAGAGTGATAATTATAGTATCAGTACTAGTGTATTACGTACCGGTGTCACAATTAGATGCACGGTGTGACATCTTAAAACGTTGTGCATTTATTTCAGTTATTGTAAAATATTACGTTGTCAACCCTGTAGAAACCGACTTGGTTTTTTTAAATAAGGGAGTTACTAAGCTGACAGCGAACAGAATTCACATGCTGTCAGAATGGCCACTTCCCCCAACGAGCTCTGGTAATGTTATTCACTCGCGGAAACACAATTATTGTTATTTTACTCCGGTCTTCTGTAAGGCAGAGGTACTTCCCTAATCAGGCAGCTTAATACGGTGAAGAATCTCGCGGTGCCCTACCTCCTCAAACGATGTAAGAGACAATGTAACAACTACTGGTTTACCAAATAAATACCTAGATAAATCTTGTTATAACAATATCTACATAACACATTGTATGCAGGTAACTACATAGTTACCGTCACGAAATATATACCTACAGTCTGTATCAACATAATTAAGTTCAGGTATCGCTTTCCTTTGAAATATTTGCAACATATTGTTAGCGAGTTTCAATGGTAACGTCTGTTTGCAAGCAAGACTTAAGCATCTCAGCGCGGTTTAATTATTATATTCTGAGAAACTTCTATCTTCCTAGAAGTTTCTATTTGGTAGATCTTAACCGCAAGAGAGCTTATTAATATACAAACAAATGATATTTTTTTACACACAATGAATGTGTTTTCTTTTTATATAAATGATGTTTTTGGATCGTGCTCGCTGAGGTTTCAAATTGCCTCAAACAGATCCAGATATAAATATTTGTAGAAAGCGGGTATCGAATCTGTGAACCGTAAAGCTGAAGCCGGCCGCTCATTGTCTGGGCCTAACGTATCGTCACGATATTTATTATTTGCTCAAAAAATCACGTAAACAATGGCTTGTCAGCTGCCAACATTGAATGAGCGTTACACAATGTACTGGTATTCTATATAGGTATATTCAACTTTTGTTCACGCTGAACTGACAGTACAGCTTACAGCTTGCTTTCAGTGCGGCTGATAACTGACAATACGTTTGGTTTGAATGCAGCTTACAAACCAATTATTTTTTTAATATAATATTCCTGAGTACCTACTGCTATTTGATATACTAGAATCTATTGCCATATCTATAGTAAATTTATAGTTGTTCATTTTTTTAATCCCAAATTAATTTAAATAATAATGTATTGTTTCTTATACTTGACCGTGTAGCATGAACTGCTAGTACAAGACTGCTAGTAAAACACACGATATTTTATTAATACTCCGCTAAATAGTTTAGGTAGATTCATGACAATAACTAAGTAACCTATCTGTCCAGTATATTACTCAGGGTCGAGCAATTAGTTGAATTAACATGCGTTCCAATAGGGAATATTAATTACAATTGTCAATCCCGCTTACTATGGAGTAATTAAACGTGATATAGTGAGTAATTATGTGATAATTTAGCAACAAATGCCTGTTATTGAGCAGCAAATGGATGTATCAGTTGTAATGTATACTTAAATAATTTTCGTTTACATGTAATAACTACTACTATTCATATTATTTATAAATACAATAAGTACTAGCACATACATAAAAACAATCTTGAAGCCGGTTGAATATCATGCCAAAATCTCAATACGTGCATAAATGTATAATGTGTATTGTTTTTATTCAAATGAAACTGCTTTTTATGGATTTATCGCTGATATTATTATTGATAGTATTATTTAATTCCGATGTTTTGAAAAAACATCGGTCAAATATAATCAAATCAAGCTCAAACTCACTCGAAATGTCGGGATTGAATAATATTAATATTTCGCGATAAAATATGCGTGTTAGTATAAGAATTTAGTTTTTTTTAAATATTTATCCGCTTTATTGGACTAATGGTCTCAAAGTTACATTGGTAAGCTTGAGGTCCTAGTTTAAAAACCCAATCGAGAAAAGTGTCATTGAGTATAAGAAAATTCTTAGTATCAGCTCAGAGTTTGGATTTGTGCCAGATCACAGGCAAAAGGCTCGCTTGACCTAAAAACGTACTAACGAGCTATGTGTATATCAATACACCGTTACCCAACTCTTTGGAAATACAGCGCCGAAACGATGTTACGTTAAATTAAAGAACTTTAACCTGTAAAACACTTGAGTAGTCAACAAAAGTAAAGTAAAACAAGTAAAAGATTTACTATGTAACGAATAAAAATAAGCCTCAATCTAAATATATATAACTCAAAGGTGACTGACTGACTGACATAGTGATCTATCAACGTACAACTCAAACCACTGGACGGATCGGGCTGAAACTTGGCATGCAGGTTGATGCTATGACGTAGGCATCCTAAGAAAGGATTTTTGAAAATTCACCCTTTAAGGGGGTAAAACGGGGGTGCAAAGGTAATATGAAACTTTTTTTTAGTTAAATTGCACGCGGATGAAGTCGCGGGAATCAGCTAGTTAAAAATAATAATAATGTTCTTTATTGACTTTAAATAATACTAGTTCTTTACATAGATATTCAGTTATACATTTTACTTAATTAAGATTGTAAGTGAACTGGTATTTTTCACTTATTTTTTAGTTTTACCGGCCTTTTTTACTGGTAATATATTATACAAATAATACAAGACACAGGAGAAATTCATAGAGCAGAGGTACTGTTTTATTATTTTAAAAAAATGAACTTGTATTTTATATGATAAAAAGGTACTCTATATGGCACGAAATAATACTTTTCTTATGAACAAATAACATTAACTTATTAACAAATGTCTCATTGCTTCTATCCCACGTACTTCCTGATTTTAAATGCATGCAATCCATCTATATAATCTTTGAACGAAATATATCCTGTTTGTTTGATATCAGACGTTATTGAGACTTGTTAAGCTACTTGAGACGGTCCTCGTGAGACCAAAACTTTCAAACGCTTCCACAGTCGTTGGAAATTTTGTCTAAGAATTTCAGCAGAATTAGATCTTGTAAAAACCGTACTCCGTACTATACTCCGTATACCCCGTACCGTGTTTTCAAAACACGAGTATTTATGGATTTCTTTCATTCTTGATTACCGGGAAAGTGAAGATGACGTACCTAAAAACACAGTTTGAGATTGCCTCCAACAAAGTGGACGCCTGTCTCGGTAAAGGCTATTGGACATAACAGGATACGGGTCATAGCGTCATTTACATTATGTTTTTTATTCAAACACTAGCTTTTTCCTGCGACTTCGTACTACATAGAATTAATAATTGTATCCAATATCCTTATTTATTTCTACCCTCTTTTAAGAAATTATCGATACCGCAAACAAACTTACTACTATCCCCATACTATATTTAATCTAAATTGCTTCAGCCGTTAAAGCCTGAAGAGGTAACAGACAGATAGACACAGTATTTATTTGCACCACATATTTATTTATATATTTGTTATGTCTATTAGCATCAAACAAATGGCTAAATATTTTGGGACAAATCTTTCCGTACCCATATGTATGTACCTGCATAACACCCTAATAATAAAGTAATTTATAATTGCGATCAAACCGTAAATACAGTATTTGATTAAATAGGTTACAGTTTTCCAGTAAACACATCTGTCATCAGTCCTTACGTTAATTATATTGGATTTTCAACGAACACCGAAATACAGTATTAATTGAATGATGAAATGTCACTGAACTAATTAGTGATATTATTATAATATCGTGCCAATTAGCTATTGTCGCAATGTATTTTTCTTGTATACCATTTACTGTCCCACTACTGATCTCAATTGAGAGAAAAAAAGAGGAAGAAGTAGAAAGATTTATTTGTCACAGATATCTGTCTATTTCCAAAAAAAAAACGCAAATAGAAAGAGCTAAATTATAGAGCTCAGTGGCTAAATTATTATACCTCACGGCTGTGGTACAGAGGCTATGTACATCGATATGCCAGGCAGCTTGTGCTTGGCGCTGATTTTAATCAGAGCCTCACTTATCTGGAGCGTCCCAGATGTAAGCAAATTTTAAAAGATTATATCTACATTCGTTTTGCAAGGAATCTTTGAAGCAGACGATAGCGTGGTGGGCTAATGCGGTTTTCAAGACGTCACACACATTGAGGAATTCTCTAAAGCCTGTCAGTTTCCTCACGATGTTGTCCTTCACCGTGTACATTATAAATACGCATGTATGTACCTTTGAGTCATTGTCAATGGTACGTTCTCTTGAGTTGTTCACAGTCCATTTCTCATACCACTAGGCTATCAAAATTTACCTAAGATGACGTAATATAATTAATTGCATTCACCCAAATACTTCTTTTAAGTTTTTAAATTATGTGTTCTAACTATTCATGTGAACTTCTAGTTAGTGGAATATTTCAATACCGTATATTTGTTTTGAACTAAAGAACTACTGAAAAAGTAATTTTACTAACCAAATATTTGAAATCAATATAAATTTGTAAGTTTCTCGTTTACACTGCAACGTTTAGTGTCGGTAAAGTGGTAACATTGATTGAATTGAATTGTATGCTTACTCAAATGTAACTTCATGTAAGGGAATATTAGCTTTTTGAATTCAGAATTAGTATTCCCGCATTGGTGTTCCGCATTTTTTTTGTTTCTATAATATATTGAATGTAAAAAACTGAATTGTATGCTTTACCACAAATTTTCCATGTCAGGTCCTTCGTTTTCGCTTGTTATTTAGTCACTAAAAAGTTGTCTGGTATATTATGAAGCGACTGAAATTGATGAAAACGCCATTAGGTATATGTGTGAAAAATCAGTAAATTCTGTCATGTAGTGTAGTTTTAAATCATTGTAAAAAATCTTAATATTGAGCTTGGCGGTAGAACTTGTCGCCCAGGTCCATCTTGAAAATACGAGCAGCACTTTTTTAGTAATTACCGGTGTGATGGTACCTTGGATCGAGCTCACAGTATCCTTTGGATTAATTGATCCCCCACTCAAATATTACGCTAGGCTATTGAAATAAAAAAATAAAACGTCAATATAGATTCAAGAAGAAAGATATTTAACATGAAACTGGCTAGGTACATCTTTCTCCTACTTCGGAATCTTATCTACTATAATTAATCTGATGTTATATATTTCATATTAACAGAATTTTAATCTTAACCACAATTTCTATTCAAGCTTTTTTTTTCGTAATTGGATGTAAAATACTTTTGTTTTTAAAACCATTGACTGAATATGTTCTCATTATATCATTCAATTCTATAAGGTATGTTCCGAAATTACTAAGATTTTTGTATTTGTAAAATTTCACCCAAACATAAAAAGAAGCACGTTCATAAAATGTTGGTAGGTACGTTATACCTTCAACCTGCTACAACAGGTTGCCGGATTAAATTATTCAATTTGATTTCGATTCAATTTATATATGAATACTTTGCATAATTATGCGTACAGGAATTTCACGCCATTTAACCAGTCATTCGGACATGCGAGACAAGCATGGCTTTAGTCAGACTAGTGCTACAATTAGGGAATTCTGATGTTAAAAAAGTATGTATGTAAAATCTTTTATTTTTTATAAATAGGTTTACGCTTGACAGCCAATTCACCGGATATTAAGCGACACAGCGATCTACGATGGCGCAGATTAAAAACACCTAGATTATATCAATCGAGGAAACCCAAACGGGAAGCTCAAATATGTAGATATAAATAAACCAAGATATAGCCAGGCTATAGTCACCTAAATAAATACAGGATGCTAACATTAAAAGCAGCTAATGCGTGGTTTTCCGCACATTAACGTGGGGATTGACGTGGATGGGACACCGATTATATAGATGCCTGGCATACACCGCAACTTTTAGTTTAATGGGGAGCATTTTAGCCTGAATGTAAGCTGATTATTTCGACAGTATTTCATCATAAAATTATATTTTACAACATAATTTTAAACCTTTATACATTTCGAGCCGCAGCACATAAAAGCATAATGAAGTATCTAGTTAGGTATACCTATTTACCTTAGGGAAAGAAAATATTCACCTTAACGCTAATTTGATGGACTAAGCATCAAAAGTCTATCACTTTGATGGACTAGACAGTTAAGTACTGGGATATACATATAAGGTATACTCTCTAAAACGCCTATATAATCTGTTGTTAATGTCTGGGTACAGACGCAGTGCTACCAGTTTGGTTAGTAATTGTAATGGCACTGAAATTAATGGCATATTTAACTATTATTATTCTTTCGTGCTATCATAATGCACTGACAAGCAAACGTCTTAAACCAGTGATATATCACGTTCGATTTTGCCGAGCTAACGCAAGGCTGTGTAATTGGAAGATAAAAACTATATTCATTTCTGAGGTATAAGGGGTAATCCTTTAAATAGAAACAAGAAAATCGCTTCCAACCTGTGGCGCGTCCGCGTCCCTCCCTTACCTACATCTTATATAAAACTCGTTAGTAATTTTGTGCCATGTTCGAACGATTCACGCGTTGACGACCACTTTGAAAATTTAACAAAGCATTTGGAAATTGAGATGACTAATTAATGACTAATACTACTTTAGTCAAAGTCAAAGTTCAAAGTCAAATCATTTATTTCAATTAGACCAATACAGGTGCTTTTGAATTTTCGAATTTAATTGAATTTAGTTGCACGGTTCCAAAAGGTAGGTCTTATGGAGAAGAACCGGCAAGAAACTCCATAGATACTCTTTTAAACAATATAAAAATTACATTTTTTTTTCTTTCGTTTACAATGGCTTAGGTATGGATATAATAACAATATGAGAATGATGCAGATTGATGTGAAACGTAAGTATTACATACAAAGGCAATTAGACTAATAATAAATTAATAGATTAATATCATATACCTAATAAGCCCTTTTACCAAATGACCTCTTCTTTATATTGTCCTGCATACAACAGGGACAACAAACACTTTCATTTTCCGGCACACAAAAAACTGTCAATAGGTGCAAGCTTATTGCTATTAACCGGGTACAAATCCTAATTTCAAAGTACTGTAAATTCTGTATAAAACTCTCAACAACACTTCGCTTATCCTAGAAATCGAATTGACGGCTGCTAATCAGCTGCATTCTAACGACTTCCAATCAAAGTGATTGCAGTATGAAATTATGCATAAAGCATTGATATTTCGAACTCTTTTACTTACTTTCTGAGGCAAGCGGAGAAATCTCGATTTATTAGGAACTAGCCTTTGCCAACGACTTTGATCGCGTTTGGGAGTTCTATACATACTAAATTTTCGATTTCAATGAAGAACTTGAAAAGGTGACAGACGGACATAGATACTTTCGCATTTATAATATTAGTATGGGTGGATGGACATCTATCGGCCTCAACATCCACAACAATACTCTATAGATGTTTTGATCAGCGTGTTTACTTTTACACGATTTTGATTCAATTATAAATATTTCTGGACATTATGACACAGCGCCATCTAGTGCCGTGGTAAGCAACGAGGCTTGTGACCAATACTAGTTGGTTGATATACGACAAATATACTTTTTTTTTGTAAATACATACATATTATACATAGATACATCCATGACTCGGATACAAATGTTTATGCTCATCACACGAACCCGGGACGAAGTCAACGTTAACTACCGGTCGACTAATTGCGGTAGTCGCAATCAAATCGAAGCAATTCGAAAAATAGACAATCTACAACGCCCTCAGAATTTGGCAGAGCATCACTTGACATTCAAATAAATCCGGGAATATGAAACAGAAATAGAACGTAAGCTGGATTTCTGTATGGCGTGTTTAATTCCTGTTTGAAAACTCTGCCTTACAACACGGTACATCTAAAATAGAATTATATTCAGCCATTCATCATCAATTTGGTTTCACTATCCCACTATCCACTACTGTGTACGGGTATCCTCTCATCCGAGAGAGAAGTCGTTTGTTGTCCTCCACGCTAGCCTAGTGTGGGAGTGCAGACTTCACAAGTCGTCGAAAAAATCTATCTGGAATTCAGGTTTCCCTACAATATTTTCCTTTACCGTTTGAGCATGTGATAAATACGCACATAATTTCGAAAAGTCAGCGGTACATGCCTTGGGAACTCGAACCTCGAACTCATCACAGTCCACTGAGTTACCACAACTGTTGAATTCGATCAGTACAAATACAATATTAATTGAAACGTGTTTAATTGAATGTATTATGATTAAATATTAATAAACTTGTAAAATATTGATTGAATAGGATTATATTTTGTACAATTAATTTTACAGTTTATTCGTTCAACGAAAATAATTAATTATAAAATGTTGTAAACTGCATACTGGCAAATGAACAGTGTTATTGTTTGTGTGGCTTCACTAGTATGACCTCTGGCTAGATATGGCAGGGTATTGAATGAGAAAATAATTATTGTATTTCTGTAGGTAATTAAGGGTGGTAATGGCGTAGTTATATGAGCAAGCATGGCCAAGTTATGCAGTCTCATGTTCGAAACCACGATTCACAGCTATGATTTAAAATTTTAAACCAATTAAAATTATATTAATTCGAGCAGAAACGGTGAAGAACAATATTGTGATATTTATGATAAGTGTATTCCGCAAAACAACAGTGTAGCCAGGTGAACTGTTATTCTTCCGTTGCCCAGCACTGGGACAGTAAGTGTAGTAAAAGGTAATAACTTGTAGTAGGTAATTTGTACCTTTGTTACAATGATAAATAGTTTCGAACCAGCTTTGCGAGAATAGTTAGTGAAGTTGCAAGAATTTCCCCTAACTACGCTTGTGAGAGCAAAAATCTTGAGTATTGCTAGGGGAATTCATAGCTATGTCTGCTCTAGTTGGCAAGCAATCTAGGTATTGAGCGTTAATCACTGGCTTTTTTATTAATCCTGTCACTTCTGTGCCGTAATTCATAAGGCTTTTATAAATAATGTAGGTTGTTCTGAACTCTGTAATTTGAGTAGGTAGGTGCTCATGTTACTCGGCAATTTTTGTTACTTGTAAATATAAAAGAAAGTTAAAATACGAACTTTAGGACTGAATTGTTGATTTGTATTGTATGTAAAACTTTTATCCACATTTTCAGTGGTGCAACTCAATCGCAACTCAACTACCTAATACAATACGCAGCTTAAATTTGTTTCGGAATCCATACAATACCAAGTGTCATAATAATAGCTCTTCAATTCCCAACACCGTTCCCGCTGCCGGTAAGTCGAAGTCGTTCAGTAGACAAATTTGTAACAAAACGATTAGAGCTGGAAACTTCTCAATAAACTAAATTGAATATGGCGTTCTTGCGGAAGAGCGATCCAAGAAATGTACTTTTTGAGACGAGATGCAATTTAATATTGACATTCACGTTCAAGTTAAAAGCCTTGTATAACTATTTAAATTCAAAGCTTGAAAGGATCTGTAATATTTCACTTTGACGGTATTCAAATCTTATATACTAAAATTCATATTTATATCATATCAAGATATCAAGATACAAATATATCAAGATATATTATATCAATACGCAGAACTGCTGATCTATACCCACAAAGTGCCAATCTATGGGCAATGTCGAACGATCGGTTCGTGGTAACAGCCACGAACCGACCGAAATCCAAATACTGAAGACACCGAGGTGCTACAGAAATTCTCAATTCTGAAATTCGCATCGGCGCCGACCACTAATCCGAATGAGGACTGGAAATTATGGTACTAGTCTATCACTCAGCGCTAATAGAGCGTGTAGGCTGTTAATACAGAATTAATCCTGCGTAAGCCAGCACATTGATGTTGTAGCAACGTTGTGACAATGACGCGAGAGGTATTGTGTGGATAATGTCAATCACATACTGTAATTACGACGTTGAAAGCCACACCTGCCGCCGACGTATCGGCATTGTTTAGTGTCGAGGCCGGGATGCTGTCAGACTAATCCTCATTATTACCCAGTTCCCATCGACATTTGGGTCGTAAATACTGATTTTATATAGCGATTATAATAAGTAAATATAATATATACGTTCTATATAATCAATATTAAACTAGATATAAGTTCTGTAAAAAGCTTTTTACAGATGGTAAGTGGATTAAAATATTACCATATTATTATTAAGTTTGTGATTCAATCAGATTAGTGTATTATTGTTGTGATTCGCTTTGTGTATTCAAATGTAAAATTTATTAATCCGGTTCCGATGTATAACCAATATTACTCAATCACGATACTATGCATTGGAGGTTTACAACTATTAACGTTGAGTATAGATTAGCTTAAAAAATGCACATTAAAAAATACATCATTACTTAAATTTATAGAAGATATGTTTTGATTTTACGGATAGAAATCCACATTCATATGTTTCTTGTTACATAAGCAATCATATTTTTTATTCCATTATACACTAATCTAATTTATCATCAGATACACGTCATAACTGAAAACCAATCGCATATGTAACTACATATACTTGGGTATATTAGTGCCAAGGGAATATCATACTTAAGCATGACGACGACTAAGTCGAATCGCGCCGTTCTTTGTGCATCGAGTCGGGACAAAGAAAGACATTTACACTCTTATTCCATAGAGATTATTACGCTGTTTAATACGTTTAACCTTGCACCGTCCTCAATGCGTATGTTGTAACACGATACTACGACATACTAATTGTTTTCAGACATTCTGCGTGTAGACGCAAGGAAAATGCCGGCTTTTGGCCGGCATTTTCCTTGCGTCGATGATAGGTTGCGGCTGACTTTGTAAAAATGACGTGTTTATTATGTTGTTAGAATTTTATAAATTTGACATTGCTCCGAATGAGTTAAAACAGACTCCACGTCGATAAATGCATTTGGACGTTTAGAGCAGGGCTCAAACAATAGAACAGTGTGGCATAATAAAATTATATATTATACAACATCTAATAATTATCGTGATCTACATTCATACGCACATCAACTACCCCCACCAACATATTTGAACGGTTTCTAATTTACCTGCTTCTTAAGGGATTACGAAAATGCTTTCTATAGGTAGAAATAAAAAATGAATCGTCGAAATGTATGTACGCGCATACTTTCCGAACGACTGTACCAAATTGGATGATTTTTATTAGATATTATTGTGTGTTTGTTATTGTCAGGACAAGATTTGTATAAAAGAATATTAAAAAAATATATCAAAATTATAAGTGGTGGTACTAAGTTTGCCGGGTCGCCTATTAACATATATTGTCCTAATGTTGGGCACGGCTCTCATTTAGACTATAGTCCACAAAGCCTAGTGTGAGTTGGCAGACTTCAAAATTCAATTCTATACATATTAATTTATACATCCATGGCTACTACTGCCCTAATTGAGTAGAAATAATTAATACCGTGCAACTTTGACATAAAATTTAATGTCGCCGTAAGACATAAGTAACATAAAGAAGTCAAAATTCAACACATCAGGCTGGATACCTCGGTGGCTCAGTTGGCAGAGCGTCTGGAGTACTTAAACGCGGGTTCGAGTCCGGCCTGAGGTTGAATTTTTCTTTCTTAATAAAAATTTAAAACGAAGAAAAAAAAAATATTTAGTTTGAATATTGGTCTAATTGAAACACACCATATGACTTTACCTTCAATTCTATGCAGACGGAAAAAAAGCTAGGAACGAATAAAATTAAACACAGGGGACACAATGCAGAGTGGTCGGGCGAGCTGCGAGACGATGGTAGCACGCTCGAGCACCGTTCCTCGTAGATTATTCATGCTTTGTCGTACCTGTGAGGGCAGAGTGCTCGGCCGGGCTGTAGCACGGTGGCGCGACGCTCGCCTCCGTGGGACTGCAGGGTGGGGGCCCCTCGTGCCGCTGCACGCCTTTCTTCACCATGTAGCAGCGCGGCATTGCGGCCCACGCTGTAACAAACGCTATACTATACTTACCGCTTATTAATATATATTAAATACCTATATTAATACGTCTAAAATGTTGTACCCCTTTTTACGAAACTTGCGCGGAAATATCCCAATAGTTTATATATCGAAGGAGTGCTAATATTTTTTTATGAATTAAGCATTAAAAGCTTATAATTTAAAATCTATAGGTATATTAATACGTGAAGCAAAAACTCTTTGCCCCTTTTTACGAAAGTTGCCCGGACGGATGAGTATGAAATTTCCTAAACCTATAGTTTATGTGTATAGAGGAGCTTAAAATGCATTTTTTTTAATATGCATAATATAACTTATAATTTAAATTAATTATGTTCTAAATAGTCTATGGACTACTGCCTGAGCACTAGTTACAATAATAATGTCAGCAACTCTACCTTGGAGTCCTTTCTGTTATATAACAGGCAAAAAAGACATCCGCTCAGCCACTACACAGATTGAACTATCGCTTATTATATTATTTATTATAAGATACTATATTTTACGATATTATACGAGATCAAATGCCTGCCTTTTCTCTGTCCAATAAACCTGTCTTTTGCTACTTGAGATCAATACTTCTATAGAGATTTATATCTCATCCCCGTTTCTCAATATTGATTAGTGTAACTATTTAAGTTTTTTTTTAAATTTATGTTTCAACCGGCACTACAGAAGCTAAGAGTCAGTCATATATTATATTAAACATATCACGGAGACGGGAGAAAGTGGATTTTAATTTTTTATAAAGCCAAAGGCTGCCTGCGGATTCCTGAATTCCCACGGTTCGCCAGTACGTTGCCCGGTTTTAAGACCCACGTAATAGTGAGCGAATTTATTGCCAATAACTGGGCTTAATGCTTAATCTATTTATTCGTGCCCCTAGCATGTATTCAAAATATGTTATTACCCTTAACTGTGGGAAATGGTGTTGATTGTAAATTTCATTAACTAGATAGCCACTAAAACGCCAGTATGAAAGATCCGAGTTCCAAAACCACCGTAAAAATCCAAAAGCTACCTGGAATCTCATTAAGGCTGTATCTAACTTAAAAAGTGCTAAGACTCCTCCCAATGAACTTCTATCTCTTCATTCAGACCCAAGTCTTTCAGCCAATCTTGTCAATTCCTTCTTTGCAAATGTTGGAACAACCCTGGCATCAAAAATAATAAATGTTCCTTGTAACTCCCAGCTTGATATTGGTACTGCTGCTCCACGTGACTCAATGGCTATATTTAGTACAAATAATGAAGAGATCGAAAGAGTCATCCTAGGGTTGAAACTTAATACCGCAGTGGGCTGGGACGGTATATCATCTACCCTAATTAGATCTGCTAGAAATACCCTTATCCCTATTGTCTGTCATATCTGTAATCTCATTTTCGAAACCGGAGTTTTTCCCACTGTATTCAAGAGAGCCATTGTACACCCTATTTATAAAAGCGGGGACAGGGCCAGTGTCACTAACTATAGACCTATATCGGTGCTTACTATCCTATCTAAGATTGTTGAAAAAATTTGTAATAATAGACTTCTTAGTTATTTAAACTCTAACAACATTATTGCCGAGAATCAATACGGATTTCGATCAGGTAAAAGTACAGAGGATTCTGTACTTCATCTTACTGGAACTATTGCAGATAACTTAAACCATAAACTTAAAACAATAGCTATTTTTCTAGACCTTTCAAAGGCATTTGACACTGTCTCTGTCCCAATTTTGCTCATGAGATTGTGTCAGATTGGGGTAAGGGGGCTACCCCTAGATATTTTTAAAAGTTACCTTAGTGACCGCTCGCAGGTTGTAAAAATCGGCAATCACATGAGTGAAGAACAGTTTCTTACCTATGGAGTTCCTCAGGGCAGTGTCTTGGGACCCACACTATTCTTCATTTACATCAACACACTTTGTATACTGTCGCTAAAAAATTGCAAAATCATAACATATGCTGATGACACCGTGTTAGTTATTCATGGAGGTGACTGGGAAGAGGTGCGCTTTTATGCAGAGTCTGCCTTGGGAGATGTTATGAATTGGTTAAATAACAATCTGCTCACCGTGAATTTAGATAAAACTAAATTCATAACGTTTGCACCACGGCTAATATCACAACCTGATTCATCTTTCAAATTATCTGCTCACAAATGCCTCTCACAACCAAGTGCAACCTGTAACTGTTCTACAATTATGCGTACCAATGAAATTAAATATTTGGGGGTTATTATAGATAGCACTATGACCTGGACTGGGCAGATTGAGATGCTGGTGTCGCGTGTCAGAAAATTAATATTTGTGTTCAAAAATTTAAGAACCTCGGCAGATTTTCACACGTTAAAAACAGTTTATTTCGCATTAGCTCATTCTGTGATCACATACTGCATTACCGCGTGGGGATGCTCAGGTTAATGTCTTCTACTTCGTCTGGAAAGAGCACAAAGAGCAGTTTTAAAAGTCATGACGCATAAACCTATAAGATTCCCTACCCATGACTTGTATGTTCTTTGTGGAGTTCCTACTGTTAGACAAGCATTTCTGATAAGCACATTATTACGTAAACACACTGATATTGTATACGACCCTAATCTGAATACTCTAAAACGGAGATGTAATAGAGTATGTCACACACAGAGCGCTAAATTGGTAATTGTAAGAAGACATTATAACTTTTTGAGTCCTGTTATCTATAACAAAATTAATGAGAAATTACATATATATTCGCTCACGTTGCGAGAGTGCAAATTAAAAATTGAAAAATGGTTCCTAACCATGACCTATGAGGAGACAGAAAACCTCATACAAAGTTAAATTATATCACACCCTTCACACACACTCACACACACACACACACAGAGACACACACACACACGCATACATATACACACACACCACAAACATACACGCACACCATACCCGTTATACGGCTACAACTACTACTATTACCTATTATAAAAATGTTTAGTTCTAATTTTATTTTATATTTGTTTTTTTTTATTTTTTATGTATTACTAAGTATAGTATTAATATAACCAAAATTGTTGTGCATGGAACTTAATTGTCATTCACTTCTGGGGTGGGCGCTAATAACTGCGACACAGTTACTAAACTAACGCAGTATTAACGTACACAAAAATTGTAAAATGTTTTGTTTCCAATAAAAATATTTGATATTTGATTTGAGTACCACTATTTTCTAAAACACGTAAGGGGCCGTTTAAATATTACGTAAGCAATTTTTTTACAATTATTAACCTCCCCCCCCCCCTCTCTGATAAAGTGCTCTTAAAAACCTTGATACTGATCAATAGAATACTTCGAGACACAGCTAAAGTGCGGCATACTACAAGCATGTCAGACGTAGCAGAGGCTGACAGCAAACCCGCACGACTTGTGTATGCATCTAGCTAGACATATGAATTACGAGCTCACGACACGTATAATTGGAATGCGGATAATACATTTTACAAGTATCTTGCTGTAAATTAATGAAGTTAAACCTTGATGAATGAAGCATTAATTAAAAGAAAGTGAAAACTGAAAAGAGAAAATGTTCATTTGTGAGAAATTGTATGTGCTCGGCCTGTGCAGCAAGAAATCTATACTAATATTATGATTGTGGAAGAATGTTCGCTGTCTGTTACCTCTTCACGTATTAACCGCTTGACGAATTTCGAAAAAATATGATTTGGAGATAGTTTGAGTCCTGGGGCGGAACCAATCCCAATCCAATCGAAAAAAAGTGCAGAATCAATCATTTCTTTAAAAAAGAGGATAAATGATAAATAAGAAGATTGATGAAAAAGCAGATTGGATAAAATTACAAATTCTTCGCAGACGAAGGTGCGATAGCTTCATTTCTCGCTGCACAGGCCGCTACACAAAAACCAGATGGTATTTTTTTTTTACAAAGCCAATTTTCCCTGAGAATGATTTTAAGTCCACTTAATTGACATCAATTTTGTCGCAAAACATTTTTAAATATAGCACTTTGTTGACTGCTTTTGTCTTAGTCAAGTGGTTTCAAACGTTTTCTTTTTCGCCAACAGAAAAGCTTTTGCCTGCGGGGCGTTCATAAAAATGTAATGTCTTGAGTAGAAAAGAACAGTGCACGTAAAACGTTTGGCTTGGGCGGGATTTCCTGTGACAAGACATGTCGGCACTATGGCACACAATGCACACCTCGCCGTGGGATGGGGGAGGCCTCGGCGGCCGCTGTCAACCGCAACCTCAACCACAACTGTCTAAAACCGCTTTGCGTTCTTCAGCAGAGATTTTACGAAGCGAACAGACTATACAGAATACAAATTACTTATAAAATAGTTACCTACATTTTGATTCAATACGACCCAAATTAATCAAGTTACCGATCAAATGGAAGGTCGTTCACCTCACCCGGCTGTCCGTTCCCACCTGCCCATAAGTGGCGTTTCGATACGCACTGCGTACGAATCCATTACGAGAGCGTTAGTGATAAGAAAACTGATTTTGAATAAAGAAAATAAGACAATTATTTTAACTGAACCGTCTTAAAAGTCCGAAAATCTATTAAAATTAGAGTATATAGTTCGTGTCATATACGTAATGAATTAATTATGTACCTTCAATCATATTCATATGTCATTTTAAACATTAATCAGTCCATTTGACGGAATAAAGACCACTCAAAGATAATAAATTAATAACATTTACGATATGTATTCATTATGGATCAATAGAACCTCCCTTTTTCAAATGAGTAAATTTACATATTTTTCTTTTTAGGTAGGTGCGGTGTTAATTTTTTTTTATTATAAGTCAATTCTATAACACAAAACAGGTCTACTGTGATGTTTTAGAAATTGTACGTACTACAATTTGTTATCAAATAACCGCACAAGCTAAATTAAAAGAAAAAAATATAATTACCTTACGACTTCTTATCGCAAAAAAAAACATGGCAAATTATGGGGATCAGCACTCTTATCTATAAAACCCTTTGTCCTGAATGACTGTAGGATCATCGCACAGCCTAAACCACTAATCGTAGAGACCTGAAAGTTTGAGGATGTGTTCAATAAGAAAAGATTTTCCGAAGTTCTACCCCTAAGGGGGTGAAAGCTTCTTTATTTTACACCCGAACGAAATGGCGGCAAACAGCTAATGCAGTTTATTTACGCCTTCATACAAAGATATAAAAAAGTTATAAGATTAATCCAATTTGTCATTCTCTATTTGTCTGCTAGGTCTTCACACTGAATATATTTAGATGTGTCAGAAATCATAAATGGGCAAAAAGGGGTGCAAGTTTGTATGCGAAATCGATAATTTCTTAAAAGAGAAGTTAGAAATAAATAAGCAGATTTAATAAAATGACTGATTATACGTGGACGAAGTCGCGGGCAAACGCTAGTAATAACAAAAAATAATTGAAACTCACTAAAATAAGTCGAATAATATATTCTTATATTGCTTCTTCAAACCAATAACAAGCTTAATTATGAACGTACTCCTCTACCTTTGAAACTCGTTAACTTAGTCAAAACATTTTTATTTCAAAGACACTTTCAGAGCTTAAGAGTTTCAGTATCACAAGACGGGTAGTTCGTAGTTTGAAATCGCATTGAACAAAAAGGGAGCACGAAGCACCGCAGTTTGTTAAGTAAATAAGTATCTTAGATTCATTATGACGAAGTTTGTCGGTAAGGGGTAGGTGGTAGAAGGGGTAGTGGGAGGGGGAGCAACAAGTTTCCGTCTAGCCTCCACCTTTTACCATAGACTGAATGCAAGTACATTTATTTACGAATGACATCGTAAACGCTTATACCTACTCACTATGCGTTCCCTTGTCAGAGTCTTCAATATACATATGTATGTATATGATTGTTTATTACTTTGAATAACCACACACGTAATATTATGTTTGTGTTCACGCATATTGTGTGTGTGTGTAGAATATGGGTAGGTATAGTACCTATGCGTCACCTAAGAGAGAGAGTAGTTTAAGTAATGAATGTTCCTAGCTTTTTTGCAACATTTTTCATTTATGAACCGTTCCTATTGGTCGTAGCGTGATGTTATATAGCCTTCCTCAAAAAATGGACTATCCAACACCAATATTTTTTCAATTCTAACCAGTAGATCCTGAGATCAGCGCGTTTAACCAATCAAACATACAAATAACTCTTCTGCTTTATAATATTAGTATAGATAAAAATGAGAACTAATACTTTTCTTATAACTCAAGATTTATGACTAGAAATTCTGCTGGTCACACCGAAGCTTATTAAGCTTATCGAAGCTTTCCATAATAAATTCTGTATAAGAGTTTAATTATAGTAATCTTATTAAATTCAGATAAATAGCTAGATATCATGCACTAATGCTAAAAACGTCTATTTCAATAACTATAAGTGCGGCGTTTCTCTTCCCTATAAATACTTCCAATGATTTTATTAACCAACAATTTGCGTCAAAAAGTCGCGTTTATCTGGTGTTAATTTAATTCTGAACTATTATCGGAAATCAATGATATAAAAAACTATAGATACGTTACCCGCTCTCTAAAATGGTAACAAGAAATCAAGGCAATTGCCGGGATCGCGCTTAGAGACGCACCAGCTAGCGTTGCGAGGGTACGTTCCGTAAAAATAATTCGTGCTTAATTGTTTTATACTTCCTGAGAACAAGATGCCTTCATGTGTTTACAAATTATACTACAACAGTGAATGACAAAAATGTGTCTTTCCCTTTCTTTGCACAAATTTGTTGCTGTCGCCATTTTGCATAGCCGTAATGTTCGTGCATGACGTGTCTATATAATAATATGTCATTGTCGGAAATTCTTTGCCGAGCGCCACTTATATGTAATTACCTCCACCCAATGTTCCCGGTGCTTCAAGCGATTCAATACCTTTAACATCGAGAAGGGGCGACTACGTTAAAAAATAGCACGTTTAAAATTTTGTGAAATTGTTTTAATCTTAATTATAGGGTATGCTAATGAATATGAGCGGAGAGTTTGCCGTTACTGAATAATGCAGAGAGGCATTATGTATTCCTGTTTATGCTACATTAGCTCATAAAAGGTCGCCCCGTCTGCTCTTGTTACACAAACATGTACCGTTCTAGAAATTTCGATTCCTTTTAAAATAACATGTATAATAAAATGGAATGAATTACTTATATATTGTTTAAGTTTATGTGAACCGTCACAAAATAAAGGTATTTTTTTAAGAGCTGTCATGTTATAATACTTGAAAAAGAAAACCATAGCTTTTTTTTTATTTTATTTATTTAAATCATTTTTTTTTGTATTTTCTTTTATGATTCGGTATTAAAAAATACTTATAACCCTAAAATGTCTACCTCCAACCCCAATAATGAGTCAAAACAACGTTTCCTGGGTCAGCTAGTGTATGTATAAAAGTATTCCAAATTTTGATGCTTAATGACTAATGAATTACTCTGTAGTCAGGGCAGAGGGGGTCTATGTAATATATTCCGCATTTGAATATTCCCGACATTAATATTAATTAAATAAAGTCTTCAAACATAATGAAAGCTTCATGCAGCTTTGAAGATATATTGTATTGCAGCGGAATTATTTGCCTCTACTTTTGTATTTACCGGTGCATACAGTGTTATTTAAATAATTATATTCCTTTTATGAATATTCTGTCTTTATTCAGTTTAAATGAAGTTATTCGAATAATACCAAAAATATATATGAAGAAAAGAATTTGACGATGAAATTATATATCTAATCGAAAAAGAATCGAATAAATGAAGCTGTGATAGCCTTGTATTCTGACCGGTGATTAAGTCAATGTAACGTCAAATATTCAAGTAAATCACATGAGGACCTGCATACCTGAGGTGCACCTGACACGCTCGCCTACTGTGGGTTGGCAGACTTCACACGCTATTGAGAAAATTTCTCAAGCAAGATTCCTCACGGTGTTTTTCTTCACCGTTTGAGCATGTGATAAATACGCACACAACTTTCTAAAAGTTGGTGGTGCTTGCCTTTTGTTAAAACTCGAGACCTTTGACATCTCAGTCTACTGGACACACCACTAGGCTACCACAGCTCACTCACACAGTCATCATAATATAGTAAAAAAGATTATCTTCAAAAATTTAACTTAATTCATAAAATAATATTTAAAACGGCGTATTCGATCCGCACTGCGGAGGAATGGAATCAGCTGGCTGAGTCTGTATTTCCTGACGAGTACAATTAAGGGTTCTTCAAGCCACGTGTGAATAGGTATATTTTAGGTAAACGTAGCCATTGAAGTGGCCTCTTACTATTCAGACGTTGTTTAGGCCATTGACACGATAAGAAGAAGAAGGTAAACGTACATATTAGATCACATAGTCACTTGCGAGTACCATCAAGTAAGAGAGTGTACGAAGGCGAAACAAATATTTAAAAAAATATAAAAAAAATCTTTCTCTTTCACACAAATTGTGCAAGATTAGTTAGAAGTGTCTCCTTCGATGAAGAGTTTGCATTGTTTTGAAGATACCTTTACTAGAAACAATAACTTTGGATAACTAGCAAGCTGATATTGAAGCAGAAGAAAGTTCTGTAATGAATATCACGCAGTTGATAACTTTATATAACTAATTAAACCAGTTTACAAAATATACATATACAACAAAACTGTCATCTATTCAAATTTAGTTCTCCAAGCTGGATAAGAATTTAAATATTTTTGATTGGTAGATAGTTCTAATGTGCTGTGACATAGACTTTGGCTTATAGTCACTATCTCCGTAACACTACTCAAACAGAATTCATAAGAATAAAAACAAGTTTGTATATGACAATATAACCACTTATTTTTATACTTAGGTTTAGTTCATATTGAAATATACGCATATTGCAATATGAACTAAGTGAAATATACACATATTTCAATATGAACTTAGCCTAAGAATAAAAATAAGGTGGGTGAGTGACGCCACCATCGCGTGAAACGGTTAAAACGCTCAGCTTAATGCCGTGGCTCGTGCACAGTAGCCCGAATCTGCGGCGTGTTTCTATATTAGTATATATATTTATGTATAGGAATTATTTAGTTAATTAATAATTAATTAGTAATTAACTGCCTCGTTTGTCTAGTGGTCGTTCAGAGCGACTGCCAAGCAAGAGGGTTCGATTTCCAGGTCGAGAAAAGTGTTATTGGGTTTTTCTATGAAATTCTCAGTAGCAGCTCGGAGTTTGGATTTGTGCCGGGTTACTGGCAATAGGCTCGCCCCCTATTACATGGGACCTAAAACATACCGGCGAAACGTGGGTGTACATTACAGTACACCTCTGCTTAACCCTTCGGGGACGACAGGCGTGATGGTTTGATTACTGGTTGTATAGAGCGGTTTACTTCGGTACTCATATGGTATCGACATATCTCCAAACTGATCTCAGTATTCATCTTATAATATTACAGTACATATAATCAGATCGATAAAAGAGAACAGTCATTAGTTAACCACGAGCCCCTTAAAATTGTACTTAATATAGATAAAGGTAAAATAAAAATTGTCACAAAAATAACATCAAGCTAATCAAAAAAGTTATTATAAATAATGAAAACGGAGACTGATTCTGACAAAATAATAATGAGAACGTATTTATTTCGAAATATTCAAAAAGGGAATTTGATTTGTTTCACCATTTCGTAAGATAATTCGTCAGTCGCGAGTCGCCAGCAAAGATTTGAGAATAAAAATATAAATGAATGAAGTCCCAATTTCCTGGTACATTTTCGCTTTTTTTTATCTTTCATCTGTTTGAGCTGCGTGTCCTAATGCTTTAAGTAAAAGAAAGAAAAATCTTTTTAGTATTTTGTATCAAGGTTATAAAAACAGCACTCCCATTATGGGACACTAAAATATGTATAAATGTGGTTTGGTCAAAATTGTAATAACTGTAATTAAAAAATCACGGCTCAAATTAATTGGTGTTCTGTAATTGGTGTCCTGTTTCTTTGTGGGTTTCTAACAGGCATATTTTGGTTTGATGTAAAATTATTACAGCAGAATACAAAAGGTTCGATCACGATAAATTAAAATTTATTATTATTTTATAGAATTGAAGTTTAAATTTTTAGTCACAAAATTTTAATCACATTGAGTACACTTTTTGGGCGAAGTTTTTATCTAATATTAGATATAGTGGGGTAATTATTAATTCTGTGACAATAATACATGGTAATAACAGAAAAAAAGATGTAATAACCCGTTTCAATAGAATTTTCTCGCACAATGTCTGATAAGTTACGTACTATCGTAGGGTGCTTGAAGCCTGTTGAATGAACAAATGAATAACATTCAACAAGTCGTAGTCTACACAAATATGATCAAACAATCCCCGTACGGTACGGTTTTCCCAATATTTGGAAGCCATTCTAAAGTTAAGTTTAAGCGGATAGAAACTAATATTCAAAGTCTATTGAATATTAGTTTCTACCCGCCTCTCGCTTCAAATTAATATTGAATTTCCTTCACCTTTCTCACGCCGCTAACTAGAAATTATTCTACGAGAGATATGTATTGCTACGCGGTTACGCCGTAACCACGTAGACGACTACGGCGATTAACGCGTGAGAACACAAGACATGTTTAATTATTTCTACCTCATTGATCAGACAGCTACTCTACCGCCCCGGCTTGAATTTAATTCCTATGTAGGGAAAAGTGTTATTAAGTTTTTCTTCAAGGTAATTATTTGTAATATATTGATTTATTTGTTTGATAATTAAATCACAGACTTATTTCTGAGGACATAAGCGTGATGTCATCTTTAATTATAATGTGATTTAAATTGTCTCTACCATAGTCAAATTCAGCACAAATTTGTGGAACATTTCTGTAGGGGAACTTGTACCGTAACAGGTGTCCAATAACACACTCCAACTACGTTTCTTCGATAAAAGAGGAGATTCAAACACTTTCTAAACTTTACGAGTTGACACATTTGGTGGATTGCAAAAACAAATAAACCTATCTAAGTTGAAGGAAATGTCGCTAATTATTACCGCGTTAGTAAGTAGGTAACGCGGTGATGGTTTATAGGACAATTTAATGACAAAAAATATATGATAAACTAATATCAGTGTTTTTATAAGCCTGTCAGTAGACACGACCGCGACGGGAGAGAATGCTCTTAGAATAAAATACATCGAAGTAATAGAGTTTAAACAAAGCAACAGTATGCCCGTAACTTCATGTAAAATTCTATTCACGCCCTGATAATTGAAATTTGGTCCTCTTAGCAATGCGGTTGGAGGCACTATATCGGTTTAGTGACAAATAATTTATTATTATTATTATCGACGAGTAGCTTAGAACATAGACAATGTTAAATTAGAGAACGAGAACATTGGTCAATTTCTAAACGCCTTGCCTTGTGTATATATACGCATTTTTTTATAATTTATACGGTGCAGCTCTAGGAATATAATACGCTGAAACGCAATAAGAGTACTAACGGTCCTCAAAACCCAATCCAGGCAATTCACTTCCCACCCCGTAAATAACCGGTGCGTATTTTTGTGAATGGCTTTTATTTGAAGCGGTTTGGACATTGAAAAACTATACGAGGCTTATTGAAACGGGAGTCAAGCGGTATATTGAATCCGCACAGACATATATAAATGCAGACAGATTTTTTCTAGTGTGACCTCGTTGCGTAGGTGAGTGTATGAACCCGTTCCGTTTCGTTTGGTCGTTTATTTGAATACTTGACTCGTCAAAGGGTTCTGTGACGTTTGTAGAGCCATTGAAATTGTCCATTTCACTTTGTTTTGCTTTTCGTTGGAAAAATAAAACCAGTCAAAGAACGTTCAATGATGAAAAAGAAATTTGCAGGGGGGAACTTCCTACGAACATACGATTTAGTAGAGACTAAATCGTATGTTCTTCTTTCGGAAGGCCGTCAAACGGTACGCGTTCTTCTCAAGAAAAAGAAACCAGAGACATTCTTCTCGCTGATTTCTTAAAAGGTGTGTATAAATGACGACATTATTTACTGTAGGACACATTATGATTATTTATGTCTTATGCGTGTTTATAAAAACAATTCCCAGACATACAAATGCTACACGCAACAATGAGTAGAACAGATCGGAACCATCTCTAGACCAAACCAAACATTTGTCGAGCCGAAATCCCGAATCCCACCTGTTCGATATTCTGAGGGATTCAAAGGATTTTGAAGGTATGTCATCTTGTTTACTTTGCTCGTATAAATGATATTTTGTTAGTGACAGCTTATCGTGTATCATCATATTACTATTCAATAATATTTTTTTAACATGATGTTGGCAAACCGTCTTACGGCCTACGTTTGATACACCAGTTTTTTTTACAATATGTTCTACAGTACTATTACGTCCTATATTTCTATTCTGTGACAGGTTCTTAATTAATCCCTCACAAATACATATTGAAAGCTATATGAATAAAGTTGATGTAGGTACGACGCCGCCGCCGCCAAGAGAAAGCCGTGGGCGATATTAATAGGTACTATACAAGATTGTGTTGCTGGTTGCTTTGCGTTGCTATTGAAGCGGGAAATAACCCTGAACGTATGCTGTAGCCGTAGGGGTTGTAACTGATACAGACTCCCTTGGCTTTATTAATACCTACACTGAAACTCTTGACATGTGAGTAAGCTCCAGCATTTGGCATCTAATACTTTAACAACTAATATTACGTAGTGATTTCAATTGTATTTTAGTTAGTGAGGACTATTTTTGAGGACTACTTAAAATTGAGTAACGTTTGAGTATTCAATCATTAGACACTTATATACTAATAGCCGTTAATATAGTATCTCAAATTAAACATGGCTACTAAAGCCGTTAATAATTTTGACATAAATTCGTTAAGAGTTACATAGTAAGTATAAACGTATTTACCTCAAACAACGCTAAAAAAAATAAGACAAATACCAGCAGCTCTACTGAGCTACAAAACACTTCAATTCATTTCTCTTGATGGTACGCACGGCAAAATATCTAAATATATGTAAATAATAACTTATATGTATTTGACTTTGATAAGGTAAGTTCAAAACTAAGTTAATATAGGGTAAACTACCCTAACGTTGGCACCCTACCAATTTATTGGCACCTTACACAATTTTAACTATATAAAGATTATCAGAACGCAAAACATGTTTTTTCAAATAGGAAAACATCGGTAGTTTTATACTCTATTGTCCTACTAGCATAGAAACAGATGTATTTTCAGTATGGTGCCTCAATAAGAAATTAAGTGACGTGTCTGAATGTTTGTGGAAAAAATAAATAAAATTTTGATTTTTTGCTAAGGTAAGACTAATTTTATTCTTGTGTATATTAGTTGATCTTTTTAATTTTGACTACAAATGTTATTTCATGTGATTTAAGAGTGCTTAATCTTATTTTAGCCGTAAATAAATTATTGTATTAATGGCGATTTTCATATTTTTTAACCGTGCTAACATTTGGTATCAAAAATATGCCATTAACCTTTTATTGGCCCCTGCCAATTATGTTGAACTATTTATTGGTATGTATCAATAATGGGTAATTCTGTTGTGTTCATGATTGGTAACATTGATATTCGTTTCAGTTAACTAACATGAAACCAAGGACGAGAAGTAAAATCAGTAAAGGTGAGGCGTAAGGTGTATACAGAGGAAAATATGCTTTAAGCGTAAATCCTTAATGATATACTTGTGTTTTAAAACTTTTATCTGAAATGGAAGACTAATCGAAGATGAATGACTTAAAATTACCTAGTTACATGATTTATGACTGATTTTTTATTACTAATTATTTAAGAAGAATAACTCTTTCCAATAAATGCCTACCTCTGACTTTGTTTCTAATATTTTTGAACTAATTAATGTTCCTACTCAAATATACCTATATCTATATATTAAATTAATTAAATCCCTAGAATTTAAAATAGCTGTAATATTGTCTTCTACTCATTTAAGTGTATACCCACAAAATTAATGAGGGGCCAATAATAGGTAATTTTTACTGCCAGTAAAAGGGTTACCTATGCCAACATTTGGTTTTTTGAGACATTTCTTTATAACATAAAAACTATGGAATAATCTACTTTAAATTGAAATAAAATGTACATATAATCAATCTTCTATGTGTAGTTAACCAATATGGATACTCATTACCTTGTTAAAATTAAAAAGACATGCCTAATTTTAATGTTTTATACACGCTACTTCTTAAAGTGCCAATAAATGGGTGTTTTACCCTGTTAGGTAAATAACACTTCAAATGATACACGTACCGTAGGTACTAATTGGTAATTGTCTCGGGCATCGCATGAAAACATAATGTATCTCACTAGTACGACATATTAGTTATATTAAATAAGATTGTTTAGTGCGATGGCCAAGTCAATTTAAGAAGGGATCGAATAAATTAACCGACTTGGTATTACATGGATCTCACAACTTTTTATGGTAGAAGAACTGAGTTGCGTGACTTGGTTTTTTACAAGTTTTTTACAAGTAATAGATAGTCCTACTTTTTTTCTATCCCTCCGACAGTGATAGTGCTCCTCTTTTTATTTAAAGCCCACCCTGCCAAAAAAAACCCCATAGAGGCATCTATAGGGTTTTTTCGGAAGCTTTGATGTTATTTTTTTTTTCATTATGTTACGTTGTTATCTCTCATCTATCCAATATAAATAAAAATATATTCAAATATCATCAGCTTTTACCCGCGACTTCGTCTGCGTTAAATTAGTATTTCACGGCTTTTTTTGGTATTGAAAGCGTCGGTATTTGTGGCGTCGGTATTGATGGCGTCGGTATTAGTAGCGTCGGTACTGCTGGCGTCGGTATCAAGGGCGTTGGTATTACTTGCATCGGTATAGATAACGTCGATATTTCTGGCGTCGGTATTGATGGCGTCTATATTTCTGGCGTCGGTTTTGACGGTGTCGGTTTTGGTTGCGTCGGTATTGTTGGCGTCGGTACTGGTTGCGTAGGTATTGTTGGTGTAAGTATTGTTGTCGTTGGTATTAATGGCGTCGGTATTGTTGGCGTCGTTATTGGTGGCGTCGTTACTGGCGTCGTCGGTATCGGCGACGTCGGTATTGGTGGCGTCGGTATTGTTGAACTTGGTAAAGATGGCGTTGGTATTAGTAGCGTCGGTATTGTTGGGCTTGGTAAAGATGGGGTCGGTATAGGTGGCGTCGGTATTGGTAGCGTCGGTATTGTTGGCGTTGGTAAAGATGGTGTCGGTATAGGTGGTGTCGGTCGGTATTGGTAGCGTCGGTATGGTTGGCCTTTGTTAAGATAGCGTCGGTATAGGTGGCGTCGGTATTGGTGGCGTCGGTATTGTTGATCTTGGTAAATATGGCGTCGGTATAGGTGGGGTCGGTATTGGTGGCGTCGTTATTTATGGCGTCGGTATTGGTGGCGTCGGTATTGGTGGCGTCGGTATTGGTGGCGTCGGTATTCCACGGCGTCCAACTGGGCTGGGTAGCGTTCGGATAGCTACGCCAATTATTTTCGTCCCAAATAGCACTGTATCTCAAGACGAAAGTCTCTGACCATTGTGTGTTGCCCGTAATAGGTTAAGGCACCCATTGTTGAGACGTGGACCTCAACATTGGGCTCTATAAGGCTCACAGTCACTCAGAGAGCAATGGAGAAGGCTATATTAGAAGTTTGACTACTGCCACTGATATAGCCCGAAGAATCTCCAAACTCACGTGGCAGTGGGCAGGGCATATTGCTCGAAGAACTGATGGCTATTGAGACTCGAATGTTCAGGAGAGGCGACCGCAAACAGGAAGTCGCAGAGTGTGTAGTCCCCCGGTAAGGTGTTGACGACGACCATCTCTGGAATCCACTAGATGCGGGTGGCGCAGGACCAGTCGTCGTGGAATTCCTTGGGGGAGGCTTATGTGCAGCAGTGGACGTAATTTAGCTAAAATGATGATGATGATGATTGAACATAATCATATCGAGGTACCATTCTATACCTATTATTATATATGATTCAGTCACTACAAATTTAACTTTGTAATCCTATATATTCACAGTTGATGTATCTAAAAAAGTTGACCGAAATTGCAAAATATATTTTATTTACGAGTATTATACACTCAACACTCATTGTATTCTAAATTTGAAGCTTCTGTCCGCTAGAAGTGCCTTAGAGTTTTGATGATCGGTCAGTCAGTGAGTTAAGAAAATTAAGAAATTTGACTAGTTATTATTCTTAAACTACTGGTTCAAATTGAACGAAACTTGAAATATACCTAGGCTTCATTAATATATTTAGGCTTCTAGTTTAATACACAACAAATTTATAGGGGGTCTAAAATGGCCAGAACTGGTTCGAGAAAAGCCTACGGCCTTGTAAATTTTTTGCTCAACTTGGCGGGGGCACTGCCGTGCCCTCAGATTGTTACTTCAAGGACAATTGATCAATAAATCTTAGTGACGTCACCGTTAAGGCGCACGATTTTTAAGAGGAATCCGACATCTTACGAGCGGGATACCTCCGAAATTTAGTGACTAAAGCGTCGCTAAAACTCCTCTGAAAGATGTAGGTCCAAATCATACCCTGCCGGGGTTGTGGTGCATGCTTTTGCGAATCCCATGGCCCCGGCAATAGGGTTGGTGCCGTTGACGGGTGCGGTCTTTTAGTCGGTAATCGCTCAAGCAGAGTCCGACACACCCGTCGCCTCTCCAGGAACGACGACGAAAAATGTCCGTAAAGGATTTTTCCGCAATTAAAAAAAACAAAGAAATGGTTCAAATCATACCTACACAGAGATATCATCATCAGATCACATTCCGGATCTTTTGAAGAAATTAGACTGAAACTGATTCGTATATCGTTTCGACGAATTTCAGTGTTACTAAAAACTGCCTCGTTGGTGTAGTAGTCGAAAGTGCGACCGCTAAGCAAGAGGTCTTGGATTCGATTCCCAGATCGAGTAGTGTTGATGGATTTTTCTATGAAATTCTCAGCTGCTAGCTCGAAATTTGGATTTGTGCCCGGTTGATGGTAAGGTGGTTAATGGCAGGCTACGCTGGCCTCCTAGTACATGTGTCCTAAAATATACGATATATATAGATACATTTGTTATTGTGTCCCTACCGAGGTTCGAACCTGTGTTCGGACCGTAGTACAGAAGGCAGCGTTAAATACCGCTGGACTAATCAGGTCGTCAACAAAAATAAATAAATTTAATCATCAGCTTAAATAAGACAAATATAACTAATCTTTTGAGGTGGACCTAGCTACTAGCTGAGCGAACCTAAAGCAGTACATCATTCTGACCAGGCATTAATAAAAAGGGATTGTAATTAACTTAAACGGCGTATAAATAAGCTGCGGTAATAACAATATATTACGTGAGATAACTTCTGGGCACATCGTTGTCTCTCGTAGAAAGAGATGGGAGATACAAATAAATGTTCATTTGTTTTAGCGGTATCAGTAAAACTGATTAAAGCAGCTTAGTATAATATATAAGGTATCAAATGCAGGACATTTGTAAGTACTGAAGGGGTGAAAAGGAACACGGGTTGATGTTCTTTAACAGGACAAGTTCTGGGTATTATATATTAGCAGAACTAGCCACGCGTTGTTGTGAATCAATAACTCGTTGGTTTACAATAAAAAAATATGATTATAAATTGAGATAAAAATTGTTATAACATCTATGTAGACCAAATTTCACACAATGTACAACGTATCAATAGTTCAGAATTTTATCGCAGGAAAAAAAACAAACGCGAGGCGATAATTTATATATAAAAATATTACTTACTTGTATACACATAACGTCATAAAACGATTAACCGATATTAAATAAAAAATAAAATCTATATTTTTTAAATCGATTTGTAAACTCTTTCGTCGTGTTCGCATCCAGCATTTCTATTGGCCCACCGAAATCTGTCCGATCAATTGGCTTCACGGAAATACGGGAAAACGAACCAGCCTACAACAGCATAAAGTGAATATTTGTTTGCAGACACATGATGTGTGCACTAGGTATATTATTATAAACATTTGCCGGAGGCTGATAGCAATATTCGCTATTGGACAAATCAAATAACACCAACATACTTTTATTTCCTGTTACTGCATAATCGTTTTTCAATTCACGTTTGTCATATCGTAGCCATTAAAAATCATGGTTTTATTAACTTTTTATTCCATTAATTATACAATTAGAATGATAACAATTTAACAATCGCGGTATATTGATATTATTTCAACCGGGTGCGGTGGCGTTTCGATTTTTTTTTTCGTGCCAAGAAGTCATCAGTTTGTAAACATACCACAGACAATCCCTGGGGTTTGTCTATTACGTCAGATTTGATAAACCAGAAGCCTTTGCAAAAGTATACCGATTCCTACTCAGGATGATACTTGACGCTATTGAAATTAAAAAGACTCAAATTTGAATAGAGTGGCTGGATGATACTTAGATTCCCATGATAACGGTCAACAAATTCAAAACCAAGTACAAAAAAATTACAATGTCCAGTACTCGCGTAAGTATAAGAAATTATTTTTAAATATTATAAGCGCTATATCAGACTGAAATAAGCAGGTATTTACTTAGCACGGTCTATTTCACACTACACTGTTGCCTATAATCAGTTTATGGGACGTTACACGGCGACAAACGCCAGCTAGTTAGTCAAACGTTCGACTGTATCGAATACTTACGCGATACTAAGCGGACTGGCAGGACTGGCTTGTCCTGCTCACTTAAAAGTCCTGCTATTTGTAACGTCATATGTCAGGTCGTTTTAATTCGTACGATATGTTTGGGTTAAGCGCTAGTTGACACGATATGCTCCTACGTGTCTCTCTCTCTCTGTATCGCCTATTGGGAGTAGGGACTCTTCGGCTCATACGTGGCAATACGAATTCTTTGTCTTTTAATTCTTCATTCACCATTTTTTCTTTTTATCTTTAAATCTTTCGTTCACTCTAGTCTTTTGAATTTAACTTTAACATGAAACTGTATTATTTATATTTTGCCATAGAACCTATCTACTTATTTTGTAACTAGAAGTGTTGACAAAAGTACCTAGTACGTCGTTTAATAGTATATTACTACACTTTGATTTTGATTTAAAAACTCAGTACAAAAATATAGTATGAAAAAAAATGCGTATGAAAGATCAGAAAATCATAATAAATGGATCACGATAGTCTAGTGATCAACACCTCTGTAATCAAATTTCGCAACGCTTCGTTTTATTTAAAGCTCCACTCATTCACTCCGACCGGGAGTTTTTAATTGCAGTCTGTTGTATCAATTTTATATTGTTCGTATTTAACGAACAAGTTAAGCTGGGGGCATGAAACCGATGCAATTATTACACATGTTGGGGTTTATTTTACGCGATTACATACACAGTAGTTCAAAAATTATAACTAATAAATAGAATTGCAAGTGCAAATTATCTCAGTGATAGTATTGTTGAACACATTTACTGCCCAATACCCGGATCTGGGTTGAAATTATAGCAAGGGTCTGGGTATTTAATTATAATTACGTTATTATATTTATGAAGACTCTTTGACATTCTTTTCATATAGGTACTATCAACAAAATTGAATCATGACCCACCATAAGCTTATTTTCTTACAGACATTCAAATACTATTAGGTCGACATTCGCGTAAACATACGTCCCCATGGTAACAACCTTGTTATCTGTCATTAATACACAGAATTATCAGAACTCCATCTTGGTTAAGAGCTTTTACACACGAGTGCGGTATAAAGCTGAATGCATACACCGCACGCCATCCATACTTACTTATTATTTATTAATATTTTTTATTATTATTATAAATGCGAAAGTGTGTATGTCTGTCTGTATGTTTGTTACCTCTTCACGCTATAACCGCAGACCCGATTAAGATATTTTTTTTATAGAAATAGTTTGAGCCTCGGGGAAGGACATGGGATAGTTTTCATCTCGGAAGTCATCCCTTAAAGGAGAGAAGACTATTATTAAGACTTTTTGACATACTCGTATGAACATATGTCAAAAAGTCTTAATAAATTAAATTAAATTTTTAATGCCACAGAGCCTTGCTATAATATCGACCCAGATCCGGGTACTGGGCAGTGAATGTGTACTAGTGGATTGGGAAGTCAAAGCACTCATATTCGATCCCACGCAAAACTGTCTTTTCATCACATGCTCAAACGGTGAAGGAAAGAATATCTTGACGAAACGCCATCGAGACTCTGATAGCGTATAAAGTATCCCAACGCACACTGAGCTAGCTAATAGTCTATAACCTAATTCATCTCAAATGTGAGGACGCCCGTACATAGCAGTGGGACGGTAAATTACTTGATGAGGAGATTTGCTAATATTGCATTGCAATCGTTTGATATTTCTCCGCATCAAAGGAAAAGCACCCTTATAGCCTATACAATATATATCATATTAGACCTAAAATCGTATAAGCGAAGTTTTGGCTTGAAATGTAACAGCACACATCTGCCTTACATTTCAAAGATACATGCATACATAATGTGCATGTAGTAAGTAATGAATTGGCTCCGACCGTAGCGAGCGTAGCAAGCGTAGCCGGAGGTTACGCCGTAGTCGCTACAGATGGTAAAGGCAAATATTAAGACTTTCTTAGACTTTTTTTTGAGGACTATTAGTCCAAGATCCCAGGGCCGCCAGACGTCACGTATTTTCTGACGAACCAAATGTGGATTATTGAGTAGTGCTAGTATGTACTAAGAACGCATGCCTACCAGCTATCTTGCCTAGTGGGCCAATTTTCAGGTATCAGGTAATCAAGGTACATACAAATATTACTTACCTCACGTAAAGTCTCCAAGCTGATTTTTACGTATACTTTAGGCAATATCCTTAAAAATAAGTTGCCAATACTCCCAGACACTTTCCGTCGGCCGTATTGCTTTGCAGATGCTTTAAAGCTCCCGAAGGAATTAATTAACTTCACGTAAATTATGATGCTCCATTGTTTATATCTCCACAAGACAACTATTTCGAAACCTTTTACGAGAAGACAGAGCGATCCAAGGGGCCAATAATCCCCTAGACTTCCGCATGTTCGCTATTTGCCTCACTCTCATGCGCGTTGATAATACCCTCACACTCCTACCCACAGAGGCATTAAAATTGAATTAAGGGGTATGATTAGCCCTTTGGATCGGTCTGCCTCCTGTCACAACTATTTTAAAACCTTTTACAAGAATGGAGCATCAGAATTTACGTGAAGTTAAGTATTTACTTTGGGAGCTTTAAAGCGTCTGCAAAGCAATACGGCCGACGGAAAGTGTCTGGGAGTATTGGCGACTTATTTTTAAGGATATTGCCTAAAATATACGTAAAAATCAGCTTGGAGAATTTACGTGAGGTAAGTAATATTTGTATGTACCTCGATTACCTGATACCTGAAAATTGGCCCACTAGGCAAGATAGCTGGTAGGCATGCGTTCTTAGTACATACTAGCACTACTCAATAATCCACATTTGGTTCGTCAGAAAATACGTGACGTCTGGCGGCCCTGGGATCTTACTCTATATACTTTCTGCAATAATTATTAGTACATATTTATATGTAGATATTTGTTACATTTCGGGAATTATGAAAGAGAGATAACAAACTAGACAATTATTATCTACTGCTGGTCACAGGTCTTCTCTCATTTGATACTGATTAAGTTAGTGTGGGTTAGTTAGTACACTTCACACGCCATCGAGAAAATCTATCAGGCCTAGGTTCCCTTACAATTTTCCTCGCCGATTGTACTTACGATTGATAAATACGCACAAAAAACCTTTGATTTCTGTCTACTCGTTATACCATTAGGCCGTTAGGCCTTCACAGATCCAGTTTAATCATCTAAAATTATAGCAAAATAAAATTTTAATTGAACTTTAACTGGATAATTGTAGTTAAAATAGCTGTTTAAATGTTCACAATAGTATGATTGACCGTGTGTTTTAATTATCAATGTGTCGCTAATAGCCGCGGGATTTAAATTATTTTGAGGACATACTACATTTGTATGAAAAGTTGTCGGAGCGCCAGGTGTCGGTTTTTAACATTGGTAGGTAGAGAGGTGGCGCTACTGTGCTAAAAGTGTCAACATCGGCTCCGTAAAAGTCTATTGTTAATAATATAAATAACAGTTTTTATACATTACAACCTGCTTAATATCGTGAAGAATAGTGCAAAACACCAGGAGAATTGTGGATAGGTCAATCAAATTTGGACCTATAGAAAAAACCGGCATATAATATCAAACAAACAATACAAGAAAAAAGTGGATTTACATGCAAACAGACGTGTTAAAGGATATAATAAGACGGAAAGAAGGTTAGCCCATGTTCTACAATAAGTGCGTGAACAAATACAGCAATAAATAAAAAGTCGTAAAATATAACCTTTAAAACTGCAAATCATACTGGTATTTTTTACAAATAGCCGAGTAACAAACGCCATCTGTGAGCGACTAGCAAGAACTTTTTGCAAGATCAATATTACTTGTTGTTTACAACTACTCGCCACTAGATAGCGCTTAAAACAAATAAACACATGAGCTATGGATGAAATAATGAAAATGTTACAAGACATACAGAAAGACTTAGCACAGCAGAAACAAGATATGAAAAATATGGAGGAAAATATCAAAGAAACCATAAATAAAAATATTAATGAAAGATTCGATCATATTGAAACAAAAACAAATCAACTTGAACAAAAAATAGAAACTCAGCAGAAATCTATAGATTACCTAGATAAACAATTAAGAAAAAATAACCTTATATTTTTTGGTATTCCAGAAACCGAAAGAGGCTATGATGATCTATTGAATTTAATCCTGGATATTATAAATAAAAAGATGGATGTAGTATTCCAAATATTACAAATTGGAACGGCAATTAGACGGGGTAAGAAGAACAGTACTACGATAAGACCGGTTGTGGTAACATTCACAACCACAAGCGGCAAGCTACAAATCTTAGGAAAAAAAAGAAATCTAGAAAATACGGGCATATACATAAAAGAGGATTATACTCCCGAGGTTCTACAAAAACGCAAAGAGCTTCAAGAAGAACTTAAAAATAGACGTCTATCGGGAGAAAAAGTAATGCTCCGCCATGACAAAATAGTTTCGTTAAAAACAAAAGACAATTCCACATCCAAAGGCCCCTCAAAGAAAAGGCAGCTATCAGAATCACCTGAAAATAAAAATAAAGCTGGAAATAATATTATAAAACCATTAGAAACGCGAGAACAAACAAAACAAGCTCCCAAGAAAAATAAACATCAAAATATAACACATTTTTTACGTCCCTCACAACTAAATGCCGCAACGAACCTGTCTATAAGCCGGGAAAACCAAGAATCTACAAAAAACTAATTTACGCCCCTCAAGATCAAACTCTCCCAAGACGGCTGGTCCCCGTGGGAGATGTAGACCAAAACCCTCTAGAGGAAACAAATATTACCAACAATTTTGAGAGAAAACAACTCTATGTAGCAACATATAATGTCAAAACACTGTCAAACCACTCCCGCCTAATTGAACTAAATGAAGCCCTGAAAGACATAAAATATGACATCATCGGTCTGTGTGAAATAAGGCGACTAGGTAGTTCTATTAAAGAATATGAAAACCTTATACTATACCATATGGGACAAACACCTGGCTTGTATGGAGTCGGTTTTATTATTAATAAATACCATAAAAAGAACGTTATATGTTTTAAAGGATTATCAGAGAGGGTGGCTCTACTCCAGTTAAAAATACATAATATTGATATCAGCATAATACAATGTTATGCTCCAACAACAACAGCAAGCGAAAAAGAAGTCGAATTTTTCTACCATACTGTAAACGATGCACTAAAAATGTCACATAAAAATGTAATCGTAATGGGTGATTTTAACGCCAAAATTGGCCAACCAAAACAAGAAGAAAATCTAATAATGAAAAACTTTGGTTATGGAAGTAGAAACAATAGAGGAAGTAGACTTATACAATTTGCATTTGAAAATAAACTAGCAATTTTAAATACCTTTTTTAAGAAGAAAGATACTAAGAGATGGACCTGGAAATCACCTAATGGCATGGTAAAAAATGAGTTAGATTACATATTAACAAATCTCCAAAAACATGCAAAAGACGTGCAAGTACTTAATCTCACATACCCCAGCGACCATAGACTAATAAGAGCGACTTTTTTGCTTCAGCTCTCGAATAAAAGTAGGAAAAACTATGGAAATAATATCAAAAGTACCTTAAAATCCGAAGAAGAAATACAATTATATAGAGAAATACTTAAAAAGAGTTTAGAACACTCTACTACTATTTTAGAACAAAACTGTACAGTACAAGAGCTAAATGACAAAATTATTTCTGCAATAAACAATAGTCTTAAAAAGGCACATTATTCTAACGCAGCAAAACATAAGAGTATTTTATCTGAAAGTACAAGGAGATTAATATCAAGACGGCAACACCTTCAAAAAACAAAACCGAAAACACGTAGTATGAAAAACGAGCTTAAAGCTCTCTACAAGCTCATAAGTAAGAACATCCAACGTGACTACATCGTCTATCGCAAAACAACTATTGAAAAACATGTACTACAGTCAGGGAGTCTAAAAAGAGCAAATAAAGAGCTGAGATCACACAAAACATGGATAGAACAAATTAAGACATCAAATAAAACAACTAACAATCGGAATGAAATTCTCCAAGCTGCAACAAGCTTCTACGAAAAACTATATGAGGATGAAAGTCAGCTGCCGCCTGACTGTACACCAAATGAAACAATTTCAATCTCGGAAACACGATGCATCGATGAAACGGAAGTTATTACAGGGATCGCAAAATTAAAACATGAAAAATGCCCAGGGCCTGACCAAGTAACCAATGAAGCTTTGAAAGCGGGAAGTCTATACCTAACAGGTCCTCTAACACAACTTTTTAACCTGGTGCTAAAATCTACAGTTATACCGAAACAATGGACGGAATCGGATATCATCTTATTATATAAAAAGGGAGACCCAAATAATATTAACAATTATCGACCAATAAGCCTACTCTCTACAATATACAAATTATTTTCATCAATTTTAGAAAAGAGAATTAGAACCACCGTAGAAATGCACCAACCTGTAGAGCAAGCGGGATTCAGGAAAAGTTTTTCCACTACAGATCATATCCACTCAATAGAAATTATTATAGATAAATACCAGGAATTACGTAGGCCACTCTACTTAATATTTGTCGATTACCAAAAAGCCTTTGACTCTCTGTATCATCACTCAATATGGGAATCTCTACAATCGCAAAATGTTGAACCAAAGTATGTGAAAATTTTACAAAACATATAATTATCAAAATTGTTACAGTAGAATTAGATTAGAGTCAACAGGCCCTCCTATACCAATCAGGAGGGGAGTGAGGCAGGGGGACGCCATATCACCAACAATATTTATTGCTGTATTGCAACAGGTCATCGAACAATTAAACTGGAAAAGGGCTGGCATAAATATCAACAATAAATACATAAGCCACTTACGATTCGCTGATGATATCGTTCTGTTGTCGGAGAGAACCACCGAGATCCAGTCAATGTTAAACGATCTACATGTCGCGAGCAAACATGTAGGCCTGGATATTAACCGAAGCAAAACAAATATTATGACGAACTCAATAAAACAACCAGTATACTTAGAAAATGTAGCGCTGGAATATGTAGACACTTACATATATCTTGGCAAACAAATTTCCTTTAAAAAAGAGAGAAACGAACTAGAAATCGACAGGAGAATAACAATTGCATGGAAAAAATTTTGGAGCTCAAAAGAAATAATGAAGAGTGACATGCCAATTATCATAAAACAAAAAGTAATGGATACATACATACTACCTTCACTAACCTACGCCAGTCAAACATGGAAGCTCACAAGTCGAGCTCAATCCAAAATCACATCATGCCAAAGAGGCATGGAAAGAAGCCTATTAAAAATTAGAAAAATACAAAAAATTAATCATAAAACCATAAGGAAAAGAACAAAAGTTACCGATGCTCTATGCTACTGCAAAAAACTTAAATGGAGATGGGCTGGACATATAGCCAGACTGACAGACGACCGATGGACTCACAGAATAACATCTTGGGCAGGGCCATCAGGCGCTAGGAATAGAGGTAGACCTGCAGCCCAGTGGGCAGATGACATCATAAGAATAGCTGGGAAAAATTGGATGGAGATAGCAACTAATAGAGATACTTGGAAATCTCTAGAGGAGGCCTTCACCCTCGAAACGAGGGGTTCTTGCTAATAAATAATAAGTAATAATATATTTTAGTTTTAAGTTGAAATCTTTTTATCTATATGTATATGAATTCAAATATTGTAAAACTGTTATCTTTGTAGAGTAAGAAATATAAGGCTTTTTTATTTTATTTTATTATTTATTATTTATTATAGGTAGTAGGTTTATGTCAGGACATTTGTATATGAAAGGTTTTGTTTATGTTGATAAGGAGGCAAACGAGCAGGCGGCTCACCTGATGGTCAATGATCACCACTGCCCATGGACATTTGCAATACCAGACGGCTTGCATATGCGTTGCCAACCCCTACAGAAATCGTTTCTTTAAATAGGGAATTGCTAAACTGACAGCAAACGGAATGCCCATGCTGTCAGAATAGTCACTTCCCCAACGAGCTCTGGTAAACTTACTCACTCGCAGAAATACAACTAATGTTATTTCACTGCGGTCTTCTGTAAGGCGGAGGTACTTCCCCAGTCGGGCAGCTCAACCTCTCGAGTATCTTATTTATAACATATATGACCCACATAAAAAATGCTGACTGCCTCATTGGTCTAGTGATCGTAAGTATGTCTGCTGAGCGAGAGGTCTGGACTTAAATTCCCAGGACGAGCAAAGTGTTATTGGGTTTTTCTATTAAATCATCAGTAGCAGCTCGGAGTTTGGATTCATACTCGGTTGATAGCAATAGGCTTATCCCCTATAACATGGGACCTAAAATATACCAGCGCAATGTGCGTGTACACCTCTGCCTAACCCTTCGGGGATGATAGGCGTGATGTAGATGACGCCTATCGTCCTGTATACACCACCTGTGCTGTATACCTAAACTATAATTTACACTAGAAAACACTAAAATGTTCAACATATTTAAATTTCATACATTCACACCCTTTTCCCATAGGGGTAGGCAGAAACTACTGAATGCAATACACTACGATCCTGACAAACCACTTTGCTCCTTTCACAATCATATATCTTGGCATACATACGCGCCGGTAGCGAACCTGATCTTCGCTCCCGACAGTTTCAAGTAACATCATAAACCCCTTATGTTAATCGTCGATCATTCATTCTTTCACATGCCTAAAACGTCGAAGTATTTATATTAAAATGTAATTTTTCTAATTATTAAAAAAAAAATTAACGTATGTAAAATAAAAATATAAGGGAAATATATATTGAAATAAATCTTATATAACTGTAACATCGAATTAACATGAAAAGACGAATAAAACGCCAATATTAACTTACTAATTGGATGAATAGTAAACCAAACTAAATTTAATTACATCAATCATGATACTATTTGGATTCAGTAATATGTGTTTAAGTTTCTACCAATTTATTTTAACTAAGTGGCTACGGTAAAATTGTGGTATATTTTCATTTTAATAAATCCAACTTCATTACGCTAATTAAAATAGCTTGCAATTATTGAAATAATTAAAATTGAAATCATTGAACGGTAAAATCGGCGTGCCAAAGGTACGGGAAAATTATATTCAAATATGCTTTATCTGATTGTTGAAATATTTTATGAATAGAAGCTGAAAACAAATGACATTTCACAATTCATAAAATCTTTTCGTTAGTAAAATATCGTAGTGAACTATGCTCGCCCGACATACCAAACTCCATACCATACATACCAACCATACGATGACAAAGATTTTACAATTTAACTGTACTGCATATTGAATAGGATATGTATCTGCAAATATATACACATATATACATATAATGGTACCCTAGTGGTGTGACCAGTGAACTGAGATGTCAAATATCTCGAGTTCAAATACTGACTTTTCGGAAGTTATATGCGTATTTATCACATGTTCGAAAGGTGAAGGAAAACATCGCGTCAACCTGCATGTATCAGAGATTTTTTCTATGGCATGGGAAGTCTGCCAACCCGCAGTAGGCTAGCGTAGTGGACTTAAGCCTATTCCCTCTCAAATGAAAGGAGACCCGTGCCCAGCAGTGGGAGAATAATGGGCCGTATATGTGGACCAGGAGCCAGACAGACAGGCGCTCTCAATCATAACAAAAGCCAGCCCTTCGGTACTGAGATTCAATTGATTTACCTAATGTTTCCAGTTTAGCACTAGTATATTTATTTTAATATGAGTTATTTCAGTTTAGGGCTTATTTGTATAACATATTAGCGAAAACACTATTTGTCAAAATTATCTTAAATCCAATTGATCTCTGACTGACAATTTCATTTTAATAAATTTGTATAACGAACTAAGTAACTAACTAACGAACTTCAATAATATTAATACATACTTAAGTTATAATTATAAGACTTGTATAGCTTTGTATGTAATGTTCATCTAAGAAATAAATTATTTATACTAAAAAAACTGAATTCAAAGAATATTTTTCTATATTCTAGAATCCGTACACAAAACACACATCAAAACTTTTCAGCTAAAAAACAAGCCTCATACTCGCACAATTTAAATTTAAAGCATGCTACGCAATTACTACGACGCGCAACTACGTAGCGCGCTACGCCGCGTTGTGTTGCTGTGTGTTTCGTAGTAGCTGTATTTTCATGTAGGTATATGTAGTTCGTAGACTCAAAAACTTGCACCCCTTTTTATTATAATATGTTGTTATATTTGTGTAGTAAGGAAGTCATTTTCATACACCACCACCAATCACGTACGTGTATGCCGTAGAAATATTTGTTCCGTATGGTAATTAAACCCGCGACCAATTGGGCAGTCTTTCATTTCTATAAAATTTAATTATCGTTTTTCAAGTTTAGATACTTTTGTTAAAGCTGACTCGATCAGTTTTCTATGAAAAGCTACATAGCAACATGGAGTTGGGATTTGTCCCTGGTTCATAGCAAACCGCTAAAATATTGGTATACATTAGTACACCTCTCCCTAACCCTTCAAGGATGACAGACGTGATGATATATTATTTAAAATAAAATATCATTTATATAAATGTTAAACCTTCTGTAAATCAATGTCAGTGCTCTATTTTGCGATGTACCACTGAACTCCCTAATTGGATAGGGGCTAGTTATAAGTATGTAGTGTAGGGGCGCGAGGGACTGACGGACAGACGTGCGCATCGCCAGCCATAGCTTAAAGCTACGTCCGCCTTGCTGGATTGACAAACACTACATGCTTTTTCAATTATATTCTCTAATCACTTTATTATAAGTTATTATTTTGTATGCATCTTTCGAGATACAGCTGCGAGAGTACGTTATCTACTAAATTTCTTGCCTCGTTGGTCAGACAGAGACAGTTGAACGAGAGGCTTAAGAACCAAACCATAAGAACTGAACCCTTAAAACATATCGGCGTTGGCCTTACTTGTAACCTACTTAAGGTACAAAGGTACTTATTTAAATTCCGTCTGTTCTCAGAGATCTAAGAAAGCTCTGTCAGATGATGTATTGAAGTAGAGTTTGTTTGATATTTAATTGTATTATATTTTATCATCAAACCATTATTGTCCCAATGCTGGGCACGGGTCTCAAGAGATTAGGGAATTCTCCCCAACGCTAACCTACTGTGGGTTAGCAGACTTCACATGCCAAGCATACAGTTTTCATCTCGATGTTTTCCTTTACCGTCCGCTAAATATAAAAAGCTTAAATGCCTTTGTATATTTCATGTATATGCAAGGCAGTGGAATTATTCGATAAAAACCATTGACGATATATTTACATTTAAATACTCTCAATGCAAGTAAAGCGGATTTTTAAATCCTATCAATGAAAAAACGTCAACAATTAATTGGAATTCTTAATTAATTCAATACAAAGATCCTATTCATTTCAAACCGGATCAATTAACTGGGCTTTTAATTTAATTAGTTCATTCGCATCATATTACAGAATCACGCCTTATTACCAGCGGAATGTTCGTCGGCTTGCGCTCATTAGTAAAAATTATATACATTTGTTCAATACGGTCGATTATTGGCTTGCCTAGGTCTATTTTAGTAGATAATTTGTCTCAATAATGTCTGAATTAGATAGTTCGCTTCTACAGTCTTTGAAATTACAAATAACTATCTATTTACAGAAAAGTTCATTTGTGTTTTATATGATGTAGTCGTTCCTGGCGTAGGAGGTCACAGTTTCAACCCAACCACGAGCCGAGCGAGCGAAGCGAGCTGTGCCACGGCAGCGGCCGGCGAGTGCCAGACACGACTTGCATTAATAGAAAAAAGGTATTGTTTTTAGTAAGTTACCCGGAACTCAACTATTTAGATTAGGTTAATTTTTTCTTTAAAAAAAATGGGTTGGTTAGGTTAGGTTGAAACTGTGACCTCCTACGCCAGGAACGACTACATTATATAGAAAAAAAATATGGAAAAAAACGCTACTAACGAAAAAAAGAATAGTTAATATTCTTATTATTATTACCTGTTTATAATTTGTCCCAAATAGAAAAAACACCCTTGTAATAAAACGCCTTCACAGTTAGATTTTATGCTTCAAATGGCTGCCTTGAAAACTGACGATACTAAATATTTGGCTTATTTGATTTTGCGTAGAAACTGTAATTCCAACTGAAATATTTGACTAAATAAAAAATGTTAAAAGTACTAGTTGGTAAATAAGTTATAGTTTAAACGTCCATTTCCCAAACATTGGGTTTGCGTTACAATTTTTGTGAATAGATTTTATGCTAAATAATAATTTAGCAAATGAAATTATGCGAAAAATTTTTTGGGAAGTGAAAATTTGTCAAATTCCTTCTGGTCAAACAAGGGGAGAACCGTTGATAAGTTATACTGAAGCCATTTATTCACAACATTAAACCCGTGTTGCGCAGATTCGAACACACTTCTTGTTCAGACTCAGCTGAAAACAATAAAGCAGTATCGTAGGCGTATGAAATGGTTATGCCATGATCTATTTTTAGGTTAGAAAGGTCATTAATATAGATTAGAAACAGAGTGGAGGGAAAAATCTGTAAAAGACAGGTAATTAGAGGAAAATATCAGTAAAGGTATAAAGGGAAATTTAATTAAAAGCTGCTATTAAACTGCAACAATATGTGAGAAAGGAAGTAAAGGGACGTGAAGTTAAAATAATTATACAATGTTTGAAAGTGGCCATTAATTGCCTTTATCCCTTATAATAACTCGATTAATATATTGTACACGGAGTGACATTATAGAAGTGTCACGTGGGTTGTTTGACGTAGTGTGACGCTTTAATTAGGAAGCACATGTTAGTACCGTGACAAATTTTACAGGAAACTTGGGCGGCGCAAACGAGCAACTGTTATTATTGCATAAACTATGCAACATATTCTGACATGTCAGAATAGGCTCGAGTTAGGCCTTTGACATCGAGTGAAACTGAATTGGGAACAGTTTTGTGAATGCCAATGCATTAGCTCACTTCTGAGACAAATATATATGTAATAATATGATACATTATTTACTTTGTATGTTTTTAAGAAAAGTGCAGTGTAGTGCAACGTTTTGTATGGAATAAAGAGAGTATTCTATATAATAATTCATTCCTTTTATAAATCTCCTGGGACACCTGAATATAACATAAAAAATGCCCTAGAAAATTAAGGTATTGAATCTAATCTCTCTCTCTCTCTCTGATCAAGATAAAAAAACTCTCTATTATAAAAAATATTTATAAATAATAAAACACTGTTTTTTAATGCACTTTTTATGCCAATTTAATAAACTTTGATAAACATATTTTTTATAATAATACAAATAACAATCTGTGAGTTTTGCTAACGTAGTTTCTATTTTTATCTCACAGAAAAGGCCCACTCCCGCAATCTCCGAAATTAGCGAATCCTTAAGAGAAGTGTTTAAAAATATAAATATACCTACACTTTCGTGTTTTCGGTAATATTATGTAGGTACGTCTGGAAAAAACCAGTAAAAGTTTAATATAAACAATGATGATTATAACATTAATACTAGGAATAAGCATAAATTATTGGTACCTTGGGGGTACGTTCTTGGGGTCTCGGCCCTAGTGTTAAGTGAACGAAGCGCAGTAGCGTATTTTAAAAGAGTTTGTATGGAGTTACTTGCCGAATTGGCCTACGTCCAACAGTGGACGAATATAGGCTGATTATGATGATGATTGATAAGTTCAGTTAAGTTAAAAATGCTTAAAATGTTAATATTATATCCTTTTGATTTGATTTGAAAAAATTACATTTAAGTTTTTAAGACTTTTTTTTTTCAAGCACATAATATATAAGAAATAAATACATCAAAATCATAGATGAGACGGTGAGTGAGGAGAACGTTTTCAACATTCATGTTTTGAAGTAAGAATATAAAATATATATACATTATCAATAAGAATACAAATACATTGTCATTCTTATTGTTTCAGTTCAAAAGCAATCTCTAAAATGCCGCCAATGGACTCCCGCTGTACTTTTTCTGCGTGTTGAAAATAAATGCAACACAAAATACAGCCAAGCCGGCAAAGTGAAACGCTGCCATAATCCCCCGATATTTTTAATCCTCACACCCTCAATCAAATACTTATATGCATGTAGCGTATAAGTATTCGATTGGAATCAGCCAATAAACTATATAACGAATATTTGTAGCATAAACGTTCACTGGCATTGATATAAAATTTTACAATGCTGCGGATTGATTTTGTGGATTTAGATAAATTTCCAAACAATAAAACCTGTTAGTAGAACCCAGTTGTTTTATTTATATATTAGAGTTCTTATGATATTTCTATGAAAGAACATGGTAAGACATGTTCGTTTAAAAATAAGACTATAATAAATATTACATAAAATTTATCATCAAGAGATAAATAGGAATACAAATACTGCGTGCCCATAATCGTATTGTATTATGATTACTTTAACAGAAAATACCGAGTACAATATTTGATTAACAACTCCTTGAAAACATTGAATAAAATATTATATTTCAGAAGTGTTTTATCCTGCATTTTATATATCAGCCTATCGCCGTCCACTGCTGAACGTAGGCCTCCCCCAAAGAGCGCCAACCATCCCGGTCTTGGGCAGCAATTTGCGTTGATTAAAATACTATAAAGTAGATCAAAGAGATTATATTCTACATGTCGGTAGAAGATCATACTCACCGAGCTTGAGATGTTCAGTATATCTAGAAAACTAACTTGCTGTGCCCGACAGGGTCCATAATTGTTTCTCTTTAATTTTACCCACCAGCTTTTGTATACAGTATGGGATGCCATAAAGTTATTGAGTATACAAATGCACCTTAATCCACAGTGTATTTATCACATTCAGTATTACTAATGCATTGACTGTTTGCAGAGACAGCAGAACATTGCTCTTTGACTTAACACAACGGCTTTGCCGTCATCCGATTGGATTAATCTCGTGTCAACCCGTATAATAGGCATTGAAATGGTTGTGTAATATTAGGTGCATCAGATAATCTCAATAATATATTATGCCTCTTTCTTATAAAAAGTTCTTCAGGAATATTCCTACGTTATGAACTGCACATAACAAAAAAAATCCAGAGTTTTTAGAAGACCGTTTTTATTTGATGTTGTTCTGATTTCTTTTGACCGTTTGTTTGAAACCCGGGCGCCATTTTGAATAGCAAAAATCTTTTATTAAGGTTTATTAATAAAAACAAACGATAGTTTGATACTTCGATGGTTTGATGATTAACTAAAGGTATGAGGGAGGTGTTAGATGAAATGCCAGGACGAGACGTCTATGAAGGGCATATATACAAACTACCTTAGTTTTAAGAAAAGGTTAGGTTACGCACCTGACCTTTCACTCAGACTCCTGACCTACTGGCGCAAAAAAGAAAATAATAAAAAATCACGTAAATAACACTCATCACTCCTAGTGATTGTCGGCCAAATAGTCAAAGTCAAATATCAATTTCAGCTTCGAAATTGATATTTAAGTTCGGTACACTAGAGGTGCGTTACCATAAAATTCACGTTAATTTCATGGTACTGCATCCCTAATGCCGATCCGGACAAATAACCCGCGGTGATATACACATATCATGTCAAAAATATCCGTTAGTGAGATGCAAATATCGAAATGTATCATGATTTACTGTCGAATTTGAGTTTCGCTTGTTGAATTATTACTAGGATGTATAGAAAGCAAATAAATAGTAATTATTTCTGTTAATAAATCTTTGTGACCCTTTTGTAAGTCAATGCTTTTTTATTTTCTTTTTACTAAATGTCGCCGTAATTTTTAAGCTGACGACCTGTGAGAAGAGACACAGAAATAAACTCATAATCTAGAAAAAATCATTTATATGTAAATTAAAAGGAATATAGTGAGTGAGCAATTGTATAAAGAATAAGACAATATGTGGGTAAATACAAAATCATCAAAATCTTATCGTTTAAAAACTGGAATTAAATTATATCGATATAATAATGTCTACAATAATTTATTGCGTAAATATGGTGTAGTTGTTTCTGTAAATGTGCGAAATCAGTACGCACAAAATAAATTAATTATAAATTATAGTTAATTCTGTGCCAATAATGGATGTAGATTGTGGTCTATACTGCGGATGTGTATACTGAGTTAGTTTCAGTCCCGAAATAATTAAACACACTGTCTTAGTACAATCGAATAGCATTACCAATGTAATACGACCTGAGACTATCGATCGAGCTGTGTTCAATTTGCGCACATCAACTTCAGTGAGCTTAGGGTAACTAAAACGGTATACAATTATAAGTAGGTACATAGATACACAAACTCATACACACAATGATATAATGATACATTTCCTTATTATTTTCTATTGGGATATACATATAGAATGATTTATACATTTTACGATAGGTACTAGCTGATCTCATTGTGTTATCTGTCTTGCCATCTCCTTATGAGGGCTTATACATATATTATACCTATATAAATATAAGAGTTCGTTTGATCCGTTTAAGGTTTGTTTGGTATCGTTCACTAACTAGTATTAATACCTATTCAACATAATAATATAATGTACTCCAGAAATGTTAATATAAAAGGAGATGAATGAAAAGTATCAAACCCCACTCAGAAACCGGACAAATATTCACGTTATCGTAATAATCCATACAAGATATTATTAAGAATGAGAATCAGCCGATGCGAGCTATTACCAAGAGATCACAAATATTTATCATCTCTCTCTTTATTCTCGTAAATATGGAGAGCCATAGAGATTGACTATCAGCCGGCAGAATGAGTCGATACATTTAACCGGGTATCAATATAGCTACTCTTTTTTTTCCACAATATTAATTTGAAACAAAAACGTGTCAGTACAATCATGTTTTTGGTACAATATGGTTACGTCCGCACTGACGCCTGGCTCTATTACCCATCCAATGCCCTCAAAATTACCGATAATCCCCTCTCATCCACACCTAGACCAAAAAATGTATGAAAGAAACCCGTTTTTCTGCCTCGCCAAAGCTGGAATTACATTACGAAACCAGTTGCATAAAAGTACAGTCAAGTACACATAAAGGTACGACTCATGCATCGTAAACGTCAAGTTTTACATCGTTTAAGTCGTATCTTAAAGTGAACTTCGGTATTCTTTCATGTAATGTAATTCCGGCTTAAGTCTATCACATCGCGAATAAATGGCGAGGCTGGCCAAGAGCGTTCTGCATCCGATTTATTGTTTGCCACCCTTATATTAAAAAAAAATTTTTGAAGTGACACTTCTTTATCGGGGTTGGAAAAAAATTAGTGTAACATTTTTGCGTTACGCGCCATCTTTATTTGAATAGGTAACCATAGCAACATGATGTTTGTTTGACAACTAAAAACTATACCTTTTCCAATACACCAAGACCATTTGTTTTTCTATTGAGAACTTGCTATTGGTTGAGACATCGACGTTTTGATAAATAGAAGATTATGATTGGTTCCCACTATTATTTGGAACTGACAGAGCTACAAGCGTACAGTTCAGTGCGTACGTAGCTTCAGAGTTTACCTTGAACATCTAGAAGCTCGAAAAGTTGAAACATTCTAGAAGCAGCTGTTAAAGGTAGCAGCAATAGTACTGTTCGTAATATGCACTGCTTCTGAAGACTATCACATTGATATTTTATAATGCTCCTGCAAATATTTTTAAGACAATATCTAGTTCATGATGACATCACACATGATACAACTTCCATAATATACAACGAACACGCGACGCCAAAAGCAGATATAATATATCTAATATAATATGCATATGATAAGGTAAAATAAACTGAATATAAACTCACATTAAATACAGTTTGTGGCTACGCCTGTTCGCTCACATTTACTTAACCAATTATTTCAACATTTCTCATTCATTAAATCTAGACAAAGGTAAACAATAAATTTCAGATCGCGTCCGCCCGTCTAGTATTGGCGCACTTGACACAAAAGTGGTTTTAAATTTCGGACGTTTGACCAGTTCTTGTTTGTTTTAGACCTCACAGGTAACATCATGGTGAGCTTCAAAGGGGCTGTTATGTTATTGATTTTGGGGCCGGACATCCGCGTTAACTGTGACATCGAAGCTTCTTTTTTATTTTGTTTCTAAAAGCAAACAATAATTTTGGCGGTTTTATTTGTTTGTAAAGTGACAGGCATTCCTGGTTCCCATTTAATATTCCCTTTGGAAAAAACACAACGGTCCGCATTTCAACGTGTAGGTAATATTTCTTTTAATGTAAAAATTGCGTGTTAAATAATGAGAATTGTTACAACTAAACCTGTAAAATATATGCATCGAAGACTAAGTATACAATTGTATAGTGAAACTAGTTTTTTTCCGCGTCTTCGTCCACTTTATACATATATGGCGCGGTCACTATGATATGCCCGTCATTAATAGGTCACATTGTAACTGTCGTAAATTTTAACGTGTATCTATATTGTAAGTTTGACAACATTATCGCATTGGGTGTAAACCTGTTAGGATGATGGTGATATAAAATAAATTAATAAATAAATAAAAATAAATTAATAAATAAACATTATTCCTCAATATAATTTTTTATTAGTTAAATCAACGAGCTTCAATTTGTTTAAATCCTCATTCGAATATCAAGCGGGACATTCTGTCTATCAAACAAAGGAGACGGATGCAAGTTGGTTTGCGAGTGATTAATCCTTTATATGCACGAGTAAGCATGCAAACGCTCCCGGCAATTAATTGGACAAGGAGTGCTCACTGTCACTGCTTGCCGTCACTACAGGTAGATATAATTGTCAATAGGTAAGTAACTGTGTGGTGAGCCTAATGGACTTTGAATTCGAGTTCAATCCCAATTCCCACCACTGACTTCTCGGAACTGCGAGAGTATTTATCACATACTTAAACGATCAAAAGTATATATGAGGAAACATGCATGCTTAATTTTTTTTCTGGACAGCGTGTGAGGTCCACATTGGGCATCAAATGGGTTGAAAATGAAACAATACATTAATTCGACATTAATACAAATTTGAATTATGAAATCATTATTGATAATCTTAAAATAACAGTGTCCAGTTTATTTATGGTTACGTGAACTGATAAAATGTACTAAACAGCCAGGTTTTTATGTGTAGGTAATAACAGTAAGACTAGCTTTGGTATAACAATTTTGTGAAGGTACTGGAATATTAACTGGTCACTAATCGTACCAAATGAAATACTAAATAAATTCAAGCGCTTTATTAAATTTATACCTAGTCCCTATTAACTTAGTGTTAATTTCCGGACTATTCTGCGGATGCAAACACTGGCACAGCTAGTTATCAAGTTTTAATACAAATATTTAAGTTCCAAACACACTATCAAATCATTATTCAACCATTATTTAAAATTCGATAAACGCTTCGTGTTTCCAAATAATATTTAACAGTATTGCTCTGTAGAATCCGATTTGAGCAGATTTTTTTTTCTCAATCCAGGAGCGACACTATGAAGGAAAATTGCCTGTGTTTTGTGAGCTTCCTCACGGGCAAATGGCCAACACTATAGCCCGCGCATAACTCGCCCATAGCCCGCACAAGTTTTAATTGCCCTAACGCGTAACAACGCAGACTGTACCGATGTTGTTTCAATTGAATCGAACTACGATGAAAAAGAAACAAACGTTATTCAATAATACCGTAATTGTAATACTAAATTAGCAACAAAATAAATTTATATGTATTTAAATATATTTTTTGTTGTGCCTACGTGTTGCAAAGACGTAAAATAATATTTTGAATCAAAATGTCTATTCAATTAGGTTAGATTAACAAACATGTTGTATAAACAATAAAAAGGTAGGATAGAAACGTATTAACAATATTAAATTCTACTAACATATATCTTTGTAAAATGTTCGAATATCTGCATAATAGAAAACCTGTAGCGCTTTAAACTTAACGTGTATTATCAAATCGCCGTCAGAAAAGACTGCTAACAAAAAAACAAGGAGCGATTGAAATACCTTTTTAATTTTTAACTTTCACCTGCCATGCAATTCTGTATTTGAAAAAAGAGAAAAGTGTGAATCCTTTGTTCAGACATTCCTTGCTTAAACATTTTCCCGTACGAGGGAAAATAGTAAAGGGAAAATTAAAGGTATCCCACGGAATTCAATGATATAAAAAGAATTCACCTGAATAGGTGAGTGTGCGTGTTGTATATCTGAATGTATATTTAATTGGTTTCTTACTATGCAGCTAGTTAGTAGTAGGTTTGTGATCAGCTACTAGGTACTTTTATGACTGTCTTTAATGAAATCGCACCACCCAATCACAGAATTTTAACTATTATTATCTTTAATATAATTTTAGGTTAATATCTTAATGCGGTTAGATATTAATTACAATATAACAGTCAATTTAGGATTAACGTTTTAATACTTAAGTAATTTTTGCAAGCAACAAATATAATTCTTTTTAGTTACATTTATAACAAAGAAGAGAAATAACGTCTATCCAAGGGTGGAGCAAAGCTAAAACAGTCACGATTATAATATTTACGGTGATTTTCCACAGAGATTTCCTTCTTCGACCTTCAAACATAATTTACCCGACTCAATAATCAAATCACTGGAACGCTCAATAATGCGTATTCCACAATACCTTCTATATTATTTAGGTATTCGGGGCACCGTAATTCGTATGTACGTGTCTATCTCTGAATAAATAACACATCAACAGGTGCCTCTAAAATGTTTCAGTTTTTCTTACGTAACAATCTAACAAGTCACATTTGCTTGTTCAATATGTACAATTGAGACCTAATAAACGTAGTTTTATTGTGGCTTAAACCTTACGTATATATGTATGTAGTTATGTACCTCTTGTTAGTAGACTATTTATTTGACAAGTACTCGAAGTAAGCGGAATTTAACCGTTATGAAATAAAGTATTAATAATATAATTTACTTTTCCCTTTCTGTGCCCCTGCACTTAATAAACTTTAGCTATACCAGATCTCTTAATCTTCCACAACCGCAGTAAGCTTAACAACGAGTTCAGTTTTTCTCCTCACATAGGTATTACTTGTCGAATATATATAATATTATGTATAAATAATTCATACTGTTTCTCTAATCACTATACATAACAAAGAATAATTATTTTTATGAATGTTAATGTGTTATTAACCGACGATAATTTATAATTCGGCGTACCCGAGCGAATTACACACCGGAGATTTGAAAGCAAGCTCAACAGCGCTACTACGTCTAGTTACGCTCGTGACATGTTTTAGAGATCTGCATATAAAACGGAGCGAGCAACAGGCCAACAACTCCACTGAATGAACCCATTACTGAAAATGTCGTTCTATCAAAAATTTGTATCTGCTCCATACGGTGTCGCGTGTCGCTAGTAACCTTTGTGTAAGGTCATTGAATTTCAAAAAAAATTCAGTAGGTAGTATTGTTGAATACAAAATACGTAATCAACAGGTAGGTTTCCTATGTCCGATATTCCTTTTGTTCCGTGGAAAATGTTTTTATTATACTTTTAAGAACCATCCTTTTACTTAAATACTTTCTCCTGCATTAGAAATTTTGAATAAGACTGAGTGTTAAAACGTGTGCGTTACCCCAGCAGGCAAGTGGATCCTAGAGTGATAGCTGACTTGCAAACCACGGTTTGGTCTAAAACTGCGATCCGGGGTCGCAGTTTAAGGGAGTGCAAAAATCATATTATAATATAATATTGTAATATATTATAATAAAAAACTGAACAAAAAATGAAAATAATAGTAGGTAAAGGTAAAATAATAAAGAGTACAAATTTATGAAAGGGTTCTTACTATCCCAATCACGAATTTTTTTTAAATATTATAATTTACCACAAACTCTAAAGCCAATAATCAAGTTGCGGTACCTATTAGAAATCATCATAGAATCGGGGCTAACAACAGACTAACAGAAAAACTATAATGAGGGTATCAAAAGAAAAGCTTTTCAGTTTTGAACAGATATTCATCACTAAGTATAAACCAGATTACAATAACACATTAATCATAAATAATTAGCTAAAAGTAATAAATTTTAAATAAATGAAAACATTGTATAAGCTTTACGTCGGTTTGCATTTCATTCAAACATCAGTAGGTAGTATTGTTGAATACAAAATACGTAATCAACAGGTAGGTTTCCTATGTCCGATATTCCTTTTGTTCCGTGGAAAATGTTTTTATTATACTTTTAAGAACCATCCTTTTACTTAAATACTTTCTCCTGCATTAGAACTTTCTCCTATATTTTATTATTACATACGAGCAAAACCTAGTTCAGGCATATCATAAGTAATCTTTTATATTTAATTGTAAGATATCTATTGTTAAAATGTACAGCACTTTTATTTAATAAACAAATTATTATTAATAAACAAATTATTATTATCCTATATTTATTACATTCCGCAATGTATCAAAGAGGTGAGTCATTAAATTAAACAGAAATAACACAAATCCCAAACTTTGAAACCTGTAAATTATACAAGTGTTTGGTCCGAAATTATATTAATTTAATTAATTTTCTAATGTAGTATCAAGCTAGGAAAATCCTGTTACATCCGTCCATGTTATAGGGCTAGTAAGTGCCTTAGTATTACATATTCAGCTTAGTACAGTTTGCAAGTCATTGAACTTACGAAGCCTATGTTGCCTATGTTACTAAGGCTACATGAAATAATTAGTAAAATATTGCGGTCATAGCTAATTCAAGTTACGCAAAATATCTAATTATGCACCGTAATGAGATAATGCCTAAAGGTTCGCGCAGTTTGAATGCAGCTATTTTTTTTTTTGTTTAGCTCAAATCGAGTGCTTGAAATTTGCCCGCTTTCCTCTTGACGGATTGGTCTGAAATTTGGTACGCACCTTAGATTCTGATGACAATATAATTTAATACATTTGGTATTATTTACAATTCTATATACTAAACAGCTGTACACGCATAATAATTATCACGGCAGTATAATGTGGAAAGTGTAGATTATTACCTCCTTAAAACAAACCTACTTTTACCAAGTCTTAAAAGACCTACCTGCTCCGCGACGCCTTAATACAGTACCTATATATTTATAATTTTATACTTTCAGGTATAACATTATTATTGATGATCATCTAAAGTTCAAGTTATTGGATTCAAAAATAGTATACAAGAAAATAATAGTGGGTTACCATTTAAAATAATATGTAGCCCTAGCCACGACTGATTTTTTAAAACGCAACCTTAACTACGAGTGCGTGTTTAATATATTTCCCTACCGTGCGAGCTCAGGCAAAGTTTGAAACATTGTACGTTTTTATTAAATACTTTATACATATGGAACAAAAATATATTGAGGTATACATACATGTACGAGTTTATTTTTTATTAAAGCTCGTGTGAGATTAATTAAATAATGTGAATTTATATCAGAACTGCTCCTGCATTTTATATAACCTACTAGCTTTTGTTTTGCCACATTATAGGAGTTGGTGGTAGAAGAGTGAAAATTTAGGGTTATAAGTATTTTTTAATGCCAAATCATATAAAAAATACAAAAATAATGTTTTGAAAAAAAATGCAAATAAAAAGTCTTATCACCTAGGGGTATAAAAAATAGCCTACGACCGATTCTCAATCCTATCAAATATACATACAGTATAATCTGTTTAGCCGCTTCGGAGGAGTGTAGCGACAAACACCGTGCCACGATATTTTTATATATAAGATATACTATCTATACAAGAGAAACTATGCCCACTTTTGAACCGACGAACAAAAACGGAGGAGCATCACCAACCACATATATATAACATAACTTTTTACAGAGTAGTCCGATTTTGATGTCTTTTTTTTAGATATTTACATTCAAACAATTAAAATTCGTTTTCATTTAGGTTAAGTATATAAATGGGGGATTTTGTTATCGATGTTCAAAAAGAGCCTATTATGAATAAATATGTTGAGTTTGATTAATCATATAAAGAATAGCTTAAGCGTACGTCAGAAACCCGTATATTGTTGTAAATTGACTGTGCGAGCAAGATTTCACTTAGGTCGAGTAATGTAGTTCGTACTGTCTTTGCTTTGCTAAATGAGATGGATGGTAGAGCATCGAACTCTTAATTTTGTTTATTGGAGAAAATTTAGAATATGTAAGAGTTGGTTCACCTTGGAACTTAATTAAACTAAGAAATACTATTAAAATGTATACTATAACGCCTATAATTTTAACCCCGTCGAACTTCAAGTTTCGTCTTCCATAGTTAGCTCTGGGGGACGGGTCACTATGCAACTATATTTCGCACCTTTATTTCGAAACTGTTACTAAACGAAAAAAGTAAATTTTACAGAAAACGCGATTTACGACTTTTACATTATTATTTACCTCCCATTAGATAACTTATGACCTTATAAGAAATTTTGGTAAGATTATTTTGTTAAATTATTTGATTTTTTGTAAGGTGTGTAGTCATACAATTTAGTATTTAAAAAAGATGGCGTTATTAACCTAATTTCGTGAAAAAATCGTTTAGTAACGGTTTCGAAATAAAGGTGCGATTTGTTATTTTGTTACAAACTTTATATTTGAATGGATTTCCTTATCTAATATTTTACGTATTAAAATACATGTATACGTATTAGTTAGTATACGTTTGTCTTATATTGGTTATTTTTGTATCCACATTTAACTATAGTTAAAAATAAGGTTTTAATGAATGTATTCCGAACTCGTCAAATTGGGTCTATTGGTCCAGTTATATCCAGTAACTGCAGTGCCCCAGATTTCAATATAGTAGTCGATATCCAGAAAATTATAAATCAGATATCGTACTTTGTAAGACGACAATTTGTTACATTGTGTAGTGCCCCTGTGAGTGGCCTTAGTTTACGTTTAATTTAATCTAGGTGTTGCTTATATCTATGATAATTGTAGTGATAGTTGACATGTAGGTATGCTTGAGTTTTTACACCTTCGAAGTACCAGAAAAGTAGTATTTTTGGTATCAGTTTCAACTTGATACCTTCTAGCATTCCCGAGAAAAAAGTTCTTGATAAAATAGACGGACGGATAATGAAGTAGACATATACATATTCATATACTTTCTTCTGTGGTATGAAACCCCAAAAATATACACTACTACCTATAATAATTAGCAACTTTCCAATTAAAATGGAAAAATAAAAGTAATTTAGTTTATAATTCAAATTATTAATGTTAACATAAAAAACGATAAAAATCAGTTAACATAACTGTATTTTATTGGCTGTAAATTGGTAAAGCAATTAAAAATCACAACCAATGATAATAAAGAAAAAAAATGCTTAAATGAAATAGGTTTAATTGAACTTTTTGTTTCCCTGCATGATACTTTATGTAAGTATTTATTTTGATTTTGTTTATGCGTCAACTCCATTCCGTACACTCCAATGTGAACAACCTAAGTAGAGAAATAGATAGACGAAGCGGAGCTGGAGAGCAAAAAAATTTTTTTTAATTTTTTATCTTTAATCGGTTCACTAAATGAACCGATTAAGATAAAAAAAGTTCACACAGTTCGGAATTTTATAACAAAATTATAAGTTTTATAAAATTATCAATTTTATTATGGTTATCTTATACGATATAAGAATAACACCAAGTTTTAAACTATAATTCAATAAATATCGAGTTTATTAATAAAATAGCAAAATTTATTGCTCCTGATTTAACATTTAATTGAGAAAAGGTTTTGACTTTAATAAAAAATATTTTATATTATATTTTAATATTATGTTTATTTTATTAATTTCAATGGGCACTATATGTTTCTTTAATAACACGTGCCGCCCTAACTCTAGCCAGCATTTTTGCCTTTCTCTGTAATAATGCAATAACAATTAAAATTGTAATATGTTATATAAATGTAATAATTCACGCTAATGTCAATTACTTCAGTGTAATCGTCATTCCTCGACAAATAATGTAAGTATATGGCTTCATATTTGCTTCCAATATCACCTAGCGCATACACATCACACCAAATAGAAGAAAAACATTAAAGCCGTTATCTTGAACTTCTTTAATAATGATCTGATTTGCTTTAAAAATCTATAATCTAATCTATGTGCCGAAGCTGTGTGCATGTGACCTGATAATAATTTTAATAAGACTGACGAAGAAGCTAGCTAAAAAATAAAAATAATTGAATTTAATATCTTCAAGTTAGTAACAATACTAATAAATGTGTTCATTCGCAAGCTGAGAATATAGAAAACATGCATCATCATTTGAGAATAATTTTATTAAACTTTGGTCAAATTGTAAATAAATGTTTCATTAGTTACAATATTATAACCACGGAAAAGCTTAAATATTACGCCTGAGTCAAGTTAATGTTGTGAAGGTTGCGATCAGGGAGGCAAACCTTACATTTTATAAAACGTATCTAACCGTATATAACCGTAAAATTCATACACTTACCTATTTTCAATACAATACACCGTTCATTTGTAAAAGCACCCTTGATTTTAATTCCTTTCCAAAATAACCACAAAATAAACGTCACAAAACCATTCAATACTTTATGATTTCAGCAATTCTTACAAGCAGTATTATTCGTTTTAAATTAAATAATAATGGCAATTTCTAAAAAAATAAAGGTACCTATTAGGTACCTATATTAAACTCAATGTGAATATAAAAATCCTACCCATCAAAATCCAAACCGATTAAATATTACGTATGTATAGTAAGCATTAATATAACACATTTCATTTGGACGTTTCTATGCGTAAAACAGGTAAACAAAAGCAAAATTTATAAACACGAATCTAATTCAGATCATCATTAATGAAAAAATAAAAGCAAACTATTAAATTACGAACATATCAACTTTGAATTAAAAGTTTTGACTAGGATAACACATAATATATTTTCTGAGTAACCGTAAAATAAGTCACGATATATATTTATAAAATCACATAACTGTGAAAAAATAAGATTTCGAAACACAGTACATCATAACGACACTTTATAATATAATTCGCAAAACAATTCGCTATTACAAATATATAAAATAGTAACACGGAAAACTATAAATAAATATCAAAAAGAAAACTCACATTTTTCCCATTTCAAATCCAAATATAATAGTTATGGCACGAGTCGTTTAATGAGAACTATCTGATAGTTCCGTAGTCTAATTTAAACTATTTATTTTACCAGTTAAAATATATAAGATTTTAAAACTTGCACAGACATTTAAAAAACTTTTAAAGCACTTAAAAACTTTCGAAGAATTTTTAAGCACTTCGGGTTTGACTATAAACATCACCAAACGTACTTTATAATATGAAAAAATAATATTATCATTAAAAAGTATGTTAAATACTTCAGCGGAAAACTTTACTTGACTTTAGTCAGTTGCGAAGCGCGCAACATTGAAACTTTTGTTTGCGCACGATCTTTTTTCAAACTTTTCAAAAATATCTATATTTTTTTTCGCTGATGCCTGAAGTTAAGGAAAGTGTTCGTAATAAACTTACCTGAGTTTCAAGGTGCCCCCATCAGTTAACAGGTGGCGTTCGCAACAAGTTCGAGTCAGTGCGTGCCACAGGTCGCAGGCGTGCGGCACCGGCGACGGTTCAGAGGCGACACGCGGGAGGGCAACCGCGGGACGCACGCGCGACTTATATCCCTCCCCCCAATCGATTCTCGATGTATGCTGCTCAAGGCGCGGTATTTACTAATGCAAAGAACTGCTGACTGATGCTCCCCTTCATAACATTTTTCCCTAATTTAGAGAGACCAGTGTCCCATACTCGCGACTGCTCGAAAGCGCAACCCGGAGGGCGCCGCCCCACCGCACTTACACCGCAGCACTGAGAAGCCACAGAGCTGCGCAGAACTGCGCACGAATTACTTACTAACATACAAAAATGTCCAATCAATTTTCCGTCGTCACATGATTATAAAAAGAATAAATCATTTTATTCGATACTTTGAGACACAAAATATAAGATTATATCCAGGTTAAGTAATCTGCATAACGATTACACCATTTATTAGGTATTTTTTGTAGTAGGTTACTAAAAAAGATAATCTACCTACTAACAATGTATCCATCTACCTAACCTAAATATTATTCTTAAGCTACATAATTATGTACATCTTTTTAAAATAACTACAAGCCAAAATGTGTAGGTTTACCTACGTTTTTATTTCCACTTGTAAATTTTTAAGGTAGATGCAAACAAGTGGATAGCCACCGGTCGATTAGACACCCCTCTTTAGAAACAGCTACCTGTTTGCGTTTAAGATGTTTTCAAAGAAATATTTACAGCAAACTACATTTTTTTTATGTTTTTTTATAAACAATTGTAAACGTAAATTAAATAAATCCATAAAAATAGTTAAAAGAACGCGTATGCTATGTAGGTATTCGGTTTGGCAGTACAAAAGACATCTACGCTCGGCCATTTCCCGCTAAATGACATTCGCTAAACGACATGATTGTTTTCTGTTTATGGCGGCTTTTGACACACAACTAAGTAGTCTCAGATAGGAATCCTCTTTTGTCAACCAGTCTTTGCAGACCGTTTGACATTTTTAACGACAGAAGGTAGTTGCGTCGTAATACTTAGGTATAAGTAAGAATAATAAATACTATGTAAGAATGTAACTCCATCCTAAATGGCCGATTGAGCCCGCGAAATACAATTTCGTTCAATTTTTATAAACAACGTTGTTAATTATGAGTGATGCAGTGATAACCAAGTGATATATTCAAATTCAAATACAAAACATTTATTTCAAGTAGACCAGTATAACAGGTGCTTTTGAATTGTCATACTAGTTGCACTATAGCTATGGACTCCCAGAATAGAAGTCTCAGTTTTGAATAAAAATTTACAATAATAAGGTTACAGTTGGGTATGATTAACAATAAGATTTCCTGTATCAGAGTACAGCCAATAAAATATTAGCATAATGCCTGCGCCAACAGCATAATGTTGGGGCTACCGCGCTATTTCATTCGAGATGTTTGCATTTGCGTCTGATTAGTATGCGCTTGCGCGTATTTGCATAGCATCCCTTAAGCGGCAAGAACGTGATAGTATTGCTATATTGCCGGGTAGCCATGGTGGCTAGTAGAATAAAAACAGAATAGCCCAAATATTGCGTGTGTGACTGTATGAGTGAGAGGCATGAACGGCACGGGCCCATTCCAGAATGGTCCAGTGCCCACCCTAAAATGTTGGGCCACCGATTAGAAATCGGACTATGCCTACCCTAGGTGCTTACCCCAGGATCTTGGATGACAGTGTCAATTATTATTATATATATTAAAATAGGGACAGGAAAGGTAAACATTTTTTTTAGCTCTTATCACGGGGGCCGGGACCGCAATGGAGGAAAACTAGATACGCCCATCGTGAGAGGGCGTTACAGATTTATTTGTGGGTATCCAGTATTGGTTTTTATTACCTAAATTAATAAATTAATACATAGGCCAAAATTATAAGAAAGAATTATATACAGACCTCTTAAATTTGCAGTTTCTCACATCATCTCTTTGTTCCTATGTTCAGTTTCTAGGTAAACTCTAAGATTCAAACATGGTTGGAAGGCTTCTGCTCTTATCAAAGCTGTTAACAAATGTTTAACATAATTATCTGCTAACAACAAACCTGATTATGAGTACTAACTTATAAAACTGTCAAATATCATCGACGTCGAAATTCCTTCAAAGTCTGAAATTAATTTTCTGTCAGGGTCACCGCTGAACTTTTTCCGTAAAATTAAAAATGCGAACAGTGTCTACTATTCTGTGACCCTGTAGTATATAGTAATTGTACCGAACTGCGCGCGTGTGATTGTACCCGTTGAACGTTGCCATCGTAGCATAAGGTTATGTGCAAGATTTAATTCTCATACCAAATGGTTAAAGCTGTTTCCTGAAATTTCAAATAGGAAGAAAATAGATTCCTATTGTAGCGAGCAATAATGTGTACCTACAATAAATAATTTCCTTTCCTCTTTTGAAGTCAACTACAGAAAATTATTTATTTCTTATCAGAATCTTTTTTTTAAAGCTAATGTTTTGTGATTCTCATCTACGTGTAGGAATTTTGTTTATTTTCACTACCACTCGGTAGCCGCGAAATAGGGTTTCGCATATTTTCCTTAAAATATTAGGTGGGTGACTATTTCACGTCACGGTCAACTTTTGTGTCAACAATTGTGGTTTATTATATATGATGTACATCATTCTGGGGGTTGTCTATCTATATTCTTATGGAATTCTTTTGGAACCGTGCAACTAGTTTGACAATTCAAAAGCACCTGTTATACTGGTCTACTTGAAATAAATGTGTTGTATTTGAATTTGAATTTAGAAACGGGTGCTTAACTGTGGCGATGTGTTCTTTTACACGGGTTCCTATGCCTCTTATGTAAGCATGCACCGTGGTAGGTAGTTCTCACGTGGTTTCTGTAACGAAGGGGTAGTATACGGAACTTGTTGCTATGCAGTACTTGCTTGCTAGCTTAACAGACAGATGTTGCTCATCGCAGATGTTGCTCCGTGAAACTATGATTGACGGTAAAGAACCGTGGTGTGTATGTGCGTATGTAGTGAAATCAGGTATGGTTTATCTTTAAAGTAATCTGTTTAAATTTCTATACATTTTTTTTTCATATTTGCAATTAAGTTTTGACACCATGACGATAACTTTAGCATACTTACTTTTACCTTACATAATTATTTTATATAATTATGTAAGGTATTATAATTATACTTATACCTTACATAATTATTTTATATAATTATGTAAGGTATAAGTAAGTATGCTAAAGTTATCGTCATGGTGTCAAAACTTAATTAATAAATAAAAATAAATAAATAAATTGGTAAAGTGGTATGTGTGGTGTGGTAAGTGGTGAAAGTTTTACCATGATTTAAGAGAATGTGGAATTGCTGACTGCGCACGTGTTTGGTGTGAATAAACTGTTACTTTGTACACCCAGGTTGAGCAGTTGTATTTAGATTTTCTATGTCATTTTCAGTGCCATAACCTATTTGGTGATAAGTAGAATATTTGAAGGAAAAAGTAGAAACCAAAAAGGTTATAAACCTTGGTTAGTAAGAGAGTAGACAACTCAGAATAAGGACTATAAATTCAAACTCAATAAAACGTCAGGTAACATGTCAGGACTTTGAAAACAACAGTTTCTCATCATTATTTATAATTATCATCTTTATTTGAATAGGTAATAAACATGGTTACAACGAAGAACAACCCTAAAGGCTTCAACACAAGCGTCAAGAGGTTTGGTAATAGCACTTTACATCCCAATTTAGATCCTAGTGGACTATACAAAGAGAGACCTCAGGGTTGCGACCCATGTCTTTACGAGCCAAAACCCATACAAAAGGTTTGTGAAGCCATCCACAGCAAAAAAATTGATAAAGACCCATGGAGATACAAGAATGAATTAGAAGAATGGGCCAAAAATTTAGGGTATAAAAATCAAAAAATTTTAGAACAGCGACGATGGAACCTATCTTTACTGGGACCCGCATGGCACGACATTCATGAAGATTTCAAATATGAACCGGCTTGCATGAACGTCGGTTTAGGAAGAACAGCTCGAATGGAACCTTCTAAGAATATGGTACCCGGGCCTGGTACCTATTACAAAGCCGTGCCTTTCAAGGCTCCATACGGTCCACACTCAACACGACCAACTTTTGAAAGAGAAGAACCTTGCAGATTCAAAGATACTTCACCGAAGTGGTCACTTGCCCCAAACCGCTACTCAATTAACGACAGAGAATCTATTGAACAAAAACCTAAAAAAATTGTATCGACAAAAGGTCCTTATAATTTGTTTACAGGCAAAAGAGACGGTAGTACTATTAAAAACCATTTTAACACTTCTTTAAAGTGCTCGGCGGCTACGTGGCCTCTAGCTCTTAAGGGCAGTTTGGAGAAATATAAGACATCCATTTTTGGTAGGATGAACAAGACGAACAGAAGTAAACCTTACAGAGGTCGAAACGCACTTGTGGACTTGGCAATGTGTCCTCGAAGAATTCGGGACCCTGGGCCTACACGGTATGATGTATACAAACCTAAAGAGTTCGTGGAATATAAATTTGGATTTAATAGTTCTTATGATAAACCGCCGGGATATGTTCGAGTGGTGGTGTGGCCAGGCGTTGGCAGGTATAGTATCGGTGCCAGCCGCGTTGCTATTCCAGGACATGGTCACAAACACGTGTTCCAAAGCAAGCTCGGCAGGACGATTGGTGCACTCATCCCTGCACCGATGAATTCATTTTAATAGCATTGGTATGTTTAAGTTTTTAGAATGTGTTATGATATTTTCTTTAGAAAATTTTAGTTTAAGTTTATATAAATAATACCTTTACAAGTGTTTTATCTTTAGCCAGGTGTACAACCCTTCTCTTGTTTACCGTACGAAAATGTTCTCGACAACATTTCATACTAGACAATGCCTGTCTTAGAGTTATATCGACCCACTAGACTTAAAATACCACGTTGAGCGTGATGACGTTTGTACACGCACCTGTATGTCTGCAGACACGAGATTGCAGTGAGAATTAACCAGATTCTGCTATGTTTATTGAACAATGAACAAAAACAAAGTAAGAAATACGGTAGGTACACTGCTGCAGGCCAGGCAGTATACCTCATTTTTCACTTGTACAACACTCATATAAAAACCTTTCATTGTGATGCCTTAACTCATAAAATCGGCAAAAAATCTATCACGTTTCTTCTATCACTCTAAACTGTCAAGTTGTCAGCTGCCACTGCTGTCAGTTAAATCGGAACTGCGGCTATGCCCAATTCTCCAATAAATGTAGGAAAGTGGTCACACCACACCTACGGACCAGGCCAGTCGAGGCCGCCTACCAAGCCGCAAACAACAGGAACCACTGTTAAACAACTAGCTTCCAGTTCCATCTAGATCCTAAAAAACTTATATAGGTATGTATAGCTTGTGAATATGTCCTCGAAAGATTTATTTACAGAAATAAATATAATATAGTACAAAGCCCATCGGAGCAACCTAATCAGCTTGGGGTTCCAATTAGTTTCACTGAGACTTATCAATCCACTGCTACTAGCCCAATTATTAATTATTTTACATCTATGGTTGGTTAAATATTCAACCGTCACTAGTGGCTCCTATAGGTCATACAACTCATCAGTGATTTGTATAAATAAAAAACATGTGTTATTATATTAATGGGTGTTCATTGAGGAACAAATCTAATAGTATATTGTGGGGCAAACAAAGTGACAGATTACTCAAGATCAGTAAGCTGTACTTTCCCTCGACAGATACATTAACCTTTATATTTCACCTACTAAGAAATTAATGGAAATCTTTTAAATTGTAATTCAGCATAACATTACTAAATTAGAACTGCTTCAATGTATAAATATTTAAAAAAGCTGTTATTATAGATTTTTGCCAAGAGTGAAATGTTTCAAGTAGGTGAAATAAATGGGTATTTTATGAGTCGACAATAATTTTTTGTTCAATTATCAATATTATAAATTATTATCCTGGAAACTAAGTATAGTTAGTTTTGCTCCCCAATCCTCCATTTATTTATTTATTGTTTATTTAAATGTCTACTGATAGTGTTGTTAAATACAGTAGATTATATATTTTACACTCGAATGTAGCAGGCATTTGGACATCAATTTTAATGTTAATGCTTAAAAAAATATATTCAAATGCTTCTACACATCCAAGTTGACATAATTAAATTAACTATATATACATTCAACAATATTAATCGAAAGCAAATTATAGTAACTTTCACATCAGACAGACCATTACTAAACTAAGTAAAACAATTACACATTATTTTTCATTCTTTATACATTGTTACACTGTTGCCTAAGTTGCTTTTACTTGAGAAACATTACATCTAGACTTACATTTAGAAATTAAAAACTAGTGAATGATTTTTATGACGCGTTGATAATCATAATTCCTACGTGACATGTAAATGAAGATGTGAATGCAACCTTCAACCATTGTTTGTAAATAAAGATATGGACGACCTTAAGCATCGCGTTTTAAGAGAAGAAAAACAAAATTATTACACAATTATATTATATACGAAATTATTACTACAAAATAGAAACATTTTTAAATTTTGGCTAACGTTTCTTATAGACCAGCAAACATAACGTTATTATAATAAAAAACTTTACATATCGCTTAATTATTTTATATGAACTTAAATTCAAAGGTACAATCACATTAACAAATTCAAATCATTTTACCTTTTAATTTTTCGTCATATCGTAATGAAATTATAATAGTTATTTGGATTTATCGCAATAATAAATCCAAATAGCTTTATTTGTTTTTTCTTTGTACGTCATCTATAACAATTTAAAACATTTGTCATTATTACTGTAGTGTACCCGGGAAAACGGCCCTCTGGCTGTTTTGCCCGCCAAAGGCCTTGATACTTTTTATACCCTACAACAGCTTATAAAAAAGAAGTGAAATTCAAATCACTAAAACCTGCAACCCAATAATCCTTACGTATTTGACACATTGTGTCAGTACTGAAATTAGCCATTTATAACGCAAAAGAACTTCACTTCACTTGGAGACTAGGAGTATCTACCTATATCAATGCAGACGGTAAAATTGGATTAGAATTAGAAGGTCCAGCTTCTAATTTCAATAAATGTTCTGACTACAAAGAGTGACTATTCATATAGATGTAATACTTGGCTAGTAATAATGGTATAGGCATCAGGCCTGAAAGTATTATACAACAATAACTGTATTGGAATTTAACTTTAAATCTGATTTATTAGAATAAATATAGTCTTAACTTACGAAAGAAGACTTATGCATTAATACCGCCTCCTATATTAATGTGTAATTAACTTAAATTTCCAGCAAGTAAAATCTACTTTACTTTAAAGAATGTAAACTGTTCCTACGATTATGACTACATAAACACTTAATACGAATTATTAAATCCGTCAATTGTATGATTACCGTGCTCCGCAATCTTAAATAGTAAATCTCGAGACGAGAAATTAAATGTCATTATGTATATATATGTATATATATGTGTGTGTATATGTTATAAGTTGGATATATTCAATAAGTTTAAAGTAAGACAATGTACAGGTATACTAACATTTTACCATAATTCAGAATGCAGAGTATAAAATCGTAGGTACTACACAAACCAACAATTTATACTAAATCATGACGGTAGAAATATAGCTACAAAAACAATGAGCGTATATTTAATATGGCTGATAATTTATGTTATTTCCGTTAATTTCAAATTAAATACATTGAAAATTAAATATTGACAAAGTAAATAATTGAGTGCATATGTGGTGAGGTAGGGTTCATATTTAAACACATCTAACCTCTCACTCGGTGAAGTGCAGTTGTCACTGGGGTAGAGAAGACATTTGTTTAAAGTTATCAAGCATAAAAACTAGCCTCTGAAACCATACGCAAACAATTTACGACAAAAATAATTCCTTGCAAAATATACCGCTTTTTTACTGTTTTGTTATGATAACATCTTAATTAACTAGACATTTTATTTTATAAATTGTTTAATTCTGAGTGCTGTTGTAAAGTCCTAACTAATCTTCTTAGTAAACAATGTCATAATTATTTACAATTTTTGTAACAGAAATAGCATAAAACAATTAAATACATAATTATAATAATGCAATTTCAGTCAATTTATCTAATAAATTAACCTCATACAAAATATAGTTTTAAACATTATTATTGAAGCCACAAGTAATGCTTTTGAATGAATTCCTGTAGTATATGAAACGATAGCGATATATATATACAGTACAAATACCCAACTGTGGGTCCTATCTTTAGTCACTATTCTATACAAAAATTCAGACTCCAGTCTTTCACAAAATTTTGATGTACACATTAATGACAGTGATTATATAATAGCCTAGTGATATGGCCATAGACTGCGACGTCTTTGGTCTCATATTTTTATCAAAAATTTTCAATATTATGTGCGTATTTTTATAATTCACTCAGAGTGAAGAGAAATTAGAAACACAATGCAAGAAGCTTGCATACTTTAAGCATTTTTCAACCAGCGCTAGGCCTTTTAACCTAAGTCTGTTGATGCAATGTAACTAGAAACATTGTAGTTAAATAGCTGTCTTAAGAAAATACTGTAACAACATGAATAAGTAAACATAATCCTTCTGAACTATTAACAAAATGAAATGGTTACTTTTTAACCGACTTCCAAAAGGGGGAGGTTATCAATTCGACTGTATTTTTTTTTATTATTATCTTTTGAGACATATGATTTTTTAATGTGACTTTTTATATTTATTAGTATACATTTCATTTTGAATTATTATTATTATGTTCACATGTGTCTATAATGTAAACAATTTAATTTTATATTATTTTTATGCTAAGCATTTTTTTTTTCGTCAATGGCTTAAATTATTTTGAATATAATGGAATAATAATACCTACACTTTGTATGCTTATTAGAAGAATCCCAGAACAGTCTAAATAAATACCCTTTTATCATTCTGATTTATGAGTTTAAGAAATTAACTGCTGTATATTATAAGTATATGATATGAAATTATAAAATAAAAAATAAATCATAATTCATCAAATTATAATTTTGACAAAATTATAGCATACAAATTATAATTGTAATTGTAAATTTTATAAAACCAGCCATTACTGAAGAAAATGCTAAATCAATAAAATCATATTTAATTTAATTATGTTGTTTCATTTATATTATACTAGCTGACCCAGCAAAGAGATGTAAAAAAAGACCTAACAAATATACATACAAAATTTCATAATAAATCGTCTAGCCGTTTCGGAGGAGTTCAGTGCAGACAAACACCGTGACATGAGATTTTTATATATAAGAAGTGATTTATCCAATGATCCATCATGACATATTATTATATAAATCACCTGGATCTTGGAAGCAAAAATTATTGAGTTTTTTTACTAAGTAAAACCAGTCTCTATAATGGTTACTTCTTAATTTATTTTAACTTTTTGACATACCGTTGTAATGGAGCTACATGCAGATTTTGCCATTAAAGAGAAAATTCAAGAATTTATCAAGAATTTATAAAGATTTATATATTTGTCTCATGCATAAACAAACCCGGAATAACTAAATCTAGCTCATACAAATCAGTTCGGTGTAAGAATCGTATACCTGAGTAAGGGAAATCCTATTTTTCACATGATGAGTTTATATTTATACATCAATAAAAAAATTGGGCAATAAATGAATTGTTTCTTGAAGCTTCCGTGTCAAAACGTCTAAAATAAGCACGATGATTTTGGATTTTGATGAAAACACCATACATTCGTCCTTCATAGGATTGTAACTATCATCAATTTCTTTTAAAAATATAATTTCCATCAAGCAAGCTATGCCTGTGTTCAAATGGATTGGTAATTTTTTACATGTTAAATGTATCATATGAGTTATGAATGCTCACATAAAACCCATATTGAAACCGCCGTTCATTGTAAAATGCAATAATTCTGTCGACTTTCAGTCAGTTCTAAGTTAATAAATCCGTTTAATTCATTTTTAAATATCTTTTTACTCTAAAGTACATTATGGCCGTTAACATTCCATTGTATTGTCTTGGTAAAGGAAAAATATCATAAAAAATCCGAAAAGATTCGAGTTCAGGTCTAAAAAACCGCAATGTGGGAAAACTTGATACAAATATGATTTTTGTGCATCAGGCTAGACAGTATTCTAGACTTTTAATTCTAAAATAAAAACGGCGATATTCGGTTTCCTTTAAAACTAACAGCTCGTCAAACATTAAAAAAACACTTTCATCAATATTTAAAATCATTACATAGCCCACTTTAGACATTTTGTTACAGTCTCCAAATTTTACATAAATTTCAATTAAACAAGAATGATGATATAGAAATTCACAATCAGCGACTTACCTGCTTAAAACAAAATAAAAAGAAATGTTTATTTTATGATACGTTTAAATCACAAAAAATACACAAATTGCTGTCACGCAATAGTATGCTATTGTGTTCTCTATTTGAAATAGTATAACATTAATAGATTATAAATAACCCATCATTTATAGAAAAGAACTCGAGCAGAAACTGAATTTGAATGAGCTTTTAAGAACGGATATAAATAAGTTAAGAAACGTTGTATATAAGTTAAGTTTGAAAACAAATTCAAACTCCAAACTTGTGCGATATGTTCAGTAGAATAAATACAGCCGAAACGGTTCGTCACTCAAAATTCTTTTGTAGATTTACTCTTCAGCGTGAAGAAGTAAAGTAAGGAAACTCTTCTATTTCGAAAATAGTTTACATCAGTGTTAAGATTTAAACTCAGAATTAGGAACATTTACATTTTCCAAATTTATAATACACAACAGCATACTTTGACCAATTATATTACAGTTCTCTGTAAATAACAAAAACAGAATTATTTTTAATGTTATCTGTATAATTTATTTCCTCTGTGAAGTTTATATTACCGTGACACTCATGATTTTCACATTGATAAACTTTAGATGAGGACACTTACTGAGTTCAGTCCTAATCGTCAAACAGGAGGCGTTGTAAGTTTCATCGAGGCTGATTTCTACGCATCGCTCTACGAACGCGTCGGACGCCGCTGCCCACATTGAACTGAACTTGGGGTGCGCCGGCGGGAGCCCCACCGAAATTGTACACGCCTGTTTGTGGGGTGTTCTGCTGAATGTGTGGCTGTTGAAGTTGTTGCTGTTGCTGCAATATGAACAACAAAAGTTATTATTAAAAGTAAAAATAAAAAATTATATAAGTATAACGAATTCATCTGAATATGCGCGCTTAAATACTTTTAACTTTTATATTCATCAAATTATTTCTACATTAACACTGCGTATGTCTAATGTCACTGATTGACATAGTAGTCCAACCTCCCTTGATACTAGTTCCATTTCTTAGACAGTTTACGTAATTTGTGTTTATTATGCTAATACTCCTATTTCTACATTGTATACGTTGCGTATTACATGTTTTATTAATAGATCATTACTCCATAATAGATTGAAATAAATAATATACATATACATATTTTTTTTATTTGTGTTAAGATAATATTCATAAAAGGCAAACAAAATATCTATTACAACATTTAGCACCTAAAGGTGAGCCCAGACTATGTAACATGATATATAATCATCAACAGTGAGTAGTTACGTACTCTTAGAATTTAATAATATATGTGTTCCTATTAAAAGTACAACATTTATATATTGTAGGTGGGAACAGACAAGTTACTTAACTTTGTAAAACTATAATGTTATATTAATGCGAGCAGACAAGTTTAAATACAATGTTAAATTTTAGCCACCTCAGGGCAGCAAGTCCACTCACCAACTACACTGAATTTAAGAGGACACCTGTGGCCAGTATTGGTTGATAAATAAGGGGTTAGTGACGATATGGCAAATATACACTATAACACAGTAAAAGTAGTATAGCTTGTTACATAGTCTTTGATCATCCTTTGTAATCGCAAATGCAACATCTAAGGGATTCGACATCTGATCCGCCATCTGATAAATAAAATCATCGCTTCTGTAAAATTCCATAGTTGAATGTATGCACTCGTCTACTACTCAGACTTCAAAGAATATATAAATATTTGCCAGATTGACGTAATTATCATAAAACGGATATTCATCAAAATTACAAAATTATAAATGCCGGAAAAATGCGCGGTACGTCTCGGTAACCGAAGATTTTATAATAACAATTACACAAAAAATATAATAACATTTCTTAGTTTTAATTATAATTGTGTACTGTAATTTCGAAGTTTTCGTTACTAAAATTAGCTTATCTTTGCCATAAAAACACCTACCATAATGCAATGAATTTTTCTGTAGAACATATTGGATACTTGACAAATCAGCCCTAAATCTGATCGGAGTAGTGGAGGAACGCATACATTTAAGGTTCAATTGACATAGGCATTCAGAATGTTTTTGTAATTTATCTCCAATATGTGTATTAGTGATAAATAGTCTACTAAACTCTACTAGAGCCCGAGGCTCATTCGGTCTCTTTCCGTCTCTTTCTTCACACACGCATTTGTGCATTGCGTTCCGTAAATGGAAATAACGTTTAAAAACATTTTAAAGTACATTCAAAGAGTGCATCGCTTAAACTCTGCGCTCATGTGAATTGAGCCTGATCTATGAATTTACGACTTTTAACCTTCTGAGTATCAAGTTATATCACGACCTTCCACAATCAACTATTAATTTAATTAAAAGTGGAAATTCAATAATTGCACATATAATATAATTATTCATTATAATAATAGTTATTCTATATAGCACATATATCCTATTCCACTTCTGCGAAGACCCTACTACTACTAAGGTAGGTTTGAAAAACCTATCTTTTAATACAACCTCTATAAACTAAAACAAATATTTTATAACCTGCTGAATTAGAATATTTTAGGACTTTTATCAGTATCAAAATGAAAGAATATATATTTTTTCCTATGCTGACTGGATGGCTAGTAAAAAATATTTTTTTACCGAGCTTTTCTCCTAATAAGAACAGTGGCAAAGATAGAAGAAGAAAAACTAAAATGATATAAATTCAAGTTAATATTTAAGAAAGCAGCAATTTTTTGTAATTTGGTTGGTCAAATCTATGATAAGTTTAGTGTGGTGCCCAGAAGGTTAAAATTGTTCGTTAAGCGATGCTTTTTCATATATACTCGCTTTTGGTAAATAATATATAAATATCATCTAATATACATATACATGTAATTTTCGACTGTCACAGGGAGCTCTATCCTAACCGACCCAATATGTTAGCGAAAATATTTTATTTAGAAATGATTTAACATTACAGTGTGGCTACAGTGGAAATGCTCGTTCCTGCAGACTACATTTCATAAAATTATCAATAGGGTTTTATTGTATGTATCAGTAGATTCATATTAATATTTTTTTAATGTCAATAAAGCAGATTTGTTTATAATCAATAAACAAATATAGTTTTGTTGTAGATGTTGTACTATTGTATTTCGTTAATGTATTTATTGTTAGAATTTAAATATGACTTCACTTTGTTTATAACTTCTGTATAGCTTTTCAACCATTTCACAGAGAAATACAAGAATATTTTCAATCTATCGATAAGCAACGATTTTTAAAAACAATTCATAAAAGTTTTTAGTTCATAGTTTAGTGATTACTATATTTTTATAATATAATACGGTATTGTGGTATTAAGGTGAAAGACTTGAAAATAATGCGAGCACTTAATAAGGTGACTGTAGGGTGGTTGTTAGAGATCCCTGTAAAAAACTCAAAATAAATTACTATTACACACCAGAGATTTACGAGAACGCAGAAACAAAAGTAAAGAAGTAATTCGATATTGATACTATCTAAAACACAGTAAACATGCAATTTTAACATTAACATATAGGTTCCACTTAGCATTGTATTCCTTTTATGCCGCACCCGGCAGAGTTAAGGAGTTGATCATAACTCCAAGTGGATTTAATACCACAAACAGCACCATTCATAATCACGATACATAGAAGCGCTAGCCCATCTTCTATCTTAAAATTTAACAGCGTTATTTTAAATTGGACAATTCCGCCTATTCCCTCCATGGGAATAGCCGTAAAAGGCCTTCCATTACCTGTTTTGGTTGCGTTCCCGTAATATGTTTCACAAGTGCATCTATATATAATCAACATTTATTTACCTGTTGCCCAAATCCAAATACGTCTGTCGACTGCGTTGCACTGAAGGTGAAAGTAGAAGCTGGCGCCGCCGGTAATGCAGGTTGCTCGAACGAAGGAATTGGGCTCTGCGAGCCAAAACCGGGCGTGGCACCAATGCTTGGCGTACCAAACATGGACACCTGTGGTGGAGGGTTACTAGCTGGTTGCGGTGACCCGAATAAATTTCCTGTGGGCTGATTTTGAACAGGGACCGAAAACATCGACGGCTGCGTGTTATTATTCTGGTTGCCCATACCGAATATATTTTGTTGGGGGGCTGCGTTGTTACCAAAAGTCGGCGTATTGCTTGGTGAATTAAACGGAGTTGAAGAGCCAAATGAGAATGCTGTAGGTTTCTGCAGACTACTTGTTGCCGTGTTGGATACGAACAAGTTTGGAGTCGGCGCGTTGTTGCTTGGCGCCCCCCACACGTTCTCTTTCTGCACGGCATTATTAAATAAACCAGTAGCACTGCCTGTTAAAAGGTTGCCAGTCTGCAAACCGTTTCCACCCGATAAAGGGTTTGACGACAAGCCATTAGAACCTCCCATGGTACTAGACATAGGAGTAGCATTTCCCATTGCTAGAGTATTACCCGCAAGAGAGCTTCCTGATAGTGAGCCAAATGTGTTTCCGGATAAAAGATTTCCTGACAGGCCATTACTGGCAGACGGCCCATTACTTCCTCCTAATGTGTTAGTGTTTGAAGCATTTCCCAATGTGGTTCCTGCAGATAACGAAAAGCTACTATTTACGTTACTTTCCGTCGAGCCAAACGGTGACTTGAATAAGTTCTGGGATTCCGTTGTTGGGATGTTACTTCCAAATGTAAACTGAAACTTAGGCTTTTCAGCAGGTGCAGCAGGAGTTGGACCAGCATTACTAATCCCATTATTGCCGAAAGTAAATATCGGTGCGGCAGCAGCATTATTGGTTGTTTCACTATTTTTAAACAACAATGTCGGTTTAGGAGTCATATCAGGCTGCTGGAATAACGACGTCGTCGATGTACTGGTCGCAGTCGGTAGTGCAAGACTAAGCGCACTCGTCGTGGGTAGTGTTATAGTTTCTGTAGGTTTCGTAAACATATTGATCGAGGTTCCCTTATTTGGCGTTTCAAACACCTTAGAATTTGAATTTACACCAAATGAGAAAGTTGGTGTAGGATTATCTGACTTAGCAATTGTTTTAAAAGTTATGGGAAGGCTTGGGGTGTCTTTTTTAATCTCAGTTGCAAGGGGATTCAGCAAATTTTTTGACGGAAGTGCCTTGTTTTCTTCAATTTTACTTGTTGCTGGGAACATGAATATTTTATCCAGTGTCTTTTCTTGAACGGGCAAATTCAAATCAACAGACGGAACTTCTTGCAGTTTCTCTTCTTCAATATCTTTATGAGCCTCTGGCAAATTGTTTGTGATATCTGTAGGAATTTGGTTGGACTTAATAAGAAATGGGTTATTTAGTTTTGAAGATTCCCCACTCTTTTCAGAATCATTATTTACAGTTTCAACCTTTTTAGTGGGTAAAGTAAATAATGGTGTCTCTGCTAGTATATTGTTGTTTGTCTCCGATAGTGCTTTTGGCTTGTTAGAATCTGTAATTGAAATAACTTGCGGCATTTTAACAATTGAAGTTTCTTGTACTTTGGGATCAATACCAAATTTGAAAGAATTGTTTCCAGTTATGCCAAAATTGAACTTTGTGGCAGTAATTTTCTTTTTAATTTCTCTTTCCGCGCCACAGCACACACATTTATCTTTGCAACTTTCATTTTGAACTAGGCAGCCAATGCACTCCCATTTATCAGATTTTTGAGATTTGATGATGTTTTTGAACGCATTATCACCGGAACCAAAAAATGAAGAGTTAGCCGGAACATCAGATTTAGTACTTTGTTTAGCACCAGGCCGAACGCCACCACAGGCCACGCATTTTTCTACGCTACTCTTATTTGAAACCCAACAATCATTACATTTCCAATCGGCTTCACTGTTTGCTGTGAGTGTACTGCTCTTCGACGTGGTAGACTGCGACGTACCTGAAGTGGCGGTCCAGGTGATTGCGGTAGGTTGTGAAGTAACCTCGGTTCTTAGTGCATTGGTCTTTTTCGCCCGATTTCCACCGCAACAAGCACATTTCGCTGCACTGTCATAGTTACTAACCCAACAATCGTCACATTTCCACTTTGAAGACTGACTGACAAGTGTAGTCACAGTTGACGTCGTTGGCGATGGTCCTGCCACGGATAAAACAGGTTTTTCACAATTTGCACATTTATCTTTTTGTGACTGACTATCAGCAACTTTGCATATGGAACATTTGACTTTCTGTGATGGTTTTTTAGATCCACAGCAAACACATTTCGTATCTTCCGGCTTGTTTTTGACCCAGCATTCAGAACACTGCCAGTCTGTTGAACTTTTTGTCTTTATTTCGGGTTTTTCAGATTCTTTTACAACACCTACAACAACAGAACTATCGTAACTTTTGTTTTCAAATTTCCGATCAATATCAGGGTTGCCAAATTTAAATTTCTTATCTGGCGTTGGAGGGATTTCATTTGATACTGTAACGGGATTGGAAAATTTGAAAACACTACTAGTGACTGTCGCGGGCTTACTTTGGAAGTCCTTCGTAATTTTTTTATCAGATGCGACAAAGGCACTTTTAGGTGTAGACGTGGCCAGGTGGTGTGTTGTTGTGGCCAGGTGGGGTGTTGTTGTGGCCGGGTGGGGTGTTGTTGCCGATATGCCGAATGAAAAGTTGGGCAACTTGTTGGGGTCTATCTGTAATGTGACTGCAGGCAGATTAATTTCGGTGCCCACATCAGGTTCCTCTGGTTTTTCTCGGTTTGTTCTTGTCAGTCGTGATTTTATTTTAGTTGTCATTTTGTTGGGTGGATTTTCATTCTCTGGTTCTTTCCTATAAGTAAACATACGAATTAATATTACAATTTAAATTCAATAGATATAAAAAAAAGTGCATTTGTAAAATAATAATAACCTTCAAGAAAATAAAAAAAAACATGTAACCCTAAATGTTTTGACTTGTTACATTATAAAATTGTAAACGAAAATCATTAATTGTTTAAAAGAGTATTCATGGAGGTTGTGGCCTTGTTTTCGATAACACCTTATTTAGGAGCAATGTTACTAGCTGGTGACTAAGTATTTAAATGTACCTTTGACATTGGTTTAATTGCAATTTAATTACAAATTTTCTATATGCATTAAAATTAACTCGTCAGTCGTCGAATCCAACTCGGCTAGGCAGCGTTCGGGAAGCTACGCCAAGTATTACCGTCTCAAATAGCGCAGTGTCTCAAGTCGAAAGTCTTTGACCTGTGTGTGTTGTTATTGTCGTTGTTGTTGTTATGGCACCGAAACGTGGCCGCTTACAATGGGCCTTATAAGGGCTTCCTTCCTTCCATCGCTCTCTGAGTGACAGTGAGCTTTCACTGTCACTCAGAGAGCGATGGAGAGGCTATATTAGGAGTTTCACTACGTGTTCGAATTAAAAATGAGGAGATCCGTAGAAGAATCCGGGTCGCTGACATAGCCCGAAGAATCGCCAAACTCAAGTGGCAGTGGGCAGGACACATCGCTCGAAGAACGGAAGGCCGATGGTGTTTGAAGGTTCTAGAATGGCGATCACGTACTGGAAGACGAAGCGTGGGCAGGCCCCCGGCAAGGTGGACTGACGACTTAGTAAAGGTTGCTGGAATCCACTGGATGCAGGCGGCATATGGCCGGTCGTCGTTGCAATCCTTGAAGGAGACCTGTGTCCAGCAGTGGACGTCTAACGGTTGATGAATTGGTGATTAAAATTAACCGAAAACGCCTTAAAAAAATGACTGAATGTAAGTATTTTTCATCGTACTGTACTTGTTTGTAAAAAAAATGTATACCCGACTGTCATACTGGCAGTTATGTTTTTAAGAGTATTTATCATATATTCTACTTTTCTATTGTCCTACTATCTCCTCTTTCGTTCATTATTAGGGGCCATTCAAGTATTACGTAAACACTAAAGGGGGGTGGGGGGTATGTAAGTAAGAAATTTGCTTACTGTTGAAATTTGCTCAATTTGGCTGACATAAGAGAGGGTGGAGGTTAATAATTGTAAAAAAAATGCTTACGTAATATTTAACACGTTGGCTGCGGCCTAACATAGCGCGCGCTAACCTACGGTGCGGCTGTTTACGCGCCTGGCGTGAGCGCCCGCACGGCCGGAACACATTTTGTATTCCGACCATGTTCCGACCAACAGTGCGGCCAAAACACACCTGGTGTGTTTTGGGTGGGGGAGCGCATATAGTAATAGTAATAATAATAATAGTAGTAATAGTAACCATTCATTGTCTTTTATTTTTGAGTGCATAAAACAATTGGGTACTTAGAATTATTTTACGATATATTTTGTGCAAAACAATCACCTACTAAGTTCTTTATTCAAAATTAAAACGCAGATGTATTTGTTAATACCGCAGAATCCTTTGTAGAATATTTTACTTTGTTTTCTTCGAATTTTATGAAGGCGTTTGTTATTAAATTTGTTAACACTACGACATTATGTCGATTTATTTTTCGTAAAAGCTGATTAGAATTAAATACCTACGAAAGGAAGATAAAAAAATATGTGTAGAACAATATATTATATTGTAATAAAGATATAAAAATACGGTCGAATTGATAACTTCCTTCTTTTTTGAAGTCGGTTTAAAACACGCCTCGCGCGTAATCCGTACTGGCGTAGCGATGTTAAAAACACGCAGGGCGTGTTTTGCCGCCCAGTCGTAGCACAAAATATGAAAACACGCCAGGCGTGTTGACGCCGCACTCGCGTTATGTGAGTCAAAACACAGCGTGTGTGTTTTCAGCAGCCAACGTGTTAAACCGCCCCTTATCCAAACTACCTGGGCTATGGCATTCGCAAAAGCATTCGCCACGACCCCGACAGAAACATAATTGATTGATTTAAATTTAGAAACCAATACTGTTAGATTGTTTCCTGTTTTGTTTTTTTTTTAATTTGATTGATTTATATTTATATAAACACTGTATTGAAATTTTTTGTAAGTTATTTTAAGATGGTTTTATAAAACTATCAATATCGTGTCTATATTAAACGACGTTTAGTGTATATTAAATGATTACGTTGAGCATGGTAACAAAACTCTTTATTGCGTGTTGAATACTCGAGTTCTCAACATACAAAGTAATGTCATTGTCGATTGACATCGAAGATGTTTGTAACGTGATCTATAAGTAGACAATAAGTCTTCGGGTTGGTCCATAAGTAACACAAATAAAAAAAAGAAATTACCTCTTAGGTGAAGCTGGATAAGCTGGGCTAGGTGTGCTGCTATGCGAAGCAATAATTTGCCGCGCAGTATTTGTTGTGTCCATGAGACGGGATTTCTTTTTCAACTGCAGTATAGTTGCTATGCTTGGCACATAGAGCTCTTGAGTCTTGTGAGCTTAAATGAACATTTAAAATATTTATATTATACACTATAATAGCAATATATACAGCAATACACTGATAAGGTAGCATAACCAAACAATCAATCAATCGAGTTCATGTAAAAACTATTGTGTCAGATAACCTTCTGCTTTGAATAACTTAAATTATGAACAATTAGTTGTATACTTACAGATAGGATTACGGACGGATGGAGCTTTAAATCCGTCGTTCTTAGGTTTAGTGTACAAAGGGATTCTCCTGGCTTCCGTAAGAGGAGAGGAGTAACTCTCTAAAAGATCCATGACCCGTCGTGCCGAGCTACTGATGGCAGTATCATCGTTTTTAGACTCATTCAATAGAGCCACAGGTTTTTGTCGTATGTTGGGCTGATTTATATGATAAGATGATGCTCCCCCATACATTGTTCTGCCTGGGTAAAATGGTGAACCAAGCAGGCTAGGTTTAAAGCTAGGCTGCTTGGGGTCACGCATTGAATCAGATGACGATTTCGCTGAAATTATATGTTCGTAATGATTTCATAGTTGAAGTGAGAAAATTAAAAGAACTTTCTGCTTAATAATGGGAAACGAGATCTAAGTATCTTTATTAAAATGCCAAGAACAAGTTTCATTTATATTATACATGAACGGGGAACAACCTTTCATTTTATAGATAATATTTCGTTCTAACTAATGTTTAGAAGCTAAGAAATGAACCCCAAGTACACCTAGTACAAAGTATAATTCAGTACTACAACAGATTTTACAGTGCAGACCGTATTAACTAGTACTAGATAATAAAAAAATCCGGCAGTAACAGAAAACAGCAAATAAGCAAGGTTTCAAGTACTATGCACTAACATGTGATTTTAAATACCATCAAACTACTACATTTGACACTCCGTAACAATTGCATGCACATAATAAATAGCACATTACATAATATGCATAATATGTGAATATATATGTGAACTTCCAAACATAAAACTAAACAAAGCAAGTCATGGTAGATGAAAATACGTAATATATCAATATTTCGTTCACTTCAACTTATGAAGTGTACAAGAATGACATAATGTCAAACAAACACTGAACTAAGTTTGTAGCTATTGCTTAGTTCCTTTTCATAAGATTTTCCTCTTAAAAACCTAATGTAAGACCATAGGCACACCATGCCTAAGTTTATTAAATAATATTTTAGAAATTTAATTACCGTCCCACAAAAAATGACATACGCAGCGTTACCTAAATCACAATTTATTTCAAATTTAAGCATACTTTTTACTACTATAATTGTTTAAAATAATTAGCTCTTTAGTAAGAAATGTTAAATGAATTTTTATTTCATGTTTAGGGTTTACAAAAATGAGCACTAAAAAGAATTTTCATATGAATCTAATATGTAATTACACACTTAGCAAAAACAAGAATGCATTGACTTACCGGCTGCTTTAGCAGAATCCTCTTTAATGGTTGACAATTCCTTGTCAAAAATTGATTTTCTTTTATTAGCAATTGACTGGCCTATGCTGGTGACTGTATGTGGTAGCTTGAAAATATGTGACGTCTCCCTTTCAGTTATATCATTATCATCATCATTTGTAGGCCGCAATTGGGTTGAATAATTGCTTGGGCCAGGTTGTGCATACTGTGGTACACTGTAGCTGTATGGCATTTCTATAATCTTGACATCTTTGTTGGAGCAACTTGGCTAAAATAAATTAAGTAATACATTTTTTAAACATTAATGCAAATAAGCTTTCAAAACAATATTAATAATAGATGTACATTTAAAAGAGTAGCACAAATATAAGTAACCTGCAATAATGATATCTTATTTGTATTGAACTTGCATACAATAGGGATGTTAAGCTAAGAATCTACTCAATAAACTGACATAACAGGTGTCCCCAGTCTTTATGTAGGTTCCCATGTTGCGCAATACTATATACATTCGACGATCCGTTTAGCTCAGCGGTAGTTAGCACTGCCTGCTGTGCTATGGTATGGGTCCCGGGTTCGAATCCCGGTTGAGACAAATGTTTGTGTGATGAGAATGAACATTTGTTTCCGAATCATGGATCTATGTAAAGTATACATATATGCAGTATATAAACCAACTAGTATCCGTAACACAAGCCTCGTTGCTTACCACGGAACTAGATGGGGCTGTGTAATAATGGCCAGAAATATTATATTATTATTATAATAAGGAAAGGCAAGTTCAAATTTATAATATTCAGTAGTATTAGCGGCAATCTCAAAAACAGGTATATACACAGATATAAATTAGTATCAAATTAATCTCAAGAAATTTAATACTAAAATGACTTCTCTGTCATGCATGTAAATCATAATAATTTAAACTGTGTGTGAATATGATGTAATGATGAATATGTACTGCTAATCAATTAGGTTTAACAACTGAGAAAAATATTATTGTCTATACAAATCTACTAAGCAACTACAAACTTTACGATCACTAGAACACTTTAAAATGATTTGATACAATCAAATGCTAATGTTTTTGCTTTTAATATTTTGTACCCTCAACTTTCTTGGTCCTCAACATTTTGATTTCGTAATGCATTTTCTATATGGCACTATTGGATTGGATTTTCCCATAAGCTACATGGAGCTGACATGGAATGCGTAAAGTAACATCGCAACTTTCTTACAACCATTCTCGCCTCTATTTCGATTGCTGAGAATGGACAGAGCATTATAAAGAAAGTTGTAAGTTGAGCACAACTTTATTTTCTGCCAGTCAATTTGTTTGTTGTAAATTCACACGTCTTGTACAGGCAAGAATAATGCAAAAGATCTAGTCCCGCTGAAAGCGTCTGGGTGATGGATTATTATCTAACACAAGCTATTAGAATATTAACTTACTTCTGGAGCTGCATAGTGGTTGTAACTATCTGCCGGGTCTATGCGCATCCGCTTAGCTGGTGGCTGGAATGTCTCTTCTTCAGTCGACGAATCTGAGATGTCTATTATTTGCGTCGCATCATTCGCGTTTGAAGTGCTTGGACTACTGAACCAATTTGTGATGGTAAAGGGCAGCAAACCGGATACTCTTGATGTTACGTTTCTGACAAATGACTGTAATCAAACAAAAACATAAATACTAATATTTTTAATACTAATTAATTTTAATACACAATGTTATTATATATAAAAAGGAAACCACAAATAAATATTTTTAAAATTCCAATAATGGCCAGAGAAATACGTAGAGCTAAGTACATTTAATGGTTAATCAAATTTTGAGCTTTATTTTAGCAGCAATTGTTCTGTTTCAACATTGAATTGCTGGCAATATATTAACTAATTACTAAGCACTGGATTTGAGGACATTAGCTTCATGAATAAACATCAGTAACAAATATTAGTCACTATAAACTATATTGCTCTATATTTATTTATACATAAATATGTGTAGGTGTATATCCGAGTTTAAAAACACTTTTAATATAAAAAAGCACAAACTAAATAAGGACTTGAAGCAGCACCACAAGTTGCGCTCAGAAATCGCACTTGACATAAAACAAATTTTACATTCTATTAATTTACATTATAAAGCAATTGAAATGCCAAAAATCCCAAGTTTTTCAATTAGTAAGTATTTTGTCACTGCATGGTAAATAGAAGTGCTGAAGTGTTCATTGAAAAACTGTTAAATGTTAAAAAAAGATGCAATCTCATATATATTTTACACTGGCAGCTAAATATATTGAACTTTGAACTTAGAAACTTTAAAAAAGTCAAAATTGCATGCCTTGGGGAGACATGTCCAGCACTGGATGTCAGTAGTTCTCATAATGATGATATTGTATGCAATTACAATAATATAAATAAAAATGTATCCCCAAAATGTATGTACACACATAACTACCGTAGGACTACACTAAATTGGATAACTATTTTCTTTTTATGTTCATTAAAATCTCTGTAAAAGAAATCTTTCAAAAATATTCATTTGAAAAAAATAAAGTAGTAAGAAATTCACCAGGGCAACAACATATTACTAGTATTATTATACAAAACATAATATTATTACAAACTAGTAATAAACCATGCAACTGATCTTAATTAGGTGTTTTAATTTTGATTGGTATTTTCTTTAAGATTGGTGTGTTAACAGTATCGGTTGAGATAGTTAATCAATAAACACTTAGCGATGTGACATTTGCATCTGAGGTTTTATTATTCATGAATGAAATCATTGCCAGATTCTAGGGACTCATATAACCATAAAAAATAATAGATAATTTTCTATAAGGCAAACACAACACTGACCCAACAGTAGCACAAAATAAAAAAACACACTTGTGTGAGATATAACCATTTCGAGGAGTTTAAAATTTACATAATGTATCACTCACACATTTCAATTTCATAAATAACAATTGCTAACTGGCAAAAGAATGGCAAGAAAATTATCTTGTTCATATAATGGTTGAGCTGTGAAGATGGCATTGTGACAAGAAAAACACATTAATAATATAATAAATTAAATTAGTAAAAATCAAATATCTATAATAAATGAAAAGGTTTCACTTCATAATGTACTTTCATATAATGCTATATTTTAAAAAAAAAATCGTAACAGACTAATGTTATTATTGCACACTAAGTGCATACTACTATTAATCTAATAAATAAATAATAATTTCACCGTTATTCTTAAAATTATTTTGTGGTTATTTAATTTAAACATCTTAAAATAGAGCAGATTATAGAAAACAAAAGTGGGTAGTATATATTGGTACTCCCAACTAACGATTAGAGGCAAATGCACTACAAATTATAATTAGTAACCTATCATCTACAAGTAAAAATTGTGAATAGAAAAGTGATCACTACCTTGGTAATATAATATACATTCGACTTTGGCAAGGCAGGGATTTCGCGAAAGCTTTTAAATTTAAAGGCTGTATGTTGTTTTTCTAATCAAGAGATCACCATAATGCACCATCACTCGCCATGCAAGATTTAAAAATACACAACTACGCGTGAGGCCACTTATTTTACCAAAAACCTAACGACTCTGTCGCTGAGAGCGGGAACTTGGTACTTACAGTGTTAGTTTCGGTTGTAGGTATACCCGTCGGATGCCTTCCCTTCTTCTTCGATGTAAATTGACTCATTGTGGATCTTTAATAATTTTACAATAATTAAACTAACGATATCTCAAAGTGCAATTCAATTTTTGGCTAAATACTTCACAGCTAGCAAAAACGTGACAAATATGGCGTCTGTAAAACGAGTAACGAATAGAGATGCAATCTATACATCGATGTTTTGAAAATGTCGATATTTCAGTGAAGATTTACATAGAATAAATATAACTTTTTTTATTTGATCTATGATTGTGTGTCTGAAATGTCAAACATCACTTTAATATTAGAAACACGTGAATGTGTTGAAGGATAAAATGTTTTCCTACAATTTGCTTGCTATCAAACAAGTGTTTTTATCTTTCGGAAACTTATACTCTAATATTTAACCGACTTCAAAAAGGAAGAGATTCTCAATGCGTTGGAATATACTTTTTTAACTCTTAGAACATTAACATCAAATCAATGATACACGAAGCCATTAATGTTCGATTGATGTTTCGGTACGTGAATCTATATCTAATGGTCAGTACAGACAGGCCCAACAAACACTAACAAATGCAAAATTTAATGATATCTTGATTTTAGCAGACCGCTTATTGGAACAAGATCTGTTACTATATTTATTTTAACACTAATTTCCGCCCTATATCCCTCCCCAAGGTTTTATCTAAAACAATACCAAAATTGATCTAACGGTTCAGTCCCGTGACCAAGGAGAATAGGGATTCATTTTAATATATAATTATAGATTTAAATCATAAGTAATGATGTTTTTTATTTTTATCTGAAAGGGTGTTATTTCATAAATTTAAACATTTTTTTAGCTTTGTTGCCTAATATAAAGTTTTTTCTTTAATATGCTTAAACATTAAAGTAAGTTAACTAAAAATAATCTGCGAGACCTTTAGATCCACTACAAAAACAGGCCAGGTGCAAGTCGGAATCGCGCACAAAGGGTTCCATATCATTGACTACCAACAATTAGTAAACAACAGTAGGTACACAAGAATGAATGAAAGGAAGATTGCGATTAACGATATATTAAAAAAACTACTTAATAGATCTCGTTCAAACCAATTTTCGGTGGAAGTTTGCATGTGTACAATAACATATATATATATTTTTGAGTTTTATCATTCTCTTATTTTAGAAGTTACAGGGGGGGACACATTTTACCAATTTGCAAGTGTCTCTCAAGCAAACTATTCAGTTTAGAAAAAAAATATTAGAAACATTTCTAATTACCATTTTTGTAGGCCTATCCATAGATACCCCACACGTATGGGAATGATGAAAAAAAACATTGTTTCAGTTTTATGTTAAGGAACACCCAAAATTTACTGTTTTTTTTCTATTTTTGTATGAAAATCTTAGTGCGGTTCACAGAATACATTTACTTACCAAGTATCAGCAGTGTAGTTCTTACAGTTTTTGACACATGATGAATCTATAAGCATTTGTGGCACATTCTAGGGTCTTCAATTTTACAATAATTATTATGTCTTGAAGATAAGGTTCCACCCCTGTTCCGAAATGAATGTAAAATGCTTTTCTGTCTGTTCTTCAAATTATACGCAAGATCATTAGTCTATTTGTAAATAACTAAATTTTTAACGAACGATATTTTGTCCACTCATAATGTGTCGTAAATATTGAATACCTACTAGTTTCCATACGCCGATTTTCCCGCATGGTATATAGATAGAAAGTAGCCTATTTATTAAACCATGTGATATGCTTACCATACAAACTTTCACGTTAATAATATTATGCCCTTAACATCCCTCTAACTAGTATTTATTCTGAGAAATATACTAATAAGTAATAAATATATTATTACATAGAATTTATATCTTATCTATACTAATATTATAAAGAAGCAATGTTTGTGAATGATTTTTAAATTTACCAATAATACTCCTTTATTTGTGAATCTAAATAGCTGACCAATGTGAACCCCCCCCCCCTCCCCCGAGACCATGACGGCCCAAATCATTCTCATAGAATGCCCCCCCCCCCTCTACCGCGAAAGCTGGATATGCCACTAGTACAAACATGATTATAAATTTGTAAATATTAATAGCAAGCAACGATCTATATTTGCCCCAAACCCTATGTTTCGGTCTATGTTTGCACCACAACCCCAGTCTGGGCCCAAAACCCGGTCTTCGGTCCAGATCGTACCCGGCTAGGAGCTGTCGCTGGACCCTGGATAAGAGCGAGTCATCACTCGCCTCGCATCCTCCGCACAGGCGCACGTGGGACAACCACGCGCGCCGCTTACTTGGGGCCATTTTCAGGTCGGGCGGCGGTCTCCCCTTGTCGCGCTCGCCCGCTGGTCACAAGTAGCTACCCAATATTATTGTGGTCGTGCCTGATCTAAGTGACCATAACTGCCTGTTTAGAAATGAAAAAAAAAACAACATTCAATATAAAACTGGTTTTATTTATATTAAATTAATTAGTCCACTCCATAAACAATTTAATAAAACTTACGCAGTGGGATAATTAAATAATGATATTATTATTTTTATTTACACACGTAAAATATTTTTCAATTATTTTGAATAAGTCATCCAATTCGTATGCTCATGTGATATGATGACTGCATTATTTGTCCACGTCTAGTTATTGCACTTCAGTAAAACATTACTTCTTGTACTCTCTTGGTATTGCTCATCAAATAATTTCAAACCAATAGTTTGATGCTTGTACATTCATTTTATGACATTAATTTGAACTTGACGTCCTAAATCTAAACATTCTAAATTATTTTCATATCCTATGATACGATTACACAAATAACGTAAATTGATAATATAACACGAGATGCACTTCGAGAACAAAGTAGAAAGTAAATGGAGCATTAATTTGTACACATATAATCTATCTGCAACTGCGGTTGTAAGCTGGAAGTATTGGACTCGTTGGTTGGTCATTGATTACTAAAGTGTGATAAAATCAAACTATTATATCGACAGTGCAAAAGAAGAAAGAAAGAAAGAAATCTACTTGAATTCGATTGTTCACGACTCGATAGGTACATCAAATGACTGCCTCCAAGCTCAAATAATCGGCAGTGCTCAGCTAATAAGGCAGCATTACTCGAAAGAACATAAAATCGAGTTTACAGAGTAATCAACATAATTAGTTATTGGCATATTTTTTTCCTTTTTTTGCAAATATTAATGACGTCAGAACAGATATTCTATTTGATACACAATAAACTGTTTTCTGAGCTTTTATGAGCACTCCTTTTGCTTACTACTTCGTAGGTGATCATATAAAGGTAGGCACATTGCCGTCTCAGTGGAATTTTAGCTGCCCGTCTATATTTTTAAATAAATTTTTTTTTTGTATTATATTGTAGTCATTTTATTCGTGGACCATACGAAATGCTTCCGTTACTTTACATTAATTATCACTTAAACACTAACATAATTTTTTTGATTTATATACCAATCACATGGAATCTATAAAATTAAAAACGTGACAATATGTACTAGATATCTATAGTAATTTTAAATGGTATAGGTATGTAAGTATGTATATAAAAATGTAATTTATTTTACGTTTTACGAGATGGTTAATAAATTGCGTTCGCTCTAACAACAAATTATACAATTGACAATATCACAAAATAATTTCGCGCCCTGTCTGCTAATGTCGCATACTACATGTGCGGTACGGCAGCTAAATTAAGGTACTTATCACGTGCACAGTAGCTCACACGGGGAAAAATCTCTAAATCTTTATCTATAAGTAGGCACCATACTCCGGTTCATTGCTGGCTTCCAAATATTCCGACTGCCAAATAAATTCATGCGGAAGTCCTACAATAGAGCCCTTATTAGTTACCCTAACCAACCACATGTAGATTTTTTCAGAGTTTTAGTAGCTTTTAGGTCCTTCTAGTTCTTTCTACAGTTGCCTCTTTGATAAGAGCCTTGTGAATAAATAATATTCATCACAATCATGTTCACACTACTCATCTCTCTTCTTTTAATAAAACAAAGACGACACCGCTTAAACCCGAACATTCAATTTACTGAAAATTATATTAATACCTATGTCCACGCTTTCTAGCTCATCGAACTTTTACACAATTTAGTGTTTAATTATTTTATTAGTTAAGTATTATTATACGAGCATGTATGTTATTTTAGTAGGTATAGGTACATTCAACGTGGAACGTTAATGAATAATTCAGCTTGACAGAATAACGCGGTTATACCTACATGTGGATGCTTGGGTAGTGTACTTGGTAGGTATGTTAGCAAATAAGAAGGGTCTTGTCCAAACACCATCATACATACCGTATAATACCGTCTTCTTTACAAGAAATCATTATCAGCGCTCGACTAGCCATATAACAATAAATTACATGGAAATTGATTTTTAAATATATATTCATAAAATTCTAACGAATACCAACTCCACTACTGTTTCTTCTTTTGAATCACGATTTATAATAAACATGTTCAACGTCTTATAAAAATAACAATGAATGGGGCCACCAAAATGCAATGAAGTAGGTATATTATTTATTGGATCAGTATTCAGCCTCTAAAAGTTACTTTTCGACGAAATTTCAATACCTACTTATTGACGACAATGTGTATCATAGTGAAATATTTAATAACTTAGTTTCAAAATACAAAGCCTACATTCATGATTGCTGAACGGTTTCTTTAAGTTTACCGTAAGTTTTAAAGCAAAAAGCCAAAACTTTATTGTATTTGTACCCACATAATTAAAATTAGAAGTACTTTGTTGCGAGCGTTCACTGGCATCACCATCCTATATTAAAACACAATAAATAAAATAGTTATTCTATTAATATGTAACGTTACACAAAAGTATGAAATCTACGTGCTTACTTAGCAAAGTCCTTACGCATATAATAGGTCGTGTGTAAACACCGTCAATATATACAAAATCCAAATATCTTAAGATCCAAGGATTCCAGTTTCGGAATATGTAAGAAAATAGGTGCTTTACAGATGTATCAATATTATTATAACTTCATCTTTCGTCACTTACCTACTGTAACCATGCGTCCAGGACACAACATCACTTAAGTATATCGTAAAATCTAACACAATACTAATATAAAAAGACATTTTTGCAGTGACGATGCGTGCTATATAATCTGAACATAAATATGTCACTTACACAATCTAATTTAACATTTAAAGGTACAGAGGTGCTCGTTTAAGGAAGACGTGAATCCCGAGGCCGTAGCGGATAATATGGCGGCAGAGGAGTTATAAAGGTTAATTTTTGAAATACTTAAGTACATACATTTTTAATTTTGTAAATGCAATACACGTACAAATAGTTCCATTGTTCACAACCATGTAGAAATCACTGTTATGCATTCATTAGTTTTAAACTGCTTGTTTATTTTAACAGAACTTTTCGCTTCGCTCGGGGCAAATTCCCTCTTAGCTACGGCCTTGCGTGTACCATTAAAAGGTATTCGCTGGTGATTATTGTATTGAGTACATTTCTTAGCTTGGATCGTTTTAGGTCGTAGACTATCCACGATTTCTTACAACGAGCTGCTTATAGTGTAATTATAAATTTGGTTTAGCGTCTAAGGAGAAGAAATAAATTGTTTTAAAAATAACAACAAACTTCTTTTAAATATATGGTAGTCCCAAAGGCGCGGCGACAATCGCACTTATTCTAACTATCTATACATTACATTAATGAACAAACACAAATAAAACTTATAACAATAGCTGCGATTTAATTTCATATCACAGAAAACATAGTTTACAAAAATAAAAGTATTATGAACAATAAACGGAATCGAAACACTTAACAAAAGTTAAAACTTACGTAGTTGGTAACGAAAATATATCACTACAACTTTAAGTCCATATAATATTAAATAAATGCTCCTTCAAGATATTACACGAATATAATCTAAGAGGTAGGGATCGGGAGTCATGCTCGTGGCTTGAAAATCTAGTCCGTTCTGTGACGTCACAGCGTCCAAGTATCAAACCCTTATTTCATCCAGCTCGACATCCCTAGACACGGAGTCGGAGTCATACATTAATATATACAGACATCAACACAAATTTGTAAAATCGATTGCGGCAAAGATCAGAAGACAAAACTGTATAATGGCAAAACGTTCATACAAATCTTATTTTTTACTTTACGCTAAGGCCTGTGTCTTGAAGCATGAGGTGAATATAGCATGTGATCGACTATAACAATGATAGAGGTAAGCAATCGATTCCACAAGCAATAATTATTGTAAATCCAAGTCGGCACGTTGATCGATGGTGAACTAAACATGAATGAGCTCAATGAAATAAGGCGTACTTTTGTTCACATCGCACTTACAACTTGATGTAGTCAGGGGTGCCTACGTTGGCAAGCGTCTTCTTGATACGAAGCGCAGTGAGTCGGGCGGCCGGGTTCTGATACCAACACTCCTTCATCACCTTCGAAATCGACGACAGGACCTATCATAAAAAAAAATATAATTAAAAAAGTTTTATAGTTTCATTAAATACGTATGAGGGACCCGACTGTACCTGTCACTCTACCTAACAGAAGATCGCAGTGAAACAACAATAGTTGGTTCTGACAGTGAGTAAGGTTACCAGAGCTCGTTAAGGGATTGACTATTCTGACAGCATGCGAATTCCGTTCCCTGTCAGTTTAGTAACTTCCCTATTTTAAGAAACCTAAACAGTTATTACTGGGACGGCAATGTGCGAGCGACACCGCTAGCCACCACGGGGCCCGGCCGTGTGGTTGCAGCGCAGGTATTTTTAAATGTAGGTTTTCCGATGACCGTAAGTACCGCGAATGTGTACAGTTGAATACGAAACGTTCTTTAAGATTAGACGGTGTTGTAGGGTTAAATAAAATACTGTAAAGTAATGAAAGGATATGAGTATCCCGGCGAAGGCGTATTGGAAGTCACTTGAGTTTAGCGCGATATTCTGATACATGATCATATTTGGTGTTCCTACATAAACAAATACCTGATCGCGGAGAAATAATAGGTCGCAGACAATTAATAGCACTTACATGGTCCGAATGCCATCTATTCGGCACGTTAGGCCTCCGTTTCTCTATGCACACGACGCGACGCATGTCTTCAAGCGCCGGGTCTGGGGGCACGCAGTCGTAGTACGGAGGTTGGTAGTCGTCGGGCATCACGCCACAACGACGGGCCATCTCCCACAACACGAGGCCGAACGAGTAAACGTCGGAACGTTTGTATGGATCGAACTGCCGCGTGTCCATTGTCTCATCAAGCACCTGTTACAAAGACAGTCAATCATCACCTATGACTAGCACGTGTATGTGTGTGTCTAATTGCCTTATTAATACTTAGTTCAGATAATTGTTTAATGGCGTTATTTTGATGGCTAAATAAACGCCATTGATAGGACGTTGTTTTTAAATTTTGTAAATAATTTCGAATGTTCTCACCTCAGGCGCCATGTATCGCTTCGTGCCAACTCTGTTGGTGGTAGGCACGTCGACGGAGTCACTGGCCACATTGTGACGTACAGCGAGACCAAGATCGCCGATCACGCAAGTCAAGTTGCTTTTCACTAGAATATTCTTAGATTTCAGATCCCTGTGAGCTATTGCTGGCTTTCCTGTTGAGTAAAAAAATACTTTTTAGACTTTTGTTCTCTGCATTACTGCAAGACTTACCAATATAACCTTTATGATTATATTAGGATACATTTCAAAGCATTCACTATTTACAAATACCATAGCTTCTTGCTAGAGCGCAACGCGCTCTCATATGAGTTTCCGAGTACAAAACTAGAACATCAATACTGATGTCCTAGTCTACATTTAATGTGTGTGTTTATGTCAATATATTTACGAATTTCTCTATTATTTCTTATAACAAGTAAGCCAAGCTATATTAGCAAAAAAGCTATATTATTTAAATATTTATATATTTTCTATGGTGGTTTTAAGGTATCTAAAGGTTGGTTGTAAGGTATCTAAAGGCGTATCGATAACATAATACCTTCACTTTGAAATAATAAGGCTCTTAGAATTTTCTCGTCAAAGGCTCATTAGATTTGACGTTCCACAAATTAGATCAAACCAATAATAAATTTAAGGATAATATATAATGAACCAAATATATTCTGTACAGACATAATGAGCCTATTCATAGGTACATATCTATTATACATATAGACTGTCGAACACGTCCACTTTAGCAAAAAAGTAATGATCAAAATGTATATTTTATCAAAGGTCCGAAAGTTTGTTGTTACTTGCCTTTAGTGCCCACGATGTCCATGTGCAGATGGGCGAGTCCCGTGGCGATGGACAATGACATCTTGACCAGGGTCAGAGAGTCTATTGTTCGTGCACTCAGAAAATCGAATAGCGAACCGTTCTCGTGGTAGTCAGTGATCAGCCACAACTGAGTCCAGGTGCCGTTATCTATGACAAAACACAAACTTAAGTAAGTCTCATGAATGTCAGGCTTATAAATATGTAGGTACGTGGGACACTCAGAAAGTTTTGAGAAACTATAAAAACTTCTATGAAAAAAATATTTTTATTAAATCTTCTGAAAGAACTCTATACACCAGCCTCTATACAAAGTTTAATGCGTATGAACAGATTTTGAAAAAAAAAAACCAGTTTTCCGCAGACACCTCTTCCACACGGCCTTCTCAAACGCTGCTAGCGCGTCTTCCGGCGATGAAAACTGTATCCCTTTGAGCTGATTTTTAATTTTAGGGAATAAAAAGAAGTCACAAGACTCTGACCGGTGTGGAGTCCAGGAAGTCCCTCGTTTTGATCGCAGAGTGCGCGGGCGCGTTGTCGTGGTGAAGAAGGAACCCGCGGAGCCCGGTGTTCGGTCGCTTCTTGCTCATTGCAGAAAAAACTTCTGGCAGGCATTTTGTGCTACACCATTCGGCGTTGATACTGCTTTGGTCTCGAAGTGGAATTGGAATTAGGTACCCCATCAAAGTGAAGGAACTAGCGAACAAAATGTTTCCTGCGCTCCTCGATCGCTTCACTTTCGTAAGCGTTGGTTCATTTTGAAACTACCAAACTGTAGACTGACGATTTGTTTCTGGATCGTATTGAGAAATCCAAGATTCGTCACCTGTCACAATGTCGTAAACGCGCCGTACCAATCACGGCACCAATCCACACGGCCCTGCTTCTGAGCTTCGGTGAGGTTGTGCGGTACCCAGCGGGAAACTATCCTCCTTACGCGAAGGTGCTCGTGCAAAATCTTATGAACACTTCCTGAACCAATCAGTAGAGTATGCTGAATCTCTTCGTACATAATTCGTCTGTTTTCTTGAATTTTTTTTTACTGCCAACACACTTTCTTCGGTGACAGCCGTCCTAGGACGACCACTCCTTTGTTCATCCGCCAAAGTAACACGACCGCGTTTGAACTCGCTATACCGGTAGATGCTTTTGAAGGTCTTTCATCCATAAAAGCAATTCGAAGTCGATCAAACGACTCATCAGGTTTAAGCCACATTTGAAATCATTGCACGAAAATGTTCTCGATGCAGATCCATCTTTTTATGAGACAAGAAAATTCGAATTGGCTCTCAAAAAAATGCGGCGGGAAATTTGAAAATCGAACAGTGGTATTTTTACTTTTAAATAATCGAAGTTTTCTCCCACAAAGGATTTTGTAATTTAGTTTTATGTGTAAGCTACCTTTGTGGAAGAGAAGTAAGTGATATACATTATTACAATCATTGTTAGTATAGGCCAAGACTTTTAGGTAATTTACACGGTTATTGTCAAAGTATTTTTCTATTAGGATACGTCAGAAAATAAATCTTTTTTGTCTATTCTTGATAGGTTTACGCAACTGTAAACAATTTAAACTGTGAAATATATTTTGACATGACAATAAATGTTGTCAACTGAAGAACAAACAAACATGTGAATTCCATAGGTCATTTTCTGTAGGTAAATATAGTGTGTTAGTACAATCTTCTAAAAAAAGTACCAAGCGCGATACTATTGAAACGGACTCGCTTTAACTGGGATGAAGGAATGCTATTTATAAACCAACCTTTGTTATCCGCAGCTATGAAGCCAAGGATGTTCTCGTGACGCAACATCACCGTCTGGTATATTTCAGCTTCACGGAACCAAGAGGACTCCTCGCGCGAGGAGAATATTTTGACGGCGACATTCTCGCCGCGCCAGCGTCCACGCCACACTTCGCCGAAACGACCCTTCCCAATAATATCAACCAGCTGAATTTGTCGGGCAATTGAACGCTGGACAAGAAGTGGCAACCCTGGAAAGTATAAGTGAATTAGTTAATGTGTAGGTTTAGTCCGTAGAACGTGTAAGGCTTTACTTTTTTTAACCTTTTGACCGCTACGGTCGTCTATGACTGCAAATTAAAACGTGCTTACGGGTTACGACGCCACTGACGGCATGGCACGTCGAAAATAGGCACGGCAAAAGCATACATCGATGTTTTATCGATATATCCTTTGCCGTCATTATTATTTTGCAGTGATATAGATATGAAAGAAGGAATGTTTTGATTGGCGTAATGAACACAGATCTCGAGTGTCGTTACTGACGTAGCCGACAATGGGTTTCAAAAAAATATGTACATAGCCATGCAATGTAGTCATATTACCATCACCATGATTTACAGTAATAGTATCTATATCAAAGCATTGTATTTTCTGTCTTAGCAGCAACTGTACTGCTATAGTCCGTATAATATATTTATATGAAATGTATCTGTTTATTGCATCACCCAATTCATTTTAATGCATCACTGCAGATCGATTCTCGGCAATGAGTACTCACTTTGGCACTTAAATGATGGACGCACTTATGTTCGTGTTCATTCATGTGTAATAGAATGGAGACACAATAGCGCGCAGGATCGACAGGCCAGATTGTTATTGAGAGTACTGAACTGGTCTCTACCTCAATTTAGTTCACACTTATTCGACGTGTGTTTGAGTTTATGAAATAGAGTAAAATAACAATAATTTAAGAAAAGCAATACTTACCGGATCCAGAACCGGAGGTGGTGAGTTCAATCATGTCTCGTATTGTTGTGGTTCTAATCATAGGGTGTCTGGTCTCACATACTGAGTCATCAGCTGGGTAGGGCGTTCTAGACGGCACTCTTTTCTTTGGTCCGTGCGATCTCTTTGCCCACCAGAAGCTGATTGCGGCGCATATCCCGAGGACCATTAATCCCATTACCCAGGGCAACACTTTCCATGCCGTCGCTGTGGTGCCAGTCTCTTTATACAGAATTTATGTATTAGTATTTGTAATTTATATGTGGGATTACATTTTTAACAGTACGTCAATTTATCCGTCTGAGTCCGCACTAAATACCGCAGGGGTTGCGGGTAGGAAAGCAACATCGCAGTCCACGAGTACCGCGCCCCAATCATGCTCCGAAAAATAGCTGAATTGACTTACTATTAAATATCACTACACGGATGTTTACAGTTACTAATTGTAACCCGAGAGTCTTATGTATTAGTAGACATTAATTTATTGACAACAGTGTCGTACTTATCTTAAAGTACAGAATGAATTATTACTGAATTGGTTTTAAACAATTCCATTACTAAATTGGATTATATTTAATATCTTCTATTAAGCGTTATGGCATACGATAGAATATGTAATATTTGTGACGTATATGTATACTAAGCATCGATAAAACGTGCTGAAAAAAACTACTTCTAGCTGATAATTAACTTTAATTTATGTGTTATCGAATTGAATTTTTTTAATAAAGAACGTATACTACATTTTTTCTTTAACAGATTGATCAGGAGTACATATATCAAATAGCTGTATATCAATAAAACACTAAACAGAATAAGATGTGATATGGCTTATGTATGAGGCGCTTCTTAGATTGAGCATACGGCTTAGCGTCGATTGAGAATATGTATACTACAGACCTACTTCAAAATAGAGAAACAAATGCTGATGTAATGAAAGCCAAGCGTTTTTCCTACTACGAAGTCACAAGTACAGAAGAAGAAACATTATATAGTATAATTAATTAGGGTGTTCACCTTCACAAACTAGAATTATATGACGTGTTTTAACTAATGTTGGGCACGCGAACTAAACGCATTTGCCACATCTATTTCGTCGTAGGTCTGTGTGAGATATAAATTACATATTTATGATCCGTTGACAATGGTATCGTAAGTTTGTTTACATGAGAAAATATTATCGATATTGACTGTTTTTTATTATTATTATACGTTATATTTATTTTTATTAATAGAAATTCATTTTCAGCTTTCTAGTCTTTAGCTCTCGCTGCGCGTGTTGATCCACGCGTAGTCTGGACAAACTTTTTTCATGCTACTAAAATGATAGAAATGAGCAAGGAATTACTATTGAATTAAGTTCACTTCGGAATAAACAAATAAATTCGTTTGTAAAAGTGAGATAAAGGAAGGCGTGACCATCATGTACTAATGGGTATATAAACAGTCCCCTAGACGAAAGCCATTATGACGCGTTAACAAGAACGGCACTGTCTAGGAGGCAATACAGAATTGAGGTCAAAGACGCAAAGTATCACGCACAGTTTTGAACCTTTTTGTTGGCCTGCTACTTATTTGAAAAATATTCAAGCGATTGAACAATACAATTAGTTTTAATCAACTGCTATTGCCTATACAGAAAAAGCTTAAAATGTCTGATTACTTTTGCACATCTAAATAAAAATTAACTGTATCATTAGTACTATGCCCCCGGGTTGAATTCCCAGGTCGAGCAAAATGTTATTAGTTTTTTTATACCAGTACTAACTTGAAGTTGGAAATGAGGATGAACTTCGGGCACATATAAATAAATATCATCTTTTTATATTTCGTATAAAATGTATTTTATAATAAAAACTGTAATGCCTTCTTTTCCGCATATGAATTGATTATCATTATGAATAAAGTAATCTAAACAAAATAAAATATGCATACAGCCAAATATTACGATTGAGGTAACACGTAAAAAGAGAATATAAATCATACATTTACCTGAACTTTTAAATATTAAATATTCCTAAATTACTATTTTGAAATAAAATATCGACTACTTCCAGTAGTTGATATTTTTTTTCAAATTGTAAATTTTCTCATGTAAGCATACTAAACACGAAGGTATACGACTGCTCATTAGGTTACCTATAACTTTAAAACAGAAAATTAAAAATAAAACCGCCCACCATTACAATATCTAAATTAGTTTTCAAATTCTGATAACTCTATAAACAAATATGTATATTTTCTAAATATGTAACGTATCAATTTCAATTATCAAATAGGTAATTATGAGATATCAGGAGCTGAAAATATTTAGATCCTCAAAAAAGCGTCTGTCAATAAAATATTTACAATACACAAAACCACATGCAATCTACCAATGTACAAGAAATAATAACAAGAGATGGTTTAGTTAAGATAATAATGGCAATTTAAAGGCGTTATGCCGTTCAATTACGCAGAACTCATTATACATAATATTTTTTAGGGTTATTAAGAAAGGTATACGAATCTACACATAGCCATGATAGAGAACAATATTTCTGTAAAGTTCGATAAAGAAATACAGAATTAAGAATTAAAATATATTGCGTGTGTAGTATTTGTTGCATATTAATGCAAAACGTTGTTCACTGGTATACCTTATCCGAATGACCCTTGTATTGTATCCAATATTTGTCTAAACAAGAATAATATAATATAGAAAAGAAAATACAGTTGGAATCTTCTAGTCTTTATCGTAATACGGGGTTTGCTCCACTTATTCTACTCAACATTACATTAAATTACGCGCAGTTAGTTACATGCCCCAAAGCCAACTGTCAGTAAACATAGGTTTAGTTAAATCCTTAAAAGTTGTTAGCAAATTAATGTGCAAAATTGTAGTTACTGACATGCTGTTAGTTAATACAAATAATATTATCATGCTTAATTAAATCAAATGAAGAAATAAAACCGGCTTATGATCACTTACGGCTCAAACGCCATTTAACGCCTGTTGTAAAACGATTACACATTCCTCTTTACTTTCTGTAATCAAGATATTCAGTGTCGTATTATGGCACCACAATTTCGATGCGTCCCTGTCATGCCGTCTGTGCAATAGCAACCGTTATCTTAATAGTATATGCATGGCCACAATGTAATGAGGTCCCATTAAATTTTTAATCAATACATTTGTTTTTCAATGAGTACTCCCAGTTCCCTATGTTTCTTTTTGTTTCAGAAACTTTAAGTTGCAAATGTCTATGAGACAACTAAAGCTTCAAGAGCAACCGGGAAATATTCCGCTGCTGAGAAGAAATTATGTGCATAATTGGATACATTCGCATGCACGATTGTTACGAGCAGCTTTTTCAAATGATATTAAGAACCTCATATGAACGTTACTTTAACATGGTCAGACTCAACAATACATTTGATGTGGACATCACAATGTAAGCTACCCAGATAGCGCGTCCCGACGACACAGTTCGAATCATACTGTACCTGCGAACAGTTCACGGTTACAGTAGTCACCCGTGGCACAGCAAGATATATCGGGGTTTTCGTCTTCGCGGCACCATATAGGCATGTCCCCGGGAGGGAATATGTTTCCTCGGTCCCAACATCTACGTCCATAAATTTTTACATTAGTATAAAGAAACTGTATATGCCCTAAACGGTGATCAATGCCGGTCTACGGAAAAAAACTTGGTTATATTAGAACAAAACGAAGAAAAAAATAGCCATGCAGTCTCGCACCATACACTAAGGCAGTACCGCGGCGCCCGCCGGAAGATTAGCACTTGGCGCCTGGCGTTCGGAGTGCTGGGTGTCGAGTGTCAAGAGCGGGAAGCTAAAGTGCAGTAGTTAGCGGGGCACATCGAGGGCACTACCTCCACGTCGCTCCTACCTGGCGGCTTCGGTTGAAGATCCAGGTGCAGGCCTTCATTGCACATGTCATGTGACTTACAACATTTTATCACCACCGATTCATTTTTAGTTTTCGTCGTGGAGCAACTGAAGGGATGCTCGATGGGTATCAGTGATTTGAGCTCGATACAGCTGCGCCGCAAGTGGAACCACCATACATTATGTTTAGTAGGTTAAAGCAAACAACGCACACTCGGAAAATAGAGTTGGTTAAGGAGTACGGCACATCATTCAAATCATACTAATTATATTTGCCGACAGCTGCGGCCGCTCGTTCTCCTTGCTTAGTAGGTACATATTCAAATCACTAATTCAAAGCGATTGTTAGAGTATTGGCATCTCAACACAAAACTTATAGTAAATGGCAATGCAATTATATGATTCTAAGAGTACATCAAACAAACTCAAAATCCTCATCGTCAAAATAGATATATGACACGCCCGCAAGTGCGTAGAACAGCTTACCCATTACTGAGGCATGAAGCACTTTGGATAATTTTTCTTGTATAATCTCATCGGAATTGCAGAGATCAGTTTTACAGCAATACATTGTAGATTTTTTGCATTCTACAGGGTTTTCAGGAGGGAATGCTCTGTTCAAGTTCATACAGCTTAAGACCACCGCACTACACAGGTCAATCGTTTGATAGAAATAGGTTAGAATTATACCTGTGAGCCACACCACAACAACAGGTTTGTGTTGATTTGAGTTTGCCAATTATTTAACTGTTTATATTATCAGCCCACATTAATTTTTTGGGCTTAGAGGGAGTTAAAATATGTACCATCTCAGTTCAAATAAAGCATAAAAATAATTATAATGCCTTTATTTAATATTTGGGATAAATTTGGAATGACATAAGTAGTTAAAGATAATTTAGAAATTTCTCACATAGTATTAATTATAACATCAATATACTCACTGGTATGTAAATTTCTGCACCGTATTCTCCAAGCTAGTAGATGCAAAACAGTATCCATCAGTCTCACATGTTGAGTTTGGGCATCTTTCACTATTGCAGTAACATTTCAATCCTACAACCAATACCATTAACAGCATCTCATAATCAAATCTCATCACTGTATTGCTTACACAAGTATGCAAGGCAAACAAGGTGAATCTGTTTCCATACCAAATTATTACCTACGAATAATTTAGTAAATACCTACTGCATAATAATTATTAGTAAATTCATTGTTATAAACTTTATTGGCTGCCTCTACAGTATAATAGTGTAGGGTTGATGTAATAATAATATATTAAGTTATAATATAATATTGAGTTAAAGAGGTTTTTATAAACAGCAAATGTTTTAGTATCACATAGATGATACCTATTGATATTACTAAATTAGTGTACCACTCAGTTCAGGTAAAAACACTATTGATTTTATGTTTAACAAAAAGTTTATCTTAACTAGAATGGAAAAATCCAATAACAGTAACTAGCTGTAATAATTTAATAATATTTGATTATAATATAATAATGCACCAAAAGAAAGTTCTATCGTCGCGTCGCGAGATCGTAGTTTTATGTGAAGTTTTAAGAATAAATTAATATCAAAACACAAATACATTTTTTTTACAAATTTGCGCGTAGGAAACATTGTACTAGTTGCACATACTATTCATATTTGTTAGTCTTATACTATTTATGTCTATAATTATAATATAGCACACCAGCACACAAGCAATATCTCGTGCCCTATAGGGCGACACAGTGAAGCCAACAACATCTCAGCCGTCTATTCAAGTCCAATAGAAATACAGAAAAAATTGTATTTGTATTAAGACATTAATTAAAAACGTACGCAAATGGTTAAGTGATGAAAAGCACATACCATCGACCGTGCCTAACCTCTGGTACACTGCGAAAATTAAAAAAAGAAACCATTTTCGCCATTGAAAACTATTCATGATCACATTCCTTGTTGTGAACATATCAATCTACAGTTCAGCACCAGCAAAACACTTAATATTGACACTAGAACTGTACGGCCATTGAAGTATTTCAGAAACATTTGACATTTTTAGTACACGATCGCAATTATTATTCCGATATTTACACTAAAATCTGATTTTACTTTATCTGCTTATTGCTAAACATTACTTAAATATTAAATCTATTTGATCTCAGACAACAAATAAATCTTTTCTTCAATAAATAGGTAAATAGTTTCGTGTGAGTGAACCACTTCAGTGTTGAATTGAATATTCCTGACATCTATTTATGTCATAAACCATTGAACTATGCACTACGGCACGGATTGATACTTTTAGATAGCCACCATAGTGCCATAGACTAAATAGCACGAAAACAGGGTAAACATTGTGTCTCCAGGAGGTAACCTAGAAAATATATAATAGGTAGGTATATTATATTATTAAGGTTGATTTAAATTGTAATTATTTTTGTACTACTTCTAGGTCCATCGTAATAATGTCGTTATTCCGAGTGAAAAATCTTATTCTGACACTCACACAGAATACATAATACCTACTGTGTTGTAGTCAAAATGCGATAATAGTTTTATTAACCTATTGGTGAGACTCCGTGAGACCATTGGACTGAGAATGTCAAACGTTTCAAGTTAGAACCCAAGGCACGCACCACTGGTTTTTCGGAAGTTATGTGCTCATTTGTTACATGGTCAAACGGTGAAGGAAAATATCTGGAAATCGGCATGCTTGAGATTGAGAGTCTGTCAACCTGCAGTAGACTAGCGAGGTGGACTATATGCTAGTCCCTCTCAAATGAGAGGACACCCGTGCCCAGCAGTGGGACAATGATCGAGTTAATGACGATGTTTGTAGTTTGGTCTATATGGAGAAGTGAATTAACTGAACCTGCTAACTGAACAACTAATGCCAGTAAGCAGCCTCGGCCGCATTATTCGCAACAATATATCTCGCAGAGATACTTACCGTGCTACAAAACCAATGTCCGCAGCAATATTAGTATATTATCTATGGTCAGCAGAATGCCACTTGTTTAATCTCTATTCAGATCCTTAATAACCCCCAACTTAATAAAGCTACCGCTGTGCGCTATATTGACACCAAATGCTGTATATTGGGGTTGCCTCCTCTCATTTATACTTTAGTCGCCTCAAAGGATCTCCATCCTTCCCCCTCTAGAATCACGGCATTCCAATTAGCCCCGGGTACGATTATCTTGATAGTTTTGCGCCCCTCTCTATAAAGTTTGATATAAATTACTTGAAAAATTATTATTATAGCCCACGGCTTTTTCGTGGATGTAGCTTGACCCAGAGGAACCCTTTCGACCCCCATTAATAGATCTTGGGCTGCATCCAGTGTTGCAACACGCATTTTACGGTCAAATTTAGACTTCCAATAACGGAACATTTAATATCTCGGCGGCTTACTAATAATAAGGAAATTGATAAGAAATAAAAGATTTCGGAATATTTTAAGAAATTTTTTATTTCCACTAACATTGAATATAACTACGTAGATAGTAAAATTCGTCTAAAATAACAAAGAGGGAAAACAAAAGCTACATAGATAATAAATAACTCGTCTCTCTCTCTCTCTCTCTTAACTCAATTTTGATATGGTCTCGGTTTATGTGCCTAATTAAGGGTGTAATAGACAAAATCGTACACCGAACACCAAATTAGTTCTAAAATTGATTAAACTTTATAGTCACAATATAAGATTATAAACATATAAATAAACACAGAAAATATAGCACTAAGTTCTCGAAAGTCGATAACTTAGATTAGGTGACACACAACTCCCCTGAGAATGAAACTAGCGTTTGGTATTTTGGCACAAAATTGGCGGAGATGCAGCATGGGCATCATAGGCCTAGAGGGCAGAAGGAAGTGCTCCCGGGAACTTTATTCGCCACTATTGGCGTCATCTTGTCTCCTACAAAATTTGTGGGTTAATTTATACCTAACTAGCTCTTGCCCGCGACCTCGTATGCGTAGAATTAGTAATTTTATTCAATCTGCTTATTTACCCTCTGGTAGGAAATGATTTATTCCGCATACACTTCCACCCATTTTTTCGCCTTTTAGGGGATAGTTTCCGGGATGAATGTCCTTCTCCAGGACTCAAACTATATCCATATCAAATTTCATCTAAGTCAGTTTAGCGCTTGAAGCGTGAAGAGGTAGCAGACAGGGCTGACACACTTTCGCAATTATAATACTAGTATGAGTGAGAAGGGATTAATTATTATAAATAGCAGTGTGGCCAACTGGGCTATAATATGCTTAAACCTAATTCAATAAGTCAAAAGATGAGTATGGAATATAAAGTGGAGATACAGTAGGACGACGCCTTTCATCTTGCGATAGCTGCCAACGTTTATGGTCTCAATATTTTGTAAGTAATCAATTATAAAATTTAATTTTGCCCACCCCAGAATGGTCCAGTGCCCACACTAGGATGTTGGGCTACCGATTAGAAATTCTCATACGGTGGAATGTGGACGGAAAAGTCTAGATACACCCATGGCAGTGAAAGCACAATATAGTGTTTCTGTGACTGAGTAAAGTTATTACAGGTTGTTTGGGGGAGTGACTGTTCTAATAGCATGGGAATTCCGTTAGTTGTCAATTTCTTATTTTAAGAAACCTAAAAGGTTTCCACATTGTTGCAATTGTCTATAGGTTATAGTAACCGCTTACGATTAGGCGGGCTGTTAGCTTGTATGCCACCCTTATGGTATAAAAATAGCTGCAACTACCTTTTATAAACAACAATCAAAGTTGCATACTTATTAAAGTAAAATCGCTTTTGAATGGGAGAAACATTTTCTGATTTAAAGGTAGACTTTCGGCTAACAAGCATCGCAGATCCCCACGCAATAACCGCGAAGTTTTACATCTATCTCTGTCGTACCACTGTATCAAACTTTATAAATAGTGTTCACATAATTAACCACAATCTATATTATAACACTGAAACCTTAATTTTATATATTAACAATAGAACTGCTAAGCAGGCTCGGATTTCAACCTAGGTTTTAGGCCGTCGTTTGTCTACATAATATATAACGTCTAAAAAACAACCATAAGAATTAATTATAATTAATATTCATATCAACATTTGCATTGTATTGTAATTATTAAGTATAAATGGATAATGATGCGTTTTTATATAGGTTTGCAGAGTTCTAAATTTGATCAGCTGTTATCTGTATCTAAAAACCCGAGCCTGCAGCTAACACTGATACTAACAACACCAAGATTCATAAAAAACATTTAGTACACTATCGAACAATTATTATATGTAAAGATACTGATATAAAATTAAGAAAGTGCACTCGAAAAGACAACAATTTGGCAACATATCGAAAGAAATATATGACAACATTGCAATGATAAAAAGAAAACATTTCTAAATAAAAATATGAACTGTTGCGCCATGTGCTCTAAAATATTGATAAAGAACTTTAATAATAATACTTGATCTAGTTCCAGCTTATTATTACAATACTTAACAAAAAAATTTAAATAAAATGAAAACAAGCACTAATATAATACAGTTATTTGGGACATTGCCAACTTTCCGATTGCATCCTCTTAAACTATTTAATCTTAAATTAATCAGTTTAACTTTTATATAATATAAATGCAACATTCTAGACGACGATCATTACTCAGTTATAGTGAGAGATAGTTAATGTTATCTTAAATATTTAACAAGAAGGTATAATTATTTATAACGACATGTAACGAGAGTATGTTCTAATATGCATGATAAATTTATATTACACAAAGTGAAAATAATAAATAGACTTATGTAACATTGTTCTGTTTCATTATTATTTTTTAAATAGGATGATTACATGTGCTACCTTGGTTAGATGATCAGACTGTCAATGATTTATAGCTACAAATCATCATCATCATTATTTATCATCAATCACAGGTTCAAAGGATAGTTTATTTAATTCCAAAACCTTTCTCTAGATTATGCATTCTCAGTAATGGTTTAAACAGACAACTCCATGTTTATAAGATATAGATAACGATGATAAGATTATGATGACAATAATTAAATGTTTCTATTAATTGTTCCAAAACCTAAGTATTTCATACTTGCGAAAGGCAGTTCAACTCACTCCCGTTACAAGTGAATACTAAGTTTTCTAAAACATCCAGTCTTAATTACAATTGTGCGTTTTGCGCTAATGCGTAATTATTATACATTTGTATATAAATTATCAGTTTAAAATGTATGTAAGTAGGCAGCTTCGTATATTACATTTTAATCACAGATCATTTTAATTGTTTTATAAATAAATCATTTCAGCTACTTAGGTATGTAATTACTTATAGGGTACTAAACAAATCTATATACATAAGAGCGAAACTGAATCATTCGCTGAAAACGAATTTAGTGGGAGAAAATCTGAAAGGGAACAGGGGACGTGCAAAATGCTGCCATTAGGTATCTAGTAGGCTTTAAACATTTAACTTCTATGTTCCGATCTAAATGCAAATAATCTGTGATTATTGAATTTAAATAATACTCACATAATTTTTACGCAAAGAAAAACATCTATTTACGATATTTAATTAAAAGTCATTTGAATGGTCACGTAAAAAATAAAAACATACAGCTAATTTACTGTAAGTATAATAGTAAAAAATAACATAAGCACTACACTACATTACGTAAAGTTTGGTTTATGAAATTATTCTATCTACACCATTAATAATGCCAATTGAAAATCATGGATATATTATTGATTTACGCTATTACTAATTTCTATTATTATGCTAAAGATTTGTGACATAATTATGTCAAAAACTAATAGATATTGATTTCTTACGCTAACGAGAATATAAGTCATTAAAATAAAACTACTTTTTTATAATCTATATATGTATATACTAGCTGACCCAGCAAACGTTGTTTTGCCTCATTATAGGTGGTAGAAGGATGAAAATTTTGAGTTATAAGTATTTTTTTTAAATAAAACAAAAGAAATACAAAAAAACATTGTAAAAATCTGGTGAGGGACCTCCTCATCACCTAGGGTAATAAAAAATTGCCTACGACCGATTCTCAGACCTACCAAATATACATACAAAATTTCATAATAATCCGTTCAGCCGTTTCGGAGGAGTTCAGCGACAAACACAGTGACATTTTTGTCACTTTTAGTTTGGGATTTTTATATATAAGAATAAGATTATATATTATAATCGTTTGTCCTGACTGATTCATCAACGCAGAGCCTAAACCACAGGGATTCCAAACTTGAAATTTTGACAGATGATGCATTTTATGATGAAAACGTTCGCTAAGAAAGGAATTTTAGAAATTTGTCCCTTATGAGGATAAAATAAGGGATAAACGGTTGTATGAAAATACGTTATTTTTAAAGTTAGAGATATGAATTGTAATAAACCAGATTTTGGTTAGAAAAAATTAGACACGTATATTGGGATTTTTTTAAATCGAACCTATAAGAGGGTGAAATAGGGGTTGAAAGTTTACATGGGAAGTCCGTAATTTTAGAGTAAGAAGAATGAAATTTTATATTCAAGCTGCTAAGAAAAAATTTACGCATACGTGTTTCATCGTTTTTGAAAATTCAACCCCTAACGGGCGAAATGAGTAGGAGAAATTAGTATCACATATATATAAAACTACGAATTGTATAGTGGCATTTTGATATTATTTTATCCCGACGTTAAAATGATGAATATACTGCGATAAAATAAATAAAAAAGTAGTTTTATTTCAACTAAATAGATACTATAATATTTAATACATATCAAGAAAGTTATCAGTAAGCTTGTTGAAGATACAATAGATATCTTAATGGTATAGTGCTCATTGATTGTATTTGTTTCCTACTTTAAATAGTAGACAACACCAATGTGACAATGAATTCAGTGTAAAAATAAAATCTTACTAAAAATGTCAGTCTCAGTAAGCTCGACGCATTTTCACTTCCCTTATCATATTGAATATAGCAAGACATAAACATGTCCCTCAATATTATGATGTCACATAAACTAAAACAACTGAGTGCTTGGCACATTTATATAGCAAAGAACTCTTTTATTATATACCTAGTAAATTTATATTATATTGATTGTGTACGACGGACTTTCGTGACTTTTGCCACCCTAAATATCTAGTAAATTGTACGTTTCGGAAATAAAAATATTTATACAATCACAAAAAAAGTGTCAATTTCATTTAATTGTTGCTGCATGCTCATTGTTTCTATCCAAAATGTCAAGTTGTCTACTGCTAGAAGCCTATTGTGATTATTCTTAAGTTATTTCTAATAAATCTGTCTGTTATGAGATATATATGAACGCGTTAAATAAAACCTAATAACATAATCCTCAATAGATTTAAATGTGTACCGAGGTCATTCATGTTTATGAAGTCATTGTTTAAAACTGAATTAGTAGCTAGGCTAATAGTAGGTAGGCTAGGTGGGGCAATACCCCGGGGTTGTTTAGTTTGGGGGGCCCCCAAAACCTGATTAACAAAAATTATTCCACATTCGGAATCTAAATCCGAGGAAATTTACCTACAACCTTTTAACGTTCCAGGTTCCAATACAAACCTCGGGCTCTTCGCCGTTCTCCCAAGGCTATGTAGGCACTATAATCAACTATGTAAATGTAACAATCTGGATATAACTTCCTCATATAAGAAATACAAAAAAGAGCTTAAAATTATTTTGTCAAACAGTTAATTTCATTATTGTAATCCTATCCAAACTTCATAATAATTGTCTTCAAACTGCATGTTAATTAATTGACACTATTATTTCCTTTCATTGTATTTTACTTAATGAATATTAATTGTATCTTTCAAACTAGTTAGTTACCTAGATAATAAGCGAATGATGTGGTCTCCTGTAATTGGAGGATAACACTTGTGACTGTCCCTGTGAACGTTTATTTATATGTAATTGTGTATCTTCGGTTGGAGACCCAAATAAATAAATAAAAAAAGCAAGAAGGCAAAAAAAATACAGGGTAATTCCCGACAAGTTCCAACTTTAAATGTAGATTATTTTTATTTTCTGCCCAGGGCTCTTTGGCACCCACCTACGCCACTGATACAATATGTATATGATTTGTTAAGCATTTAATGTTCTATTAACTGTTGGTATCATATACTTCAAGCGCGTGAGGGTCGCGTTTACAGTTGCTTTAAAAAACTAGCTCTAGGCACTGCTCTCACTTTCGTTACACAACAATGTATGGAAGTCAGTAGATATATTATAATAATTAATTTGAAATGTGCTTCGCTTTATAGCTCTTTGTTTAAAGCTACTCAGAAAGATTTTTGCTATTATTTATCATAGAAATCTTATTTCCGTAAAGCACAAGCTAAATACATGAGTAGGCAATAATAGCTTCGAGGAACTAATACTACAAGTGGAAAAATCGTGTGAATAAGTAATATAATATGATTGATGACACGTGATTTAGTGAATTTAATGTTTGCCTCTCTGCTTTGTAATATTGTCATAATCGATTTACCTTAGTGAATATCCTGAGTACCTCTGTTCCGGACTCCGGTTACATTGGTAATACAGTACATTTATTTGGTAGGGAATAGCATAGCTGTAGGATATTATACTTGTTGATTTACTTGTTGATCACGGATACGTGAACAAGTAGAGATGAGAGCTCCAGTTCTTCGGAGAAGCCGTTGGTCAGGGGCACACTTCTGTACCCGGAACGCAGGCAGCTGATCGGGAACGTGGCTTGCCCGATAAAATTGCGATCCCCGAACATATCTTCATCTTGAACAAGGAATCGGATGAGAGCCAGTTCTGGGTGCACCAGCTCAAACTCACAGATATCATTCCAGACTGGGTTAAGTCCATTGTCAGCTGAAACAGTTAAATTGTATTGTAGTAAACTTATTTTTGTTATAAACTTGAAGAGTTAAATTTCAATGCTGCATAAATAACATTATTTTTTCGTTCATTTCTTTCATAAAGATAGTACAGAAGCTGTGCTAATAAAATGATTTATCAGTCATTGAACTTTAACCCTGTATTTAAATGCTAAGAACTTACGGGACGAATGAAATTGAATCTAATAATCGAATGCTATTCTTTTTTGCAAATAGAGTTATTTGAAATTTATGTTTATAATTTGGCTAACAGCAATTGAGCTAGCTAACAATTGAGAGTAGCGTACGTACATGTAGCGTTAGTTAACCGCCGTAAGTTCTTAGTTTGCATCCTGAGTGAAAGAGAGCTTGCCGCACAGGCGCGAGGTCGTTAACAGTGCATGCTTAAGGTATCGCCAGCTTAAGCGTCAAGACTGGTCCTTGAGGTTTAAGCTTGCGTCAATAATTTGTATTATATTAATATTTGTATTAATTATATTAGTATTGAGAAAGGCATGCTACAGATAGTTTCGGGCCAATTTAAGTTAAGATTTCCTGCGGTGCGCTAAGACTCAATCAGAGTGTACATACATGTTGAACTTATCGCTAGGGCAATTAAAAATGTTAAAAGCTGCCATTTGATGAGTAGTTTACGTATCGGCATCAAGTGCAACCTTAGTACGTACACTACGAAATTTGAAGATACCTAGGAGTTATTGCTGAATCTACATGTTAGCAGAAGTGTTATAAATAGCCAGGTGGCCATAACTCAGATAGTCCATGAGAGCACTTAATGGTTTTAGAACATTACAACAGATGCTATGGATGACGATTCGTGTTAGTGTTTTCTGTTTTACGAAGATGCTAACGCATAATTTTGCAACTATATTTAAGATCAAGGTATAGAAGATAGGCTGACTGCTCAATATTAAAATATTATTCACGTTAGCATCGACGCGACACAGAAACCGCTATTTCGTAACTTAGTCAACGACAGTAGACAAAATGATTGTATAGGTTAAAGTTTAGAATAAAATCATAAAGCATTAGTAACCAAATTTTCACTAAAATGTACAATCGTAAAGTTGCCGCTGTCATGGGTGAGGAGTGATTAGAAATTATTAGAGGCTGGAAGATATAAGGCGATTTAATTAGTGATCTGGTATGAGAGGTTAGTACATAGTTTGTAGCCAATCAGTCCGTCTTAGACATTTCATAAATAAGGCAGGCTTTATAAAGCATCAAACCGACATGACAAGCTTTTGCAGACAATATTTAATAGACGCCGAAATGGTACCTATTATATAATACTAGCAGCCCGTCCCAGCTTCGCATGGGTGAACATTTATTTGTTAAACATTCACCATTGTGGTGTAATTAGCCTATATTACTCAGGGATAATGCAGCATTCCAATGGTAAAAAAAAACTTTTGAGTAGTTCTTGGGTTTAGCGCGTTCATAAAAACAAACTTTTCCGCTTTATTATTAGTAAAGATATACAGTCTTGGTCAAAAGTATTAGGCACCCTATAATTTGTTGTCTTTTTCATGTCTAAGGTAAAAAATAAAACTAGTTTTGGTTTCCACATTCATATATTAACATAATATGACTTAAGTAACTAACATTTAGTTGGGCCACCCTTGGCTTTGATCACAGCAGCGATTCTTTAGGGTATGGTGCTTACAAGCCTTGTGCATTCGGCTGCAGCTATATCACCCCATTTTCTAATCAAAGCATTTTTTAAGGTGGTTTTTGATGTAATGCTGTTCTCACGGATCCTGCGCTTCAGAATACCCCAAAGATGCTCGATGGGGTTAAGATCTGGGGACTGCGCCGGCCAATCTAACAAGTCAATTTTGTTTTTTCTAAACCAATGCATTGTCGTCGCTAATTTATGGCAAGGAGCATTGTCTTGTTGGAATTTGATGCCATCCAAGTTTGTGTCACCGAAAATGTGTGTAAGCGAAGGCAATAGTGCAGATTCCAGCACATTTTTGTACATTTCACTATTCATACGTCCTTCGCAAACGAACATTTCGCCGACACCATCGGCTGCCATGCAGCCCCAGATCATCTCTACCTCCAACGTGTTTAACCGTGGGCACCACACAATCTGGATGATACTCCTCGCCGACGCGTCACGAATGTTGTAGCCGCTGTACAAAATACCTGTGAAAATGAAAAAAAGTAGAGTTGATATGTGTGCTCATTATTTTTATGGAAATAGACTCAAATAAGAATGATTAATGTTATTGTTTCTTACAATTAATATAAAAGCTTACCTCAAAGTTTGATTCATCGGACCACACAACATTTGACCAATCTTCTTCTGTGAAATGTTGGTGTCGTAGAGCCCATTCTTAGCGATGTTTTTTGTTATTTTCTGAAAGCCATGGCTTCTTTCGTGCTTTACAGCCTTTTAATCCCGCATCAGCAAGTCTTCTTCTTACTGTTCGAGCACTAACAGTCTCTCCAACTTCTTCAGACAAAGCAGCAGCAAGCTCAAAAGAAGTTTTTTTGCGATCTTTAAAGATTCGCGGATGAGTTTTCTGTCCTGGCGCTCAGAAGTCACGCGTTTTCTGCCAGTACGGACTTAATTTGCGTGTGAGCTAGTCTTCGCGAACCGTTTGATAGCAGATTGCACTGCGCACCGTGAACATTTTATAATTCTCGCAATCTCTACTTGAGACTTCCCCTGTTCAAGCAACAACTGAATTTTTATGCGTTTTTCGTAACATAATTCACCATATTTCGGCATTTTTTTAAAATCAAAACGTCAATTTCACCACTAAACCACATACGGTAACTTATTTACGCTGTTAATAGCAAATGAACACTGACAATATTTCTGAATATTTATTTTGTAATTACATGTATTCTGGATTTTGCTCACCAGATGTTTTATGGCCTAGAGAAATAGATTGTCTATTGTTTTAATTATCGTTTGGCGGCACTATCATCCCAATAGTTGAACACATTAGCAATTTTTTAAAATACTTTTTGAATTATCAATGATTTATGGGGCTGCCTAATACTTTTGACCAAGACTGTAGATTGTCTGAACATTGTCATGAATATGGAATAAAGAACCTGTAGCCAAAATGACTCGAGGGACTATACTTTGATTGTGTTATGTAAATAGATATGTCAAAAAATAATCAAGTTATTTAAAGAGTTTTCGTCAAACATAAATTTTAAACGTGGACAGATATGCGACAGATATTTCTGTCGCATTTTACTGGGGGATTTCGGAGTTAGTATAGCGTTAATGATAAGTAGTGCTGTTTTTATTAATATTTCTATTGTTATTTGTGTTAATGGATTATATAGGATGTCCAGTAGCAATACTTTAAGTACTTACCTTACCTATAATAAAAAAATTATAAACATGTTCTTTATGTAGTGTATTACATAAATACCCTACATTTGTGTAACACACTACATAAGGAGCATGTTTACAAAAATTGTCTTTTACATTTTGTATAAAAATATAAATAGTCAAATAAACTATTACATTATATAACTGTGATAGGCTTGTATCGATTAAAAAGTTTGGGGTCAGCACCAAGCCTTGAAATATGAAATGTAAATCAAGAAATCGTAATTATTCCTTGCCGTCTTTGTCCTTGTAGATATTTTAAGCCTAAGTGCAATTAATTCGATCTTCATTTTTTTAATCTTAATCTCTTGTAGAAGCTGTAATGCTGTGCATTTAGTCGAGCTGAACGGAAAACATTGTACAAAGGATTATAGGAATTGTACCCTACATTTTTTGTTAATATATGAACTGTTTACTGATTTATGTACGTATAGATTAAATAATATGTTATACTGTTTGACAAAATAAATATAGATAACCTACAGTGACATACATTTTTTTCCAAAATCTCGTACATAAAGGTACCAAAATTATTATGCCAAATAATTGTGTGATAAACGGAATTATGTAGACGACCTCTAATATATAATTGGTATTGATCGCTTTTGATGCTATGTATAAATTATCCGAGTTATTTACAGATCCTTTACCACACGGCACACGATAGAATAATACGAAAGCTGTTATACTCACCAACAGTTTTGGTAACTAGTTTGGTGCCCGAGTCATATTCGGCTCCGATGATCTCTACTTCGACCGAAGGACTGGTAGTACCGCGGCCTGTTTTAACGAGATGCCTGGCTCCAATCACACGCACCATCACTAATACCGGCTTCACTTTCTTATCAATATTTTTCTTCAATTGCAGACTGTAAGATTCGTCAAACATCAAGTCCGGCTTCAACACGTAACCACATCCGCCGTTCTCTTTGAACTTCCCCACGTTAATTTGCATTGGCTTATCAGGAGTTTGATAATTTAGAGCGACCATCTGAGAGCCAGCGTTCCAGAATGGGACCGGATTGTAGTTCGACGAATCGATCCTCTGCCCTTTCGGATAAATCCGACTCAGCTGCTTAGTGTGGTATTTCAGGAAAAAAGCAGTTTCCTGTTGACACATCAACCTCTCGGCTTTAGTTTCCGGGAAGGAGGACATTTCATTGAAAATGAAACCTTTGGTGCGTAGACGGTCCTGATTAAAGGTGACGGAGCGACAGTAGACTATCAAATCGGACATTTCTTTAGCAATTCTCCAGGTGCGTTCCATCTTTTTGTGGTGCATTGACCTGGCGCTGGCGCTGAAAGCCGCTTCCTTAATGGCGGAGAGCCACTCGAGCGCAATCTCCCTGGTGGGGGCTGCCATATCAAAGGGTGAGACCATCTGCGGGCTCTGTATGCGCACCAGCCAACGCGCAGATCCGCTCTCTTCCCCCACAACTAGTTCCACGACAGCGCCCAAAACATCTACGACACCTTTCTGTAATGAGCCCAAAGCTGCCGATTCGTTCTCGAGACCCTATGAAAACAGATTAGATTCAATTTTCACTAATCACTTTGTGCAGGGTTGTTTGTCGTAACAAAATATACAATGACAGAATGAATGATGACAAAATAACGGTAAAATTAAATTGCAACATGTGTTGCATGGTAAAAAGTTATTTTTTAAATGTATAACAGTCAATCAAACTATCACAGTCTACGACTGGATGAAGGCCTTTTGCAGCGCGCAATACGCTTGTATTGCGTAAAAAGCAGTATATATATGTGATAACATATACTGTTTTTTTTAGTTAATGTTATATTACCAATAACAAAAAGAAATACAGAAGACATTAAGTGTCTGTCATGATTTTTTATATGTAAAAGTGAATTCCATCGCTTTGTTACTGATCCAACAATACTAACAGCGACTTCAGATATGTGCGGAACCTCTATTTCCTGCACATAGTTAGCCGGGAACCAGTGGTGTTTCTTGCCGCCGTAGTCCCCGCGCCACCAGCCCTCGTCCGGCTTGTCCACGTTGGTGATGATGGCGTGCTTGCAGAACGACAGCTCGTCGTCCTGCCGAGCGCGGTAGTCGTACAGAGCCTTCACGGTTACCTACGAGCACAACATCCTTAGTATCGCATAACTCGACCATCTCAAAGATACTTATACGAAATAATGTATACGCAGAATATAATACTCTATTTATATAATTATGTTCTATTAAAACTTGTTAAAAATGACGTAGTACATGTTAATTTCATAACTTATTTAATATATTTTAATTTATTATAAAACAAATTTACTTTAGTCACTAGAAGCGTCCGAAAAAGCTATCTCAGTTCAATTTTATTCTATATATGCCTTAGTGTGGCTAATAATACTAAAATCAGTTTTTTACTTTACCACCTCTAACGGTCTCAAACCTTTGTGCAAAGACAGACTACTGTATAAAAATCCATTATTCAACTATTGTTCACGAATGTGAAAAGCAAATGTATAAATAGCAATAAAATTTCTAAGTAAATCAATAATATCTCACAAACATCTAATTAATAACATACAAAAATCGTAAAACTACTTGTTAGTAAACCTGTTATAGTTCCATGGTTTAATTCCACCTCCGGAATCTATATAAAATAAATTTGTTGAATACAGAATTATTGTTCAGAGAACAATAATAATAATGTTTACAAAAATATATTCATCGTTCATTACATCACATCACTAATTGAGGTTTAATATTATCTGAAAATTAACTTATGTTTTATTCTGCTCAAAATTAAGTAGCCCTCAAATACAATGCGCACAACTTTTTAGATCTATTTAAAATTGAGTAGCATTTGAGTATTTCAGTTGTAGTTTAAATGTTGCCATATTTGTATATAATCCTTGTCCTGTCCTGTGTGCGTTAGTTCCCGTATTGTAGGTATATAAAATGATCATACCTTAGAAGTGAAGGCTGTGGGGTCCATATAACCAGGCGTACCGTACACCGAGTTGTCGTCTGGCTCCTAAGGAAGAGAACATTACCATAATATGTGAAAAACTCATTGTGGATATAAAAAAAAACATTAAAAAAAAGGATAGAAAAGAATATCACTGATATGAAAATAGGAATAACATTTGTACTTATTTTAACAGTCGCTAGTATACTAAATCAACGTGTTCTAAATCTCAATGTGAAGAGAAATATATTTAGACAATTGAGACTTCCAACCAATAAATGAGTTTACATTTCTGTGCTCCTTTAAAGGTGATATTTTTTGTGTATTCAGAACTTTAAATGTGATAAAATCAAAAATGTTACAATCTGATTAAATACTACGTACACCACTGCATGAATACTATATGAATGCAGCATATGTCTTGATTTTAGGTTTTTTTTTTATTTTATCTTAGTTGTCTATATATCTATACTGGAAACATGATAAATTACCTAGATATGGTATATACTTTTAACAATTCAAAATCATCTACAATATTCGTCTACTTAAAATAAAACTTGTTTTAGTTAATATAATATGTACCAACAAACAAACGAATCAAAGACAAAATAACGTATTTTGATTAACGAATACACGCTACAACCCAAATAATACTTACAGATATAATGCGTCTGACAATATCTTCACTGATCGGGAACCACAACTTGACCTTCTTGTACAGAGGATTCTTCTCGTAGTAGTGCACTAGTTCTACTAGACTTTCGAACTTGACAGTGCCGATTGTGTACAACCTGCCTTCTAGCTTGATTCTGCAATGTTTGATCTCTCTCTCGGTCCTGTATAATAACAATATCGAATTTACAATAATGTACGAGACTTGACCCCGCAACCCAATTTTCAATTATTGTCCCACTGCTAGGGACTAAATGAGACCCGTACCCAATAGCCTACTTTCACCATTTGAGTATGTGATAAATTCGCACATAACTTCGAAAAGTCAGTGGTGCGTGCATTGAGATCGAACTCAGAACCTTTGATTTTACAATCCACTGGTCACACTTCTAGGCTATCACAGGTTCCTAGTGATGTTAATTCCGTTTAAATATCGAATTACTGAAAATTACCTTTTTAAGCGAAAAACTAGGATGTATTGCCGTGCCGTGCTGCGATTAAACAACGTTATCGGCTATATATTCAACGTTAAATATTCAATGTTAAATAACTTAAAATAATTAAGTGTACCTTGCTGCCCTATGCTGTAGCATAATGTGGTTAAAGAAAAAACAACAACGTGTCAAAATTTGAGCGCAATGGATCAAGACTAGAGTTAGGCGCCAAACCGGTAAATTACTGGTATGACAATTAAGTTCCATTTCTTCCCATTTACTCCAGGGAAAAAATATTACGTACCGGAATTCCTATTAAAGTTTTTGAAGCGACACAAACTAAGACGAAGCTGCAGCCGAATCATGTCAGATTAAAATACATGACATAGATACATGCATGATGAATGTACTAGATAACTGCAATTCAAACGCATTTTCCAATTCAATCATATCAATTTTTCTATTTATTCTAGTGACTGAATAACTGCAGAGGGGTCGGAACAAATATTTGATTACCGTGATTATTCTACGGTCAGTCTATTGTTCGTGTTATGTACCGTGTGATTTGCACTGATTTGCATCTTCATATCATGTGTGAACGAGTATCAACGAAGAACTCATGAAATTCTTTGTTTCTAATTTATAAATAAGTACAAATATTTTATTGATCTGGGAATTAGAATGGGTTATGGACTCTATCTTACATTTACCCATTTAACTTTTTTTGGAGATTGCTAGTCAAAATAAAAATAATATATTACAAAGAAAAAATAGTCCCAATACTCAATACATTTATTGCACTCCACAAGTAGATGCTACAATACAATTATAAGAAGCATGTGTGGCCCTTGTTGGGCACGGAAAATGTAGGAGAGAGGAGGAAGTTTTACTCCCGTTTTTAACTTTGTATCATTCCAGGTACTTAATATCATACTACCATGATCTTAAGAGTAATTGGCTCTCTAAACCCCATCGGATCGGTATGTTGACCCAGTTTCGAATCAAGTTAACTGCAAATATTACTTCTACCCAAAAACATACACTTTACCTAAAATTTGTTAAAAAAATTATCAACACACTTAAACGACCGAGTCGCTAGCCAAAGTTAATAGTATACAGAGTTAAATAACGTACCTGAAGCTTATAGCGAAGGAAGATTGATCCTTTTCGCTAGGTCGAACCAAGAAGGCGCCATCAGTATTCGCCTTGCGTAACAACTCTTCAGCCTGGACACGAGTGCAATACGCGTGGAACCACTCCATGTCTTCATGCTTGTTCGGTTGGGGCACCGGCTCTTTGAGCGTTATCAGGAACTCCTATACATGGATTGAAATAATAGTCCATTATGTATATGCAAAACTATGTCTGTCTGTCTGATACCTCTTCACGCTTTATGTTGTTCCGAATTAGGTGGAATCGAGGATGAATTGGTATGGAAATAGTGTGTGCGAAATCACACCTTAAAAGATCGAAATGAGTGCTAAAATGTCATATCATGTCGATAATTTCCGAAATAAGGAGATTGGATACAATTACTAATTTTAAGCGGACAAAGTCGCAGATAAAAGCTTGTTACTAATAATAATAAATTAAATGAGTGTTTCGAAATTCAGAATAATGGTACTCACCTGGCTCCGCAATGGATGCTGCCTATAATGTGTTATCAGGCTGTAGAGGCTATCGAAACATACAGTATCTATCAGGTAATATTTGGTGACACCTCTATCTTGCTTCAGCTTGATGCGGCAGTGATTCACTTTGCCCTGGCGCCAGAAGGACAAGCAATAGTCACCAACAAACGTGACGCTTTCACGGACGAGAAACGTCCCATCACCCAGGTGAGCGTGGTTCCTCAACAACTCCTCAGCCTCCTGCCTGTTACCGGCTAGTTTACCGTGAAACCAGCACTCACCAAAATGCAACTCATCTTGGGGCACGCTAGAAGGATCAGTTTCAGGCTCTCCGTCACTCTCGGCATCTGTCTCCGTCTGTGTACTGTAGTGCTCAGTATAGTAAAGCTTGTTTTCCGTTAGTACGAAAGCGTGTGGATTCCATTCCTTATCCACAGGATCTTCTAGCAAAAGAATCCCATTTTTTATAGAATTCCTTAAATCTAGATCTTTTCCTTCTTCTTGCCGAACAGCAAACGAATTTTCCTCAGCGCCTTCTGGTAATTTCTTGTGTTTGATAATTACCTTCCTACGGAGATCTTCGGGCGATGGTAAGGTCGTCTCGTTCTTTTCGAATGGCTGTACCAGCAGCATTTCTCCGAAAACATCTTGAAAAGCGGTTGCCATGCGGCGTTGTTGTGGCAACGTGCAATTATCCTCAATAGAAAGTATCAAAGGATATTCGGAAGTAATGAAAGCATGTTCTTTTATTGTGCGCAGAACATCCATGAATCTTATTTTCGTAGTGAGTGTATGTCCGTGATAAATAAACGGAGATCCATCTGGGCCATCCCAGCAATCTAGTTCAATGCACCGACACCCTGATCGAAGACATCGGACATAAGCTTCTAATGATGACTCACTCGAAAATTGATCGCCTGTTAGATACCTAAAAATAGAAGTTGTGTCAAATAAGATCTATCGTAGACATTTTCAACACATTTTTGAAAACACACACATATTTGAAACACCTTACACGAGTTATCAGTACGTACATAAACCTATTAAAATAAAACATTTTCCAGTTCCACATGCAACGGTACTTACGTGTTATGCGATGACGATATCCAATAATGGGATAGTGGTCTTGTCATATCTTGAGTCACGGTTTCATTTTTGCTATCCCAGATAGTATTTTGTTTAGAGAAAAGCATCTCCACAAACTGCAAAAGTATTATTAAGTCAAGAAACAACATGAGACAAGTAATAGTGCTAATAATTGTTAGAAATGAATAGTCCAAGGCTGCTCAACTTTTTTGTCAGTCGGGCCAAATAGATAATTCCGATATTGTTGGCGGGCCACTGATAGTTACTTATTAATAAGACCTATGCAATAGAGTCGGACGCCCTCTGGCTAGGTGGAATGATGTCCGGAATGGCGCCGGCAAACGTTGGAGTCTGGAAGCGTGAAGCTGCGTCAAGCTGAAATCCTAGTTTTCGCAATGGCGATCAATGGGGGAGGCCTATGTCCAGAAATGGAGTGATGTTGGCTGATGATGGAATAAAAACCTACCTACCTACGACGTACAGTGTACGCGTAGGTACACGTACAGTGTGCGCGTAGGTACACGTACAGTGTACGCGTAGGTACACGTACAGTGTACGCGTAGGTACACGTACACGGACTCTAAGCTTGACGGGTATTCTTAAGCTTGCGCGGGTCATTTAAAAATATTCAGCAGGCCAAAATATATATATGGCCCGCGGGCCATATACCTAGGCTGCTCGATGGTAGCCACCGAGTTCGAGTATAGATTTGAAACAGTTATGTTGCATCAAATCTCAAGAGAAGCACAATTTTCCACATACCTCGTGTAATGTAAAGTATGGCTCATAGATGTCCCTCTGCGGATCACGTAGGTAATCCCTGATAAATTGTGAAACAACCGTTTCCTCATCTGCAAGCCTATCATGTTGTTCCACCCGAAGAAAGCTTTGGAACTCCCGTAATGTGATTGTTGATCCATTCTTGCAGTACAGCGAGTACTTATCAAATATATCGTGGACATTCTGTCAGTAAAAATGTATACGGTAAAAATACGAAACTATGAAGAAGTAGACTATTAAGTGTACACAGTGCACAGCATTAACAATATTTAAAGAAATGTTACGTAATTATGTGTTAGTTACGTGTTTTTATTTTATTTAAAAGAATATAATTTTATCAAAGCACTGCAAATGAAACATAACTTACATTGACATCAAATATAAGTTTTTGATATAGGAGCGAGAAATCATCAAAACCTATTTCTCCCCTCCTGTCTGTGTCAACATCTTGAAATAAATCTCTGAGTTTGCTTGTTGATATCTTACAATTAATTTTAGGTAAAAATCCCTTCACTTCCTTCAGAGTAATGCTAAAATAATACATTTATTAGTATAATAGTACGTATAATAATAATATTAAATACACAATAGGTATTTGCACACATTTTCACGAATGCAATGTACCTATTGGGTGCGGCATCGTTATCACGTTCATAAATCATCTACATATTTCCACTTACACTAATAATTTTAAATGTATGTATGTAAATATCTACACCCTTTTTCAATCGGCTTACGTTAAATTTTCACAAACACATGCTTATTTTTTTAACCACAAGGTTTAATAATGAATTTAAATCTTTTTTGTTTAAAGGGTGGGACTTCCAACATTCAATGTTGGAAGGATGTTTTCAACATGTAATGAAACCACAACACAAACAAATATATAATTCCTTAAAAATTAGAAGTTGAAAATATTCAATTCCAAGTACAAGAAATAATAGGAATAGTTAAAGCATTTGAGAAAGCATTTTAAGAACTACAGCTTAGACCTATAATTGCCTTAAATGTGACAAATAACGCAACTAAACGATCGATAATGTCACTTCAAAATATTCAAATCTAATTATCAAATAATTATTGAATTATTATCAACACAATATTTAATGTTAAGTATACATACATGTGTGTTATACACAACCATACACTTGTGATATCGACAATACGACTTCATATACCGCCTTCTGATACAAATAAAATGGAACCATTTATAAGAAAGGAATCAAGAACTTCCTGTAGGTAATTATCGCTTGTTCTAAAAATACCTTATTATTGTCGTACGTTCAGGCGACAATAATTCTATAGGTAAGTGAAGTTTCTGGAAAATGAGCAACGAGATCTCTCTCATCGCTTATTTTCTATAGAAATGTTTTATTTCTAGAATAACGTTCTTATTTTCTTCTAGAAATTAAACATTTCGTAAAATCGTCGTCCGTACTATAATGATGTCCGGTGGATAGTAAGTTATTGATTAGTTTATTAGCGCTCTCTGCTTTGGCTAAATATGTATAATTATATACTTAGTCGGGACTACCAACTGGAATTGCCTATTTTTAGAATAAATCGATAATTACGTAAAGGACACTCTTGATTCTGATATTAATACAGATCATTTTTAATGACTAAGGATTAAGTATCAATAGTAAAGTTGCTTTAACTATTGCGGATGTTTAATAGTACCACTCTACTTCCTGTAGGTTCTAGAATCTATTTCTTTTGGCAGCAACATTTGTCCTAAGAATTTATGAAGAGCCCTCATGGAGGACGAAGACATCAATATGCTACTACACCACCCCGAAGTTGCCACATATCGGTTATAGTATTTCTACTACCTGAGCTCTCTCCTAAATATCGCTGGAGATTAAAACTATATCAAAATGCTGATTTTTGTAGAGGAGTTCGAATATACATATTTCTCATTCCTACGCATACACTCATTAAACAAAATAATGCGCACTTAGCCCTCTAGGGTATCTAAGGACGGAGCTTACGATTTGACTAACCTTCACACATGGAAGGTCACTAGTACAATCTACATCCTCACCTAGCAACTTCTGCATTGAGTAGAAATCTGGTGTAGAGAAAATCAGCTATCCATGAACCCCGCAAAAACGGAAAGCAATGTAATTCTTGACAGCAAACTAAAATGGAGTAATCATGTAGACATTAAGATTAATCTAGGAAGTTTCACCTTCAGGCAGGGTAAAAGCCAAAAGGTGGCAAAAAGTTGACTTAAAATTGCCCTACATCTAGTTTTAATGCTCATCTGCCCAATAATCACACATGGTGGCCTAATACAAACCTAAGTACCTCAGAGACTCACTCATCCATAAAGATATAGTGTTTAATCTACCTTCACTAGACCTATATTTCAACAGGAAGAAAGACTTACCACACATGTAATAGACAAACTTTTTTATGGATTTACCTGTTGTAATGCAAATTGCAAAGAAGTTTATCTTTGACCAAAAACCACTGTCCACAGTTGAATGAGTTGTTTCTTTGCAAATTTAAAATTAGTTGAGGTACTGGATGAAATACCTTTTCTCCACCGACTAAGGACTCTAAAACTGAATTCAAAACCAATGTATGGCTATCCAACTGCAGTATAATCGATATCTCGAATGTCAAGCCAAATGCAAAAAACTGCGACTTATTGATTCTTCGACTTAACAAGAAGTATTTGATGGCTAACATTCCGACTTAAGAAAATGAGACTTCGAGAGTTTAATGATAGACTCTTCATTAATTGCACATGTACTAAGCAGAAACAATAGAATTAACAAAACTTGGAGTTCGGGGAATTTCAAGTAAGACGTCATGTTTCACTAACTTCAACTTAGTCTGATTTTTGGAATGCGAGTTATCGAGTGTAAATATGTACTAAAATGCCTACGAAGGGAAATAACATTTTATTTGAGTTACAAAGTCTAAATAATTCGACATATTGAGTATTTGCGGGTTTAGCGGAAGGGAAGAGATTTTTTTACGACTTAACAAGGTTCGACTTATAGTGATTCCACTGTAATAGCTTCAACAGTCCTAGTATAAAAGGTATCTGCATAGACTCAGACACAGTAACAAGTACCTGTAGCACAAGAACTTAATAGTCACAACTCCAGGATTCAGTAAGAATGAATGAATCTAAACAACATTGCTGTTAAATGGATCAAGAGATATGGCACCATGATGATGTGGACGAGTTTGCCAGAAAGGGCTCCAGTATGGTCTTGGGGTATTGGGCACCTATGTTTCAGTCCACTACACAATCTGGTAAAACAATGGACTAAGAGCTAACAAAGAATTCTCTGGTCAAACGAAAGAGAAACTTCCTAAAATAGACTGCAGTATCGCAAGATATCTACTGCATCTGTCAAACTAGTCACTCAGAACATTTACCATTGAAAGAGACACTGACAGACTTTCTATGCAGAGCTTGTTTGGAGGATGAGGAAGCTGGTAAACATGTTAGTACACTGAGGTTGCCACATACAGATTAAACACTTTAGCTTACAGAGTAGTCTCTGTAAGATTGTCAGTAAGATTAAAAATCAGCTGGCATTTCTTAAGTAATTTGGCCAGTTCAAATTAAATAAGAAATTTCATTCCTACTTGTATGCATAATATGTGCTTACGGGTTGTGTAAACCATTATACATAATAGATGGTTGGTATGATATTATGCATCGCACTTTACAATAATGGAATTCTTCAGGCATTCTAGGTACTATATACAGACTATTTATGACATGTACAGTCGAGTTCATTAATATATGGGCATTTCTAGGGTTCAAAAATATATTAACATAAAAAAATTCATAACAATGTGACAACTGTAAGTATCATTAAATTGTGGTCAAGATTTAGATTTGTTAATATGAGACTGCTTTTTTTCAGTAATATGTTTACAGCCAAAAGCACATTATTGTATGAACAGTGTAGGATTCACAAATATGTATGCACACATGAATACAATAATATCTAAACAATTCCTCCCAATTTTAGATTGCTTCAACTTCAGCATAAAGATGATTTTACTAGCAATCTTAAAATTGCATGGTCAAGGACAATTTTGGGTTTGCAACATTATTTGTCACTGGCTGGATTAATTTCACTACAGCATTGAAAACACTTATTTTAAAAACGTAAAAAAATTGTGAAAATTACTGTCACTTCTGTAACAATATAAACTAGGTAGATCTTATTTATTCAGGTATATAATTGACTTTCTATGAAAAATTATGAAGCTTAGCCTGCTCAGATATTATTGAAGCCACAAGGTGATCACATATTATAGCTTTATGCGTGGTATATATTAATGAACCGTTCACATGAGGATATATTTTTGATCTATAAGTTGTATATATAGATTTTATTGAGCTTTCGAACTCTTACAATATTTTGAACTCTCGAAATGCCCATATATTAATGAACTCAACTATACCTACAAAATTAATTAATTAAACAATACTGAGCTACAAATCTGATGGTCTATATAGAGGACGGAGTTACCGATGTTCTTAAAACTGCAGTTTTTTTTTATGTAAAAAAACATAGCCACAAAAATGTTGAAAGAGTAACCTCTGTTAATCCACTATCTGTATGCAAATTTCTATCCAAATCTGTTAAGTGGTTTTTGTATGAAAGAGTAACAAACATCCATTCATACTTTTGCATTTATAATATTAGAAGGATTAAAACAGCAAAGCTGTGTGTGTAACTTTATTATGAAGCTATTGACCACAATCTCCAGTAACGCAATTATGTAATTCTGTAATTTAAGTCATAATTTACAAGAATAGCAATTTTTGCAATAGTACACTGCTACACTGCTACTACAGTAATAAGAATTACATTTTAAACTTTTATTGATAGTTATTATTTTTACAATGACCACGTCATAACAGATGTGTTGAATTTTTATAATCTGGAAGAACTTAGTTGCTATTTAGTATCTTGTGAAATATATATATAATCTATTTATTTAAATAGAGATATTACTTACTTCTCATTGGAGTTTTCTATGGCATAGAATTCCTTCCTCAACCACCTCTCTATTTGTAAGGGATAGGATGCATTGACTGCCTCCTCAATAAGAAACCTGATCCCTTTCACCCAGGCATCACATTCTTTGTCTGTTTGAGCTGCAAACAGTTAATTTTGCACAATGACTCAAACTCAAATACATACATACACTATGCTACAGGTGTTATGGGGACCAATCATAACAATAGCTTGGCAGCGTAAATTCTGTGATACACACACATGAAAACAGCAATTTATACGATAATTCGGTGACTTTTGACGTGTTTACAAACTAAATCTTACCTGCGAATGAAGCTGCGCGTAACTTGAACTCTACCCCATAATAAATGGTGAAGCACTTGGAGTTCTCTAGCCTCTTGGCCTCCTCGGGCCACCGCTCGAAGTGCTTGGATGTCTTGCCGACCCTCACCTCCTTTATATCTCTTATATCAAGTGCGCCTTCATAGGCATTCTTCTGCGGTATGCCTGTTCTAAACCAAATCACTTGATGAGTTTCTCTTCTTACGGAGAGTGAGCGGCGCTCTGGTCGCTTGCGCGGATAAAACTTAAGGATTGTAGAGCCACGTTCGATATGAGATATAAGCTGGTCCGCTTCATGAATAAGTCTATCATGACCACCCCCATTATAGCAGACCGGATTCATTGCACTGCCGTTGTTACCGCCGGCTGTAACAAGACTGTTGCAATGCGACCAACTACATGAATGATATTAATAATTGATGCAAGTCTCTTCAAGTGAATCAAATAAGCCCCTGTTTGTATAAACGCACACTGAGCTATTCTGTTTGTTTGAAATCTCCAAACCAAATGAAAGAGACGAACTGACTGAGACTGGAAGTGAAGTGTCACTAGTGATGAGTAGTGGTGAACTGGCGAATGTCAAATGCAAATAAAGTCTGTATCCGTTTTTTTCATATCTGGTAAGTTTGAATTTGACTAAAGTATTTTACTACCATTCACTGCACACTCTTCTTAAATTGTGTACAGACATTCAAAATTAACTTAGGGTATGACTACAAGGGCCCTTGCATATTTATTTAACTTCTATTTTGTAACGCTTGCAAACACAGCTATTCAACAATAGCGTAATAATCTGATACTGATACTGTCGGGTGCACGACAATGTCAGATAAGCAGACACCGTTTACTGATAACTGCATGATTTAGTCCCTTAAAATTATATAAGGGAGGGCGAGACCTTTTACTATTAAAATACTATTCTTTATTAGTTCTTTCCAGAATCTTATGCATTTAAAATATGTATCACGATAACGAAAAAGCTTTCAAATTATGGAGTATCAACTGTTTGCTTGCAATAGTCTCTCCAAAGTAAATAACCTATGAATCTAGACAATAATATTTATAGTCGAATCGAGATTATTAAGTGTTGTGCTGATACATATCACCTAAAATTATATGCGAAAGTTGACACTACAAAACTATACTCTTGTATTGATTGGACCTGATTATAATAAAGTGTAGGCGTTACGCCTACGCAATTAATGATAGAACAATTGCGTCTCTATAGACGCCTTGTTACAGCTTTGTTCACCCTCTGTGCCTCTATCAGCAGTCCATAATTATGAAACGCCCGGTTTCTTTACATTTATTATTTGAACCGTGCGAGGTTAACCAAACAAATGAGCTTTAATAGAATATTATTCTTGGGATATGAAGCGTCATGTATGGCTTTATTTTCGAAATTTATGTTGAGACAAATTACAGATATTATTTCAAATAACAGAGGTTTATAATGATCGCTATAGTGTACGGAACGGCGCGTCGGCAATGTATGTTATGAAATAAAAATTGAATAATATAACTTGACTGGAACCTAGAATATATCTTCACAAGTCAGGTTGAGGTTTGAGTCTATCTCGAATATCAATAATAAGCCCACTAGGTTAAAAATACACAAAATTCGACTTTTTGGACACATGTGTTTGTTTAATCCTAAGCACCAAGCTAGTGAACGCCAAAAAAGCTTGATCTTTGTTTGTCCTATCTGGGATATCTGGATCCAGTGCAGTGCCTTTTTTAAAGCGCATTATTGGTGAACGCAAAAACGATTTTACACTTTCATCAAACCAGCCAGTTACAGGGAAGACAGAAAATAGATTTGCGTTTATACGCTCTGGTCTATACGCAGCATAGGTCTTATGACATTTTAGTAATTTGTCAATATTGTCATCTAATTTAGCCTTGACTTTTAGGCGGGAAAGTCGTTACGATATATTTTCTAAAATTTTTGGTTTTGTGTTTCGATTAATTTTAATGCTAAATAATAGTAGATTATAAAACGTAAAGTGATTTTAGACTTCCATAGGTGTTGGCCTATATAACAAAACGGTAACCAACCAACCACATATTTACTAACTAGAGAAAACTAGCGAAACTAGGGAAAAATATTAATCTACTATCATAAATCAATATTTATTATTTAATTATTATTATTTTACACATTATTATTATTTGACATTGGTTTTTAATATTGATATTATTATTTTTGACATTATTTTTGATTATGTTCTGACATCATTTTTTGTATTATTTTTACTTAATTATGCTAATAAAAAACAATGTGAATGTGAGCACTATGTAGGTAGACACACATACGCTTACTAGCTTTTAATGTGTGGCGGCTTTGGGATTTTAAATTGGCCTACGCAAATGTCCCACTGATCTTGCACTGTCGTGCGTCGGGTCGTGGAGCTCCATCAATAATAGTTGAGCTACACGATGGCTGATGTATGCGTGCTATCAGTATGGACAGGTCAACTCAAAGCTGCTCTGGTGCTTTCTTCAAAAGGCCATCTCTGGCTGCCCGAGCTAATAAATCAATGCGATAGGTACTGATCAAAATTATATCACACTACAGGTTGGCGACTACCAACAACAGTATGTTTACAGTTTCTTTTAGGCTAGGTTAATCCATAAGCAGTGCCCACCCTAGAACGGCCTAGTGCCTACTCTAGGATGTTGGGTTACATGGGCGTGCCCAGCATTTGTTAAGGGGTGGGGCAGAAGTAAATAAACTGAGTATCAGTAAAGTCATAATGCTTTTTATTTATTGACTAATTAGTACGTTTTATTTACTGCACTATAGGTAGGTACCATATTTCTATTATAATCTGCGAGAGTTCTTGCGAAATGTAACAAAAAATGTTGTATTCTAATTTATTTTGTGCTACCAGAACCCTATCTTCCCAGTTTTTTGTCATTGTTCAAGTTTTTATTCTTGGTAAAGTACTAAATAAACTCTACTGTGTGTGTAAGTAGTATAATTATGTATTAAGTACCTAAGCGCTTGTCTTATAGTGGGAAAGAAGAGCTGTATCTGTCAACTAGCGCAATTAAATCCATTTCTGTCAGTTTACACTGTGCCATATTTTTCTGTCCACGTGTCATACCACAACTTCACCATGAAAATCACTTCGTCATCAAGTCATCAGCCTATATTAATCTACTGCTGGACGTAGGCCTCCCCCAGTGAACGCCACAGAGCTCGATCTCAGCTGCCTTTCGCAAGTTCTCGCTCCACCTGGCAGCCTGGCCGGCGGCCGCGGCCGTCCTGCACTACTTTTGCCGAGACAAACAAAGTTTACTTTTTCCAAAAAAAATCGGTTCTCCAAGAGACGTGACTGACCCATCGCCACTTCAGTTTGATAATTCATTAAACATATCCTCTAGAGACAGTGTAGTAGTTAGTGAATAGTTTCTGGAATATGACATCCTCTATCGGGATATATTTAGTTTGCTGATTCTGTACTTGGACTGACTTAAACATGGCGTTATATAAACACCTCATTACTTCGATATACTGCTAGTCCACTTGGCATCGCTGCAATGCCCCCAGAAAAGCCCACGTTTTAATTGCATCATAGGCTTTCTCATAGTCCATAAAATACTACTTATTCTGTAACCTGCCGCAATGAGTGAATGAGTGGAGGTCTATGGCCCCGTGACCCCCGTAACCCCTTCTGAACTTAATTGACGTCAAGTCTTCTTGCTATACGATTTGAGTTTACCTTCGAGAAAAGCTTATAGACGTGTCCCAAAAGGGAGATGTGTCCGTAGCTTTTCAGTAGAGATTTGTCTACTTTCTTGAAAAATATTACAACTATGCTTCTGTTCTACGCCTTTGAGGGTTCTCCTATCAGTCAGAACAGAGATAAACAACTTCTGGAGTTCCCAAACTACATGTTTTCCTGATACTTTCAAGAGCTTCAAAGTAACTCCGTCCTCCCCTGTGGCTTTTCTATTTTTATGCTGCTTGAGGGCAATCTCGATCTCGACGAGGCTGAAGTCAGGCAGCTCATCAGTATAGTGGCAGGTTAAAGTGGCCCGGGAATCGTCCTTACTGGGTTGGGGTCTCTATTTCAGCGAATATCTCCGGCCTTGAAGTGACGTTCGTCTGTTAGGGCCTTCTCAAACCACTTTTGACCCCCAATTATACGGGGTTACGGAGTTTATTAGAATGAACCGTCGTTCTAATAAACTCCGTGTCTTGCCTTACCTCGCCAAGCTTGTTGATATTTCGATTAGGTACCCGCGTCTCTGACGGAGTTGCCTGGGACTAACAGTCCTCTTGTCCATAAGTCGAATAATCTCGACTGACAATTTAGACTTCGTACTTGTACGCAGCAGCTGAAAGAATTTTGACCCGTCTTCCCGTAGGAAGAAAACCACTTATGTTTTTATAATGAGTGAATGTAAGTAGTGAATAAGCTGGCGCTGGTGGGAATTGCACATAAAAAAATCGCAGCCTTAGATAAATAATTAAATAAATTAGGTAAGGGACCATCCATGCCTTTTATGCCATTATGCCAATCCATGGAATTTCAAAATCTTAAAGTCATTAAAGTCACCGACGATTAACTTCGCTAAGGCTATTTATTGAAACTTTTGCTTTGAATTTTAGGACTTTTACGGTGTTTTTCAAGGTGTCAGTTATTCTTTAAATAAATAATTGCACCATGAAGCAAATCTATATTTTTCGACTACTGCATTGTGTGGCGCGGTTTTTCTAAAGTAGTAACTCATATAAATATTTTATATTGTCTAAAAAATCTTATCTTTGGGTTAGAGCACAGGGTGGGGCAGGTGCCCCACCTTGCCCCACCGTGGGTACGCCCATGTTGGGTTACCGATTAGAAATTCTCGTAAGTGGACCGTACCTACCCCAGGTGCACCCGCCAAGCCCTCCCTGTAGAAAAAGTCCAGATACACCCATGGGAAATAATATTAATTTATTTGAAATAAATCAATCAAAAAATATATTAGGTATACAAGGCAACGTCTACTTACGTCGTCGGGTATAAAGTAATTTACGTGTACGCGATTGGGGACAATTGATATGACAAGGAGTTTAGTCTATCCGCGACCATGGATGTCGGGTAAAAATAATATCAATATACCTTAAGATAAGTAAAAAGTAGTTTATTTCAAAACAAGGAGTGTAAAAAAATCGCAAAAACATCTTCGTAGCAATGTCGCGACAATTCATTACCAGAACATTTTGTTCGCGGTATAACTTGTAAGCATGCTATGGAAACTAGGAACTTATGAAAATTTCAGTTTTGTCTTAGAGTGCAGCGCCATCTAGTGTTTAACTACCCAAAATAAAAATACTGTGTTGCCATAACGTAACATAGGATGATAACGCTGGGTGACGATTTTCAACACTAACATAAAATTAAAGAATTATTTCCAAACATTGAATACAAATAAATCAATAAATTTATCGAGTAATAAACCAAGTAAATGGATGCGTTAGATCGTTTTGTTAAGTGAAATAAGCATTTTTTCATAGTTGACTTTTCATTTAAATAATGGGAATTTACTATACGTGCAATAGCAACACTTTAATTGCAAATGTCTGCCTGCGCTGGAGTACGTTAGTATTTCCATTTCTCGGGTTTAATATTTGCAATTAAATTCTGTTTGTTTCGCAAGTGCATCTAGCCACGTCGAGTTGAACCTCTGTTCCTCCGTGTCGCCGTGCCGCGTTACAATCATCCTCTTTTCGTACGAACACGTTGAGTTGAGTCCTCCTCCTCCGTGTCGCCGTTTCGAAATAAACTTGTGAAGTTTCTGTTCTGTGAACTACTGTGCATAGGCACTCTTTTGAGTTTGGACCCATAATTGCGAATAGTGCACTGAACACTGAGTGAACTTCCATCATGTCACAAAACTCTTGTTGTGTACCTGGATGTCTAGTGACTAAGAAAGATGGTATGTATTTCTTGTTTAGTAAGTCTATTTACGCTGCGTACCCTGTTCCATCTTCATAATACTTAGTGCTTCATGTTCATGAACATGACATGAGCAGAACATGTATTGACTAACTATTACCATCCGAAGCACAACTTGTCATTTCTCAACTTCGAAAAATATAAAAATTAGTCTAATCTTTTCCCATCAAGGGGAACAATAAACTATAACAAATACACAATGCACTCCTTAAAATAGATAATTACCTTTATAGCTAGATTATAACTTTGTATGAAGTTTACTAAGATATTTACGTATATTTTCTATCACCAACATCATACTTTTAAAGTATTTACACAATAGAAACACACTATTATTGGTAAACTCAATTTAGAATATAAAACTTATCATTATTATTAGCAAACATTATGCGATGAGCGCTGTGACTACTGCCTCGAAGCATATGGCTATGTGTTGCATCTCATGGCTTTGGTATACAGTCTGCTAACTTTACAACCTACATAATGAAGTACACAAATGCACATTCTTAAAACAGGTCTGCAGGTCTGGTTGAAAACCAGCACCAGGCAATCTGGCTGCAATATGCTGAACCAGAACCTTTCTAGCGCAGTAGTGGGCACACATTATTATAAATTTCCTATAAATTTATTTTGATTGTATGTGGCCACTAACTACCTGTATAAATGTTTCATTCTGCTTTCTTTCAATTCAATTCAATTTTTTTGTGTTATGGCTCCATCGACGAACATTCGATGATTTTGCCAATGTCAAGGTAAAATATAGGAATAGTCGATACTCAATAGCATGGGAAACTGTAATGACTATTGGTCAGTTTTTGCAGTGTTGCCATCCATTATTTGCCATGCTAAAAAAAAAACCAAACAAAACATTTGTTAAAACATATAAGACGGCACATATTATGAGAGTTAGACATCAAATACAATTATATACTTACAAAAAATAATAATTAATATAATTTAATATCATATATATAATTATCTAACGTATAAATTATAAATAGATTTTATTTATATTAATAAATTTATAAAGAATTTTAACAGCGGGAGTATGGGCTAAGGATAAAAGAAAAGGAATGTTAATTGGGCGAGGACAATCAGGAGGTAGTAAGTCGTAAAGGGGGATAGTTAGACGAGGACAGGAAAAAAACAAGTGCTCCAGAGTACCCTCCTCTAGACCGCATTCACATAGAGAGCTGTCTCTCACTCGAAGTTTTGCCAAAAAAACTGGAGTGCATACAAATCCAAGTCGGAGGCGGATTACAACAGAGGTTGCCAGTTTATTTGAGAGTTTTAATTTGCTAAACCAACATTTTGGAGGAATAAGTGGTTGGATGGAGCCATAAAATTTGCCCTTCTGTAAACGAGTTTTTTGCCACAGAGTATTCCAGCTTTTCATCATCTCTGGTTTGGCAAGACAGCGCAAATCTCGAGCATAACAACACGTATGAGAATCCATCCCATTCCGAGTAGCCGATTTGGCAATCGAATCAGCATTCTCGTTGCCTATGATACCAGAGTGGCTAGGGATCCAGGCCAAGGCGATATCTATGCCCAAACAATAGCATCTATAGAGATGTTCTTTGATCTGCAAGGTGAGAGGACAATTGTGTCGAGAACGGAAAGGTGATTTAACCAGGTCTTGAAGGCAGCTCAGAGAATCGGAGAAAATAATAGATTGGTTGAGACCATGAGACTCAACATAGGAGATCGCTTCCAAAAGAGCTATTGCTTCACCAGTATAAATGGAGCCAAATGCAGAACTGCGAAAATGAAGAATGATTTTGAATTTTGGAATCCATACCGCAGATCCGACATTGCTATTGTCTGACAGCTTCGAGGCATCTGTAAATATGGTAAGCCAGTCATGCCAATCTTTTGCTAAGATCTTGTTAAATTTATCATTAGCAGCAGGGTCATGTTTCGAGATACCAAAGTTAAATATAATTTTAGGTTGGAAGTGTAAAGAATTAAAATTTACTTCAAATAAGGGGTGCAGATTTGTTTGGCCTAAAGCAACGTTTATATTATTAAATTTGGTGAAGCTGTTAATAAGGAGAGGAGGATTTTTATGGGACCAATAGCGGGATGATGGGATTAACTCAAAAAGAGTACGAAGAAGAGGAAGAAGGGGGTGTGATTTGTTTTGAACTACTTTATAAAAAAATCTATCACAAAGATATTGTCTACGTAAATGAAGGGGGGGCTCCAAACACTCTACCTGAAGGGCATTAATAGGGGAGCATTTCATAGCACCCGTGATGATGCGCAAGCATTTAGATTGAATCCCCTCTAATTTAGCAAGGGCTATTTTGTTGCATGGTTCTAGGAGAAAGCTCCCATAGTCAAAGTGGCTGCGAACTATGGCATTGTAAAGTATTTTTTGGGAAGTGGGATGGGCTCCCCAGCGAACTCCAGAGAGAGCACGAAGTACATTGACACCTTTTTCACATTTCTTCGAAATATAATCCAAATGATGTAGACCAGACAACTTGGAGTCAAGAATGAGGCCGAGAAATTTAACCTTATCTCGTATTAATATAGGTTCATTTTCAACGGATAGGTTTATAGGGGGTATAGTACGTTTTCGGGAAAAGACGATTGCATTGCACTTGGGGACAGAAAGGTTTAGGCCATGATCGATAAGCCACTGATTTAAATATTGAAGAGCAGAGTTTAGGCGGGTTGAGGCCTCTGAGAAAGAAGCTGAGCTGAAGTAAAGTGCAATGTCATCGGCGTATTGTAAAATTTTGCAGAAACAGCTGACCGAAGACTCCAAGTCATAAGTGTATACGTTATACAGGATAGGGCTTAAGACCGAGCCCTGCGGTAAACCTTTCCACACAAGACGGGATGGAGAGAGGGTATTTTGATGGCGGACAGAAATAGAGCGGGACATAAGAAGATTACAGATGATGTTGACCATCCTCACAGGAATACTCAGCTGTAGCAGTTTTTGCCTGAGTAATGGAAGTTGGACATTATCGTAGGCTGAGGCTATATCTAGGAACACACCAAGAACACTTTTATTATTAGAAAAAGCAATGCGGACATCAGATAGAAAGATACTGAGGCTATCTAGAGTGCCCATACCTCTTCGAAAACCGAATTGGGACCTGGCTAGGATGCCTTTGGTTTCTAATAACCATTCAAGTCTGTTCTTGATGAGGTTTTCCATGATTTTAGCCAAGACAGAGGATAGAGCGATAGGACGATAGGAAGCAGAATCTTTTGGGTCTTTATTAGGTTTCAAAATGGGAATAATAATTTGGGATTTCCAGGAGTCTGGGACTTGACCAGAAGCGAAAAAGGAATTAATTAGGTCAAGGAAGATTAATTTGCAATTTGGAGAGGATTTGGAAATAAAGGAATAGGGTATTCCATCGCCACCCGGAGCAGAATCACGAAGATGTTCCAAGGCACATGTCAATTCTGAATACGAAAACAGGTCATCAAAGTTATCAGAGGTAGGGGGAGAAGGGGGATCTACAGTGGGAAGACATTCGTAACTAGGGACAAAAGGGGGGGCTAATTTTGTGATAAAGTCCTCTAACCAAGCACCAGGGTCATTGGTTGTGACTTCATAAGACTGATTGACACTAGCTCTGCGGTAGGACTTAATTTTTTTCCAAACAAGGGTAACTGGAGAGCGAGGAGACAGAGATTCACAGAACTTTAGCCAGCCAGACCTTTTCTTTTTAGCTAATAACCTGCAAACACTTGCAGAAGTCTTTTTAAAATTTATATAATCAGGCAAGTCTAGAGTAGAGGCGAAAGTATTTTCTGCTTCTTTACGTTTTCGTACCCCATCAGTGCACTCAGCATCCCACCAAGGAGGGGAAGGTAATAGGCGGCGGGCAGAGTTTTTTAAGGGGATTGAGGAATCGGCCGCTCTTAACAAACATTCCACAAAATCATTGTAGATAATGAAGGAATTGGAGGAGTTTATAGGGGAGAGGTTTTTAAGTTCCGAATCCAATTGGGAAGAAAAATGGGACCAGTCAGCTTGCGAAAGAAGATATTTTTGTAAGGGTTGAATAGGGGTAGAACGAGGGTGAGTGCTTGGAAACGAAATCATTATGGGGAAATGATCACTCCCGTAGGAATTAGGGAGAACCGACCAGGAGAGTGATGACATTAAGGAAGGGGAAGAGAAAGTAAGGTCGGGAACGCTAATGTTTTGGGTAGGCGAAACCCTACGGGTAGCAGATCCATCATTAAGGACGCAAAGATTGCGGTCATCTAAGAGATCTAACAGAAAGCTGGAGCAGGGGTCATTACAGTGAGAGCCCCAGAGAGTGTGACGGCAATTGAAATCACCGAGCACAATCAAAGGGCTTGGAATAGAAGAAAGGATAGAGTTAAATTCAGATATAATATTGGCATTGGGGTGAGGGATGTAGGCAGATACATAGGATATACCTAAGGCTCTAACGGCTACAACATGTAGGCCAGGATCATGGTTGGGAATACGAATCTCGGAAAAAGTGATAGATCTGCTAACCAATAGAGCGCAGCCAGCCCAGCCGTCCTCTCGATCGTCCCGAAGACATGAAAAACCAGGAACCCTAAAAGAAGTTCCAGGCTTAAGCCATGTCTCCGACACGGCAAAGACAGCGGGGGTGAAACGATTGATGAGGTAAATTAGTTCGTGTTTTTTCCTGCGAATTGATCTACAGTTCCACTGAAGGATCTTTTCCATTTTGACGAGTCCAGGATTCTAGGAGCTGTTGAACTAGAGTTATGACATTGTCCGGTATTGCGTCACTAAATTTAGACAACATATTAATGAGTGAGCAAGCTAGGAGCTCTATTAAGTTGTCATTAGGGGTGGGAAGGGGAGTGGTTTCAACATGACGGGAGTTTAAAGTACAGCCATTAGGTTGAGAAGAACTAGGAGTATAAATCATTGACCGATGAGCTGGGATATCATATGTTTTTCCCAAGTCTGGACGTGGTTTTGGGGAACGATATACGGTCTTGACGTAAGAGGATTTAACAGGGGTTGCATATGGAGAGGAGTTAGTGCTATGAAAAGGGTCTGAGAAGAGATGGGGTTCAGAAGGAAAATATTGATGTGGTTTAGAAGCGGAGGGACCTGCCGTCACATTGGAGTACAACAATTTGGGGCGGGGAAACCTAACAGAAGCCTCCCGGTAACTTAAATTTTCCTGAGACATAACCATTTTTATGGACTTCTGTCTTGTATGTTCAGGGCACTTGTCATCAGTAGCCTTATGGTTACTGCCATCACACAGCAGACATGTAGCTTGTGAATCAGGGACATTGCAGCTATCACCAGGGTGTGGTTGAGCACAGCGATAACAGCGGGGCTTAGATCTGCACTGGGTGCTAATATGGCCAAAACGAAGACAATTACGACATTGAATAGTGGGAAGATGATAGATAGAGACAGGGAGAGACGCATTATAACAATACACTTTTTCTGGGAGTATTTGACCAGAGAAAGTCAGCACTACAGTTCTTGATGGAGACCATGAAACTGAATCCTCATTTCTATTTTTAAAATTGAGCCTCCTCGCCCTGATAACTTCCCCACAGTTACGAGGGGTCTCAATACCTGCAACTAGATCCTCAAGAGTCCAGTCTGTGGGAATATCTCTGACTACTCCCATGCGTGTAACATGGAAGCGTGGGATGGTCGCAATATAATTGTTTTCCCCTAATACAGGACTGTTAACAAACTGGTTGGCATCATTAAAAGAGACAAAATCTACAGACATCCTGTTACGGCCCATTGATTTTACACTGCCTTGAACAACACCTTTAAATCCTTTGTTGTATATAAATTGAGCAAACCTCAAGGGATTCAAGGATAGACCTTGCTTAGGGTCTGATTCCAGTTTAGAAATGAAGACAGAGAAAGGTGCTCTGTCGGACTCAGTATATAGGACTTTGGAGTCGCTCTCAAATCCGGGTTTAATAAAAACAGACTGGATTGAGTCAGATGGTGGCTTGTTTCTTTTTGCATCTATATACAAATCAGGTTCTCCGGTACGTTTTCTGCTTTCAGCTCTTACGCGACCAACATCGGATAGTTGCGAGCACTCCGAAATCTCTATATCAGGAGGTATCCCTCCTCCCCCGTCTGGGGGCTCTTCGGCACTCATTTCCAAGGAAATGAGCGTCAAAAAAGCTTAAAATACTAACCTTATAGCTAGATTCCTTCACCAGACAACACAAAACAATAGATATAACACCAAAAAAAAAGATTTTGATAATAATCAAACTCGGAGGTTAAGAAACGCGTGCTTAATCTACCAAGACAATAGCAAAATCTCCTGCTTTCTTTCATTCACCTTAATCAAATCGGATCAAATGTTAATTTGCAACAAGTACATTATTTTTGCAAAGGTAGTAATTATATTTTGCCTGCAAGCTTCTATTATATGTTTGTATTATTATTATTTTATCAGCTATTTTATTTCCCAGGGATACCATTGCACCACTTTCCGAATCCAGATGTGTATGCAGAGAAATTTAATACTTGGATTTCAAAAATAGGCGGAGAAGTAGCTGTGATGGATAATTCAAATGTTTTTAGAAACAGACGTGTCTGTCATAAACATTTTGAAAGAATACACATGAATTCAAAAAATAGACTGAGCATGTTAGCAATTCCCGTATTATATTTACCAGGTTAGTAATATCTTAAATATTTATTAAAACATGTGTCTTATTAATTAAATTTAAAGAACATGAAACGATTTTTGGTGTATTTTTCTCATACATAATATGAATGTTTTAACTTTCAGATCAATTAGTTACTGAATCTGTTGCTATGCTGCCTGCCTTACCTACAACATCTGGTGTTCAAAGGACTCAATCGAATATTCAAATGAGAGGTTTGTATCTTATTCATAATGAGCTAAAAGCAGGAAAGCTAAAATATTGAGCTCTTCAAGAGTCATACATTGAACAAAAGCTTTTAGATAATAATTTTAGGTTCAGGATATCAAAAGACTAGGTATCTTTTCCTTATACATAATATCAACATTTTAACTTTCAGATCAATTTGTTACTGAATCTGTCACTATGCCGCCTGTGTCACCCTCAACATCTGGTGTTCAAAGGACTCAATCGAATGTTCAAATGAGAGGTTTGTATCTTATTCATAGTGAGCAAAAAGCAGGAAAGCTAAAATATTGAGCTCTTCAAGAGTCATATCCTGAATTAAAGCTTTTACAATAATTTTAGTAACAGGATATCAAAAAACTATGTACCTTTTTCATATACTTAATATCAATGTTTAAACTTTCAGATCAACTGGTTACTAAATCCGTTACTGTGCCACCTGCCTTGCCCTCAACATCTGGTGTTCAAAAGACTCAATTACAAAGACATATGAAAGGTTTGTACCTTATTTGTATATTTATATAGTTTTGTATAATTTTAACTTTTTTGTGTTTAAAAAACCGACTGCAAAATTTAAGCCGATAATAAATTATTATTTTTCACTTTCCTAGTAATAGAGTAAGAACTAAAACGATCAAAGTTAACATTAGCCCTTTTGTGATATAATTTTAGTTTGCTGCTTTATTTATATTTAAGCAAAATAGACCAATGTAGACATTGGTTGGATAAATTACTATATTTTACAGAGTATGTAACAATAATAAGTAACTAACTAAAAAATTAATCTCCTTTCTTGTGCGTTTAAATTTTTTTGAAGTGTTTTGTTTTTGTTAAAATAGTAAAATAAAATATCTAAATATTGCACAGTCATAAAATTCATCTTATTAACTTAACTTTCGTCTTACTTACATTAACTTTCATTCCCTTATAAAAAGAATAGTAATGATAAAAGTTTAACAATGTACATCTGTTTACTTAAGCTATTTTTTTTTTCAGGTCTTTATGTACCCTTAACAAAACATAGAGAGTATAAATCGCTTTTAAAGCAAATGAAGAAAAGTGAAAGTATCAAGGTGGCTTTTAAGAAAAAATATTATCTTGCCAAGAAAATGACAAAAACGACAGCATTCAAAATTATGACATCAAAAATGTCTTCTACTGCCCAAATATTCTGCCAAATGCAAGTTACTCAGGGTGGCAAGAAAAAACCTGGTAGACGTTTCACACTAGATCAAAAAATTTTAGCATTATCTTTGTATAAGCCCTCGCCTAAGGCTTATCGTTTGCTAAGTCAAATGTGCGTTTTACCGAGTCGGAGAACTTTACAAAATTTACTGCACAAATTGGATTTAAAAGCTGGAGTCAATAACATAATATTTGAAAACTTAAAAAACAGAGTTGCAAAGTTGCCTGCTAATTATAGATACTGCTCATTATTGTTTGACGAGATGGCAATTGGACCAGGGCTTACACACAACAAAAAAAATGATAAATTACTCGGATTTGTCGACAATGGAGACAAAACGGAATTGGAATATTGCGACCATGTCCTTGTATTCATGGTAAGGGGAATTGTAAAAAAATACAAGCAGCCTATAGCTTACTATTATTGCAGCGGAAGCACTAAGGCTATTGAGCTAAAAGCCCAAATTAAAAATATTATTTTAAAATTGCAAGAAACTGGATTGAACGTCATTGCAACCATATGTGATCAAGGTGCCTCAAATGTGGCAGCGATAAACATGCTATTAAAAGAGACACGAGAAATGTACATAAGAAATGGTGAAGAATATCGGGACGGATTTTATAAGGTGGGCGAACACAAGATTTTCCCCTTATACGATCCACCTCATCTCATGAAAGGGATTAGAAATAATCTACTCACAAAAAATTTAAAATACATTTTGAAAGAAAAAGAATGCACTGCTAAATGGTCTCACATAATAGATCTATACAATAGGTGCCCAGGATACAGAGGCGTCAAACTTGTGCCTAAGCTGACAGCTCTGCACGTATTACCAAATTTAATCCCCAAGATGAGGGTGAAACACTGTACACAAGTGTTTAGTCAGTCAGTTGGGGTAGGACTTGCATGTCTAGCAGGTAATGTTTTGTTATTATTGATTAACTGTTTCGCTATCTATATTTTATATATTTTAATTGCTTAAGACTTGTCATGGCCACAATCCCACAGTGGGCAGTAGTATGCCTTCTCAATTAATACATTATAATAAATACTATTTTAACGTCTTATTGTGCATTAGAAACAGCATATTACTATAGGACTGACTGCAATAGCAAAAATAATAGCTATTTTATAAATTTTGTGGTGTGATTATATTCTAAGTTAAACAGTGGTTTTTACTGTTAAATAGGTTATATGTTCATAAAACTATTTGTTTATTGTTGCAGATATGGGAGTCCTTGATAAGGACAGTCACGAGACAGCAGACCTTTTGATGTTTTTCGACGACCTTTTCGACAGCGTGAATGGCAGCTTTAGCGATATCAAACAGGGGAAAAAGTATCGTGCAGCAGTTACCCCAACATCACCGCATCTCAATTTGTGGAATTATAGTCTCCCAGTACTGAAAACCATGAAATTTGTAAATGGTTACAAGCAAGGAGTAGTGCCTTCTTTATCCAGTTGGATTAAGACAATAGAAAGTTTTAGAAATATTGTAAAGTTTTTAAATTCGAAAGGGATCAATTCCTTATTGCTGCGAAATTTTAACCAAGATCCATTGGAGAACTTTTTTGGAGCAATTAGAGCCCATGGCTGTAGTAACATAATGCCCTCGTCGTCTGCATTTGAAGGTGCTTTTAAGACTCTTTTGATAAACAATATAACTTCTTCACATTCAGTTGGATCAAACTGCGAAAAAGATGATAGTGTTTGTCTCCAGTCGCTAAAATCTTTTTTAGCGAGTCCTGGAGATAACAACGCAGCAACTGAATGTGAAGATGAAATAGAACGGGATCATATGTGTCTCGACCTTTTAAATACAGACACAATAATAAGAAGTAAAACTCCAATGGATATTGAAAAATGCGCAGCAATTGGTTATTGCAGTGGCTGGATAGCACAAATTGCCAAAAAAAATGTGTACAAGAACTGTGTCACTTGTAGGCATGATTTGGAGGCAGAAAATATCTTAGATTTTCATAACTATATTAAAATTAAAGAATATGAAAACAAAAAGTGGTTGTGCTATCCTACTAGGGCGCTGTTTGATTTCTTTGCCCAAGTGGAACACATTTCTATAGAAATATTAAAAGAATACAGCAACAAAAATAATTTATTGAAATATATTAAATTAATCGTTACAATTAATATAAATTTAAATTTTGTAACTTGTGTTATACATAAAGATGATTTATCAAATTTTTTAATTAATAAATCTACCAAATTTTTTATTCATAACTGGTGCAAAGAAATCAACAGCATCCTCACTGGCAAAGTAACCTCTTGGGATATGAATGACCCTATGAAGGAAAAAGCTCACAGGCACTACTCGAAAAACAAAGGGAGGAAAAGGCAAAATAATGTCTAAATATTTAAATATACGAATATATTATATCACGAATAAATTTCTTAAACAATTAACTGCATTTTGTTTAGTTTTTCTTCTGTATCTGCAAGTCAAAAACAAAGCACCTGGGATTTTTTACAATAGCGTATAAATTATTGTTTACTCTTAGTGCTTTTCTAATAGTTATGTAATACATTCTATCTACATAATTGTTAGTAAAGCATTAAGGTAAGCAATAATATAAACGCTAATCAATTTCATAATTTAATCAATCTATAGTATATATACCTACCTATACGTACAGTATGTATATCTAAAACTATAAATAGGTAGCTATAGGCAAAAGATTTAGTTATCTGAACACTAGGTGGCGCTTTGTGCTGACAATTAAAAAAAAGCCAGAGCTGCCTGTCTATACCCGTATATATATTGTAGTCTTTGCTTGTAAGTATTTGTTATCACAAAAGCATATTTGAATTGTGACTGATATCCCATTTGCCATACCTACATATCGTCGGGTCTGTACTTCTATCTTTTTAAATGAAAATTAATAATAGCTTATACTTACTTAGATTGATTTGGGACTTAGAAGAGGCGTTGGCCCATAGCTATTGAAAAGGGGGATAGAAATTTGTATACGAATTCAATATTTTTTCTTAGTTTGCCGGATCAGGTAGTTTGTTCAAACTAGCTGACCCGGCAAACCTAGTTTTCGGTAATATTTATTTATTCTCTGCGAAAACAGCCACTACGCAAATCTAGTTGTCAAGCCATCTAGATCCTAAAATAATTTTTATACATTAATTGTGTCTTTATTAAAAGATCTATTACATAAATAAAATATCATCTCATTTCGAAATATGGGGGTTATTTCACCATTGCCAATGACCAGGGTCACAATGGAAAGGGCACGTACGCCACGATAGTGGCGGTAAGACCCATCATGGAGGATTGGCTTGAGAGGCGCCACGGCGCCCTCAGCTTCCGGCTAACGCAGGTCTTGTCTGGGCATGGGTTCTTCGGCAAGTACCAGTGTCGCATAGGCCGGGAGCCGGTTGTCACCACTGCGCGAGTTGCCTTGAGAACACGGCGCAGCACACACTCCAGGCTTGCCCAGCCTGGGCAAGGCAGTCGGGGTTGTGGTGCATGCTTTTGCGAATCCCATGGCCCCGGAAATAGGGTTGGTGGCGTAGACGGGTGCGGTTTTTTAATCGGTAAACGCTCAAGCGGATTCCGATACACCCCGTCGCCTCCCCAGGCGATGGGACGGTGGAATTTCGGCAAACTAACTTCCATGGGTGATTGACCACACATTTGCGAGGCAGCATTGTTTCAATTCCAAAGGAAATAAGGAGAATACATAGGTATAGATCGGGAAACAGTCTCGACGTTTGTATAAATAAATAAAAAATAAAACAAAAAGTATGTAATTGAAAACTTTTTATTTGTTAGATAAAAATATACACTTATAGTTATCTCAAAATATTTTTATTCTCAGAGTGTCCATCTTTACATAGATCGGAATTTGCAAATTCAACAATGGGACGCCTATAAATATTTTCAAATAAATATAGAACATACGGTACTACATTATAGCTAATTTATTGAACCATAATTTTAATGGTTACCTAAAAATTGGTGTTTCATGATTGCATGGTAATATTAATATTGGGTAACTTACACAAACCTAATTATCATTGTAAGCTACCCTTGATGGTTCCTGGATTTTTAGGATTTCCGCAGACAAATAGTACATCATTACAAAAATATGTATTATATTTAATAATTTAATGAGTGATCACAACAATAGGATGGATGAATTGAGCGTGACGTAGTTAGATAATTAATTACTTAGCAAAATAAGTCAAAACTTTAAAACTTAGCCAAAGCTCTGTTCACTTACCCTGCTTTACATCTATTTATAAGTAAAATAGTTGATAAAATTTTAAAACAATCTTTCCATTTGATCGAAATGCGCTGTCTCTCTGCGGAAAACCTTAAGTAAGGCAAACGCCATGTTTTATAATGTTTGTAAAAGATTGACATTATTCAACAAGCGCTGTTGACGTGGTAAGAGAAACAGTCGTTGGCAAGAAAATAAATAATTACAATCTGTTCCAAATACGAAGTCCCGTGTGACACAAAACTCATTCATAGTGGCACCAACTTATCAAAACTGATGAACTTAAGAAGTGAGTTAACGACGATTAAATCGTAAGAACTGTATTTTCTTTAAGTCACGTGAGCTGCTACTGGTGTACATCAGCCACTAAAGAAACTTGTCAATAGCTGGGTTTGTGTGTGTGTGCTAAAGTGACGGCACATCAGCGCGCTTAATGTACATCGACTATTCGCAGCTGGGGCCGTAAAGCCGATTAAAGTCGAACTAACAGTAGTAAAATTACAGTGTTCGGATTCTGACTTTTATAAATTCAATTTAAATGACACCCTGGCAGGGTTTATACATACGTACATAATTATATATAAGTACTTATATATGTACGTAGTACACCTTCGCACGCTTAAAATGCTTTAAAGATCGAAAATATTTTGCTCATTAATAAATAGATATGCTTGGAATTTTTCACGCGGGTCGTAAGAAATATTATTTGGAAACTAACTTCTATTATTACGGTAAAACCGACGTTGGCGACGCAGTGTCACTGTCACACAAGATTGTCGCCATTATGAAGTAATAATTCAATTTTTCAATTTCGATTTTTATTTGAGTATAATGATTTAACCAAATATATTGATGGGATATCACGATATTGTATGATTCTTGAGGAAATGACCAAAGGAAATCTACGTCGCGATTAAAATGATTCGTTAAATCATAACAACTAATTTCGTAGCATTGTAGCACTCGATATTAACTATACAACAATATAAATTTACATTCAAAACAATATAAATTATATATTAGTTGTAATGCGTGATGTATAAGTAATGGTGCAGTATGAATTCTTCCATAATTTAGTCAAATAAACACCAGTCAGCGGGGACTTCCTGCTTGGAACGGAGTTAACAATGCAACAACAAGATATATATATAATGAGGTGAGGGCGGGAACTGTGCGACGGCCGGGGCTATATAAAAAGTTATTTATTGCCATATATTTATTACATCGAAATCGTTGTGATCCCGCTAACATTACAGACCCGGGTCCCCGCATCACCCCGCCTCGCAACCCGTAACATATACAAATTCTGATCTACGCGACGTAACAGTTCATATATTATATGCTAACGACATTCACGCACATGGTCTCAGATAATTCTAAATACCCAGATTGCTTTAAACTTGTTCTGGTTAAAATCACTGTTACAATAAACATAACTTAGTGTGTAACTAGGTAGGTAATTACTAAAACCATGTATGTATAAGTTCTCGGTACATAAAAAGGCGTCGTAGTGGCGAGGACCACTGCGCCGCCCTGCACAGTACCAACTACTAAATTCAGAATTTAATAAAAAACAGTCGATTGATCGCTCTCATCATTTGTTGTTGTTAGTTTGGAATGTTTGTGGCGTTTGTTCAGGCGGCTGTTCACGGTACATCGAAAAGGCCCTATAGAAAACTATAAACGGACACTTAAAGCTTCAAGCGGGCACGATTAAAATGGTTTGTTTAAGAATAAGCCACAAGATTTATAAAAAACATCGAATCATCCAATTTGTGGCGCAATGAATGAAAAGCGTACTAAGGGCCGAGGTCACTTAGGTACTGAGATCTCGTTACAACCCAGAATTAGGAATTATTGTTCTTGAGCGGCATCGTTCTTTATTTAAAAGGGTAGTGTTGATTTTTTATATTTTACGTAAAATTTGAATCAAATAAATAAATTGGATTATTGCTGATTACATAAAATATGAAATTTTGTGCTTTGAAATTTTAACGTCTTTGTCATATTATGAGCAATACTGACACGTCACATCGATTGGCAATTTCGTCTCTGTTTATTTAACTTACATAATTTTGGATGTCCCTTACGCTAGTCAGGGTTAATTAACCAGTATATGTTCGCAAGTCAAAGACTAAGAAAGAACATTTATAAATAAATATAATGTTTAGCGGACGAGTCAAGTTAAAACCTACGAAAATAAAATAAAATTTTACGTAAAATATGAAACTAAAATTCTAAATAAAATGATACGAATTGTCTTAAAATATACTGACGGCGGCGGCGCCACCAAGTCGGAAGGCGTTGAAGGTAAAGGTTATAAGGCGACGTACGCCTTGTTCACTTAAGAGTTCCAAATTTTTGGTAATAACTCTGATGAGTTGTACCCCAAAAGGGGGAAGTAACAATGATATCGCTACTAGTTCAGTACGAAACCAGCACAAAAGTCGCGATGCATCTACAAAAATATTTCATTCGCGGATGACAGAATTGAACACGAACCGACACGGCGGCTTCACATTACAATTATAATAACATTTATATCTCCCTTACCAGACTACGAACATCGCCAAAAATGCACGTGTAACGCACACGTGTTTATATTTACACAGTCAGATATTCTTAACATGTGATTTACTATAAAGAGTCCATATCAATATAATTATTACTTTTTATCAGTTCCTATGAGTAAAAATTACGTTTATTTATAGCAGCGACATGTTAAGAACACCGGTACATCTGAGCCACATCGATGAAGGCAGCGTCGTAACATTATTACTTGATTTATTGCAATGTGTAGCTGCGGACATGCGCGGCCGGCAGTGGCTAGGGTCCGGCAGCAGCCGCCTGCATCACCTCATCGAATGCTTGCTCGAGGCAATGCTTTAATTCGGCGTATGATACAACCAGCACACTTTGTTCGTCGCGAGACATCAGCTCAACCTGTAGGTAAATGCCACAAAATTGCATGATATGAATGTACCTTATCGTCTGGGTATAAGGTTACAAGGTTACAGAGGTAAATTGGTTGTGAGTTTCAAGTACTATATTATAGGACTGACGGTGTAACATGCATGCACGAAATTGGTCTCCGACGTACGGCAGGGGTTTCGATGATTTAAGAATGGTAACTAATATAAGGTGATATTGTAAAATAGAATTCAACATATTGGAAGTTATCTGCGTATTTATCACATGCTCAAACGGAGAAGGAAAACATCGTGAGGAAACCTTCATGCTTGAGAGATTTTCTCAATGGCATGTGAAGTCTGCCAACCCAAAGTAGGCTAGCATGGTGGACTTTACCCAAATCCAAATGAGAGGAGATTCGTGCCCAGCAGTGGGACTATAATGGGTTGATGATGATTTTGTACCTTAGCTGTTGTACCGCCGTCGAGTTGGTTCAGACAGTGCGCTAGGTGAGCCTGGTCAAGCCAGGGTCTTCCGTCTGCGGACACTGAATGGAATAGGTAGTCCCGGAATAGTTTCAACATATACCGGTCCCCAGTCTCCGACCACGACGCATCTAGATTTAACCTGTAGACAGAACAGTATTAGTATATCACACGTATTAAATAAGATGATTGCTAAATTTTACTGAAAAATATATTAAATTATTAGAGACACATTAAATAAAACAACTTTATTGATTTAAAACAATATTAAGTGGTGGCAGAATCTGATAAACTATGTTATCCAATACCTATTGCAATACGTATCTATTTGTGTTGAATTGGGCAATTTGCACGAGTAACATTCTTGCGAATAATTAATGAAAGCTGAATAATTAAGAACGCACTACAAAAGCGAGGCAGTCGCATCGGCATCGTTTAGGATTATATGTTGGATGCGGCCATTGTAGAAATCTATGGACGATGCCCTTATTATCCAGTGCATGTCATTTGGTTGTTACAAAGTATACATGTTTACATACATACTCAATTGTGTTATTACTAGACTGGTTGAATATTCAGCCCCTTGGGGTGAACGTCAAACGTCACGTCAACGATCGTCAGACAGGCAATCGATCGCAGTATAACGTTCAATAATGCAATTTTAAATCACAATAGTACAAATTGGAGTTAGTTCTCGAAGCCTCAGACAATAATATTCCCGGTTCAGAATAACTAAGTTATTCTTATAGCCCCTGTTGTTGATGCGATGATGCACGTGATACTATGAGACAGTCGTTCTATGACCCATTTTGACGGTAAATCGTTTGACACCGTCATAACAAAATAACAAAATAAGCAAGCTATGTCAATACGTGTCAAAAATCGATGTAATTTAAACCTTTTGTCAACACTGCAATAGATAATATCTATCTATATATATAAAAGGAGAAGCTGACTGACTGACATTAGGGGCGCAGGGCCTAAACTATATGGACTATATGTTAGAAACTTGAAATTTTACACAGGAGTTCCTTTTATAACGTAGGGAAGCACAGGATTTTTGAAAATTCTCCCCTAAGGGTGTAAAACGGGTGTGCAAAGTTAGTATGAAAGTTTGCCGTTTTTGAAGTTGTTAAAATGAAATTCAGTATGAAGGTTATTCATTGAGTCATGAAACACGTGTAAAATATTTTTTCCAAAATCATCCCTTAAGGGAAACTTTTTTCGTTAAATTGCACGCGGAAAATCGCAGTAATATGTAACCATATTTTGAATCCAAACTCTTCGGAATTTAACTATAACTCAGAAGAACTGTTTTTGGCACCGGCCTATCAGATTTTACAACACCATGGTTGGTTATACTGTCATCACTTTGATCGTCAGAGCCTCATATGTGGCCTCACCAACGGCAGGTGAAACTAAAAAATCACGGTCACTCACTCGGGTCTCTCGTTAACCACTCCTAGCTTGACGAGTATACGCAATAGTCTCCCGTTGTCGATCTCGCGCGCCAGCTGGTCTTCGAAAACGTCTGCACGCCGCTCCAAGGCCTCCACCTACAGGCATAATAACTTCATTTTACAGATTGCTAAATAAAATGTAGTTATTACTTACCTTAATCAGAAAATATGTGAGCACTTACAAAGAATCAATGAAATATTATTAAAAATTATAATATTATTTTAAGATGCGGGCCCTGGTTCAGGTTTAGGAAACACAAATTCGTAATAATGTCTCTAAAGTAAATATAAATATTCTACAGTAAGGTATTGCTTCTTAATCGTTATAGTTAAACATCGAATAACATAACTTTCTTCCTATTTAATTCTTAGCTGTTTTTTTTTTGGTGACGCTGATAATTATCTGGAAGTATATCCGTGTTGCTTCGCGTTGGTGATGCTCGACGAACATCGCGTTGGACACAACAGTGGGGATTGAAGCTGACTCAGTCATCACATTAAAGTGTACAGTTTAAAACGTACGAATCTTGCAATCATTAGTGATGGGCTTTGTCAGATGGGTTTCTTTCAATGCTCCATTTTGGGGCACTGGTTGCGCTTAGTAATTTTCTTTCGATACGCTACGCCCAAAAATGTACGGAAGGATCATTAGCGATAATTGCTAATGGTCCTTTCGTATATTTTACGGTATTAGATTGATAAGAGGCTATTAGTCCAATGTTTTATTTACATTGACCCATTTCGCATTCTCATTAATTATTATAAGTTCAGCTCTGAGTATTGACATTCGGCTCGTTGGTCGTTCTTCACCAAACTTTGTACCCACATCTCAATTGATATATAGCATGCCGTCTATGATCTCAAGGTCTGCGATGGAAAACAGTGCATTGAATATACTTAGCAATCATCATGAAAACTTTGGAACTAGGCACAAATAGCTTTGGTAAAAACGAGATTACCTGCGAATGAAATGTATAGTTTTATGATGTTCCTGTGAAATGTACATAAATATGGATTGGACAAATCAAATTACCTGGGTGTAAAACCTGGCACCTATCATCGGCATGAGATCAGTGACGGAGCGGCGAGCAGTCGACGATGATAATAAATACCTAGATGGAATTTTAACATTATACAGATACAATAATCATAAGTGGTCCGATATATATAAATAAATGGCAAATTATTACGATTTCACAAAGAGAGCACGCAAGATCGCAAATGGGGTAGAAACATCTAAAGCATAAGCAGTACCTATCGGATAAACATAAATTATATATATCTGATGACTAGCGTAAGAAATAAAAATAAACACATCCATTCAGTATAACACATGTATCTGACAGGTTACTTCAATGACATACGTATTTAGAGATGTCTTTGCGAACTCTGCTCATTCCAAAATATTGAAGGAAAGTGCACTGTCTGAGTATATAATTTGAAGATCGTAAAATACTTCTTCTTCTTCAGCCCGGTGTCTACGGCTTTTGGTAGGTCTCGTTTTAAAAAGCAACTCGTGCTCTATATGCTCAGTGCGCACCACTAGTTATTCCTTCAGACGTCAATTAAATTTCTTTCAGCATATAAGTGAAGCGACAACTGTCAGAACTCCACAACACGTCGATTTATCAGGTATCTGATCATTTTCCTGCCAATGCCAAATGATAATAACCTTTCATTTGACTCATACAACGTTTAATAGAATGGAACTATTTTAAATGATTTAATATTATACTGTTACGTTATTAATTTACAAAAAAAACCTTGCCGTATGTTTAAAAAATCCAAGTTAGTTGAAATTGGTTTCAAGACATAGATCATAACAATTAATCAATTATAATTTTTGATAAACATAACTGACCAAACACAATATATAAATATTTTCTCCGATGAACACACGACAAGACAAGACTGTAATGAATTACTGACTAAACATTAAAAAAATATTATTATTTAGTTATGTCCAAGGCTACTTAAGTGATTAAGCCAAGTTAAAATTTTACAAAGTTTTACGTAATTTATGTTTCTTTTTACGTTATAGGCTTAACAGTTTTTTCAGTACCAACAAATAAAACCAAATAAACTTGAACTTTAGCTTCAAAACCTCCTCTTTGTTCCGAAACAAATTAAACTTTATGCCATAAGTCTGAGACGCCAGCTTGGTATAAAATTAAAATGTAGTTTTTCTATCGCAAATTGTAGTTAAAAAACAGCACCGCAGTATGTTGTGCGGCTATAGATGGAAACATTAATTGGAATATTCTAGTAATGTTAATACTAGAGTGCGATCGCAGTAATATCATCTTGAACCCAAAACTAAGTCTAAGTAAAAGCTAGCGTCACAGACATAATAAGCCCTGAAATATTGTTTCTGTTGAGAAGAAATGTTTGCATAAGCTAGGATGATAATATAAGTAGGTGTAATGTTCGTCATACAGTATAAGGTTCTTTAGGTCAGCGGAGTATGTTCTCGCGACGAGTTCCATGGAAGCCGCGAGGTTGTCGCAGTGGATGGTGCGGCACGCCAGGGCCAATGCGAGCCGGCCCAGCGCCGTCAGGTCGTCTTGCTGGGCCTGTCACAAACATTACTTGCTGTAGGGTCACTATATTATATTGGTGGTATTAGTTCGATGAATTAGACTTGTTTTTTGTTGTATCCTTTTAATATAGCATAATATACTGACTCATGCGTATTAGAAATAGAAAACCAATCAAAGTATACCTTATTTCTTTAAATATATTCCAATATTATCTTATTATCATTTGTTTGCTAGATACTTATTTTATACTTACATTTATACCAACAAATGTCTAGTATCTATATACCTACGAACTGCATAATATTTCAACTTATGTATTACTTTTAAGAATAATATTACTGTAAGCGCCAAATCAATCAAACCAGTTTGATACAATCCGAGCGTCGCGTCTACATAGCCGGGCTTTGTGTGAGTATACCTATAGTACGTCTTTTATACTGGGCTTGTTCTGTGCTGCAGCTTGGTGTCCCACAGTATCGTGTTAATTACCTGCGCGACGTCATTAGTGTTGGCATGTAGGACGTCGGTGGCGCCGCACCACGATATGCGTACTCGACAACCATTCATCACCACCTTCGTGGGGTCAAGGCTACGGAGAAAAGGGTCCTTTAAAGCTTCAAAGACAAGATGCAGAGTTTTAAATCTTGCCAATATCGACAAATGTAAATATTTTTCGATATTGGGACTACGACTACAATTTACTAGTAGGATTACAAATTAAATCGATGAGATTTGAAAACATATAAAAATAGAAGATATAAGGGGCGTCTAAATATGAAGGTTACAGGAAAAAGTAATAAAAGTCATGTATATTTTCAGCTGTCAGCTGGTATATACCTGCACGCCAGTCCGGCGGTGTGTACGGCCCTGAGTGCTGCAGTAAGCTGCACCAGAAGACTCCACAAAACTGCTTCAGGCAACAGCGCACCGCTCGCCACCGCACGGAGCATCGCATTTTTCTGAACGATGATATGTTTTTGAGAAACAACGCCAAAAACTCGTCCCATGAGTGAGTTGAAGTAATCGACGAAATGTTTGGTAAAATAGTAAAACTAATAGAACATGTTGGTGTATACGACAAGCCGCACAAACCTGATGTGTATATGGACGGGGTGCATCCGGATCGGAGGAGAACGGGTCGTGGAAAGCGCCGTTTGCGTCGTTGGCCGTGTTGCCGCCGCCACCGGACAAGTACTTGTTCATCAAAGTGACGCACGCGGGGTGGTAGGTGTATACTAGTACCATCGCTATCGGGCAAACAAAAACGATGCTTTCATTAAAACATCATGGCAATCATAAAAGGTAATCATTGTTGTTCTGGCTTTATTGCACTTTAATAAAGTATCCTGAATTCCTGAATTAGATTTCCGTTCCATTTAGAGCGCACTATAGTGACCTCAGTAAAATCATACATTATGGAAAGACTGAACTCTTATAGTTTACACGTGAGGTTTATGTAAATCTAATAAATTCAGTGCAGTGAATTTTTCCAGAATATTTAGTCCGGTCATACTGCATTATGCATTAAAATTTGAAATTGTAATGGTACGAAATTTCGCATTTAAAATTGCATCCTCGTACGTCTTATTCACACTTTAGAGATCAAGATGACATGAAAAATTCATATATTTAAAAATAAAACATGATTCATACATACGATTCAAATCATGTTGACGTAAATGTCATTCAATAATGCTTGCAAAACCCTCTGCATACAATGAGTAAGCATATAGTTATGTTACCGGTATTCTGTATAATACGGTATTCTATACATTACCTAGGCAATGTATAGAATACTTAAAACGCGTAGGTAATGTATGAAATATTATTTATTTTATACTTTGCTAGGTTTTCTATACAATACCAAATGTGCAGCCGGTAATGTACTTATAGCTAGAAGAATTTTGAGTTTCACGTTAATTTAATGTGATTTTTCATTTTTATTATGAATTCGGTTCTGGCCGTTCTAGCCCAATCTAGCCTATTTACACATTGCCGGTCCCCATAATCCCTAGGAATTGTACACATTAGGTAAAGTATGACATGGGCAATAATATTCATAATATTTCATAAATTGCCTGGACGCCACCTATACATTGCCTAGGTATTATATGAAATACATGAATTATACAGATTGCCGGTATTATATGCACTAGATTTTACAGGGCCAATGGTATCTGTTATTCAAAATTCGAAACCAATCTGACATCAGATAAAATGTTTGTTGTTGAACAAACAAAAAAATCGAATTTATATTTCCTATCTGCTTTGGTTATGCAAATGTAATGAAACTGTAGTATCTATATATGTATATATACATATACAGGGCGTCCCACGGATATGCCACATGGAGGGAAAGTACCTTGAATATTGTAGATGGAACGTTTTATTGAAAGAAGACATTATTTGAATTTTAAAAACAATTTAAACTGAATTCATAGATATTAAATAATGACATGGTTGAACCGGAAATCGAACCAGTTACACGAGAACAATTATCACCCTGTTGCTTTATAATACCGATATTCCGTCTTCATCATACGGATTATTTTTTATAACATAGTGTCACAAATAAAAGGAAGAGCATGGATTTTAACAATTGATGTGAAATTTTGTCTAGAAAAATGAAAAGCTGACATTGCCGTAAGGACATACAACTGACATTATCATAAGTACCTTTAATACTACATGTACCCACTTGAGAAGTTCGCATCATTTCCCTATTATAATTTAAGTGCATGATAAAATTATAAAGAGATACGTAATTAGTAGGTTAATTAACTTTTATTATTTTCATTGTAGGATTTTTGCATTGTATTGTGAATTTTTTTACATAACCATGACGTATCAAAATAATTATGAAGCATTCTTTTTAAACCACAAAAACTAAACTAAACAATAAAATGAATTAAACATGTACCCCGGGATTTTTTTAAATCAAGCTTCGAAGATGGTGAAGTTATACAGGAACTCCAACATTTTTAAAGTAAGACTAATGATATTTAATTTTATAATTTTATATCACTAAGGGGTATATGAAAAATAGATGTTGGCCGATTCTCATAGATACCGGATAAGCACAAAAAAATTCATCAAAATCGGTCAAGCCGTTTCGGAGGAGTATGGCAACGAAAACTGTGACACTAGAATTTTATATATTAGACTAGCTGACCCAGCAAACGTTGTTTTGCCACATTATAGGGGTTGGTGGACTACCCGTAACTTTTAGGGGGATGAAAAATAGATGTTGGCCGATTCTCATAGATACCGGATAAGCACAAAAAATTTCATCAAAATCGGTCAAGCCGTTTCGGAGGAGTATGGCAACGAAAACTGTGACACGAGAATTTTATATATTAGATTATAAATCGGACATTATGACACAGCGCCATTGTATGCTACGTTATTACCACACTACTATGAAATGAAACTCATTTCTCTGATTTTTCTTAACCGACTTCCAAAAGGAGGAGGTTATTAATTCGACTGTATTTTTTTTCTTTAATAGGATTCTGAAAGTAGACGTCAATGGAACTGTATTTAGTATGAAGTATTGGTTATAGGAATAGATCACGAATTTCGACTGTATTGATAGCGAACCATGTACAGTCCACATTGTTTTCGAATGTAATTAATAATAATAATAAAGTTTATTTGGAACAACTTTACTTTACAATTCACAAATTAAAACAACCACAAAACTAAGATACTGTGGTGTATATTTAAAATATATGACATAAAAGTAAGATTAATTTCCCTCTCTCACGTTTTCGATTTTTTTTACTATTTCAGGAACGATATTTTACGTTCAGGTATACTATTGCAATTGGTAAGAAACATGTATTATTTAAATATAACATATTATCGTGCTCTATTAATTATAGAGCTAAGAATAACATAAAAATTTCTTAGTCGGCTATGTTTATTACGAAATCATAATTACTTTAAAAAGAGACACAATATACATTACATTTTTTGACTGTGTTTTTCTCTAGTTTAAGGCAGAAGTTACGTCAAATAAAATATAATGTATTATTTGTACAGAAAGTAAATTATCAACGTTATAACACACAATGTAAGCTAGTTTATGTATCATAAATCTGTATTGAAATGTAATAAATATAAGGAAACTAATAAAATCTTGCTGTCATGCTTTAGTACCTACAAGACAAACTTGTATACATTGGGGCATCGCGGGGTTTATTATTCTACTAAAACTCTATGAACATATTAACTTTTAATTAAAATAAATATCAAAATTTATTAATATTGAGATAATACATACACTATAAATATATATTGTCCTCATTGTATGTATTTTTTGCTGACAGTACACATTTCATAATCATTTTGACTAGGTATCAAAATGATTATGAAATGTGTAATTTTTAGTCTGTCTATACTAAAACAGTATTAAATTAATACAAAAAATAGTATATTATAGGAAACCGCAATAAGATTTAGGAATCGAAGACACCCTTGCTGTTTCTAAGAATAGACTCAAGACTTCTTTCACAGCATTGATTTATCTTTTCTCTAGTGGTCGTAAGTGCGACTGCTGAGAGAGATTCTTGAGTCTACTCTTAGAATCAGCAAAGGTGTCTTTTCGATTCCCAGGTTGAGCAGTCTTATTGGGTTTTACTATAAAATTCTCAGTAGCAGCTCGGAGTTTGGATTCGTACCCGGTTGATGACAATAGGCTCACCGCTCACCCCCTATTACATGGGACCTAAAACATATAGGCGAAATATACGTGTATGTTAGTCTACCTTCGCCTAACGTTTCGGGGACGACAGGCGTACCATCCCGTCTAAATATATATGATATGAGGATAATGTAAAGTTGTACACTCACAGTGGTCTCCAAAGGCTTTGGTGGTGAACCAATCGTGTAGTTTCGCGATATTCGGATGGTCGATCTGCTTCCACATCTCCAGGCGTTTCGTTACCGACGTGGAGTATGAGTGCAGACGCCGGAGGGCGTAGTGTTCGCCGCTCTGTCGGTGCGTGGCGCGGAACGACGTCGCAATCGAGTGCGGCGCAGCACTTTCGAGCGGAATCAATTCGGAGTACATATCTACGTTTTCGGGTAAATCTGGATATGAAAGAAATGTATATATTAATCATTACTCTTAAACTTTATTTATACTTATTTATACTAATATTATAAAGCTGAAGAGTATGTTCGTTTGTTCGTTAGAACGCGCTAATCTCAGGAACTACTGGTTGGAATTGAAAAATCTTTTTGTGTTGGATAGTCCATTTATCGAGGAAGGTTTATAGTCTATAGAACATCACATTAGAACCAATAGGAGCGGAGATTTTTTATGGTGATAAGAGGGCAAACGAGCTGACGGCTCACCTGATGGTAAGTGATCACCGCCGCCCATTGAGATTTGCAATACCAGAAAGTTTGCATATGCTTTGCCAACCCCAGCAGAAACCGTTAAGGTTTCTAAAATAAGGTATTAGTAAACTGACTGCAAACAGAATACCCATGCTGTAAGAATAGTCACTTCTCAACGAGCTCTGGTAAGCTTAATCACTCACAGAAATACAACTATTGTTGATTCACTGCGGTATTCTGTAAGGCGAGGGGTACTTCCCCAGTCGGGCAGTTCAATTTGATCGAGGAATCTCGCTATGCCCTACCTCTCAAAAGCATAAATGCAGTTTAATAAATAAATGTCCACCCGTGCGAAGCCGGGACGGGCCGCTAGTGTATTATAGTTATGACTTGACACTCGAAACCTGGAAGGAGCTAGGCTAGATAGTGGTGTGACCAGTGGACTAAGATGTCAAAGGTCTCTAGTTCACTGACTTTTCGTAAGTTATGGGTATGGTGAAGGAAAACAGCGTGATGATGACTTGCAGGCTTGAGATTTTCTCGATGTCGTGTGAAGTCCTTGCGTGGTGGACTATAGCCTAATCCGTACCCGTGCCCAACAGTGGGACTATAATGGGTTGATGATGATGACTCGGAACCTGATAACACTTATTAATAAATTTTGTCCACTGCTGACAATATTTTCATTGCATTGTATAGGTTAATACAAACTGACATTAACCCTATGACGATATATATAAGGTGTACGTTTACATACCAGGAAACTGACGAAGATCGGCTTGCAGGAATACCTCTTCATTTCTTTCGTATATTTCGGAACGGATAGTTTCGGGCATGTAGAACGACGCAGCGAGACCTTAACGCAAGAGAGAAAGCGTTTTAATATAATAGTTCATGCAAAATAGTTATATTTGTCCCTTTATTTTTTAATTAGCTGTCAGATTTGTTCGGCAAAACACAAAGTCATAAGTCTAGTAATTTTGGTAGTAAAGTAAGTTATATTACACTTGTATTATAAGCGAAGATTGCTGATCAAAACTACGTTATCATTCCAATTTTTCTTCCCTACAGGCAGTTCAATTCTTACAATAAAAATGTTTTAGATAACAGTAAGTATAAACATTTTAAAGAAAGATTCTCGGAGATGATGTTTATAATATTGAGTTATAGTTAATTTGGTACCTACATACATGAATCTACAGTAGGTAGGCATAATGATATAACATTTGTATTTCAATTTACTGAGTACAAAATATTACATCATTAAATTACTAGTGACATTTCTGGTCAGAAAAACCCAATACGTACTTTCTTACTACTTTTTCTCCTCTATCGTGTGCGCAAGCAGTAATTACATTAGCAATTCAGTTGTATCTTATACAAAAATTATAATATCAACTTTATTCGCCAAGCATTTTGATCACATTCAAATATATTATACTAGACTGTACTGCATATTTATACATCCAAATTAATTTCCTTTTTATAATATTTATAAACCAATTAAACATTTTAAAGATCAATTGACAGGGGGCAGCTGTCGCTAGCATAAGAACAGCTGTAGGCATGTCTAATCGCATTGCAAGGTAAACACTATACAGGTGCAGGTGTTATTTTTTAAATCGATATGAATGCGATACAATTCGCGTCATGATAATTACTCAAAACAAGCATTTGTTTCGCAAAGCATTTAATCATCATGCCTTTTATCCCTGTATATGACCGCATGATATTGCGTTGGCTACGTTGGCGCAAGTAAAATGAAATAGACAAAGATTAAAATGCTATATGCTCATTCGACATAGAATTAACTCTTATCAATGCATAGAGTTAATAATACCTATAATACGTAATATTGTTGTTTTGTTAATACACGCGGTTGGAGAATATTTTCCTTTAGTCGCACAGGGAATTAAAACGCTTAGCTGAGTTGGTTTATATAAATATTATGAATATTGACAATACGCCGTGTGTAGTTTTTAATTCAACAAGGGTTTTGTGGTTTTATACTCCTAATAATTTAGGATTAAGATATATATCAGAATAGTTTTTAATATAGCAACTGCATAGATGCGCTGGAGACTTATTTTTACATAGAATAAACATAACATTGGAAATGAAAAGCACTAGGTACATTCGTTTCGTCGTAATTCGACCCATTTTGTTTCCAAGCTAAGTAATAAAGAAAAGAATCGAAAAACGTCAGTATCAAATCGTCGATCTCATAGAATGTGTAGTTAGCAATATAAACCATGGCCTATCACAATACAACATGACGTAAGTAAACCTAGACGTATGATAATAGTATTTTCTGTGTGATTTACAAATGCGGCTGCTAGAATAGCAAATAGCGAGATTTAAATATAAGTTCTGTTAAACGGGGTGAACTGGCATTATCATTACATATTATGTGCTTTGATACTGGATTTCTAGAAATCACGGTCTGGGTCGGACGGTTATTGTCTGAAGTGTATAATTCTAAGTTGCCGATATGATGATGATGATGAGGTTCAAATATCGATTAATTTGGATCTCAGTTACAAACGCTCAGCGTAAAATATTTTTTTGAGTTGTACATTACTTGATAAATAGTATATTGTACGGGTGGACAAGGCCACCACAAGAAATTGTATTTCATTCAATACCGATATAATAGCTTATCAAGAGCAATCTTTCAATTTATGTTCGCAGCATGACAAACTACGCTCAGTGTGATTTTATTGGACGGGTAACTAATATCAGTTTTATACGCAACACTGAAAATAATATAACTCGCCAGCCATATTCTCACATAATATCAGTAGGCAATATTTATTGCTAGACATCGCTAAGAATCAAAATTAGTAGAACACCAACCAGTGTTATAATTAATACCTACTTTAGGAAACTACGGTCACTATATACCACATCAAATAGGATTCATTTATATTCAAACGTGAGCATACCAAAACACTTCTTTATTATTTTTTCTACTTCATTTCATATTACAGAATTATACAACTATAAGTTGCTTTTGCATTGAAGATGTATGTCTACACATGCTAAGCGACGTAACATGTAATACTTGGAGTTAAATGTATATTTCTGTACAGACATTTATATGATTTCGCTTACAGTGTATGAAATGCACTGTGCATAAAAATGCAACGTAATGTTACCGTAATAGGCGGTGCATTCAGCTATAAAGTTTTCACCTCAGCTCATCAACGCACTTGTGATTAGATTTACGATTGTTCTAAATTCTGCATTTCAAATGTTATTGACCTTTCGCATAGCGCTACTTATTTATATTGATCTACTGATATTGAGGAAATTTTTCGACTTAATTTTAAGGAGTGAAATGATAAGTTTGTAAAGAAACTAGAAAATGTCATTATAATTGATGACGTCATATTATTCGTCAAACTTCGTTCTTTTTTTAAACGTTGCAGACTTTTTCCTATTTCGTGGGTGCGTTTACAAACACACAACCGTTTTTTCAGACCCGAAACAACTACCTGATATTGTATAAATATTGACTCCGTGTCGGGATCGAACTCGCAACTCTGCTACGCATCGTACGAGTCAGTCATCGATATTGGAAGGCAGTACAATTATTTAGTTAACATTCGCTATAAATATTGCGATAAAATAAATATTAACTTGGATGGAATGAAACAAGCTATTGTCGGTTTATTTAATAATAGGAAATTATTATTCAGCATCTAAGGTAGGTCATAAAAATATTCTTATAACCCGACAATTTAATAACAGACACAATAGAAAATTACTAGCTATAACCCTTTGCAAGTCTTAGTAGGTATACGATCATAGATTTGTAGAAGTGGCTTCTTATGTATAAAAAATCAATTACCGGATTTGGAAGTCATGGCGCCCATGTGGGTCGGTGTTCCGGAGTATATCTGCGTCGCGTACGGTGACGCAGCACCGGCACCGACACCACCACTCATGCATGGCTCCGAAGCGCCTGAAGCAATAAACACACATAAATATATCTGGACACTATGATACAGCGCCATCTAGTTCCGAGCTAAGCAACAATAACAATAGGTTATACATCTTTTTTTTCTAACAATTTTTTTTATACCATAAATTATACATAAATAACAAGCTTACGGCCCGGCTGATGGAAAGCAGTTACCGTAGCCTATGAACGTTTGCAACACCAGAGATGTCAGTTGCGTGTTACCTTAAACCTCTCACACAAATGTTGATGCTTCTCACACAAATATTTTTCCTTATCGGGATTCGAGCCCAGAGCCCGCACAAGAAAGAGTTAACTACAGTTGCGCTAATCTGGTCGTCATATAATAAATAATAAATAATAAATATTTACGGACATTTATTACACAGCGCCATCTAGCTCCGTGGTAAGCAACGAGGCTTGTGTTACGGATACTAGATGGTTGATATACTACATATATACTTTTTTTTTTGTAAATACATACATGTTATACATAGATACATCCATGACTCGGAAACAAATGTTGATGCTCATCACATAAACATTTGTCCCTACCAGGATTCGAACCCGGGACCCATAGCACAGCAGGCAGCGTTAACTACCGCTCAGCTAAACGGGTCGTCAACTGTATAACAATATGTATCATCATTACACATTCAAATATATAGTCATATCGTGATTTATCGTTAAGAAGTGCTATCGTCATGACGTAACGCCATGTATGACTGGAATCTTTGATAGGGAAGTAACAGCTATGAAAATCTTATCGTAACAAGCTTTTGCCCGTGACTTCATTACTTACTTATACCCGACTGCGTCTGAAAGAGGGTATATTACCGTCTTTTAAGAAATTATCGATACTATACACAAACTTGAACCCCCCCCCCCATCGCTTTTTAGGGTTGATTTCGGGGACAAAAATCTTATCCTACTATCCTACATTCTTCCCAGGACACAAACTATGTTGTTCACTCAATTAATCATTACAATGTAGTTAAAAAGTAAAATTAAGAAAATTATTGGTCATTTATTTATATACTGTTTTTAATAATAAGGCAAGTTAGAATTAGTAACCCTCTGATGCAAAGGTTTAAAGAGTTGCTCAATTAATTACTGTCAAAAAAATCTGCCTAGCAGTCTCATGCGCGACTGCAAAGCTGGAGGCATGATGATAATAATAAGTTATACCACGATATTTTACTAGTACTAGCAGATCAGATTGAATTTATGCCCAATAATACTAAAAGGCTCACCCATTTTATATAAAAACCTGAAAATATGCCAGCTAAGTATGTTTGTATAAGTACACCTGTCTAACTTTTTAGGAATACATTTGTAATGGTATATTGCAACATTATCTTTTTAGGGCTGACAATACTACAGGAAGACAGCCAACAACCAGCCATTATTTGGCACCAGAGGGAAATTTTAAAAAGAAAAAATAAATAAATCCTTTTTTGCTTAATTATAGATTAGACAGTAGTAACAGGATTAGGCATGCCTTACTACATGCACAATAAGTGCTTTGTAGCCAACTGAAATGTAAATTTCAACCATATTTAAACATTGCTTGTGTTATGATAACAATTTTGTAAGCTTAATTATTTATTATTTATTAAATTTCATGATAACTGACCATAGTCAATGTATCCTTACAGAAAAGAAATAAAATTTGTTGTACTTTTTTCTTAGTGAGTAGTCATACCAAAATGCTAATTGACAACAGAAGATAGCTAACTTAGACATTATGTCTAGTCAAATATTACTTGATCAGTATCCAAATGACATTTACAGATATAGGTCCATACAAATATCGATTTACTAAGCATTTTGGAATAAAGTTCTTTTTAACTTACCTATTGATGCAGAGGAGTTCAATGCTCCAGATGTATTCAGACTGTCAGAGTTTGTTGAGTAAAAATATGTAGTCCCACCAACGTTTTCCTATTAACAAAATAGTTGTGTTCTAAATAGCATGTTATTGTTTAATATAATAAAATTATTGTGTCGTCAATTACTGATATTTACACTTGAATATGAATGACTAGACTTGTTGAATAATATGTTATTGCTGTGTAGTTTCAGATAATATACATGTAGGTATATTATGTTGAAACTTTACAGGTAATATGTTTAGAGCAATGAATGCTTCTGATAATTAATAATAATCACAACACCACACCATTAGCATGGTCATAGTATTTGTTTCTCAGTATTTATATATTATATATTTCATATGCATTTCTTCATTAAAACAATTTAATCTACAACTGGAGTTTTAATCTAATTTGATATAATAAAACATGATATTTTTATCAGTAACAAATAATTTCTTTACATTTTAGGGTACTTAGTAAAATGTTTTATGTTACCTGATGCACTTGGGATGTATTAGGAACACCAGACATTGTAGATGGTGATGAACTTTCTGGTGATTCTGGCTGAAGGATGCTTGGTTGAGCAAAATAATTCATGGGGACAAATTCTGTAAGCACCACCTATGACAACAACAACCACATCACAATATTTATAAGTTCAACATGGATGAAGGAAAGTATAACTTACTTTATAAGTACAATGGTTACCTTCTTTATTGCGGTTGGTGAGGACTCCAGACTTATTTTCCCAAGTGCCTGGTTCAAAGATCTAGTAGGGGTTGAAGTGGAGCGATTCTGAAATATTGAAACATGAGTCACTAGCGAGCACAAAGAACACTATTAAAACAATTATGAAAGTTATCTCACCATGTAGGTCGCCAGCTTCGACTCCTGCGGTAGACCATTCGGAGGAGAGGGGGAATATTGTAAAAATAGCGACGGGTCCATCGTTTCCAGATCACGGTGTAACCAACTCATGATGAATAACAAAAAAAGCGTGTGTAAATAAGGTAAATCAACAGGAATAATCCGTAGATCAGCTTGACGTTTCGGTATTGCTACGCGTTTTGAACCTGAACTTCGCTCACTTGCGTCGTGATCATCAACAACCCATCTTCCTCATCTGTCACAATAATCTTACTAAACTTTAACATCACAACGGCTGACAGTGATCTCGAACATTTTTGCTTTCTTTCATTACTTGATACAATATTTCACCAGTGACAGTCAATCAAGCCAAACACAAATATGTGATTACTAAGCTCATTGTGACACGAATGGTGAGTTAAACATTCGTTTATTAAACGATTATTTCATGGGGGATACGTAGACTTTATACAACTTTATAACATTTAAAAATTCTAAATAAAAAAAACAGAGCTTAGGGGACACGAAGACAAATACACAGTAATATGTATTTTTTTTAATTCGGTCAGGGTTGCCAGGTCTCGATGTTTTTTCCGGTATCAGGGCTACCACTGCAAAATGTCTATTGTATCATGGAATAATGCACAGAACAGAAAAAAAGAGGACTGAAAGAAAAGATCATGGTAGAGATATTGAAAAATTATAAACCAACACTAAAACACTGGAAAAAGCAACAATAAACATTGATGCTAATTACAAATGCAGCAAATTATTTAATATTTTTCTTAATTATACATTTAAAATCTTTAATAGATACAGTACGTGTACTGTCTGTGACTAAATATAATACTAGGTTTGTCTCGCTTCTACATGCTTATAATAAATACGCTGAAAAGAGACTAATGAAATATTTCTTTCACCACTTCAAGACGTTAGACGTTACCACAAAGATCGGTCATGCGCCACCTGCATCCAGCGACTTTTATCAGGTCTTCAGTCCACCTTACTGGGGGCCTACCTGGGCGACATCCAGTACGTGGTCGCCATTCTAGACCCTTCAGGCCTCATTGGTCATCCGTTCTTCGAGCGATATGCCCTGCCAACTGCCAATTGAGTTTGGCGATTTTAGGGTTATGTCAATGACCCGGGTTCAGGCGGGTGCAACAAAAGCACTTCTTACTAGTGTCGATAAAGTATTGTAGAGTAATTTGTTTATTTATTATTTATTTTAATAAAGTACACAGTTTTTCTAAAATTTATATAAATAAATAAATATTTCCGGACTTGTGTTACGGACACTAGATGGTTGATATACTATTTATATACTTTTTTTTTTGTAAATAAATACATATAATACATAGATACATCCATGTCTTGGAAACAAAACATCATATATCATCCTTCATAACCCATTCACCAAATCATCAACTATTATCATCTAAATGTTCCTGTCATCCGTCTTAAATAAAATGAAAAAATACTGAAGATTAGGCTGTATGAACTAGGTTTCTTTGCCTTATACCGAGGGGAGAAATGAAAAAAAAAAAAAAAACTTTATGACGTTGACATATGCTGTCACAGATGTGCTGACTGCTGATAACTGCTGTGAGCTGTCTGTTTTTACTAGTGAGTGTTCACTGTGGAATTTATTGTTAGTTCTACGTCCGCTAAATTTGAGATAAAATTATTTATTTGCATTTTCGCGGTGACTTTGCTTAGTCCATATTGCATTACATGGCTTATTAGTGTATCAATATAATATTATATATATTGTAAAAACAAACAAGCATTAGGAGTGTCTGTTTTTTCTGGTAAGAAAAACTGCGCACGTCACATTACAATTAATTAATAGCATAATTGACTCATAAATAAAATATATGAACCTAAAAACTATCCCACAAAAGAAGAGTAATAGTAGAAATAAAAAATAATTAATACAAAAACCGAAATTATATATGTTTGGAATAGTTTACAAAACAGAGACAGCAAAACTAAATATAGACGTCATAGTGCATGTAATGTTTTATTAACTTCGACTGGAGACAGCTCTTCTCGTATTATGAGAAAATATAGAAATGTACACACACAACTAGATTTTCTCTCATTTTATTTGTTTGTATAGCATTGTCTTTACTTGGAATAGTATTAAAATTGTGTGTATTTTGATTAGTACTCATCTCTACCCTATTATTGTATATTTTTATTTGCAATATAAACTAATAACAGTGCTTAATAAACAGCATATACCTAACTATTGCTTTTTAAATGGGCTGTAGAGGTAGTCATTGACATGATGAAATCATAGTGTGGTAGATTTGTTTTAGATTACACAGTCAGGATGGAGTCCTCATATCAGGGAGGTGTAACTTACGAAGATGGCGGAAACAACTTTCAGCGCCTCACGCAAACTATTGCTAGTAACATAAAGAAGATATCACAAAATGGTTAGTATTCCTATTGTTTTGATATTCATCCATTTATCACTAACATTATCTCTTGCTTATCTGTCATTTCATTATCTTAGTCATTGCTAATTTTGTTTCTTTTGTTATGATAAAACAGCCTATCTATTTCTACATTACAAGTTAGGTTTTTTAGAGTTATTTTCTATTGTAGACACTTCACAAACACACTATATTCTACTACTCTAGTAAACAACTGAATTATTAGTAGCAAATTGGTATTCAACATTGTTTTTTAGTCACACAGTCTTACACTGTTTATGTAAGGTTTGGTTATTCTTGCATACTTCTTCTGACTCCTGAAAATAGATACATCTTTTCATGTACAAACTACAATATAATATAATTACTACTTGTCCAACCGATTCAATACCAATGTGCAATATTTATTGAATAGAATAAAGTTCCTTTGTCTTTGTATTTCATACAAAACAAAACAGTGTCTATATTTTGGAGTATATATTTAACATTCATTTAAAAATGGTTAGCAATACACTTAACTTAACTTGAGTTACCTGAGGAAGTACCTTCTCATAGTAAAGACTGTAGCGAAAAAACAATAGTCTTGTTTCTGTGAGTGAGTAAGGTTAAGTAAGATTGGCCACCCTTGTGGTCTAGAAGAAAGGCTTAGCTAAGAAGATCAATAAAATGAATGTCACCTGCATCTTAAACCAACTATTGATGTTTATTGGTAACAAAATGGTATTATAGATGTAGACTAGCCTTCACATTATGACTTAGTGTTTTGAAGGCACTAACAATTAATCAGTTGAATGTAATTGACATCATGTTCCGAGCTAAGTTACGGCAAAGGCAAGTGTTAGTTTCGTGAGCATGAATTCCTGTATCAGAGTCATAGATCTTTCTACATAAAAATCTATTATAGAAAATCTCGTATCACAGTGTTTGTTAACGAACTCCTCCATATGAGCTGGACCAAATTTTATATATTTTTTTGTGTATAAGTTGTAGGTTTGAGAATAGGTTGTAAAGTATTATTTATCGTCCTAAACATCAGGGGAGTACCCATTTTTTATCACAATTTTAGTGTTTTTATGTGGCAGAACAACATATGCTAGGTCAGCTATAGTATATAGTATGTACATATATAATATATAGGTATATATGCTCCATGTTTTTAAAAAGCGTGACATCAGCATTGCTATGTGTTGAGTTTAACTAAAGAGTGTCTTAACCGACTTATAATTTTTATTGGCAGTGTCTTCTATGTCAAAAATGGTCAACCAGCTACAGACTCCACAAGACTCACACGAGCTGCGGAATCAACTGTGAGATATTATTTTCTTATTTATTTATTTCTAGACTGCCTTGTTGGTTGCCTGCAAGTGATCTTCGATTCCCAAGTTGAGCAAACTGGTATTGGGATTTTATATGAAATACTCAGTAGCAGCTCGGGGTTTGGATTCGTGCTTGGTTGTTGGCAATAGGCTTGCCCCTTATTATCTTATTGGACCTAAAAATGTATTTGTAAATGTACACGTCTGCCTACTAAAACGCATTCCTATTCTTCGGGGATGACAGCTGGGTCGGTATGTTATTTATTGTATCTTAGTGTTAATTTTGCTCTAGAAACTAAATAAATATTTTGTTTAGGCGCCAAATACAGAACTATACGCAAAAGCTAGCGAAGGACACGTCATCCCTTATAATGGAGCTGATGAAGCTGCCGACTGACCAGCCCGCTAACAAACTGACAAGGGACCGCCTCAGTGATGAGTACATGATCACACTCAACTCATTCCAGGTTAGTTATGAATTAATTAATTAAATATAATCTCCTCAGTCTTCCCGTGACCACGGTTTGATGCAAGTCAGCCGAAACGTCGGGTTAATAAAAGTACTTATACCTCAAATATCTACACGATTTAGACATGTTGTCTATAATAATTCAAATGTATAAAAATCGTGAAACCTTAAAAACATTGAATATATTTCGTTGAGGAAATTAATGAATTGAGGTTGAACTTCAACTATGTATGATCTTAACATCAATTTTCTCTTCCTATTCCATTTCTCGTTTGAGAGTGATTACGCAGCCTAATTTAGGCTATAGTCCACATGTAATTGATCGCCTTAGACCCAGCCCAGGGACAATATATCTAAGGCTTGCAGGTTACCTTACGACGTTTTCCGTCATCGATTGTGCTTGTAATAAACATGCGATGTGGCGTTAGTCGCAACACTGGGCACTCACAAGTCAAAAAAATCATTAAAATTATGGTAACCAAATTATAAGTCATTAAACGAAAAAATAAGTATATTATTATCATAATCCTCTTAAATAAATCTTATCTAAGGATTGTCTGCTTAACAATATATTCCGAACTTCCCGCTGAATGATTATTAAGACCGCCTAAAAATCAGATTTTTATATAAAAATAATCATATACGCCAAATACAAATCATAAATCATGAGTAATGCGATGTTAGAAGAGTAAAAGCTGCTAAAATGGATCCGCTTTTACATATTTTTTTCAATATTTAGATAGATGACGACTCAGAATATCGAGAAATATAACCTAACTTACTTACATATCCTGCATTAGAATGATACCAACAATTTCTTATATGAAGACTGACTGTACATAATACATTGAACAGATTTGTCATTACCTGCCAAGACATACACCAATATTCAATCAATAATTTCGAACCAGCTACCTACATTTTGCATTTATAACATGAACATTTGCCGTATTAATCATGTTAATCACAATGGTTATTTTGACTCACCGTATCTGGTAAATCAAATAGCCATATATAAATATCGTTAAGTGTGTTAAATCATATTACAGAACGATTGCTGTAAGTATTACGTAAATTCAACGAAATAATAATAATATGAGTTTAAAAGTACCGTAATGCATTTCGTGGTTCTTCTTCTATTTCATCAAATGGTCGTCATATATTGAATTCTTAACTCTCGATCCTATTTGTAAACAAAATTACAAAAATGCAAATATTGGAATACTGGGTGCATTTGACATAATATGGTTGATATCTGTATCTTTATAGAACATTGAAATATACGTTTTTATCCCATACCTACTGGTTTAAGGAAAGGTTCCATACAAATGTAATTGATAGTAGCTACGGTTGATATAGTTTTAGTATAAAAATATTTTGTGTGAATGTGATTCCACTTCCCAAGGTTGTGTTAATTAATGTTTTTATGTACGTGAGTAATCTGAAATATACATGGCGTTATTAACTATTTTAATGATTAATTTATTAGTAACGGCAGTTGATAAAAGTATTCATTATATTTTTAATTGTTTAGTGGATTCACTGCACAAAAGGGCGATTAAGGTCTTAATTCTAATAGTAGGACTGCTATTAGTTTAATTATAGCTCTTAACACGTTGGCTGCTGAAAACACACACGCTGTGTTTTGGCTCACATAACGCGAGTGCGGCCCCAACACGCCTGGCGTGTTTTCATATTTTGTGCTACGACTGGGCGGCAAAACACGCCCTGCGTGTTTTTAACATCGCTACGCCAGTACGGATTACGCGCGAGGCGTGTTTTAAACCGACTTCAAAAAAGAAGGAAGTTATCAATTCGACCGTATTTTTATATCTTTATTACAATGTAATATATTGTTCTACACATATTTTTTTATCTTCCTTTCGTAGGTATTTAATTCTAATCAGCTTTTACGAAAAATAAATCGACATAATGTCGTAGTGTTAACAAATTTAATAACAAACGCCTTCATAAAATTCGAAGAAAACAAAGTAAAATATTCTACAAAGGATTCTGCGGTATTAACAAATACATCTGCGTTTTAATTTTGAATAAAGAACTTAGTAGGTGATTGTTTTGCACAAAATATATCGTAAAATAATTCTAAGTACCCAATTGTTTTATGCACTCAAAAATAAAAGACAATGAATGGTTACTATTACTACTATTATTATTATTATTACTATTACTATATGCGCTCCCCCACCCAAAACACACCAGGTGTGTTTTGGCCGCACTGTTGGTCGGAACATGGTCGGAATACAAAATGTGTTCCGGCCGTGCGGGCGCTCACGCCAGGCGCGTAAACAGCCGCACCGTAGGTTAGCGCGCGCTATGTTAGGCCGCAGCCAACGTGTTAAGGCCGTGCAATGATTTGGTTTTTCTGTGAAATGCTCTGTAGCAGCTCGGAGTTCTTCAGATTCTTGCTCGCTCCAAAACATCCCATAGATATACCAAGATTGTTGACGGAAGGCAATAATAGGTATTTGTAGTCAATAACTGTCTATGAATGTTATTGCTGAATCCTTTTCAATCTCATTTAATTTCATCTCCAATCAACTATTTATAATAGTTATGACAGTATCTCTAATGCTGATCTAATACCAATATACCTCTGTGTAGCACTGGCATGACAATAGTCACGCCAGTGCCACGGATAACGATATTTCATTATCCGTTTTAGTGATATATTTTTAAAATTGTATTCAACAGGCGACACAAAGATTGGCTGCGCAGAAAACTAAAGAAGACGTGAAGCATGTGAAGGCGCAGTTTGTAAACATCGGCGATCCATTCGCCATGGGCAGTAAGTACTTAGCTGAGAAGTCGGTACATATTCTGAAATCTATATATTAGGTCTTTACCTATGAAATTGCCGTTTTGTATGAAAAAATTTAAACGATTTTTTTTTCAAGTATTTTTTATTTGTATTAATCGAAGTAATCACCCATGTAATCAATGCATCTTTGCCAACGCAGTGGCAGTTTATTGATGCCCTTCTTAAAGAAATCAGCTGGACAGGAGGCAACAAATTCTTCAAAGGCATTTTGTAATGCCTCTCGGATATTGAATTTTTTCCCGCCAAGAAGTTATCCAAATTCTGGAAAAAGTTGTAGTCTGTAGGCGCAAGGTCTGGTGAGTAGGGCGGATGACGGAGAACTTCCAACCCCAGTTCTTACAACTTGGAGAGCGTCTACTGTGCAGTATGAGGTCGCGCGTTATCGTGCAGGAGCAGCGGAGACGAGCGATTGACCAATGCTGGTCGGAGATGTGCCAGCTTCTCCATCATTGTGTTCAGTTCTTCACAGTACACATCTGCAGTAATGCTCACCCCGTTTCGTAAGAAGCTGTGATGAATAACACCGGCGCTAGACCACCAAACAGTGACCATTACTTTTCTAGGGGTAAGCTTTCGTTTAGGGCATTGTTTAGGTGCTGAACCAGGATCCAACCAACTTGCTGAGCGCTTGCGGTTATCAAACAGGATCCATTTTTCAACGCAGGTAACAATGCGGTTCAAAATTCCTTCATTTGTGTGTCTGTCGAGCAGTGCAAGGCACGTTTCGACGCGTACTTGGCGATAATTGAGTTCGTGGGGCACCCATTTGTCAAGCTTTTTTACCTTGCCAATTTGACGCAAATGGACCAATATTGTTTTGACGCTAACGTCGAAAGCTGCTACTAATTCTGCCGTCGATTGTGTATCATCAGCTTCCAAAATCGCCTTTAATTCGTCATTGTCGACCAAAGTCTTCGGACGACCGCGAGGTTCATTTTTCAGGTCGAAATTCCCAGAACCGAAGCGAGCAAACCAATAACAGGTGGTGCGTTGGTTTGTAGTGTTAGCTCCGTAAACGTCGTTGATGTTGCGTGCCGCTTGTGCCGCGTTGCTGCCACGACGGTACTCATATTCCATAATTACTCGAATTTTTAACGTATCCATGATGACGAAAAAGATTGAAATGCGATCAAAATGTAACACTAATCAATAAACAAATGACTACTTTTGGAAAAAGAATTCCATGTTTTTAAAATAAAATTAATTTGAAATTAGAATTCTTAGCCAAACAAAAAATATTTTGATTTGAAATGGCCAGTACTGCAGAACGGCAATTTCATAGGTAAAGACCTATTATTATATTAATACGTGAAGCAAAAAGTTTTTGCTTCAAGTATTAATAATTAGATTAATACTTTATGGTGGTTTTTATGATATGGCGTGTATGCTGTAGGTGCGAGCGCTAACAAGGAGCTGATGGAGATGGGCGAGCCGAACGTTCGCAAGCAGGAGCAGATCACGATGCAGACGGAGCGCTCGCTCATAGAACTGGAGGAGCGCGAGCGAGACATCCGGCAACTGGAGGTACTAGACACTTCACCACTGAGATCTACCCTCACTCCAATACCGAATTTAGAGGTCTGGAGGCCTCAGAGCAACAAACGAGTAGAGGCCCCGGCCCCATTTTTTTATAACTCCGTCAAATCATTACAGTGAATGCTTAGGCGAAAATTAATTTATTTGACGCCTCAATCAAATAAAGTTTACAAGTAATGAATATGTGAAGTTGGTAGATTTTATCACATTGGGGTGTAAATAGGAGCTTTGCTGTTTACTTCTTGTTTTCGTGTCAATGGCTAAACAATGTTATCATCATCGTCACTACATTAATCGTTAGACGTCTACTGCTGGACATTGGTCTCCCCCAAGGATTGTCACGACGACCGGTCATGCGCGGCCCGCATCCAGCGGATTCCTGTTATTCGTAGTGTTAATTCATTCACTCATGTAATTCCTTCTAGAGCGACATCATGGATGTGAACCAGATCTTCAAAGAACTCGGCACAATGATCCACTCGCAGGGCGAGGTGGTGGACTCCATCGAGTCCAGTGTAGAGTACGCCGCTGAGAACGTCGAGAGCGCCACGCATGAGTTGAGGGAGGCGGCCAACTATAAGGTAACTAATACATATAAAGAATTTATACATAAATAAAAGACGACTTCAAGTGTCAGCACTGGACGAAATAAAACTAAATGGGACACGGGAAGCACCAGCTTTTAGATAAAAAAGAGTCATCAAAATCGGTTCACCCAGTCGAAAGTTCTGAGATCACAAACATAAAAAAAATACAGTCGAATTAAAGACCTCCTCCTTTTTTGCAATCGGTTAAAAAGAGATTCTTTCTATCAAAAAGATTTTTGAAAAAGTATCTTTATAAATAAAAACTACAACGATCGTTTCGATAGATAAATAAATAATAATATATATTCCTGGACATTATGACACAGCGCCATAAATGCCAGTATGTAAATACATATATATTATACATAGATACATCCATGACTTGGATACAAATGTTTATTCTCATCACACAAACATTTGTCCCTACCGGGATAAATATAATGGATGATGACTGAGAGGTGTGCAAATTTAATATTTCCGTCTTTTATTTTAGAATAAGCTGCGGAAGAAGAAGGTGTACCTGTTTATTGCACTGATCATCATTGTTTCGATCATACTCATCATCGTATTCCACCGTTAGACGTCGGCCAGCGAGCATCTGATAATTATATAACTAGCGTTACATTGTACACGTGAGGAACTTACTTATAAATATTGTAATTTAGTAGTAGGTTCTAAGTCCCCCAAACTTGATTTATAGCAATTGTATATAAAATCATTATTATTATATTATATCATGTATAAATAAATGGCGACTTGGCACCGATTTGATGAAATATCATGCAGATGTGATATTTTGTACCTTCAATTATTATAAATTACCTGTACTACTTAAATAGCCTTCTATGGCGGAATTTTGTTGTTTTTAATGTAAGGTATATGCAATGTATTTTCTTGTAATATCGTTTCACAATTAAGAAAACAGTAGATAGTCTTACTGTTTACTTAAACACCGGTACTTATGTTTATTTTATGTTAGTATCGTGTATGATGATAATGATCATATATTACTAAATACTGTGAACATGAAAAGAATCTTCAGAAATTCTTCCAAGAATATTCACTATAAATGTCTAGTGTATTTTGTTTATTATAATCTGGGAATTGATATGTTTCCACCGTTTTTCATGGTCACAGAATTTCCCATAAATCACATGATGTGCATATTTTTAAATTGACGGACGTAACACTACTGTAGCGTAAGGATTAGTTCGCACTAAACGCGAGCTGGAACATAAAATCAGCCTCGTTCACTATAGCTTAACCCTTGTTACATAAGCTATTGCGTTACGGTTAATCAGAGCTCTAATTGATGCTGCTAATTGCTTGTACCGTCGACAATGTAAGCAAGACTCCGCTATATCTGATATATCGTACCATAGCTGCCGAAAACTACTAGAGTCAACTTATTATAAAATATAATAGGCATACAATATCTATTGTAATTATTTAGTACGTAGGGAAGCTTTGTAATATACTATTACAGTTAGTTCTTGCAATATAGGAATATGCGAAGTGTGGTGCCGTTCAACTTTTTACCGACTTATTTAAGTCCTGTCCATCTGACGCGGGTTGTCCACACTGCTGGCTAGTTTATTATGGATTTCACGCTTGCTGGAACTGTATTTACCAGCTGTTGTGTCTTACATGTGCAGTATTTATTACAAGCGCAACGACGACAATACCTGAGGGCCCATTCTTCAGGTATTGTCCCTCTTTATCCCTCATTGAGGCCCCTATAATTGTGATCCATAGGGCCTCTTTTTATACTTTCTAAGTGGCCGGCTTTAAAATAATTATAATGGCAGAGACAGGAATAGTCACAAAATCCAAATGAACATTGGTTCAGCCGTTAAGAACATGTATTGTGTGTATATTCTAGTATGTAATGTATTACTTCTATTAAGTACGTAACAATGCCACCAGCAGTGTCGATGGCGGATCATGGTCAATACGATGATCCCTTGATTTTTGAACATCGATATGAGATTTAATTTGTTCTTTCATTTAAATTATTTTGCATATGATTCACCGAGACCACATAACAAAATTAAGTTTGTAAAGTGAATAAATAAAATATAAATTTAAAAAAAAATCGTTACCGCTTTAGATATTCGTACGTAGTTACAAATGTATGTATCTGTAGAGCTTTTTAATTATATGTTAACAACATTGAAATTACTAGCCTCTGGATGAAGATGATAGAAGAATCACTTAAGCCAAGGGAAATTATTTTAATTATTCACAAATTATTTTAGTTACATAATTGCTATAAGAAAATACCACTTTTTTATAGCGATTATGTGAAAAAAAAAGTTTCTATTAAATCGTAAAATCATAAATTTCGTTGGTACATTCCTTTTAAAATATTTTGATGTTCTAATATTGTCATTTCCAACCCATTTCGCAATCATTATTTATAACGATTCCGTCTTTTTTATTATTTGCTTAAGATATTGTGCTTTCCCTATAAGTATTAATGTATAGTTTAATTAAAATTCGCAATGTACCTATATTAACCACTAAAATGTAAACTTGTCCATATTTTTATATTAGACACAATTTGTTGATATCTTCTAATTTAAAATATATAATATAAACACCTAAATGGGTTTATTATTTCGAGTATAGTTGTATTGCTCTAATCTGAGACTATAAAACTATGGTATACCCATCCATCATTACGTTAAGGATTATTATTTCTATAATTATACAATACTAAAATGACCCATTCATACAATAGGCACTAGGTTAGGTTTATAGTATAAATAAAACACCACCAGTCTTTACAAAATCACTTTTAATAGACCCATATTAAATTCACACAAATATCGCCTACACGTGAAACAAAAACATATGTTGAACTCTATAAACTAAATGATTATTTATTGATTGTACGTCTACAAAGCATAGAGGCGACCTCGAGTGTACGACGCGTGTGTATGCGTGTCTATGTGCTGCGCCATACCCCCGAACGTGGTTACCAAACAGATCTACTGATATTCCACTACTGATCAAGTTTCTAATTATTAAGAGAAATCTTCCAACATTAGCACTGATTTGAACAATCTATTAAAACTGTGGCTGTCCTTATATTCATTTAATACAACAGTGGCTGATAAATATTTCCGATTTTCTTATATAACGAGTCTCACACTACGGACTCCACGTACAAGCAACCGGTCGGATTAAATTTCCATCATCGGCGGTGTAGTAGTGTCATCTATACAAAACGGCGTTTTTGATATAATATAAATTGCAAGTCTATGTTACGCGCACCTATCTCTTATATTATTATGTTGACTTTCCGCCAAACTCCTTCGTCTCGAGATAAACTTAGACGGAAATTGTAATACTATAATAATAATTATATATCCTCTTGTAAATTCAATTAGATATTAAATTATTTTAATACTCAATAAAGACTTAACGATAAAAAATACTAAAGCTGATTCACAAATTTATTAAATTAATTGTTCTTTAGCATTACTTAGATTGACTACTAAAAGCGTGATAAATACTTAGTTACATGTTAGAATATTAAAAACAAATCTCAATAAATAAATAAACAATAATCAAAATAACATTAAAACGTATCACAATTGAATAAATTAATCACAACTGACAACAAACACTCAATAGGCCTTAGAACTAAACAATCACAAAACTTATGCAATATTAGGCATTTAGAACGAAGCTTAAATTCTTCCAAAACTTCTCATCAATGATCAACTTCAATAACTATCTTGGTCTTAGCATAGCACCCAGCGACGTCAAGCCGCGCACGGCGCCACCCGGCCGCCGCCGCGCCGCCGCGCGCACGTACACAATACCCAACTAGACATTTATGATAGCACAAATGTCTCAGAGAAAGATCCAACGCTTTTCATGTGGTTTGTTGATAAAGGGAAGTCAAACCAACTGCTAGAGATTAAGTATTGTCTCTATTTTATTTACAAATATATAGCGCGCGACGTACCGCCGGCTTGGCGCCGCTCTCACAGCAGCCCCTCTTGTTCAATTTATTACTAAATTACAAATTAATCATGCTAACTAACTCCCTTACACAGTCGCGTAAATAAATACGTACAGTTACGTGTGACGTTAGCCTGAATTATATAACGCTAGATAGTGGTTCATATTATGCTTAATATCAGTGGGTTCTAATAAGATTCTCCTTAAATAATAAATGATATAACTTCAACAGTGCGACTCACAAGATGTGAGGAACTTAGCTAGATGTTACAGGACCCGGTCAGCTCGAACACGCGCCCCACGAACAAATGACACTATAGACAAATGCGTCAACATCGCATAAGATTTAATATGATGTTAAGTCACGATGTGACTAAGAAGACTTGGTCACGCAAGATATTCGTGGGGTTATCATCCGGTGAGCGTGGGCGGAGGGTGTCGGTCTAGCAGACGACCGCCTCCGAGATGGGGTTCTCGGTGATGCGGATGACGGGCGAGTGGCGGCACGCGCGGCGGCGCCCGGCGTCCGACAGTCGCCGGAACGCCGTGATCTTGGTGGGCGATAGTGGTGCCACTGAAACACGCCATTAAACACATGCATCAACTAATCATATCGTAAACACATAGTTAATATGTTTATTTAATTATGCTGTGGTGGATGGATTAAATATGTTGGTACATATATTGTTTTAAAATACAGTGATTTGATAAAATTATTGTTCAGTACTATTTATAAACAGAGTTCTATACACTCAATAAAAACTGATTTTGCGGGAGCAATTCGTAACTGATTTAGTATGGGAATTGTTGACACTATAAACCTTTATATCTCCGCATTGCAATATTTCTAATTTTGAATAACATATAGCACCAAGCATCGTTTTGTAGAAATTGAAGCTATTTTTATATCTCGACTAAGCGACAATTTTGTGCAACATAGTTTCTTAAAACTGTTACTCTGTAAAAATATATAAGATTAAAAAAAATGTAAATGTAATAGTATCTCGAATAGGAATATAAAACTCGTATATACTTAATTAAGTAAGTACTCAATTTGGTATGCTAATATCTATAATAGTTTGCTTGGTTCAGAATTTTTCATTATGTAGTTACATTGTATTTATAGGCAGAACTGTAGACATATTAAAGTGAGCGATATTGATAAGCTTACTATTGTGCACAAAAATATTACAATCAGTGCGACTAGTATACTTATAATAAAATACAAAATATTAAAGTTCTAAATTATAACCTTGTCAACAAGCGTTGTATATTGTTCATGAAAATTTCATGAAAGTTCATGAAAATTCTCCTACAAACATTGTTTCATTAGCGCTCTGGCATAAATCGGAGTGCGCAACTATAGGTCGACTAATTATTCATCACATCATTTGTAAAGCTGATTTATTTTAATTTATTTATTTGATTTACACGGCTTATAAATCAATTACATAAATTTTTAAATTGATCTTAAAATATATTAAAATCACGAAATTTATTACTTTTTATACGAAATCTATATATGATAACAATAACCTGGTAGCCTCACCTCACAGCCAAGTTACCAAGTAGTTACTATTGATTTCAGCAGTAATATTGTATTATATTAATATTGTGTATACCTACTCATATTTGACAAGAAATGATCTAGTATCTTTTTGTGTCAAGCAACTTTACGTTTCAGTTGTATGCAGTCTTTATACAACGCTTATTAGCATGGCAGAAACAGATATTACTAAAATAAGACCATCGCATAAAAACATAAGGCAAATAATAATTTTATTATAGAAAAAAAATAAGATTACTTGCTTGATAACTATGTTTTGTGTAATGGTCTATATAATAAAGGTGAAAGCTATCGAAATTATTTAATTATTTAATGAGTAGTAACAGACATATTATATGGGTAGTATATAGTACCTAACTTTTAGAAGCTACTCTATATTTGACGTTTATTGATTATCTGTAACAATTTAACAAGAATAAATTAAAAAAAATTAACTGATCTTTCACCGGCCAGCAGTTTTTTTTATTTTTTACATCTCGAGAGGCGCCAAGGAATTATCTCTCTCTAAAGTGTCATTCAATGTATTCAAATCTAAATTAGCACATTTTAAAATGGCGAACATTAAATCTCCTTAAACAAGAATACGCTGGATGGGTGTTAAAGAAACGTCGAATTCCAATTATTTGTTCAAGTCAACCTGTTGTTCCCAAATAAGCGAATTTGTTTCTTTTTATTGAGAATAAAATTCTTTAAACCCAAATCTTTAAACTGGATTAAACTATGCATTCTATCAGTCAGTGAGGGTTTAATAGAACTAATTTATTTTCGTTAATTCCTTTTCACAGGGGTTACTTCAAAACAGCTACATAATGTGTTTGGATATCATTGTGAAATGGAAGTTTGTAGAGTCGACTGTTCCTCATTACTGTGTGTACAGGTACGATAAAAAAAAAGTAAGTATATGTGTGCTGTCGACAACTTCTATGAGTGGGTGATGTACGATTCAATTATAAAATTCGATAGCTTTCACGTAATAAAAGTATGCTAAAAAATAAACACTTACGTTGTCTACTTTAAGCTGGGCATTATAAACTGGCTAGATGTTCTTTACATTCTGCGTACTACTGCGGTGACACAATTTGTTTCGTGCTAACAACACAGCTACGAGTGTGGAAAAAAACAGAAATAATTTAAAAATAATTCGTTATTACGAGCTTCATTAATAGCACCGCAGTATTATGTGTATTTGTGACTAACTTGTCTCCAGCGGCGAAACAGAGCACATTTTTGTTTATTTAGTCTTAAATTTGCTTAAAACTTTATTCACCATTCACACAGTACGAAAACTTATGGTTTTTTTTTAAATATAGCGGTGAAATGACCATCATCTAAAAAAGGTATAGGTTAACTAATAGCAATATGTATAAATGAACAATTTAAGAAAAATAACCTTTTAAACATTTTTGTCAGTTATTATTGTGTGGATTTCTTATTAGGGTTGACGTTATCAATTAAAATATTTAATCAGAATTACACAAAACACATCGATGCTAATTAACAAATCTACATTTACTTAACATTTTATATATTAGGGTCGCATTCCAAAACGGCACATAAGCATATTCGTGACACACGGAGGAAGCGTATCACTTTCTAGCAAAACGTTATTTAAATGCTTCAACTCCGCAATTAATGATTATTATGTGCTATTCTAGAATACGCGCCTAAACATATGTAAGATATGATTGAAATTATAATTATGAGATGTTTTTTTAGTTACTATTAAACAACTCAAATTCAATTTGTTAAATCAAATACTCATGATCAAAACATCTCACGATTAAGTCAAGTATAGTACGGTCATGCAGAATCGAAGTAAAGAGCAATGCATTTAAACGATACCTATGGAAGTTTTGTATAGATTGTAATAAATCAGAGTTACGATTTATATAAATTTCATTGCTATTTTTTCATATATATCGTGTTATGATATGTGATTTACTTTAATTTCTGATCGTTAAAAAACGATATATTAACACTTGCATAATCCTATTTACTGACCGGGGAAAAAGTGATTTAAATAATAGTAATATATAGAGTAGGTACACGAAATAGTAGGCTAAAAGTACTAATTCAAAATTACTTAGTTTGGGGACTAGCTACAAATGTTATCACCATAGCACGAAAGTAACCTACCACACGACTGAAGCTTGTCTAACTCTACAGGAGGAAAGCTCCCTTCGGTACATACCAATTGTTTAGGGACTGCACAACGCTATCGCATATCCAGGCTCAAACGGAAACGGGAATAAAAATAAACTTTCAGGCTTCGAACGTAGAAAATATAAGATATAGCTTACCAATCAATCAATTAGTAAAGCGCATTAATCATATTTTTAACAATAGTAAAAATGTTAGGCTACGGTGCTCGGATAGTCGGCATGTTTATAATTGGAAATTGTCAAGTTATACCGTTATAATGGTCGCCCTAAAAACTGTACGAAAATATTAATAATTCTGTGTTACAATAATACATAAATGCATATGTAGGTACTTATGAAATGGCATGGCCCGTCCAATTATTATTAAATATAAAAACATGTCCAAAATTACTTAGTCTAGAAAATGTGGAATTCAGGAATATTGTATAATATATTTACGCGACTAAATCATTTAAACTTGAAGTATTTACGGTTCATCTTCTTAAAATTTCCAAAGAATGTCCATAATATTTCTAAAATAGATATATAAATAATTGACAATAATATTGACTAACATAGTAAAATATATCAACAATGTGTAAAAGCGGCAGCCATAATAAAACTATTATTATTATTGATTGTTTCTTTTGTTTTCCAATTGGAATCGTTATTAGAGGATCCGGGTGACAATAACATGGAATCTCCTGTCTACCTTACCTTATTTATTTATTAATTCACCAGACTTTAAATTATTTTTTCTGATGGTAAAGATAATTAATTATATCTTGACCAAACCAATTATATATAATAACTAGCTGACCCAGCAAACGTTGTTTGCCACATTTGGGGTTAAAAGTACTTTTTGATGCAAAAACATGTGACACGAGATGTTTATATATAAGATTATATAACACGAGATTATTATAAGTTTTTAAGTTCTATTTAATTAACTTGACCTCGCTGTCAGAGCCAGTCTCGTAGAGTAAAGTTCAAAATAGACTTTATTTTTAATAATTACGAAACATTTTAACATGATGTAGAATCACAAGTGAAAGTAATACGGTGGTACAGTTATTGGAGCAATCAAATTGTCATAAACCCACGTTATACACATACCAGAGGAAAATTATATAAAATTAAAACTATGCCGGCTACCCGATCGCCCTCGCCTTTAAGGGATTGAACCAAGGGAGAGTTAATCGAAATAAGTAAAGTACAGTAATAAGTATTTCAATAAAATTAACGTAACAATCTATAAGTAATAATGAAATTAACTATTTAGTTCTTATATTATTTGGTCAATTCTTGAACATTAAAATCAATAACATCATCAAACATATTTACATAAGCTGCTGAATAGATGCAATATTTTAATCGATTTGTTTACTGTGTATATTAATATTTATATTAAAAAAATATTTTTATAATATCGAGTGTTCAAATTGCTGTCGGCGCGTGTAAAATATTTTGCATACATCGCGCGGGCACCATTGCGTCGCTAGGTCGTACGAACGTGCGATCGAACCTATATTGTTTCATGTCGTGTAGACAGTCTGTGTCAGATTTATTAAAGTAATGACTTTGTAAGATTAAGGTCTTGCTTGTTGGAAAGCATAAATAGACACATTACTCACGAATATATTCTTCAAGCTATATTAAACACGACAGAACTTAGTAAATAATCATATTTTTAGCGCCTGTGTTGCTATTTGTTGCAAATTAGTAGAATATAAATTTCTTTCCAGTATACGAAGGGCAGCAGCAGTATAAGCTATGTTTTTTATTTTTTATGTCGGGCTGAAAATAGGATCACAGGTCGTACGATAATAATGGCGCGTTTAATTTTCGTATCGTAAGTCCGTGCGTTGAAACAAAATTTAGTTAATTTAATACTAATCTTCATTAAATGAGAAGCACCTTATCCTCTATGTCACTATGGACGGGTTTAAGTAAGTGGTGTGACATTGCATCTATTGAGCGTGGCGTGTTGAGTGCAATCGTAAAACATTCGAACTGCAATGCAAAGCTAAGCTTGCATCGGTACATCACTACGGAGACGTTCGCCGGTGAAGTGCGGGGGCTCGTGGCTCACTTACCGTAGCCCTCGCCTTGCAAGAAGAGGCGGAAGGCCTCCGAGATCTTGCCCGGTTGTTCCTCAAGCACCATGCCCGAGTCGGAGATCTAAAATCAAAATGTATCAGTGTTGAAGTGAAACCGTGCCTAATGTACTGAGAGTATCTTCTTGTAATAATTATAATACTAAAACTTTGACTAGGTTAGGATGTATAATTGTATACCTTTAGTCTTTCAGATTGTTCAATTACAGGTATCTACTATACTTAAAGGTATAACAGGTTGTAGGTAGTAACAAATTGATGTCTTACACTTAAGTAAATATATTAGACATTAAAATAAAACGAGATATTAATTTATCCAACGTTTCGGATTCGTGGTCACAGTTTTATTTGAAAGTTCAAAACAAACTCGAATACGCGGTCTGTTATTTATTACTTCGTTATATTAAAATATTACATTTAAGAAGTTTTAAGGCAGTTTTAAGAACCAAACGGAAATACGGAATATGAAAAATTACTACGCCATAAATATCTATGACTCTATGTAGTGTATCAACCAACTAGTATCCGTAAAAAGCTTACAATACGTATATGAGATAATGTATTTCCATGTATATGCTATCACTATCCTGGCAGCATGGGAATTCCGTTTGCTGTCAGTTTAGTAAAAGAGATCTAAACGGTTTCTACCGTGTCGGCAACGCGCGGGCGACAGCTCTGGTGTTACAAGCGTCTATAGTCTACGGTAACTGGTTACAATCAGTCAGGCCTTATGCTTGTTTGCCACCCTTATGACATAAAAATAAATCACAATAAATTATAAATTTCGTTCCTGGTTAATGGAAATAGGCCTGCCTCCTATTACATGGGACCTAAAACATACCGGCGAAACGTGGATGTACGTATTAGTACACATCTGCCAAACCTTTCAAGCGTGATGATATGTACAAAAACTTGAGAGGTGTCAAGGGACATCCGGATGGAACGAAGTTCATTTCGATTAATTAGTGAAGGAATTGTAATAAAATTGTTACAATAGCTTACTATAGCAAAAAGTGTCGTTACAACTTTTCGTCTTAATTTTTTCCGTCTAGCATTCTTTCGCAACGCGCGATAAGTAACTTCGTTCCAATAAATGATAATTAATGAAGGTAAGTTTGACCTTCATCCATGTGGAGTTGTTGGGGTTGAGGCGGCCGTTGAAGGTGACGGTGTCGTCGACGTGCGGCGAGAGCGCGCCGGTGATGTTGAGCACGGGCACCTTGATGGTGTCGGTGTCGCGCGTGATGCCCAGGTCGGTGCGCCGCACGTACGCGTCGATGTACAGCGACAGGTTGGTCGGGTTCACGTTGCGTGTGAAGTAAGTGCGGTACATCTGCGTCAAGTCGTGGTTGCGCTCCTCCGGGAACTAGAAAAATATAAATAAATAAATGTTGCGTTGATATAACTAAAATGTAAAATAGCATTCTTAATTTGTACTTTTTAAAGCGCAAAAAGAATCATAGTATAGTAGAAAAAAACATATAAATAAATAGTGCATCGCAATAGTTATACAAACACACTGAACTTTAATGCAAAAACTGCGCCATATTCCATATTTATGGCAGTTAAAGAAACACATGTGCAGTAGACAATTTTGTCACATATCGGTCAAGAGTAAATACACTAGACTATAGTTTAGAAGCGACCATACCTCGCTTCGTCCTACTAATTCATATAGGTATGTATATATAAATTAACAAAAGTAAAAACGCACTTACGCGAATATAGGACATAAGAATATTAGACACAGATGTTCCCATCCTTCGACACTGAGAACTAGTAGCAGTGTGTGCAGTTGTGCACCTAATGGTCAAGGATATAGTGATCGTTAGGATGATGGAGTCCCCTCAATTTACTCGCTACGGAAACAACTACTGCGCATCGCAGTATTACGATGTAACGTCATTATTACGTAATATTCTATGAACTCAGATACCTAAGGAATGATTTAACTTGTGTTGGATACCAATATTCTCATACTATTATAAACTCAGAATTTACAATGTTAGCAGTAAGAAGACTAAGAAAAAATTTCGAAGTCTTTACAGACTGATCAACAGATTGAATATTTGAATATATTAAATAAAAATATGAATAATTATTCATTCATAAGTGTAGTCGTAAACGGTTATAAATGTTTAAAGTAAATCTGGGACAGTTCAATAAATCAATACATAACTCAGTTTGAAAGCAATTTCGTAGAGTTTAAACCGAGCTACGAGTACTAATAACAAATCCATGGCATCCAAAGAGGCCATATATTTCTCGCATCACACTATTTGCCAAGAAATAAGAAAAGACTAACTAAATAACGTGTATTGTCTCCGAACGTTGTCGTTAGCCGGTATGTATTGAACAAACAGATTGCTGTTTCAGTATTTAGGTTAGAGTATAGATTCGCATGTGGCGTATTCCATGATAATTGATCCGTTTTGCATTCATTAGGGGTAAGGGCACGGAACATCGTAAAGGAATCGGTCACGGTCACAGTTATTTCTGTAAAATATGAAAGGTACGGCGCGGCGTCAGTACTCGGCACATAAAGTTCGCCACGCGATTCGCAAGCGTATAGCTGGCATTTACAACTTATGAATTTATATGATTTGTAACAAAATATCTCTTTATAGAAAATATCGGTTACATGTAAAACAATTTGTATAAGTAGATTAGCGTATTACTCTTGTTGTAATTTTTACTAGTTACTTTGGGTATATTAGAGATTATTTCCAATAACTGCTTGGTTTCTGTGGAAATAGCATAGATTAAAGAAAGATGATAGGGTGAGTTTTTACGTATTTATTTACATACGCGTAGGCAATGAGGTTCGATAAAAAACACAATAACAAGAGATATTGCAATAGGAATTATACTAGTTTTTTTTATAAATATTTATATAATATTTAGGCGCAATATCATTTGGAATTAATCGCTTTGGCCATGGCATCACATAAGTATAAAATGTATTTTTTTTTAAAATACATATACGAATTAAGCATTTAGTGAAACACCAACAGATTACAAATACAGGCACCTACAACACAACATAAAGGTCTACGTAATGATATAAATAGGATCATACCCTTCCGAAATGATGCCACATCAGGTAGTCCAGTACCCCTTGGGTCATGCCACGGTTCTTGAGCGAGCGCGAGTTCATCTTCTGGTATGCCCACTCGATCCATCCCGCTTGGTTTGAAGTGCAGTTGATCAGGGCTAGAGCGTCTACCTGGAAAATATTGTAGAGCATTGTGAATATCGAGTCAACAACTCTTTAAAATACAAAAACTCGTTTATTGTTTTATACCAATATTTATTTTTAGGTTATCGTTCTCTCGTATACTTAACCGAGAGAAAAATAACGTAGCGTGAGGGACAGTCGAGTACAATGAAGTCAGGAGATATGAATAAGAGTGGATGTATAGAAATATACTTAATTGACAATAATTTATTTTATCTTCTTGTATACGATAAATAATATTTTTATAACAAATTTAAACCATGTGTTGTTGGATAATATGAAATATTTAGTAGTTGATCTTTCACACCGTACTGCTATGTAACGATGGAACACACTGGGTTCCCGAGAATTCGTGAATATTCATTATTAATTATGAACGAAGGACATGCATTTTCATGCGAAAATGTACCACAGTGGATCTGGAATTATCTGAAAACGTTCTGTAATTTTCGTTTTTCTGTTAATAATCCCCTTTATTATTAGCTGAATGGCATACGTAGTAAATACTATGCACTGTGGTTAGGATGTTGAATAATATGTCATATAGCTCTAGAATAGTTTTTTGGTGGTTGGTTGAACCACGTTGTATGTATGGTTGTGGCTATGCACGAAAATTGTCACAATCCGCCCGAGCCGAGCGTGCAAGCGAGACCGCGGAACAAGCGATAGAGAGGCACGATCGGCCTAATCTTTCAGCTTGTTATCACGTAAAATTTATTGTCCGTAAACCAACTTTACAGACTACCAATTTTTTTAATGTTCTTTGGTATACTTACAAAACCGCTATTGCAGGCACCTGCCTGGTTCACTCATAAAATAATTTAAAACCTAGTATTTAACTAACTGCAATGTCATCATCAAATAATTATAGTAGGAATAATAGCCGATATATTGATTAAAATAATCGATACGAGGTACTACCCGTTTGTCACAGTGGATAATCACCGTTCCACAAGGCCTTGTATTGTATGTATTCTCTTCATATACATACTTGAATAGACAATAGGTATAGTTATGCGGTATAATAACTAACAAAAACATAAATTACATGGAAAGCGTTTTTATTTAGTAACCTTCTCAGAGCATAGCGTTTATAAGAAAATTAATTATTGAAATTTGTGATTTCATACAAAAATTTTTGATCAGCGTATTATTTTATATGAGTTTTTTTTCGGAATACATAACTCCACATAATACTGGAATTAGCATTTATTGCCGGATAGAGGTCGAACTACCAAGCTAGTTATATCATCATCATCATAAACCCAGTTACTGTCCGCACAACCCCCACAGGCCTCCAATTGGCCTTCATAACACAAATCCTAAAAAAAAAGATACGGAACCATTTAAAATAAACGCTTCCCAGAGTACAATATTACGCAAAGATGGATTCTGAGGCACTATTATCTTCTGAGGATCAACTAAGAAACATCAATGAATTTCTGCAGCGTTACTTTTTATAGCGAGAACATTTCGTCCTCGGCCTATTTCTGTCTGTGCGATCACTCACCGCCTGTATTCCTCTCAACAAGAATCACCTTGGGGCGAGTATCAAATCCACATTACTATTGCAAGGCTATTTTTGTTTCTAGCCGTAGGGATTTGATGGTCATGTTTATCTAAACATAGTGTTACCTATAAAATAACCGTATTACAGAACTGGTAACTTTGAAGTCGACGTATATGGTTTCGAAATTCAAATATTATGGTTTATATTAAAAGCATGTTATTCCTCTTTCGAAATTATATATTCAATTTATTGTTATCTATGTTCGTGTGTAATATTGGGCTGCGGTGATTAGGGTATGATAGTGTTCCCAAGGCGAGTGATACACACGTTGTACATAAAAATATCTACACTTTAAAAGAAACCATGATTTTTTGAGTTTGTGACGGCATTTCTTTTCCCGACAGCCGAAATCCAACGCCATCAATATCCGAACAAAATCTTATTTTTGGTTTGTGTCTTCAAAAACATCAAATTCTTACTAAATCAATTTTAAATTATACATTGCTGCTCTAGTTTTACCATTATTCTAAGTCCTAAAATCACATATGTGTAATTGTTATTACCTTTTGTGGGTGAACAAGGGCGAATCTAGCGAGGATGTTCGCACCAGCGCCCACACCGAAGCCGATGAATGACTTGATCCCGAAGTGTCCCAGCACGTAGTTAAGCTGATTAGCCAGCTCATCCATAGTCGGGTACACGTAGCTGCAACAAACAATCCATAATTATACTTTCAGAGCCCTAACAAGTAATACAACATTTTAGCACTCGATAGCTGGATTACCAATTAATTAATGTCCAGGTTTAATTTAATTTACTTTTTGCACCTAAAAAGGTACAAAAAGTACAGTCCTTGAGCCCCGTAAAATATTTTACGGATAAAAAGCGTCAGACTTAAATATCAGCCCTCAAAAATTTTAATCATATCCTTACGAAATTGCACAACAAACTCGCACGGTTTCTGCCAGGTATACCAATATGTATTTACACTGTACATTACGTCGAGATGTCTCTCATATAATGAAAACCTATCAAAGTTTGAAGACACAGTATGCCACGTCGACCGCACCTCTCTCAAAGTTTAGCAGTCTCTAACTTATATAGTATATGCACAATGTAATCTAGGTTTGCAGACTTGGCTTCTACGACTAGTACGTACTATCGCCAACTACCAGCTATCATTTTGGAAGCAAATAGTGTTTTGACTGAGAATAATTAACGAAAGAAAGAGTATATGTATAGTGTTGCATCAGACGTTGACCTGAGATATAGCAAAGTACGAGTATCTTAATTCTCATGAAGCTTATGATTTAATCACTTTCTATCCGGTATTCTTAGGCAGTTTACAACTTTATAAAAAATTAGATCAGTTTTTACTTTTATAAATAACACACTATAAATAACAATATAGCAGATTTGTAAAATTAAAACCCAACTATATTGAAAGATGTATGAAGAATGTGGACGAAGCAAAGGTGGTATGCAGGGATCGTAGCTCGTGGCATTATGTAGTTTCTGCCTAACCCCGGCGTGCGTAAATATTTATTTATTGAAACTCACATGCGTGAATAAAGTTTATTTTAGTCATAGAAATAAGATAGTCAGAAATTGAAATTAAAGGCCATTTTAGTTCTGTCAGAAATCACACCCGTTATAAAAATACAAATCAGATGAAACTTATCCCAAAATATAGTTACTTCACTTCGTAAACCATTTTAACAAAGTAAATCAATTGCTAGCCATGCAATATTCGAACGTATCGCTAAATACATATATTCTATAAACATTGCATCACGTTTACCAGTATAAAGTATAAAGTAGAACTAATACGAAGGCAAGGTTATTATTTTTCATGGTATGTAGAACAAATTAGAATTATAGCCTAAATATAGGCCAGTCTATTATGAAACATCAACGTGGAGAGGAGCGGTTGTCAAAGCATAGCGTAACAATTTTCCACCGAGTGATTTTCCAAAGTCCTGAAGGATTTAAACCAGTATGACCAGACGACGTCAGGCGGGAGCCATCGCGCCGCCGGTCATGTTGTAGGTATACAGTCTATATCGAGCGGCAGTTTGTTACATAACACTGCGGTACGAGACCCACTGCCGATTCTATTCCGCCTTACAAATAACCGAACCTTATTCAAATACGTCACACGTCGAATATTAAGTAACTTGTAAACCTTAAGACTTTCATTGTTAGATTTAGTTCATTAATTCATTTACCAAGAGTTGTGAAAGAGATCGTTATGAAAATAATAATTTTAGATTTTTAACTGTAACACTTAAACTTAAGCGTATTTATGTATAATTACAATTATATAATTTCTATTACATGTACTATTTAGTACGTAAAAAGTATAATAAACTGTTTGCAGGTGGCGCCGATGTGTCGCGACGCGCCGTTAATGCAGTTTATTCACCTACCCTCTACGGGAAAGACTTTATTGTCATTTCATTACTCATTGCTGTCACTATTCTGTTAATCTAGTTAAGTGATTTATTCCATGTTATCGTGTTAGGTGAGACATAAACATTAGGTTAGGCAGACAGTACTTATAGTTTCGAATTCGTATTTCCAAGAAAGTCTGTAATAAACCATATACACGTAGGTAGGATTCAACTTGTAATTATATCTATACTAATATAATAGAGTTGAAACATTTGAGGTTTTAATTGTTTGTATGAAATAAGCTCCAAAACTACAGGACCGATCTAAATACCACCACCACATCCGATGGTGAACAAAGCTATCTTTTAGCTAATCTACCCATGCAAGGCCGTGACCGCTAGTTAGATATAATATGTATTTCGCATTGATTAGTTTAATCATAAGTTAAAACATTAAAATCCTAATGTTTACAGTACGTTAAAGGCGTCAACTAGTCTAGCGCTATGGCTGCGATTTACACGTTCGAAGACCGACAAAACATGCTATCTACATTCAGGATACTAGCAATATAACCGCTAGAATTTAAGCTGCCTAAAAAAAAAATCGTATGGCTCCCTCCAAGTCAGAGTTTGTTAATGTATTGCACTAGGGGAATATATTACCGCGTATTAATTTTATGGAATGCTTTGAATCCTTTCTACGAATAAGCATAAAAGTAAGACTCTCTGTCGTGTGTAGTCCCACCCGACAGTGAGGTATATTTAGGAAGAACTTATTTATGGGTCCCATAAAATTGACGCTGATACTAAGCTAAGGTTATAGGTACTTGTTTTATTGACTGTCAATATTTGGCATTAGTACCTCTACAATATTTTCAATTCATCCATGCGTAAGGCAACAGTATTGTTAAAAATTCATTCGAGAACCGTAGAAATATGAATTTGTGCGCCGTTTTTTTGTTTTAGGTAATCCTAAACAACGAGGCGACGCGCGACGGCCCCTAATGAAGAACAGGCAAACATTTCGCGACACCTGAGGGGTGTAATAATTCCCAGCCAACCCCTTTGTTCAATTCAAAAGAATCAATGTTTGGTAAGGAAACTCTTTCAAGACTTCTAAGAAGATTTTTATATTATAGGATTTAGTCATTGCAAAATTGTTACAAAACATAAAAATCCCTAAAACTCTTTAGAACGAAAGGAAGAACAAAAAAAAAGAAAAGAAAAACGGAGTAGATTCAGTAGCCACTGTTCTATTACCTAATGTATAAGGGCTACTTAAAGTATACATATTGAACGGCACCTAGATTGCAACGCGGCATAAATAAAACATCGAGTACACTGTCCTTTTGGTTTCCTAGCAACTTCGTGGTACACAAAACGGCAAATTGTATGCCTACATTTGTATATACATTTTTGCGGTAAAACTGACTAAAGCATACTTATTTCGACAAGGTACTCATAGGTTCGTACAAATTCAGTTGATTTCTTTATTTCATGTACGAGTAATACGTGTATAAATTGGAAACGAAATACGTTCAGGTGTCAAAGAATCTGTTTCCCGATCAAAGCTCCGTCTTTTGTCTTTATTTTGCATTTTTATGACATCCCTTTCTGTGCGAAAAAACGAAAGGAGAGTGTCCTCCTCTTCGATGTTATGAATTTTAATGCCGTTCTGTAATAATTCATAACGTTCTTGGTTCGATTTTCCCCGCAAACTAATGGTTTTTCAGTGCCTACAACAAAGTACAAGGTTGTTTCTTGAAGTGAAATTAAATTCAACACGACTGGTAGTTTTCGTGACATTGAGAGCTGCAGTAGTTTGAAAAACTTAAACGAAGAGATTCTCAACACTGGCGTGAGGGTACACAAGTATTCGCGTTGACCTTGAAACTTGTTTGAAGGCGGTTCTGTAATACCGACTAAGTACTGTTTGCAGATGTACAGTTCTCAGATAGCGTCCCATTCCCAAAGGACACTAATGTTTATTACTAAATTGGTGATTCCACTAGGTTCTATAATAACTATACATAAAAAAGGTTCTCAAATAGAGCGCAATTTCAGTAAATACCAATTCGAACCAGAGCATAGGGGACAGACACATATGTTTGTGTCATATATAATAGGCACAATGGAAAAGAGTAAAAATGTTTGGCGCTGGCCTTATAATTGAGGGTGGTGACAGGTGGATCGTTACACCTTTCATCACAAGACTCATTTAAACCCAGCGTGCACAGAGAAAGTTTTATATTCTTAGCTGTCTTCCAACCGTCAGGATAAGTTACGACTGAATTGTTTCTTCTAAGCAAACGTAGTTTATGTTCAACGCGAAAATAAGTTCATTCTTCGCGTTTTCGTGATTAACCCCAAATAGGCAACAAAGTTTGGATACAAGGTCGGAATTTTTTCATTTATAATTATATAAACTGAAATTACTGCCTTCGGTTAGAATAAATTATATTATATTATCAGATCATTTTATGAATTCTGGTGTTTACCATAAGCCTTTTATGTTACATCACTATTCTATGATAGTAATAAAATGGATCATTTAAAAGATTTTCTCGCAGCGACCAATGTAACGAGCAACGCAGCCAGGATTTCATCGAGGCCGGATGTCCTGGCGTCTACGGCTTAATGACTGCTTCGTCAGGCTGCGCAGATAAGTCCATTTTAATGCGCACTCGTGTCAAGTCTAATAGGGCCGAGATTTGTGGGCTATTATTACCTCAATTTATATAACGACACTTCATTTTTAAGGTTTTTGTTAACAAAAAGTCCATATTGATCGTCTGACACCATGGGTCCATACCAGGTACCTCTTCATACTTACCATAATAGCTGCAAAATACTGTTGTTCTCTGAATTTTCGATGTAATATTTAAAAGACATTGATCCTTACGTGTATTTTTTAAAGAGTAAATCACTGACTATGGGAGAGAATGTGTGTCCATATTATCATTCTTACTTATAGCTTTTACTCGATAGAAAAATCAATCCCTTGTAAATACAAGTTACTAGTCATCCGTCAAAGTTTATTTGTAACGATGAAATGTAGTACGATATAATAGGAAGAAAAACTAATTATGCCATGAAAGCTCACAAAATATATAACTAAATTAACAAAATGGACTTGCGTGTGAAGTGTCCATTACAAAGGAATTACAGAAAAAACTATTTCGATTAACATCAGGTTTTATTACAGACTTTATGTGGATGGCAGAGGTTTTAATTTAAATCGGATTCCTTTAAATTCGATAATAACTGAACTAAAGACTCAGTCATTTAAAACAATCTGCGAAAATTATGTTCAGATGCAATAATAGGGAAAACACAGTTAAGTGAATATTCCGCAAATTTTTGTGAGACGATTTTTAGATAGGTTTACTATAGGTTATTTCTTAAATAAGAGCTACAATATGGCAAATGAAATCCAAAATAAAATTATATAAGGTAATTCAATAAAAAATCAAAATTAACCTCTGCTTATATACATAGTTAGTGTATGTAAAGGCCCTCGGATTAAAAAGGTTTCGTATAAAAAAGGGTAGCTCACCTGCGTTATGTCAATAAAGCATCAATAACGACTGCGGTCTCGAGCACGGAAACCAAAAGGTATGGCAAATGCCGACGGATTTATTGCTGTTATATGTAGTACTAGATTCGATCTTCGATCACATTTTGGGCTATCTTTGTAGAATAAAAAAAAATGGAATAATACTAACTTTTGTTAGCTATTTCGGTATGTAGGTACTAGGTATATATAACCTTGGATCGAAAGACTAATATAGACGTCATAGATTGGTTAAGCCTTAAGCTGAGTCCGTAGTGTATTTCGTTTCACAACTGAAACATTAACGCTTTCGGTGCGTTAATTGGCCTGCTCTAAGCTCCGATATATGTATATATATACCAAAGGCTCTACACGCGAAGAACGCGACGTTTCGTTTGTGATACGAAATTTCGGATTCTTTAATAGAACTAAAATTGCGTCTCGATTTTGGCGAAAGAGTATTTATGCCTACAGTGTGTGAAGTTTCAACTGGCGAGTACTTTACTCTGTGCTAACATGACCGTTTACGTCACGAGCGTTGGCCGATTTATAGCAGCACCACCTACGAGCATTATTATAGTGGCCCATATACCTCAATTACCTAATTGTACTCTTACCATGCCCGCAGGATAACAGCCATTTGATGAAAGCTTGTTCAATTGATGACTAAACCCTGTTTGTGGGTGTATTTGTTATATTCGATATTCGAACCTAATTTTTATTTAAGAATAGTTTTCTATTACACTGGAGTAATATGGTCTTGAAAACCTATCATGTGCAGACTATACAAATATTTACCCCAGGCGGGATAATCCACAATAGTGCAGAAGTCGAGCACTCGACCGCCCACTACGTTATATCTGCAATCGCTTATGATTGCTTAAGAGTGTTTGTACCTGCCAATGTTATAGGAACATTAACTTCAAATCCGAATGGACTGTGTGATATGCGTACATCTTTGCGTTCCGCCAACATTAGCGGAAGTACTAGCCGGGACAAGCCAGTTTACATTTGTTGGTCTAGACGTTTTAATGGCGCTCTTTTACGTCTTTAGATACCGAGATAAATGCTCATAAACGGAACATGTAGAAAATGTTCCAATGAATATAAATATGTTGAATAATGGTTTTTGTATTTTAAATTCAAGTAAAACAGGCATTTTTTTTTAGTTTGTGCCTTTTTGTATCATTTGTACCTTTCAACGCTCGTTTCAATTCTCGTGAAAACATCCGAATGAGGTCAAAGATTTTATGAAACTTCAAAGCTAATGGCAAAGTTATTTATAAAATCTGTGCGTAGCGACAAGTTTCTATAAAATATCGTGATAAGACCTAGTAATAACCTTTCTAGACTTGTTACCCCTTCTTGGGGTTATAAGCTGAAAAGGGCAACAAGAAACCTTTAAGTGTCCTACATATGTACACGCTCAGTTCTCATATTTTATAAAATAATTACTTTTTGATGTAATAATTAATGGGACTAGATAATCTATCTTATGAATTTATCGATATATTTGTACAAGCATTACGAAAAAGCACAGAACCTACATGCGTGACTTTTGAAGAAAAATAAATGAGATTAATGAGAATAATATGGAGCAATACCTTCGCCAATCCGAAGACATTACCATCCTTTTAATTTAATTGGATATTATGTTAATTATATTTTTAGTGTACGACTTTTTATATATCCGCCGTTCGTGGCATTTTAGCTGGTTACTAGAGTTTAATAGATGGCGATGTCGTAATGACGTCATTCTCTAAATGGCGTACCATTCCATGGCACAGAGCTATGGTACGGCCGGTGCCGACCCTATTATTAACTACTTCTCGCACCGTAAAAGCTCTATGTGCCTTTGTCCCGTACAAACAATAAATAAGCTGCAGAGAATGTATTTTAATAATATTTTGTCAAAGAGCGAGTGCAATGTAGCTTTTGTTAAAATTGTATACAGAGGTTTTAATAAATATCTATCTGCTCAATTGAATTAAAGCTGGAAACAATATTTTTTATTATCATCTACGCGGGCACAGCTACTGTCAAAATGTATTGAAAGACAAAATAAGTCTTTAGGATTCCCAGTTTCTTTAGGCGTATAAGGTGTATGTAGTTGAATTATGAATATATTATGCTGGTCATTTGTACCGCACGCCATATACTCAAAGCAATGGTGTTACTCGTATGTCGCATCGACGCGAATAGTATCAATCTCAGAAGCCCATATTATATTCGTACCCCTGTGGACATACTTGCGCTAATTCTTGATTTATAAGCCGATGAAGTTACGGGCAGAAGCTAGTATGAAAGGAATTTATAACTATTTCAAGACTCAACCTTCAATTCGGCTGGAAATTCAGAAGAGGTTGTTCATATGGTAAGATTATTAAAATAACTCAGCAGTGTATGTATACGACCGATCTAGAAACATTTTTCATATGTATAAATGAGCTGAGTTTGTGTTTTGTATTGATAGAAAGTTTGAATCTACGGATACGCCTATTCAATTGTGATATATTTACACGGGATCTCCCTACGCAACTGTGCCAGTGGATGTGTATTTACTTTATACATTACGTAGGTATGACGTAGGGTCTTGAGGCACTAATAAGAATAATAAACATGTCTTATATGAAAGCCGTCAAGATACAGGTCGACCGTTGGAGTAAATAACTTAGTTTTGGAATGATCATGTCAAGAATTTCAACCGTTCAACCTTCATACCATACAAATTGTTTATGAACAATATGCTAGTGGCATCCCGGCGTAGTTCGCTATAAATCCGTGTATGCTAGACATAATGGCACATTTATGACAAAAGGACACTGCGGTAGAGTACGAATGTGCATTTGTGCATTAACTACGCCAGTTGGTAATGTGCAATTGTTCACCAGGGATGTTTAATAACATAATTCAAACCGAGCTAAAATTTACCATTATTTTTATTGATAGAGTTGGATTTGTATGTTCATAGGGTGGGAAAGACTTCTTCCCTCAATTCGTTGCGTTCCTTTCGGGTAAACTAAATTTAAAATTATTTTTAAACATTTCTAAACTTTGTAAACGTTAGTTATGTTGACTTATATTTTATAATATTTTATGTATTAAAATATTTCATACCGGCTAGTGCTGATCGCGACAGTTGTCAATGTTAGGAAAAGTTGTATATGTAAATATAGATAGTAACACAATAAAACAATCGGGTTCTATATAAATAGGTAATTATAAAATAATGGTGTAGACACTTTAAACATCTTTGTGGAAATGCTAATTTAATTCACGCCCCGAATACTAATGTAGGTATTAACCTTATATCGATTGCAAAGTACAACCTTAGATTAGCAATCTTTACGCGGATTTCGGAGATTTTATCTTAATGTCGGACGAGGATGTTCAGAAAAACACAAAATTGTTGAGAATTATAACTTCACGGTAGATATCGAAGCAATCTAACACTTGTCTTCTCCTTGATCATAAATGTAGACTGTTTCATTTTCACTGGTTATTTATGGACATTGCGTATTTGCTTTAGTTACAAGACGCATTGGTATCGATATATAAAGCTTGTACCTACATAGTCGTACCACCCGCTCTGGTATCGAGATTGAAAGGGTCACGAAGGTTGTAATTTCTGCAGCTTATGACATGTGAAAATGAAAAAGACTGATAGCGGGACAAGAAAGCATTATTCAAATAGTATTACTTGGACGTAGTAGGTGGCGCGTTCCGTTCAAAAAAATCAATACAACCCTCACGCCCTGACTCGCTCGCGCTCGCAAGGACACCGAATAAACGGTTAACTAACTAAATGTTACTACAACTTACGTCACTGCATTTGTTTTATCGAGTTCCGATTTGCACATCCCTTTAAGTTGAATAGCTCCGGTTTTCACTCTTCCCGATTTTTGGCGAATCGCGCCAGCTTATTATAATGATATACGATCAACTATTCCTCCGTTACAGTCCATAGACGTCCGTTACTATATATTATCGTTCCATAGCGACAAGTACAATTACTACGGGGACAATTACCACGCTTGATAAGTTTTATTATAATAATAAAAGATAATTAATTAAGCCAGCCAGACCCGTCTAGAGGAATCAGAGAGTAGTGTAAGTTGTCAAAGATGCATGAAATATTAAACTGTATACACGTATATTACGTAAATTCGTTTATTCGTGCGTTTGTTACGTAACCTTTCCCTTTTCAAGCAGTGCGAATGTGTGACGATTAAATATGATTTTTATAGCCGACTCATGATGGTCATTTACAGTAGCGAACGGAGGTGAAATCGGTTTAGGGATGTAGATGATATATTATGCGAGAAGTAATGTCGTACTTAATATTGGGGTGCTGGGTTATAAAATATGTTGTTTGTGCTTCAGAACGTGGGATTAGAATGGAATTTTAATGCGGCTAACTGATGAATGATTGATAAAAAACTACTACTTATTTTACTTTATTAGGGTACTATAGATTAACCAGGTCAAGAAATAAATAATCTGCCTGAATTTTAGCAGTCTTCGCCGCCAATGGATCATAGTGACTCTTTTGCGTTGCCACTTACGCGCGTCTGGGGAGCTTGTATGCGCGGTGTTTGAAGGAACTAGACTTAGACTAGATACTTAGCTTAGACTACTGGTTTAGGGACCATAAATTTAGAAATTAGACTAGTGTAGGTCTCCGGTATACCAGTCGCACTTGGAGCGAGGCCACAAGGAATACGAGGAAGCATGTGCTATTTTCCTTGATATCTCGATGAAGTTTTCCTTATTAGCAAAACCAGTTGCACAATGCAGCTGTTTGCTAAGCAGGACCATTGGGAATTGGTTTATTCTACAACGTTACTTTGACTGCATAAATATTACTTGACGAATACTTGATTGATATTTCTTCGTTAATGGGACTCCTGGGCTTTCTGTGGTGGATTTCTGGGATGTTGTTGTCCTATCGTAGCAAAATCACTACGTTCATAGCGTAGTCAAAATTTTTTTTTAATGTAAAATTAAAAATGTGGTAATCTATTTTTGCCAAGGTGCCAATCAAAATATATTGCTAATTTGTTATCGATCTTTTTATTAAAAAAACATCAGTATTGTTTTCGATAGTCTGGAGTCCAGACTAATGATACTAAATCTGATGCGTATTTGACTTCTCCTTGCATACCTATGTATCAAACGCGTGGTAATAGCTTTTTGGATAACATCCTCGTAAAAATAAATTTATCCGCCACCGCAATAGTGATTGAATCGTCTATAACCGATCATGAATCTGTACTACTATTTCTACAAACCAATAAAAATATCGTAATTTACTTCGTACTAAATGTAAAATAAATTGAAGCACGGTTTTGGAAACTATTAATGGTTTCACATCCTAAAGATGTCATGATACAAATTTAGCCGCGGATAAGTCAATAATAAGATTTCATAATAACTCTCAACCATCATAACCGACAAGACATAAGAGTATTAAGTCCCCATGAAGCATATACACTAAAGCTCGGATTACATCAGGGCTAGGCAATAGCTAGGCTTATTATATTATAAACGTAGCCCTAAATTCTATTATACATCTCGCTAATACCAACCCTAGCATTATACATTTATACATATACTCCCACATACACGTACCCTATAAATATTTTTAGTCACCAATTTTCTAATCAATACACCATAACCATTATCACTTTCGCATATCACACATAACTACATAACTTTTTCTATTTTTCTTTAATTATATTTTTGTTTGTAATTTGTCTTGCCATCCGAATTATTCCAAATTTTATTGTAGTATTTAAAGGTCAGGTGAGCAGTAATCGTAACCGGCGCACGTGCATGACGAGATGCATGAATGTCGACGAGAAAAAATGGTATGCAGGGTTCGTAGCGCGTGGCATTCTGTAGTTGCTGCCTACCCCCATGGGCGGGAGTGTTTGTATTATTTACTTTGCTTTTCATTGTGTCATATGTTGGTATGAAGAATGAATCTTTTTTCACGCATAATTTTGAAGGGTAACTGACTTCAAAGATACAGGGTATTAGGTAATAACCTGTAAATTAGATATTAATATTAGTTGTATTAGTTTCGAAGTGACGGTCTTTTAACTTACTATCCCTTGGCTTAAGACTTATTTTAAACAACGTTACCTATGTTTGTTTAAATTCGTTTTGAATTAAAAAATATAATTATATAAAATTATTCTTTGAAGGTATTTTTTCCATAGTCGACAAGTTTGAAGAATGAGTGGCATTCCAGCAAAGTGTTAGAACCTCAAAAGAACGGCGAACTTTATACGACCTTTTTACTAGTTCTTTGTACCTTTAAGTTTAATCAGAAAATTAAATGGAACAGTCGGAGATGAAACTAGTAAAAACAGCGTTGTGTTACCATTGCAAACAAGACTTGCAAAGCGACCTAATGTAATTTTATGACTTTAAACTCGGTCTTTAAAAATTATAAGTAAATTTATTTTTCTATACATTCTTATAGGCGTATAAGAGTCGGGTCAAATAAATGTACAACGTGACACCAATACGTAAATAAAATAGATACTAAGTCTAGATATATTTGTCACCTAATGATATGCATTCAAGTAGGTCAATATGTGGCCTAAGCTTTCGTTTAACTTGCATTGTTTGTTAGTTGGTTTAGGTTAAATCTTGCAAACCATATTTGAACCACTTGCACTAAACTTTTTATATAGTTACTTCTTGTCAATACGATAAAAAATCCAGAATGGACTCTATGTATGAAAGATTCTTAAATAATTAGTTGGAGACATACAGTTACTTCTTAAGTCAATACGATAAAAAATCCAGAATGGACTCTATGTATGAAAGATTCTTAAATAATTAGTTTGAGATATACGACATTGCACATGGGCTTAATTTTAATACCTTAACAGGATTGTTACCAATGTTGCAATTAGGATTATTTCCTCTTGAGAAGATAATATAATCTTCATAAAAGAACCCAATAATTAATTTGACTGGATAGTGTTTAGTTGGTATTCGGATGGGTGACCCGTGACTATTTGTTAAACTAGATTTACTTTACATATCGCATGACTAGCTGTTTTTAAGTATATTCTTATAATTTTTTATACTTAATTATTATTACTTAATCAGCTCTCGGTCTTCTGACTAGCTGCAATGAACAGGTTTGGCGTGTTCTTAAAACGACGTACGATCTTTAATTACTTTTGCTTCACCACCGAAGTACCTTGTGTATGGGGCACACCTGTACCAGAGATGATCTCTATCCACGCCTAACGTCATTGCAGTGGCCTCTTATTACTCAAATATTGTTTAACATTGAATCTATAAGAAGAAGTACCACTGAAATTTCTACATAAGTGTTCCTTTTACATTTTATATACGTAACTTAAGAAATAAGACTAAACACGAAAGGTACCTATCGCGTTAAATTAAATGCTAGAATTTAAGCGCAAATTGTTTCGACATTTCAAATGCACGGTCTGTTCATTATTTCCAGTGACGACCTAATTAACTGACAGAACATAGTGTAAGCGCGGACATTGCAGTACGCTAAAAGGGAATAGCTGAATGCTAGCTGTAGCAAACAAAATTGTTACATTTTTTTAATTAGTATGCTGATAATTGTGGCATATGATTAAAATCTGCACATCGAATATTAAAAACTAATAGTTATAGTACCTATAAAGGGTAATTAGTACTAACGGCCCGAAACGAACGCCACACGGGTCCTTCGACCGTAAACAAAAAAGTATTTAGTATCAACGGCCCAAACAGTCTTATTTAAAAAAAACAAAATATAAAAAAGTAAAATTAAACCTAAGAATTAGTAAAAATCACTAATCAGTTTTATATTAAAGTGACAAATCAAGTTGTGCAATATTTGGTTTGAATTTTATGTTTTTTTTATTCTATTGTTTCATGACTACCCGTTTAGCTCAGCGGTAGTTAACGCTGCCTGCTGTGCTTTGGGTCCCGGGTTCGAATCCCGGTAGGGAAAAATGGTTGTGTGATGAACATCAACATTTGTATCCGAGTCATCGATGTATCTATGTACAATAATATCTATGTAAAAAAAAATATTTATGTAGTATATCGACCATCTAGTATCCGTAACACAAGCTTCGTTGCTTACCACGGAACTAGATGGCGCTGTGTACCCCTATAACCTACAGAACTCATAGACGCAACCTTGAATATTTGGATACTGATTTGAATGTTTATAAAACTGTATCTGTATCTGAGGACACATGTTATCAATGCACAATTTGCTGTCAAAACTAAAAGCCACTATTGTGCATTTTATGATAATAATGATTCTATCTCTTTACTGACGGTACATGAGACAACACTGTTTGCCCATGACATGATGTCAATTTAATACTTTTAGGCAGACGGAGTTGCGGGTACAGCTGATAGGATTCTTTAAAAAAAATCTTTAGTCAGATTACTCGCGGTATGCATAAAAGTATAATAATCAATCTTCCTTGAATAAGGATTGATTAAGACAGCGCATATCCTTCCACCGTAATTGGCTGTATTAGTTCTATTCGCGTAACTTCAAAATGAAATCTACTCAAGAGAAACCCAGCTTTTCTTTCCCTCCCTCGTTAATTAAGATTGACTTTTTCTACTCGTTGCAGTATCTTAATAGATTTAGAACAACCGTATAGTGAGTTTAGTTTGAGTAAATAAAGTACCATGTATTAGGTATTGACAATCAGCTAATTAAACCTCTTTTTAACCGTATTATTAGAGTATTAAGGTACAAAGTCCTTCCGTGTCGTACTGGAAGCCACTTTGCTCAAGAGAAGACTAAAAATTAATTTATTTTCACCAGACTCACTGAAGCTGTTACTTTATAATAACTGTTTTGTTTTACATCAACACATATTATACTTTAAAAGATTTTTCTTGTTGTGAAGTAGAATGCGATGTGTCTGTAAAAAAATAGCATACTTGCTAACAAGTTCCTGGTAGTATTTGAATCAAAGCCACTACTTGAGTATACGAATAAGATATGTAAAATTCATATTCAAAATGCTTATATAGATATGGATTTAAAATTCAACGAATTCTAGCCCTCACTAAAGCTAGTGATTTAAAAAAGTTTAATTAAAATTTAATTAATTAAAGTTTAATTGTCATCAAATGGTTTTTAGATATCAACATTTTATGCTTTTTTAATTAGGTTTAAGATTTGGCTATCCCACATGAAAAATTCGCTTTGGGTTTAATTTAGGTTCGAGAAACCACCATTAAGACTAATGTTTATAAACCGTCTTTATACTTTTATTTACTCCGACTGCTATTAATAAATGTACAAGTAGGAATGCTATTAATGTATGAGGAGCAAAAAGGAATTGGTTAGTCACTACTTGTATAATGGCTTATATGACGAGAAACAAATTAAACTACTCAACACATAACAAAGTGAATAAAAAATTAATTTTAAAGAATATTAAAACACGTAAAGGTCACTGTATTTTAAAATGAATAGTATTTGCGTAAAGCATCTAATTAAAAAGTAAATCCGTCGGGTTCCACCGAGACATTTGAAAATAATTACAGTATATAATTTTGAATTGAGTTTGATGGAAATACAGCTAACTATAAATGTAGAAACCTAACAATACCACATTTACACAGTACGAGTGCTAACTTATTGCCGACTAGACGAGATTGCAATTCTAGACAGCTTTTTGCTTCAAACGAAGTTGCTGTAGAACTTTACATCGAGCGTTTTCCATTAGGGCTGTGTAACCCTTACAATAGGAGTGCAATAGCCGACTGTTGAGAATGCCCTGGATTCCCGACCTGTTTGAGGTTATTGCGTTCCAGGGCACTCATTTGACGACGGCTCGCCAAGGCGCAGCACGGTCGCACTGCTCACGACGAAAATACTAAAAAGAAACCACTCGTATAACAGCCGGGGGCGTAACTTGACCTATTCCGTTTTTCCACAATTTTTAAAGTCGCATTTCATTTCCGTATCTTATTTTTTGAATTTAGAAGAGTCAGAATGGGTCCAGTTATGTAATGCAATTCACAGTTGCTTGCTGAGGCTCGAAGTAACTTTGATTTGTATATAAAAGCTAAAAGGTTTGATTATATCAGGCCTTTCCTAATTAACTAGTCTAAGGCCCATACTCTTAAATGACACAATAACAACTTTGATTAGTTAATAGTAGTATCTGATTTGTATGAAATCGTGTGCTACTACTCTGCTTAAATATAAGTCACAGCGGAATAATAAATCAGGAATATGGACGCTAAAGTTTGAGAAGTTGTTGTATGAAACTGCTTCTTCCTAAAATGTTATTCTTGGTACTGACCGCGTACTTATCGTACGACCACTAGAAACACGGCTTTTGTATCGATAAATACTCAAACCAAAACACCCGAATAGTTTCGCGGCCTGTCTAAATTCATTAATCATTAGTTACTGGTGATGGATACCAACACAAAACGTAGAACTGACCACGCAAAGTCAGAATGTAAATTACGCAATAGTTCGAGGCCGGTCGGAAAATGATGAGGGCAATCAGTCAAAGGTGCGTAAAATTGGATGTTCACGTTTCTTATTTCATTTGAACCAATGATTTTTTAAACACTTTTTATAATAAACTTTTTTTTGGACAAACGACTACTAAAAGAGTAAATTTCAAGAACATGGTAATGTTCAGAATATGCGTACTGCGAAAAATTACGTGTCATGCAATTACAGGCATGCGCCGGTGTCTGAAGGCTAATCTTTTTGGTCACGAAGTCAAAATCATTAGACGAATGATGCAAAGTAGATACGAATCAATTACTTGGATGATAATAAAATAATTGGTTGGTTAAAATTATTATTTATTCTTTTCACAGATTCGATTTAAAATATTGCAGAAAGTATTACAGAGTATTCCTTATCGGCAAATAGCCTTGTGTGATGAAGGCACGTTCCCTGTTCTCAACTCTTTACAGGCGTATGGCATTATCACATGTAATGGTTTGTGAAACTTTTTAGTGTACGTTGTCGGCTGCAACTTGAGTAACTAATCAAATATATTCCATTACCCCTTGCAACTCCAGAACAGATTCCGGTTTGAATTGCATAAGATGTAATTTTAAATGTCGTATAACATTGGTAATTTAAACTTATATTAGGTCTTTACTTATAAAATACCGTTATGCAGTACTGGCCATTTCAAATCAAAATATTTGTTGGTTGGCTTAGAATTCTAATTTGAAATTAATTGAATTTTAGACATTTATAATTGTACCGTTTGTCGTATGATACAATGTATAATTGATGATTAAACGAACTTACCTTAGTGAAGTTCTATCATAATTATACGAAGCGCTTCGTCTGAAGAGATTAGTAAGTAGATTATTATTCAACAACATGTAGTAACGCATAGATACTACCACTCATGCACTTTTGAGGGTAAGTAGAAAAATAAATGATAGAATTAGTGATAATTCTTGTGAGAGGGTATGCAACACTATCTCGGATCTGCAGTTCTCCTGTACTTCATTTCGTTGAGAATATTTATTAGCCATAATATACAGTACATTACGCGTTATTGTGTGATTACTGTGATTAGGTTTATTTCCGGAACCGCACATTTTTGGGTTATAGGACAGGGTGGGCGGGCGTTACTAATCTCTTCAGACGAAGCGCTTCGTATAATTATGATAGAACTTCACTAAGGTAAGTTCGTTTAATCATCAATTATACTACGCGCTTCGTCTTCGAGATTAGTAAGTAGATTATTATTCAACAACATGTAGACGTTTAGAGTAGGTTCAGGAAATATACGAAGAGAAAACATGTTTTCATTTAGTATTTATTTATTTTAATAAATTTTTAACAATCAGTAGAATTACTTCACATTCTTTGATTTGAGTTGTGTACTTATAATTTTGAAATTATACACGAATTAATTATCTTATAGGTTAGAGTTTAATATTGCTTGTGATACAGCAGTAGAATCGGTACTTATTATAGTTCTATGGTAATATTTAATGAAGGTATTTGAGATACCACTCCAACCAGCGGTTTTGCGGATTAGGTCGATATTAACACCCTGTCTATGTGCCTGTGATGTTGATGCATGTCTTGTGCTATGTGCAGAAAATATTGAAACGTCGATTCCGCTGTTCTTGAGTGTTATTTTTATCCAGCGGCTCAGAGTTTGTGTGGATACCACCGCGTGTGGTTTCCTAAAGCTTATGAAAAGTATGTCTGATTGACGTATAGAGGCAGTTTTGTTTACGTATGCAATGAGGGTTCTAGCAGGGCATATGGCGGGTTTTTCATCGAAAAAGGGTAAACAGAGAATAGGCTGTTTAGATCCTAATCGTGAGGTTTTAATGATGTCAGGGATTTTTATATTTAATTGTGATGGAAATGTTTCAATGTTTTGAATATTTATTTTGGACAAAGTCTGTACTCGGTGTGATGTTACAAGAGCTAAAAGGGTGATACATTTTTTGGTAAGTTTTTCTAAGGTTAGCTCATCGTTAGGATGCCAGTCTCCCAGGAAGTTTAAAACACAGTTGGTATCCCAAGTAATGTCGTACTTCGGTAAAGGAGGCCGAAGTCTAAAGACTCCTTTTAGGAATCTGGATATCATGGCGTTATTGTTAACCGACCCCAAAATGAGAGATAAAGCTGCTTTGCAGCTATTAAGTGAGCCATAATGATTACCCTGGTTGTAGAGTTTAGTTAGAAACTCTAATATTCTATCAAAAGATGTTTGATATAGACAAATTTTTTGCTCGTTGCAAAAGCTAAACCATTTTTTCCAGTATACATCATATTGTTTTATGGAATTGGGTGAGAGTGAAGCTAGCGTGATTTCCACTGATGATGGTGGAACACCTCTTCTCATTAGGGCTGTGCGGACAATATCCCGGCCACCAGGGTAAGGCTGGAGTGTATGTTCCGACTGGAATGAGAAATTATGGGGTTACATTGTGGAGTGAGTATTACTATATCTGATACGAGCAGACTTGTAAAAACTGGGTACCATGGTTGTGTCGGCCACCGAGGCACAACTATTATACCCCGCGCGCCATCGGTTTTGATTTTTCTAAGAGTTTTTAAAATCATGGAGAACGGTGGAAAAGCATAAAAATAGTAATTCGTCCACTTTATTGTAAACGCATTGATTGCGAAGGCGTCAGGATCTCTGTGCCATGACACATATTTGTGGCATTTTTTGTTTATTCGACTAGCGAATAAATCTATTTGGGGGTTGTTGAATTTTTCAGTCAGTATCTGAAAAGCTGTTTCCGCAAGTTCCCATTCTATATCTGGGTGTACGCGCCTGGATTCTTCATCGGCAATATTTTTTGAAGACTCTATATATTCTGCAAATACAAAAATTTTGCGAGGTTCACACCATTGCCAAATATCTCGCGAAATTTGTGACAAGTGCGGAAATTGTACCCCACCCATACGGTTAATATATGATATGGCGGTTGAGTTATCAATTCGCAATAAAACTTGGCAATTAATTAAATGTTTGGCAAATATTTTAAGTGAAATAAATGCAGCTAGCAGCTCGAGGCTGTTGATGTGTTGTTTGCTTTCACTGTTGGACCACTGTCCACTTGCCTTCTGCCCATTACACACTCCGCCCCATCCCGTAGTTGAGGCGTCAGAGTATATTTCAATCACAAAATTATCATCCCTAATCCTATGGGCGGGTTTATTAACCCTATCAAGCCACCAAAGTAAATCAGGTAGTAAAGAATTTGGAATATTCATATTCTTATCAAAATCACCGTGTCCTTTTAAATTTAGATATTTGCAACGTTCAAATAGTTTGGTGTATAGTAAGCCATACTCAACGGCTGGACAAGCTGAGATTAAAAGGCCTATTAATTTTGCAAAAACTCTTATTTTGCAGCGTTTAGTTTTTATGAATTTCTTTAGTTCGGATTCAATTATATTGCATTTTTTACTTGGTAATGAAATTTGCATTAATTTAGAGTCAATAATGTAGCCTAAGAACTTGCAAGAAGTAGCAGGCGATAGATTACTTTTCTCTTTGTTAATTTTAAAACCTAATGCATTAAGCAATTTTTGAGTTAATCTTAAGTTTTCCTTACATGATTGGTAATCATTGTCTATCAGAAATAGGTCATCGAGATATATTGCAGATATGTAACCACATGATCTCAGTAATTTAACAACTGGTTTCATAATTTTTGTAAATATGTAAGGCGCAGTGTTCAAGCCAAATGGTAAAACGTTAAATTCGTAATATTTATCGTCCCATGTGAACCTAAGGTATCGTCTGGACTCGGGGTGTATTTTAACTAAAAAATAAGCATCTTTAAGGTCCACGGTGGCCATAAAACAATTTCTATTTACGAGTTTAATGGCAGTTCTTAGGTCTTCTAATTTGAAGTGATTGGTGTCAATAAATTTATTTAAATTTTTAAGATTAAGTATCAGTCTCATTTTACCGTTTGGCTTAGGGCGTAAAAAAATATTTGACACAAATTGTTGTCTAATGGGTTGGCATTCTGATATAGCGCCAGAGATCAGAAGGCTTTCAATAGCTATTTTATAATAAGCTTTTTCTGATGTCGAGTAAGTTGGTTGGGTCGGTATATATGACTGAGTCACGGAACGGCAGAACTTAATTTTGTAACCTTTGATCCAACTGAGAATAGTACGGTCCAAAGTAATTTGGGACCACTGTGTATAGAACTTTGAAAGTTGACCAGCGAACTTTACCGGATTTAGCGGCGGCGTGTTGGTTTCTGATGATATGATGACTGCTTCAATGATGTCCCGGGCTGATTGCGCTGAGAGGCAGACTCCAGACTCCTCGGTGGTCCCTGCTGTCTGCGGGCTGGGGCCGGAGCTCTCCAGTTTAAATTCCTTGTTGTTGGAGGCTTTTGCGAGGTTGTTATCTGCCTGGTTTTCTTAGGCGGCTTTGTTTCCACCTTCAGGTCTGTGCCTGATTTAGACACGGCCTTTGCAGTTTTCAGTGCATCGGGTAAATTTTCGCCAAAAAGATATTTGTCTATAGTTGTGTTAAAGAGATGTTCTTTCATTTCTTTCCTCAAGGAAAAAGAGGCAAAGTTTCGTCTGGTTATGGATTCTGAGTACTGAATGTCGCAGAGAAGGCGGCTTGCATCCATAACTTTCTTCAAAAGTTCGTGGTTTGTCTCCTTATTGGCGAGCTGATCAGTGATAACGCGAGCCAGGCACGATATCGCAGAGGCGAGCTGCTTTTGTCTTGCTTCAATCGCTTTGTCTCGCTTTATAAGTGATTCGTTTAAAGCAGCTTTTATTTCTGCATTTAACTTTGGTGCCCCGATATGCGTGCAGTTTGACGGTACGAGGTATTTCTCACAAAGGTCCTTTCGAGCATCTTTAGACAGTCCTGATGCAGCGACATGACTCAGTCTTGTGGCGAGTTCTTTATGAACTTCCGGACCGTACTCGACGGTCGCTGAAGGATCTAAGCCTAGTATTTCGAGTAGATTGTCGTTAAGGGCTTCTTCTGTAGGAACAGCCAATTCTTGTGTCTCAGCCGAGACGCCATGTACTGCTTCAGTAAAGGAAGGCCTGCTATCGTCAGAAAGGGGTATATCTTGATCAACCATGACAGAATCTTCGACTTCACGAGCTTCCGAATTATACCCGTCTGTAATAATAATAAGTTGTGTACTTAAGGATTTGTATGAGTATCACAACGACGATGATAAAAGAATATTAGCTTCTATTATTTTAATGTGCTATTGTAATGGTATAAGTGACTCCAATAGGTTTCAACTCCAGCTAGCGTTCAGACAGAATACGCAAGACAGTCCCATAAACTGCTTAGGTTGTATTCGCATTTAAGCATGAACAATAACTTTGTTTAAGATTGTAACCCCCTAGGTTACAACGCAAAAACAATAAGTAGTACGTCGAGATAGTCCCAGAAACTACTCAGATGGTACTAGTTATAAAGATTTTTATATATTAGAACATATTGTGTCGTTCGGAAGGTAGTTAGATATAGACCAAAGTGAGAAAATCTACAGCAAGTAGGTAGTCATATTTTATATTGAATGCGGCGAGTCAGTCCCGCAAACTGCTCAGGTTGCATCAATTAAGTAGGTCACGGTCATCGTGATAATACACAATTTTATTACTACCTATTGTCATTAGTATTTCTATACGTAATGCGGCGAGACAGTCCCTAAAACTGCTCAGGTTGCATTCGTTAAGTAGGTCACGGTAATGTATATTTTTTATGTAGGTACATTATAAAGAAATACACATTGTAATAGTTTGTTAGTTACCTTGTTGGTTTTCCAGGGGGGGTGTAGAATCCCGTGAAGTAGATGCTGATGATGAAGATGATTCGATAACGCACGGGCGACGTCGACGATGACTAACACTCCCGCGTTGACACTTTAGTTCATTTTCAAGCAGTTTTAATCGTTTCGTAATCGACAGAATGTCATTAGAATCGGAAATTTTTCTTTTTAATGACTTCGGCATTTTTATTTTTAAAACTTTATAGAAAATTTTTGTACGAAAATATATTTATGAATTGTGTTGAGTGGCGGAGCACTACTATGCGAATGAAGTACAGGAGAACTGCAGATCCGAGATAGTGTTGCATACCCTCTCACAAGAATTATCACTAATTCTATCATTTATTTTTCTACTTACCCTCAAAAGTGCATGAGTGGTAGTATCTATGCGTTACTACATGTTGTTGAATAATAATCTACTTACTAATCTCGAAGACGAAGCGCGTAGTATAATGCATTGAAAATTCGTTTTGACGAAAATTTGCGAGAGCGACAGTGAGTAAAAAATGGAGTATAGCTTTGCATTGTTTATTTTCGTAATAAGTTTAGATTAAATTTAGATTTTATATCATAGTCGTATTGATGTAGGTCGACTTACTTTTTATCCGTAAAAGGCTTTTTTATAATGTATATGTCAGCGTTTGACCACAATCTCACCTGATAGTAAGTAACGAGGTGGTCTAAGATGAAGCACGCTCACGTAGAATATACCTATTCACTCTTGGACATGAAGACCTAAATTATATTCATCGGGAAATACAGACTCAGGCAACTGATTCCATTCCTTCGCTGTGCGGATAAAAAACGACGAAGTGACACGCTTCGTGCGGGTTTCGGGAATTTCCACCATCAAACAGTGCCGCTTATCAGTTTGCCTGGTTGTCCGACAGTAAATGAGTGATGGCAAAACTAGATCGTGCAATTCTGATGAACAATATCCGAAATATATCCGGTAAAAGACCGACAAGCTAGCCACAATGTTCAAGACTTTGAATGAAGCCTTTTGTTTGCAAGCTCATCGCTCGGCTATGTATCAAAATCTATTAAAGATAATTTACAGCACAGCTATTTTGTTCGATACTTTTAAAATAAAATTATTGAAAACTATGTTACAAATTTGACTAAAGTATTATAATCACATGAAAAAATTAGTAGCAGCTCGTGGTTTTTATTAAATCCGCTCTAGGATCTTGTATAAGAATTCACTGTAGGGTAGGAATGGCCATAATACATGGATAACAAAGCAGTGTGCACTGTGTAGCACATTCCAATGCGGGGTAAACTATGTAAACGCCACAGAATTAATGAGATTCACTCGGCACACAGTTCCTTCTATCGACTTGTGTTTGGTCTAAGTTTGCACTCTAACTTAAGTGGTTTTACTTTTTATTAATCGAGTTTCTAGAAGCCTTTTGGGAAATTTCATCTTCAATAACTGTCCTACTGCTGGGCACATCTCCTCTTATTCGAGGCAGATTAGGCTCCTTACGATGACTGTGGCTTTCCTTCACCGTTTGAGCGTGTGATAATTACGCACGTAAATTCGAAAAGTCAGAGGACGTGCCTTGGGGTCGAAGTCAGGACCTTTGACTTCACTCACAGTCCACCGGCCACACCACTTGGCTATCACACAAGTTCATTTGTCAAATTTAGTCTCATTTAAATAAAAATATCACAACCATGGCACAATTACAACGTGAATCGTGCGGAGTTACATATTTTTTATGTTAATTGGATGAAAATTTTTAGACTAATTTCAAAGCCAACTATTTGTAAGTTTTTTTTATGAAATAGGAATTCTCTTTTCTCTAGCTTTTGTGTCTTCGAATTTTTTAGATAGGCGTATCAATCTGTGTATGAACTGGCCTTTGTGATACGCTTCGATGTTTACAAAATTATAATAAAATTGATATACTATACTCGTTATGTCAACCTGGTTTAAAATAATTTCTCAATTATTCCAAATATAACCTCATGTAGTGTATTATATACATATAATTATGTTCATTATATTGACAGATGCAAATTTACAAGTACGCAGAATATGGAATTTGAATAGCAGTGTATTTGTTCACGTACAGATAATACAGATATATTTTCTGGGCCCTTTATATATACGTAATATGTTTTGCTCGTCATAATTTGACTCGTTCGAATTATTAAAATTGTAATAATGATAAAAATTTGACTTCCCTGTACAGAGGCTAAGGTTAAAGTACTCACTCTTCAGGTAGACTCGGGGCACCATCCTCTTGTCCCGGGGCATTCACGTGGTACACGCAGAAGTTTTCCAAAAGGGCCCTCATGTCGACAAAGTTGAAGAAGGGTTGGAAGCAAACATCTGAGAAGACACAAAGCAAAAAGCAACTTAAGTCAACGTCATAAGGCAAAAGGTACATAAACTACGGACCGCAGGCGAATCATTTTTACTTTGCTTAATTAATGAATAGATCTTAAATTTTTGCAACAATACGTTGAATTGTATCGCAAGTTGGTAAGTGCTCTGGAATCATTATAATAGGAGAATGAGAAAACGATTAGGTACATGAATTTGCTAAACGGTTAGCCCGCTCGCAGCTCATCAACAAGTTACGTGAGCGCCAAGATTAGTTTGGTTAGTTATTAAAGTGAGCTTCCACTAGGTAAATAATTTACTTTGAATTTGTGTAGCATTGATATCATTTAATGGGAAATACAATCGCTCAAAAATAGTAATAGTTTTGAAAGTTGTAGCACATTTAGCTTATTGGTTACGAAATCGCAATGCAGTATTTGTGAACTCGCCTTGTATTGCAATGGTATGTATGATGTTCGCTATGCAGGTCGCAAGCAGCCTTATAGCGTTATTTTCGAGCGGTCAATTTCTGTCATAATGCTTTTTCAGGTCAGAAAAACATTACATGTATTCACAAAGGTCGGTAGGCACGTGCACGTGTGCGGTGTTAGAGAGATAGAAAAATGTTTTACCAAATGTTAGAATTCAGGATCGTGATATAATATTAATAACGAGAAGATCCCAAACTTCAATGGGGACCGCACATTAGGGCTTTAGCAGGACGCTTGAGTCCAGCTGCATATGCAGATAGAAAAATCTGACTATTACAGACGTAGAAACCGGAAGACTAGTTTATAATTGATGATTAAACGAACTTACCTTAGTGAAGTTCTATCATAATTATACGAAGCGCTTCGTCTGAAGAGATTAGTAAGTAGATTATTATTCAACAACATGTAGTAACGCATAGATACTACCACTCATGCACTTTTGAGGGTAAGTAGAAAAATAAATGATAGAATTAGTGATAATTCTTGTGAGAGGGTATGCAACACTATCTCGGATCTGCAGTTCTCCTGTACTTCATTTCGTTGAGAATATTTATTAGCCATAATATACAGTACATTACGCGTTATTGTGTGATTACTGTGATTAGGTTTATTTCCGGAACCGCACATTTTTGGGTTATAGGACAGGGTGGGCGGGCGTTACTAATCTCTTCAGACGAAGCGCTTCGTATAATTATGATAGAACTTCACTAAGGTAAGTTCGTTTAATCATCAATTATACTACGCGCTTCGTCTTCGAGATTAGTAAGTAGATTATTATTCAACAACATGTAGACGTTTAGAGTAGGTTCAGGAAATATACGAAGAGAAAACATGTTTTCATTTAGTATTTATTTATTTTAATAAATTTTTAACAATCAGTAGAATTACTTCACATTCTTTGATTTGAGTTGTGTACTTATAATTTTGAAATTATACACGAATTAATTATCTTATAGGTTAGAGTTTAATATTGCTTGTGATACAGCAGTAGAATCGGTACTTATTATAGTTCTATGGTAATATTTAATGAAGGTATTTGAGATACCACTCCAACCAGCGGTTTTGCGGATTAGGTCGATATTAACACCCTGTCTATGTGCCTGTGATGTTGATGCATGTCTTGTGCTATGTGCAGAAAATATTGAAACGTCGATTCCGCTGTTCTTGAGTGTTATTTTTATCCAGCGGCTCAGAGTTTGTGTGGATACCACCGCGTGTGGTTTCCTAAAGCTTATGAAAAGTATGTCTGATTGACGTATAGAGGCAGTTTTGTTTACGTATGCAATGAGGGTTCTAGCAGGGCATATGGCGGGTTTTTCATCGAAAAAGGGTAAACAGAGAATAGGCTGTTTAGATCCTAATCGTGAGGTTTTAATGATGTCAGGGATTTTTATATTTAATTGTGATGGAAATGTTTCAATGTTTTGAATATTTATTTTGGACAAAGTCTGTACTCGGTGTGATGTTACAAGAGCTAAAAGGGTGATACATTTTTTGGTAAGTTTTTCTAAGGTTAGCTCATCGTTAGGATGCCAGTCTCCCAGGAAGTTTAAAACACAGTTGGTATCCCAAGTAATGTCGTACTTCGGTAAAGGAGGCCGAAGTCTAAAGACTCCTTTTAGGAATCTGGATATCATGGCGTTATTGTTAACCGACCCCAAAATGAGAGATAAAGCTGCTTTGCAGCTATTAAGTGAGCCATAATGATTACCCTGGTTGTAGAGTTTAGTTAGAAACTCTAATATTCTATCAAAAGATGTTTGATATAGACAAATTTTTTGCTCGTTGCAAAAGCTAAACCATTTTTTCCAGTATACATCATATTGTTTTATGGAATTGGGTGAGAGTGAAGCTAGCGTGATTTCCACTGATGATGGTGGAACACCTCTTCTCATTAGGGCTGTGCGGACAATATCCCGGCCACCAGGGTAAGGCTGGAGTGTATGTTCCGACTGGAATGAGAAATTATGGGGTTACATTGTGGAGTGAGTATTACTATATCTGATACGAGCAGACTTGTAAAAACTGGGTACCATGGTTGTGTCGGCCACCGAGGCACAACTATTATACCCCGCGCGCCATCGGTTTTGATTTTTCTAAGAGTTTTTAAAATCATGGAGAACGGTGGAAAAGCATAAAAATAGTAATTCGTCCACTTTATTGTAAACGCATTGATTGCGAAGGCGTCAGGATCTCTGTGCCATGACACATATTTGTGGCATTTTTTGTTTATTCGACTAGCGAATAAATCTATTTGGGGGTTGTTGAATTTTTCAGTCAGTATCTGAAAAGCTGTTTCCGCAAGTTCCCATTCTATATCTGGGTGTACGCGCCTGGATTCTTCATCGGCAATATTTTTTGAAGACTCTATATATTCTGCAAATACAAAAATTTTGCGAGGTTCACACCATTGCCAAATATCTCGCGAAATTTGTGACAAGTGCGGAAATTGTACCCCACCCATACGGTTAATATATGATATGGCGGTTGAGTTATCAATTCGCAATAAAACTTGGCAATTAATTAAATGTTTGGCAAATATTTTAAGTGAAATAAATGCAGCTAGCAGCTCGAGGCTGTTGATGTGTTGTTTGCTTTCACTGTTGGACCACTGTCCACTTGCCTTCTGCCCATTACACACTCCGCCCCATCCCGTAGTTGAGGCGTCAGAGTATATTTCAATCACAAAATTATCATCCCTAATCCTATGGGCGGGTTTATTAACCCTATCAAGCCACCAAAGTAAATCAGGTAGTAAAGAATTTGGAATATTCATATTCTTATCAAAATCACCGTGTCCTTTTAAATTTAGATATTTGCAACGTTCAAATAGTTTGGTGTATAGTAAGCCATACTCAACGGCTGGACAAGCTGAGATTAAAAGGCCTATTAATTTTGCAAAAACTCTTATTTTGCAGCGTTTAGTTTTTATGAATTTCTTTAGTTCGGATTCAATTATATTGCATTTTTTACTTGGTAATGAAATTTGCATTAATTTAGAGTCAATAATGTAGCCTAAGAACTTGCAAGAAGTAGCAGGCGATAGATTACTTTTCTCTTTGTTAATTTTAAAACCTAATGCATTAAGCAATTTTTGAGTTAATCTTAAGTTTTCCTTACATGATTGGTAATCATTGTCTATCAGAAATAGGTCATCGAGATATATTGCAGATATGTAACCACATGATCTCAGTAATTTAACAACTGGTTTCATAATTTTTGTAAATATGTAAGGCGCAGTGTTCAAGCCAAATGGTAAAACGTTAAATTCGTAATATTTATCGTCCCATGTGAACCTAAGGTATCGTCTGGACTCGGGGTGTATTTTAACTAAAAAATAAGCATCTTTAAGGTCCACGGTGGCCATAAAACAATTTCTATTTACGAGTTTAATGGCAGTTCTTAGGTCTTCTAATTTGAAGTGATTGGTGTCAATAAATTTATTTAAATTTTTAAGATTAAGTATCAGTCTCATTTTACCGTTTGGCTTAGGGCGTAAAAAAATATTTGACACAAATTGTTGTCTAATGGGTTGGCATTCTGATATAGCGCCAGAGATCAGAAGGCTTTCAATAGCTATTTTATAATAAGCTTTTTCTGATGTCGAGTAAGTTGGTTGGGTCGGTATATATGACTGAGTCACGGAACGGCAGAACTTAATTTTGTAACCTTTGATCCAACTGAGAATAGTACGGTCCAAAGTAATTTGGGACCACTGTGTATAGAACTTTGAAAGTTGACCAGCGAACTTTACCGGATTTAGCGGCGGCGTGTTGGTTTCTGATGATATGATGACTGCTTCAATGATGTCCCGGGCTGATTGCGCTGAGAGGCAGACTCCAGACTCCTCGGTGGTCCCTGCTGTCTGCGGGCTGGGGCCGGAGCTCTCCAGTTTAAATTCCTTGTTGTTGGAGGCTTTTGCGAGGTTGTTATCTGCCTGGTTTTCTTAGGCGGCTTTGTTTCCACCTTCAGGTCTGTGCCTGATTTAGACACGGCCTTTGCAGTTTTCAGTGCATCGGGTAAATTTTCGCCAAAAAGATATTTGTCTATAGTTGTGTTAAAGAGATGTTCTTTCATTTCTTTCCTCAAGGAAAAAGAGGCAAAGTTTCGTCTGGTTATGGATTCTGAGTACTGAATGTCGCAGAGAAGGCGGCTTGCATCCATAACTTTCTTCAAAAGTTCGTGGTTTGTCTCCTTATTGGCGAGCTGATCAGTGATAACGCGAGCCAGGCACGATATCGCAGAGGCGAGCTGCTTTTGTCTTGCTTCAATCGCTTTGTCTCGCTTTATAAGTGATTCGTTTAAAGCAGCTTTTATTTCTGCATTTAACTTTGGTGCCCCGATATGCGTGCAGTTTGACGGTACGAGGTATTTCTCACAAAGGTCCTTTCGAGCATCTTTAGACAGTCCTGATGCAGCGACATGACTCAGTCTTGTGGCGAGTTCTTTATGAACTTCCGGACCGTACTCGACGGTCGCTGAAGGATCTAAGCCTAGTATTTCGAGTAGATTGTCGTTAAGGGCTTCTTCTGTAGGAACAGCCAATTCTTGTGTCTCAGCCGAGACGCCATGTACTGCTTCAGTAAAGGAAGGCCTGCTATCGTCAGAAAGGGGTATATCTTGATCAACCATGACAGAATCTTCGACTTCACGAGCTTCCGAATTATACCCGTCTGTAATAATAATAAGTTGTGTACTTAAGGATTTGTATGAGTATCACAACGACGATGATAAAAGAATATTAGCTTCTATTATTTTAATGTGCTATTGTAATGGTATAAGTGACTCCAATAGGTTTCAACTCCAGCTAGCGTTCAGACAGAATACGCAAGACAGTCCCATAAACTGCTTAGGTTGTATTCGCATTTAAGCATGAACAATAACTTTGTTTAAGATTGTAACCCCCTAGGTTACAACGCAAAAACAATAAGTAGTACGTCGAGATAGTCCCAGAAACTACTCAGATGGTACTAGTTATAAAGATTTTTATATATTAGAACATATTGTGTCGTTCGGAAGGTAGTTAGATATAGACCAAAGTGAGAAAATCTACAGCAAGTAGGTAGTCATATTTTATATTGAATGCGGCGAGTCAGTCCCGCAAACTGCTCAGGTTGCATCAATTAAGTAGGTCACGGTCATCGTGATAATACACAATTTTATTACTACCTATTGTCATTAGTATTTCTATACGTAATGCGGCGAGACAGTCCCTAAAACTGCTCAGGTTGCATTCGTTAAGTAGGTCACGGTAATGTATATTTTTTATGTAGGTACATTATAAAGAAATACACATTGTAATAGTTTGTTAGTTACCTTGTTGGTTTTCCAGGGGGGGTGTAGAATCCCGTGAAGTAGATGCTGATGATGAAGATGATTCGATAACGCACGGGCGACGTCGACGATGACTAACACTCCCGCGTTGACACTTTAGTTCATTTTCAAGCAGTTTTAATCGTTTCGTAATCGACAGAATGTCATTAGAATCGGAAATTTTTCTTTTTAATGACTTCGGCATTTTTATTTTTAAAACTTTATAGAAAATTTTTGTACGAAAATATATTTATGAATTGTGTTGAGTGGCGGAGCACTACTATGCGAATGAAGTACAGGAGAACTGCAGATCCGAGATAGTGTTGCATACCCTCTCACAAGAATTATCACTAATTCTATCATTTATTTTTCTACTTACCCTCAAAAGTGCATGAGTGGTAGTATCTATGCGTTACTACATGTTGTTGAATAATAATCTACTTACTAATCTCGAAGACGAAGCGCGTAGTATAATAACTACTTTCATAGCATGATGTCTTACGGAATATTGTTATGGGGCCGTGCTGCAGATATAGAATCAGTCTTTGTACTGCAGAAAAGAGCAGTATGAGTCATTTATAACCTAAGTAGTCGTGATTCACTCAGGGAACTCTTCAAAGAAATAAATATCATGACAGTGCCCTGTCAGTATATCTTTGAAAATATTATGTACGTTAGGAAAAATAGATTACTTTATACGAAAAGATGAACTGCATAATTATAATACTAGATGCGACTGCGTCACAACGCAGTCGGGTAAAACGACTAAATTTGGAGAATCACTTACACAATATCAAAGTATTTCAAATTATCTATTTATTTATACGTGAAGCAAAAACTTTGTACCCCTTTTTACGAATCTTGCTCGGACGGAGGAGTTTGAAATTTCCCACACTTACCTATAGTTTACAAGCTGACCCAACAAACGCTGTTTTGCCACATTAAAGGGGTTGGTAGTAGAAGAGTGAACATTTAGGGTTATCAGTATTTTTTAATGCTAAATAATAAAAGAAACAAAAAAAAATGTTTTCAATAACATTAAAAAGTAAAGTCTGGTGAGGGACATCCTTATCACCTAGGGGTGTAAAAAATAGCCTACGACCGATTCTCAGACCTACCAAATATACATACAAAATATCATAATAATCCGTCTAGCCGTTTCGGAGAAGTTCAGCGACAAACACTGACACGAGTTTTATATATAAGAAGACTAGCTGTTACCCGCGACTTCGTCCGCGTGAAATTAAACGAAAAATGTAATGTTCATATTCATGCATTGGCCAGCTCCCGCGTTTTTAAGTCGTACGGAACTCTAATTCGTTTCTTGTTCTTAAATTAAAGTAGCCTAAGTTACTCCTTATAACGATGGTGATAGTCCCTACAAAATCGGTCCAGCTGTTGCAGCAATTAGAAGGAACGAAGAGAGAAACAGACAAACATTTAGAAATTATTTTTTTGTGTAATTACCGTATATATACTTTTACATATGAAACTACAAACAGAAATTCCAATTTTAAGGAGTTTAAAATATTTGCATTGCATCAAGCTTTTATGTGAGTTCAACCTCTTTTGAATAAAATCGGATTGAGTTTTCAAGCATATGTCAAAATAAAAAGTAATTTAAATCAAAAGCACTAAGGAGTATTGATATCACCTCCAACATAATTCCCCATCTCTTTTTAATCCCGTCAGGGATTGAATTTCGATAAAATATGAAATACGTCTTCCATCAATTCTGTTAAAGAATGTTTATGCAAAATTTGAAGTAGATTGGACCAAGGAATCACGTTGTCTCGTACAAATTTGGTCCCCCTATCCCCCCCCCCTTATGGGCAAAATTTCGGAAAATCCTTTCTTATTGGATGCCTACGTCATACAAAGACTACACTCGCCAAGTTTCATTGAAAATTAGAGAACTTTCATGCTAACTTTGCACCCCCTTATACCCCCTTAAGGGATGAATTTCAAAAAGGGATGTCGGAAATAATCATGATTAGGATCTTATAACCCAAATATAACATTTTATTGATATAACTTTGAAAATCAAAGAAATATCATATTAACTTTGCACCCCCGTTTTACCCCCTTAGGGGGTGAATTTTCAAAATTCCTTTCTTAGTGCTCCCCTACGTTATAAAAGGAATCCCTGTACAAAATTTCAAGTTTCTAACCCTTATAGTTTAGGCCCTGCGTTGATATGTCAGTCAGTCAGTCAGTCAGTCATTCAGTCAGTCAGCTTCTTCTTTTATATATACAGATATAGAGGAGTGCAAAATGCTATACATTATTTTATATATTCATAAAAAAAGTTATAATTTAAATTTACTATGGTCGACATTCTTAATAGCCGTAATTCATTCTGGATTCCAAGGAGAAGATAAACATTATAATGGAATTAGAGACATCAGATTCTAGAGGACTCGTCTCTGGCCCGCAGTAAATTTGTTTGTTAACTTTGAAGTTGATTAATTACATTGGTCAAAACCGAAGGAAGATGTAGGTACATTTTAAAAATGACAATATTAAATAATATTTTATGTTCACCATTAAGGATAATAAAAGGACGGCTGTAAGAATTTGGTTCATGTTAACTTCTAATAAGAACTTTTGTTAGGGTACGTAGGTACTATCAACTTCAATAGTGCATAAGCACGCTAAGGATTACATTGCTATGAACTGTACGAACTAGCAAACCAGTGTGTGTGTGCGTGGGCGTGTATGAGTCTATGTCTCAACATAGATAACAAACACAAATGAACTGTCGTTACGCTACGCGAAATATCACTATATGTATATCTGTTGCATTTATAATCCACGTCACGGTGTTCTAACCATTCCATTGCTAAAATTCGCAGAAACTTAATATGTGCTCGTAGCTGCTTGCGCTAGGCAATGGATTCAAATTCAAACCTATCTGAGTTCAAATCTTATTTACAACGTGAGGATGTTTTTGTTTCTTTGAAATCATAAAATATTAGTATTAGGCAGAAACTTGTTTTATATGTTTATCTATAATGTATTAATTATAAATAACTTAATACTATTTTTTAATAATAAGCATGAATACATTATTCTTATTATTATTAAGAAGTTAAATATTAGTATTGAATATGATTTTTATTTATCTTTTTGGTGTTGGGGGGGTGGAAATAAGAAAGTCTGTTGAATGAAAACAAACAATTTTATTTGTTTTATTTATTTAAAAAAATAGTAATCTTCTATGATAATTATGACGTCACATTCCTACTTAGATGAAAATAGTTCATTTGTAACCGTTCATAACAGTTTTGTTGTATACCCACATAGTGAAAATAATACCTTAACAAAAAAGGGTATTCTAATAACACAGATATAATTGTTAATACACAGTTCTTATAGGTTTAATATATGATTTACACTTAATGAAAATTATTTCTTATGTAACGTCATAATAAATGTATTGAGGTTATAGCTTAAGTGTTCATTTTCTTAGCGAAAAGAGGATTGATACTAAACCTCAATTTAGGATTGTTAATTTTTTACAGATGTTAATATAACAATTTTTTTATTAACACCTAATTATTTAAACCAAAACATCTAGGTATTAATATTCTGTATAATCCCCATTATTTTCAAGTAAACGATTTCGCATGGACCCTAAAATGTTAGCACATATTTCGGTTCCTTATATTTTCCCACACCTCCATACAATGGGTTTTAAACTGTTTCGTAATCGCTCTTGTTTCTATCTTTCCTCTTAATAGCTGGCTTCTGTGATGTAAACCCTCAGCGTGGAGGGCACGGTTTGCAATAAGTGTCTAATAATTTCGCAGTGTCTCGTTGGTAATAAGCGACGGCCTTCGACTTCACCGTATCCACAAACTAACAATATTCCTCTAAAACAAAATAGAATAAATATATATTAGAATATATATATATATATATATAAAAAACTGATCTACAAATGCAATAAATATATAATATATACTAGACTTGTAGGCCTCATGATTGACAATCTTAGGTAACATTCCAAATAAAAGTATAGCTTAAGTTACAATTATTTAATATTACAATACTCACATTCAGTCCGGTTTCATCAGATATTTGTGTTCTTTTAAGAACACTTTTATGCAATGCAATAATAGTTGGCCTATTTATATTTGTTCTCGCCCTATTGTCTATTTATATTTGCCTGCATTTTTAGTATAAATATAATACTGCTATTTATTAAACCACACGTCACTAAACAAAGCTACACATTAACACTAACAACTGCGACCAAACGCCAGCGTTCACATCGATCACGTTAAATATTTGTATAACTGATATTCATGACTACCCCACACAAATCTAAATCTTTACGTTGTTTTTTATGATCTACCGTACTAACTTGACGAAATGTGTGCATAAAGCATGCGAGATAAAGAATATTATATTTCTGTCTCATTACTACCAATCGAGTAAAATCTTACAAAAAGTTTATAATTACCGCGTGAGATTCGAACTCACAGCTCACTGATTCTAATATGTGTGTGTAAACAGTTTACTGCTAGGTAATTTTCACTCATATTACGTTGAAATTATGAACTAGAATCACTTGTTAGACAACTAAGATGATGCTTGAAAATAGACGGTCGTAAGTCAAACTTAACGTCAAGCAATCGCTTTGCGGGAATGCCTATGCACTATTGGAACTGGCCGTACAATTAATTTTTTCACAATCAATTTTTGGACAAAATACATGTAGTAGTTTCCAGCCCGAACATGGGTAGCCAGCCATATTCTGCAAGACATTTAATTGGTTTAGGTCAGTCTTTACGCTAAGTAGTTAAATCCTCCATATTTGCGACAAATGGTTGCGGACGTATGTATATAGGAAGGAGTAATTAGAGTATGAAATTTAGTAATATCAGATATTCATAAATAGGTATACATATACATATTTGTGATGACCAAACTTCTATTACGTCGCGTTTATTCTATATTTTTTCAGTAAACGTTAAGTAGTGACAGTATATAAAGCGGAACTAGTTGCGCCGATACAGGCCCTTTCAGATCGGTGCCGCTTTCAGATACGCCCTGATTTCTTTTTCTGGAAACCAATTCTGAGACTAGCACTCTCAGGCACTAGTGACGAAACCAATCGCGATGTTTCGCAACTGCATCTCCCAGTATCTTGTTTCAGCTGGCCCCTACGGAGCTTGAAGCTTTAAATTCCCTTAGCTATTCGCTAGCATCGTTCTTAGCTGAATTCCGAGCCCCATAAGTAGGTGCCCTGAGCTAGTGTTGCTTTACGTCTTTAAAGCTACTTTTACTTGAGTTTGCGTCTTTAAAGTTACCTTTAACTAACAATCGAAATAGGAGCCGATGCAACCTGCATTTCACATCGATTAAGTGGTTTGTAGCTGAATTAACATTTTAGATGTGGTTTGAATTTCAAGTTTTTTAATTTAGGTTTATTTTTACTGTTGAACTATTATACTCCACTACACTAGTAGGTATATAATTATCTACCTCTAGTAATTTATCAATGTTCGTGTTTATGTCTGCCCTGAATGAAATAACTAAAAATGGTAAATTTTATGCCATCGTGATTGGCAATCATGTATAAATTTGATAATGAAATGTAGACCGAATATCTGTCAATATTACGTATCTAAACAGTTCAGTTGTGTATTTCTGGATAGGTTATTAAGTTTTTTGCACTTGAGTTATACTCACACTGAATACAGGGTAAAGCTCACTCATTACGTATATGAAACTTTAATCAAGTACCTAATTTCAATGATACGCAGAAGTTGCGATGTCTTACTATAAAATATATGTTGGGAATAGTAAATACATGGGCGTCTATTAAGATAAGATAAATAATATTTTAAGATGTTTATGTCAGTCTTATTCATGCATATGCCCGTTTAGGTACCTACTCTAGTGCAAATACTTAAGTCAGATTTCCGGATATTCTTTTTTGTTTTTTAAATTGGTTAAGTTAATACAAAAACGGTTAGTTAGTGCAAGTTTATAGCAATCATTATATTTGACTCGGCTCGGATTCGTTTGGGTAACGCTAAAAATCTTCTTGCCTACTACTAGATTCAGCCATTAGCAACTAAGAAAACTTCTAATACTGCTACAATTTATATAAGTGATTAAGAACTTTTATTCTAAAACGGTTTTCTGATAGGAGTTTCAATTACTTCGCTGCCAGTTTGTGTTTAAACCCACCTAATTTATAAACAAAACGTGTTTGTAGCTTAATAGCATTAAATCAAAGGGGTTTATGTATCTACTAAGAGGAAAATTATCTTATACAACAAGCTATCTTAACAATTGTCTTATAAAACAGTCTTATACAACAAGCTTAATGTGCAAAGCTTTTAATGTGTATATCACTCATTGTTTTTTTTTTCAGTAGAAGGGGTACAAATTTGGCTATCGTTATTCCTCGTATTAATTAACTCTTCAGAGCAAAGCATACATTGCCTGTCATACCTTGAAGTACTGCATGTCATGAAGTGGAAAATCAAAAATGCTGCCGTTATGCCGTTGAAACCAAACACACGGTTCAGTGGAACTCACTATTTCTTCTAAAACATATATTGTATGAATAGGTATACATATGTATTTAAATATTTTACGCAAGTTTTATTCCAAAACTGATAACGCACTGTCAATAACAAGTCACATAAGCAAAACGGAACCCATCAAATAATTTAGTCCGTTCGTTCGTCGGATCAGTCAAGGCCCTTTCACACATGTAAAGTAAAAATAAAGTAAAGATAAAAAGTAATTCAATAAAAAAAATGTTTTTAAGAATTTGACGACTCGGTGGCGCACAGTGGCTGAGCGATTGGCTTGTGCGTCACAGGTTGCGGGTTCGACCCCTGCACGGAGTAAATATTTGTACGTTCTACAGGTAGTTGTTCCGGGTCTGGGCGTTTATGTATGTGAAAATTTAAAACGCACGTAAACGCACCCACGACACAGGAGAAAATCCTAGTGTGGGGCAACGTTTTTAAAGAAATAAAAAAAAATGGATTCTATATGTTTTCGTAAGAATGTAGCTTATATTATCTTTTGAAGCATATTCCTTGTTCCACAAGTCCACTGGACAGGTTTTTTATTTAAAATTCTTTCACTTATCGATTGTTTTTTTTATTTACCTATTCATTTGAACACATGAATAGCCAAAGTGCGTTATATTATTTATTTACTTTACAAATGTAACTTAAGTCTTATTCAAGAAGCTACTAATTAATCATTTGTTCCACAATTCTATCAACGTACATTCATCAAACTTCGTGATTCTGTGTAGATAGACATCAAGAAATTACATGAAAACTTAGTGACTTCGTTGAGACATAACAGACTACGCAACTAGATATATATTCTCTAAGACTGTGGTTGTTATATGAGTAAAGGCATTGCAATCGCAAAGCAACCACGAAATTTGAGGACGTTGTTATGTATTTACAAGTTTACCTACTTGTAAATTTGAATTATAGTATTACACTTTAAATTTTAGTGGTAGATACTAATTAATAATGAGCACGACAATCTCTATATCAATTTATTTTTTTATATGCCACAGCTATGAGGGGCTTAAGATTTGAATGTTGGATATTTCGCTGTCACATCTAATCGTGCTGGAAGCTTTACTATCCTTATGAGGTACCTATATGAAGTATAGATCTAAAATAAAACACTAAAAACAGCAATCACATTAGTGAGGTACGCTCTTTATGGTGATAAGGGGGCATACGAGCAGGCGGCTCACCTCATGGTAAGTGATCACCGCCGCCCATAGACATTTGCAATACCAAAAGGCATGCATATGCGTTGCCAACCCCTGCAGAAACCGTTAAGGTTTCTTGAAATAGGGAATTACTAAACTGACAGCAAACGTAATGCCCATGCACCCCATGCTGTCTCAAGATACCAGAGCTCTTTGGGGGAGTGACTATTCCACTCCCCCAAAGAGCTCTGGTAACTTTACTCACTCACAGAAATACTACTATTGTTGATTCATTGCGGTCTTCTGTTGGGCAGAGGTACTTCCCCAATCGGGCAGCTCAATTTTAGCGAGGAACATCGCTATGCCTCTCAAAAATACAGTGTACCTACATATCAAAGTACAGTGGTCTTCCTAAAACAAATGTAATTATTCTCGATTGTAAGAATACTGAAATTTTACGAATCCAGAAAGTATCAAAGGGACTATAACGAGAGTTTTATGAACGGAAAGCGAACATAAAGATAGTATAAGCTTCATAAACTGCACCGACTCGGCAATTTAACACAAAGCTGGAAACGAACGTCCACTTCGGTACCGATAAAAACCATTCTCAGTAAAAAACCTATTCAAGGTAGTAGTGACCTAAAAACCAAGCAAAGAAGCACTCAGTATTCCGAACGCATTTTAAATTTCATATGAACACGAAGAGTCCTTTCAACGATTTTTATTTTGAAACTCTTTAGAGAATATACAGAGAGAATATATGCGAAGATGAATTAATCAGTCAGAACATTTTCTTTCACGCACCTACATAAAAATATTTTACCGAATTCCTTTATATACCGAACAATTTGCGTAAAGAAGACTATGCCAGGTTTCTTTTCTTAAAGTTTCGTTTCATTTCGTACATAGGAAATGTACCCATCGCGTAGGTATCTATGAATACTTCCGGACTGATACGAGTATAATCTTTCTTGTTGACTTGCGATTTATTTATCTTTAGTGCTCGTTTGCTTATTGATATGTTATACCTTTTTTCCCTTTAGATTTACGGTTACAGATAGTTAAAATGTACCTTTGTTTCTTTATGTTAGCATTTATTAAAATATCAGACAAGATTCGTTTTTAGTTTCGAGTTTAGTATTTGTTCATGAACATAACGAGAACAGGGGCTTTCATTACTTCGCTAACGAGCAAAGCTACGTCCAAATTATTCGGTACTCGTATAAAGCCGCGAGCAGTAAATTATGTTTGTTTTCTTTTAAAGGTATATCGAGAATCCCTGCTCTAATTGAGCTGGCCGACTGGGAAATACCTTCGCCTTACAGAAGACCGCAGTGAAAGAAAAATAGTTGTGTTTCTGCTAGTACGGCTTTCAGAGGTCGTTGGGGGAGTGATCTGCTGATAGCATGGGTATTCAGTTTGCTGTCAGTTCTCAGTTCAGTAACTCCCTATTTTAAGAAACTTGAACGGTTTCTAAGGGGTTTGGCAACGCATTTGCAAGCTTCTGGTATTGCAAATGTCTATGGGCGGCGGTCATCACTTACCATCAGGTGAACCACCTGCTCGTTTGCCCCCTTATCATCATAAAAAAAAAGTTCTCCCAGTCGAAAACTCTGAGGTAGCAAACTCAAAAAAATACAGTTGAATTGAGAACCTCTTTCTTTTTCGAAATCGGTTAAAAATAAATAAAAATCAACTGTGTGGCTTTGCACGAAACGACACATCTGTCAAACGATTTTAATAATTACTTGTACTAATACTATCAAAAGAGAAGACAATCATGTTTGTCAGCAGGACATACACACATCAACAGAATCTACGGATACCTTAATCATTCATTATTTACGACTTTATAATTTTAAATCTTTTTATTTTTTGTAAAAAGTTTATATACAGATTGAAAGTGCTTTTATTCTATTTTCAAAATTTGAAAATATAAATAAAAAAAAAAACAAAAGAAAATTAAATACGGTGGCAAAATTGATAGTACTTCGTTACGTTAAAGAAAATTAATATTGTTTTCTTAATATTAGTTAATGAAAGGGGATTAGATTGTTTTTCTTTTTTAATTTAACGTACCGTGTGAGCTTTAGGAGTCATGTCACATCGTTATTTAAGTCGAGATGAAATGTTACAAGCCGTGGGCATGTTAGAAAATGGTGCTATTCAACGCGTCGTTGCTAGGCCCTAGACACCAGCCAAAACGTGATATTAAGGTTGTGGTCACGTTAATGTAGTAATGGGGATGTGGCTGAACGGCACACAAGTAGATATCATGTTACAACACAGAGTCAGGATCGATTTCTCCAAATTACCGCCAGAAGACAACCCAATATCACAGCGATGCAACTAGTACAAAGGTTCCAGGAGGACCACCAGCTACTGGTAAGCGACCAAACCGTGCGAAGGAGGTCGTATGAAGTTGGTCTTCATGCTTGAAGACCGCTACTTGTTCCAGCATTGCGATGTGGCAATCGCAGTCGGCGGCTTTCTTGGGATTGGGAACATTTACCATGGAGTGATGTACAATGGTCTTTGGCGCTGTTCACCAATGATCCCCGGTTTGGGTTTCATCCTGATTCACGTAGAACACGCGTTTGGAGAACATCGGGGAGAGTTAGTTGTCTACGGCACCCTCAGGAGGTCAAGTTATAACAAGGCGTAACAATCGTAGTGTGGGCAGAAATTCGTCTCAGCGGACGAACTCAGCGCGTTTGGATACCAGGTAGCGGCACTGGGCAAAAATACCACGATTAAGTAGCTGAGCCTCTTATTGTCCCACGCAGAATCCAAATAGGCCAGGAATTTCTACTCATACACGATAATGCTTCTTCCCATACGGCGCGGCTGCTGTCCCTCCGAGACGACGATATTTAAGTTTACGATTGGCATGCACAGTCACCCGACTTAATTCCTATCAAGCATGCCTGCGATATGCTACAACGAAAAGCTTTGAGGGATTTCCCGCCAAATTTGACGACGGAACTACTAAACTAAACCATTTTACGAACACTTGCAAAGAACATGGGACCTCATACCACACCAAGGCATTGACATCTAATTTTAAGTAAGAAAAGTCGATGTCGATGCCTAATTAATATTAGAGGTGGCAACACTGATTAATAATCATTCGATTTTATAAGCTTTTTTTTTTTTCATTTTAATTAAAATTTATATTTTTTCAAATAAATGAAGTTTTTTTATCATACTCATTTTTTACAGCGATTAAAAAAATATCATTTTTATTTAAAATAAAATAAAAACACGAAATAATTTTAATTTTTTATAAAAGACCTTAAAATAACCTATAATTCTTCCATTTACTATATCACAAAATTCTTCATAGATTTTGAGATATTTGTTGAAATATAAAATATCCCTAGATTCTGTTGATGTGTGTATACAAAACTTTTATTTTATAGTTTTTGGTTTGTTATTAATTAACCTACATATTACATAATTATATAGGTTTAAATTATCATTATTACGTCGTTGTTAATTGGTGTCTAATTTATCACTATTTAATATTTTCTGTTTACATGTGACTATGTTGTAAACTTGTTTTCATTAAATATTATTTAACAATTTTTTGAACATTTTGGTACTGATTGTACCTGTTAACTTTTTTATAGTAACGTGGGACGAGTTGCACAGTGAAAAAATATTTATTTTGATTTTCAGAAAGTCGTCCCAAATGCGCCATAGTCATGTAGGACGAGCTGGTGAATTACTTAAGAACATTCATCAGTTAAAATTACTCTTTTATTTGAACTTCAAGCGCTTGATTGTAAAGTATATATTTTAGTGCGTGGCTTGTACTTATTATTGCGAGTGACGTCAGAAAAAAAAACTGTATGACGGTTTTCTAAATAATAAGGTTAATGGACCAATTTATGTAACGTTTAAAAAAGGCGTATCAATTAAATGTATCGTAGCGTTTGTAGGTAGATGGTAGTGATGGCAGTACCAGCAATCAACCGGTGTTTCAGCTTGATTGCCTACCACTGGGAACGATGGCCGCTATCCGGTTACAAAAGCACACAAACGGCAGGATATACGGACTACAGGTGTACAACGCGGAAACTATCATTAGTTGATCCACAAATGTTATTATTGCAAGCAAACAAAGCTTGGGCCAGTGATCACATGATTTATAGAAAACATGTGGTATTTTATAAACCGTATAAAAGCTTTTATAGTTACAAGCTTTCTAACTAGGTATAAGACAGGAATAATTGATGATTAAACGAACTTACCTTAGTGAAGTTCTATCATAATTATACGAAGCGCTTCGTCTGAAGAGATTAGTAAGTAGATTATTATTCAACAACATGTAGTAACGCATAGATACTACCACTCATGCACTTTTGAGGGTAAGTAGAAAAATAAATGATAGAATTAGTGATAATTCTTGTGAGAGGGTATGCAACACTATCTCGGATCTGCAGTTCTCCTGTACTTCATTTCGTTGAGAATATTTATTAGCCATAATATACAGTACATTACGCGTTATTGTGTGATTACTGTGATTAGGTTTATTTCCGGAACCGCACATTTTTGGGTTATAGGACAGGGTGGGCGGGCGTTACTAATCTCTTCAGACGAAGCGCTTCGTATAATTATGATAGAACTTCACTAAGGTAAGTTCGTTTAATCATCAATTATACTACGCGCTTCGTCTTCGAGATTAGTAAGTAGATTATTATTCAACAACATGTAGACGTTTAGAGTAGGTTCAGGAAATATACGAAGAGAAAACATGTTTTCATTTAGTATTTATTTATTTTAATAAATTTTTAACAATCAGTAGAATTACTTCACATTCTTTGATTTGAGTTGTGTACTTATAATTTTGAAATTATACACGAATTAATTATCTTATAGGTTAGAGTTTAATATTGCTTGTGATACAGCAGTAGAATCGGTACTTATTATAGTTCTATGGTAATATTTAATGAAGGTATTTGAGATACCACTCCAACCAGCGGTTTTGCGGATTAGGTCGATATTAACACCCTGTCTATGTGCCTGTGATGTTGATGCATGTCTTGTGCTATGTGCAGAAAATATTGAAACGTCGATTCCGCTGTTCTTGAGTGTTATTTTTATCCAGCGGCTCAGAGTTTGTGTGGATACCACCGCGTGTGGTTTCCTAAAGCTTATGAAAAGTATGTCTGATTGACGTATAGAGGCAGTTTTGTTTACGTATGCAATGAGGGTTCTAGCAGGGCATATGGCGGGTTTTTCATCGAAAAAGGGTAAACAGAGAATAGGCTGTTTAGATCCTAATCGTGAGGTTTTAATGATGTCAGGGATTTTTATATTTAATTGTGATGGAAATGTTTCAATGTTTTGAATATTTATTTTGGACAAAGTCTGTACTCGGTGTGATGTTACAAGAGCTAAAAGGGTGATACATTTTTTGGTAAGTTTTTCTAAGGTTAGCTCATCGTTAGGATGCCAGTCTCCCAGGAAGTTTAAAACACAGTTGGTATCCCAAGTAATGTCGTACTTCGGTAAAGGAGGCCGAAGTCTAAAGACTCCTTTTAGGAATCTGGATATCATGGCGTTATTGTTAACCGACCCCAAAATGAGAGATAAAGCTGCTTTGCAGCTATTAAGTGAGCCATAATGATTACCCTGGTTGTAGAGTTTAGTTAGAAACTCTAATATTCTATCAAAAGATGTTTGATATAGACAAATTTTTTGCTCGTTGCAAAAGCTAAACCATTTTTTCCAGTATACATCATATTGTTTTATGGAATTGGGTGAGAGTGAAGCTAGCGTGATTTCCACTGATGATGGTGGAACACCTCTTCTCATTAGGGCTGTGCGGACAATATCCCGGCCACCAGGGTAAGGCTGGAGTGTATGTTCCGACTGGAATGAGAAATTATGGGGTTACATTGTGGAGTGAGTATTACTATATCTGATACGAGCAGACTTGTAAAAACTGGGTACCATGGTTGTGTCGGCCACCGAGGCACAACTATTATACCCCGCGCGCCATCGGTTTTGATTTTTCTAAGAGTTTTTAAAATCATGGAGAACGGTGGAAAAGCATAAAAATAGTAATTCGTCCACTTTATTGTAAACGCATTGATTGCGAAGGCGTCAGGATCTCTGTGCCATGACACATATTTGTGGCATTTTTTGTTTATTCGACTAGCGAATAAATCTATTTGGGGGTTGTTGAATTTTTCAGTCAGTATCTGAAAAGCTGTTTCCGCAAGTTCCCATTCTATATCTGGGTGTACGCGCCTGGATTCTTCATCGGCAATATTTTTTGAAGACTCTATATATTCTGCAAATACAAAAATTTTGCGAGGTTCACACCATTGCCAAATATCTCGCGAAATTTGTGACAAGTGCGGAAATTGTACCCCACCCATACGGTTAATATATGATATGGCGGTTGAGTTATCAATTCGCAATAAAACTTGGCAATTAATTAAATGTTTGGCAAATATTTTAAGTGAAATAAATGCAGCTAGCAGCTCGAGGCTGTTGATGTGTTGTTTGCTTTCACTGTTGGACCACTGTCCACTTGCCTTCTGCCCATTACACACTCCGCCCCATCCCGTAGTTGAGGCGTCAGAGTATATTTCAATCACAAAATTATCATCCCTAATCCTATGGGCGGGTTTATTAACCCTATCAAGCCACCAAAGTAAATCAGGTAGTAAAGAATTTGGAATATTCATATTCTTATCAAAATCACCGTGTCCTTTTAAATTTAGATATTTGCAACGTTCAAATAGTTTGGTGTATAGTAAGCCATACTCAACGGCTGGACAAGCTGAGATTAAAAGGCCTATTAATTTTGCAAAAACTCTTATTTTGCAGCGTTTAGTTTTTATGAATTTCTTTAGTTCGGATTCAATTATATTGCATTTTTTACTTGGTAATGAAATTTGCATTAATTTAGAGTCAATAATGTAGCCTAAGAACTTGCAAGAAGTAGCAGGCGATAGATTACTTTTCTCTTTGTTAATTTTAAAACCTAATGCATTAAGCAATTTTTGAGTTAATCTTAAGTTTTCCTTACATGATTGGTAATCATTGTCTATCAGAAATAGGTCATCGAGATATATTGCAGATATGTAACCACATGATCTCAGTAATTTAACAACTGGTTTCATAATTTTTGTAAATATGTAAGGCGCAGTGTTCAAGCCAAATGGTAAAACGTTAAATTCGTAATATTTATCGTCCCATGTGAACCTAAGGTATCGTCTGGACTCGGGGTGTATTTTAACTAAAAAATAAGCATCTTTAAGGTCCACGGTGGCCATAAAACAATTTCTATTTACGAGTTTAATGGCAGTTCTTAGGTCTTCTAATTTGAAGTGATTGGTGTCAATAAATTTATTTAAATTTTTAAGATTAAGTATCAGTCTCATTTTACCGTTTGGCTTAGGGCGTAAAAAAATATTTGACACAAATTGTTGTCTAATGGGTTGGCATTCTGATATAGCGCCAGAGATCAGAAGGCTTTCAATAGCTATTTTATAATAAGCTTTTTCTGATGTCGAGTAAGTTGGTTGGGTCGGTATATATGACTGAGTCACGGAACGGCAGAACTTAATTTTGTAACCTTTGATCCAACTGAGAATAGTACGGTCCAAAGTAATTTGGGACCACTGTGTATAGAACTTTGAAAGTTGACCAGCGAACTTTACCGGATTTAGCGGCGGCGTGTTGGTTTCTGATGATATGATGACTGCTTCAATGATGTCCCGGGCTGATTGCGCTGAGAGGCAGACTCCAGACTCCTCGGTGGTCCCTGCTGTCTGCGGGCTGGGGCCGGAGCTCTCCAGTTTAAATTCCTTGTTGTTGGAGGCTTTTGCGAGGTTGTTATCTGCCTGGTTTTCTTAGGCGGCTTTGTTTCCACCTTCAGGTCTGTGCCTGATTTAGACACGGCCTTTGCAGTTTTCAGTGCATCGGGTAAATTTTCGCCAAAAAGATATTTGTCTATAGTTGTGTTAAAGAGATGTTCTTTCATTTCTTTCCTCAAGGAAAAAGAGGCAAAGTTTCGTCTGGTTATGGATTCTGAGTACTGAATGTCGCAGAGAAGGCGGCTTGCATCCATAACTTTCTTCAAAAGTTCGTGGTTTGTCTCCTTATTGGCGAGCTGATCAGTGATAACGCGAGCCAGGCACGATATCGCAGAGGCGAGCTGCTTTTGTCTTGCTTCAATCGCTTTGTCTCGCTTTATAAGTGATTCGTTTAAAGCAGCTTTTATTTCTGCATTTAACTTTGGTGCCCCGATATGCGTGCAGTTTGACGGTACGAGGTATTTCTCACAAAGGTCCTTTCGAGCATCTTTAGACAGTCCTGATGCAGCGACATGACTCAGTCTTGTGGCGAGTTCTTTATGAACTTCCGGACCGTACTCGACGGTCGCTGAAGGATCTAAGCCTAGTATTTCGAGTAGATTGTCGTTAAGGGCTTCTTCTGTAGGAACAGCCAATTCTTGTGTCTCAGCCGAGACGCCATGTACTGCTTCAGTAAAGGAAGGCCTGCTATCGTCAGAAAGGGGTATATCTTGATCAACCATGACAGAATCTTCGACTTCACGAGCTTCCGAATTATACCCGTCTGTAATAATAATAAGTTGTGTACTTAAGGATTTGTATGAGTATCACAACGACGATGATAAAAGAATATTAGCTTCTATTATTTTAATGTGCTATTGTAATGGTATAAGTGACTCCAATAGGTTTCAACTCCAGCTAGCGTTCAGACAGAATACGCAAGACAGTCCCATAAACTGCTTAGGTTGTATTCGCATTTAAGCATGAACAATAACTTTGTTTAAGATTGTAACCCCCTAGGTTACAACGCAAAAACAATAAGTAGTACGTCGAGATAGTCCCAGAAACTACTCAGATGGTACTAGTTATAAAGATTTTTATATATTAGAACATATTGTGTCGTTCGGAAGGTAGTTAGATATAGACCAAAGTGAGAAAATCTACAGCAAGTAGGTAGTCATATTTTATATTGAATGCGGCGAGTCAGTCCCGCAAACTGCTCAGGTTGCATCAATTAAGTAGGTCACGGTCATCGTGATAATACACAATTTTATTACTACCTATTGTCATTAGTATTTCTATACGTAATGCGGCGAGACAGTCCCTAAAACTGCTCAGGTTGCATTCGTTAAGTAGGTCACGGTAATGTATATTTTTTATGTAGGTACATTATAAAGAAATACACATTGTAATAGTTTGTTAGTTACCTTGTTGGTTTTCCAGGGGGGGTGTAGAATCCCGTGAAGTAGATGCTGATGATGAAGATGATTCGATAACGCACGGGCGACGTCGACGATGACTAACACTCCCGCGTTGACACTTTAGTTCATTTTCAAGCAGTTTTAATCGTTTCGTAATCGACAGAATGTCATTAGAATCGGAAATTTTTCTTTTTAATGACTTCGGCATTTTTATTTTTAAAACTTTATAGAAAATTTTTGTACGAAAATATATTTATGAATTGTGTTGAGTGGCGGAGCACTACTATGCGAATGAAGTACAGGAGAACTGCAGATCCGAGATAGTGTTGCATACCCTCTCACAAGAATTATCACTAATTCTATCATTTATTTTTCTACTTACCCTCAAAAGTGCATGAGTGGTAGTATCTATGCGTTACTACATGTTGTTGAATAATAATCTACTTACTAATCTCGAAGACGAAGCGCGTAGTATAATATTGGCGAAACTATATTATACCGGTAAAATAACGTAAGCATCACCTAACAAAAATTCATAGAACTTGCGTGACTATTCTTTTATCAAGAACTCCGATAACTTCTGGATTAAAGTGATTATGATGAACATACTTCATGATTTTTTTTAATATTTTTTATTTGTAATGTTAAGTAAAAACAAATAAGAAAAAGACAAAAAAAACAGAGACTCTTACCCAAAACAAGCCAAGTTATTTAAAATTAAAGAATTAAGTGTTGTCCCGTCGACGGCGTGTTATATAAAAGCCTTTATAAAATATAGTGTAATATCCTTCTTGATCTATTTTGTTGGCGACATGATAGAGATAGAGATCTCTGATAGAGATCACAGATACCTCAGAGTTGTGCACGTACGACGATGTCGTTTTGTCCCTTTTTGCTGTTAGGCACTCGTTCGTTTCTACGACGCGGTGTAAAAAGGCGATTAAGCTGGCTTCAAGAGTGGTAGCAGGTAGACAGTGTTCGTAGTTAAGGAAACTTTTTCGTAATTCGCCCCCCGGATTGGGAATTGAACATTTGTAGCTGTAATTATCATATAGACCTGAAAGCTATAAAGTCATCGCAACGCTGGTCAACTGAAGAGTATCCTAAATAATATTAGTAGGTACTTAATAAGAATAAGATTTTGTAAATACAGTTTGGTTCTACATATCAGATAATTCGTTTTATTTAATAACAAGTATGAAGTAGGCTTAATTAACACATTCATTTTACATACATGTTTTTTGTCGTTACTCTGCCTCACTAATTGGCAGGCAAGAAATATTAAGAAGGTATTAGTTTTTATTTAAGTCCTTGACGGCTCTGGCCATAGTACGAGTAACAAGTAGGTACATATTGTACATATATTATATAAACGTATTTTCTGTAATTAACTTGTACTAATACTTAAGTAAACGGTTTTTTAAATAAAATTGATTGAAAATATAATGTTGCTCTAAAACCTATTTTGACAGCTCTTATTACCTCCGAAATGGCTCCATATTGTATATGTATGCCTATTATAATTTTAAACAATCACCGAGAGCATTAGTTGGCAAAGTGCTTTTGAATTATTAAATGAATAATAATAACGTAATACGTCACGTAAATATTAACGTTGCGTAAATTGCTGACATTTAAATACTTCATAAGCTAGACATGTTCTAATTTCTAAAGAGATCGAGAGACGTGTATGAAAAATCATTATTTGACATCGGCTCGACCGATTTGGCTGTTTTTTTTTGTTCTCAATGGTCAAAAGATCAAATGCCGCTTCAAACTTGACTAAGGCCTCAGTTTAATGGAAAATGGAAAATTTTATAAAATATACTGTAAAAAAGAGCACTTTTCATCTACAAGGAATAAAAAAAATATAAGCACTCTACGAACAATTATTACAGCAGAAAAAAAATACCCTCAGACTACTTTGTACGACTTGATAAAAATAAAGCCTTTTATCGCATATATTATATAAAAATATATATTAGGGAGGTCATAGTCATGTTTCTCTCTCAAGTTATAGATGAAGACCACAGACAAGGATACCAGTGATTCAGCGAGTGACTATTCTGACAGCATGGGAATCCCATTTGCAGTCCGTATAGTACTTATGCTACGCCCTCATTTTAAGAATCCTAAAACTATCCCTATTTTTGTGGATTCTTAAAGCAAAGGGAGTGAAAATGTTTCTACAGGATAAGCATCGCACTGGCGATAACTCTGGTGTTGCAAACTTTCATAGCTACGGAAACCGCTTACCATCAAGCAGGCCGTAAGCTTGTATGCCCACCATTTAGATTAAAAAAAATGAATTGAAACTACTTTGGTTAAGAAATCGTAATAAAACCTTAAAATAATGTAGGTAGGTATACGTATTTTTATGTGATATTTAATCCCGACTTAACACGAATTATCGTTCAGTTCCATCGATCGCGTAAGTTCAGTTTAATTCATATGATTACGTTTGCTCTTTTATTGTGACTTTTATTTGCAATTAGCCTTTGCCTGCGACTTTGAGTAGAATTAGTAATTTATAGGCTGATTTCTAATTTACTTTTTAGTCTTATTTTCAGGACAAAAACTGGCGTATGTCGTTCCCCGGGTTTCAAACTATCTCCATACTAAATATTCATCTAAATAGGTGCAGCGGTTAAAACGTGAAGACGTAACTATATGAATAAGTAAGTATATGGATTTTGATTTTAACCTTTAATTGTATCCTGATTTACCCGCAATATTTATCAATTACTGTATTTAATCAAGTTAATGTTGATTACAAGGTATAAACACGTATATAGGTATACTATAATTATATTCTGCTCTTAAACATTACTTTTATAATCGATTTCGATAAAGATTTAATTACATATTTTTGTATAATTTACACCTTGCGGATGAACATTTTTGTTTTTTCGTATTCGACATGATTAAATTACTTTATGGACACAAATGCCATTTCTTAGTAAAAAAAAATTGATTTACCCCAATCGGTTTTATCTAAGGTTTAAATGTCAATTAAGGGTATTAACGTCTTTAATGAATTTTAATAGGTAGGTATTATCAAGGAAACTCTATAACACGTTTTTGCTAATCTTTACACTTTACTCTAAAAATGTATCTTAAAAAAAATCGTTCATGCCTTTTTGTTTAGTGTAATTGTCATCTCTCTACAAATAATATTTAGCTATAGTAGAAAACCATGTTTTAATTATGCCCACATGTATTATAATATAATATACTATATAATATATACTAATTACCACAACGTTAAGCACCGTGCGCCAGCTAATACTGAAAAGCGAAAACTACTTAAGAAACTTATTCATTGAAAACTCCTTACATCCTGAAATTTTTATCTATAACAGATATTATGACACGACAATTAAAACTAGAAATTAAACATAATATATGAATCGATTTATCAAATAGATATTATCGAATTATGTATAATTATGCACGATTATTTTCAAATCGATTTTCAAGATGAGGCGTGATAACCAAATAGGTACCAATTATGTCAAAGAGGACAACAATACGGCGTCTATTCTGTGGATTTTTTTAAAGATAGTGATACGGATGTATTCTATACTTATTGTTTATGAAAATGTAAGTTCTTGACTTTCTTTACTTTCTTTCCATGTGTGCACGAGACTGGATATTAATATTAGACTTTAATGCAGACGGGGTTACGGGTAGTAAATTTACAGTAAAATCTTATGCTTATAGTAACTACTCATAAATAGAAGTAACCTTCTGCAAGTTAAAACTCCGGCAAAAGAAATTTCAACAAATATAAATGTCTTAGTTTTCTTGATATTTTAAGTTCTATTTACTGGAAGCTTTTTTATTTTATCATTATTATTAGCGTAGTAGAAAGACAGTCGTAGAAGCTAAATAACTTGATATCAGATATATACACTTTGCTAAATATTTAGCTCCTGAAAATATCGTGTCAGGGCTGCGTCGGCAAGCAAGAGTAAAAATACAGCCAGGATTACATTAACGTAATGAAATGCTATAACATTAACCAGTGTATCACTGTACCACTCTTTAATTAACCCCTCTATTTACCACTTCGTAAAATGATATTGTTGAGCATAAACTTCGGTATATTTCAGTTTATCCGAAGCAAGAAATTTTACTGGTTGTAAATGGTAGGACTTAAGGCTAATTTTATTATGTACCTACATTAAAATAAAATACAGTCGAATTGATAACCGCCTCCTTTTGGAAGTCGGTTAAAAAACAGTGATTCTGGCAATTTTATTAATAATTTTCACATAAATATCGGTAATCTCAATTTCAACTGGAATATTATTATATAAGTTTTAAACTACAGAATAGATTTTAATAAAAACGAAATGGCTGGCGCGGCGTTCCGCTCCAAGGATAAGTTATTACCTAAACTGTAAAGTCTTGAGAGATAAAACATAAACATGGAATGTTGCTATTGGTAATAAATTCTTATGTTGTTATAGTACGTCGTGATGATGTGTCGTGTACAGCAGTACATGGAATAGTGCACGTGGCAGATAGTGCCGCATGACTCTACCACAGATATTACGGTTTCTGAATACCTCAACAATATCTTACAGTAGCGCTCAACCTTTTAAGTATATAATTGTGTCTCATTTTGGTAATCACGGCATGTCTTTTTTTATAGGTACCACAAAGGTTGCAACTAGCTTACTGCCAGCTTGATGATACGCGATTAACGTAGCCAATGGATGTTTGTAACACCAGATGTGTCACTTGCGCGTTGTCGACTTTGCAGTCTCTCCCTGTTTCATTAGAGGAAGACACAGGTCTCATGCGTAGCGACGCCTATCGAAAGCTGTGATCTGTATAATAGTGGGATCTAACTGGAAAAAACTGCTACCTATTGTGGGATATATAAAACCAAACAATGTTTATAATTTTTTTACTTATCTTTACTGATGTGATACTGAAAGTCTAGATGAAGAAACCACTACTAGGCCATTTAAAAAGCTGTTATTTCACATACTATACAACCGATCAACTATCTGGGACGATAAAGACCGCAATTACCATCAGATCGCCACAAACTGACCTGCGGTTTGTGTGCTTTCCAACATGTTGTGTTTTATTGAAATTGGTCTGTAAATAATAAGGTAATCCTTGTCTCAGAGTGAGTTTTTGTTATTATTCCATTGTTCGTCAATGATTTGTGGTATGTTATGATGATAATGATTAGTGGTAGAGTTACTGCCAAGACGAGAAAGCGGTGTAGAAAGTGAGAGACGTTGCGGTCGTACCATCTATAATAAATAAACTATCCGTAAAAGTAAAAATTCCGTGTTATGTATATTGTTCAACGTAATAACAAATTATATTTCCACACAAAATGTGCTAATCAATAACTCGTGAAGACTGCATTACACACTACACGGGTTGACGGTACAATGTAGCTTAAACAAAGTGCTAAACTTAGAATAGGACAATAATTTATATCAAGCTAGCTTCCGACCGCGTAAACAAGTACTTTTTATCAATGTGCTATTGATAAAAAGTAGGTACTTGATTTGTTATGTTATGTGCCAGCTTTCAAGTCAGGGAGAGGGGTGCATCAAAGGTTCGGGTGTCTAATAATAACAGACTTAAATTCGATAATTCTAATTAAACAGAGTATTTTGTGGTCGACGTAAACCCAATTTATATGCAGTTATTTAATCAATTACTATAATTTACAGTAAACTGGTACGTATTTGCAAGAGAGTTTAGATTAATTTTGAATAATGGAGGGGTAGAAAGTTGCTCAAAATGGTACACGGTGCGATACAAAGGCCAGCGAATTTCAACTTGGCTTGCTAGACTGCCTTGTGTTTAGGTAGAGACACTTGAGTTCCGTTTCTGATTGTGATGAACTGTGAATTGTTTGATATTTATTTACCCGCTGCTGGGCCCCGGTATCCTTCCAGATTGAGAGGGGTTTTCATACTTCACATTGAGTGCTGCTCGATTGGATCTTCAAGAAAATATCTCAGGCAGGTTACGTTTACCGTCTAAGCGGTCAATTAATAATTAAATTATTCGATAAATACGAAGTTAGAGGTGCATGCCTAGACGAATTTCAAACTTAATATACGACTAGACAATAGTTCTGTTATAATCATAACTACCAATGCACTTATTCTACATACGTACTTAAGTGGTATATTTCAATAATTATAATTGGTTCTGTACTGCTTTTGTATTTAAATTGGCGCTGAATTCTCTGACAATCTGGCTCTTCGATATAATGAAAACGGTGGTTTGGATGACATCTGCCGCAATCACACTAATTAATTGGGCAATTATATCATCGCCCTAAAGCTGATAGCTGTGATAATTATTCAATTAACTCACTAAAACGTTTGATATTAACAGCGGTGAAATACTACTCTCTTTCGTTTCGTTTTTAATTTCCACTTTAAGCAACCGTGAAGATAATCATTTTATAAATATTAATTATCCATTGCAATTTACTTTTTTAAACACCATCTGCTATTCGAGGACAAAATTAGAGTAAGTAACTACATATTATTAAGTTATTTAAATTACCATCTGCTAATTCCTCACGATGTTAAATTTTACCATGTATAATAATAATAGCTTCGAATCGATCCGTATGTCAATATCCAATGGCCATGTATTTTCCAAGTAACCAACTTCGATAAAGTAGCATACTCGAGAGCTTATAAATTATTTTCATTTGTGTCTGTTCTATTTGAGTGACGGTTTTCCAATAAATCCAATTGAAGCATTGAGTGAAAAGTAGGAAATTATTTATTCGTATTTTCATTACATCGTTGTCGGTTAATAGAAAAGTTATTCATAGAGGGGGGCGGGGGTCGAGTTGAGTTTTATATCATTATATGGCTCAATGGCGATTTATAAACAGTTTTACTCCTAATATCTACTTACATCGCGTTAGATATAATGCGGGCTTAAATAAAACTCGATGCTACTCGTGTCAGAACACGGAACGTCTCAGAAGTATGTTACGTAATCCATCAAATACACAGATATCGGCCCTGCCACCTGCATAAACATGAATAGTATTGTTCTATAAGCAGTAATGTAAAGGTACACTACCTGAAAACATCGACTTATTTTCTAGTAGCACGAAAGTTACGTAACCGAACTTATTTAATCAATATAGGTTTCATTAAAATGAGGACTTAGATCTCTTTTGCTGACTAGCACTGTGTAAGAGTGCCTTCTGTCAGTGTCCAATGTGTACAAATAGAAATATGTAGGTAGGCTTACCTCATACTTTATGCATAATCATCTTTATCGATAACCTAGACTTTTTGTCATTAGTGTTTAATTTTTCAGGTCTATTCTGCAATCATCCTATTTTTAGATAGCCATGACGGGTCTTGATTCTCAAGAACAATAGGTTCTCTATTGGGTCTATAATTCATTGGTTGACGACTTAAGAAAATATTGATACAACGAATGAGGACAATTTATGACGTGTTTATATGAAGGCAGCCGTACCGAAGGGATAATAAAACCCAACAGGCTCATATCATAAGTATCACATATTATGTATATTGATTTAAATCAAGAATAATAGTCTTGACTTAACAGTTTTTTTTTCGTTTTCTTGATTCTACAGTAGGTAACAGCCTAATTTAAAGATAGGAGAATAATTTTAGAAAATTATCTCCAATTAACATATATATATACTATCACGCTTAATGGGTTCATTAATTATTTCAGATTTTGATCAGTTTTTTAGAAATGTCTTTTCCGGTTGATTCGATTCAGCCTATTGCAGTCCACAGCTGGACATAGGACTCTACTAAACTGCCAAATAACACTGTCCTCCATCCTCCTCAGCCAGTCTATCCCCGCTACCGTTTTGAGGACGTCAGTCCATCTTGTCTGCTACTTTATTATCTAATATATAAAATTAAAATTCTCGTGTCACAGTTTTCGTTGCCATACTCCTCCGAAACGGCTTGACCGATTTTGATGAAATTTTTTGTGCTTATCCGGTATCTATGAGAATCGGCCAACATCTATTTTTCCCCCTAAATGTTAGGGGTAGTCCACCCCTACATTTTATTTTTTATTTTTTAGACAATATATTTTTTTGTATTTTTTTTTAGATTTGGCATTAAAAAATACATACAACCCTAAATTTTCACCCTTCTACCACCAACCCCTAAAATGTGGCAAAACAACGTTTGCTGGGTCAGCTAGTAAATTCTAATATTTAATTTACTACGTTTATTTTTGAAAATATTAGCTCTTTTCAACGTTGTTGGGTTACGAAAACACAATATTTACAAAGGTAGATAGATATCTGTCGAAAGGTTAATAGCAAAATATGAGCAGATAAAAGGTTTATTTTTCCGGCCAATAATAATGAACTTGTCCCTGTTACCAAAATCATACTGTACTATTGTTATACATATAGTCATTATAAAAAAAGATTACATGAACATTTTTCAAAGAAACAACGCCAATAACAGGAATTATAAATAACTAGCTGCCTCCCGCGGCTTTGCCCGCATAGTATATAAATAAAAAGTAGCCTATGTGTTAATCCAGGTAATAAACGATATGTATGCTAAATTCCACCCCAATCTGTTAAGCGGTTTTTGCATGAAAGAGTACCAAACATCCATCCATACTTACAAACATTCGCGTTATTAATATTAGTAGGAAGTAGGATGATTGAAGCAGAGAGAGAGATCGATAGATAGAAATGACAATTTTAAAATTGCACCTACTGGCACGGACTACCTACAGCAGGTAGACAACAGTTTTATGACTACGGCGTAATTGTATTGGACAGCTAGGTATATGGACAAGTCGTTTCGCCAAACATAATATTTAGCTCACAGTTAAACCGTACGACAGACGATAGAGATAGTATTAAATAACATTATTTATGTATTAAAAGAATACAATGCTAGTTTCTAAAAAGTAAGACCTTTTGGCCACAACAAAGTTACATATCAGTACCGAAAACAAATAGTATTTTATTTTAGAAAATATGTTTTCATTGAATTTAATCGAAGTTACTGGAAGAAAAAATATCGACTACAAAGGATACGTTACACGTCCGCATTCTGCACAGATGACGGCGCGGCGCGTGTAGCGAATTTTCTCATCAGAGCCAATAATACATATCGCTCACACCGTCACACAATGCAATAACAAGGTGGTCGAATTGCACTCATATACCGCACTGCATAATTTTAAATAGATTATTTTCGAACAATGTTACAGTCGGTCATGTAAATATTTTTTTCTAAATACCACCAAATATAGAGAAGATTATATCTATCAATGAATTAAATAATTAAAATTACTACAGGACCGATTGCTAGAATATTCTTTATTATTACTTAAGATGGTTATTGTCATGGTGTTTGTTAAAGTCATGGATAATGGAAAAAAACTGTAATAGTTAAAAAAAGCAAGCCAAAACTACGTTAGGAATAAAGCAATAACATAAAAAATTGCCATACTCACAGTTGAGCCCCAGATCATGATAGGTGATGATGGCGGGCTTAGAGCGGTCGCCTTGGACGCCGACGACGAGATCACCACGGTCGGTGCGCACGCGCACTTCAGTGCATCCCCCCTCTCCACTGAACCGACGAGCGCTGGGAAACTGCAGCTGGATGTTCTTCAACTCGATGTCGTCCATGCTGTGGAGAACAATACATGTAGCACACTGCCTTACTGTTATTTAGTTACAATGATGGCGTTACAGTTAAAGCTAGATTGTCACCTAGTAAATGGAAGAAATCCGCACATTTAAAGATATTTTTGTTTTTACGATAAATTCGATTTAGATATATCTGTCGCAGCCAAATAGTATAATCCACTGTTTTACATTACGGCTAGCCGTTTTGCAAAACAGCACCGTTTCGTAATGTGGCGTTCAACGAATGTCATTGCGATACGTTCGTCAATAAAGCGGGTCACGTTTAGCCGCATCGTAAGTAATAATTTTTAGATTGTAGATTAACAAAATAAAACTTGAATAAAAATCAATTTTAATAAGAAATAGTTAACTAATTTATTTTAAGATTTTCGTTATTAATCAAAAATGATTATCACAGTTCAAATAGGTAATATCCGGTTTGGCACTCGCCGGCCGCCGCCGCAGCACCATTCGCTTCGCTCGCTCGGCTCGTGCGCGGGGGTCTCAGTTCTAACCCAACCTAACCTGATCGCACCAGCCACATTCTTATGATCATATTTTTAACACTACATAAGTAGGATTCCATCGAACACTAAAATCCATAGTTACTTTATGTTTCCGACGCCATTGTGGTTGTAATGTCAGGCAGCACCATGAGTGTTAAAAACGGGAACTAAAAATTGTTAAAGTGGCGGATAACAACTCGCTGTATCAAGTTCAATCAATCCGGCTAATATTTGCAACGCTGCATTACGAAACGGCGCTGTATTACAAAACGGCTAGCCGTATTGTAAATCTGCGGATTATACTATTTGGCTGCGGCATATCCATCAAAACATCTTTATTTAATTGGCAGCGTTTTGACTTCAAGGCGAAACAATGAAAACATTCAAGTATTTCTAGTCTAATGAATAAATCTAATTTTCACATAACAATATAATTATCAGTGTCTCACGAAACTCACTGAGCGGAACTGACTTGAGTATGTTATTCCAAAGAAAATGTATTTACATTGCTAAATTACAAGTGTAATACTTGAACGGATGATATAATTATTCATTACTTTCCTCCGCCCACGTCTTCGTCTGCGTGATGTTTATTTAGACAAAAGTTGATATAAGATGCGAAAAAATAACGCTCAAGTTTATGCTATTCTTAATAATTTTATACTTCAAAGGCGTTAGAAAGCGAGTTCTAGAGCATGTTTTTTGGAAATATATATTTTTAGCGTCCTTTCACTTTTCTATATTTTTCTTTACACATCCAATCCAACACACCAATCATCATCCGCATTTGCAACGTGCTAATTACAGCTAATTAATATATAAGATTTTCCTACAATCTTATCATCACTAAATTCTCGTTAAATTATCGTGGTTGTTATTAGTTATTAGACGAGAACTACGAAGAACTCAACTTCTACCTTCTCTCGAAGATATACATATAGTATAGGTATACTACTAATAACCGTTCCGTTCCGTTTCGTCGTTGCTTCCTAGCCGTACGATACTTGTGCATTTATAATTCTATAAACAATTTTAACTAATATACTAGGGTATATCACTCAACCTTTTATTGTTTCACGTATAACGTATCATCCGTTTTTAAGTCATGGATACAAATAAGTATGGCGCTTATGATGAACCAATATTCAGATTTAATGGAATTTGGCAAACAGTTACCTATTTTATTAAGTGGATTAAAACATGTATGGGTATTAATTAAAATCACACATTATTTTATGATAAAAAATTAAGATAAAATTCACGGTATCCGAAACACAAAAGGTTGGTCATTTTCACGTTTACATGTCCCAGACTCGGAAATAAACGCACACTTTTTGATCAAGAAGGCTATTTTTAAGGTGAATAGACTAGATTAAAAAACAAGAAAGCTTTTGTTACACACGGTAGCTCTTTTATTGCATGATAGACAGCATCCAACGGAGGAAGCTACATGCTTCACATGTCAACAAGAAACGAGTAAAACGGCGGGAAATCGACATACATCCTTTTTTATAAATACAGACAGGTTTTCTAGCTAGAACCACACGTTGTTTGCAACACAAATATCAACAGTATAACAATATTGCCAAGGTATTAAAGTCTTATGACAGAATTTCGCAAAATATACACAGTCCCTATATATCATATCATGATATCATATCTAAAACACATTTTATATTTACGCATGATAAAATTACTTGTTAGACATCTAGACTAGTACCTAATCCTTTATTCAATACATGTTTCTCCAAACCTAGAGATACTACTGTCTACAACCATTGAATGTATACAAATCGTGATCTTGGTCTCAATCAGTAACTTTATTTTGGACTTCTCGAGGAAAATGGTTCCGCAAATGCAGTACCTACTTTGAAATTCGTTTATTTTCTAAATCTACACAATCTGGCGATTTTTTTCCGGAAAGACAACATAAGTGCCCAGCAATTAGATTCTGTAACGAGATATTGATGACGGTACCTATCTTAGGATTAAGACTGAATGAAGATCGATTTCGACCGAGCACTGCAATCCGACGCTGACGAGCTCGAAGTACATCATAAAATGTAGAATTTGTAAATGAAATTAGTAACTAACGTACTGCTGAAAGATCACCCTATCCCATCCTGAATATGACTGTTTTTGACCAGGAAGTTTAATCTACTCTTTGCTACTCGCCTCGAGACCTAAGCGTTCGTAGGGACCACGCGGGCATACCGCAGTTAGGTAAGAGCATAATCACAATCTTATGTTCTGAGTCCTGCGTGTGGGTTTAAAGCCACATTAAAAGGGAAAGTAAGAAACATCCGTTTGGAAATAAGGTCGAGACATAGGACTCGGCTGGAGCCTTACCCAGGCGATGCCCTCACCCCGCGCGCGAGGGGGTATTGAATCGACCGGGCTTCTTGGCAAGAGGCCAGGACGAGAGGTCGGGGACAGCAGCGCCACTTTCAATTTGGGTACAACTACAACAAGCACGACCAATGCGATTCCCCTTATCACTTTTTACTAATTATGTACCAAGCTCTTCAAATCTACGGTTACTTCCACCGTAATGTTGACACCGTGCCCTCAAAAAACGATGGTTCATCATAACTCTATTTAACTGTTTTATCTGCTTGCATTCAAAGTCAAATGTTTTGTTTCAGTACCTACTTTGAATTGTCAAAACTAATTGCACGGTTACAAGAGGTCTGAAGACTCGGTTATATGTATAAAGCAGTAAGTAGAATAATTACGCTATGTCCCTTAGGCAACGTCTATCAGGGAACTCCGATAAGTACATAGGCATAAGAAGCACGTGGAAATGGTAAGAAAAAAACTTGAGAGGTGTCAAGGGACACCCGGATGGAACAAAGTTCCTTTCGATTAATTAAGTAGTGAAGGAATTGTAATAAAATTGTATTTTTTTTACAATAGCTTACTACAGCAAAAAGTATCTTTACAACTTTTCGTCTTAATATTTTCCGTCTAGCCCCCTTTCGCAACGCGCGATAAGGAACTTCGTTCCAGCAACTGTTGTGGACACCAGCTAGGACCGAAGTTCCTTATTATAAAAAGATAAAAGACGTGTGAAACTTTCAAGTTCTATCGAGGTATAAAGAAAAGAATTATTAGGTTAATTATTATATATATACAAAAAATCTCACGCGTTATGGACGGTTTTTGCCGTCTAGGGTACCCTCCGCAACGCCCCATAAGGTTCTTCGTTCCAATTATTCATCCCGCGACTTCGTCTGCGTGCAATTTAACTAAAATAATGTTTCATATTAACTATTAACACCCCCGTTTTACCCCCTTATTGGGATAACTTATCAAAAATCCTTTCTTAACGGATGCCTTCGTTATAACACTGTCTGCATGCCAAATTTCAGCCCGATCCGTCCAGTTGTTTGGGCTGTGCGTTGATAGATCACTATGTCAGTCAGTCAGTCACCTTTGAGTTATATATATTTTCATTTAGATGATGCTGGTATAGTAACGATGTATTTTAGTATTAGGACGTTATTACTGTAACGGTATACGGCTAATGCAGTATTTTTCTAGAGCCTTACTCCTGAACGCTTGGTAAACCTCAATTTACATAATGATACTTTAAAATGAATCTCTTCTTGATTTTAATGTCAATAAAATAAGAGACTGGGCGTATTTTTTAGCTACGAGCGACATTCAAGGAGATATCTATTCAAATGATTTATTTTTCAATTTTAGTACCTACGCGACATAACTGGAGCCTCACTAAGTACCTATACATAAAACTACAAATTCTTCGTATTTTAATATATCTCAAAAATGAACTCTACATTATTTTTTTATTTCGCACCTATAGTTACTAGTAGTTAGGGACTAAACGGAAACTCCTCGTACGTACGGGTTATGTTAACAAAGTTGAGAGCACTAAGAAACCCGAAAATATCTTACGAAAACAGGCCACGCCGGAAATTGTGCCTCGTGCCTCTCTCGTCAAAAGACTTATCAACCTATGGTAAGTATTCCAGCTATCGCGAGGAAATATGACGAGAGGTTTATATTACTAAGTATGTTTCGTACCGACAATTATAAAATAAAAAGAATCAGTAGACTAATAAAATCCAGTGCAAAGCGATTGTCAAAAATGTACGTGTCTGACCTGCGTTTGTACATCAAATATTATTGATATTTACTATTACAAAATCAATAATTCATCTTACCATACAGCTTTAAATCCAACCAGTATAGTGTCGGTAATAAAACGCATCCAACGGAACAAGAGGGAGTGCGTCACAGATATTGACAGCAAGAATTTTCCATTATAGCAAGGAACAAAAGACTCAAGCGACTGGATTCCTTAACCATTCTAAGGTTCATTTTACGCTTAATTAATATTTTCACAAAATCTTGGAAGGTATTTCGGAATCTTCAACCGTCTTTTAACTAAGGAGTAATAACGTTGCCTATTGTTATACCCTTGTGTTGATTTTATAATTATTATTAATATTTGTATAAAGAGTATTATTTATTTTGATATTTTTTCGTCATATTATTGTTTATTGTGTAACATATCTGAAACCAATCTTAAGTGTTTACACTTAAGATCAATGTATGTATTTTTCTCTTAGCTTAATTTTTAAATTTGATGAAAATATATATTACAATATACACTTTTGATATATAAAAAACGGATTTTAAATTAAATCGTGTTCGTGGTAATAAAATCGCGATAGTTGGTTCTCTATTGTGCACCCCGTCTAGTGCGTCAGGAAACACATATGTATAATGCGAGAGATGATATTGAATAACTCAGTGTGAAAGAAACAATACAATATGTAGGTAGGTACTAGATACATATATTATCTCATTCTCTTCTTATCTCTCTCAGTCCTTCTCGTTCATATTATGTTGTTTTAAAATAGGATGTAAACTGTTATTGGCTCAGTGCATTGCACAAGAGGTACCTATACTCAAATCCGTAAAATCCGATGTTTAACATAATGCTGCGCACTACCATCATAGTAAGCAAACGCTAATACGATTAGCGACTTACGTAATGTTGAACCTACCGCATCGTAGAGATAATTACAGCAACTCAATATGTATATGTAAAGCGTTATTTCAAAAGCGGTCGGGTTGTAACTAGTTGGTAATTGCAAAGTTTGAAATCGAACTCTACCAACCTCGTAACAGAGTGGAAAGTAAAGTAAATACAATACCTATGATACTTAGTAAAACCTATTGCAGGAATCGGCTTTTACGGTAAATACAAAACATAATGGACACTTTTTCAATAGGAGTATTGCATTAATTTAATTAAGAGGTAATATTATATGGTTTTTCAATGAAATGTATTCTGCGCTGTCACTACAGGAACTGTTGTTGTGTTACCGTAGGAATGTTCTAAAGTTCCTTGGTTCAGCGATATAGGCTGTCTTTATAATACCTACATATTACTAGACCGCAGTTAAGTATAGTAACTATAGGTACATAGTATATATACATACATGTATATAGTACTATATATAGTAACTATATTCCTGGCAACATAACATCATTATCTCATATTAACAGGGTTAAGTTAACCTGTGTTGGCCTGGTGGGGATTGTCGGTTTAGCAGTTAAAGTAATTATGTCTAAAATATGTTAATATTAGAAAAATATCATAATGTAAAAGGTTTGGTTCTTAGTACTTGGTATAAATAAATAATGTTGACTCATATTAAAAATGCAAATATAGGACGCCGGAGGCATGAGGCTGTCGGCTTAAAATTAAACAAACAATTCAGACGCGGAAATTACGTTTTTTTCCGACACCACCGACATTTTCTGTGACTGGATGATATGAAAATAAATATTTTGCTTCCGAAGCGATATAAGCGGAATACATATTTTTATATAAATATATCCAATACGCATAATTAAGTAAATTAACATACATCTATATCTTATACATCTATATCTTTGTGTTAATTCATAAATGAATTAACACAAAGATATAGATGTATGTACGTAAGTACGTAAGAAATGTAGAATCACATTGCAAATTCTCAAGTTTAAATAACCCTTGAGTAGACATCGCAAATATTAATGTGATAGCAAATAGAACCATTGCGGCGCGGACCCGACTAGAATATGGATCAGAATAAATAGACGTTGAAGTGCCTTAACTAGTTTACCGTGATTTAATGTAATATTGAGCTTTTATTCGAGTTCACATTCATTTTCCCTTCTTTGTCTTCGGGTCAAGAACCTTGCGGATAGCTATAGGTCATATACGTATGAGTTTAATGCAGGGGAAGGCAAATACTCCGCTACGACTCGGACATATCGTTTGTGCCAATCAAGTGCTCAATACGGGCTCATTGATCTATCTATCAATTAAGGTAAAAGAACACCTACGCCAGATCGCATCTGTGGAAAATCCCGCAATAGTTTCGCCCAACGTTTACAAAATTGGTTATCTAGAAGCAGAATTATTAAATATAACATTTATGGATTCTTGATAGACGTCTTTAGTTAAATAAAAGTCGTCACAGACGCTAACGATTAAGAAATAATAGCTTCCACCGCGTTTATTTTTAACCGACTTCCAAAAGGAGGAGGTTATCAATTCGACTGTATTTTTGAGAAATGTAAACCAGTGTTTGTTAAGAAATCACTAATATATTTAAAATAAATTCAAGTACAAAAACTGTATAAGCTGCGTACCTATAACTAGAAATATAATGATGGTACTTACCCAAGGAGGGCAGTCTCTTCAGCGTTGATTGGCATGTTCACAAACTGTTTTTTCCGCTCCTTAGAAGTATCTCTGAAATAGTGCATCGTATGATATAGCATACTTATAGTGTGCCATGAAGTGTTGTGGCTTAGTTAACGACTCATAGTTAGACAGACTTGTAAACCTCGATTGTAAACACACAACATGAAAAAATACCATTATAAATTCAATGTGACTACAAAAAAAATTCATAATTTAATTATAAATTCAATGTGACTACGGATCGGTGGATCTATATATAGGCACAGAACAAAAAGTTTAGCAACCTTTTTGCCCTTCTTTGTCTCCTTAAATATTCTAATACACGAGTACCTACTTAAACTTTTATAGCTAACAAATTTAAATGGTTCTTACAGTACCGCCATACTATTTCAGGAATACTTTACCAACGATAAACATAATAAATAAGGATTAAGTAGGTAGGTATATCATCGAAATACAACATAAATTCAAGCAGTATTCCAAACAATATCCAAATGTGGTTTCCGAATATTACGAAATCAGCCCTCAGCGCACGCCAAGTTTGGTTTAGGGTTCAATTGTCGACGTATTAATAATTATGATTTGAACAGTATTCCAATGCGGTTTACGTTGTTGACCGAAGTTTTAATTCTTATTAGGTTTGTATGTAAATACTCAATTTAAATTGAATGCGGGTACAGTAAGCTTTAAAACCCAACTTTACATTCGATAAATAACAAACTCATAATGAAGTGTATCAAAATAACTCACTTGAAATGAGCATGTATATAATTATGTATTATGCAACGTAGTTACCTACTAATGATTGCTAGTTCCGTTTAGAACTTTAGAGTATTTTATATCATAAAAATACAACATTGTAAAAATGTACCTATATCATAAGGTACCATCATATAGGTAGATAGCATAATTGTTCTGTGCACCCACATTTCGGCGGTATTTTTAACATGCCATGTAATATAGGTGGCAAGCTAATAGCTATTCATTAAATGATTATTGTAAACGAAAAGGAACCTTATGATCATTAGTGTGGTCAGGGATGTCCATCTACTCGCTAACATATAAGCAAGGCCGTGGTAAACCAGATGTGTGTATACGGTAAATTACGACAGCGACACAAGGCTTAGGCATTACTGCACTATGGATTATTTTTTGTTTGAATGTGCTTTTCTTCTTTCATTCTTTCTAGAGCTACTAGTTGGATTTTAAAATCTTTTTACATATAATTGCCCAATTTCAGAGCTAGTTTTATTTAACAAAAAGAAGATAAATAAATAAGAAACATCATCCTTTTAAATTAACAATTTGTAGTAGATATAATGGATACTTTAAGAATTCCTAAACTAGCTGGTAAATAAACTATTACATTGTAGTGCTTCTATGAGTTTAATTTAGATTAGATTGTTTATCTAACTATGAGTCAGGCTATATGATCTGATGTTTAGTGAATCTATAAGAAGATGGTACTACTGAATTATAAATTCATTAACAGTTTCATAAATTTACTACAAATACAAACTTCAAGAATATTCACAATGTGTGTGAAATAACTAACTGCCTTTTTATAAGTAACTAAGTAAATAGTTTTTATATATTATATCTACCAATCTACATCACTGTACAAATGGTAATGAGAGAAAAATTTGCTGATGATGTTAATGAACTAAGATGATGAACAAGTAATCAATTTAATTGACTTATGTGTTAATTACAATGGAAACAAAGTTTGACATACAAGCAAAATACAATGCTAAATGTAACAAGCATGTGCAGATACATGCAAACAGCAGAGTACTCACTCCGTCAACACTTTAGTCATCTCAGACATACTGGCATCAAAGTAAGGCCCTAACTTCTTCTTAGCTGCCCCTCCCCGGTGAAGAATTTTCTTAACACTATCCTTTTTGCAGGACACTGTTGTACCTCGGTACACTTCACCCAGAGGCATGTAAGAACCATCATTCAGCAAGCCCCGATGCATGCTAACTTAACATCACAACAAAAATAAATAAATGGAAATATTAAAGCAAAAGAAATACATTCAGTAACAGCATGCTGTCAGTGACATTGTGGCAAATAAGGATAAAGTTTCAGCAGTTGCACTTCCAGTTATTAAAAACTAAATAGTTCGGTGCAAACTTTATTGCCTAGTTACGTGAACAGCTGAGTTGTAAGTAAAGGATTGTTCGATCACAATAAACTATTTGGAGGAATACAAAACTTAAAAGTTAACTTACCTTTTGAAATAGAGGTGTATTTTCTGATAATTTCTGGGTTCTCAAGTAGCGGCCGTCTATTAGCGAAGTCGCACACACGGTCACACTGAGGAGCGCCGCTGTAGCAAAATGCCGACAACTGAATAGTTCGCTTCGCAGTCTGGCTGGAACCTCCACACGTTTAGCGCTAGAAGCAGACCAGACGTGGCTCACTTCGCAGCGCACTGGGGCGCATGCGTACGTAAATACGTCAATTATTCAATTTGTACGGCCCGGGAAATTAAAATCTGAACGTACGAATAATAAAATTCTTTGAAACAAAAGACGGCGATAATCGCATTTATATAAAATGTAGGTAGGTGCGTAGTAGGATACGATAGATTTATTAGAAGCGAGTAAATTACAAAAGTCCAAAATTTTATTGGCAATGATTTGTAAAATAAATGCTTAGAACATAATTATATTTTAAAAGTACTGTAACGTGCGCCATAATTCAATTATTAGTATCAATTCAAGTTAGGTAAAATTGATTACTCTATTAAAATTTCTAAACCAAGAAACAAAACAATAACAAATACTCATGACATTCATGACACAAGAATACAACATGATAAAATTTTAAAAACACTATCAGCGCTGCCAAGGTGCCAAACCAAAATGCCAACCTTGTACACCTAACACCATGCGACAAAGTAGAAATGCAGCAAAACCAATATATATAATATTTAATGTTACAGAAGTTTACTACAAGTGTCCAAGAAAAAAAGAAATTTGAAAAATTAAGAATTAAAATAGCACATTCAATAATTAATAGACACATTTTGAAAGTTAGAAAATAAACTGCGAGGTTGGCAGCACCAAAAACAAGCACGAATTAGTTATGTTATTAATATGGCGCTATGTCTTTTTAGCATACTATTAAGACTATACTAATTAGGAAACTGTCTCTGTTGGAAACAAACATAAACTCGTTAGAATTTAACTTAGTAACCTAGTAACTTTTTAGACTCCGTTTGAGATATAATCTTTGTCTTTTTTGTACAAACTCAGAATGATGTGATGTTTTGTGCAAGGGTGGATACAGGTTTTAGGTCAGGGGGGGGGAGTGACATGATCATTCCCACCTTTGGAAATAGTAAATAGTTATATATGACGCCATAACAGACTATTTGATCATTCAAATTAAAAGGAGCACTCATTGTCTGGTCGACGTAAACCCGGACCAGGGTAAGGGTGGATCCAGCTTCGACCTAAATCCAGCCCAGAGGGGGATCTTGACCTCCAAGAGCCCTAACCTGGGACCCGCCATTGTTTGTGTGTTTTGGAAACATTAAACATTTTAAAGTTACTCTTTTCCTTTTAATATCCCAATCAGTACAGACGGCCTACCCGTGTGTGCCTCTAAGTATGGTTTAGTGCTCACCCTAGGATGTTGGGCTGCCGTTTATAAATTCTCATTGGTGGACTGTGTCCACCCCAGGAGCCCCACCCGCACTGGGGCCAAGCCCCCGCTGCCGAAAAAGTATTTGAAGAACAAATTTTTCAATTAAGATTCTTTGAATACATAATTGTATCAATGAATGTTGTATCGCTTGCTCAAACGGTTACGGAATATCGTGAGGAAACACTTATCCTTGAAAGATTTAGCCTAATCCCTTTTCAAATGAGAGGACTCCCGTGCCCAGCAGTGATACAATAATTGGGTTGCAAGTTGGGTGTTTTGAAAATAATGTATCAGTAATGGCTAGTGACGCCATCTAGCAACAGTTATCTAACACTCAATAAGAAGTACGTATGAAACGTTGCACTAGATAAATTATAGATGTCGCTTAATTAGAAATACGTGATACAAAAACAAACGATAGTCCGACCTGATTGATCTGTGGCTATCTGGATTATTGAAGTTAAGTTAGTAATAAATAAATAGATGGACTTAAACCGCATTAATGCCAAAGTTAATCAATTCCTTCTTGCATGCATATAGTGTAACTAGATGAGCGATTTCAGACGAGTTATTATAGGCATTGTAATATCAGTTACACCACATAGATGTCATTAAAAACAGTTACTAGCTGATTTTGAGTGGCATTTTTTTTACTTACTATTTTATACATAGTATATACCATTACATACATACATACCATAACATACCATTAACGAAACAATTTCAAATGATATTGTAAGCAACCGCTCGTTTCTCACTTAAAATATATTTATTGTAATCTCATTAAATATTTGAACATTTTAAATGACATTCAATTAACTTGCAATTGAGTAGTTAAATGGTAACAATTAGGTTATTAGGTATTGTTGTTTACTATCTCTTATTCCTGGACATTATGACACAGGGCGCCATCTAGTCCCGAGCTAAGCAACGAGGCTTGTGTTACGGGTACTAGTTGGTTGATATACTACATATAATTATGCTTTATTTATTTTTTTGTAAATACATACATACATACTAGCTTTTACTCGCGACTTCGTCCGCGTCGAAAATGGTTCTCATAGGATATTTAATTGGTATTTTACGTTATTAATTGTGTTGTACATGTACATATAAATTATTATGTCAAAATGTTTAAATACTTATAAAATAAAACAATGTTAATTATAGTGTAGGAATTTAAAATTTTAAAGAATACCAAACTATTATGTGAGTTCAACCTTTTTTTAATTAAATCGGAATGAGTTTTAATCTTTGATTGATTGAGCTGTGGTAGCCTAGCGGTCTGACCAGTGGACTGAGATGTCAGAGGTTTCGAGTTCGAACCCAAGGCACGCACCACTGACTTTTCAGAAGTTATGTGCGTATTTATCACATGCTCAAACGGTGAAGGAAAACTTCGAATGATGAGGAAACCTGCATGCTTGAGAGAATTCTCGATGGCATGTGAAGTCTGCCAACCCGCAGTAGGCTAGCGTGGTGGACTATAGCCTAATCCTTCTCAATTGAGAGGAGACCCGTGCACAGCAGTGGGACATTAATGGGTTGATGATGAGTTTTAATCATCACATCTACCGTTAGACGTCTATTGCTGGACATAGGTCTCCCCCAAGGATCCAGTGGATTCCAGCGACCTTTACCAGGTCGTCAGTCCATCTGGCCAGGGGCCTGTCCACGCTGCGTCTTCCAGTACGTGGTCGCCACTCTAGAACCCTCAACTTATCGGCCGTCCGTTCTTCGAGTGATGTGCCCTGCCCACTGCCACTTGAGTTTGGCGATTCTTCGGGCTGTGTCAGCGACCTGGGTTCTTACCGAAAACTCCTAACATAGCTCTTTCTATCGCCCTCTGAATGACAGTGAGCTTCCTTATAAAGCCCATTGTAAGCGACCACGTTTCGGTGCAATAAGTCATCACTGGCAAAATACAATGGTCAAAGATTTTCGTCTTGAGACACTGCGCTATTAGGGACGAAAAGATTTGACGTAGCTTGTCGAACGCTGCCCAGCCAACGATTGACCTCTTTCTCTATGTTGGACTTACCTAACCGGACATTTTGTCCCAGGTAGACATGATCGTCGACAACTTCGAGAACAGAGCTTCCGACCTTCACCGGAGTCGGTGCAACATGGACATTTAACATAACTTTCGTCTGTTCCATGTTCATTTTAAGACCGACACGTTCGGAAGCTCTGTTGAGGTCATCGAGCCAAGTTTCGATCTAATCGAAGGCCTTAATTCTCATAGTCTAGGAACGCTAAACAAAGAGGTAGGTTATACTCCTTGGTCTTCTGTACAACCTGTCGAAGCGTAAAGTCTATGGTACTAAAGCCTTTTCAGAAACCGGCTTGTCCGCGTGGCTGGAAGTCGTCAAACCTGCGAGCGATTCTGATTCTGATGATATAGGACGATAGTTCTTCAAAAGAGTCTTAGCCTTTCTTAACGAACAGTACGACCACGCTTCTACTCCATGCCTGCGACGTTTTCCCATGGAGGATGACAGAATTAAAAAGCTTTTGAAGGGCCATAAGGGCCGCCTTCAGCAGCTCTGCTGTAATTCCGTCATCACCCGGTGCCCTGTTGTTCTTAAGTTGTTTGAGAGCCATATGAATCTCATACAGGCTGACGTCCGGGGTATCATCGGTATAGTGTCGGGGTAACCTAGCTCTTCTATTCGGAAAAACCTTTCTTACCGGATGCCTACGTCATACATAGAACACACCCAGCATGTTTCAGATATCTACGATTAATGCGATGATCCGTCAGTCAGTTATTCAGAACAAAGCATTTCATATCTATAGTATAGCTGATTCCCGCGAGTTCGTCCGCGTGCAATTTCACTAAAAACATTATATTTTCATATTCGTTTAGTTCGCCGCAGTCTTAGTGACGCGGTTTTAGTCCCGTGAAACCCTAATTCGTATGAAATTACAAACAGACACCACAATTTATTATTTTATTTGTATGATAATGTCGCTCCATTTGATTGAAATACTTCCGAGACAATCTTAGAGAGTATTTGCACTACACCAACCTTTTTGGTGAGTTCCACCTTTGATTAAAATCGGATTCAGTTTTCAAACATTTGTCGAAATAAAATATGGTTTTAATTAAAAGCACTAAGGAGTATTGATATCAATTTCGAAGCGAATCACCGCCAAAATAATGTTCTATCCCTTTTTGACCCCGTAAGGGGATGAATTTCGATAAAATACGAAAAACGTCTACCATAAATTTTGTAAAGTAAATGCAAAATTTGAAGTAGATTAAACCCAGGAATGTAGTATGGAATGTAGTTCCATACAAACTTTGCCCCCCTTTTCACCCCCTTAGGGATAGAATTTTGAAAAATCCCTTCTTTTCGGATGCCTACAGTCATTCAGGACAACGGATTATATATATATAGATACATCCATGACTCGGATACAAATGTTTATGCTCATCACACAATCGTTTGTCCCTACCGGGATTCGAACCCGGAATATGTATGCCGTTAGGTACGCCATTTTGTTAAGCTAAACATTTAATCCATATAATGAATGATGCATAGTTTTGGCTTCCGAGGAACGTTATTTATATCGTGGTTGCTTAGATGAGTGTTGTAGTGTCAACGAAGTTTACATAATTAAGTAGGTCTCTAAATAGACTCCCCTCTCCTTTCCGTAGGCTCGGCACAAAGACGAACCTACGCTGCTACACATGTTTGACCTAGCTGAAGGCTGTTGTAGTCCTGCTAGTTTATCAGCTTACACAGTAAAGGTAATTAACCCAGCTGCTTGAGTCGTAATTTTCTCGTCCTTGATGTGCCTAGTCTAAATTGATTAAGAACCTAGATTTTAAGACCAGATTTTAGACTTAAGTTAATATACTTAAGTCTAAAATCCATATAGGAGAATATGTACATAAGGTATACTTAGGATATTTTCTTAGCACAGTATGCGTTATCATGTTAGGTAATTACGTACATATACATAGTAATTTTTTGTAAAAAAAGTTATATCATTTTAGCCACACAAAAATACTAATGTATTTTTGTGTGGTTAGTAGGATTATTTAAACACGAAATCAATAAAATATAGATATCTCTTTGTCGATCGTATATTAAAGTGTCTTAAAACGTTTAGTTTCAAAAAACTTTAGGGTTTAGGTAGGTACTTAGATCGATAAATATTTTCAAAATATTTATTATCTGCGAAATTAAAAGTAACTGATATTGTTTTAATCGATATTATGATATTACTATCCTTAAAATACGTGGAGGGACGTAATGAAGTAAGAAATAAGTTACAATTGAAATAGGTAAAATTGTTTCTGATCCACAGGTAGATTGTTTGCCAATTTTATTTCAATATTCCCGTAGGTGTACGAAATTTGAAAATTTTATTGAAATATTCCATTACAAAGTTTGTATGTATCTATTTCATCTAAATACAACTAAGTATATCTAGTAAAAACATGGTAAACACGATTATACTTACAAACCATAAACTGGCACGGAGGTGTCATAGTCAGGACTACAGGAACACCCATGGGCCTTCAGCCCGCGCCCGCTCCTATATACAGCCACACAGTGCGCCTCATGTTCCAGTATCATATCACTAATCACTGGCAGGTTCTCATCAACCACGAAACCAATATTGTCCATTTTAAATGTTCCAAAGAGGTCACCTACTAAAGAAATACTTGAAGAATCCTTTTTACTTCAAACGTCAGATTAATCTTTTTTCAAAATTTGAATAGACGTTTCGAAGAAATCGTTTTAGCGCATGACTGTCGACGCGCAATGTGTGTTACTGTACTATGTGTATTGATGAACACGCGTTTTATAGGCATGCATTGTTAATTCAGCATTTGGCAGTCACGTGGAACATACTCGCCATTCTCGATAATGCCTATTATGTACCCGAACAATATACTTAATATAAAATTGATGTCAAGCTAAATTACTGACCACGTTAAACTACCTATACCTACTTCTACTAATTTAGCCAACTTAGGTTCTGCAATTGATTAGTAGATATGATTTAATTTATAATGATTTTTATTACACAATAACTGCAGTAAATCATTGATCTCGGACGATGATCGAACAAACTCATATATTATATACCTACAGTTACTTAAAATAACAACGACCAAAAATTGCTAATCCTTCTCGAGCAAGCCACTTTCGCCCGATATCCATTCTCCCTTTCTTTTCCAAAGTACTCGAAGCTTGTGCTCACAAACAGTTTTCTCACTTCATCCTTCAAAACTCCCTTATCAGTCCTTAACAATCTGGGTTCAGGCCTGGGCATAGCACCGTTTCTGCCCTTCTTAAAGTGTCTGGCGATGTCAGGCAGGTATGGAAAATACCAAAGTATCAGTCTTGGTGTTGATTGATTTTTCTAATGCCTTTAACACCGTCAGTCATGATATCTACTATCCATCCTCTCTCATCTTATGGTCTCTCCTGAGGCGCTGGAATGGTTTTTATCTTATCTTCAAGGGTGTTGGCAGTCCGTGCAGGTTGAAAACTCTTCATCAAGTTGGTGTGACCTGCAAGCTGGCGTCCCGCAAGGCGGCATTTTTCTCCACTTCTGTTTTCTGTTTTCATTAATCTCCATTACTGCTGAGTTTCAGTGTGCGTATCATCTTTACGCTGATGACTTGCAGTTGCATAGTCAGTCAAGGGTCAAGTTTTCAATCTCAGTAAGTATGATCATGTCTCTGAGTATCTATCGCGCCTTAAGTGGTTGCCGATTCGACAACGGCGAATGCAGAGGGCATTAACTACCTTATTTCCTATTCTCGATTCTCCCACTACCCCCTCTTATTTATCTTCTCACTTCCAATACTTGTCCGACAACCACAACAAAAATCTTAGTTCTTCCAACAACCGTCTTTTACAATGTCCCTCGTATCGACGTTCAAAGAGCCAACCCTAATTTGGCCTACTTTGAGCAAATGATATTTTGACTTTGACTTCGACTTTGTCACCTCTTCACGCTATAAACACTGAACTGATTTAGATGAAATTTGGTAAAGGCATAATTTGAGTGGCGATCCTTGGGGATACCTATGTCCAGCAGTGGACGTCTAACGGTTGATATGATGATGATGATGGTGATGATAGTTTGAGTGTCGGGAGTATGTCCTTCACATAGGATAGTTTTTGTCCCGGAAAAGGGCGAAAAGGGAGGTGAGAGTTTGTATGTGGAATCGAAAATTTCTTAACGGAGGGTAGAAATAAATAAGCAGATTGGATAAAATGACAAATTCTACGTGGAAGAAATCGCGGGCAAAAGCTAGTCATGATTATAAATGCTGTCTTGGTAACACTAATTTCAAATACCATAGGTATTTAAGGAATAGCATAACAGAGTTTAAAAAATGGGCTTGTAAGATATAACGCTAAATCTGCAGCACATACCCTCACAATGTAAAAGTTCTCAGCTCAAATGTCCTGCTGATCGTGGCGTTGTGTATGGTTTATTCTCTATAACATGGTTGAGTAAAGCGAACACGATACAAGCGGCATGCCTATGAAGGGGCGCTGTCTGTTGGGACTGGTCGGCTAACACATGCTATGGCAGTCTAAATCGGTTTTTATTTATTTTCTTTCTGTCAAAATTCAATTCAAGCTAGTTTATTGAGAAATATTTCATATTAAATTGCATTATTCTCATAAGTGCATATTATATATATTAAACATAAAATGAATTAATTTGATGAACGAATAACATAAATCGAACATTTATGGAGTGTCTTGCCGGGTCTTTACCTGTTGACCTCCTTTTTGACGCCCTGTTGTCTAGTGTCTACAGTCTAGCTAGTACGTACCAACGTGTCTAGTTTTGATAAACTTTGACTTTAACATACTTTCTAGTATTCTTAGCAATTTTAGTATGTGTGTAAGATGGTATTTTAACCCACTTGTTTAAGCATCACCAGTATTGGTACGGGCGTGTTATTCGCAAAGAGAAAACATTTTGGTGATGTCACATATTATAATCGGCACAGTGATAGTAGAAACAATTCATTGGTTTGATCGCAATCCCTGGTCACGTGCTGGGCAAGCATTTCGTTACACCTCTCCGGCGGTATCGGTTGCTGGAGCAAAGTGATTGGAGTCGGCCCCGCCGACGCCTCAGATAACACTTGTAGGAATGCGTTACAAGGGGTAGCGTTTTACTACTTTAAAAAAAATTAAAGAATACACCATGTGTAGCATGCATACCGTAGATAGGACATGTTGATGAACAAAGTTGACGATAATCAATGATATAAAAAACTATATGTCATTGACGATAATATTTTATTCCGTCGTTAAAAAATACTGACTGAATGTTGACATAACTCCGGTCTCGTTTATTGCATGGTGTGGTATGGCATAAGAATTAGTTAAAACACTAACAGAAGAGAATATTTCTATATTTTCAGTTTTTAATTATGATAGGAATTTCCTTTTGGTTGTCGTCTAAAGCTATATAAATAAATCTCAAAACTTGATCACTATTCACTACTAAAATGAAGGCACTGACTTAATAGACGTATTAATTAGACTAGTAGCAAAAAAATAGCAAGATGGTTAACCAAATTTAGATCGCAACATGTTTTGACTTGCGCTATTTAACAAGCAGCACTTTATCCGGACCTTCGAGCAGTTTGATCCATTTCATAAATTTGCTTCATAACTTTTCTCGTTGCCTATTTACTGAATACGTTATACTGAAGTATTGTTTATAAAACTAGTTTTGAATGTACCGCACAATGTAGTTCATATTATAAGTAGGTATATTTATATAAATAAGTGTTGTTGGTGTAAGTCTCTACGGAGAAAACAGATGCTTATTAGATGAAGAGCGTAGCAGTAAGCAGCTTATAATAAATATCTCATGCATACCTGGGGTTGTTGCATTTTGCGTTTTAAATGAAAATTATTTTATAATGTGTTTTATAATATAAATAACTATGCGATTGTTATCGTAATGTAACACGTATGTATGTAGTTACATACGCCTTTACAATTTTTATTTTATGTTTAAATACCTGTCGTATTTAAACGTAAAATTTTTATTTAATTTAAATTATAATAATTTAAGTGACTATTTTAGTGACAGTACAAAATGGTCACCGGATTGACCCAAGACAACTCACTATTTAAACTTGCTAAAATATGAAATTACATGTGAGCGGGCACATACAGACAAATGGAGGCTAAGTGTTTAAAATATACATAATTATATGTTTTTTACTGGTAAATGGATTATACACAAATCCATTTAACCAGTCCAGCGGTAATTAACACTGCCTTCTGTGCTAAGCCTGGTCTGCTTTTTCCTAAATCTGCTTATACAAACTGCTGTAAACAAACTTCCAGCTTTTCGCCCCCTTAAGAGAAGATGGTCGGGCAAACAACTATCCTATGTCCTTTTCAGGGACTTCAACCAAATATCATCTAAATCAATTTAGCGATTAAAGCGTGGAGAGGTAACAGACATAGTTACATACTTTCGCATTTATACTATTAGTTTGCCTTGCATTCACAGATTAGCAACAAATATTGGTGTGGTATGCTTATGAGCCATCCCAATGAAATGATAATATATTACGAAACTATTTAATTCGATCGAAACATTTGAATACAAATCAACTCCTTATTAGGGTTCCGTAGCTAAATGGCAAAAAACAGAACCCTTATAGATTCGTCATGTCTGTCTGTCCGTCTATATGTCACAGCCAAAACTATTTAAAAATTCCAAAACTATAAGGACTATACTATTACTGTTGATACTTGGTAAATAGAAGTATTATAGTAAATCGCATTAGGATTTTCAGACAAAAATAGAAAAAAAAAAACAATAAATTTTGGGGGTATGGAACCCATTGTGCGCGATTCCGACTCACACTTGGCCGGTTTTTGAAGTGAAACTTCTTTATCGGGGTTGAAAAAAAATTTAGTATAACATTTTTGCGTTACGCGCCATCTTTATTTGAATAGGTAACCATAGCAACATGATGTTTGTTTGACAACTAAAAACTATACCTTTTCCAATACACCAAGACCATTTGTTTTTCTATTGAGAACTTGCTATTGGTTGAGACATCGAAGTTTTGATAAATATAAGATTATGATTGGTTCCCACTATTATTTGGAACTGACAGAGCTACAAATCGAAGACTATTAATTCAAACGCTCTTTTTAAATTCAATGTTATTCGAGTAGATACCATAATTACCTATATCAATAATCATAAAATACAGTTGGAAAACAACTAGTTTAACCAATGCATGTCTATTATAATAAAAGCCTTTTGCATAAACTTTATCTACTTTAGCTTTATTCAACCAATTTCTGTGAAGTTGTAAATAGTAAATCATTTTTCAAAAAATGATGTCATAAAGCAGTTTCACTTCTTACGTGTGTACACTAATACACACATTTTTTTTTTAATTAGTTTTAAATGAGCCAGCAAATTGCAATTAAATTAGTGGTGAATGGTCATAGCAGTAACAGACTTCTTATACATATTTTTATTTAATCTTGCACTTTGGCATAGATACATAAGTTCTGGGTTAAGCCGGCTTGATCTCATGAAATCTACAAACAGAAGAACCCTTGTCGTTATTTTCAGATTAAATGTTAAAGTATTGAATGAAAATATGTGTGTCGTGTACAAAGCGAGACCCATTTAAGTTAAGGTGTCATACGAACGGTGCTTTCATTTTTAACAGCCTTCAAAAAGAAGGAGGTTCTTAATTTAGATGTGGCTATTTTTTTTTTATGTTTCTTCGCCGATTATTCGGTAGGTATTTACATTATTGGAACTTAATTCCATTTTACGATATTAATAAGTAGCTATAGGCCTGACATTTCTGTATTATGCAGCAATTAGTCACCTATGTTGTCTAACAGTATAGAGATTAACAGCCGTTGGCTGTAATATGTGAAGTTCTATTCGGCCAATTAATAATAAAGGGAGTACAGATCATATATACTTAATGATAAATTATGGTCGAAATTTATTGAAGTTAAATTAACTACTAGGTAATATTTAATGATCACTAATGAATCTTTGGTATAACAAACTCTAGACTGACCACGAAGGTGACCAGCCAGAGCTTTTCAAAAATTTGTAGAATTCAACAACTACAATTACAGACCTCCGGCCTTTATGTGCTGTGGCCAGCAGGTAGGCGCGACTAGGGGAGTCCGCCGCCCAACTGATAATAGCCCCAAGTAGGCGGCGCGCGTGTTCATCACACATGCGCCTGCGCGGAGGATGCGAGGCGAGTGATGCCTCGCTCCTAATCGGGGTCCAGCGATAAGAGCTGGACACAAGCCCCCCGGGGTTGTGGTGCATGCTTTTGCGAATCCCATGGCCCTGGCAATAGGGTTGGTGGCGTTGACGGGTGCGGTTTTTTAGTCGGTAAACGCTCAAGTGGAGTCTGACATACCCCGTGGCCTCCCCAGGCGATGAGACGGTCAGTAAAGGATTTTCCGCACTTAAAAAAAAGCCATTTAGTATGTAGTTTTATTTTTTAAATTGTTATGAAAGTTTGATTGTTAAGTTACATTGCCCAAAGTTAAATAAATAAATGATTCCAAACGATAAAGAGAAAACTAATAATGTAATTACGAGGTTAAGTTATTTTTATTGCATTAAAAAAACAAGAAATCATTGGAATTGGATTTTCTTATATTAACAACCAACTATTAATACCTACTTAAAAAAAATACACAGGCTAAAACATTCGCAAAAACATTCGCGAATGCGAATGCGAATGCGCTTGTGGGCTTTACTTGGTGACACATTTTCATTGGAACTGTCTCAATTATAAAAAGAAACAATAAAAACCAACTTCAAAAACTAAAAAGCTAAAAATAACTTCATACAGTTTTACCTTTTTTTTTGTTTTAAAGGTATGAAGTTGGTGCCAAGCCAAACGTAATACTAAGTCTAACTAACTAACTAACTAAAATCTAACTCACCGCGAGTGACCTTGAGCAGGGTGATTAAAACCACCACATCATCGGCACCGACTTCATACCTTTAAAACTAAAAAAAAGGTAAAACTGTATGAAGTTATTTTTTGCTTTTTAGTTTTTGAAGTTGGTTTTTCTTTTTTTTTAAAGTTAATTTATTTTTTTCTTTTTAGTGTTGTATATATTAAACTTTTCATATCAGGTCAATCTAATAGCCTGAAAGAATACAACTATCGATCCATATATACTTATAATTATGAAAGATTTTCCCTTCAACTCCTAACCGTTGAGGAGTTGTACCTTCCATCATCAGATCATTACATGAGAAGTTGATTTTCAGATGCAAATACTTGAACAGCTTTGGAGAATACATGTAAATGTAATAAATGCTTAAAACTGAAAGAATTTTCTTTTAAATCTTAACTGTTGAGGAGTTCTACCTTCCATCATCAGCTCATCAACCTCAAATGATGATTATCAGACACAAATACTGGAACAATTTTAGTAAATATATTCAAAACGTGATAATTGCCTATAAAATTTTAGGGTTGCCCTCGATTTCCCTGGGATCCCATCATCAGATCGTGATGTGGTTACAATGGGACCATCTGTGAAGTATACCCTTTCAAACAAAAAAAAATTTTGCAAATCGGTCCAAGCGTTTTGAAGTAATTCGTGAACATACATAAAAAGATTCCGACGAATTGAGAACCTCCTCCTTTTTGAAGTCGGTTAAAAAAGTGGGTGTGGACGGTGCCACTGTCGCAGAGTTTATGCCAATTGACGGCCATATTGAAAAAACGCAAGTAGCTGATTGGCTCTCATGGAATTAACTAGATTTAAAAAAAAAACTGTCTCATGGATCTATCTGACTTAGATATAATCTTATGATTTTGACGGTTTATTTTTCAAGAACGATGGGAATTTATACACAACTGATCAAATTGTTTAAAAGCCTTTTTTACCCTTTCTTTTGATAACAAAAACTTAAAAAATCTCTGAATTGTATTTATCCGAATTTGAAGTTAAGCGAAACTTACTACTTGCTTAACTTAACTTAGTTATCATACCAAATTCGAATGACTACAAATATGCAACGAATTCGTACATATCGATGACCTTCTTTATTGGACACATTAAACCTTTGCTGTTGGCTGTTGTCCGTACAGTCGCGTCCTAATTTTGGGGTTTATGGTTAAAAAATATAATTTAGAAAAGTACTAAAATTTTAAATAAATAATAGATGGACTAATTTTTATACCAACTCTAAAACATGAATGTTAAAAGATAATTTCCCGCTTTTATCAAAATAGTTTTTTTTTTCACGGTCAAAAGGCGCGGGGCCCGTAGCATTTGCTACTCTTGCTACGTGGCTAATCCGCCACTGATGCTAAGCTCTATAAAAAACCGGCCAAGTGCGAATCGGATTCACGCACGCAGGGTTCCGTACAAAATTAGGCAAAAAAATTGCGTTGCTTGTATGGGAGCCCCCTTTAATATTTATTTTATTTTGTTTTTATTATTTGACGTTATAACGGCAACAGAAATACATAATTTGTGAAAATTTCAATTATCTAGCTCTCGCGGTTCTTGAGATACAGCCTGATGACAGACAGACAGACGGACGGATGGACAGACAGACAGCGAAGTCTTAATAATAGGGTTCCATTTTTACCTTTTGGGTACGGAACCCTAAAAGGACATTAACAAAAAACAGGTTGATAATTTAGATCATGTAGTTCGCTGTCGGTTTGATGATATTTGAAAAAAATCTAATTACTCTATCACTGGTTGCACTAGATTCAAGGCGTTATATATATATACGAGCTATAGCACATTTTTAGGTATCTTGCTAGATTACAGACATATATTTTGAAACTTTTGACACGATATTTCATGAGATGTCAATAAAGTTTCATACTAAAAAAGCGTTTGGCATTCCGGATTCTGTTAGGTAACATATTTACAGATATTGACAAAATAAGTTTTATTTTTATATGAAGCAACTCGATTACAAATAATAAACAAAGTGAGGAAGGAAAAAATTAATAAGGAAAAAGAAATGACAGAATGTATTAAAATTCAAAAGACTAAAGTGTATAACATCATGGATTAATGTTATCTGATTCTCTTTCAAGTTATGTAGGTACACTATCTTTTGACCGTTACTTCGTCCGCGTAGAGGTCGAAAATGGTTCTAATACGAATTTTAATTGTTTTTTTAAGTTATTAATTTTGTTTTCAAACATGTCTTAAATCAAAAGCAAAAATAAATATACTTCGAAGCAAATAACTCTCAAAATAACTTTCTACCCCTTTTCAATCACTTTAGGGGATGAATTTCAATATTATTTTACGCGTTTATGTTTATAATAATGTCCAGAAATATTTATTTATTTAATTTAAACTTCCCTCCACCTTCACCCTGTTGAGGGTAAAAGTTCGGAAAATTCTTTCTTATCAGTTGCCTCCGTCATACAAAGAATACACCCTCCAAGTTTCAGGTCTCTACGATTAATGGTTTAGGCTTTGCGTTGATACATCAGTCGGTCAGGCATTCAGGACAAAGCATTTTATATGTATGTCGGCGGGAGCGATGGCTGAGCGTTAACACTGGCTCCTTCCTGAGTAGGTGGTACAGGGTCCATTGCGTGGGTGGCGAAAGAATACTAATAGTTTAGCAACTATAACCTTACTTTAATTTCTACTAAATTATGTTAATTAACTCTTACAACACACTTTAGAAAGAAGCAAGGTAAACCGACAGTTTTGTTTTGGAGAAGTGATCTGGTCGGCGACTCGAATAATAATGCGCTCCCTCAATCCTTCACTTCCCATTACAACTCTGTCCACGGCCGCCATTACAATATCAAGTGACGTCACGGCGTCTACCCCTTCTCCCTGTACTAAGATAATCAAATGAGCAACTTAATATTAAACAATATCGTTTTCCACGACACGGCCAACCTGACGAGTTACACGTCCTCGTGTACTCCTGTAACAAAATAAATAAACTTAAAGTAGCTATATACTAGCTCGGCCAATCTGACCGTGACATGGGTTTACAGCGATAACTCTATAACGAAACTTCTTAATCATTAAAATATGAAAGGTTCCTTTAAGTCTCAAAACACTTCAGTTAGTATCAACATAAAGAGAACACATACACCACTCATGGCCCGGCTGCCACTGCAGCTAGTGACATCTTTACCATGCCACCCATATCGTCGTCACCTCTTGTGACACGACCAATATCGTGAGTCTACGACTCCCAGGCCAAGGCAAGGCCAACACACAAAAATAGTCTCCTATGAGACCCAGGTCCCCGCCACACCACTAGCTGCTCACCGCTCCCTGAACAACTTTACAAGTTGCAGTTACGGCTACAGACAAGTGCGTGTAGTGCGACCAAAATAGCCATGGTATGAGTTCTATTTACTGGTAGAGGCACCTTCCTCACTATTATCGCCATCAGTCAAATCTATCTCTTCGGGTATATTACTTAAAGGAAACTTTCGTACGCGATCGTGAGCGTATTTGTAGGTTCTGTTACAGTTAAAGATTTCAAAGTATAACGATCACCGTCAAGTAACTCTACCATTTTAAAGGGTCCCTTATATTTAGGATCCAACTTTGTCTGATTTCTTTCTTCATTTTGAATCAAAACTAACTAACTTAGACACTTTGGCCTTATTTCGGTCAAATCGATTCTTATCATACTTTGCTATTTTCTCAATGTTCTGTGTCGCGTACTCTCTAGTATCGTCAAAATCAACGGAAAACTAATTCCACAAATCTGAAACTAGTTTCATAGGCAATGCGTACTCAACTCATCAAAACTTTCGTCATAGTCTAATAATAATAATAATAATAATAATCTTTATTTAAATTCTTTTACAAAAAAGGTGTACATTTCTTTAGCAATAATGTTTAATAGTAAGGTAGCGTATATTAGTGTCTTAGTAATCACAAAAACTAAATTATTTATTTTAAAGGTGCATACAAGATAACAATATTCGTAACTCTAGATATATGTCGCGACCTGCCTGAACTAGGTTAGTAGAAACCTGTGTCTCAGGCTATCACTTTACATGATAATTAATATAATACTATTCCTTAGAATTTAAATTAACAATTTTCTTCTTTATTATTATAGATGAAATAAGACTAAACTATGCGATGCGATGCGATGATTAATAAAATATAAAATAAAATAAACAATACATAATAATTGCCATCGATGTGTTTACGGAAATTCAGTGATGCACAGATATTTCAATGGTCAGCTTATAATAAAGTGGGACAAGTACATGTGTACTACAAATTACAACATTACTCATGTTAGTTTTAATAAAGCTACGTAAACATTTTTTTTTTTTTTTTTTTTTTTTCTAGGTTATTATATTTGTAGTTAGTAAAACAGGTTAATTAATGATCAATAAGCGATGAATTTTCACAAAGTTGATTAATTTACTTAAAGTATTCAATGTCAGCTTTAGGACCCTTCATAATCTATGGAGTTAATATAGTTCGCCTCTGCATATATGCGCGCGGGACAGCTTACATCACCTGTTGGATGGTCACATTTCCTCTTAAAGCGTTTGCATGTCGCACATTGCGGAGAAGTAGATGCTGCAGTGCATTCTTTGAAGGAGTGTCCAGACTCCCCACAGTGGTTGCATGTAGGACTTGATTCTCGGCAAAATTTGGCCGCATGACCGAACTGTTGGCAATTGAAGCACCTGGTGACTATAGTGAAATCTCTCACAGGGCATGATGTCCAGTTTATGAAAATTCGGCTTTGATGAATCAGCATCTTTCGTATACTAGCAGTTACTTGTACAATATAGTTGCAGGTAGAGAGGTCTTTCTTGCCTGATTTATGGCTCAACTTGATGTTCTCCATAAATGACTCTCGATTTGTATTCGGCAACTTGTCAGAGAGGTTTTGTTCATAAATACAATTAAAAACCTCTTTTTCAGTAAGGGCTACAGGGACACCAATTATAGCTACTCTAGGGCGGCGTTTAGGAGGTTCTTCTATTGTGAGGCCCGACGAAACTAGTTTCTCTGAATTTTTAAGTTTGTCTATGTCGCCTTTACAATCAGTGCTGATTAGAACGCCCCCATTTCTCACTCTTCTCATGCCACGGACATGCAGCCTAAGTTCTCCTGGTGAGATGATCTTTTGGACGAGAGACTTAGTGTCGTCGCTGGTTTTGGTCTTATCGCTGGGATATATGGCGACAGAACTTAAATTTGCAGGACGCACAAAATTGTCTGCTCCTTTCTTCACCATGGTAGCGTAAGAAGTTTTTTCTGTGGGAGCTAGTTGTGTTTCAACAACTTCTTTGAACTGCTGTATTGAAGTAGCAACGTTCTGCTGACTCTGTAGGTGCTGAATCGTGCTGTGGGCCTGGATAGTTTTTTGTTTTAGCGCCTGGTATAGAACTGCCATCTGTGATGTGCCATTTGAAACTTTCCGGCAAAGATTGGACACGCGGAGCTTCTGTTCTGAGTTCATTTTCCCTTCAGCGACAATAGTGCAGATATCGTTCAGAATGCCATCTATCGATCCCATCCATTTCTGGATCTCCGGCGTAGGAATAACTTCAGATGGTAAATCGCTGACCGTGGATTCAGGTACATTTCGGGCACTCGGGGGTAATGGTCTGGTAGGCGTCGGCGGAGGGCTTCGCCGTACTAACTGGCTACGTCCAAACGGGCTGAAGTCTGGGTTAGACATAGCCGAAACACTTTATTTATTGTCTATACAATGGTTAATACATTTTGCACAATATTAGTAAGTAGGTAACTTAGTTAGTTGCAACCTACAAGTCACACGCGACACACTTTTTCGACTGACGTCGCAAAAAATATTTATTGTACTTGTTTAGAGATATATCATTATAGCGAATACTAGAACGCGTCCGCTTAGTCTCGCGGCTGGTAAAGCAGTCTAGTCAGTCTAGTCTGTGCATTAACAGACAGAAATCGCACCAACGATTTCTCATAGACCCATCGCCACATGTCACTCATGAGGTGCGGTCAAGAGCTTCGAGTATGAGTACACACGCCATTTTTAATCGGATGTGGTTTCACTGCCACTGGCACTGTCATCAACCATGACATCTAACTCTCGAGGCACTTGGTGATCGGGGATCTTTCTCACACGGTCATACTGACTCGTCACGCAATGTCGTGTGTAACTTTGAAAAACCAATACAAAACACAATTGGTCTCGTCTATCCTGACAAACTTAAAACTATGATTTAAATTTAAACAATGAAACTATTACAAACGACTGATTACATAAATCAGAAACCATGTGAAGTCCAACATATCCAAAACAGTTTTTATTTTTAAACAATGATACTATGATTGCGCTTTCATTTTATTGGCCCAGTCGCACCATGCGACAAACTCTCAGGTCTATCCAGACCAATATCCTCTACAAGGCCCAAGTCACGTCCATGCGACAAACTCAGGTCTATCCAGACCAATAGCCTCTACAAGGCCCAAGTCACGTGTGACTAAAATAGTCTCCTCAGAGACCCAGGTCTTCAGCACACCACAAACCGCTCATCACGCCCTAAACGACATCGTACGTAGTTGCGACTGCGTCTTGTGGATGCAGATTGACCAAATAGCCAACAAGCGCGATCATTTATCAGTCGAGGTTCCTTCACCCTCGGACATATCGTCTAGCACATTTAACTCTGTTAGGACTTCACAGGTAGGCATCTTACGGACGATCATGCGTGTACTTGTAAGTACGGTTACAAAAATGTGGAACGCTTCACGATTTTGCGTGTCATCCTTGCGCAGGGGCCATGCTAATCTTCTCCTAATGTATCCCGCCAAGGGTAATCACGACCAGTCTTTACAGCTGTCAACATTCCCCTGAGGGTACTCATTACTTTCTCGACTTGACCGTTTGCCACTAAATTTTGACGCAAAATCACCTTTTACTAGAGAGTATTTGGCACCAGAATCATAATAAAATGGAAATGACTCACCCGAGTTCATCAACACACCATGTCATCACCGCAAACGACACTTGCGCCAGCCAACGTGATGTGAGTGTAGAGAGCAACCGGGTGGCGTAAGCAGCATAGCATTCACCTTCCTTAGGCTTGCTACTCACCAGTTTGACAAGTGTAGCGGCTGGTGCGTCCACGCAGTCGTAACGGGATAAAAACAGGCACACAAAACTGAAATTCTAGAAACTCCCGAGTAAAGGTTCTATCGCCCAGGCTCACTAGCCAATCAGCAATCACATTGCTCTCTCAAACACTCTCTGGTAACCACTCGTCACTCGTGTGTCACCCCTAGTGACCACACATCACCCGTGTGTCACCCACTAGTGACCACACGTCACCCGTGTGTCACTCACTAATGACCACACATCATCCGTGTGTCACCTACTAGTGACCACACGTATGGTCTCTACAGACCCCTTACTCAAGTTTCTTACCACAAGTTTAGACTTAACTTCATTATTATCATCATTTACATCAGTCTCGACTCTCGCCCGACACGTGCCCTGCTGACATTTTTTTTTCTCAATCTATCATCAAGTAATAACATCGACAAATACGTTTCGAATTCCCTTGTCACGGTCGCTATCCAATGCTTTGACTACTTTAAATAGACGGATCTAATTTTGTTTGGTTACACTGGTTGTTGTCTAACAACACAGTCTGTTTAGCTACTCCTGTCACCTATTCTACATACTCTTTCACTCGCTAACTCAATACAATAATCGATGTCACAATTCACAACCGATTACATAATTACAGCCATACGTACAAAGAATTCCGAGATCAAGTACCATTCAATTAAAACCACTATCAGAAAACAAAACAATTTCATTACAAATTAAAACAAAACTAAGCCCCAGGTATCTTATTCGTGACCAACAGCCATTTCACCATAGCTTTAGCAAGCAACTTGCTCAACACGCGTCTCCACACGAGAACGCAGAATTCAGACTATACCTCCCAGAGCTACTGCACTACCGCCTACCCACGGACTACTCAAAGAGCAGACTCCAATTTCTACTAGGCTACGGCTACAATACTCTGGTATAGTCTCTGGCTCAACGAATCAAGAACCTGTACGAGCACACATTAAACAGTCAATTTTTTTGTCATCAACTTGCATCTAATTTAGCGTCAACTTTAACTGTTACTTGACCCACAGGCATCCTTCAAAGGCGGTCGCGAAATCATAATTGAAAAAGTACTATGCACATTTTGATTACCAATACCAACAAGAGATATTGTTGACTTATTGACCTCAAAACTATTTTTTGGAAGTAGGTATTTCTTTAATCAAAGGTCACCTACTATATCATTACCTACTATCTGTTAGAATAGCGTTGAAATCGGATTTTTCATGTTATCGTTATTCACAAAGTTTATCAAAAATACTACTCCGTCGCAGTCATATTCATAGCGAAACCCTGATTTAAATTCCACGGCCTAATATTACCTAGTGTAAGTAATTATCGGGCAAAACATGTAACAACAATTCGAGATAGCAATCGTTAACCACAAAAATAAAATCTTTTCCGTGCTGAATACCACTTGACTAATATCAGTCATAGCAAAATTATTAAAATGCTTGCCACTAAATTAGGCTGCAAAACTTTATTTTAACTAAAGAGCATTCAGCGCCAGAATCGTAAGTAAATAAAAACGATTCACCTTTATGTTGTAACGTGCCCAACGTGCACATAACTCGCCTACTCATCAACACGTTGTTCGCCACAATCTGCGCTGGCGCCGCCGGGCACCATCGCCCGGCACCGCAGTCACTCGACACCACCGTCGCCAGGTACCGCCATCACCCGGCACCGCCATCACCCGCTGCCGCTGGTCGACCGGATGGCTATGTGACCCGGTGTACCGAATTTGTAGGCCTTAGTGTGGCTGCTGCTGGACCACTGGGTTCAGTGTTGCAGCTCGTCTCCTCAAGTCGATAGTCTTGATTTTGCAATCCGCCAATTGCCGACTCGTCGTTCATCATCATCATCATACCCTTAGACGTTCACTACAAGACCCAGGTTAATGGTATAGCAGTTAATCTCGTGAAATGATGTTCTAGGTAGCCAAACGTTGACGTCGCGTGTCAAACTGCATATGCGGGTAGTGATCCTTTTTCACTCGTTTTTTTTTCTTCGCCATTAATTTTGTGAGAATACCCTCTAATGTTTCCTTCAAAACGGGTATTTTTATCACGAGGTGTATCGTGATAAAAATACCTTGAATGCCTGCAATGTGATTCCTTCGTATGCTATTTAAGACGGCCTTTGAGAGCCTTGCTGATAACTAGTACAAATTGCACATGCAACTCACGCCAACGATCACTTTGATTACTTTCATTTTGAACACGTGGGTCGTTGTGGTCCAATCCCAATTCTGATGTCGGCGGGAGCGATGGCTGAGCGTTAACACTGGCTCCTTCCTGAGTAGGTGGTACAGGGTCCATTGCGTGGGTGGCGAAAGAATACTAATAGTTTAGCAACTATAACCTTACTTTAATTTCTACTAAATTATGTTAATTAACTCTTACAACACACTTTAGAAAGAAGCAAGGTAAACCGACAGTTTTGTTTTGGAGAAGTGATCTGGTCGGCGACTCGAATAATAATGCGCTCCCTCAATCCTTCACTTCCGATTACAACTCTGTCCACGGCCGCCATTACAATGTCAAGTGACGTCACGGCGTCTACCCCTTCTCCCTGTACTAAGATAATCAAATGAGCAACTTAATATTAAACAATATCGTTTTCCACGACATGTATATAAAATTGTATTAAAAAAAAACTGTTCCACAAAAATCTTAAAAAGGGGCAAAAAACCATAATCGTTGTAATTGATTTCATTGTTGGTTTGGCACTGGCCCATATTTAACGTTAGGTATTCATTTTCAGTTTTATTTTTCATTGGTAATTTTTTTTTACAACTAAAATATATTAAATGTATGAAAAACTGCCAAGCTTCTGATTCTTCTTTACGCCTAAACGTGACCGTTACGCCAGACGAATCATACGAATAATGCGATCTCAAAGAATGTCCTGCCCGGTGTACCGGTGTATTATAGACGTCTTATAACTGCCACGTAGTCGTGGCGTAGTCGTTACGAAATCACTGCGTAGTCATAGAATAAACGTGGAAATCGTGTGGCGGACGCGTAGACGTCGCGTAGCTCGTGTGTAGTCGTTCGTAGATATTGCAATAAATCAGATGCTTTAATGGGATCTATAGGGTCTGGGTGTTTGTGTGTATATAAAATTTTGTGTTTGTAAAATATTATTAACTATCAAGATCATTGTATGTATCTTTATACCAAACCTCTATCTAACAAACTAATACGTTACAATACCTAATTGAGGTCTGACTGGTCAAACCCCGATTTCATGAAATTGAGTTCCGGTATTTGCCTTTAGAAATTAGTCGCCCTTAGGTTAGCTAAATTTTTTTAGACGATGGCAGAAAAACGTGACCTATTTTGACTTTGAATAAGACTTTATGTTAGGACTAAGGTTTGAGTAGTCAAATCTAGGAGCGCCAGAGCTTCGGTGTTTGAGACTAACAGATACACTACACAGTTTTTTTTGTAAATACTTACATATTATACATAGAAATATCCGAGGCTCAGGTCAAATGTCCATTCTCGTCACACAAATACTTTCTCCTAACAGGTTTCGAACCCAGGACCCTTAGCACAGAAGGCAGCCTTTAATACCGCTACGCAAATTGGGTTTGGTGGTTCGTCAATTAATTTAAAACTGCTTATATCTTTTTGTGTTTACCCTATTTCCTCAAATTGAAGTAGTCTCATACTACAAGTATAATAGAACTATTAACTAGCATGCTTCTAACAACAACTCAATATCCTTAACACGGACAGGCCACGTATAACTCGTACACACAATGGCCGATGTTGACACACTTCAACGCCCCTTACATAGTGTCACGTCTCTATTCCCCAAAGGAGGACAAGAGATGGAACATAATAACATATTACATATTTATAAATGGAATTTAACATGTGACGTATATACTATATCTTACATAGTTTACACGTTTGACAGTACCTAAAGGTACTACCCTTTAGGTACTGTGTAAGATCATAGACATACCTATATAGGTATGTAGTCACCCTGTAAGGCAATATATGTATATTTGGATACACCTCAATAAACAGTCAGTAACTCAGTAGGCACTATTCCCTCAGTCCTTGGTAATGAATTGAATATCCGTAATTATAAATGAATTAATCAACAAGATGCAGGTAGAACCCTTGGGACATAAGAACTGCAGTAGGTCAGCAGTCTTACTCATGGAAAGGTACATTGACACTTGGAGGACGAAGTGTAAAGTAAAATCCATGTGAATGCGATTTCCGCTAAATAAAGTTTTTACTTTGTGGACCCGATTAGCGCAGCGTGCTTTCTGTGACACAGATCATGGGTTCGATTTCCGAAAGGGACAAATTGTTTGATGTGCCTGAGACATTTTTACCTGAGTTATATTATAGACTTTTCTGTGTACTTACAAAAAAGCTGTTTACTACATAGTTTTCTTGTAAGTTCATATTTACATTATATTTATGTTAACCATTTAGTATCCGTAATACAAGCCTCTTTACTAAGCTCGGAACTAGATGGCGCTGTGTCATTACGACCAATATTTTTAATTTATAGCGTTTGGTCGTGTTTACCTGGATTTCACGGACACAAGTACAGCCCAAGAGTCTTAAAACCGGGATGGTCGGGTCGCTTTAGGGTTATACTCAAATCAAGAATTATGCTGCAAAAATAAATATCCTGCAGGCTATACAAATATTAGCGACGTGTGAATTGAACTAGCAATTCTTGAAAGCGGATCAAACAAGTACCAAACAAGCCGTGAGGTTATTGATGTTAACTAAACACTTATTTTACATTGCACTTCTTTGTCCGATATTCAAAAATGTTAATATTATTAAATACATTTAGTCTATATATGTATACATGTCATTAAAATCGTTTGTCTTGACTGATCAACGCAGAGCGTAAACCACAGGGGTTACAAGCTTTAAATTTTGACAGATGATGCATTTTATAACGAAAACATCCACTAATAAAGGAATTCTAGAAATTCGACCGCTAAAGGGGTAAAATTAGGGATGAATGGTTGTATGGAAATCCGTCATTGTTTTAAGTTAGAGCTATGGAATTGAATATACAAGTTTTTGGTTAGAAATAATAATTAAAAATGCATTTCGGATTTTTTAAATCAACCCCTATTTCACCCAAATTAGGGTTGAAAGTTTATATGGGAACTCTGCCATTTTTTAAGTAATAAGAATGAAATAATAATATTCAAGGTCGTCAGCAAATATATTCAACGCCTAACGGACGAAATGACGAGGATAAATTAAATTACGCGAGCGAAGCTGGGATCAACAGCTACTATAACATATGAATAGAATCCTTTTGCTTATTACAAAAATTAAATAATTTCATTTTAATCAATAAATTACAAACTTGGTTCTAATCACAGACAATATGCTTAGGTATGGGTTTTTAACACAACATACATATACCATCACGCCTATCATCCTCGAAGGGTTAGGCAGAGTACTAATGTACAATCACTTTATGCGTTAACAAAATTTAACTTTCAGTTCAAATAAAGTTTTTACACGAGATTCATTGATTATAAGCGGTAGGAAGATCGTCAGTATTTATGATTGTCTAGATATGTAATTAATTTATATAGGTTTACTTCTGTTATACTGAAAATTGAGTTATTTTTATACTTTTATTAAGTTACGGTCCACATAGGCTCTTAATACTTCACCGAAGCTCGATAGATGGCGTTGTGCCGAAACCCCTCTTTTCTGAATCGCGCTATGGTTTCGTTACACGAGTTTAGCTACGCTACGAGTAGGTCGCGTTTGATTCATTCTCAAATATTATTATTTTCAAAATATTATTTTTGTAAAGCTCTGGGGCTGTTCTTTCAGTCTAGAGTTTGTTATTCCAGATCGGTTAGTTTATTAGACAGATTGATTGAATTTCAAGTCAGGTCCAAAAGACTCATCATATCTAGCTCAGGTATTCTTGGCAAATTTCTGGCTGATCACGCAGTCTAGATATTATAATTAAAGATTACTCAGTAGTCTAAATTAGACGATAATTTTTCTGCATTCCGTTAATGTTATACCATCGCCTTTCGGTGGGGTGGGCTAGAATTGTGCACCAACATTTCGATGGCCAGTATGTTTTAAAGCCTATTGACCTACTACTGAGAAATTGGTAAAAAAACCCTATAACTCCTTGCTAGACTTGGGAATCGAACCTAAAATCCTAAAACCTGTCTCGCTCAGCAGTCGCACTTAAGAACACTAGACCAACTAAGCAGTTATGGGATTTTTTAATTCTATATATTCGCCGTAATGCACGGCCACCCCGGAGGCTAGGTACACGTCTGTCTATCTTAAGACGAATTAGGGTCGTCTCTTGCTCCCCGAACAACAGCTGTCACTCACCCCATTCTGCCTAATAATAATATGATTATAATCGTATTTTTACCGACGAAAAATTTTCCTTGTATTTTTACACCTCATACAAAAGCACTGATCACTCGTGAAATCAAAATGCTGATACAATTAATCTTTGAATGTCCCTGCAACTGTACTATATAACCGAATAGGTTTCTGCATAGTTATGTGTTTATTGTACTTATAATGAACATCTTAAAAAGACTCGCCCTAAGATCGCGAAAGATTACAGTGACCCACCAATTTTTAATTCGTATTATCCAAATATCATAATTTGAATAAGTACTTATGCTACGCACATTGAAAATCACTAAAGGACCTTTTAAGTATATATCATTAAATCGCTCGTTCAGGCGGCTCGCCCGGGGCGTCTACACCACAAAAAACAGTTTCTGCACACTGTCGCTGCAATGAAGGAAGTTTCCAGAAAATGTAGGTGTCCTGGCACTGGGAGACGTTGGAGACAGCTAACACAACCCACTTCCAAACAATTTACGATTCTATAAAAGTTCTGTTATAAGTGGGGGAGGCGTTAGTGGTTGTAATTTCATGGACGGGCTTTTAGAATGGGTGCCAGGGTGGCGCGCTGTGCTCCACGTAGCGACCGATTTATATTACTTAATACATGTAAAGTATTCGATGAGCTGAATGCCTACTTGGATGATTAAATACCTTTTATTGTGTACCATGTACCAATGATACTTAGTTCCACAAGAAGTAATATTCAAGATTTTTTAAACACCTTTGCTATTTTATATTATAAGAAAATTTTTAACGAATGTCTGTAGATGCTATATCTATTAATACGAGACGGCCCGTCCCGGCTCCGCACGGGCTGACCTTTGCTTTTATCTCTATTTTTTCTGGTAATAAATGTAGCCTATAAAAGAAGTATAGATTATAATTATTAATTATCAATTAAAAGTGCAGCCTAAAGTTTTTATACTACTCATTTAAGTTATTGTATAATGTAGCTCGTCTCTAATATCAGTTGCCGTATTAGGCCAATAGTATGGGCAAAACGGTCAAAATATGTGATTTGGGACGAGAGCGCTGGTAAGTTTTGAAGTTTCGTCATACCTATTATAATTGCAAGATATTAAAACAAAAGATAAAATACATATTATCATGCTTTATTTGCACTTAAGCAGATATGCTCTTCTGCTGATAAATTCCATGCTACTAAAGTGTAATAATATATGTATATACATAATACTTGACGATATTATTTTAAAAAAAATCGTCATGTTGCATGGACATTTGACCTTGTTAATAAATTATTAAGAAGAATTATATGAAACTGCTAATGTTAGATAAGACAGAACTTAGACGGGCCGTTGTCATTTACCTACATCTCTAGATGTAGGTAAATGACAACGGCCCGTCTTAAGTTCATCAGTTCAAAGTATTTTTATGTACTTACATAAGAACTTGAGAATAATGCAATTACAATTATATTCAAATGGTAATAATAAAGGTAGGTACAGCTATATCTAGAGTCTTAGTCGTGTTACTGTGTATATACATAGGTACATATTTCATGAGCTTTTATTAAAATAAGTTGATGTAATCGCAGTTTTTTAAATAATCTGGCAATCTATGGTACAGCTACGAACCTTCAAACTAAAAAAATATTTCGTATTAGCCAAACATACTTTTTCACAATATATAAAATTTCTATTTAGTTCTAACGAGTGTATTTGACAGAAATAGACTAAGTAGGTTGGTGTAGATGCGGTAACATTATCGCTAGATATTCTCTCAGTTTCTACCTAAAGAGCTGCAAGTGGCAGCCATCTGAGAGGCTCTGTGGTTCCTCTATTATTCAAATATTAGTCTTCGGGCACGGCTTTATTTTACATAACGTTTTCATCAGTAGGTGTAGGTAACCCTGTGTCCTGATTATGTTTATTTTCGTATTTTTTAACCTCTTTGTAGTAGTTTCTTGATGGTAGTTGAATGTTATAAAAACTTGTTATTATACATCGCTACTTCCATTGTACCTACTGTAGAAGTACAAGAGTTAGTACGTACGTGAATAGCTCCGATACCAATAATCATTGTCATCATCAACCCATTTACTATACTGGGCACAGACAGATCTCCTTTCATTTGAGAAATACAGGACTACTAGCTTTTGCCCGCGACTTCGTCTGCGTAAAATTAGTAATTTCATTTACACCCCCCTTTTCCACTTTTAAAAATGATTCCTTCCCCGGGGTTCAAGTTTATCTCTATACCAAATTTCATCTAAATTAGTTCAGCGGTTATAGCATGAAGAGGTAACTGACAGACAGACACACTTTCGCATTTATAATATTATATTAATAGTAATAGTAAGTATATAGTATATATAGTATAGTATGGAAGTATGGATTGTCTACCACGCTTGCTTAGTACAGGCTGGCAGACTTCACACGCCTTCGAGAAAATCTATCAAGCATGCAGGTTTTTTAACGATATTTTCCTTCATTGTGTAAGCATATTATTACAGATTTTTAACTAATCACTTAGAAAAACAACTAAATTATTTAATAAAATGTCATTAAATGGCAGGATTATTTTGTTTAATCTATGCGAGATTAAACGCAATAGTTCATGATTGACATTACTCAAAACTTCTTTTAACAGAACACAGCTTCATCCCTTATTGTATGTAGTTATTTATTACTTGATGGCGAGTCTGCTTAATTAAGTTGGTCAAGAACTTACTGAGTCCTTTCATGATTATATAGTGGTATTTCTGCAACGTTTAGTTTTTCCTAACAAAATAAATAAATATATATATCCTTCAATGCATAGTTACCGAATGTATATTTTAAGAATTATTGCTTATATTATTTCAATTTAGTGTATTTATTTCAGTCAGCTTCAGAAATATGTACTTGATAATTAATTAAAATGAATTGATTGCTTGCACCATCAGTGTAAAGGTTCCGAGCACGACAGCTAAGCGTGAGGTCCAAGGTTCTAGCAAAGTGTAATAGGATTTTTCAATATAAAAGCCTCAGTACAGGCTATAAAACATCCCGCCGGTATGCTTTTAGTCCCATGTAATAGGGGACGAGTCCATTGCCACAAACCGGGCACGGATCCATACCCCAAGCTCCAAGCTGTAACTGATAATTGCATAGATAAACCAAACTAGATACTATAGTGTAATATTATAAACTTCTTTTAAACAAACGCAAGATACATTTCCAGAACGTCACGTCAGAAATTACGCCACGCGTTGAATTAGAAAGATGTCCTCACGAAACCACCGTTAGTGATAATTTACGGGTATATCTTGGCTTAGCACCAATCTGACCCAGTTCAGCAAAGACTACAAACATACAAACTCTACCTCAGGACCTCAGGGGAGTGAACTTAAAACTACTTTACAGCACTTTGTGAGACGTTCAAATGAACTGAAAGCGCTGATTGGGACAAAGAGTGAAGATATTACAATCGTCCGTACTGGTACATTCTTGATACAGTATCCTTATATTTCAATAAGCCCTCTGGATGAATCTGACCCGCTTGGGGTGTGAACCCCTATGTCCCCTATGTCAGACCAAGTCTGTTTTTCTTCAATTGTCATATTTAGTAAACAATTATCGCGGTAAATCGTGTATTGTGTAATCACGTTGTAGAATTACGTAAATCCTAAAAACTGCTTAATGAGAAAGTTTAGTAATTGAGTAGGTACTAATTATGATTTTAGCTTATAAATATTCAGAAAAAAAGTTTTTTTGCTAACAGCAGCGGGAATTCGTCCACTTTTCCAATACAATATTTCTGTATATTTTATTACATTACTTGCCAATATAATTTAATAAAATACAGTACAAATCAATAACAATTTCATGTATTTTCGAATGCATGTTTTATTTCATTATATTTTTCTAATATTAGTCATGTTATATAGGTATACAATGCTTAATGCATAACACAAAATAGTGTTTAGTGTTCATAAATTCATAATCAATTCAATAAAAGGTAAACAATAAACATTTCGATAAGGCTGTAACAAATTTAATTACGATGGATAGCCGCTTAAATCTGCTGCCAGCCATTACGGACTCCATTTTGATTAAATTATTACTGATAAAGCTTTATGCACGAGCTATCATGGTCAATAGGAACCATTGATCGGTAAACAAAACGACACGCTGCTGTCAATAACGTATTAATTCACAAATTTATAAATATACTTCGTGACATTCAAGTGGATTTACCGCTAAAGGGCAGCTTTGCCAATTGTTCTGTACAACCTTCACTATGAAATCACCATACCGAAAATGAAACTGAAGCAACGAAGCTGTGATAGCCTAGTGTTGTCCAGTCAAAGGTCTCGAGTTCCAAGGCGCGGACCACTGACTATCCAAAGTTACGTGTGAATTTGTCAAAAAACATCGTGAGGAAACCAGCATGTCTGTCAACCTGCAGTTGGCTAGCGTTGAGGACTATATTGCCTTAGCCCAGTAACACAATAATGAGTTGATGATGACATATATTATAACACATAAAAAACTCGTAATGTAGGTACTATACTCGTAATGTATATACTCTAAAAAAATGTAGGTACTATATCTGATGGCAGCTAAGATATTTTACAACTATGTATGTCATTTGGAAGTCGCAATTTTGTACCTGAAACAAATCCCAAATGGTTTATGGAGATGTTAGGGCTACTGTTTACTATATATGTACGACTTTTAATGTACCCACGTGCATGGTGTACACATCTTTATTTATAACGAACAGCGTAGATCCTGTTTTTTCAATCTAGCGGGATCTTTTTTCTAAATAACAACGCGCAGGTATTCGCACCATGTACTCCTTGATAGCCTATTGAATCATTAAACAGGCATCATTTTAAACTCCCATCTGCTACCAAGAATGTTTCTAAAAAACTCAATAAAACATTACATCTGAGACTTGAATGCTACGTTAAGCAGTCGCGTTTGAGACTAGACCAATGAGGCAGGTCTTTCCTATGACTAATAAAATGAAATGGTTTTAATTTGGAGACCACGATTGGGCAAACGTAGTATAGGACGACCTGCGACACGATGGACCGACGATTTGAAGAAGGTGGCTGGCAGCAGATGTATACGAGGTGCCCAAGACCGGAATGGTTGGCGCTCTTTGGGAGAGGCCTTCGTTCAGCAGTGGACGGCAATAGGCTGATATATAATTTGTTGTGTGATGTAAAAATACTTTACTGTGCTTGTATACGTTTTAGAAGACAATTATTATTTCCGAAGTCAAGGGTCAAGTGTAGCGACTAATTATACGCAGGCGTACGTTAATTATAGGCATACGTTAGTTGACATGACTTCAATAGCACGGTTTCTGTGTATTTAAAATGTAAATTTTTAACAAACAAACGAACACCGTCGGATTTGCTCGAACTTCTAATTAATTTTAAAAATAAAAAAGAAGCAATAATGTGCGTAAACCCAATCGTCGATTCTCGTCGAATTGTCGTCAAGGAGTAGAAAACTACCATTAACTTGGAAACTTGGAAAATTTAGATTTTTATATCATTTAGAATTAAGATTCTTATTACTTTACCATTAGAAGCTTTGAAAAAGTTATGCTACTAAAGAGTTTACATTAAATGTGTTTACGACAGAGCTAGAAATAATCTAAGTAAACAGTTCCTTTACAGTTATGCAAACGTATTATAGATGAGTGAAAATAAGACCTCCAATCTAAAATAGAACATTTCGTAGAGTGATGAGCAGCAACTCGACACCGCCACTTGCAGCCCTTGCAGGTCACAGTGACATCGCTGATCTGACACTGAGATCCCTTTAAGAACAACCTTCACCGAACTGGTTAATGGATGGAAAGTATTTTACATCAAATTAAATATATTAATATTGTAAGTGGGTGGTCTAAAACAATCTTAACTTTTTTTTCTTGTTAAATGTCTTCGAGTTTTAATATAATTATACCACAGTGTAATAAATTCTTATTACACTATGATTATACTAACTAACTAAAAGTAGTGTAGTAACATGTCGTGCAGTTTTATAGGTAGGTACTTGGATTGTGATTTAATAAAATCCATGATGGGGTTCCAATCAAGTGGTAGCCCTCGCCACTCGCAGGTTTGCAGTTGAAAATCAGCGTCAGGTGGCAGCACCTAGTTGTGACACAACTTTTTTTTTTCACTTTCTTTTCTTACCCACTCATCTTTATTGGGGTGTTTCTTAATTTCTATAGCTTCACGAATCATCCTGGGTAGAAAAGATTTTTCTTTTGCAAGGGTTTGCATATAATAACATAACAAACCAAACTGCTGACCTCTGGACACGGCGCGGCGGCGGTGTTAAAAATTAGTAAAGTGTTACCTAGCCTTCCTATTTATAACTTAACTTAATATTAAGTATTGTGGGTACACAAACTAAGTATAATTATAGACACATATACCCATTGACGTATCTAGGGTCATTTTTCAAGGGGGCCTGGCCCGTCGCCTTACCTGCCATGGCCGATGGGAATGTGTTACATATTAACGCGTCCACCATAGAATTTCGAATCGATAGCCGAAGATCCTGGGTTGGGCACTAGGCCATTCTGGAATAGGTACGGTCCACCCGGCTGCCGCCCTATATACGCCTACACATATACACTGACCTATGCATTTACCAGCAGAACATATCATCCCCGTAGTTGGAAAATTAAATAAGTCCGATTTTGGCGATATTGATTTTTCCCTATTTTCAAAACACCTAAAACATGCCACATATTTGAGCATAACAGACATTTTCGTATCTTATTCCGTTCCAAAATGATAGCCATTTTTGTCTAACAGATGGAATAATAAATATCTTCAGACAATCACTATTTTTTAAAGGAAAAATAAATAACTCAGTAAATAAATTAATAACTGTGGTCAATGATAAGTTGAATATCAAATAAATGACATAACATGAGTTGTTGAATTTTCCCTCAACTTAAAAATTCTTACATTTAAAAATATTTCGAGTTTGATAAATTAAATAACTCCATTTATTTCACCAAATTTTAATCTACCGAATGGTAGGTTGTAGGAAAACTAAATAAATAGGCGAAAAAAGGAGCTAATTGTAGTAACGTTATAAATAACAGTTGTGGCAAAATAAAACAACTTGATTTTTTATGTGTTATTTAGTTATAGTTAAAGATAGAGTTAAGTTTGTTAAAGCATAATGTAAAAGGTAATCAGGTCCACAAAATATAAAAGTACCAACGGTAAAATTGTCTCACATTTTTTAACAAATATATATTAACTGACAAAAAAACACTAAGTAAATCGCGTTTATCTCAGAACTACAAAATCTGAGTTATTTAATTTTCCAACTACGGGGACGATATTAGGTGTATTGATCGTATTGAACAAGCGATATTTGATGCGGAAGAATGCTTAGATGAACAAAGACAATGCAAGATACATACATAAAATCTTTCAAAACTTAGCCTTTAGTAAGGCCTTGCTTGGAATCTAGGACATGCTATTAGGATTTTTTTATTAAGTTTTATCAAATGCGTGTGTATTTTGGTATATAAATAAATATAACATACCATCACGCCTATCGTCCTCGGAGGTTTAGAGGTGTCAGCAAAATATTTCCGGTATTTTTGGGTCGTATGTACCTTAAAGGCCGAACCTATTTCCATCAACCGCGCACGAATTGAAACTGGTTGATGCTACCTAGTGAGATTTTCTAAAAAAAACAATAACACTACTCGACCTGAGAATCGAACCCGAGACCTCTTGCTAAACAAGAAGTTGCACTTACGATCACTGAACTAACGAGGCTGTTATTTTTTTATATTGCATGCATTTTTTTTATAGGGCTGTCGATCCGTTACGTTTGTTGGCATTACCTATATGTATAATAAATAAAAAAATTACGTTACTAATATAAAAGTAGCCTAAGTTACTTCTTATATAATTATCTATCCGTTTCAGAAATTAGCCGAAAAAATTCGCTTCTAGCGCTGATTAAATAAAATACCTATTAAATTAATTAAATTGATTATTAGGTCAATCCATAAATTAAATCTTGCTTGAGGCACGACTGTAGACGTAAGTAATAAATATCAAGTGATATGGGAACTAATGAACCATTTTTTTTTCTTTTTACATTTCTGAAATACCTAACCTTCATGTGATTCGGAATATAACATTGATATTAGTTTGGTTATTTAGGTATCTATTCATATTGTAAGAAATTCCAATCATCCGATAAATTAGGTACAACATGTTGCTTTAAGAAAACGTAAGGCGCAGCCGAAACATCTTCCCGCCCGTTGAAAGGCTTGTCTTTCAACAACGTAAATTTTCCGCTGCAGGTAGAGGACACAGCTTGACTAGTGGTCGACGAATTACACCTCTTGTGGTGTTCACATCGGCAACTCTTGAAATCCCATCGGGGCCAGGGAACAAGCGCGCGACACGACCCAGCCGCCAACATAATGGGGGTATATGATCCTCATGTATGAGCACGAGGTCTCCAATGTTTAGGGTTTTATGATTCGTTTTCCACTTCATTCTTTGCTGCAGCTCGTGTATGTATTCATGCTGCCAGCGTGACCAGAAGTGTTGGTGAATTTGTTGTAGTCGAGCATATCGTTGTAAGTGATTCTCTTTAAGATTTTCCAAATTAGGTTCCGGTAATGCCTTCAATGGCCTTCCGATTAAAAAGTGACCTGGGGACAAGGGAAGGTAGTCATCAGGAGATGAGGAAAGCGGGCACAAAGGGCGGCTGTTTAAGACTGCCTCCACTTGTGCGAAGAGTGTGGTAAGTTCTTCAAAGGTAAGATGGGTATTGCCCATAACTCTCTTAATATGGTATTTAGCGGATTTAACTCCGGCTTCCCAAAGGCCGCCAAAGTGAGGAGCGTGAGCAGGTGAGAAAATAAAATTTATGTTTTCATGAGTTGCAAACTCCGTTAAGGCCATATTATTTGATTTTAAAAAAGCTCCTATGTCTTTAGCAGCAGCCACAAAATTTGTACCGTTATCACAGAATATTTCTAATGGCTTGCCACGTCGCGAAATAAATCTGCGTAAAGTCATTATAAAGGCGTCTTTGGTGAGGTCACTGACCGCTTCCAAGTGAACACACTTATAACGCAAACATACAAATAAACAAAGATAACATTTAAGTATTCTGGCACCCTTGCCTTTACGATTAATTATATAAAAGGGTCCAGCAAAATCGATTCCTACTGAAATGAACGGGAAACCTGGCGTCACACGTTGACTAGGTAGATCACCCATTTTAAGATTTAGAGTTTTGCCTCGGACTCGACAACATCGCACACAGTTATGCACGGTGCGCCGAGCTAGCCGTCTGCCATTTATTGGCCACACTAATTCCCTAATCATGGATAGCAATAGCTGCGGACCGGCATGCATGTGGCGTATATGCTCACGTTCAAATATAAGTTCAGTCAGATGGTGAGAAGAATCAAGTATTATTGGGTGTTTCTTTTCAAAACTATAAGTTGAAGAATTTAGTCGACCACCGACCCTAATTAATTTGTTTTCATCTAAAAAAGGTGATAAAGCTAAAATTTTACATTTATTACTCAAAGGAACATTTTTAGATAACGCATTGTATTCGTTTGGAAAGCATTCATACTGAGATATACGACAAAGATAATAAAATGAGTCATCCAACTCGGCAATCGTAAGAGGCAAAACCTGTTTGTTATCGCGATTACGAATGTTAAAACAAAATCTTTTAACGAATGCAACTATTTTTATGAGCTTATTTAAATTGCAGTAGTTTTCAATATTTATTATAGGTTGTATTATATTGGTATTAAGGTAAGTATTTATTTGAATTTGATATATTGTATTATTGGTAATATTATTATGTGAACCTAATGAATTTTGTATTTTAGATGTTTTTGTTTCAGATGCAGACTTCCCCGGGAGCTTGTTCGATGAACTTATGGTAAGTGGAGTGTATTTTTTATTAGTAAGAGGTAAGTATTTACGTTTGTTAGTAGTTTTAGATACATTTTTAATTTCAGGTACGTCACTTAATTCACTTGAATTTAAAACGGGCCAATCATTTTCAGATTTTGTTAAATAATTTGGGCCTGACCACCACAGACTATTTTTTACTAACTGTGAGGCATTGATGCCTCGTGATATAAGGTCAGCGGGATTCATGTCTGTGGGGACATGTCGCCAGGACAACGAATCCGTGAGCTCATTTATTTCAACCACCCTGTTGGCAACAAAAGTTTTGAGTTTGGTTGGATCACCCTTAAGCCAAGCAAGTACTACGCTCGAGTCACACCAATATACGATTCGTGATGGTCTGTAACGAATAGACTGCGTGACACTGTGACATAATTTGGCTGCTAGTAACGCTGCACACAGTTCCAATCGTGGTATGGTCATGGGATTTATACGAGCAACTTTGGACTTCGCACACAATAGTCTAACCATGAAGTCACGATTGTTTTCCGAGCTCCTTATATACAAACATGCTCCATAGGCTCGCTCCGAGGCGTCGCAAAATGAATGAATTTCTATTATTTTTGGCGAATTACACAATACTCTTCTAGGAATTTGGCAATTTAATAAAGAATTTAAATTATTTGAGAATTCTAACCACCTTTCTTTTATTTCCTGAGGAATGTCTTGATCCCAGTCTATTTTTTGCAACCATAAACTTTGTAGCATCATTTTAGCTTGAATAATACAAGGACTTAAAAGCCCTAGAGGGTCAAATATTTTAAATGCATTCGATAATATATGCCTTTTTGTTATTTTATCATTATGGAATTTTGTTTGAACCGGGAAGTTCAAAATATCAGAATTAGGGTCCCAACCTAGGCCCAAGGTGCTCGACGCTTCACTTAAGGTTAAATTGTCTTGCACATTTAAGGATGAATTTTCGAAAAGAATTTTTGAATTTGTTTTGAATTTACGCAAATTAAAACATGCTGTATTTAAGGCTTTAGATATAGATATTTGGATGTCACGTAATTGTTGCTCATCATCACACCCGGTGATTAAATCATCGACATAAAAATCGCGCTGAATTATTGTTTTGATAGTTTCGTCCGCACATTCCCCGCCCACCTGCCACAGACAACGTGTGCTCAAATAGCTCGCACTTGTGGTTCCATAAGTAAGAGTATTCAATTGCATTGTTCTGACGGGCAAAGACTCGTCTTCTCTCCATAATATCAACTGTAAATTTCTAGAAGATTCATCTACAAGTAATTGTCTGTACATTTTTTCAATGTCTCCTGTTAATAAATATTTATATTGTCTTGCTCTTATCAATATGGAGAAAAGAGAATCTTGTATGTTAGGGCCAGCAATCAGAATGTCATTGACGGATAGACCAGAAGATGTGGGGACTGATCCATCGAAAACGACACGTAGTTTAGTAGATTCGCTGTTGTCCTTAAATACAGCATGGTGGCACAAAAAATATGAGGGGAATGGTTTTTCTTTAGGAGCTACAGACATATGTCCTAGTTGCTCATATTCTTTCATAAATTGAATATATTGGTATTTTAGTTCAGGATTTTTTCTAAAACGTGACTCTAAATTTAGAAATCTTTTTTTTGCAGTATTATAAGATTCACCTAAGTTATTTGGAGAACAATTAAGAGGTAACTTAACCTTAAATCGTCCATTGTCTAAGCGGACTGTATGTTGCAAAAAATGCCTTTCGCAGACTCTGTCACTTTCACTTAGAATGGGCTTGTTTGGTATTTCTTCAATCTCCCAGAATTTTGTGAGTAAATTTTCAATATGAGATTCGTTATGAGTGTCTTTAGACTTATTTATCATGGTATTGTTGCAATGTACACTATCTAAGCTATTTATTGGTATGGGACCGGCTATCAGCCAGCCAAATTTGGAATTTTGTAACTTTAGGTTATTGAAACCTAGGGAAGATTGTTCGCTTCCTAGGACATCCCAGAAGAGATCAGACCCAATCAAAATATCAACCTCGGACGGCTCATAAAAGTTTGGATCTGCTAATTTTATATGTTTTGGAATTTCGAATTGAATTTTAAATCTATTTTTTGGTAATTGACCAGTTAACTCATTCATAACTAGTAAATTAAGCGTTACATCAAAGTTTTTATAAATAGATTGTAACTGAGCAATACAGCTTTCTTCTACTTTATAAGACGGATGATTCCCGATGCCAATAACACTAAGGCTAGATATAGGTATTGACCTTAGTGACAATCTGTCTCTTAAAGATTTCGTAATAAAACTAGCCTGACTGCCACAGTCTAACAATGCCCGTACTGTTTCACACTTATTATTAACGGGATTATGAACTTCAATTAAAGCAGTAGATAAAATAACTTGACTACAGTCGTAAGCTGACGAGTTCACGTTTATTGAATCTACTTCTACGTGGGAATGATTGTTAGTAACAGACAGATTAGTTTTATGCAACAACCGGTTATGTTTTTGTTTACATTCAGGGCATGGACCAATACCACATGAGATAGCAGGGTGCCCCTGTTTTAGACAATTTGAGCACAGCTTATACTTAGATACATCTGACCATTTTTCCTGTAATGTTTTATTTTTAAAAGTGGTACAGTCATATATTTTATGATTTTGACCACAAATTATACAAACAAATTGATTAGAATTTTCTTTGTTAACGTTCGTAAATGATTTTACAGTATGTTGTTTTTCAGGTCTATGATTATGATTTACAGGTGTACTTGAATTATAACGAGTTTGACCTTGAGAGTCCTTTTGGTTATTATTATCATTTTTGTTCCTATTTAAGGCTTCAAGTACATCGGCGCGATCTACTAGAAATTTTTTAAAGTTTTCTAACGTTGGAATGCTATCAAAATTGTTTCTAAACTCCTCCCACTTTATTAGCGAACGACTATCTAGTTTGGATGTTAAATTAAATACTATGATGGTATCCCAATGCTCAGTCGGCTGTCCTAAACTAGCCAACGCCCTTAAATTTTTTGTTACATGGTCAACTAAAAACCTTAGTGACCTCTCTGATTCTTTGTTAAATTGCTGAATGTTGAATAATGAATTTAGGTGGTGGTTGACAAGTAACCTTTTATTATCGTATCGGTCACATAATAATTTCCAAGCCTCTTTATAATTTTGAGAAGAAACTTCAAGATTGGAAATTATTCGTGCCGCTTCCCCTTCTAGGTATGAAATTAAGTAGTGGAATTTATGTACTGATGTGATTTGCTTATTATCATCAACTAAGCTTAAAAATGTATCCCTGAACTCGAGCCATTTAAAATACGCACCATCAAATTTTGAAATTTGTATACGTGGCAACCTAACACCAGAATCATGAGGTTCATTTCTCGCTTCACGACTACTTTGCTTGCAACTATCCAATAAATTGTTTGCAATGGCAAGTGCATTTACCATTTCATATTCAATTTTTTCCCGCTCCTCAAGCTCTGATGATAAGTTTCCACTATTTACGACCTCAATCTGACTTTGCAACTCATCAAACTTAACCGATAACTGCTCAAATTTACCATGTTTAATACTTAATTCAGCAATTTCTACATTTGTTAAGGCACCTGAAGGTGATATTTTGTCTAAATAATTTTTAAACTTGGTAATTTGGCCTTTGATTGAGCTACGCCGAATGGATAACTCCCGTAATGTTTTAGATTCAGTGTCTTGCATGATTGGACAAATAAGTTTGATAATGAAAGCAACAATAACAATTACGGGCAACCAAACGGAATAACAAAACCGTATACGTATGAGCGCACTATTTTCTCATCTAACTATTCTAAAATACAACAAAAGAATCTCACGCCCCTCAATCCGACGACCCCCGCCGACCAGGAAACCGGATTCGCGCCGAGAAGCACGAAAGATAAACTCTGCTCGTACTCCCGCGCGGCGATGGCGTGATGTTTCAGAGTAATAAATCTGGAAATTCCGGCGAATCACGTCAAAACTGAGAGTGGCTAGTTATTTTTCCTAGAATTGCGTAAGAAAACCAAATGTAGGTAGACTGAGAACTCAAAGAAAAAAAATATACCTGCAATTATCATTAATTTTATATTGAATTTGAAGAAATGGAATTTAGTTAAATTATTAGTTATGTACGATAATATTATATATGATAGATAATTGCGCAGTATTTCTAGATTAATTTGGTGGCAAAATTATAACAAATTTATTAATTATTTCAAGCCGTTGGTGTAGGCGAACCTAAAATTTGAAATTATGGCACAAGTGGAAGGCAAATTTCTTAAACCTTACACCGATAAGATTAGACGGGATTTAAGATGACTAAGTCTAGGATGGTAAAAATTGGTAAAAGTTGAGGAAGGAAGGTCACTTAACTTATGCTGATCCGCTGACCGATCCACGAGAATATAACCTTTGTTGCTGTTCTTCAATAATCCTGGGTTGATACTTAAGTTGCACCAATGCTCCAGACTGATTAGGACTTCTTCTTGAATTTACCGAACGAGTTTTGGCCTTAAGTGGTCTCGATGAACTCGCAGGTGAGCTGGTTCGACGATCAAAATTTTTCGTGAATTTCGTGCCGTGCCCACCCGGGGGCGCCAAATTTATGTCTATTCAGACACAAAGGAAGTGTTTCTTTTTGTAGTAAAATGATGAATTTCTCCAATTAAAATCAATATAATTAAGTTTAGGTTAGGCTACAACGTTCTCGTATGAAGATGACAAGCGGAATGTTCTACTTATAATTTTACAATTTTAATAATTTACAACCAACGTCATTAAGAAGCGCCTGATGATAATTTACGAAAGTCACAAAGTATCAACAACATGTTGCTTTAAGAAAACGTAAGGCGCAGCCGAAACATCTTACTTGGAAATATGTTCACATTTAAATGCGAAGTAAAAAAAAGTTACTCATATTTATGGCAACATTAATTAAAAAGCATTTACATTTATTCAGTCTGTTGAAATTCACCGACCAAATTTTACAATATCCTAAATACTTAATTATTGTATTAATTTATAAAAAAATGTTTTTATAAGTTGGCAAGTTTTAGGTTCGTATTACACGCGCGAATGAAGCTCACGTCATCGCTAGCGTGGCAAGCAAGATGAGGCGCCGCGTCATCTAGCTCGAAGGCCTGATAAACCAGCGGCCATCTCGTTTTATTACTCTGCATGTTCCGCGATAAAACGAGACGGCGAACGGCTCACACCAATGTAGCGGTAAACAGCAAACTTTATCCAAATTCCAAGTTGCCGGAACCCGCTCAGTGGCGTTCAGTTGTACTCGGTCTGCAGACGATAGCGCACGCGTTTTCGCTCTTTGTACTGATCTAACTTTTCGTAACTTCGCCATGACGTTGCGCTGCGTGTTTGCGATTCTAGCTTTAGCCGGGGCTACCTTTGCGGGCCCTGAGGTCACCGAACTTAAGGTCGACGTTGTAAGCGTCCCTGAAGAATGCACTGTGAAGTCCAAACACGGCGACATGCTCACCATGCACTACACCGGCACATTGGACAATGGTCACAAGTTCGACTCCAGGTATGTTCATGCATATTTGAAAAGCGTACACTTTACGCTAAGAAGAACAACAAAGAATTAACATTATAAGAAACTAAGCGAGACGCAATTTTGTGGCCGTGACATTAGTAATTAAGTAGCATTTCGGAAGAGTTGGAGTTTGTTTGTTATTTTTTTTCCTTTCCATTATTTCTGCAACCGACTCGCTGTGACCGTTATAGATAACGATATTGTGAACAGGAAATCACAAAAAAACATTAGCTTCAATTGCAAATTATTACTAATATGAAATCACAGCTGTTTTAGTTAAGTTTAGACTTTACCCATGTACTGGTTAGCTGTACAACGTCATACGGTCGGTACGATGACCTGTTTAAGTATAAAAAAAACTATAGGGTAAATATGAGCGCATCACAAGCCCGATAATGTTAATTTTAGCGCCGCAAAGCCGTACGCTATTATAGTGGACATTTTACGGTTATGTTTTTCCAAGTCGTGTTTTTTTTTTGGACCTACCTTCATAATAATAAGCAAAACAAAATTATCAGCTTTTATGAAAATTGTTATGTGGTGAACAATATTTTTTTTTAAGTTTCATTTAAATATCAAACAAGGTTGAAAAAATCAATAGGATTAAGTCACTGTCCGTCACTCAATATTATTACAAAGCTGCTAAAGTTTTATGAAATAACCTAAAAATAAAAAATAAATAATTATTTTTAAAACTGCACAAGAAGAAATTGTTCCGTATAAATAGTTTAAATATCATACCGAATATTCCTACTAGTAGACAGAGAAGTAATACCTTTACAGAATCCACGAACTGGCTTAATTGCTTTTCCTCTTTTTAAATGAATATAATATAATATAATATCATACGTCGTACCGGAGTACAATAGGCACAGTCTGTTATTTATATTAATTTCAATAAAACAAGAGATACGTAGTAACAGTATCCATATTCTCTAAAGTTCCCGGATGAGTACATTTTACGAACATCGAATGTGTTTACAAATTTATAGTTCTGAAAAAAAAAGTAGTTATTGTCGTTTTTAGTTTTTTTTGGAACAGCCTTTTTTGATCAGGTAAATATTTAGTTAGTTAAAATCTATGCTCAAATTGATGGCTTGAATGCAATGCATCCAATCTAATCTATCGATCTATAAAGTTTCCTGCCGAATGCAGTTCATCTATGATACCCCGTGACAATTTTAAATAGGTGCCAACTGTTATGGGTACAACTAACTGGCCAACGATCAGTTTATTCTCAAGATATTTATTAGTATTGCCGAGGTACACGGCATGCAGTGTTCTTATGGCAATCTATTCATTTAAGTACTAATATTCAGTCGCATCTGGGTATACTGGAAACTGATGCCATAATACATAGGCAGTGGATGGGAAGATGACTTGTAAGCGTTAAAGCCTCGTTGTTCCTAATGAAAAACCGACAGGAGCAATAATTCCAGTAAATATATATTTTACTGAGCTGAGCTATAATTTTGCAAAAAGTTAAGCAAGTTTGCATAACATTTTACAAAATTTAAAAAAATCCAACTCTTTAATGTCAGGAAAATATTATGAATGTGGAATGTGCATGAAAGTTTCTGATTGTCTAAAAATTATATTTTGTTAAGCTGCACTTGGATCGGAGCTTACTATTTCAAAAGATGATGTCTGTCACCAACGTTTTAATAGGAACTTACGGTAGAAGAATATACTACGCAGTAGACTCTCGAGTAGTATTTGTTTCAGAACGATTTATAAAGCAAATATGGTAAACTATTCACGTTAATTTACACTATATTGACATCAGCTAGGTTTTTATGTTACGAAGGAGACAGAGGCATGCGGCCCGCCTGATAATATACAGCTGCTAAATATTATTCGCGTTGTCAGTATATTGATACATCAGTTGCTTTGTCTCATTTTCCTGGTAATGCTATTCAATACTAGAAGAACTTAATAGCTCTGTAACCAGGTTCTATCCTCTTTAGGACCGAAATATAATACAACACATTTGCCTAAGTATTCCGACTATCAAGTCTTCTGTGCCAGGCTTATGTTCTATGTAACTGTACTACTTACTAGGAATTAATTAAGCATATTTCTGTCAGACAGACATTCGGTGGAAATTTCCATTACTGTATCAACAGTATTAAGTAACAGTACACGAATATATTCAAGCTCTGTTCAGTTCAGTTTTCAGTAACAGAATAATTATTATCATCATTGTCGATGTCTTCTGAACTGTGTGATGGGCGACGTTTTATGAACTGGGCTACGGAACAACTTTCGATCTCAGTCTAGTTTTGATTTCATTAATCTGAGCCTTGCCTATTCAGTCTACGTATATGTAGTTTATTTTTGTCTTTCAAAGCTAAGGTTCGTATAGTTTCTTAAGCTCTTAACAGATGTTTTGAGTCCATCAGCTTTTGTCTATCAGTCAAAGAAAAAGAAAAGCACAATTGTGACTGGTGTTCGTTATCTAAATTGACTATTTTATAAGAGCTCTATGATTTTGCTTTAACACTAACAATTTATCAAACCTAGCCAAAAATATATAAAGACCAACAACTCCTTTAGTTTGCAACTCCTCCAAATTTTCGTTGAGGTTTAGTTTAAGAAACTGACATTATTGACATGATAAAAGTTTTGCACCTTTCGTGTAAAGTGTGTGAAATAAAACGACAAAGATTTTAGTGGATTCGGTACCTATACACTAAAATTATTTCGCAAAAATTATTCTACTAAAACATGTCATTCATGTTTCTGCGAGTAAATCGCAACTGTAGCAAGTATTCCGTGATAGCGCAGTGTAACCTTAATAAACATAATAGAGTTAACGAAGAAATATGGAAATCAGCTCGTACAACTTTCTTAAATCTGGATCTCTGGCGCTCTTTATATGTTAAATAATATAACCAACATTTTTGAATGATGAATCTTGTTAGATATACGTTAATCCTAGTAATTGGAAAGTTGAAGAAATTTTAGTTGACTATTAATCTGTAGGCGCCTGAGAACTCGACAGTCATTTTTAACTGCGCGGTTACTGGGAAAGTCGGATATTGTGCACAATTACAGAATATACTCGGATATTGCGTACGAATGTGGATTTCAGGCGTGCGCTGTGATTAACTAACAAAACTTGGGCTTGTTTCATAAACAGGGTGAAACTTTGGTTATTACCATTTATGGCTGTGCGTGTAAAATTTTCCGTTTAATTATATACATTCTTAACTTATTCGCGTTTCATGTAAAGATTTTACTTATTTCATTTATTCTCGGTGGAAAGTATCGTTCCGTCCTACGGAAATGCCTGCGGTTTTCCGTTGCCGCTACCAGTTTCTGGCATTCATGTCGTAATCGATGTTTCAGTTTCTCTTCCAAGCATTATTTGTTAAAAAATACACTCCACATATATACATTACGTTTTACATGTGTTTATCTGTATGAGTTTTTCGTAAAAACACATTACCTTAGGGCCGTGGGTTTATCAAGTAGCGATACTCGCTTGAAACGTAATGAAGGAATCTTGTATGCGATTAGGGTTGTATAAATTATGTACATTCTACTAGCGTTTTTTCTTGTTACGTAAGATTAGGAGCGACGTTCGCTACGTGCTTTAAAAAATTCACTCTCTAGTAACTGATTATAAAACCCCCGAAACTGTATACATTTCAATTTGCTGACTTTCTGTTTTATCGTGTAATAATCCAATAAAGATATTCTAGTGAGCGACCTGGTAATTTATTTCTGTACGGGTATTGTTGTAGCAAAGTTTTGTTAAAAGTTCCGACTATCATACAATATAGAAGAGACGCGTGTTCTGGTGCGTCCAAGAGTGTCGACCGTAACCTAACTTTTTTAGTCTCCGCGGATTGCGCCTCAGGGGATGACTAACTAACGTTAATCTGTGCTCTCTTGAACCGCAACGGAGCCGCACGTTATATTCTAAAATCATATAATCTAAGCAAATCTGCTACATGCGTACATGCAAATATGAATCATTATTATAAAGTCTACGAGGCTTCTGACACACCGTTGCAGGAGAAAGCGCATTTGATTAACTAAAACAATGGTGTAACAACTCGCTAGATTATTTATGAATCTTGAACGCATCAGTATAATGGATGAAAAAGATCCCATTGTGATAAGTTAACGCAAAACAGCTCGTAATGAAGTAGGAAACCTGTTTATTCAACATAATGCATATAATAATTATGAAAGTATTAGTGAAATATTTTGAAACATTGCGTGGTTAAAACAAATCATTGAATTTATTTTCAGGTGTCCGTCTGGAGGGCAGGGTATCTCTATTATCCTATTAATAAAATACAGAGAATGACTAAAAATACATTTAATACTCTTGTTAGAGTTAGAAGCCAATTAACGTAGTACCAGGAATACAAAAACGGGCAGAAAAAGCGTTATAAGTCGATCTGATAACATCGCATTTGCCAATTTCTATTTTCAGTAACGTTGTTATTGGAAATCTTTATTATGTAGCCGTAAGATTGGTTGCAGTACGCATCAAAGATCGTACTACTAAGCAGAGTTATCACTTTAAAGTTTGGTGCATTGACACCTTAACCCTGTTACCGCGTTGTCAACACCCATGCGCCGTAACGAGGTACTATTCCAAGTGTCCCGAACAACGTTAGGGTTAATAATAGGTACCTATTAAGATGTGCCTACGGTACTTTGAAGCTTGTTAGATTGACGAACTTTGACTTTTAGGAGGATATATTCTATCTCATACTTCTAAATTAAATGTTGCGCTCTTACAAAACTTGCTTGTTTAGGTACGGGCATACAAGTTGGGTTTTTGTATAATAAATGGGGCAGTGGAAGTACTGAGTACCACGCTATATTGTTATATTGTCTTCTTATTGCATAAGTATTACAATTTTCAAATTTAGGGTCCAACGTTGAAATCGGAAATCTAAGACCCAAAAGGGGCGAGCGAAGAACTTAAGTACCGGTACAAAACTATTTTTCGGAATGCTAATGACCTGGGTATATACGTATTTCAGTAATATAATACGTACGTCCTAAATGCCAGTAATTCTAATTTGTGTATTCTTGTGAGATTAGAAACAAAACACATTTCAGTTAGATTTACATTTAAATATAACACATATTTATTGCCTTTTTCTGTACCCGGTGCATTATATAATCGGTTTAAGAAACACAACAAATTACTTAAGTGGATTGCTGTGAAGATTTAAACAATGCATTGGTCCTAAATCCACAGCCTGCAGTCGTTCACTAGATTCTCGAGCGGTTTCATTAACAATTTTGATTACTTTGTATTTGTGTTGATCGATCTCATCGATAGAAATTTAATGAAAACTTCCAATCGTCCAAAAGAAAATTAAGTTTCGAATGTGGAGGGATTGTCGGAAACGACCCCTGTAATTAATTGGGTAAACACGAATAGACATCCCGGACTAAATCCCTCCTACGAGAAAATTTAGATTTTGCATTCATTTAAACTTAACGAAATTTGATCATATTGAAACAATGTTGATTAGATTTAGGATTTAGACTTAGTATTGTAACTTTTTCCAAAGGTTTGTTTACATAATTATGCGAATGCCTTGGAATACGCAAATAAGCAGAATTTTGCATCGCTTTACCTGATTATATGTACGTATTTTTCAAGGAAACGTTTTGGTTGCACGGCCCCTCACCTCACATAACGACTTGTTGTCTATCTTATTCGTAGCGTTAAAACACTTAAAACCTACTTGGCATAGACTCTTCGCTCGATGTTAGTAGCGCTCGGTCGAAAGGTGGTTTGTTCATTGGTGGGTGGTGGAGGTACTTAAATATTGTAAGACCGATATAAGTACAGCCGTACAATATTTAGCAAGCGTCAAGCGCCTCTAGGGCTTAACTCAATATCTTGAATCTATGTAGATGGCTCGACTCTTAAAACATTTAGGTGGAGCAATACGCTCATACTTAAAAAAATGAAAACTAAACTGCTTAAAAACTAGGATGCTTTAAATATTTGTTTTCTAATTCGATATTTTTATAAACGTACAAATAACTTTGCGTTTAAGTTATTTGTAAGAAATAATGATGCGGTTTGTTTGTTGAATACGCTCATTATGTTTTTACGTGTGAAGCACATTTCGGCCTTTATTTTAAATGTATTCGTGTGTATTGTGCGGTGGATATATTGCGTCTATACCATTGTTGGCAACTAAAACAAAAGCCAGTGTTCTCCCAAGGTTTTTGATAAGTGCAATTATGATTCTGCAAAGTATTTATCTGATCCGAAACACGGCATTGTTGTTACGACGCACTAACGATCCGACCTCTAGCTATTAATAAATTATAATATCACTGATTGTTTTAACATGTTCTGCACAATTCGCGCATCATACGACGCACGAAAAGCCATTTCTATTTTGAAAGTGGGTAGTTTCAGGTTGATCTGATCGTACCTAATATGAGAGCCTGATTGACCATCCTCGCGTATTCTCCAACTGTATTTTTAAAATTAATGACAAAGCAAATGTTTTATAGAAAGTGGTCTAATACCAAAAAACTTCCCAATTATATTAACATTCTCCTTACATAGCGGGTCACCTCGATTTTATAATTTGAAAACGTGGGCACCGGTCTGCCACATAAGGAAGACTTACTGGCACTTGCTTAAAGCTTAGACTATGATATCATCGTCTAAGCTTTAAGTCAATAAACTCAATGTTAACAATATGCCAGCACTACGCTTGATAAAAAACAAAAGAAAGTATTCACGAAAACATACTTTGCTGACCAATGAATAACGAGTACAAATAAAATACTGTTCTCAGATCTGTCAAGACCAGTTGCAAAGAGAGAGGTAGATGAAAAATTCCTTTATAAATATCAACTTTAGAATCCCTAGTCTGGCTATGGCGGTAAAAAGACCATCAAAAACATAGACGGTGTGGCGTTTAAAGGTACTTTGTATTAGCTTGTTACCTGAGGACATGTTTCCACAGTAGGTATTTCTGCTCGTTGAGATTCAGTAAACAGAGTCAGAGTATACAGATGTTTAGCTATACTTGAAAGATTCGTTTTATGTTTCGAAGTCAACGTTAGCGACGCGATACAAGGTAGGTGGCATAATAAGTAACATAACATAAAATATTTGCAGACAGTCTAAGTAATACTCATCTAACGTACGTACTTTTTTTTATAGAAGGCCGTTAGGTACCTACTTCTTATTTTGAATTCAGTCATGGCTTTATTTTCAGATTTTGTTAGGTAGGTACCTGCTAAATAATTTACTGTCAAAATTTCCTTTCCATTTAATTTTCACCAACATTTTCTATCGTGTACGGAAGAGATGCAAAAATGGTTTAAGTGAATAGGTATTTCAATAGATACTTCATGGAACTGAGACGAGGTAGAAACGTGTAAATTATCTCGACCTCTTCTCACCTTGTTATATGCAACAGTTTTACAACATACATACGAGTACCTACATGACATAAACGAGTGTCCCTTACTGACTCGTAACTTTCACAATTCACAATCGTAAACGCGCTGGATCCGTACCGTATGACCGAAGAGAAAGTACCATTTATATGTGGAAATAAAGAGTTATAGTACGAACAAGTAAATACGACATGTCTCGATTGTCTCGTTCTATTGAGTTTGCTCTGCGGTTGTTGGTACGTAACGTGTTGCGAGAAATGCTGTAAAACTGTACTATTTCAAGTGTGGTACTTATTTCTAGGCCACTTTTAGCATTCTGAGCTCGTTACGAAAATGCAATAACTGAATATTCGGTCGAGTAAAATCATATATGTTTCGAGTATATCTTATATGTAGACATAATTAACGAGCACGCTGTCAACATGTAACTAAAAAGGTCAGACTACAGTTTTCTCCATAGAAAACTTTATGTTTACCTTTCTTAAAAATCTTTATGACTTAGTAGCTGGTACCTAACGAAAGTGCATTATGACGTTTTTAAAAAATAAATCATTCTTAGTAACATGACGAGGAACATAATTAAATTGCACCGTTACGTTAGCGCACCTACGCTTTCGCGAAGGTCTAGTTTAAAATTTACGTTTGCACTGAGCTTACTTTGACGAGCCCTGAATGGAACTCTAAAAAGGTTAGGTTTCACACATTTCTGACAGTTCTCGGAAATTAGCATCTGTACCCAGCTATATTTACCTTAATGCAATGCCATCTACAGTATGTAGCTCAGAGCAAGCAGAGCAAAGAAAGCTCACAGAGAATATATTTACTAAATTTATAATAGGTTACTTATTGGATATACATATTGAACTACATAGTTGATAAACGCCACCAAGGTAATAAACAAGATATCAAGCCAATACATGTAGTAAAAATATTCATATCGTGCGTGAAAAATAACAAAATCTCTCACAGTGTGTAAAAGTTACTATAAGCATGTACTAGTAAGTTACATGCATTGGAGTAAAATAATAAGAATGTTTGGCAGTGCCATGGCATTGATTCGCCGCGGGCGACAACACGCGTGCTTCACGGTACGATAACCACACCATAACGAAATTATTCAATTTAAAAACTGACGTGTTCTTGTTCTAATACTCTAAAACAAACTAAACTTTTATAACAAAAATATTTGCAATAATCCATAGTAAAAGAAAATAAAATTGTATCAATAACAGCACCTTATTTAAAAATATATATGTAGCGTTTCCGTATATTTATAAATTAGTTATAAGCTTTTAAAGTACTTTATTGTGATCGCGAATAATCACGTGCTGAAAACGCACGTACAATAATAGTGTCCAAATATTTTAGACAGCACTATAGAATTTTCATCCTTGATTTCTATTTCACTATTTTAAACTGCATAACGGCTCTATTTTGTTTGAACAGATTACTCAAACAAAATGGAGCCTATATTTTAAGTTAAACCTCTCTCAATACAGCGGTGCACACTGCATTCAATTCCATGCATAGCTTTTGCGTGATGCGTATATAATACAAAATAAACAATTCCAACAAAATTTCAAAAATATGTTAATAGTACTTCTCTTTCTCGAATAAAGACCGCTATAGGTAATGCATAGACATAAATCTATACCTACCTTAACAACAAAATCAAATGGAAATTGCATAGCATTTTACCTTTTTATGAATAGTAATTAATACCTTCATAGACAAAGGATTTGTAAACAACTTAGTCAAAACAATATTACTGAGCTGAACATAATGGAAATAAGTAAGAACGCTATATGGCGATGACGGCTGCCTACGGGACTATTTTATCTAACAAAGGGCTTTAATTAGTGGTACAATATCATTATAAACTCACGGTAAAGCATTGCGTCCTACAAGTTAGTGAACACAAAGAACTGGAGGGAATCCATGGTGCGTCATTTTGTGAAAACATAGCATGCGATGTCTAAAATGGACGTATATGTGTTCCCCCACTTGTGGTTTATCAAATCTGATGTAACACTAAGGACTGTCTATATTATGTACGAGTACTTATACAAACTGCATGCTCTTCGAGAGACTTTTATCTATTTTTTCGGCGATGTGTTGTTTCTCCCATGGTTTGGGCTATGTAACCTCTTTCATGGCGGCCAATAGAGTAAAAAGTAGTTTTATTTCGAAATATGTTCCAATAGTTCCATTATTCGTCTGAAACAAAAGTAGTAAATGACTGTTCCATTGTGTGTCCAGTGCGTACAGTAGCAACAGTAGCAATGTAATCTGGGCATTATGCCTCCTCTCAAATTACATAAAAATACATCACATATCACGGCATCTTTAATAAACAAAAAAAATATATCTGGACATTATTACACAGCGCCTACTAGTTCCGAGCTAAGCAACGAGGCTTGTGTTACGGATACTAGATGGTTGATCTACTATACATATAAATATCCATGACTCAGGTCTGAGGTCCATGGTCATCACATAAACATTTGTCCCTATCGTGATTCAAACCCAGGAACCTACCCCAGAAGGTGGTAGCCTTCGATACCGCTCCGCTAATCTAATCGGGTCGTCTATTATCATCATAAGCAGTTATTATTTTACTCTTACCTTAAATAATCGTATCAAAATAACGTGCAAATAAAAGTCAGTTGGAATGGCGACCAAACACCTTTATCGCTAGTTGACCGCTACTGGCAAGAACACATACGTGGCTTTAGACCACCGGTTACTAATAAGAATTATAACAATCAGAGTGTGAGTCACAGACACGTTGCGCAACAGATAAAATCTGTTGTTTATATAATATGGAAAAATATAATTTAATATAAAATATAATTGGTTGCAGTTGCTTGTATGTGATACACCAATTTTCCACAGATGTACCGGCTAGGTTCGTCCGATAAAGATGCAATAGTTCATTGAGCTCATCACGTTTGACATGGTTTCAGAATATAATTTTCAAATTACGTGGCTCGTAGAAACAGAAAGTTGGATCCACCGTAGAACATAAGTGGATATGAGCACATTAACATACTTTTACTTATTGGCCACTTAATAGTTGCTGGCTTAAAAAGGATGAATATTTGAAAGTTACTTCGACGATGTCCAATTATTATCAAATTACATTAACAACCTTTGATAGAAATAAAGTTTGTCACGTGTATATTATAATCGTATAACTTGATATCTGTTTCCAAGAAGGTGGAAGGTATTTTAGTAATTATGTGTTATTACCGTAACATTTTTAAACAATGTTTAATAAGGTAGCACATTGATATCTATCATTATGAACGCCACGTCAGAATCTAACCCAAACATGTGAGATAAGAGTTGATTAGTACAACGCACCACATGTGTATCGACACTTGTTGCTACTATACGTTGAGTTGACGTGTCTCCTACGACATTAAGCGATAGCGGTTGGCGGTTTCGATATGAAAATCGATTTGGCAGAACATGGAACCATTACATCAATTACAGACCGTTGTACCTATTGAGTTAGGTATACTGAGTTACATCTACATTCATGGAAATAAAACACTACCTATTTTATTATTAGTAAACTTACAAGGTAATTCTAAAGATAAACTTTAAAGCATTATTATTTCTTTCAATGTCACCTACAAACAAAAAAGCAAAAATTAAGTACCTATTGTAATAATTACATTGTCACAATCACAACAAGTTAATTTGATAATTTGGACAAAAACGATAAGTATTTAAATGATAACCCGGAGGTTAAGTGAAGATAAGCTTCGATAGATAACCTTGAACAAGTGAAGATTCAGAATTAAGATAAAAATAATTCGGATGTGAGTACCTACATTCTATTTGTATGGGGATATCAATAAGGTGATTATAAGTATCTGTTATTTAATGTGAAATAATAGATACTTAGAATAAAATAATGGTGTTGTGTAGGCAAATACCGCTATGCTGGATAACAAAGAATGAGGATCTCACCCGGCTAATATACAACGCTATATTTAGACCGGTATCGCTGGAAATAAAAATAGAATTATGATAAGTAATGAACTTACTGGGTATTTTCCATAACAAAGAGATCACTGGGATGTTGCAGTAAGGAAGCTCTAACAATTTTAAAGACGGCGAACATCATATTTTAATAACATTTGCTGTCAAGATCCAAGTATAGAAGATTAAGTTTAGACCATTTTATAATTATTTATTTATACTGTAAGGTTCCACAAATGCTTTGTTACTAACATGAGCATTGCGATTAAATTTTATTTTATTAAAAATTTATCCGTGATAATCGTCGGAGGCAGCGTGGCGTACATTTTTAAAAAATATTAATTTTAATCCCTGCCTTCTACCAAAAAGCATACATGAACGCTGGCAATGCGAAAGGCTGCTATTGCGATTTGAATGGCTGTGCGTTTTGATGTGAAATAAAAATTCAGATGTATGCTTTTTGTTAGATGGCGTCTGGGTGGTGCCGGCGGGCCGAGGGCAGGTTAAGCCCAGGTACGTGTTGAGTAACAAATTCCAGAATGCTTGCGATACCTAATTATTTTCAGAGACAAGCTAACTCCGCCACGCGCGTGCTACTAACGGATATTATTGTTATTGGATTCAGAGCTGTTTTAATAATATACTACCCACCTAGTTATGAAACAGATACCAGATATCGAAAATATTGTTTTTTTAATTATATACATCGGTCTATCTTTGATTTGTAATAAAAACGTTGCGAGCAATCGTAAATTTTGAAAATATTATTTTTCTATTGAAATTAAAGTATTGAAGAATTGCAAATATATATAAATTTGCATAAAAACTATGCTTCCTTTGAAACCAATTAATCTGGTTTCAGTTAACTACTATGTTTATTCCCTTTGATATTGTAATATTTTTCAGTTTTAAACCAGCAGTTGTTACGTAGGTACGGGTCAATTAGTAACATTGTAATTTGAAATCTGATACAACGACTCTGTCACGTCTGTGCTAGAATGAATTTTAATTCGATCACAATAATCCTTTTAACTCTTATACCTCCAGAAACTAGGGTTATTATAAATAGCAAGGACTTTAAACATCTCGTTTATGGAAGTACATTTGACAGTATCGCAGATATTGATATTTCCTACCTTAAATTACTGATTAGGCACATCATCAAGTCTTTCCATCTAGCTTAGCAAAGGTGAAGTACATTTTTACGTATTCACAATACAGATTGACACGATTTATGCTGCTCGTTCACGGATATGAAGCAAATCTACGGCGATGTAGGCTGTGCACCTATGTTCCAAACTCCGGCGCGGATACGAGTCTTTCTGCGAATTGCACACATTCAAGTATGTAGGAAATGGGCGGCGAAATGTATTGCCTGTTCGCCGCGCTAGGGATGTTGCTTCGTTGTTTGCTTGTACTCTGATTCTTGATTTTTTCCTAATCTCGCGAAAAACGGTACGTACCGTTCACTACCTGCATACGTGGCGGTATAGAAGTACGTACTGAAGTTTGCGTTGCATTGTCGCATGTCTGATTTGAATCTGAGAGATTTGCGATGGTAGCGATTAAATGCCCTTTTTATGGAAATGTTACCTTTATCCGATGGGTGCATGAATATCATGTAGTCTTAACATCTGCCTTAATATTACCGCCTACTGCTTGGTAGAGATGAAGCGTATATACTAGAACAGATCCAGGGACTAGGTATTTAACGAGACTAGGTAGCACCTATTCCCACGTTACAAAATACTCGATCCACCTAGTCCGCCTAGTCGGACTGTTCCTGCACACGGCGTGCGCCGTGATACGGCCGAAGTGCCGATACCCGAAGTGTCCCGAAGCTCGCGCGAATTGATCACGAACCGTTTAAACTTACATTCAGTCATTTGAATTTGAACCTTATTTCAATCAATATAAAATTAACGCGATACGCTCCTGTGTCGTGCAAGAATATGTATGCGCTGTCTTTTTCTTTCGCTCACTATTTCGAAGTCTATCTTTGCGTGTAGACTAGTCGGGACTTCATTCAACTAAATATTAGGAAGACTTCATACTAGAGATGAAGCGTATATACTAAAACAGATTCAGGGACTAGGTATTTATCGAGACTAGGTAACACCTATTCCCACGTTACAAAATACTCGATCCACCTAGTCTGACTGTTCTGCACACGGCGTGCGTCGTGACATGGCACCCGAAGCCCGCGCGAATCTTGTTAGATTGCGAGCTTATATTATATTTATTATAAATAAACTTTAAAAAAACTAAAAAGTTAAAAAATGTAAACAAAAATTAAAAATAGGCTAAAACTGATTAAAAATCAATTGAAATATTTTAAATACGTCAACAATCTACAATATAGATAGATATTTTACGTTGACAGTCCTAAGCCTGTGTATGAAGCGAAGATTACAATTCATTACTGCGTCCGTAACCGTACTTTCAGGTATCACTAGCAGACTTGACTAACGGACTTTAACCGAAACATACTTTATAGTACGCGTACTTCATGGACTAGGTGGAATAGGTATTTAGATCGAGTATTCAGGTATCACTAGCAGACTTTAACCGAAACATACTTTATACTACGCGTACATTATGGACTAGGTGGAATAGGTATTTAGATCGAGTATTTGTACGGAATCGGACTAGATGCACCTAGTATCAAATTTACCTAGTATGACTCATCTCTACTGCTTGGTAATATCAGAGGTAAGTATAATACATCAAGTTGAAAACACTTCATGCCGCCATTGACAAAATTTCTTAGGCATGCCCGTTTCGGCGTGACATTTTTCGTCACCGATAAGCTAGTAATATAATGATAGTCCATTATCACACCTTAATAATCAAATTGTTAGGGAACATTACTGTGTTATTAATAAATATGTAGTAGTAATCTAAGTGATTATGTAGTTATTTTCAAATCGGACCAGCACTGTGTATCGACATGTTATTGACTATTTTAACCCAGCACTAGTCAATAAAATAAGATTGTCGGTTGCGGGTAGATGCGAAGGCCCAGGTGATACATAGGGGCCAAACTTTATAGCCCGGGCGAGGTTTGCCGCCCTTTAATATTTAATATTGAAAAAAAAACATACGAGCTATCCATCGCGGTTTAGAATCGAAACTTGTTTATTGGCGTACATAGACGAGATACGAGTACGTTTGAAGTAACGGCCTTAAATAATGACTCCCTACTCAAACACAGTAGTGAGGAGTACACCCTCATTGAACCGAACAAAATATGCTGGAACTATTATTATACTAATATTATTATGAAAGTGTTATAGTGTTGAGACATTTTATTAAAAACAAAATATTATATCAAAATGTTTTAAAACTAAATTTGCTATAGGGCTTCGCATATTTTTCGCTATGAGCTCCTGTTTAGAATTTCTTTCACAGCAACGCAGCAAGACTTGAAAGCGAAGCACCATTGTTCAAATATTCATCGCAGTTACTCCTAAAAAATATTGAGCCTGTCATGTATTTATTTAGGCGTTCTATGATCATTCTTTTTATAAAGGGTAATTAAATAATACCTTTCGTGTTGAAGAGTTAGCTTACATAAAAATGTAGTCTTTTAAAGTTTATTGTTCTGGTAACAATAAATTATCGAAGTTAATATTAAATAACCCAATAAATGCACGACTAGAGAAAGATATAGATTAAATTGATATATATACACTTAATTTAAGCTCGTACAAATTAGATAATAGTTAGCAAAACGGTTTCAGGTATTTACCAGGCGAAAAAACGCGTTAGGTAATCGACATCTAGGTACACGTTCACTTGCTATCTGGAACACCGTGCAGAAGTTGTGAGCAACAGTCGTAAACCGTGCCGTATACACCCAGTGACCGCACCAACACCAACGCACCACATGGAAACGACCCGATAAAAATATTCTTCGTCACATTTGCAAGCAAGTAGGCGAATCAATTGATTAATTTGCAACCCAACTGGTTGGATAGAGATGTACAACTCTAAAATATCTTGGTAGACCCGTCAGCTGCGAAATACAGGAACCTAATGATAATATCACCAAAGGAACTGTTTTGTTTGACTTTTACTTAATGAATTTGGTGTGTGTGTTTACTTAATGAGTTTTATGCGTTACATATTACACAAATCACTCAAAACTGTTTTAATCGTAAAAGCAAAACTAGCGATATAGGTAAGATTATGAGTATCAGTAAAGTGGCCTGATAAATAAATTAGTGAGATTTTCAATTTGTATATTTTATTTTGGAATAAAATATTTGTTACGTAAATTTCCTATGGAACCTAGGTAGGTACTGCTTTCAGAAGGAGACTTTAAACAGGAAATTACACGGAATTCTATTTCAGAAATCCAATAACTTATTTTTAATACTTGTCGGAATTCAATGACGTCACACGACCATCAGCGTAACTCAGATAAAACAACTGATAAATTTAGTCGTTTCGCCCACTGTCGATACAGAAAAGTCAATCATATTTTTTTACAATGCTGTTAAGACTACCACAGATAAAATTAACAAAATCAGTGCAATCAAGTGATAGTTTCCAGTGGTTCTACATCTGTGTCGGGAACGTAACCTCCTGGTGGCATAGCAGTAACGACACGGTCTCCGCCACCACTCTCTGAATTATTAACACGTGCCATCCAAGAAGTTGAATCGACTGAATTAAAACTTACAGAGTTCTTTCATATTTCACCTACTTATCTTGTTTTCCACCATCAAAAATCCACTTAACTGTGTCGACATTCAAGCGATCATCTCGTCCGTCATGGACACAGTAAAACACAATGTCAGGACACTGCCTGCCAAAATGTCAACGTTTCTCGATGATCTTGATAAGGAGCTACATGGTAGGCCTGAATTATTTGTTAATTTAGTAGTGTGACTATTTTTATGTATATTTTAATATAAGTTTGCCGTGCCATCCTTGAGGATTCCTTAGCGAATAAACTGAGCCAATGTCGTAGTAAAAGTCTGACATAAATTTTTAATTTTCTACCCACTCTTCCGACGATCAATTTAATATATCTATCTACGAACATATGTATGCAACTCAATATTCCCAGTCGCTTCTTAGTTCTCACTATTTTACGATACAAAATTTGTCCCACTGGGATCGTAAATAAAAAAATCTGCATATCAATGAACCCGGAGCCTGCTATCTGAATGCGTAAGGCGTAATATTTTACACTTCGATATCTTAAATGCAAGGATGTTTTACGTGCCTCACATTACTCACCTAAGTATGTTCGCTTCCCAGATCGAACTTACCTAAATTTGCAAAATACTTGGGTTATATTTATATTGGATGAGCCCAATGTTCGCGTGCACGGATATTTTCTAAAGAAATAAACATAGTGGTTTACATATCGCTACACTAATGCAAAAGCGAAAAACATAGTTCCGCGGTCGGCGGTTTGTCAGTGGACACATGTGGCCGCCTCCACCCTCACTGAATAATACACGAACGTTGTTTGAGGCTCCGATCTTGGCCTGTTTTATTGCGGGCGATTGGCTACAGAATTTCGGGTCCTTTTGGCACCAGTCTCGCGGTGGGCTTTGATTTAAAAAAAAATTACGATCTTTAAAATAAAAGTTAGGCTAAAAGTGAAAATGTAAAGGTATCTTTGCGGCATCGTTTAATGGGGGCTTACGACGTTATCCGGTTTGGTGAGTTGCGGTGCGTTCACTAAGTGTGGTGGCTGCGTAAATAATTAAGAACACTTTTCCACGCCGCTGCGGGCTTAGTGAACGTTGCGTCGCGGTGTGCCGCGGCGTTCCTTGAACCACAAACACGACCGCGGACGAGCTGACACCGATGTCAGACTTGATAACTATTATACATATACTGCCAAACATAAAATCTAACATAGGTATATCTTTGTTCATGGGTTACGAACGCTCGATTTGCTTAAACATAAGTTATAACCTATGATAAATGTTGGTTAGTCCCTGCCTGCTATACAAGCTGAATTTAAAATGCTAAACATAGTTTCTCTCACTCTAATTATATTTATAGTCATTTTGACAACTTAAAGTATAAATCATGTAAATATACAGTTTAATATAGTAGGTACGATAGTTTATATAAACTATCGTACCTACTATATTAAACTGCATCACGATATACACAGTAGATAGTTTCCACGACACTCAAAGGTTCGTAATCGCTCGAAGGGTTAGCGCTCGGTGGATTTTCCACTTTAACAAATATTTAAACGTCTCGTGTTTTCTCGAGTCGCTATAAAAAGTATGCATATTCTTAAACAGGTAAATATCTCAACGAACACGTAAGGTAAGGGTCGACATTTTTTCAACGTTACGCGTTTCCCTAGCCCTACTAAGTTAACATAAGCCTCTCTTGACAAATGTTTAAGATGAACGGTTATTTTGCACACTGTGTTGTGTATGTTTTTTAAAGAAAAAGAATGTGCCGTGGTATACATTGTGCTTCAGGAATGATGAGATATATAGCGCAAAGGCAGAAGCTGTTTCTGTAATGAGAACCGATTTGTCATCTGTTACTGGTTTTATTACCTTGTTTGTTTGTATGAATGTTCAATGTTACTGTGCCGTTACGTCGCATCGTCAGCGTGTGTAACGCTTCATTGATGAAATTGCTTTTCACACTCGTTGTTTATTGTACACGAATTCCATCGCGTTTCTATAAGTATAATAATATAAATATTATAACGAAAGTATGTATCATTATGACAAAAAAAACAAACATTATGTTGTGTATCTCTCTTGGAAGATATTTTAAGAAAATAAGCCGACAAAACTGACAACGTGCGAGTTTACATTTTTAAACAAGTTAAAAGTCTAACCGGAGGCAGGGGCGGTTTCCGTGCCTAAAACCAAGACCCGGCCAAGCCAACAACGTCCATCCATACACTTGTAGACTACAAATTATTAGCTTTGGTATGCGCACCTCTAATGTTGCCTGACACTTCGGTAACGCTCACAAAAATAACCGTACGTACCGTAATCATAAGTTTAAAATATATGGAGCAAGGTAAAGGTAGATGGTAATATGTTGTTAAATGCTTCTCATATATGTATTACTTGAATCGGTGCGTACAAATAAATCAGTAGACATTAATGTACATCGAAAATGTTTCCAAGAAAATGTCCTAGTGTAATGTTTTATTTTAGATATTTATGTTATATTTTATCTATGGATTTTTAGTCTATTTGGTTGTGCACGAATGTCATAAAAGTATATAACTAATGTGGTTTACTTTTTTAAAGAATAAGGGGGCGTAACTTGATGGAACGTTTTTTGTATTTCGTCGCTATCAAAAGATCTATTCATTTAAAGAGCTCAAGAAGAACTTATAACTTAGGGAATACATACAGAATTACAGTTTTTACACTAAAATATTAAAACTCGTATAATCAACCACTTTATAAAGGAAGGTTCATCATCAAGCTGGGCACGGGTCTCCACTCATTTGAGAGGTATTAGGCTTATGTTATATCATTTGACATTAGTGTTACCATAACTGACCAAATAAAGGTACTCATTGACGTATTCAATCACCATACCCCTATTTTGATTCTATGATGCGGTCTTTTCGTCATTAATTTAGTCTTTGCCATGACATTTTGAAGTCCAACCTCGAGCTTGCGTTGCCTTGCTAAAGTCGTTCAGTATTTTGTCTGTTCTAAAAGCCATTTTTATGAAATTTGTCTTAATCTTTTAAACATGCGTTGGATGTCTGGCAAGGGAATCCCTCCCACCCAATGATTTTTAAGCCCCTGTGGTTCAAAAGAGAGTATAGGTACTGCCAGAATCAGTGTCAGCTCCGTTAGAACCGATGCTAGGTACTAGGAGCGCATTTTGATTATTAAAAATAATAATATTAGGTATACTGTTTTTTTATTAACGAGTTCGTTTCAGTCACTGTGTCTTCTTAATGTATAAAGACCTATTTCATTGCTGCTATAAATAGTTCCTATGATTGCCTATGTAGTGCAGTGCCGTAAGACGTAAAAATGGCAAGACCTAGGTATCCAGGGCCAGTCAATGAATCTTCATAAAAACTGTTGGACTGCAATGTTAAAAGCACAAATAAAAAATAAAAATTGTGCGATCTTGATTATTATTATTATTTACTATTTGTTAAAATATGTTTCATATTGCAAACTAAATTTCATTCCTTTTAAACATGATTAAAAGAATAAGAATCGATAAAAGAGCAAGAATACAATATTTAAATCAAGTACAGCAATGAACAATACCATTTTGAAATCGGTTTTAAGTACATATTATTTTCAAATTATTGATCACTTGTGTTTTGATATTTTTTTTAAACTATGGTTGCTTAAACTTTGACTAATAAATATTTTTCACAAATTTTCACCAAAACCACAATTCAAGTTATTTTTTTAAAGGCGTGCAACAGCAGTCGTACTATTTATTGCCTATCTATCAGCATAGTTATCGTAAATTACTTTAACAATAAAAAGGTAACAGTTTCGGAATGGGCATTAGTTCTACCAAGACCTATTTCAAGGTTATCCATTAATTACCGGACACCCTGTAAAAATATACTTCCTAACTTTTAATAGTTTTTTCTCAAAATCAATTCACTAGGATATACCCTGTTCTTTGCCTGTAAATATATATAAATAGCAAATAAATAAAGATTTGATATTTTTTTAAAGATCTACATTTCAATATAGCTACATAACCTAGTTACTTGCAACGTGTACTAATCTATAAGGGACTCCGTCAACAGCTGCTGTTGTTCTTTCTATAATTCCCCCCACCCCTCACCTTTATATCTGCTGTCCCTTAAGGCCGTAGAATAGGTTTTTAATAGTTCCCCTTTGCAAAACATGACTTTACGCTAATAAAATAAAACAAACCCTGAAAAAAAAAATATAAAAGAAATGAGATGATATAATTTTTTTTTTAAATTGGTTTTTATTCTATTATTAATAACACATTTCAATTTCCGAGGTCTTATGGCACTACACTGATAAAATAAACCCGTAACCGGCCCACGGCACCTCACCGTCCGTCACCTCATTAGTGACGTAGGTACTTACTAGCTAATGTACAATAATACGGTTAATCGGATTTTTCTGCTAGATATGAAATAATGGTGACTAACTATAAAAAGTATTCATGCATCCTTAACAATATTATCGAAAGTGGAAGCTTGAGATATTAAAGTAAACATTTAAAACGATGACTTTCTAAGAACGTTTTATTTTTAACGGTAGCTCTCATACTTAATAATAATAATAATGTTCTTTATTGACCTTAAGTAATACAAGTTCTTTACATATATATTTAGTTATGCATTAGGTTAATTAAGATTAAAAGTGAACTGGTATTTCCAAGCATGTCTGCACTAGGCACATGTCCTGCAGAAAGCTTTATTTAGTGATTCCAAGAATGTACAATGTTTTATTTATGTTTCTTAACAGTAAGTAACCCAGCTTAAAAATAGTTAAATTGTATCAACATTAATTTATAGAACCAATCACATATTAGATTTTAAAAAGAAAAGTTCTCTCATTTCTTAGGTTGATTGATCGGGGGCACCCTTCTGTCCAATAAATATTAAATAAAGTAGTGAGCAATTTGTCTGTCTTACTTAGTTACGACGAAATGATATATTAACACCGGTGGAAGATGCATCGTTCCTCAAGTTATAGCCCAGTCGTACGTGTGGATGCCGCACTTGAGTTGCTAGCCACACCGAACTCAGAAGTCTAGACATGATGCTACACCTAACTGTTTCCTACGCCAATATTCATCTTTAATCATGCTGAGATAGCACAAGTATATTTAGTTATGTAGGTAATTGTTTATTTTTTTTAATTCCAAAATTTATTTCTTTTTCATCAACCTTCAAAAGTGTCCAACATTCAGTATTGGAGAACGTTAAACTTAAAACACGTTCAAAACGATTTGTCTGCATCTAACGCCATAATTTTATAATCTGTCTATTTGGAAAACCTGTATAATATCAAAGAAGACAATTTCTAGGTGTCGTGTGATGCTTTTATCGGAATATTGTGCACGGCTTCTCTCGTCCCGGATGTCCTGTTCATAATACCTTTACATTTCACCTCAAGATATTTCTTCCCAAGTTCGCAAAATGCATTCGCTAATAAATTTTGTATATAATAAATATTCTGTGGAATGTCCTTCATTTTTATGGGTACATCATAGTATGCAGAGTTCTGTGTAGCTGTTTGGTAACTAAAGTGCTAAGAGGTTTCTCCGTAAATGTTTTCCTTTGACGGTTTAAAAATAAATGCATCAGGTGTTTTAACGGAACTTATAACTTTGACACCTACTTAAGACTGAGAAAGTACGATATATAATAATATCGATCATGTATTTAGTAACACTTTTTGGGTTCAGCGAATATTTTGTGGCCATAATATAATTTCAGTAACAATATTTGATCCGCTACAAACTTTAGAATCGTTTTAGGCTGGAGCGGCTATTGGCTGTCGCATGAAAATCTTTTGACGTCACAGTAATGCTGTTATGTCTGAAGGCGGAAACATGGCCGACGAAATATCGTCGAGAAACCTCGCCGGCAACACCACCACACTTTGTTTCAAGTTGTGAGCTCTCGCTAAACTTGGCGGTGTCGCTTGTGGGGAATTCATTAGTTCATACCAACTAAATCGGCATTTGCAACAGAAAATATTTTGTATCACAATGCAATCTATGACTGCTTAAATGGGGACCCGTTTGATTGTGGAACATTGAATTGTTGAATGTGTAGATTACGACTGTTTTTTAATGTAGTAGTTCAGGAGATCAAATGTCGATTATTCAACACTTTTTTATTTCGTTATATTGTTTACATAAGCTTTAATGTCAATCGTGTATGCATTCATGTCAGCGTAGTTAACAAATTATTTTCGTTTAACAATGATGAGGAAGTAAACTTTAGAAAGTATCATCATTCATTGATAAGCTTCCTATTGTAAGAGTTTGAAAGTAATTGGTCTGAATCTAAAAAAATACATAGTTAATCTCAAAAATAACACTTTATGTGCTTTGGATAGCTAAAACACATGTATTTAGTATTATCCAATATGAGAGATTGTCCAATGTTAGAATTCGTATGTTATTCATAAAAAATACCTACCTACGTTTTTTATACAATCTTCAATAAGTAAAAAGTTTTACTGTGCTAAGTCTTATTCACAACCACACACAAAGTTGCTTACGTATTAATACATGGTATATATTATACTCTGTAGACTGATTATAAAAATTCATGTAGGTAATGTTTGTTATCACACGTCCCGATAGCCCATTTTGACTCTTATTATACGCGTAGGATCCATTCTGACCAAATGTCCCATATATGGTGTGAGTATTGTAGTAGATTTATTTTTGTGATAATGCACTCTCTGATGTTCGAGAACTAGACTGCAAAACCCAATTATTTTCTCTGAACGCCGATGTACATTCTGTATGTGTTTTCTACGTTACTAAATTAAGCCTGTTGCTGTTAGTACGTTAGAGAAAATTTGTAACAGAGATTCAATGAACAGGTTTCTGCACCTAAATTTTATTCAATTCAATTCAATTTTTTATAATGGCAAACTATGCCGATGTCGACAATTCTGCCAATGTCTTAAGTGCCATGAAAAAGCGTGTCTTTAAAAAAAAAAAAAAAATAGAGCATAATATATTGTAGCGGAAGAGTGTTCTGAAAAAAATTGCTGACATTGGTAAATAAACAGAAATAACAAAGTAAAAACAAATAATTATAAAACTTAAATCAATTAAATACAAAATACTGAGGATAATAATAAGATACAATAGCATAGTTTCATAGTATTAGTCCGTACAAAAGACATAACCTACTCAAAGAGTTCTGGGGAAGGATGATAAACTTTGTTAGTGTGTTTTAGATACCACGACCTGCACTGCACATGATATGACATCGTCATGGCAATTTCTTTGATCAGTTTCAATAGGTCTTAGCCAGTAAAAAACATCATAAATTGTCTATAATAAGATGTAGTCATTTAAAAATAACAAAGCAGTTGAATGAGGCACTTCCTTATCCTCAAAATGCTACAGGAAACTGGCTTAAATTTTTCAAAGATGTGTTCATTTCACGGCTATTTGCTATCTCTTGGAAATATTGCACAAACTCCGTCGTAATGATGCGATTCAGTTCTTGCGTTATTGCTGTAGCTTTGGAATGTCACAATACTATAAAACAGTGAGATGAATTATTGTTTTTTTTATATTTTATGAAAGGTTTGACTAATTTAAATATTGTGAAATGGATATGAGCCAGATTCAGAATATAGATAGTTTAAGAAGAAGCAAGCGCTGAATAGCTACATATGTTAAAGAATTCAATTACAAGTGGCGGGCCGGGTAGCGTGACTGTCAAACAGAGACGTCTCCAGAAATTGTTACCCAATCCCGCAATGTCTCATAACGTGGCAAAAACTAGGTGTGTTGCCGACTATAAATATTAAATTCTCCGTATTCTGTAAGTTTGTCGGATACTACATCTGGCTCACTAACCGTGCTTTTAAATATTCAGCGCAGCGTTATCATCGTTCCAGGCTGTCTTCAAACCGATCGGTGCAACATCTTGATTATTGTAAAAGTATTGTTATTGCTACTAATTGCTACTTGGAACAGAAAATTATTGACAGATGAACTGTATTTTCAATCTTTCATTATTAAGATGATTTTTTTATCACTTTTTTTACTAACATATTTCGTATAGCTCAAATTATTTGACAAAATTTGTGCGTATTGTATATACCGTATGAACACGTAGTGACGTATGAACTAAATTCGGTGCGAAACCACTCTAATTGTACCTACTTCCATAATGACGTACGTACATAATGTACTCTAATAATGTTGGCTACATTATCGCCTTTATATTAACTCTATTGTTGTCTGTTATGTCATTATTTTGAGGGTAATTTGATATCACAAGGATGATATATGCATCGTGTTTGTTAATAATTTGAAACTTTCAATATCTTATCTCGTTTTTATAGATTCTAACGGGTTATTGTCCCGATTTGTACAAGTATAACGATGTTAGTTTAGGGAGCCTTATAAGGTACCTATAACATGACTGTACGCCAGTTCTGAAGTTCGTGGACAATATCATGTAGGTACACGTATTATTAATATAATTAAATATTATCGAATGAAAGCTGGTCTTGAGCTCGAAGATGGTATCCAAGCAGCTGTTTAGATTTGGTAGTCGGTTACGTTAACTTTTAAAATAAGCCTTTTTGTGTCAGGAAGTTTTGTAGTCTTAACCGTCCTCCCACAGGACAAAAGTCTCCATCTTATGCTTTTCCTTCGAGAATTTTAGTACGGTAGCTGTAGATTTCTTAAAAACTAAATGCGAGTTGACACAAACGGTCTAATATACGTACGTACTCCATTTGATGCAAAATTATGATTGAACAGCCTTATTTTGTTGTAAAATGAACTCTTTTTATTTTTTTATTATTCGCATTTATAATAAGTATGGATTTAAAATATTGAATACTACATAGAAAAAATATGTGTGACACGATTAAAAGTATGCAGGTATCCGTTTATATGTATAAACCTAATAATGGCTCCTGTCGCTGTTTTTCTAACTCCAACAAGAAAAGTGGTCAGAAATATTTACAAAGTGAGAAACAATCCTATGGCAGACTCGTAAATCATAACTTTTCTGATACTCTAATGATCTTGTCGTTGTTAACCTGTGTTCAAGTCCTATCTGATTTACTTAGGGAGAACTTTTAGTTACTAGTTCAACTGTCAGTACAATAATAATCTAATTGATGACTCTATCAAACTAGTAACCGCATAGACAACCTCTTAATAATTTAAGTCCTTTTTTGGAGATACTCGTTACTAAGTAGATAAAACTGTTTGATCAAGTTACATCTATGTATTATATTCTGAGATCAGTCAATGGATCACTGATTCAGCTTAGCTTGTTCAAATGTGTTTTTCTCTTTGTACTTTTAACAGTTACATAAAGTAAAGCTGAATCTATATTTCAAAACAATTCATAAATAGAATATAACCTCAATTGATATTTTGTTAGAGGTAGATACTTGTTTGATGCCTTTAAGAAACACAAAAAGAAATTTACTTATAACTAACATTGATTAAAAATACACTTTAATGGAAAATAAATAAAACTTAAAATCAATCAATACAATTCCAGTTTACAGAATAAGTGTAAATAACGGGTACGGTAACGATGGACAACTTTCGATGCGATCCATGTTTAGTCGTGAACTTTCTACCAGTAACCTAGATTATTCATATTGGACGACCATATGGCCTCGTTGTGTTCGCGATTACACTGTTGTTGCTATCCGTACGTGCTGGTATTAAAGCTAAATAGTTTAATTATCGCTTTCGACTTGTTTTAATGTGGCTAGTTTTGTCGCTAGTAACATAGTCGCTTGACGTTTGACTTATGGGGCACGACACGCTTATTCCATTATGGAATAACTATTTGTAGTTTTTTTTAAATATTATAGATGGCAACATCTGTTGTTTCATCCGAAATTATGAGTTCAGATAAAAAAACATACCGATTAACTTAATCGATTCTGTATTATTAATATGATCTTTATCTTTTTAGTATCTCTGAAAAATACCTTAAATGATATTGTACTGTGCCCAGTATCATTACATTTTGTTTAACGAAACAGCATTATTGGCAAACAACCATTTCGAACAGATGCAATTATCGAAATATAGGTACATAATATGTGTAAGAACTTAAAACCAAAATAAACAAATATAATTAACAGACATTAACTAGGCTATGATCATGTGAGGAGACCCAAGCCCAGCAGTGGGACATTAGTTGATGATGATGGGAGGGAGCTTTTGACAAACTAAGTGACTGACTGACTGACAAATTTATTGTAGCAAAATCTCAATGTGATTGAAGAAATTGTGATGACTGTAGGAAATATTTAACAGAATGTCATTGAATACGAGTTACAGTTGAATAAATATTTTTTTGTGAAATGTCATTATAGTTCATCTGACGACGTATCGTTCACGTATAAGTATGATTTTAAAATTATTCGTTCCAACGCTGAATACACATTTTTAATCCATTGAAGTGCATTACATTATAATTAAAATAATAATCTGCAACTATTTCATGTTAATATGATGAATGCGTAGAATGGTTCTCTATTTCCACGAATAACGCGCAAAATAGATTTTGATTCAATTTGGCAACGAGATTTTAATCCGCAGTTGAAATAATGTAGGTATAGGTACCTACATATGTATATAGCTCACAATTTACCGTCAAAATAAATACTACTTAATAAGCGTGTTCAGGTGACTGGCAGCATTGCCACATTGCTACGTTGAATGGCAAAGCTAATTCTTTGTCTTCACCAAACAACGAACTAGTCGTGCGAAGTGTTGATGGACTAGTCGACATTTCAAATCTATTGATAATAACAAAAAAATCTACGCAATGAACCTAAAATCTCGGATTTAATACCTACGTACCTATTTATAAGTAATATTTCGAACGAAGTAAAACATTTTTAAAACGAAGTATTGTTCAGGTATGACGTCAAATGTTATAGGATTTACAAACCGATCACATTCGCTTTGCCGATAAACTGATAGGTATGCCTACCGACTATTTACGCGAATTTGTGACTATTATAGTAGTTTCTTATTTTATAAATAATAATTTATTTAATGTGAAACGGAGAAAGGAGGCTAATACAATTGAGCAGCGGTTTTATGCAATGATAAAAAATATATAAGTTATCAAAACGAAGCATATAAGGTCTTATTACTTTGTGAAGTCAATTAAAACAATTTTTTTAAATATTAGGTATTATACTCTGTTTGTATATATGGGTCAAAAGTTACTCGCATTTACACAAGCGCTCATTTTATCGTAGAGGCTAATAAAATACATTGTATTTTTTTTTTAAACAGGAGCATCTGATATTGATTATATTAAGGTAAAGTTTCATCGAAAACCTTCGAGTACAGTAAGTAGACACGGAAGTAGTTTAGCAAAATAAAACAAACCGTTGTAAAAAATAACTTAAAATATTTGGAAACTTCTTATTCATCATATTCAGAAATTACAGTTATATTAATTGATCTGCAGCCAAACTTTCCATAGCTGCTATTCGTCATAACAGAATAGCGGTTATTAAAAATAATTTAAAGCTTTTAGTATCGATTTCTTTTTATTTGACGTAACTTAGTTTAGAACAACAACAATTTGCTGAAAATGAGGTATCTGGAAGGAGTAAAGTTTATATTTTGAGATGTGACGAAGTCTACCCTGATAATATTTTATTAAGTGCGGGGCGGCACGTTGGGGTGGCGAGGGGGTGTGAAAAATTCAGCATCGCCAGCCGCATGTCGTGTGCCCCGAGTGGTATAGGCTTTTTAATATGTATTTTTATGCCTCTTTCTATTCAACATATTTAGAGATTCCGTTACATTATGTCAACTTGTTTGAGTACGTCATGAAAGTGGCAAATACAATATACTTACTGGGGCCCTGAAATAGGGGCTATAGGGGACCGACATAGCTCAGAGGATTAGCAAGTTGAAGTGACAATGGAACGGTCACATCTCTCGGAGAACCCACAACCGTTGGAGCAAACGTAGTGTAGGACTGCCGCCGCGCCGGCCAGGTGGAGCGACGACTTGCGCAAGGCAGCTGGCAGTAACTGGAGGAAAAGAGCCGAAGATTGAGCTCTGTGGCGTTCACTGGGGGAGGCCTACATCCAGCAGTGGACGAATATAGGCTGATGATGATGATGATGATTGGGGCCCCTAGTAAGTAAGTAAGTAATGATTTAAAGATTTAGGTATAACTATAATTGACAACATTTCATTTTTTTAACATACATAAATTATGACTTTAATTGAAAAAAGAGACCCGTAACTCTTTAAATTAAGAGACCCGTATTTGTTCTTTTCGCGATATTCAGTTATTTTCACACATGATATTTTCTTCTTTAAAAAATGTATCATTCTAAACAGACGTGACGTCATATATACGAGGGAAAGGAAACAGCCCCTGTTTCACTACTTTTAAAAACTGACTTTACACACTTTGACTTTGTCATTCGTGTCAAATAAGCGTGAATCCGTTATTGATCATCTTTAAAAAACTGTTTTTGCAATCTGACACAGCACAATATTTGAGCACAATCCTTCATAAACGTGTACTCCTGACTAGGATTCATTTAAATTTATGTTATTTAAAGTAGTATTTTTGTATTGTTTATTAAAAATGACAAATGACATTACAACTGTCTATTACTATCGTTCAAAAAACTAAAGATAAAGGTAAGACCTTATTCTGCCGTATAATATACGGCAGAATAAGGTCTCGAATAAAATATATTTGTAATTTCTCTATTTTTCTGTCCTGAATGGACAGAAATTGTATTTTTGTTTTAAGCACTGTCAAAGTTTAAAATGTTGTCAATTTAGTTGTCAATAAATATTCCATTTAATAGACTTATTAAATATATTGGTGAATGGTACTCAGTAGTGGCTTCACTACTTACTACCTGTGAGTCTTTATTTATAGTGAAAAATTATACATAGTTCATTAGACTGGTTTGTATAGCTAGCAACTTCACATACCGTCCGGTACCTGCTAGTAAAGCTTGTAAATTAAAAACTTTCTTAGAAAGTCCTCAAGAGCAGGGGTCCAGTCCAGATTGCTGAAATTGCTTTTTCTTGTCCCTTTTCCGCCATGTCAAACCATAACTATGCAACTACTTTTCAAAAGAAGCCGGCACTATCTTATAAAGCAAAACGCGCGCGGGCGTGACTGTTCTCTTCCATGGAATATAGTAGCTTCCTATTTAAAGTTTATATTAAAAATATTACTACATATTGATGTACCTAGTTGAGGAGAAAGTATTATTTCTAGATGAATATATGTACACGGAAAACGCCAATAGGCAAGTACCTACCCCACCCATCACGATTACATTGTGACGATATGAAATTCTATGAATAAAACCGCATCTTATGCGAGATAATCTATAGGGAATACAAAACGGTGCGTACCCGAAACTGGGTAATTGGCAATGTAAAAAATGAATGTATTGATTAAAAGCGACATGAAAAATGGGTAGAGCAGACTTTTCCATTTAATTATACTGCAATGATAGCACAAAATCGAAAGTAGGATATGTGTATCAGAAGTTAAACTGCGAATAACAGGTTAGGGTACCCATGTGGTGTCATCAGATACGCGTTGGTCTGGACAGGTATACAGTTACTTTCACCAGAGGAACTTGAGTCCTAGTTACGCAACTACCATTATACTCGCACGTACTACGAAGGGTTAAAAATGGACCTCTGTGCACTTAAGCATAAATAGATAACAGAGATAATTCATCTTCACAACTGTAATACATTACTTTTTTACGGTTTTTTTCGTGGTACAACGATACCATTTTTAAGTTCATAGAGCGGCGGTATTTAACACCGCCGACTTGCTCTTTCACGCCAGTTCTTATGCTTCCTTTGTTTTGGCCAATGTAACAACTATTACAATGAAGTTTGTCTATACCTGAATAGGATCCGGATCCGGCGGAACGAGCGTCATAATAGATTCCAATTCAATAATTATAATTAAAAAGTGTATTTCGTAAAGACTCTTCCCTTGTCTGCATCTTATAGAAGTATGTGTTATTTGATCTTCTTCAGCGTTTTGAAGTAAGTTTTGGTTTGAGCGTACATACGAGTATGTTCGATATCTACTTAGTTTTATTTATTTTATTTTATATCATTCGCAAAATTACAGCTATAGTAAACATCACAAAACCATTAGTGAATAATGGAATTTTCACAAATGTGTTTTCAAATTTAAGCAATTTTGTAGACCGTCAAAAATATGTACCAATAGATCCCTAAAAAATACTCTGTTGATAGTTACGTTAGTTTATAGGTAGGAGAAGTAAATCTACGATGCTATTTTCGGAGGGGGATAGGGAAACATGACTGTGTACAACTGATTTTATTTTAATTATATTTGCGAAGAAACCTCTTCGCATTTTTGTGTCGCATGTCTATCGCATTCTGACCCTAACGATTTTGTTCACATGAGTTATGCTTGGCGCCGACATCTATAGTGTGCTATATAGGTGTGAAGTTATCCAATATTTTCCATATAATTTAGAGTTAATTATAAAGTTAATTAGTGTCTAGACATTTACCCATCACTGTTAAGATAAGTATAATAGAAGCCAGATATTGAATCTAATATTTTAAAGAAAAAGTACTTAAGATTTTTTTAAATATTATTTAATTTATTAAGAGATTCCTTGTAATTTATAGATTATTATAATATAATCAATGTTAGAGGTATATTTTAATAAAAAATATTATTTATTTGAAGGAATTAATTACTCCAGTTTATCAAATTGTAATAATATGGAGGTATTATGTTTCTACGTACAAACGTTATTTGATTTCAACTAAAACACATCTTTAATTTCACGTACGTCTAAATAAAAGACAAGAAAACCTTCGATATTTTAATGTGAGACAGATTGGAAGTATTATAAAGTACTAGTTGCCTCCCGCGGCATTGCGCTCGTGGTATATAGATAAAAAGAATACAGTCGAATTGATAACCTACTACTTTTGAAATCGGTTAAAAAGCAGCCTATGCGTTAATCCAGGTTGTAAACTATACCTATGTATGTATGCTACATTTCATTCATTTGAGAGGGATTAGGCTATAGTCCACCACGCTAGCCTACTGCGGGTTGGTAGACTTCACATGCTATCGAGAAAATCTCTCAGCATGCAGGTTTCCTCACAATGTTTTCCTTCACCGTTTGAGCATGTGGTAAATACGCACATAACTTCCGAAAAGTCAGTGGTGCGTGCCCGGGTTTGAACTCGAGACGTTTGACATGTCAGTCCACTGGTCACGCCACTAGGCCACCACAGCGCTTTTGACGCTCACGACGCCTATATTGACGCCGAATTAGCTGAACAATTTACAGTAATAATTCAATTATAAGTTTAATTAACTATTATTATTTATTATAATGTGACCGTCATATATAAAAATCTGATGAGGAAGCCTGTTGAACTCATCCATGGTTCTGCTGAACTCTTGTAGCGTTTCTGTCAAAACTATGTCAGTATACAAAGGTAATGTTTTCGCCATTGATATTGATGCCAAAGCCTTCCCATTTACTAGAATACACACACATTTCTATTGCAGCTGTAAAGAGAATCAGCGAAATAACATCCCTCTGTATTACGCCCCTTTGCAAAAGGACTGCCTTAGTACTTTACTTCTGTACACGGACTGTCGTAATGGCATTTTGGTTCGATGACTAACACTTCAATATACTGGATTAAGCTGTAAAATAAAAGTTGTCCAATCATTATTGGCTTATATTTATTTGATGCAACCTCGTCAGATTTCTTCATACAGTTATGGGGAAATCTGGCTCGTTGACATTATTTATACTTTTGTTTAGTGACTACACTACACTTATGTTTCGCTACCTACACTTTGAAATAAGTGATGAGTCGCGTATTGCTAAATAAATACGGAACACGTATGCGGGACAACCGGTCAATGATCTCTGTCTAGAGGAGTTTGATTGACCATTACTGTCAAATTTTTGACAAGTTACTCCAACAACCGGTTGAATATTTGACCTATTTATTACTCGAAAGACTAGTCGAACCAATTAATGACATTTTGACTCGCTTACTTTTTTGAAGAACTTTTAACGGTTTGTTTTAAATATTTTAATTTTCAACTTTTTATTGGTGCTCTAGGTAGTGGGATTGAAAGAGTTACAATTCCTAACATACTGAAAGCGATGGAGATTTACCGTTTAAAAGTTTGTAAAAACCTAATAGTCTGTATCTGTAACTTTAGAGAAAAACATGGGTTGTGACTTGTGATGAAAATGTTTAAAGAATCTTGTTTTCGTTCACTCGTAAATGGGGAAATTAGTTTAGGAAGCAAAGTTAATTTGAAAATGGATCTGATATATTATATAGCCATTTTTAACATAAGTGGCTGTCGAGGCTGTCGTTTATTGTCATGTGAAACACATATACTTTCACAAATCTGTATGAATCGTAATTATAGAATCCGTGGGAATGCTTTAATGTCTGTAGTTAACACTATTACCAACGGGATGCGCACGATGCGTCGCAGACGATTTCACTAACAAGTCAATGACGTAACCCTAGGTAATTTGTCTAGAACATATGTTAGATGTATAGGGAGTTGGGGACGCTACAGTATATTTTTCGAAATGAGTCCGCAGCCGACTTTAATTCACGCTAATTTACATCTTGTCTCATAGTTCTAATGGCAACTTAACGCGTCAGTTGGCTGTGATGTGCGGTTTTGGGATTCTATTCCCAAGCCCAAATCCAAACCAAATATTGGTCATTCCATGAGTTCGATGATCAAAAGTGATAGTGTATTAGTAGTATATGTGTATTTCACATCCTACCAATTTTATATTCATGTGAATGTTGAATGTGTAGAATTTGTATCTTATCATACTAGCCCACATCCCACTCACAGAATGGTCTTGCTCAACCATGTCAAACTATCTGGCCGTACCACAACGCAAAATATATATAATACCTATTACATTAGTGACTATAATTAATTATGTATGAGCCAATAACCAATATCCTAGACTTAAAATTTGTGAATTCCGCTGGAACAAAATAACCAAACTGTTTGGACACAACAGGGCTAATATTTGCATTTGGCCGGCCAGCATCGCATAATGAATGATCGAGCTAACTCATCATTGCATTGCGTAACATCAGGATGTGTTGTCGAGTGAAAGTGTGCAAGGGGACAGGTCACCACTTGATACGTGCGTTTGACAACATCAGCAGCATTTATATTTCCTTAAGCGTCCACGTCGGGTATAGCGCGCCGCCTCGGGTCAGAGTACCAAGTTGCGCGCTCACTATTTCCTCTGTGATCATTGTGGTCCAACTACTTTTACTATATTTAAAACAGCTCCGTTTTACAATGCGGCGGTTCAATGTTTAGCCGGATTGAATACGGCTGAATAAAAATCCTTCAATACAGCTATCCGTAATGATTAACAGCAAGTTGTTAACCAGCGCTTTGTCAATTTTTAGTACCTACCCATTTTTAACACTCGTGGCGCTTCCTGACATAACAACAACAAGCATTATCGGAAACATAAAGTAACTATGGATTCTAGTGTTTGGCAGAATCCTACTTATTGGTGTAAAAAATATGATCATAAGATCGTGATCGGTGTTATCAGGTTAGGTTAGGTTCGAACTGCAACCCCCGCGCTTGAGCCGAGCGAGCGAAGCAAGCGGTGAGTGAGTGCCAGAACCGAATTCTACCTATTTTAATTATGATAAGCATTCTTAATTAGTAACGAAAATCTTAAAAGAAATCGATGCGGTGAAACTTCAGCCGCCTTATAGATGCACGTATCGCACTTATTGTTAAACAGCCGATACTTGCAAAACGGCGCTGTTTTTGCAAACGGCTAACCGTAATGTAATACGGCGGATTATCCTATTTGGCTGCGACCAACGAGTACTAATATAGTCTTTGGCTGCGACATATAAACGACTAAACGTATATATTAAACCGGAGCACATATCTCGAAACTTGGGGCTCAGTGCTGTGATAAAGGTATTTTCTTTTAAAATAAATAAAAACTAAATTCGTTCATTTAATTATACTCAATGCCTTTCCTGAGTAGGCATTGAGTATATAGAAATGTGTAGGTAATTATTGTAATGTATCTTTACTTACATTGGGCATATAAATGGCAAACAAGAGTTATTTTATTCTAAATAAAAAATGTCACTGCTGCATCTGCAACCATTTGTAATGTGACCGGTAAACTCATATTACATTGTGCTGTCTCAAGTAGCAAATATTTCAATATTTTGTTTGTTGTTTTCCGTCGAATACTGTTCGGAGTGCCTATTTTATGCATTTTTATATCAACAAACTAAAACAACATGGTTTTAAGGATGAGAAATCTTGACACCCATTTAGAAAGGAAATTTATTCTGCAATATGGTGAAACAATACGCGTCAAGACGAATAAGAGAAATAAAAATGAATTCAACAATGAAATAAATATCTACTCAAGTGTATGTAGAGCCACTTAGTGCCGCGCTCTGAATTTTTTCGAGTTCAAGTTAGCCGACTATCACTCGTAATCTCATCGAGCCTATGTGCCGTTAATGTCAATTGTCAACCTAAATCAACCGCCAACTATTAACCTTCGTGATATATAGATAGATAATTGCTAGCAAAAAAAATTGTTTTAATAATGTAGTAGGTACCTATGTACATATGGGATAGTTCATAAAACATAACTAATATTACTAGTTTAAGGTTGATCCAAATTAAACTAATATTAATTTGTTGTTAATTACCTACACACTTCTATGAAAAGAAATTTGTTGACACCGTCAAGAAATTGTTTGTCAACATTATATCACTTCTACCTTGAGAACCAAAGCATTCACCATTGATCAATATTATCCCACGCTTGATTTTCGTAAATACATCGTATTGTGGATTGCATACAATGAGACTCCAAACAACAAACTAAGATACAATTTAAAGCTTGCATTGAAATTGGGTCTTAGACAGACGACGGTTACTAAATTATCTTTATAATGTGTACCGCAGAATATGGTGGGTGGCGGATTATACACATAAGTACTTAGTAGTCGCAAGATGCATAATTATATATAGTTCCAAGCTGTGGGTGGCTCTTCTCCTCTTAAGTTCTGATGACTTGATGACAAGTACTTTGATTTGGCGCATACCCGGTCGTCGCGAAGTTCGTTGGAGGAGGCTTCTTTCCAGTGCACGTCATTCTGCTGAAATGTTGATGATGAAACATTGGTTAATGGTATTGTTCGCTCCTTATTCAAGCCTTGCTTTGAGTTTCTCAATACACCTTCAAGCCCTGTTAATTTATGAATGAAACTTGATAAATTTTGGATCTAGTAAGAGTCGCCATCTGTACGCCACGCGTTAAAAGCTTATGTCGAATTTGCCACATCTTGCGAAATAAATTTTATGAATTTAATGACTTGCTCATTTTACTCGATAAATTTTTCAAATGATTTAACATTAAGTTTCCCTAATTGAACGTTATTTATGTCTAAGTGGATTCATCAACATTGTTTGTCTTTGTTTTAAGTAGGCGATTTGTCTGGTCTAAAGTCAAATCAGTACCTACAAAGTTAGTAAATCTATTATATAAATCTATGTATAGGTATTACTATAACTCGTGTTCCCTATTTCATGAGATTTGACTATTTGATTGCCCATTCAAACTAATGAGTAAGTTATGTATGTAAATCGAAGTTACGTATAAATCGCTGTAATATTACAATTTAACTATTGTACGTTGAGCACCTAATTTTGTTTTTAAATACGAAATATTATTAAAAATATAACATATATTATATGTAAATAAAATTGATCCATACGTAACTACGACATATGTAGGTATATACATATATAATAAACAATCTACCTATTCGTACATCGATAATTATTATAATTGTAATTCCTATGTCGGGCAAACCCAAAGACTATAAAACTAACTATAAGCTAACCCACCAAAAATCTGAAATGTTGTAGGTACCTGTGTATAATTTAATAGATATACTCGTTTTAGTTAAGTTGCAAATTAGTGTAGTTACCGCTCACCATCGGCGGTCGGTGCGGTAGGGCCTCTACGTTCTGCGTTAGTCGAATAGACTATCGATGTGTCAATAACAACTGTCTAAACAAGTCTATAACAATTTAGTTCAATGTTTCGGCGTTCGTTATATTTTCTATTTCGGAGTTTGCGGCAAACAAGCTTTCGGCCTGATGGTAAGCAATTCCCGTCATAACAATCATAACGGATTTATCTGTTTTAATAAAATCATATTGTAACTAGTTAGGGGATAATGTGTTGATGGCGATATCTCTCATAAAAATTACCTAGTTTATAATATTATTATTTCAATATTTATGTTTCCTACACATCCGGTGTAGGAAACATAAATATTGCTTACAATTACTATTTTATACCATAGCCGTAAAATGATTAGGTATGTGATATTAATTTTCTTATTAGAATTTCAATGTATATAACATAGGTTATAGAACTAGAAAGCTGATTGAGTTATAAATAAACTTACTCAGTTGCAAAACATCTAATACGACTTCCGAAGATTCACTCGTGAAATACTTACTTAGTATATTTAATTATCGCTTGAAAGGGGGTCACGCGGCTACGCTAAATAAATAGTTATTCCACGTAAATGGACATTTCAATAGTGATTACGTCGTAAGCCAATGCAGTCAAATTACACGTAAAACTTTGTATCGTATCGTCTGATTTACATATGATATTTATTTTCATCTTTCATCTGGCAGTAACTATATAATCGCCTCGATGGTCGCAAGTGCGACTGCTAAGCAAGATGGCTCTATTCCCAGGTCCGTTTATTTGGTTATTCTATGAAATTCTCAATAGGCTCACCCCGAGACATCCCTATTAAGTACTTGGGACCTAAATCATACCGGCGAAATGTGGTTGTACATTACAGTACACCTCTAACCGTTCGGGTCGACAGGCGTGATGGTATGTGATATAACGTTATGATAAAAATAAAACGTGTGTAACGTCACGATTGTTAGAAGACGTTAACCGAATATTATAATTATATCGAACCTATATCATAACCGAATGTTATATATCGAAAATTACTATTCTAACTGCCTACTCAACGCTGTTTAATTTTAAATTATCCTCAAAGTGAAAAAAGTATTACTATTACTATTGGGTCTAGGTACTTAAAATTTAGTAGTAACGTAAATGACCAAACTAAAGCAATACCAAACCCAAATATGCCAGAGACAATTCAGTATTGATACAAGGAAATCAGATTAGCCGTCCAGGCTTTGTGTTGGCACTACAGTACATCAGTGACCCCTTTTAGGTGGATAATTAAGTAGGAAATTCCTGAATGGCATTTAGCTGGAAAACGCTGAAATAGGAATAGTAAAAGATTAAACAGACAGATTGCTTTTACGTTTGAATTAAACGACATATCACACGCTTTTAGTCAACGCGACGACGACGCCGAACTTAAGTCGGCTCAAAGCTATCGTACGCATCAAACGTTTAATACAACATCAAATGCAGTCTAATTTGGCAACAAAAACATTTAGCATAGATACATGTATAATGACATGTTCTTAATAATCTCCAAATAAAATATAAATGAAATGACACTCTTTCCATCTTAAGAAATAAAAAATAAAAAATACAAATTAGATACTGTGTTATGCACACATTCGCCAATAATAACGATTATTCAAATTAATCGATGACCATAAAGACGAATGGAATATTTCAAATTATTAATAATATCGTTAAAAGAGAATGGAAAGATTTACTACATGGTCGAATGGATAATTTTTGGTACATATAAAACAGCAGTGTTTCCTCATAATAAAATTTAAATACAACCCAATAACTATGGAGATAAATAATTAATGATTATTACAAGTATTGCAGTAGCACTTAGATGATAATAGTCCATGCTTGTGTTTGAGGAAAGTAAATTCAACCTAGAAAACATACCTACAGTAGTTCACGGTGTATTAATGTGCCATAAAATTTTAATAATACACGTCGGAAATTGCATAATTCGCAATGGGTTTGAATGAACAAATATCAATAAATATCGACACATTACTCGTATAATGCAAATATTGTGATGGCTGATGAGATTGATTAAACATATTTTTGACATCAAATGAAAATTTGTTTCAGAATCTCACTATATTATTTGAGGGACTCAAATTGGAAACTAAACCTAATAAGACTATACTCAAATTTAATAATAATAATACACTTTAAATTTATTGTTATTAAAGCTTATATATTTCCGATAAAATGAACCCCACTTCACAATTAAGGATCGCTTATTTTAAAACTTGTTGCAGTGAGAATACTCATAATAATGCGCCTAGGGTCGTTTCAACACCCAATTTAACTTTAGAATTTTAGCTTTTGGTTGTTGGAAACCATAACATGCAAGACAAAATAAATATTTTACTGATACAAACTCATTGGTGCGGCAAGACCTCTGCTAGTAATGTTAAAATGTAATATTGTAAAGATCCATTTTCTACTAGTGATATTATTCTTATTACGAGCTAATCAAAAAAATAACATTGATCCCTTTATATCATAGAAAAACTATTAATCATCTTTTCCGTATTCTTGTTCGTTACGAAGAAAAATATAAAATTCCCTTTCTCATAGACATTTTAATAAAAATGTCCGGGTATTTGATTTGCATTCTGTTTTTTTTAGTGCAAAGCGAACTCTATCAAAGGGCGTACCTAGACAGATTTTAATAAAGAATATCAACGAAAACTTCAAATAGGGTTCTCAATTTTTCAAAGAGGCGATGTCTGGTATTCTGTTCAACTCACTTTGCACACAAACAAAGTTTTGAAGGGTCATGCACTAATTAACTGGTAGTCAAAATTAGTGTATAAATTACCTAATTAATGTCTATAGCTTAAGAGCTGTGCTTGTGTAACGTGATAAACCGTAATGGTTATACCAATCTGAACTTGCGAACAAAGGCCTATGGAATAGTGTTGTTCTACCGGCCGATTTATCTGATACCCCGGTCACATTGACTAAATATATGGGCAATGCGCCTCGACCACGTTATATATAATAGGTACGTGTAAGGCCTACCCATGCAGATTGTGTTACCTTTTGAATGCGTATAGATTCTGCTATAGCAGTATAACAGTAAACCATGGGGTTGATTTTTCAAAATTAAACGTTGATTCACATTGTTTTCTCTTACACCACTTAACATACACGAATCGAATACAACCAGAGGAATCTATTGACTGTACACTACAAATATTTCTGTTCTGAGAGCTGACTTGAAGAAGCCAGGCCTTGGTCAGGAACGGTGAGCCAATAATGCCATCAGACTATCTCTGACATCTGACAATCGAATTTGACCTTGTTTTCGTGCATGCGATTATATCTTTATTAGAAATTGGGTAAACGCCATTTCACTACCTTGGAATCAAAACTCTACTAGATCTGTTCGAAATTGGAGAGTAAAACTTGGCCCCAAATACAACAACCTATCTAGCCGTCCTAATTTGATTAGGTAGCCTGAGGTACTAGTGCCTACAGCTCTATATTGAGAACTTGAATCGCGGTGAATTAACATTAGGTAGTTACTCGTATAATGTTATATTTATTAAAATTAGCCTTGGTTATTTAGCTTCCACCCGCGGCTTTGCCCGCATGGTAAATAGATAAAAAATGACCTATGAGTTAATCTAGATAATAAACTATCTGTAGGTAGGTGTACCAAATTACACCTAAATCCGTTAAACGGTTTTTGTGTGAAAGAGTAACAAAATTCCACACATTTTAAGTTTATTTTTGCATTTCAACTAAATAGCTTTGTACCCTAGCTTACGGCTGGTAAATTAACATAAGTTGTCTTATTTCGTTACTTTATTTATTATTTATACAAATTCGGCAAACTGGAGTTAAAGTACAAATGGTATGGGTCGCGTCACCTAGCGGTGATAAGCGGAATTAATTGTACTTCTCAAGTTCTAAAAACCAACTCTAGAGGGCCTGATTTGAGACGATAATATTCAAAACTGGGAATATCTTAATTATGCTATATATTTTCAAAATTATAGTTATTTACAATAATTATATCATTAAGTATTTAAAAATTTCTTGTGGCAATATCAAGGGCAACCCTGTTAAAAGGAAGGACTTTACTTTACTTTCTTTTATATTATTTTAATATTCACAATTATATTTTCTAATTGAGACATTTCTTTGTTACAGCTATGATCGCGATCAGCCATTCACTTTCCAGATTGGTGTCGGTCAAGTGATCAAGGGATGGGACCAGGGTCTGCTTGATATGTGTGTTGGTGAGTAATGAATAAGCTTACTGGCACTTTTATATTATATTATTTAATATCAGGATCGTAAGTATGATCAGAAATCCTGAATTTGTAAATTATACAGTGTCGCAAAATGCTTTACAAAATTGTTTCACCTTACAAATTATCCCTGAAAAGAATATCAAGCCATCAAGATATTGATAATCATATTGCGGTTAAATAGTTCTGAAGCGACCTAGGTTGTCTCATAAAAATGCTTAATACCGATCAAAGCGAAAAATAACGCATTTCTTTTTAAATTATAGCTGCCGAAAAAAGTTAAACTATAAACCTCAAACAAAAGTGTTATCTTAGTATGTCTCACTTCTGTCAGTAATGTACCCGGCATTTTAGTAACCCCCGTTATGTGGCAGCACTGTTGCGTCACTGTTTTACCCACAGACATCCTTTATATTTACAACATTCTAGACAACATATTGATCGTATGTGGAGCCAGACTTGCGCAGTAACGAGATTTAAGGCGCGGACCATAGATAAAGCACAAGGGCTGGGGAAGTGCGTGGGTTGACCGCGCGCCACCTATACCTTACAAATCTCGAGCTAAAATGCTCCATCCACATATACAATCAGTGTCTACTTGAATAACATCTCTCAGTTTTTTAAATATTATTATTGTTAAAACGTTTATAAATTGTGTGTCTGTGAAGGATACTTTTGAACACTCGTGAATACAAGCAGTGAATAATCCAGTTTATATTCGCTATACTGATAAGGTAAAGGTAGCCGGCAGGGGTAATAAGGCGCAAATAGCCTTTAGGGTGAACGTAAACGTTTCCAAAAATGGCGTCCACATCAAAAATAGGTTTAGGTATGATTAATGAATACGCAAGGGATGGTATTAATCTTGATGATTCAATGATAAAGGCTCTGAAATCTGAATATTATATAAGACTCAAAAAATCGTTTTGTTCAGAATTTAATCGAGGAAATAAATTATTTATGTGTAACATAGCGAGTCAGGACTTCGTTAATATAGTGATGCGGCGGCTTAAAGCAGTTGGACCCGAATTCGAGGCACACCAGAAAGATAAAATGTCTATGAAAATTGATCTGGAAAGTTATAGAATTGAAGTTTTGGATGGGAAAGAATGCTTGTTAAAAACCATTGATGGCAGAGATAAAATGGTTGTACCTTGGGAGGATTCATTTGACGTTGTTTGGATATCTCATAAGGAGAATGATCATCCAGAAGCATCAGAGCTTATTGAGATTATGCAAGACGATTACTTAATAAATCGGAATACGATTGAATGCATTAACGAAGCCTGTCCTATTTGTAAGGAAGACAATAAACCCAACGTTAAATACTCTCTAGACATTATCCCAATGGGCTTAGACCCAGCTGAAGATGGTAGTGACATATTGGCTTACGAAGATATGCACACTAAATTTATTCATTTAAGACCCATAAGTCGAGATATTAAACTATCCGATATGACCATCGAGCTGATGCGTATTTTCATGGATTTTGGACCACCTCAAAAAGTTCTTATAAGCGATCCGAACCTTCAAGCAGCTGTTGCCAAAGTCAAAGAATTAACATACTATTTCAACGTAAACATAAGAAAAGTAGAACCAGACACTGATAAAATTAGCCGTCTAGTGGCAACAGTCTGCAAATGGATGCAAGATAATGACAGCAAAAATTGGGAATTGAACCTTCATAATATAGAATGGGAACTAAATAACAAAGCTAGTGGAAAAGACAATAAGTCGGCAAATGCCAGAGTATTCTCAAGTGTTGGTGATAGCTCTGTCAATTCATCGGAACAGGAATACTATGCGTCCTTAAGTTCCTGTACTCAAAGAGATCCAGTCCTGGGTATGGAATTACCTTCGATTCATGATGACAAGGATAACATATATCCCATAATAGATGACGTTATGGTAAGTGACTCCGAGATGCCTGTATTGGACGAAAAGGATCCCCTCGCATTTGATACAACCCCATTTCAGACAGATTTAGAAGAATCTGTCCTTAAAGAAATTAAATTGGAAACCAGTGAATTACAGACTGGTACGTTTGGAGAAAACCTGGATCCACAGAGTTTGCAATCAGCTCCTATTGAAAATATATACACAGAAGAAATTCCATCTAACCCTGAAGGGTCAAATCAAACCTTGCTAGCATTTCTGACAACAAATGATCAAATTTTCGGCCACAACCAACAAACGACGGCAGGAACGGCTTTTATCAGTAACTTGCCAATTCTGCAGATTTATTATGTGTCATCTGACCAGTTTTGATTATTTAACACAAATGCGTGCCTAGCTTATGATAAACAACCAACTTGTATCTTAGAAAATGGCCAACCGAAAATGTTAATGATCTGGGTTAAACATGTAATAACTGGTAATCAATACGAGAGATGTGATAGTTTGGTTCATAAGGATACGAGCGAGAAAACCACAGAAATGACAGTAAAATGTAAGCTTACTTAGTACTAAGCTTCTCATAAATTATTATTGATGTTTAATGAATGAATTTGCAATGCATCCAAAAACAATAATTATTGTTGTTGCCGTATGTAGATTACTACTATAACTATTCATAGTCTGCCTTATAAAACATTTATTATGTGTATAGATGTATTATAATATACCTACCTACAAGTACGTACTAAATTAAAAAATATATATCTATTATTAAACTATAGGCCCTAAACCTTATTGAAACTTTGCACTACCTATACTTATTTTATTTTTTTGGTTTTTTGCAAGACAAGTAGATTTTAAAGTTTTCGTTCAGGTATTCGCTAAATTTTGCACCATCCATTTTATGCTTTGAACGTCCTTATTTATAACCAACAGCATAACTTATTTATTATTGTATACTTTGAGCTTCAAATTTTATTGTTGAATGTCAATCAACAATACTGTAGGCATACAATATTTTACTAATGATTTTTTTACTGCTCATCTTCAGGCGAGAAACGTAAACTGACTATCCCATCATCTCTGGGCTATGGCGAGCGTGGGGCCGGCAACGTGATCCCGCCCCATGCCACCCTCCACTTTGATGTGGAACTCATCAACATCGGTGACTCTCCCCCAACCACCAACGTCTTCAAAGAAATCGACGCTGACCAGGACAACATGCTGTCCCGTGAAGAAGTGAGTATAGAGTTAGCGTTCCAAGCAATGGATACGGATGGAGACAAAGAATTATCGCGCGAGGAGGTCAGTGCCATTAATTGGCTTTAGGTAGAGGATGTTACTTGGAGGAGGCCTTAACACAGTGTCCCGTTAACATGTCGTTGCCTGTGCACGTAAGCTTTAGATAAAATTAATATTTAGTGAGTATATACATATATGTTTATTTTTCTTTTCTCTATATGGTCTTTACTTTATGCTGAATATCATAATAGTACAACTATGCTTAATTTCTAACTAGGTGCGCTAAATATCTCTCATATATCTGTATTTTATTACCAATAGTACATAAGTAAATACAACTCTATCTTATCCCCAATTAAGTAGGGTAGTATCCACAATGCTTTATTTGTCTCAAAAATGCCAGCGCGAATGTATTGCCAAGTGGTTAGGTAATGGAAGTTCGCAGTGTTATAAAATAATATTTATCTGAACTAATCAAAGTTATGTCTAGCAATTTTAAGTAGTGTCTTGACAAAAATTGTAAACACTGTTAACCTGATAGTGCAGGGCGCGAATAGAAAACATTAAAACGTAACACCACATTTTTAACAAATTTTAACTTTTTTCATTGATTAAAATCCGCATTTGTCTAGTAATATTTATTTTCACCATGGAGTACTCTATTGCCCCATGTTTGAACAGAGATAAACTTCAAAATTAAATAACACTCAATTTGTAAAGTGAACGTGACCTTGATTTATTACGTATGGTCACATTTAGCATAACAAAACATATTGAGTTACTTAAAGTTGCTACAGGTTACTAAACATATATTTAGTTTAATTAACAATGCATGTATTATGTAGACATGATCGGAGACAAAATCAGAAGGTCGCAAGATTGCATCTCAAGAAATAATCCCTTCACTCTAACATTTGTAGATAAGGTTGAGGGTCTAACACCGTTATTCTTGACAAACGAGGAGATACCTATTATCAGGTATAAAAGGGATAAATTTTATTTCAAACCAAGTTCTCAACATAATGGTACATCACGAGCCTCTATGATATACGAGTATATAATTAAGATTAACGTTTGAGCAAATAATCCTGACAGACTCCAGCATCGTTATGTTCTCCATGTTGAGAACCTCATGCAGGCCTATACGTGTAACGTGTAAAGTTACTTTTTTTCTAAATAATGCTATTTTCTGAGGCTGGAAAATAACATTATTTAGAAAAGAAGAAATGTTTGAAAATTTAAAAACTATCCAAAAGAGATTGATAATATGTCCTTTATTGTACAGGTCAGCGAATACTTGAAGAAGCAGATGGTTCCATCAGACGGCGCCGAGATGAGCGATGACATCAAACAGATGTTGGAGAGCCATGACAAACTCGTCGAGGAAATCTTCCAACACGAGGACAAGGACAAGAACGGCTTCATCAGCCACGAGGAATTCTCAGGCCCTAAACATGACGAACTCTAATTAAATTTAAGTTAGAAGACTCGCTCCCGACTCAATATCTATTGATGTCATATTTAGCACACATGTCGGGAGACGAGGAGTAAGATTTGTGTGCAACTGTTTACAATTAAATTATAAACGTTTAATTAATGTAATTTTTCAAATATCCCGCATTGTAATGAAGTCGATTCAGTCGATCTAATATTTTTTAGATTTTAGTAAGAGTATCTGGAAGTCATTTTAATAAAGTTTTTGTTGAGTCTTTTGTACTTAGTTTATTTACTTATGTTGTTGGTGTAATAGAGATTTGTTATTTAGATTATGATTAGTAATATTTACAGTTATGTATACTTTTAATCAAATTTTCGCATAATGTTATTTACATATTTATATTTCTTTTTTATTTCTGTTTGCAAAATGTTATGGTCAACATAAGTATGTAATGGTAATAATGTAGTGAATTAAGCCAATATAATCTCAATGTTTAATGTTCATCAAATACAGTGTAATAGAAGTAGATTGTCCGATTGAACTTCTAAGTAATTAAGTATGTACTTAATTACTTAAAAGTTCATATGTGTGTAGCATTGCAAAAAAATAGTCTTGTGCACATTATGGTGTCAGTTTTGTCTATTCCATAACTATCAAATAAGTTTGTGTTGACTACCCGAGCTGATTTATTATCAGTACACTCAGTCTATTAAAAATAAACGCTTCTGAATGCATTAACGCACGTCAGATTAGCTTAGTTACGACTCTATGTTAAAATATCCTGTATCATTAATTATTTGTCTAGCTTACTTAACATATTATCTTGTGTCTATTTAATATCTTCTTGTATCTTTAATTATATATTAGGTATGTACTTTAAGTTATTATATAAATAACTGTAGGTACGTCGTTTAAGACAACGATTATCTGTTCGACATTCATTCCGCTGTGGTTTTATCTAATAATAAAAGTATTTATACCAATAAATTGAGTGTATTGCTTTCATATTTTTACCTCTTGGGTGTAACGCCAGCATTTGGTGCCTACTTACCTGCTTATGATCTAAAGTTGAGTCCCCTTCAAATATAGCACTGCCTCTTTCACTCGCTATAAAGTGGAAGATATTTGAATAGGTTTTCTACAATCTTTAGTTGTTTGCTTTTGGCCAATGTAACAATATCACTCCAACAGTCATCATAGTTGCAGCACCCTATGATATACTTAGTAAATGTTTGGTATGGTACATTGACACACACAAAAGGGAATTAGGTATAGGTAAATGGTTAAATTTCTCTAAAGTTCTTTAATACTATATCTGCTCATGTCTTGATTCTTGGCACATGATTTTAGGGTATTTTTTTATAATATAGGTATTATTATAAGCCATGATAAGAGGCATACTGATGAGTATACAGTAGAGTGTCAATTATCCGAACTAATTGGGGACATGGGTGTTCGGAAAATAGGTATTGTCGGATAATCGATCAGCCATATATACAGGTAAATTCCCTCCAAGTTTTCCATTAAATGGAACTGATTTTCTTCTACTTCTTTGAGTAAACCTATATGTATACAGCATCATCTAAATTCGGATTTAAGGCAAGTTTCATCGTTTTACGACTCGTGGATCCATCAAGCTGGGCTAAAGTTACTTAAGACCGTCTTGTATTTTTTTTTTATTATATCCGTAATGGTAGAGCTACCAAATTGGATAACTTGATTCGCCTACCTCTAACCGTTTATTAAATAATTATTATTTATCTTTCATAGAAAGAACAACACATTTACGTTTTGGCATTCTATTTTATATTTATAAATAAATAAAAAAATATATAAATTCCTTTTCTTTTGTTTAATATTGATTGAATAAACAAATAGCTAAACTATTTATTTATTCAAGTTTACTTTCACGCAAAACTTAGTCGATAACGACTAGTTCACACTACAAAAGATCAAATAATAATAATAATAATAAAATCGTTTAGGTATTTGTATGCAAAAAAAAACAATTTTAATCAAAGCTTATGTAGGTAGTTATGTAGCTACTTAGTATGTAAGTGCTACGGGCAGCACATAATTCGAACTCCATATAACTAGGTATCTACTTTATAGAACACCACAACCACACACCACAAAGTAATAGAACTTACTGTACAGAAGAACAACAACATTCTACAAGATATTGAAATATGTATTCGGAACCCTTCCGCTTCTATTATGAAAATATTTTTATACACATAAGCGAATATTAGACATGGATATAAAACTACTTTTAAAAATTAAGCCGTTTATAGAAGCTGTTTTATTAGAGAATTCCTTTTTTGTTTAAGTTATTTACGTACCGTGGTTATTTTTTTATTTATGCTTTTATTAAGGTTTTACCCTTGTTGACTGGCTTAGAAAAGAGTTGTTAGATTTTTTGTGTAAGTCAAAGTTTATGCCTTAATATCTTCTTATAGCAAATTAAATAGATAATAATCTTACAATAACCCCAATAAAACCAGTTCCAGAGATTATAGTGTTTATGGCTTTCGAAGAAGAGATAACCATTAGGTGTAAGATTTTAACCATTCAAGAGATAACCTAAGTTCTAAGGTACCTAACCTAAAATAAAAGTTTAAACGAGTTCAGGCCCGAATAGCTTCCGTCCATAATAAAAAAAATGTTAGCTAAAAGGTTGCAGTAACCATACTTAACAATTATTTAAAAAAATAAGCGGACTTTATCCACAGATTTAGAAAAATATATATTACGCCCTATGTCCAGCTGTGGACGTCTAATGGTCAAAATGATGATGATTACGCCCTGACAGGGTGACAGAGAGGCGTCGGTCGCCACCTTAGACATAATATTGTCAATATTGTCATCTAGATTCATCATCATCATCATCATCATCAACCTTTACTCGTCCACTGCTGGACGTAGGCCTCCCCTAGTGAACGCCACAGAGCTCGAGATTCATGTATCTGTCAAAATGTCAGTAGGCTAATTGTCTCCGTTCTCTGTCTCTGTCACTGTCAGTCAAAGATAGTATATTAGTCTATGGTTTAATCCTTTAACCGCCCAAGTCGGATATATCCGACAAATATTTTTGTGTTAATTTATATTTTCCATGTGTCCATACATGATTATATTGGAGATTGGATATAAAAATATTTGTCGGATATTTCCGACTTTGGCGGTTAAAGGGTTAATAAGTCTACACTCTACAGTCAGCTGTCAGTCAGACCACTGAGTTGCTGGGAGAGAGTGTCGTGTGCCGTTTCCGGATGGGATTCGTTTTCGTGCGTGAGTGAATGTGCGCTCATCAGCGCTTTACAGATTCAGATTGCTTCATCAGTGATATGCGCTGTTGTGTAGCTAGCTGGAGGAGGACCGACAAAGAACAGTTGGGCCTAGTCCTACAAACCGTGTGAGTGGCTTTCTATAATAGTTAATAGTCATGTCCATGGTGATAATGTGATATTCCTCACAAAATGTTGTCTAATAAAAGTCTAGTGGCTGCTTGTGCCATAGCCTTCTGCTGCAACGTGGCTCTAATGGTTTTGTTTGTGAAGTATAACTCTGGGGAAAAATGCTACATTACAATTAATGACAATCAAATAGTGACCACCGTCGTACCAGATGACTTCCTCAGTATTGGCATTGACACTTCTGAGATTGAAAACTACCATAAAATAGATTTTTTGAACCCCAGACTGGTAAAACTTGCTGCAGCCCTTGCACCGGCGCGGGTTCGCCTGGGCGGCACCATGTCCGACCGACTTATTTTCAGTGAAAACGACATCAATCCTACGTGTGAGCATTGCACTAAGGAACCTCACGCCAAGTCAGTTTGCCCTGCCCTAAGAAGGCTATGCAAACACAAAGTCTTGCCATTCTTTATTATGACTGGTAAGAAATGGACAGAGATTAATGAATTTTGCAAAGTAACAAACAACAAATTGTTATTTGCTTTCAATGCGTTACTTCGTGATGACCATGGTTGGAGTGAACAAAATGCTAGAGATTTGTTGGACTACAGTAAAAATAAGCATTTTGATGTGGATTGGCAGCTTGGAAACGAGCCCAACTCTTTTCAACATGTATTCAATATAAGTCTGACCCCTGAAATGTTAGCACATGATTTCCAGAAATTACGGAAACTACTAAATCATTCTGGTTACAAGCATTCTCTTTTAATTGGTCCAGATACCACTAGGCCACAGTCAAAGCGACCTTACTGTCTGGAGTACATGCGGGAGTTCTTAGGAAATGGTTCAAAACACGTAAATGCAGCATCTTGGCACCAATATTATTTGAACAGCAGAACTGCAACACTTGATGATTTTTGGAACCCAAACACCTTTGATTTATTCAAAGAACAAATAGAGACCATGAGAAATCACACTAAGAAATACAGGCACATGCCTATGTGGTTGACAGAAACTAGTAGCTCATATGGAGGAGGTGCACCGGGACTATCAAACTCTTTTGCTGGAACTCCTCTCTGGCTAGACAAATTAGGACTCTCGGCTAAATACAACATCACAACTGTTGTGCGGCAAAGTTTCATTGGCGGAAATTATAGTCTAGTTGATGCTAAAATGGAACCCTTGCCAGATTGGTGGATGAGTGTCCTGTACAAAAAGCTTGTTGGAAACAAAGTACTATATGTCGACTGTAAATGCTCTTCTTTGCAAAGAATGTATGTACACTGTACTAATAAAAAATACACTAATGACACTTCAGCTATAACTGTTTATGCTATCAACTTAGAGATGGCCAAGGTAAGATTTTTATTAAATGGCACCGCATTGCATGGAGATAATTTGATAATTGATGAATACATCCTGAGTGCTCCATCCAATAACCGGAGATCAAAGACTTTGTTGTTAAATGGCTGGCCCCTATACTACGAGTCAGCATTACCGAACCTGGAACCCGTACATCTAAAATATGGTAATCATGTTTCAATGCCGCCTTATTCAATGGCATTTTGGGTTATAAAAAACACCTCTATAAAATCTTGCATTTAAATCTCAATTTTATCTTCAAAATATGTCTAAACTTACAGTACAGTAAACCTAGGTACTTCCAGTGTACTTAACATTCCAGTGATATCACATGTTTCCAACCACCAAAAGAGATCTGTTTAGTTTATTAATGATATAGGTATATAACAATTCTTTACCATTATTGATTACTAGCAACTTAAATTCACATAAATTGTGGTTTTGCATTTAAACTTTTATTAACCGACTTCCAAAAGGAGGAGGTTATCAATTCGACTGTATTTTTTTTAATGACCTCACTATAAAATTGGCTTAAAATTTATAGCTGTTATAATAATAGCCTATAAATTGAAATCTCTGTAAATTCTAGATTCTATTGCAATAATCTGACTAATGTAAGCTTAAAAATCTGATATAAGAAATATCACCCAATTTAATTTAATTATTATCTTGTATATGAATAAGTATTGAAGAAAATATTCATCCTCTAAACTCGGTTGGTTATATTTCATCAGATAAACAAACAAAAGAACACTTTTGTTTGTCTTAACGTACAAATTTTAATGATTACTTTTGTGATAAGACAATAAAACATGTATTTAAATCATAACACAACAAAGTGATTCTTTTGTTACTTTGTATATCTTTGCTTGCCTTGAGAAATATTTCTAATCTGTTTACTAAGAATATTTTAATGACCATTTTCAGTTTTTACAATAATTATCTTCCAAGTGTTGACAATACTCAGCCTTGTCCACCAGTCAAGGAGAATTGTTCTTTATTTGACATTGAACAACTGTCAGTTTGATAAGGCGTCTATTTGTGTGAAGCGAAATGACTTCATAGATTTTACTAGCATTAAATTTGAATGTAGTAAATAAATGATTATGTCTATTTACCCATCTGTTTGCGTATATCAATCAATTATAAAGTTGGACAAATTGGTTAATATATATTTTTTTTAAGATCTCTTTTTATACTTAATAAGATTCAATTCATTTTGAAATGATGTTAGACATGGACCTATAAAAAAAGGTATACATCCATGATGTTAGATAATAATATAATGTGTAATTATTTTACATTTATATGAAAATATTTGTTACTTTTGTAGTTAATTTATACAATACAGCATTTCTACCTTGCTTGGGTACTTGCAGAGTAGAAAGACTTTTTTGAATTCCATTTTTTCTACTGTTATTTAGTCTTGTTCTGGTGTGTCTATAACCTTGTGCCATAAAGTGCTATTACTAGCTGCTACTGCTATGCAGGTGCTTATTCATATACAAAAGTATCTAGTTTCTAATAATCCCTCTAAGCTCTTTTATGATATTTAATGTATATAACATTAAATAATTATGTAAATGTGTCATAAAATATTTATTCACATGTTAAAATACATAACTGGTTAGCATTTTGTGACTGTACTACCTACATTTATAAACTATTTATATCGAATATAATTGATATGGATACTGTTGTTAGTGAGCAAGTTTTTATAATATTAGAATATAAGTCAAATTAAATATACCCAATTTTGAATCCTATTCCCATTAGATTTACTATGATTGACTGGATTCAAGTCATTTTTATATTCATTTTGCACTTATCTATTAAGGCAAGTAAGTTTATTTGTCCATTTTGATATTTTCTTAGTAAGTAAATAATATATGTATTGGAAAGTCTTAGAATAATAACTGTTAGAAGCTTATCAAAAGGATCTTCAGTCCCTGACATTCCTCATGAGTACTTAGGATAATTTCGAGCCTTGTACTTGAACATGCAAAGAGACTATTATTCTAGGTGTTATTATTCTAAGAATAAATTAAATTAATAATAAAAGCTGGTGAAGTTTTTATCAAAGCTTTGCATCCAATAAAGAGCATGCTATTACAGTAAGTAGTAGCTTCGTAATAAAAGCTAGCTATTTTTCAATGTTGTTGTGAATATGCGGTGCCTAAGTGAAGACTGATTAGTATTACAATAGTATTTATTTTCCGATTGTGCCTGACTGTTATTGCATAACGCTATCCCAAAGACGCGAATAGGCTTTTCGACCAAATTTTTTACTGTAATTCTTGAAGGTACCTATGATCTGGATGTTACTTTCCATTTTTTTACTATGTATATAATAGTAAATATAGTGGTAGTATTATCGTTGTTGCATTTTACGAATGCTTTGAATTTAAACTTGGCGTTGGTGTAGCGTACCTATTTACAAATGACAAAATCGTAAAGTGCAACCAATATTACACCTGTTGAACTTAAATTATTACGGATGAATAAGATGACGATATCTATTCAAAAAATTTTGCAAAAAATTATAGAATGCAATGGTTTTGGACTTCTAGTCTATTCAGCAGACATAAATGGATAAAAAAATGCTGTTGCTGGAATAAACCTTTATTTTTATTTTGTTTTCTTGGACAAAGACTGGCGGAACTTCACAGTTCCATCATCCTTAACTCGCAGTTTCCACTCCATTGAAGCGATGAGACTAATAATTGAATACATGTCTCCGTTTCGCTTCGATGGATATTTAACCACAATACGACATATTCTGAGTGTTCGAGATTTTGTATAAAGTATGTGTCGCTTTCAGCTAGTATTCTAGTATAAAAACGGGACTCTGCCGTATGTTATGGCTCTTTCAATATATTTGCTGCAAAAAAGTTTGGAAAGTTGCCAGTTGCAGTTTTTTCGATGCCAAATTCTTGAGTCATCCAAAAATTGTAACATCTTTGTACTTCAATTACACTCAGAGAGTAGAGAAAGAGATTACAGTAGAGTATTAGTGGAGAAAGAGAGAAAACACTTGCGCTGTGTTGTACTCGTGACATCGACGTACTTAGACATACAAGCGAATAATCATGTGGAAGTAAAGCTCTTTAGGAAAAGGAATTTAAACAGGTCATAGAGCAGCTATAATGAACAAGTGTACTTCTGTATATAGGTACCATGTGAACCTAAACTAACCTAAACTGAGCATTATTTTGTTTTAGGAACTATACCTACCTACCTTCATTAGGTACTAATATTTTAATATAATTGTAAGTTACTTAAGTGCCTAAGATATTCTGTATCAAATATTAGTTACAGTACGTTATAAATTCAATTATTTCATGATAACAGATGTTTGCTGAAACTCTTGAAACGTAAGCATAACACGGCGAAAGCATGCTTGTTTTAAACCTTGTGTTATATGTCACTATTGTTAAAGAATGTATTATGTAATCATTGGTGAGGCTAAATCCTACCTAACACCTATTGGAGTGACGTAGAAATGTTAATGACTGCGTTATAAACGAAGATAAAATGTTTTAGTCTCAACATATTTGAATTAGGCTTTTGCCATAGATAAAACTTCAACTTTCTCCGTGTTCTCATTAAAAAGGAATCGAATAGCGAACTACAGTTACAGAGCCAAACCAATCACCAGTCGGGCTAACTAAATAGAATTCTGTTCAGACATTTTTAAAAACAACATGTATCTATGTTGTATCGGTACTCTATGGAATATTAAATGGACATTAGCAAAATAAAATGCATTCATAATACGCATATTCTTTGTGCCGATGACGAACAGACTTGTGATTGAATTGGTTCAATTGAAACGGCTTGTTGATGTTTTACCATTGATGTTATATGTGCCTTTATATACTTACGCCCGATTTCTGAAAAGCTGACAATCTGACAAATCTCATGTAAATTATCGCATCGAGTTGCTAACTATAGTTCGTTCACATTTGTTTGACCCCCGACAATACCCTTTTGTATATAATAATACAGATAATTTTGCTAAAATTAAGCGTCAAATAGCTATGAACAAAATATAGGTAGTGAATGCACTGTCAAACGTAATTTTGTCAATTAACTGATGAACAATGAATCACTTTGTACTTGTTCATCGTACATGCAGCAAATATATTTTCTATAAAGAGTGTTCAATCCTCGGGGATTGATTTTAATGGATGTAATGTGAATGTGATTTTAATATAGGCAATAAACTTCAGATTCCCAAAATACTTTGAATCTCACTTTCAGAAAAATACTCTGCTCTTATTATTGGATCCAGTCCGACTAGCGAATTAATAAACCTGTTGTATATTGCCAGCTTAAAAGTAGAACGTTAAATCCACCTTTCAATGTCGAAAAGATAAATAAAATGTAACAAATTAATTAAGTACCTACATAGAGAATTAAGTTTTCCAACGAATTGTGCTTATCTTCTACGTACAAATATATACCGCATTCAATTACGTTATTATAAATATATGTACCTATATTAAATAAAATTTGTTAGTAATTTAATTGTATTGTTTTTATTTCACCCGATTTTGTCGAGACTTAATATATACCAAGTAGGTAGGTACAAAGTCTGGTGTCCGTCTGTCTGGCTCCTACATTACATCTCAGAATACACGAAGAAAGCTATCTCCAACAACATACCTACTTACCCCACCCTTAAAAAACAGCTGCGATCGATCAATAACTTTCTGCGTGCTACTGGGTTCAAATTTAAACCTATAAAGCCGAGCGTTGTTGAGGTCAATTGGGAGCTTGCATACCTATAGCAGCTATAGCAATGATTTAATACATGTACAAATTGTCAATATAATCAAACTTCTTGCACTTGGTGAAAAATATATGGAAAGATTCCTGTACTTAAATAGATACACACACAAGACAAACTAATAATAATAATAAATAAATATTCAGGGACATTTTACACAGCACCATCTAGTACCAAACTAAGCAGAGCTTGTACTATGGGTACTAGACAATGGATATAATACTTATATACTTATTTTTTTTGTAAATACATACTTATAATACATAGGAAACACCCAGACGAACACAAACACTTATAGTCATCACATAAATATTTGTGTCCCGTGGGAATCGAACCCAGACCTCGTGATCAGCAATCCGGTACTCGAACCACTAGACCACATAGGTCGTCAATAAAAGAAGTCCTAAAAAGGATAATAGAATAAAACCACAATTAAGTGTCAGGATTACGAATCTTTAGGCAACAACAGTGGGTAAGTACTAAAGATAGAAGCAAGATTATTGATTATTTTTTGTATAGTATTAAAAAACAAAAGCGGAAAAGGAAAGAGAAAAGATTGCTCTTGCCTTGACATGCAATTGTTGGTCGGTCTTGAGAGACCTAAGTGACTACCTATTATTTAAATAAACTACAACAGAACGTTATTGCTAGTACATACAGCTGCATTCAATTAACTCGATGGATTGCTTGAAGTCAATTTACTGTGTCATATTTTTTTCTCTGACTTTTTATACATGCTTTTGCCTCTTTATCTCTCGATTGAAGTGTTGTTAACTTAATACGAATACATTTACTGAAATAAGTACACATAGATAGTAAGTATACTATCTATGTGAGCGGATTCATGGCCCTAAAGAATATAAAACATAACTATCCAAAGTTTATTTTGATAGAAACAAATCTTCCTCAAGACACAAGTTTTCCTCAGCTTCTTATGAAAGTAGGCTTAAGTGGATAACGCTACATTATATGCGCGTAATCAAGTAGCATCCTTCTAACAGTATAGAGCACAGTGACACTCATGATAACGGTACGTAAGTACTGCTAAATTCATTATCTACTTTAAAATCAAATAATTATATTATCACTTTATTTATTTATTCATATTACATTATTTGATCAATAACAGTGTCAACAATAATATCATTATAATATTGAAAGACTTAACTTACAATAATAATTAATAATACTTAACAATCTACCAATCAACAGCACAGTACAGTTTTGACATTAGTTGTAGGAATAAAAAACAAAAATGAACCTATGCAAAGAAATCTAAGTTAGCATATTTATATGCCATTTTTTGTTGATATATGAATGTAGGGTAATACTAATTTCCTAAGGTTGTAGAAACTGAATCAATAATAAAAATGCTTCTCGAGCAGCGGCACAAGGAATTTGATGGACACATTTTAACATGCACATTTTGAGCAAGCTCATCGGCTGTCATATCTACATGACCAACTGCCACATACAAGGACAAAACCTTCTTCATCTTGAACTTAATGGTAGAATTGACTTCATATCGAATATATAATAAATGCAATCTCAATTTTCATTCTCATTATTCACTTCACAGTGGTATTATTAGAATTCAGTCCATATTTACTGTGGTGATGTATCAAAACTTAACAACGTGTTACATTGAGTGGAAGCACATTACCCAGCCTGGGGCTAATAATAATTATAGTATAAACATAGATATAAATACAAAATATACATCTTTGGCATAATAATAGGAGTACTTTAACAATAACGATAAACGATTTTTTAACATTCTTAGCAACTATTTACCTACACTGTTCTAAATAAGCCAGTTCACTTTGTTTTGCAGGATTTCTTAATTATACGGAGACTACTTGACGTGTATTCCTAATTAAAAAAATACAAGTCATGCAAGACCATTATATGTTGGAATTTCGAATAATACCAAATTAAAAGGCTCCAACGGTTTCAGAAAAAGGGATGATAAAACATATATTGATTTCATACTGTTACGTTAACATTGGATATTGAAATACAACTTGGCAGATATTGCCAGGGCATCAGTTTTATTTCAACAACAACATTATTTAGACTTACTTCTGCAATAGATACCGGGAAAGTTCGATCGTAATTTTGTAAATGAGCAAGAATTAATATGAGTATATGCAATTCATATTTAGCAAAACAATATTGTATTACTAATAATGGTTATTCAAATAAATGAAATTTATTCCTTTTTCCTTTAATTACTCTTCAATGTGAATTAGCGTTGTGTTTTCCACGAAAATTGTGTCAGTTTTCCTGATCTCAGATGGTGGTAGACAGAACGGTGGGGGGTGAGACCAAAATCCATTTTCCGTGCACACTATAGAGGACTCGCCGACGATTTCATAGCCTTCGTTACAGGAATATATCATCAAGTCGCCTACAGGATACTTGCCGTGTTTCACCGATGGCTCTGTCAGTAAGCGGCCGTTATCAGGCACCAAAGGGTCGGGGCAGTAGATTGCTGCAGAAAAAATATAATATGTAAAATAATTGAGTTACGCACTTAAATTATAGAATATTTGGCAATGAGCTCGACTGTTTTAAGCTATTATTTACTATAATCACAAACTTATATATAATTATGTGTGATTCCAATTTCCATTAACGAGTAGATTATAACTTCCTTGCTAGTTAACAATGAAGTTAATTTCTACTCGTCCAATTTTTCTCTTTTAAAAAGCAACTCATCTTAACTAAGATTTTAAAAGTTATTGCCTGTGATCTAACACAAATCAATAATAGTACCTAATCGACGACTTGTGTGTCACGGATGCGGGTTCAATCAGAGCTCGGAGCAAATATTTGTACGATCTTTACGTAGTTGTTTTAGGAGAAAATCTTGTGTAAAGCAACATTTCTTTTATAAAACCAATAAACCTGATTTACAATGTAAATCAAACATAACTAGAACCTTGTTATACACCCTGTTGTCTCTGTTGATATTCATGAAAGGTAAGCAAAGTACTCACGGATGCAATGAGGTACTTCTCCAGACCATTTCCCGTCGATCTCGCACTCGAGGCCCGGCGCGCCGACGAGCCGGTAGCCCCAGCTGCACTGGAACATGGCTCGCCCGCCCGACGAGGAGTTGTACTCCACCACGCTCAGGTGCGCTCCCAAAGTCTTCAACATCGGACAGAACGTCTCCTCACAAGTCGGCGGCAACGTTGACCAGCGGCCTGTGGATAAATTACTATTTATTCATCTATTACTTGTCTGTATACAGTTAAATGTATATGATATTATTGCAAGAGGCAAATTTAGACCGCATACGCCAACGAGATTATGTCTTGCAAATTTCTAAATAATGTTGATAAATAATTAAATATATCGGGGCATTATTATATAACGCCATCTAGTTCTGAGGTAAGTAAAGCTTGTGTTACGGATACTAGATGACTGATACACTACATAGTTTTCTTTGTAAATACCATAAACATGGATGATTCACGTAGGATGTCCATGCTCATCACACAAACATTTGTCGTTACTGGAATTCGAGCCCGGGACCCGGAGATTCGATCACAACTTTAAGGAGTACCCACGAATTATTTCTAAGACCTCACGGCTTGGTAGTTACTAGTTCGTAGCGTATAGTGTGCTAATAATGCGTGTATAACATACATAATTTCATCAAAACGAAAACTGAATTATTAAGCTGGCCTTATAAAAACTGTAGAGATCACTTACCATTCCCCATGCACGTAAGTATGGCCGACCCGTTGAGGTGGTACCCGGGCTGACAGCTGAAGTGCGCCGAGTTGCCCAGTTTAGACCCTTGCGTGAACTGCCGAATGTGCTGCGAAGATATAACTATCGGTGGGCATACCACATCTGTAAAGCGCATTTAACATCTATTACAACATCTTTGTACTCCCTCTGAGTAGGGACTATATCAGTATCCCACAGATGAAGCACCCACTTATACATTCTCAATTGTTATTTAAATTTACTAAAGGGATCTTTGGAGGAAGCCTACGTTCAGCAGTACTTTTATATTGTTGATAGGTTTACTCTTGACCGGCAGTTCAACTGATGTTAAGCGAGACTGCGATCTACGATGGAGCGCGATTAACTAGAAGAAACCGATTCACTTTTGATTCAATTAAAGACATCCAGATTATATCCATCGGCGAAGACCCACTCGGGAAGCTCATTCCGCATTTCAGCAGTAGGTACGCAAGATAAAACGTTCGGATTTTTGGAATGTCCACCACGAATCGGTACCACTTTTTTGTGGTCCTGGTCGTCCAAATAGTAAAAAGAGTAAATAGATAAAAGGAGGAACGAGATCCGAGACGAGATCTGATGCACACTCTTCGAAATGTAGCCGTTGAAATACCAATAAGCTGCCTACTTTCGATGTTCCAGACCATAGTCTGATATGTGTAGTCTAGAATGGCTTGTGTACTTGGTGTGTTTATGTGACAAAGCATCAATGACACAACTCACTAACAACTTTAATGAGCACAGTGTTGGTGTGGCCGCCGGGCGCGGTGCACGTGTACTGGTCGCTGTGGCGCACCGACATCTTGCTCAGCGTCAGCCGGTAGTGCGTGTCCTTCTCGCCTTCCTCGCTCGACCACGCTGGAAACGAACAATGACATGAGTAACATTGTGATCACAACATACATATGTACATCCTACTATTATATACCACTAATATTATAAACGTGAAAGCCTGTATGGATGTGTGTGTGGATGTTTGTTAAGTACTCTTTCACGCAAAAACCATTTAATGGATATGGATGGAATTTGGCATACAGAGAGTTTATTACCTGGATTAACATATACTTTTATATTTATGCGAGCAAAGCTGCGGGGGAAAAGTCGTGTACCATACATGTAATGAAATATATACATTATACATGTCACAAAGCTACAACTTTAATTTAGTGGAAAATAAATATTTAGCATCATATTAGATTCAGAAAATGGGAATAAGTAACTCTAGCGACCTCGCTTTCGCAAAGGTGAAATGTACTTATAAATATGAATAGGTATAATAACAAATATTGCTATTGTATAGGAGAGATGTAAAGATATTCGCTTAATCGGTATGAGGCAATAAACAGTTTTCACATATTTTAAATAAGCATTGCAATGGCCGCTTAAATATGATCAAATTTCAACATACACGGCAGCTTGCAAGGGCGCGTTATCAACAAGTGCGTTTTGTCATTTGAAGTCATAACACATAAATGCAGCAACTGCAGAAACTTAATCTTAATGTATCTACTCTTATTCTGATATTTATTTGATAGATTTCATGCAAAATTATGAATTTTATCCGCATACAAACTTTCACCCACCTTTTCTCCCTTTTAAGGGATGATTTCCGGGATGAAAGCTATCTTTTGTCGAGACTCAAACTATCTCTATACCAAATTATATCTTAATAGGTTCAGCAGTTATAGCGTGAAGAGGTAACAGACAGACAGACACACTTTCGCATTTGTATATATAGTATGGATAAAATAAGTACAAAATCCATGATAATACGACAGTGCAAGGCAGATGAATAGGGCTCAGCTAATTGTATAATCATAAAAAACAAATTACATGTTCTTTGTATTCGCAAAATAGCAGAGATCGAGCAAGTTAAAGTATTATATAAAGCAGTCATCCTCATATTATAAGTAAAGCCATAAAGAAGAAACCGTTTAAAAAAATGCAGTTGCTCAGACGGAATCGCATAGCATTTATCCTATTTAGCCATCAATTATCATTTATATATTTTAGGTTCGATCTTATTTAGTGCCCTTAATATAGTAAGATTTTTAGCCTAAAGAATTATCTAGGAGTTTCTCGCAATTTGTTAAACATAAAATAAAGTTCAAATATGTTGCCCAGAAATATACTTGTTATACTACGAACTAATGTATATGTCTAGGCAAGGCTAGAGCTAGATAAAGCAACTGTGCAACGCATTGTGCTTCTATTGAGAATACAAGGGAATAAACTATTTACTCATACATATAAAAGGCCAATTGTATGCAACTGATAAGGAGTCTTTATTCCTTTACATGACCACTTTAGAGCAAATAAAATTTTATATGGGGGCAGCATGTTGTTGATAAATGTGGAACAAAATGAATAAAGCTAAGATTAATGACTAGCTAGATGGACTGACGACCTAAAATAGGTAGCAGGGAGCCGGGGATAGACTGAAGGAGGAAGGCGGAGGACAGAGTGTATTAGGGCGCAGTCTGGGAGAGGCCTATGTCCAGCGGTGGACTGCGGACTGACTTGACTAATTGATAATAATAATATTGACAACACAATTGAGTCACTGAGCCATCACCTTCCATGGGTTTGAATCTCGCATGGGACAAATATGTATTTCATATACATACATGTCTGTTCTGAGTCTTGGTGTTAGTGTAGTGTATATTTGATTTTAACACCATCACGACTTAAAAAATCTAAGTAAGGTACATTAAATAAAACAGCTTAAAACGTAAGTAAGAACTGAGACAACAAGAGAAATTAACACAAAAAAGTTAATACTAGGGTAGTACATACCTGAGCTATGCTGTCCTAGGGATTGCGTCCAGCTCCAATCAGGCTCACCGAGCGCCCGAGGCGACACACAATCCAGCCGGATGGTACTGTCAGGGTATACATATAGCTCTCCAGAATGTTCTACCACAGCTGACCCGCTCACTATCGTGTACTGAATGGTCGGCGGCGCGTCACCTTGAAAATAATTAATCATAATTGTTAGAAACTTAATTGGTATAATTGCTAATATATTTTTTTTCTATTATTATAATTATAGTAATGTATGTTTCTTTTACCGCAATAAATAAATAAATATATACTATCATGTTTGAGTTAACTAAGTAATTTTGCAGCAGGTACACATGCAGGGAATGTAACGAGGCAGCATGTAAAACTAATTTTATAGCCTGCCTACAGATTCAGAACACTTATGTAAATAACAGGTCTTTATAGTTGTATGTATAGTTAGTTATATACAAGGAAGTGGACAGTTTATTATTAATTTTACAGTTGTTTTAGCGTACCTAGTTGAAGGTTTTGAGTTCAAACTCACCACGCTCCATTGATTTTTCGAAGTTATATGAATATTTATTAAGTGCTAACTATGAAAATATTGTAAAGAAACCTGCATGACTGACAGATGTTATTGGTTGTTGTTGTGGTTGGGCATATGAAGCCTAATCCATCCGTTTGAAGGTTTGAAGATGAAAACATTGTGGCGATAGCTGAGATAGATGGAACAGGAGATGTTAATATTACATAATCACCCGTAAAGTTGGTTACAACAGTCGTGGGCACGCATTCCGGCAACTTGGGCGACCACTCGCCGTTTTCACAGTGCATTAAATTTTCTCCCTTCATCTTGTACAAGCCAAAGTATTTGCACCGAGATACTAACACAGAGCCATGCGGGAATTGTGTGTCTTTCTGGAAAAATGAAAAGAGACTTTATTTAGTAAAGAATTAGCTATTTGGGTGTGAAACAGTGATTATTTGACATATTTTCCACAGTTCATTGTCTCTTCATCTGTGTTAAGTCTATTTTTTTTTTACTGTATGAGTATGGCAATCAAGCTTAGGCCTCTCAGATGGTAAGTGATTACCGAAGCCTATAGAGATTTGCAACAACAGAGATGTCACTCTCTCATCCCAGACAAACATTATATACAAGATGCACATTTATCAAGGTCCACCTTGGATTTAGTAATAGTATATAGCCTTCAACTTTGCTACAATTGATGTTGCCTTATTAAATATCCCCAAATATGTGAATAACAGAAGGCTGGAATATATTTTATCTGTTAAGTACGCTCCTCATTTGGACCTAGCTACAGCTACCTTAAGGATGATAGTGATAGCTCTGTATTGTTTTACTTACAGTTATTGATGAATTTTTGAATGATATTGCCAAAAGTGGATGATCATTACGGTACAAACATTCTCTCAATATTGGTTGAAATCTGCCATCTGAAATTTATTTTAATATTAATAATTTTAAATAATAATTTATTTATTTTGCATTAACTTAATGATTTTTCACCCCTTTCTTTACTTCAAAACAAGTCGTTTTAATGTTTCATCAAATGCTCATGTTAGGAAAAAGGTTCTTAATTCATAGTAATATTTATTTATAGTGACTGTCTCATTTTTTACGTGCCACCTTTAATATTTACATACACAGCTTCTTCTTTTCTTTCTTTGTACAAGTTCCAAATCATTTGTTTAGCCTGTATGTATAAGAAAGCTAGCTACCTGGAGTACTGGAACAGAGTGGCCCCACCCAGTTTCCATCAATGCATTTAATTTTGCAAATAAGTCTCTCATTCAATGGTCCAATCAGCCCAGGGAATTTCACCTATAAACAAAATATTATCTGTATTTATACACTCAATATTTACTGTTTTGTATAAAAATATTTCTGGGTTTTTAGGCACAAATTAAGTTATTATTTTTTTCATAAACATACTTCTGATGGCCGTTAAAGGTATAAGAAATTATAAAAATAGATTCTTACCTCGGAAATTTTAGAAAAATCTGATCTGAATCGCGTTATGTCCAAGTTAGTATCTAAACTCTTCACGTCGGGTAGAGAACATTTAAAATCATCTAAAAATAAAAGTAAGTAGAATAGAAGGCATATACATTTTAAAAATCCTGTGTATATTGGGTACTCAATTGATTTAAATTACCTTGTAGATATGCTCCGTCTTCATTTTCACAATAAATGCACGGAGTAAACAATAATAATAGCAGTAGCGGTGAAAACATTCTGTTTGTAGCAAATTTACGATTCACAGTGTCATACCTTTATTCATTCTCAGCAAATTTAACAATGATAACTCTAAATAAGTGGCCTTCCTTTACCGGCTCTCGAGTCTCGACAATAAGGATAATTTAATACTAAATAAATAATAACAAGCTCTTTTTTTAAATAAGTTCTGTGGTTGATAAGGTTGCTGAGACCTTTTAGCTAGTCTTAGCTTTGGTTTGGCGGGAAAGTAGTGTTTTGATTTTTTAATTTGTGTTCTGTCGGGTTTTTAATATTAATTGACAGTTTTAATTCATTTTTAATAATTACGTGTTTGTTAACGGACATGAATGTTGGCAAATTAAACAAAATAGTGCCGGACGTTATTTCGAATTCTCATTTCTAAGAAGTTTTCGTGAAGTTTCAGAAAATAATGTGGTTCATTTCTGAAACTGTGGCATAATTAAATGTATTGTATAATAATAATTTGTCATCTTATACATTTAACATACAATGTTAAATAACATCCATTGTTTATTGAGCGTGAGCGAAGGGCGCTGTCGGTTAGGACAAATATGATAGCTCGCAGATTTGCACGTTGCTCACCAGGTGTTAGAAAAACCCTATTTCGTGCGTACTCCACTTCGTTTTACACGTGCAGTCTGTGGGCCGATTATACGCAGAAATCGTACAGTGCCCTTCGCATACAATATAATAATGCTTTCAGGATATTGATGGGGTTGCCCCGTTTTTGTAGTGCATCAGGGATGTTTGCGGAAGCTCGAGTTGATTGTTTTCACAACTATGAGAAAACGATGCGCTTCCCTGGTGCGCCGCATACGGGCCAGCCACAACCTTATCCTGAGCTGTGTGGCCAGCAGACTCGATTGTCTGTATGTGAGTCGCTGCTGCAAGCTGTCCACCTCAGTGTTATGAGAGTGGCAGTGATCGTGTTTGTACATAGGTAAAAGAATTATTGTTACTAAGTGAGTCAAGTTACTTTAAATAAATAGGACTGTTTTACATTAAAATAAAACAGTTATTATGTGCCGAAAGAAAGACACAGCGTTTATGTGAAGAAGCTGTCTATGATCTTGCCATCAAGGAGCATATTTAGTTAAAAACATACCTGTTTGTCTCTGTTTACTGAAGTTACCATGAATTTCCGGCAGGGGTCGAGCGTCCTTCCCGCGCGTCCGTTGATTCACTTCATAGTGTCTTCACTCACCAGCCAGGCCCTTGCTCTAACGCTGTGTCTTTCTTTCGGCACATAATAACTGTTTTATTTTAATGTAAAACAGTCCTATTATATGCCTAGTCGAAAGACACAGCGTTTATGTGAAGACTTGTTTGATATCTGCTGGTGATGGTAACTGCAAACGCTATGTGAATTGGATATAAATGTGTAAAATACCAAGAATTGTTTCTCATACTTTAAACATTTATTCTTATTAATAATCAATTATTATTTTTTCTAACATTATATAACAAAATATAAGTAAGAATTATAAACGACTCATTTATATAGTTATATATTATTATGTAGTATGGTTATCTACTACTACAATAAACAAAATGTTATTAATTAAGATATTATAATAATTTGGCACTCAGTCTCATGATCATTAACAATCAATATTATAAAAAAGGTGCATCTACAGTAGATGCTAATTAAGATCAATTCTATATTTGTAATTATCAATTAAAATATAAACTCTAGACACTTGAGAAATTTGATCTAAGTAAATCCTCATTTTTATCTTTCTGAATGATTTCCCTGCAATGAAATAAAATCTTAAAGTTTTATCACTTTTCCAATTGCCTGTTTTTAGCCTTTCTTCAATTACAATGTACATTTTTCCACCAGCCTTTGAATGCTACTGCAGCTCTAATACTCCCTGGTGGTGCACTTATGTCCACTGCTTTAAAAACAAATTTAACCCATCCTGCAATTAGGGTTCTAGTAGTTGGCTTAACTTACCCTTTAAGAGGAATAAATAAATAAACTGGATATATTACTATTTACCCGACTATGCTGCGTCTAAATTAATTGTTTGATATGTTTTACAGGACATATATGTACAGGGCATTTGGGTGTTTCACCAATGACCATCCTGACTGCCTGTAATGGCTTGAATCTGTTATTATCCAAACCTGGACCACAGCACAATGATGTCCTCTTCTTCTATGCAGTTGTTTTGAGATATGTCTAGTAAGGTAAGGTCATGTATTCTTGGACCTGATGCTAAGAGCAAAATTAATGCAGTTCTTCTATATGTATATATCAAAAAGCGAATTGGTGCTATAAACAGTGGTTTCTAACCAATTAAATAATAAAGGGATATGCCATAAAGGCGATTTTGTAGGTTTGAGTTTAATCAATGCAATGGCTTTTATTACTTGTTAACAAAGGAAATTTTTTGGAAAGGTTTTCTACTGTTGAAACACAATAAGTAGAAATAGCAGATTTATGTAATAATATTGTGTTATAGTATATATAACACAATATTATTGTATATAGTGTATATTGTATATTATATATACATATACACTATAAAATAGTTCTAAATAAAGATTTGTTACAAAACCTTGCAACATCTCTGCCATCTGGATTTTTATTATTAACATTATTTGTGGTGGAAAATGCTAACCACCTGTTTATAGGGGTTTTGTATGTGTTTAGAGTGCTAGTTCGCCAACTGCTACTCAATAATTGTATTTCCTCTCTATTCCAGTTTGAGAGCTGATCCCCCCCCCCCCCCAATTTTGGGAGGTTTGATTCCGGTTTGGAAGGACAATTTGTCCACCTGTGGGGGACCTAGACCTGTTGTTTGATCGATTAGATTCTGCTGCAGATCCAATGTTGGCAATGGATCTGCTAGGGCTCTGGCTTTGAGGTCGGTTAACCCAAAGTACTGGTCCCAATGTGGGACTATTAAGGTGAACATTCCCTTGGCTTTGTTCAAATGTGCCAGTACCCAAGGGACTAGATTGGGTGGGGGAAAACCCAGCCCAACTGACAGTTCCAATTTTGACTGGAGGCGTCGCAGAAAACTGCTGACCCATCTGTCGAGTCCCAGGTTACGTACCGCGGGACGACTGCGGTTTCTTTTGATGCAAACAAGTATATGTCTGGCACGCCCTATTTTTTGAATATTGCCACCCTGGCTTGGATTTGCAGATGCCACTTGGGCACAGGCTTTCCTCTTGAGAGGTGGTCTGCAATCCTGTTTAACCTCCCTAAGAGGTAAGAAGCCGACAGCGTTATGTTGAGCTGCTCGGTCAAGTGAAGGAGTTTGTCTGTTAGGCCCAACAGGGGTAAGGAACGGGTACTCCCTTCGTTCCTTATGTAGGCTATCAGGGTGCGATTGTCTGAGTGTACCAGTACGTGTGCACCCCTCATGTCTGCACCTTGTTGTGATAAGGCTGCATACACGGCATACATCTCCTTCACATTGGAGTGCCACTTTAGCTGGCGAGGACTCCAATTGCCCGACAACATTGTGTTGTTCAGGTGTGCTCCCCAGCCCGCGTCCGCCGCGTCTGTGGTTGCACTTTTAACCTTGCATTTTTTAGCCACTTTAGTAACTCTACTCAAGAGTCTACTAGAGGAGGTAACATCCTCTCTTGCCTTGGTCTGCCTCCTCTGAATGATTTTAGTAAAATCGGTGTTCTGCGATAGTGCAGGTGACCATTCAGTGTCGCTAAATTGGTAAAGTTTATTATACCCAGCCATTTCTGTACCTTCCGGAGACAGGCCATTTTCTTTTACAATAAATTGGTTGACATTTCTGTTATATTCAGTACTTTTTTGACAGGAAGAGATATTAAATTGGATTTTGTGTTCCATGTCATGCCTAAGTATTCTAGTTACTGAGTTGGGGTGAAAAGTGATTATTGATAATTCACTTGCCAACCCAACTTTATCAGGGTTCTACAAGCTTTGCTTGGTTTTGATTGGTTAAATAAACTATTAATAATTAATAAATAAAAATTAATTTTTATCCTTATGCCCTGTCTCTGAAGGATTTCCGCAATCCAATTGGTAACAGAAGCGAAAGAGTGAGGGGCTGATGAAAGACCGAAGGTTAGGGCTGTTTACTGCAATATCTCGCCTCCATATATTATACGTAGAAAACACCTGTGGGTTTCCTTTATGCATAAATGGAAGTAGGCTTGGTAGAGGTCGATTTTTATCATCCAGTCCTGATCTTGAAGTAACAGAATAATATCCACTCGAGAAATGAGTTGGAAATGACGAGTTGAGACATGCATATTCAGTTTTCTTAAATTGAATATGAGTTGTACTCCTCGTCTGGGTTTTTATCAAAATCATCTTTGAATGAAAACCCGGTGCGGTTAATTTTAGTTTCTCTAAAATGCCCACTTCCTTGAGTTCGCTTATGACTTGTGTCATTTTTGCTGATTGCTTTGTAGCAAATCTGGTTATTATTTTCTTGCAAGGATATTGCACGGGAGGTTTTGTTAAAAAAGGGTATACAGCCCCTGGCTATAAAATTTTGAACATATTTGCTCGCCCTCAGCTGTGCTCATATCTGAACATGGTACCCCCCTTGAATATCCTGCTTTGATAGTCACTTGTCTTTATTAATGTTGGAGTTGTCATGGGAGTCTGTGAGACAGGGGAATATTTTATATGATAGTTATTATAGTAATTTTTCTCAACTTTTGATTTATTTTCCTTATCAAATTTTCTTGATTTAGAGGACTATTTAATTTTTTTTTTTTTTTTTTATTTAAGTTAGTATTATTACTGTCACTAAATTTATTTTTATTCTTTAAATAACTTGGCATGTTTAGCCACACCTGGGATCTCCCCAAAGAGTATACCAGCGGAATACGAGCATCCCTATTAATTAGGTGTTTCAAACTGGGTGGAATGTTTTGAAACGCAATTTTTAAATTGACATTGTTTATTTCTTTTAGAATACGGTCACATATAACCTCAATACATTCTGCCTATTTTGCGCAATTAACCTGCATACATGACTTCATATTTTTATATGATGGAGATAACAGACCAAATATTTCTGTAAATTTACCCGAGTTTGCATTAAGTTCCGTACCTGCATTAGAAGCCTAATCTATGACGTCCTGTAAACCATTTACTTAAATAGTTGTCGACTATGTAAGACTGCATTCGATAATCCCGCTAGCAAATGTTCAGTATTAGTTAATAATCTGTTCCCTTATTTAAATGACAGAGCTCCTCATCTAATTTCAGACCTGTAAATCTCACAATCACATCGCTACTCCGGGTAGCGAAGTGAGCCTGTAATGCTTTTTTATATCTTATGCCTTTCCAAGCTTGCGAGTTAGACTGTTGTAAATTACTGATTTCCGCTAATTTACTTGGGTCAGCACTAGGTATAAAGTTATTATTAACTTTCCTAATGACATATTAGTAGTAGGTATAAAAGAAAAAATTGTTTCGGACATCTTGGAATGGCCGGCATTATCTGAACTATTATGAGTTTTGTTACTATTTAATGCATTTAGGTATGATGGAATCTGAGCTACGCACTCTGAAAGGAAATCGACTTGATTTATTGGCGAGTCTTAACAGGATTCGACCTGCTTCGACATCCGCCTGGATCTATTGTTTGGTGGTGGGTCCGCAAAACCCTCCTCATCTTCTGAAGATGAGGAAGAGCTGCTGCTTTCTATTGAGCTAGAGCTCCTAGCACTTCGCCCTCCCTCGGGAGCGACGACTTGCGCATCGGAAGCCTCCGACTGATTCATAAGTATAAGTAGGTACTCACCTAACTGCCGCTAACGACGACACCCACACACACTACATTAAACTTATGCGATAAAGCACTTATTTCAGCTAAATAAATAAAAAATCAAAGTAGGAACACTTAGTTCTCACTTTTACAACTTTGGAAAATTTTCGCTCCTTACGCGACGAAAATCACAAACGCTATGAAGTGAATCAACGGACGCGCGGGAAGGACGCTCGACCCCTGCCGGAAATTCATGGTAACTTCAGTAAACAGAGACAAACAGGTATGTTTTTAACTAAATATGCTCCTTGATGGCAAGATCATAGACAGCTTCTTCACATAAACGCTGTGTCTTTCGACTAGGCATATAATAAATAATTATTATTATTACACTTTTCGATAGTATGTCTATGCATTGCACTTGGTTGATTGATTGTATATTTACTAAATTAAATAATATTATCCCTAAAAAGAAAAGAAAAGGAAATAAACTCAAACGTTTACAATTTAGGGAGTATTACTTTATGATTTTAATGGTCAATGGTGAATTATAATAATTATTTGAATAGAATATAATCTTTATTTGCTAGAGATAAGGTTATACAAAAGTTGGTAAAGTAATACAATGGTTTCAGCACATCTCGCCTTCAATAGGCATGCGAAAATTAACATCAACAAAATCTTACTATTAATAAACCTATAACAACCAAATATAGGCAAACAAATAATTGATACCTTAAAATTTAAAAATTCTTCAATTGAGTAAAAGCTTTGCACTCTTTTGATAGGACTGTGTCATTACAGAATTGATTATTTTTATTAATAATAACCGGTAGGTGTTTGTTTCAAATTGTCTGATGAAGTTTAGTTTAGTTTGAATCATGAAGAAATAATTTATCATTCTTCACAAATTAATAAATCGTCGCCCAGTATTGATGATAATCAATCACAAATATTTGTTTAATACTGAAGATTTGGCTGTGTGGACTAGATTCCTTTGCCTTATCCCTAATGGGAAGAAAAAGTCAACCATTTGACATGACAACTGTCAAGTGTCAACAACAAAACAAAGTAGTTCGTCGCAACTTGTAATTTACTTCCTGGCTTCCTAATTTTATAGAAAAACTGAACAGTAATTTTAAAACTCTACTTTTTTTGTAAGAGTAACAATAAATATACTATTATAATGATGTTGAGTCTATTAGTATTGTTTTTAAACTTATATTTAGGAAGTTTCTACTCGTGTTATGCTGACACAAGTGAAAAAGAAGTATCCTACAAAATGCCGACAATTGGTATATCTGTGCTTGTTCGCAATAAAGCTCATACATTACCTTATTTTTTAACTTGTATACGTAATCTTGATTATCCAAAAGATCGTTTATACTTGTGGTAAGTATATAATTTATTTTAAAATCATCAGTTACTTTTTGATTTTCATAATTAGGTCACCCGGATATTCAAATAACTTATAAGAAAGGAGCGGCCTCACGTAGGATGGATCGCAATGACACACGCTATATACAATAAAGATATTATTAACATTTAAAAACGATCATGTTTGATTTAGAAATAACAGAAACAATAAATATTTCTATATGTGTTGGAGAAATACCATATGTATGGCATAAATACTACCACAATTATGGCCAAGGACTCATTGGCTACTCAGTTTTAAGAAAATCACAAATACAGTACTGCCTCTCACCATTTGTCAAGTGGTAGCAGCAAATTTATAATTGAGAAGCACCTAAATAAATCACCATTAGGTTCATCAAATTTATGTCTCTTACGTCTTTCTCTCTAATTTATTTAAGAAGCTATTTTCAGCTTTGTAGCCACCTTCTCTTCCCCATTTCAGGCTACACAGTGACTTCAATGAAGACAAAAGCATTGAAATTATAGAGAAATGGTCTGATAAGTATGCATACCAGTACAGTGGAGTCTATATAACAACAAACAGTTCAAGTGGACATCTCCATAGTGATGAAAAGAGTGCAATCCATTGGAGTCCGGAGCACTTCAAACATGTTATACAACTCAGGGAAAATGCTTTGGAATTTGCTAGAAAAATGTGGTCCGATTATCTTTTTGTAAGTTACTAGTTTCTTTTTATACCATTAGCCCACCTGATGGTAAGCAATGACCATTCACTGCTTACCATCAGGTGGGCTGCCACAGAATGTATATAAGCTATGGAGCTTATATACATTTACAACACCAGAAGTATTGCTTGCGCATTGTCAACCCTGTAAAACCATATGAGGTTTCTTAAAATAGGGGAGTTATCACACTGACAGTAAATGTAATTTCCATGCTATCAGGATAATCACTTCCCTAATGAGCCTTGTGTATTTTAATACTTGTTACATGTTTGTTGGAACTTGTGCACTACAATATTCCTGGCAAACCATTCCTCTATGAGTCATCTTTGTATATACTTCAACTAGCTGATTCCTGCGAATTGGTCCGCATGCAAAATAACGAAAGAAAAGTTTCATACTAACTGCGCACCCACGTTTTACCCCCTTGGGGGTGATTTTCAAAAATCCTTAGGCCTCCCCTTATTTATAAAAGGAACCCCTATGCAAAATTTCAAGTATCTAACCCTTATAGTTTAGGCCCTGTATTGATATGTCAGTCAGTCACTCAGTCAGCTTCTCTTTTTATATTTTATATACATGTATAATATATTATTATAGATTATTCCCATATTAATTCCATTAATGTGCTGTAATTGATTCATGTCTTGTTAGTATGTCTTAAACTACATATGCTGTGATAATTTTTTATTAAGAGAATAATATTTCCTGTTTTATGACAATGACCTAAGTCTGGATATCCAGATATCCTGATACTTAGACTTAGACTTAAGTGTAATCAATTATTATCAGTTTTGTTCTTCCTGTTCACTAGACATAAGTAGATAAACCAAAATAACACAATTTGAATAATAGCCTTTGCGAATGTGCATTGGTGTTACAATATTGCCTAATTACCTATTTAAATTTTTTTTATAATCAGGACTGAAAAATTTAATGTATAAAGTATTCGCGGATCTGAGATATTGTCTGTAATAGACTGTCTATAAATGCTATGTGATGCATAACAGGCGAATTATTTTATGTGGAAATTATTGTCTGTAAACCGTAAACACAAAATTGTTGTCTATAACCTTGCATTGCAATAAACCTTTATTTTTACTGAAACCCTATTTGGGGTTGAAACGCTTGGGTCATGGGGTCTGAGTGCCTTAGCACTTTTCAAAGAAATTTCGAAACGATTGGTCGACTTTTCACGAGACCCAAAGGCTGGCGTATTTTTCGGACAAAGAATCAGCATTGCCATTCAACGTGGCAATGCTGCCAGTCTTCTGGGCACTCTACCCGCTGACAGCGTCGGGGACGAGTTTTTTGACGCCCTATAACTTCTTTTTTTTATTTATTTATTTTTAAGTTTGTAAATATTAGTTTTTAATTAATTTAAGATTTGGCCAAGCAAATTTTTGTGAATATCTGTGCACGTCATTTATATCCTTTTAATTATTTACTATTATTCTATTAGTCTGTACTTTGCATACTACTGTTTCATAATATTAACACTGCCTATCAAAAATGCGTATACTATTATTTTACCTATCTCTGTTATTATTTGTAATGTAGTGTAGTAGTTAAGCTGTGTACAAAGGAATAAAAATATACTTAGTAATATATTCAGTGATAAATATTATTATTTTATGTGTTACAGATGATAGACGCCGATGTGTTCCTCACTAACCCTTCTACTCTAAAAGACTTGATCACTAAGGGTCTTGAAATAGCCGCTCCAATGCTCATCTCAGACGGACTGTATTCAAACTTTTGGTTAGCTTCAGTTTGTCACGCTAATGCATGACAAAGCATGTGCAGTGTTCTAAAAGGTGCTTCCCAAACGCTTTTATTTTCGCTTTCCATTCATTGTTTTAAGTCTCTTTTGGCTATGAAATGTTTGTTTCATCTATTGTTCCAACTTAAACCACTAAAACACACAATAAATATTAATATTTTAGAAACAATTTAAGTGAAACTGAAGCTGTTTTGAAGTTCTCACAATAAGCGACCAATAGTTCTTGTCATAATATAGTGTTACCGAGTTAAATTAACATAACTTTACACACTTCTAATAACGAAAATAGACTAGATAGGACACAGACATTTCAGCTGTAAACAAAAAATTTAAACTCAATTGAAATTCAAACAAGAGGAAAAAAAGAACAAATACTTGTTTTGCTTTCTATTTATATCAAATATTTCACTGATATTGCTGTATAGATAAAGTGAGCCTATTTCATTATCGTTTTAGTACTTTCCATGGAAGCTGCTAACCATAGTTTTGCATGGTAATCCAGTCATTTTAGACTGCAATCTGCGGAATAATTCGTTGTGAGCTGCATATAAAATATGTATTACTCATTAACTACTAAAATAACGTATTTAACACTCATGAAGTAATTTTCAACTGAGCTAAACATAGTCCGAGAGGCAGTAGCAGATATAAAAGGACGGGTCTCGTGGAACAATAAATACGACACATCTGCCAGTGGAGGTCGTTTGTATAATATATAGTAGATTTTACTAAGTTCCCAAACATCTATAATATAAGTGTATTTTCCATAAACGCCCATGTATTAGGTAGACACAAACATGAATAAAAAGCAATAGAGTTTACGTCTTAGTCTACGGTACACGATACCGTATGTGAGTGCATTTTAGTCGCTTTCTCTGCGCTCTACTCCGAAAACGGTTAATTTTCCAGAAAATGTCTCTTGCATTATGCAAGAGACATTTTTTGTAGATAATTTCACGACAAACAATTTTTATCATGACCTCTATTGACCTCCGACCTCCTCCGAAAACTGAGTTTCGTGATCTCGTACAACCTTTTTAGCCGGCACGATATAAATGACGATTTTTCACATCTTCATCATAACGCCGTAATAAAGGTGTATATCAAAATTCAGCTCACTAGGAATTATTCCGCAGATAAAACCTAAAAAGACTGGAATATGGCTTAAATATAATGCAAAAATATTTTGATAATTTACATATAGACCAATTATTTAAAACAATTATTTTCTTCAGGTGCGGGATGACCGAAAACTATTACTACAAAAGAACAGATGATTATAAGCCAATTCAGAGGAGGGAACAGTTGGGTTGTTATGAAGTTCCTATGGTACATACAGCTGTTTTAGTTTATTTAAGGACAACTGCCTCTGATTTACATACGTATAACCCAAGAAAAATCCCCAATTACGATGGGCCTCAAGACGATATCATTGCGTTTGCAGTAAATGCTAAAAAAAATTGTAAGTAAATACTGAATATTTTCTTAATTAGTTAAACTTTTACTAGATATCTCCGATTTTGGACGCAAAGTGAGCCTACGTGGTAGCCATCGTCAACCCAATTATGATACCAGTAATGGGTATGGGTCTCTCCTATCATTTAAGATAAACTACGCTACACGCCATGCTTTCCTAGTGTGGGTTTGTAGACTTCAAACGTCACCGTGTTAATCTCTCAGTCAAGCAGGTGCTCTCGTGATGTTTTCCTTCATTGAGCATGTGATAAAATATTAACTCGCTTTACAATTATAATCGTTGTAATAAATAACTAGGCTATCACAGCTATTTAATATAATATAATATCAGATTACATTTATTTTTGACAGCGGTTGACTTACACATATGCAACAATAAGCTATATGGATTTGTGCCTGTGCCATTAGAAGATAATCACGATCCCAAAAGTGATTTTGAACAGCTTTTGAACATAAAACTTGAAGCAATCGGTTGGGGCAGTCCTTTACCTCTCGACAGTTATATGCAGGAGTATGTTACATATCCCCAACCCTGGAAGCTGGGCTGTGACGAGATCTTTATGATCAACTTGGAGAGGCGAGAGGAAAGGCGACGTCTGATGGAGTTAAGCTTCAAAGAGTTGGGCATGGATGTTAAGCATATCAAAGCTGTTGATGGAAGGTACAATGCAATAGTATATATCATTTTTAATGAAATTCTTAGTCTTTGTACATAAAAAAACTCTGAGAAATAATTAATGAACTTACAACTTTAGATTATACAAGTTAATTGATTGTATTTCATCATCATAAACAAAAATATTACTGTCTCCCTGCTGGTACGGGTCTCCACTTATTTAAGAAGGAATAGGCTATATGTTAAGGGTGATAGCCTAATGGTGAGACCAGTGGACTCTTAAATGAGTGGAGTCCCCGCCCGGGAGAGGACAGTTATAGTAGTCTGTAGAGTTGATGTTGATATGACGAAAATAAAATAATAATAATTATTATAATTTATTAAATAATTTATTTATATAAACTAGCTGACCCAGCAAACGTTGTTTTGCCAAATTATAGGCGGTAGAAGAGTGAAAATTTAGGATTATTAGTATTTTTAATGCCAAATCATAAAAAGAACCAATTAAATGTTTTCTCAAAAAACTAGTACTTATCTACCTAGGGGTGTAAAAAATAGCCTACAACCGATTCTCAGACCTATTAAAATATACATACAAAATTTCATAATAATCTGTCTAGACGTTTCGGAGGAGTTAAGCGACGAACACTGTGACACGAGATTTTTATATATAAGATATCCAGTCTAGTGATCAAGTAAAACAGGCATGTCTCGTCAAAATGTTTTCCTTCACTGTTTGAGCGTGTGATGACTGGTCGTAACTTTGAAAACACATGTGTGTACCTCGAACTTCGAGACCTTTGACTTCATCACTAGGCTAATATGAAATGAAATGGAATGATATGAAATGATATGAAATGATATGAAATGATATGAAATGATATGAAATGATATGAAATGATATGAAATGATATGAAATGATATGAAATGATATGAAATGATATGAAATGATATGAAATGATATGAAATGATATGAAATGATATGAAATGATATGAAATGATATGAAATGATATGAAATGATATGATATGAAATGATATGAAATGATATGAAATGATATGAAATGATATGAAATTATATGAAATGATATGAAATGATATGAAATTATATGAAATGATATGAAATTATATGAAATGATATGAAATGATATGAAATTATATGAAATGATATGAAATTATATGAAATGATATGAAATTATATGAAATTATATGAAATGATATGAAATTATATGAAATGATATGAAATGATATGAAATGATATGAAATGATATGAAATGATATGAAATGATATGAAATAAAATGATATGATATGAAATGAAATGATATTTTTATTTCCTTAAATAGATCTTTTAAAGACACTTACAAGTCATGTATCAGATATATTTTAGGAATTAGATGGCGTCGGCATTTCCTAACTGACGACCTCTGAGAAGAAATGCCGAAACAAACTCAGAGAATCGTGGTCTCTTTTGAAGTCCAAACATCTTTGTTTACAATATGACGATGTAGGTCTATTGTTATGTTTGAATATTAATATTGAATTATCTCTCTAAAGATTAACTTTCTTTTCAGACTCTTAGATATGAACAACCTAAAAGACTTGGGCATTACACTAATGCCAAACTATGAAGATCCTTACCATAACAGGTATTTTTGCACATAACAGTAATCTAAAAAAAACATCAATATATAATTATTAGATAAGTGAAAAGCTATTTTTATATTGAACAGTTTTAAAGTAATTTAAGAGTAAGTAATAGTAATATGTATTTAACGAACGACTGCTGAGCAAGATGTCTTGGGTTCAATTCCCAGGTAGATGAAAATGCAATTGGGATTTTCTATGAAATTTTCAGTAGCTGCACGAATCCGTGAAATGCCCGGTTGATGGCAATAAGCTCGCCTGAATTGTGGATGTACATTGGTACACCTCTGCCTAACCCTTTGGGGAAGACAGGCGTGATGGTATGTTTTATTTGTTGATGGTATATGAAAACCTATCTAACATATTCCAGGCCTATGAAAGCAGGGGAAGTGGGGTGCTTTATGAGTCATTACTATGTATGGCAAGAGGTAAGATACATCATTTGAATATTCTATTCTATAATATTATTATTTGAATATTCTACCAAAACATAGAATACAATCTTAAAACCCAATTTAACGTTTAATACAAAATACCATTTCAAATATGCCGCAGTACATTTCTACCAAACAGACAACAAGCAAGCAGACAACTGAAATCCTCTTTTTATATTATATAACTACTAGCTGTTACCCGCGACTTCGTTCGCGTGAAATTTAACGAAAAATTTAGTGTTCATATTCATGCATTGGTCAGCTCCCGCGTTTTTAAGTCATACGGAACTCTAATTCGTTTCTTGTTCTTAAATTAAAGTAGCCTAAGTAGTAACTTAGGCTTCTCTCATCTAGACCATCGTTATAAGGAGTACCTTATAACGATGGTGAAAGTCCCCACAAAATCGGTCCAGCTGTTGCAGCAATTAGAAGGAACGAAGGGAGAGACAGACAGCCATTTTAGAAACTATTTGTTTGTGTAATTACCGTATATATATTTTTATATATGAAAAATTACAAACAGAAATTCCAATTTTAAGGAGTATACAATATTTGCATTGCGTCAAGCTTTTATGTGAGTTCAACCTCTTTTGAATAAAATCGGATTGAGTTTTCAAGCATGTGTCAAAATAAAAAGTAATTTAAATCAAAAGCACTAAGGAGTATTGATATCACCTCCAACATAATTCTCTATCTCTTTTGAATCCCGTCAGGGATTGAATTTCGATAAAATACGAAATACGTCTTCCATCAATTCTGTTAAAGAATGTTTATGCAAAATTTGAAGTAGATTGGACCAAGGAATCACGTTGTCTCGTACAGACTTATTCCCCCTATCCCCCCCCCCCCGTATGGGCAAAATTTCGCTAAATCCTTTCTTATCGGATGCCTACGTCATACAAAGACTACACTCGCCAAGTTTCATTAAAAAATTAGAGAACTTTCATACTAACTTTGCACCCCCTTTTACCCCTTAAGGGATGAATTTCAAAAAAGGATGGCGGAAATAATCATGATTAGGATCTTATAACCCAAATATAACATTTTATTGATATAACTTTGAAAATCAAAGAAATTTCATATTAACTTTGCACCCCCATTTTACCCCTTTAAAGGATGATTTTTGAACAAATATTTTACACGTGTTTCATAACTTTCAATGAAAAACCTTCAAACCGAATTTCAATTGAATAACTTCAAAAAAAGGAAAGTTACATACTAAGCTTACACCACCGTTTTACCCCCTTAGGGGGTGAATTTTCAAAATTCCTTCCTTAGTGCTCCCCTACGTTATGAAAGGAATCCCTGTGCAAAATTTCTAGTTTCTAACCCTTATAGTTTAGGCCCTGCGTTGATATGTCAGTCAGTCAGTCAGTCAGTCAGCTTCTCCTTTTATATACATAGATACTAGCTGCATCCCGCGGCTTTGCCCGCATGGTACACAGGAAAAAGTAGCCTATGTGTTAATCTAGGTAATAAACTATATGTATGCTAATCTGTTAAGCGGTTTTTGCGTGAAATAGTAACAAACATCCATCCATCCATACTTACAAATTTTCGCGTTTATAATATTAGTTGGATTATGTAGTGCCGGTACTATATTATCGTCTTGTTTATAATGTAATGTTTTGAACAGATAGTCGAGAAGCATCATAAGATCGCGTTAGTGCTGGAGGACGACATTCACTTCGTGCCCTACTTTCGCAACAGATTCCTGCGGCTCATGCATGAGATCGAACAGCTCGAATGGGACTTGGTGTAAGTCTCACTTTACCACTTATTAACGCCGTTTTTATTGTTAGTGGCTGCGGTAAATATTTCTGGACGTTATTACACAGCGCCATCTAGTTCCGAGCTAGGCAACGAGGCTTGTGTTACTGCTACTAGTTGGTTGATATACTACATAATTATGTATACACTTTTGTTTTGTAAGCACATACATATTATACATAGATATCCATGACTCTGATACAGATGTTTATGCTCATCACACAAACATTTGGCCCTACCGTGATTCGGACCCGTGGCACATAAGGCAGCGTTAACTACCTCTGGGCTCAACGGGTCGTTTTTGACTTCACAATCCGCTGATGTATCTATGGGTATTTAGTTTGGACATGTCTCACAGATACATTGGCCGTAAGATCCTGTTGGACGACGAGGAGCAGTACGCGACGCAGCACACCACGCGGCCGCTGTACTCGTACTGGACGCTGGGCTACTTGCTGAGCCAGCGCGGGGCCCAAAAGCTGCTTGCCGCCCGCCCGCTTGACAGAATGCTACCCGTCGATGAGTTCTTGCCCATCATGTTCAACCAGCACCCTAAGTAAGTTTTGTTGCCGGCTAGGTCACTAGTTACTACCCTGTTGGGGTCTTGATGAATGCGTTCACAAGTCCCATGACCCCAACTTTAGAGGTTGGAGGGAGGGAGGGGGCTGATTTGGGAAATATTTTGTTCACTCAGTCTAATAAGATGTCAGATTGATATTTCTTGGCGCAGTGTAACCTAATAGTTTCTCCAGTAATAGTGAGTCCCAGGTCGACCAAAGTGTAGTGTATTTTAAGTGTGGGGTATTTTCGTTTTAATTCTCAATAGCACGTTGACAAAGTTTGATTCCTGCCAGAGTAACAACAACTAACCGGTGAACGGTACCCACCGTTAGACGTCCACTGCTGGACATATCCAACAGTCTAAAACTGGCTCGCCATTCAGACTTCCGGATGTGAAGATATCTTAATCTCCATTATAGTTCTAGTGACTGCAATAATTTGATAACTACATTTACAGTGCAACATGGAAGTCGAACTTCGCGACTCGCAACCTAGAGGCTTATTCGTCGGCACCGCTGCTGATCCACCCGACGCACTACACCGGCCAGGACGGCTATATCAGCGACACAGAGGACTCTGACGTCATCACCGACCAGCCCTCGCAGTATGTCAAGAACGAACTGTAGTCCAATGTGACCGACAGTCCCCTGACCTAAGCTTAACAAAGAGAATATTGCATTGAAGTATTGGTTCGTTATTCAAATTAATTATACTAGTCTATCCTAAGATTTATATTATTATGTCTTTATGTCATTTCTTGAATCATTTTGATATTGGAGACATTGATGTTAAAACATCCTATCTGTTCTCGGTATCTATGTTCTAAATGTTTGTTATAATTATTTGCCAAAGTGAACATTGTATTTTTGACTAGAACTATATTCGTTGTCGTTTTTGACTTGAGTTAATAACTAGTTAGTGTGACATTGGGTGTGTCCGTTAATGCTTGAGTTATAAGCGTTTTTAACGTTTTTTTTAACTTTAAATTAACTTTGAATTAAGACTATTGCCGTACCAAAGAACGTTTTCAGTTCTAAAATGAGGCTTTATAAGCAAAACAATATATTAGACTAACATAATAACATTCCATAATTTATTCTCTTTTTAAACAAGTGATACTATCCTAATATTGCACACATAGAAACACTCTGCTCTCTACCAAAAATGTAGTTACATTGCGGAAAAAGTACAATCTATAACATTTTTCTTCGACTTTCGCGTTTTTACGAGGTGTGCCGAGGCATACGTCAGATGGTATCGTTCGGTGGGACCGCGAACGGACATTCATTAACGAGGAAAGTGCGTCCGTCACGGCTTTGTATCGCGTCGATCGAAACAATTAGTTCATCCATAACATAGTTGGCAGATGTGGCCGCACGCACACCGCACTGTCACGCAGCCACTGCATAACAAATACTCACCTGAATTTGATCCGTCTGATTGCCAGATTTCTACCGCGATTCGCTTTGATGGTATTCGGTAATTGTCGATGAAGTGTATCACTCAGCTTTTGCAATATCGCACGAAAGTGTTTTATGATGAAACGCTTTCATACGAAGGTGGGCAGTTTTATGTCGCATGCTGTACCGTGGCTAGATGAACAAGGGTCCAGAGGTCAGAAAAACGTAGGCTCCTAAACTTTTAATGATTTTTATCGGACACTGCAGGCGGTGTACAGCCATTCCACATTTAAAGTTGTAACTTGTCGGTAAATTTTCACACAGCAAGTCTTACAAAACATAAACTTCCGGAAGTTTATGCTTTGTAAGACTTGCTGTGTAAAGTCCTGTTGCAAAGTATTTTATTTAGATTCCGATGGTGGGATAATTGTTTCTAGTTCAATAAGACGTTTGTTAATCAGGTTTTAGGAGCCCCCTAAACTTGGGGGTCCCGAGGTTCTTCCCCCGTAGCTACGTCAATTGTAGCAGCTGTTCCGCCTGATACCATCCATATTATGTTACCCTGCTTTGGTGGTAACATTCAAAGTGGCAAATTCAAGTAAGAAGCATAATAGTCTAGCCTAGGGTACCATATCAGGCACATAAACAACTTTAAAAGTAAGGATTGTATCTTTACTCTGGGATAGCATCTATATCTTATAACGAATATTGTTTTATCAATAATAAGCTAACATACTGCCAATAATATAAATAAATAATTATACATATGTTGTATATGAAACTGTATTGTGTTTTATAACATATACTATAGTGATGAGAGATTTATAAGTTATGTGAGTTATACCCTTCAATACTTGGCTCATATCACCTATTTGAATCGTGGACAATGTCATTCATTATACCTAACCTACCTAACTACATACCTCAATTTGTATTATGTTGCTATATAGGTAGTTTAGATTTACTATTTAATGTATTCAGATCATTCTGTATTAATCTAAGGGGATCGGGTGTATGTGAAAACGGGATTGTTTAAACTGCTATAAAGATCAATAGGTAGCAATAATGCTAATATGTGGGTACACATATAAAAATCTTGTATCACAGTGTTATGGAACTTCTCCGAAACGGCTTGACCTATTTGTATGATTTATCTACCTATTTTTGTTTATATTTGATAAGCCTGAGTATTCTCATGCCTATCAAAATACTTTACGAACTATTGCCCATTTTTGATAGCGATTTTAGAATATGTGGCAGATCAGCTAGTAAAAATAGAAAATACAAACTGTACCCTGTCGCAATGGTCAACGATCCCTAACATAAATAAAACCAATCTATCAAGCAGGTCAATATTTTTACGTCAATCAGTGCTTATTTTTTCGCGTTTTCAAGCGCAGACTAACCAACTTATACTTTTTAATAAAATATAAGCCTTAGCTATTGAATAATTGACGTTATAAATATACACAGCTTTATGTTGAAGTATATAAATATTAATTTTGGAATTAGAGAATGCAACAGATATCTAAGAGAACTAAAGTAGATGTACTATTTTTGTGTTATTTTCCATACAATTCAATAAGTAATGAATTGCAAAATTGACGACTTATTCAGAGGCTAATAGTAACAATAAATTAACTTTGAAACAATATTAAAATTCATTTTACTTCTACTTATGGGCCTTTGTTGCTTATTTTAGCTATAGGAAAATATCCCACACCTGGACACTGTCTAGCAGTTCTTATATGATAAAGCTCTATAATACAACTAGTATGGAATCAAATGGATAAAGGCAAAACACTGACTGTTCTTTTAAGCAAATCTTGATCGACTGTCACACTATTAGAGGAAAAAAAGTTTTTTCAATGTCCACCAAGCTTTTTAAATCAGAATTTCACAAATTCGATACAATGTATTTTGTTAATTGTAAGATGTATTTTTTAAGATTTAGAAGCATTTAAATGTAAGATTTATCAGGTTTAAGTGATATAATAACTGAGATTTGCCATAATCAAATAATAACTAACAAATATAAATGTATAATTCCAATTATTTTTATCGTTGGGTATGATGAGTAAGTAAAACTTTAGGAAAATAAAAAAAAAACGATATTGATTAATAATGATAGGCTAAGTTATTGAGCGTTATATAAACTGAAAGTAACATTAAAATTAACATAAATAAATTGTATAACAGAAAAAAATGTAACGAATTCCATAGATATATGTATTTTTTAAATTATAATGTGCCATAAAATGTTCCTATATGTTTTTAATAATAATTGTATTAAACAAGCATATTTAACACACTTCTTTTATTTCAATAGAAACATGCAACCATAGTGATTTGTTTACAAAATTATGTTTTCGTCATTAGGTAATTTATTTTCATTCTTCAGTCGCCAAATTACCAATTTGGGAATCTTATTACATTGCCAGTGCAAAGAAGAGGATGCAAAGAAAGTTTACATTAGCAAGGAAGTACATCAGAGGGCGTTTGCTTCGCCTGCTGATGACGATTTCGTACAGGAGACTGCTACGACCGTAAGCAACAGTTACAGGGAAATCGGCAAGTGCATGGCGGTGCTTGATGGTATGATCGATGCGTTGAGTTGTAAGCTTGCCAAGCCCGTGACGCCGCCGTGCGGCGAACAGAGGCGTGCACTAGAGGACTGCTATAACTCTCACACGCAACAACCACTCAACTGCTACCAACTTGTGACGGAATTCATGCAATGTGCACGCGATCACGCTCTATCCAAACATTCATAATACACATTGATGCATAATGGATGACTGTATAACCAATTTTGTAATAATTACATCCAAAGATGACCAGTTACGCATTCTTTTATATTAGTTATAATATTTTGTTGCTTAAATCTTTCGTCAAAATAAAACCATTAAAAGTTAAAAGGTTTATTATTAGCCAAATATGAAAAAAAAACTAAAATGTATTTCTTACACACGAATGACTACACACATTTTATCTTTAAACAAATAATACTTGTGTTATAATTTCGACTTCGCTAGCATTTGGTGTAAAAGTTCTATTACTGTCCTGGTGGGCCTGCCGGTCATGCCCCGATGCAGGTATGAGAAGTCGCGTCCTTTCGTGTAGCCCACATTATAGGTATCGAGGTGTACCCACTCACTGTCCTGCACGAACTGTTTCAAGAAGGCAGCACAGTTGGCCGAGTCACCGAAAGACTCACGTCCCGTGTTCGCGATGTCCGCACTTCTGCAATTCTTCACACGATCCTCGTAGAACTTCCATAGAGGCATCCTCCAAATCCGGTCTCCAGTCTCACCGCTCGCCAATTCTAAGTAATGGTATAGCTCATCGGAATTTGTGTAGCAAGCGCAAGCTGCGCCACCAAGATAGTGTAACAATTCGTTTGACATGGTACCTATATCGATAATAAATTTAGGCCAGTAGTTACGTGCATAAACTAAACTGTCTGCAATAAGCAGTCGACCCTCGCGTGACGGCATTCGTATGCGAATAGATTTACCATTTGCATTTTGTATGATGTCCCCGAATTTAGGACTATTTCCGTTGGGCATTAGTTCACACAGCGGTAGTATTCCTCTGATGTTAACGGGCAGCTTAAGTCTCGCCGCGGCCCTGGTTATTGCTACCACGCAAGCTGCTCCGGCCATATCACCTTTCATATATCTTAATACACTGGGCGGCTTCAAGTCTAAACTACCACTATCAAACGTCACCCCTTTACCGATCATGACAACGGGGCGTGAGCATTCATTCGCTCCGTAGTAACTGATTTCAACGTATAGCGGTGGTTCTATGGACGACTTTCCCACTGCAACAAATCCACCCATTTCATGGTTAGCTGCCCAGCCCTTGGTCTTTACCTCTACGTTAATATCTAGCTCACATAAAAGATCCACTGCAATTTTTGCGAATTTAGTTGGAGTTAAAATATTTGCTGGCATTTCCTGTAAGTACCTAGCTAGATTTTGAGCTTCTGCTTTAAATTTACCTATTTTCCAACCGTCCACATCGCAATCATCATAAAGATGGAGTTTTGGTCTAGGTATAATTTTATTCTGTGTATTAGTTCTATATTCTTGGAACTCCCAGACTGCTAGGCTTGCACCTTCTGCAGACGCCTCAGCATTGCCAAATGATTCTATATCAATATCTTTAGGGTTAAACTTGTAAAGTGCTTTTGCACCGGCACCTGCTGCTATTCTAATAGCTTCTTTGGTTTCATCCATTTTCTCGATTCTATTATACGTTAAACATTCACTACCGAGGCCCGCGACGGCTACAAACGCATACTTGGGGTCCACGTCGTAAAATACTCTTGTTTCGCCAAGTTTCGGGATCGGAGTTAGTTTTAACAATGACCATAATTTTCCAGATACTTGCTCATCATATTTGCGACCACTTGCAGTGAGGATCGCTGGTTCGGTCGATACATTTTCATTGTAATATACTCCCAGAACTAGTCCTTTATCCTTGTGAGAGCACGCTTTGGGGTCTTGAACTTTACGAGGCGGAACGTAAGGAACACAGTCAGAGCGCTTCATCTTAAACTGTGATATGAGTCGCACACATTTGGGGAGTGACATAATATTGTGGCGTAAATATAACATTTTTAATTTTGTAAAAAAGTATTTTTTGTTAAAAAAAATGTGGATTTATGAAGTCGTCGCCGACTAGTTTTAGATAACTTACTTTTAAGTATGAGTTTGTATTATAATTATCATTACACATAACGTGAAAGTTTATATTATTAAAAACACAAATAATTATGTTCACAATATCACACAACATTCATTGCTCACAATTCAATCAGATTATCGCACAACATGTCTTTTGGGGGAGGTCAAGAGGTCTTCTTGAGCCAGTTGGGGGTATGACGGTTAAACCAATCGGGAACATTTAGTAAGATTGTTTCCTGCAACTGTCGATATATTATCAACGTGAGAAAAGGAATGGCAAGTCTCTCGTCTTTGAAGAAATATACCCAAAAAGCTAAAAGAAGCAAGCAAACGTCGACGGTGTAGTCAATCGCCGACCTTACGTTCAACTTAGCTTTTTCTTCCAGTTCTTGGTAATTTATTGGTATAACAATAGTCGCTCGTTCTGCTTTCCTCAGTACTACCTCTTGAGTATATTTCTTTTGAGTATTGTTTTGTATTTCTGGTGACTTCGATATCTCTGCTTTACCTTTTTTTTCTGATTGATCGTTACTTTTAGTTGTTGGTAGCTTCGTCTTAACAGATTTATTGGTAGAATTAACAGGTTTTCCTTTCAGGTTATTTGCTTTATTGATTGTTTTCTTTGATTTAGTTGTTTTCTTTTCCTCAATATTTTCTGGCTTCTTGTCAAGTTGCTGTTTTTCAGCGACCGCTTTTAAATCCTCAGTTTTAAGGTACATAGGTGCTGTCGCTTTCTTTTGACTACCATATTCTTTAACTATATTACCGTAATAATCAATCACTGTTCTACCCTCTTCGCTAATTTTATCTTGTAATTTATCCGTTTTATTATTTATTTTCTGTTTATCGCTGGGTACCTTTTCTTTTTGGGTTTTTTCAGGTTCTTTCTTATGAAGTAGTTTTGGGAACTTAGTGTTGCTAATTTTCTTGAATATAGTAATCTTCTCAGGTTTCTTTGGTTTCTCTGTCGTTTTAGTGGTTTCTGTAGACTTAAACTTGCCAGTAGTTTTCGGTTTATCTGTAGTTTTAAGTTTATCAGTCGATTTAAGGATTTCTTCCGCGTTTGGAGTATTCTGTTCCAGAATTTTCTTTTCTTCCTTCTTTGTTTCAATCATATCTGCTTCCCTGCGCTTTAATATAGGTTTCGGGACAAAGTTAGGGTCAGGTAAAGGTAAAGGTTTCATGGGTTCATGTTCCGAAAACTCTTCTTCTTCCTCAATAAGATCGTCAAAAGGTGAAGGGAGAGCCATTTTATCTCTTGGATTGTATGTTTCCTCCTCATTCGAATATTGACTTCGTCTATCAGTTTCTCCATCAAGGCTTCCGTCATCTGTATATTCACCATCAGACGAAACAGTGCTCGCAGTGTAGTCTTCATCAAAAGACATGTGCTGCCATTTAGGTTCCGATGTTTCAGAATCCAGTGACACTTGACGCGGATTATTTTTATTCTGTGTCTTATCAAAAGAGTCGGATTTGATAATCATTTCTGGGTTCTTAGTCTTTGTTTCAGTATTTGCGTGCGATTTCGGCATATCTCGGTCATTTGTTACGACGTCGCGATCATTGCTAGTAATATACGGAATGTCAGTTTTGTGGGTTGAGTGTCTGTCGTCTTTATTTTTGTTTTGTTCTTCCTTCATAGCGACAGCTTTGTGAACCCGTGCCATTGCTAGTTCATGTAGAAGTTGCGATGAGCTAACAGCATTACGGAGCGCTTTGAATGGCATCACACAACGCGAGCTCAGCTCCGGCGCAGAGAACGAGAGTGGAGGTGGCGTTAGGGCATCCAAATCCAGCTGAATAGATTGTCTCTTTTCTGGAATCGAAAAAACAGATATATAATAAGCTACGTTTTTATAATCAAATATAACAATGCCGAGAGCGAATAGCTTTACCCTTTAACTGCCCAGTACCCGGCTCCTGGGTCTATATTATATTAGGGCTCAATTCCCAATTTAATTCAAGGCCCAAATTTAATTACTTTATTATATTTATGAAGACGTTTTGACATTCTTTTTATTTATATCAAAAAGTATTCGTAAGTATATACCTTAAATATTGAATGCCCATAGCCTTGCTGTAATATCGACCCAAAATCGCGTTCTGGGCACAGATTGGGTTTACTATCTCAAGATTCTTTATTAACTAGAAAACAATCGCTAACGCATAAAAATATTTCGCCAGCAAAACGTTAAATTTTAGTAGTCATACTAAAATTTAACGTTGGGCATAAGAATTTACTTATAGTTACAAACTTCGTTTACGCTGGAAATAGATTTAATTTCGCAAATGTTGCTGTTGTATGTAAATTTCGCAGAAGCGTGATGCGGTCAGCATCTCACGTTTATGTTTGGAGTTATGTTAACGAATAACTATGTACTGTTCTGTTAAACTTGCAGTGTGTTTTAGCGGACGTTTATTTTTAGACGCATCATTTCACAAAGCGTTGTAGGTATATTTAGGTAATACTTATTCATGCATATTTTATTCAAATAAATCAACGTTTAGATGAATTACTATTGTTCTCAACTTTTACCTAATTTAAAAAAATAAAATAAATATTTCTGGACATTATTACACAGTGCCATCTAGTTCCGTGGTAAGTAACGAGGCTTGTGTTACGGATACTAGATGGTTGATATATACTACATACATACTTTTAAAAAAAAAATACATACATATTATACATAGATACATCCATGACTCGGATATAAATTTTGTCATCACGCAAACATTTGTCCCCACCGGGATTCGAACCCGGGACCCATAGCACAGCAGGCAGCATTAACTACCGCTGAGCTAAACGGGTCGTCAAAGATATATAATAAGGGTGAAAAGCTCATTGAAATCGCTTGCGTCGTTTAAAAGATTAAAGCGATCAGACAGACGCTAATTGGTTACTTCAGACATTCAGATTATAATTGTAGTTATTAATTTTGTTAAGATAAATGATTAAGTTAATACAAAATACCAATCGCGATATTGCATAAAATATGGAAAATTGATGATGATGATAAGACTGATACTCAGGGATTGAATCAAATGAACGGGTGACGACAGAGGGGAACACAAAATAAATGCTAGGCCCTCTGTGAAGGGCTGTGCTTGAACAAATATGTAGGCTACTAGGGGGGCACACGATCTAGAAATAATACAGACAATCAAGGTGTGTGGGGTGCTGGGGAGCTAAAAAAAAGCTCAGCCCAGTTGTAATGTTATGGTAATTTATGTGAGATGCGCTTTTTTTGGGCTCACCAAGATTGCTTAGGGCACTCAGTTATCTTAATTATTATTCGGCACTGTACATCATGTAAATGACTATTATATACTTAGGCAAGAATGCTCGAGTTAATCAAGGTTATTCAAGATGCAATATTTTTACATATACAATGCAATATTAACAATAACATCATTGAAAACCATTATTACCTACATAATTTTGAAAAAGTAGCATTGCCTAGAAAACAATTAAAGATTGAACATATTTTGTTGTTAAAACCAATTCGCAAATGCAGTTTCAATTATAAACTTGGCCCGTGCATTTGCGTATACTTTTTAATTTTTCAATTATGGACTATATTGTTTTATTAGAAACGTAGAAATGTTGTATTACTTACACAAATATATCGTTGTTAGACCGGCAAAGAGAGAAATATTATTCGAATTTGCACTGATAAAATTCGCAAGATTTCAATAGACACACCATGTAAAGAAGCGCCCTCAACTTCTGATTAAATTTAGTGAACAATTTTATAATATCATATTACTTATAATTGTTAAAAAAAAGCTTACCAGATTTATCGGTTTGTTTGTGTGAATCCGGGTAGAGTACCAGCATGAACTCATTGCTGCCGGAGGGGTCACGTGGTGGTGAACGACGCAGATGGCGCTGCGGTGGCTGCGGCTCGGCCGGGGCGGTGTTGGCGCGCTTGCGCCGAGGTGCCGGAGACACGCGGGGCTCGCTGCCACCGTCCTCCCGAGTCAGCACTTCGTTTATTATCTTCGATTCCACGGCCAAAAACTCCATATCGACTGGTCGCCCTGGTATCCGCACCGGCGCTGACTCTACACTCGGCGCGCTCATTCCATATGGGCTCTCCGCTTTAACGCGAAAACGATATTCGCTTCCTTCGATTAGATCGAAAAGCGTTACGTTCGTTTTGCGGCTTGTGGTCGCCTTCAGCCATACGTTCCAGCCGTTTCGATAATATTCCACGACGTAGTTGCCGATGCGACAGCCGCCGTCGTCCTCAGGTGGTTCCCAGTCAAGGGTAACTGACTTATCTACTTGCCGCGCGACCGACACGCGTCGCGGTGGGTCCGGCGGTGCCGTTATTGTCACCAGGAAGGCTGCCGTGTCCTCGCCGATCCTGTTCTTGGCGTGAATCTGATATTCACCACGATCACTTCGTCGTGCCGAGTGTATTTTAAGCACCGAGAATTTAGGAGTATTCGAGATTTCTACTCGATCGTCTACCACTATGGGTTGACCGTCGTGTCGCCATTCGACGGTTGGTATTGGTTTCCCGACTATTGTTGTTTTTAGGAAAACAGTTTCGTTTATTTCGTACAATAGGCCATCCTCATATTGACGCGGGTACCGTAATTTCGGCGCGGCTTCAAGTGCTAATCGAGCTTTAGTGACTGCGTGCCCACTTCGATTTGTTGCCGTGCATTTTATTTCACCCTCATCGCTCGGCAGTGTTTGATGGAAGACTAGAACACTAGTGGACTCGCTCGTAGTGATTGCCGTCCGCCGGCTGCTGAAAATTTCATAATCATCCTTGAACCACGCTATGGTTGGCGGCGGGATACCAGAGAAAGCGACGCGAAATTCTGTTTTATCGTTTTCGAGTGCGGTCAAATCCTCTAAATGTTGAAGAAATAGAGGTGGTTCATGGGGGAGGCGGTCGGAGCTGACTGTGAGCACGTCAGAAATGTCGCTGTAGTCAGAGCGCCCAACTGCATTGAGCGCGGCGACCCGGAACTGGTAGCGGTACGGCGGCTCGAGCCCGGTGAGCACGAGCTCCGGGCGCAGCACGACGGGCGGCGCCGTGCGGATCCAGTCCGGTGCGCCGAGCCGGTTGCACTCCACCTGGTAGCCGAGCAGCGGCGCGCCCCCGTCGTGCGCCGCCGGCGCCCATCGCAGTGTGATCGAGTTCGGCTCCTCATCCGATAGTATCGGTATAATATCCGGCTTCCCTGGCGTTGCGGGCCGTCCTGAAAATCGAAACGAAGCTCGGCGTTACTATATGCATTGAATGATTTCAGTTAAAATTAAATATGTCTAGTCGGGCGTTAACCTTTGTTCGGTAACGACAGTGCTGCCGGTATAAGCCATTTGGCATAAAACTCCTTTCAAAATTAGACGCGTGATAATCGTTACATGAACGCGGACGGTCTTACGATTTGTTTTGTTGTGCCACGCTTTAGGAATCGCAGCGCGCAGGCTTTTTAAAAATAGAAATACAGGCGCGGGTGTTAGATGGGTTGCACTCATGTGGGAGGTGTTGATGGCACCAGAAAGGGTGTGAGGGTGGGTTACCTGCGGTTTTCCAGCGCACGTTCTTGCTGGGCTTGTGGACGTAGTGTGAGGCGGAGTGCTGGTTGCCCATGGCGGCGGCGGCGCGCGCCGACACACTGAGCGCGGCGCCCGCTCGCCCCCGCCCTCGCCGCGCGCCGCGCTCTGGGAATAACTCTGCGCACCCGCCGCGCCCGCGCGCCCGGATGCGATCTTGATCTGTTTGATCGATAGGTTTTCATTAACGAACTGCGGCCCACGACCTTTGGCGAGATATTGATGATGTTTTTCCATTTCAATCATATGATGACATTGCCAATTGTAGGTACATAAACATAAATATTAAACTCTGTTTGAACTAACTGGTTATAAGAAAATACGTACCCCAAACGTAACAGTAAGATTAATTGGCTAGAGCATTTTACATTGAAAGTAACATTACTTTCCATTCATTATTTATGTAATAAATTACTATGTAGTATGACGTCACTGTGTGGACGGACATCTTTTGTCAAAATCCGGTATTACATAGGAAAGTGTTTGCCAAAAAACATTTGTCCACACACACTCCACCTGTCGGACAATCTTAAAACGAATCGGTATAGCAGCTAGCTGAAAAGAGAACGAGGACTCTATTTTTAAATAAAATACTTGGGCTTCGTGTGTTTGTCATTTCTGAAGAAAAGTATAGATGGCGACTGTGTACAGAAAAGTCGATATCTTTGATTGTGCTAAACGCAGCTGTACCTCATGATACATACCTAATTTTTTTTCTTTTTCGTAATGAACCCATTATAATTATACAAATTTTCTCTATTCACTTGCTAAAAGTAAAAACTAACTACTCATTCTCACACCGGGAAATGCGATGGTATCAGTTTAGTCTTTTCTGTAGTTGCTAGTTGGGAGATCTCATTGTCTGTTTAAATGTGCGCCTACGCACATCGCTGGTACATAGTTTTCGCCACTTGAACAAATTATGAATATATTTTTGTAAACTATTTTAGAAAATCCGTTAAATATCTTTCCAAAGTAGGTATGTACCTACACTACAACATCAGATAGCAAAACGCGATATAGAACAGACGTAAAACTATTTTATGTGACAGTGTCTCTCACATAAAATTGTTTTATGGTGACAAGCTCTCCACACTATACTCAATGCTCATACCATTGCAATTTCTCTTTCAGAAAAAGAGCCCATATATCTAGATTTTTGTCTATCATTCATCATCATCAAGGACATTTGCAACACCAAAGGCGTCGCTCGCGCGTTGCAGACCTTGTAAAGGCCTCTTCTCGTCCGTTTTTAGGAACACCAAGAATAGGGACCGTTTTATGTTTGTTTGCTTTTGCTTGAAGTTTATTTGCCCCTACTGGGATTCGAACTCAGGATTTTTACTACAGAAGGCAGCCTTTACTACAGCTGCGCTTACCTGATCGTCATATCATATCAGAATGTTATCTTCGTGTAGACAAACAAATAATAAATAATAATAGCATGACTTTGTAGTGTGAAGTCCGTTAATTACCTATACAGATTGTATGTCGCTACGCAGAAAATATTGAACCAGTTTTTTAAATAAAATACGTTTATATCAAAAAATATTTAAAATAAATATTTTTTTTCACTCTCGAAGCCGTTATTGTTATATGTTGTGTTTCCTTCCCTGGAGTATTTATTAGAATATAAGTAAAGAAATAAAATAATAATTGTCAACCTACCGATTGTTTTAGTGTCCATCACGGATGAAACGCATCGATCCATGGACCGCTCATCCTCATAGGTATGTACATGGCTTTCCAATTCAATTGAGAGCCAATGCACGTAGGCAATATTAAGTGATTGGTGCTACAGATACAATAAATATTTAACTTATTTGATGGTAGCCGCTATGACAACTACATAGGTATGTACTACGATTTAAATGGATTGGTACAATATTGTGACTTTGTAGGATGTGCTTGTTGAAAAATGAAAAAGAAATGTTGATGTGTATGTTTTAGGCTGACCTAATTACCTATACTGGCCAACCCGCAGTACTACTATACCCTAATCCCTCTCAAATGAGAGGAGAGCCGTGCCCACCAGTGGGTCCATAATGGGTAGATGATCAGAAATTTTGGGCGCATTTGTCACATGCTCAAGCGGTGAAGGTAAACATCGTGAGGAAACCTGCATGCTTGAGAGATTATCTTTATGACGTGTGAAATCTGCCAACTTGCAGTAAGCTTGCAAGAAACCCGTGTCCTGCAGTGGGACAATAATGGGTTGGTGATGACATTGCTATTACTAGCGTTGCCGAACACTAGACGACATGCGTGATGTATGTGACAATTATCAGAATGCAGTTAATAATGAATGATAAATTATTATAAATAAATTAAAGATAAATTTTATCGTCTAATTTTGACCACTACGTAGGGGTTTCATTATATTATCTAGACTGAGTGATCAGCCAGAGATTTGTCAGAACTAAGCTAGATATGATAGGTGTTTGGGACCTAACTTGACAGAATTGTAGTAAACCCTAAAATATATAAATTAATCTGGAATAACAAAGTCTAGACTGGGTGAAAAGCCAGAGCTTTATTAAAATATGATGATGAATTAAATACCTAAAATATTTATTTTATTTTAAGTTGTATAGCTGTGAACTAAATCACACGTGACCTAGCTAAACTCCTGTAACGAAACCATAGCGCGATTCAGAAAGAGGGGGATTCAGAATATCCACTTCATTCGAGCCTCGGTGAAGTATTACCCGGGGTAGCGTGGACGGGAACTCACCAACTCCGCCTATCTGACCTAACTCAGACTTCATTCAATATAACTCAATCCCTCCTAACTTAAACTTACGGATTAATTAATTCTATTAATAATAAAAAACTTGTTATAAAGTTATTTGTGTTCGCTGCTGTTATATATGTGAAAAAGTATTTATTAAAAATTGTATATTGAAACTTAATCAATGATATGCAAAGGTACGCTTAGGTTGAATACGGCACTGCCAAAATGAATCTTTCTTATGTTCTAATTATACTTAATAATAATTTAAATCAAGTAGTGAAACAATTAGTGCGTGGGCCGTCTGGAAATGAGTCGCCCCTTATTCTAGTAGTATGAAAAAACGTGACACTTGATGCCGCCCCCTTTCATATGCCGCCCGGGGCCTTGGCCAAATATGCCCGCCCCTCCACGCTATGCCACTGGTGAAAATACAAATGAAAGGTAACAATAGGGGATAACAACTACATTATATTACAAATACAAGATACAAGAACATCCGTTATGCAATACAATGAATAAAATAAATTACTTAATAATAATTATAAATCAATGTGACGTAGAATTTGGTTGCACAACAACACACGCTTCCGTAATCCCTAGTGCACGGAGAATTGTGCTTTCCTGTCTGTCCGCGCCGTAACATATCCCGTGCTTTGTGTTCTGCTGTCCCCAAACAGGAACCGACCGGAGATAGCGGAACTCCACACACGGTTGTTGTTCCATCGATAACCGACTAGTTGTGTTGACAGCATTCTGATTATCCACATTCCACATCCATACTTAATCCATATCCATAATAATATTATAAATGCGAAAGTGTGTCTGTCTGCCTGTTACCTCTTCACGCTATAACCGCTGAACCGATTTATATGAAATTTGGTTGAAAAATAAGTAGTTTGAGTCCGGGAAAGGACATAGGATAGATATACTTGTTTTGATATATTTTCATCCCGGAAATAGTAAGTCTCTATTAAAGGAGAGAAAAGGGGCGTGCAGCTTGGAGAATTTACGTGAGGTAAGTAATATTTGTATGTACCTTGATTACCTGATACCTGAAAATTGGCCCACTAGGCAAGTTAGCTAGTAGGCATGCGTTCTTAGTACATACTAGCACTACTCAATAACCCACATTTGGTTCGTCAGAAAATACGTGACGTCTGGCGGCCCTGGGATCTTACTCTATTATTTTCTATCTTTGTTATAGATTATGGAATGTTCAATTGTCCATGCTTGCTGTGTCTACAAATATGCAAAAAAAAAAAATTAGAATTTATTTCACAAGTAAATATTGGGTGTCCAAAAAATTAAAATACGGTATTTGACTTTTTTTTGGTGAGCTGTGGTAGCTTGGTAGCGTCACCATTAGACTAAGATGTCAAAGGTCTTTAGGACTCTTTAGTTAAAACCCAAGGCAAACACCCAAGGCGTATTTATCACATGCTCAAACGGTAAAGGAAAACATCGTGAGGAAACCTGCATTCTTGAGATATTTTGTCGATGGCATGTGAAGTCTGCCAACCCGCAGTAGGCTAGCGTGATGGACTATAGCCTAAACCCTCTCAAATGAGAGGAAGCCCGTGCCCAGCATTGGTAATATGATATATTATATATATGGTAGATGAAGATTTTGTTTTACGCCTGTATCCAAATATTTGATTTGTAAATCTGTAAGATCATTTGTTTATTACTGTTATTTATTTATTCAAAGCTTAGGTACCCTATAAAAACACACACAGGACATTTTATGCTTCAATATTTTTTCCTGTATTATTATTTTAACCAGCAATTTAAGCACTTAATATGAGCTGGTCATAGCACGGCAATTTCATTATAGATTGACGCCGCGCCGTGGCGGTGCTATAAGTTTATTACAGCCTGAATCAAATTACTGGTAGCGAGAATCTTTCAGTTTTCAGCCAACACGCAGGAATTGTGCAAATACAGGGGTAAAAAATATATTTTATCATATAGAAATGGCATAATTCTGGCTTGTTAGGATTAGGATCTATTTCGTAATAATCCAATAAATGTTATAAATTCTATATTTTTTATGTTTGGTTGTGAGAATCAAAATATCTGCAACTTTAAAGAGTTTTCATCTCAAAGGTCGTCTGTTAAGGTGATAAACTATAATATGACTTATGAAAAGTGTCCTTAAAACGGACTGATTGACAATAGGACTAAGAATACCATATCCGCTAAGGCAAATGGATGTAATTATTTCTAACCTATATGATCTGACAACTTGTCCAGGTCTCTCCCATCTACTTTCACTGATCTTTCTTCAGGGCTATATCTAAAATTTCTTCGGAAAGTGTCCTACTTCTGACGCCAATGTTTTGTGGGTGTCCCTCGTCATCGACATCCATCTTAAGGTTACTTCACGACATGTGCATATACAATCCTACTTCACTTTTGCGGACTTCTCGTTAACTTCTATGATGCCGGTTTTGGATCGCAACTTTGTGTGAATCTAGTCGAGGTTTTTAACTCCTGATACACTGCTCTCCATCGCTCTTATACCTTATATTAACCAATTAAATGGCGAAACTGAACCGAATTTTTTTTTTTTTAATAATTTGCTATTATTCGCTCTGATAACCTGTTATACTGTACTGTATTATACATGTTCTGATATTGATTTTATTCATATCATGCATTTTAGCGTTATATTAAAGTATTGTTTTACTGTTCGTGTATATTCCCAGGCGAGTTGGTTTAGTCGATAGTTAAGTAACTTACCTTATGCAGTAGACTCGCTGCTCTCCCTAACGTAAACAAAATTGGAGCGCAGTAATATGGCTCGATGAAACTCCATCCACTTAGTCGACGTAATTTGATTGGTTCCCGATACCCGGTGAAGTAACTGAGTAAAATTCTAAATTTTCCTGAGTAAATGTTATGAAAATGTAGGTACATGTTTACGCTCCTATTACATGACCAAACATTGAAAAGCTGCCTGAAATTCAACAAATGTAACGTCCGCTTATTTTTGGATCAAGTTTATTTTTACAAATCACTAGTAATCGCCCGCGAATCTGCCGGCGTGGTGTTAAAAGATTCTGCAAACAATTACGTGTTCACATGGCCATTGAGTCCAACAACAGATGTTGTTTTTTGTGAAATCGCCAAAATCCGATCCCTTGAGATTATTTAAAAGTAACACATTTTCTTTTTTGATCTATGAAATGTAAGAAATCATTTAACTTGATGAGAATTATGCCTTTCAACTGAATGAAGTAATGTATCAGCAATATATAGGTAGTGTGTTTCTTTTAAAACTATGGTAATTAGTTTGGCACAGTGATTCTGCGCTATGCTTGACCCGCAGACTGAAACCTTAACTCTGACCAATATCTGATCATCCCAATATCTGGTCTGAAAATGACCAAGATCAAAGAACGTAGATTCCTTCGCTAGAAAAAAAAAATCATTCGAATAGAAAACACAGGTCCTCTTGTAGCTTTTTCATAATAGGAATCTCGATATTGCCGCAATAGAACAAAACAAGCGGTATGCTCGAGCTCCCCAATGAACAATAAAAGGCACATGCTCATAAGACGCGTTCGTACGACGATATCGGATTAAGTCGGTCGGACGCTTTGACCGAGATCGCCGTAATAGATACGCGTCCGTCTGCGTATGTCTGTCATGTCATCACTTATCGCTTGGACCCGGCCTTCTGTCCATATTTATCTATTGATTCATTTTTTAAGATACCCTACAGAGAAATCATTTATTTTCGCTTGAGCTAACAATCAAATGTTTACCTATTTTTGGAACTACACAAAATATTGCATATTTTTAAATGGAAAACATCATACATTACTAACATTCTACCTAATCTAAAATTAACACTGAAAAGCCCAGGTACGTATACCGAATACATTGCGAATGAGTAAGTATTTTCTATGAATCAGACTGTTCTCAACAAAAATAATACGAGTAAGTCGTAAGTCTGCTACTAAGCCCATTTTGTATTTACAATTCTATTCCACAGATCATATTGTTTAAAATGTATGTTCGCGATATGAATATCGTTGCGAGCAGTACGCGTGCGCGCAACCGACCTACATCTCCTGGATCGGCGCCAGAGCATAAATACCTTGTGAGACCACCACTCGTCGTCAAGGTGACATTGTACATACGCCAGAAGATCTACAAAACTTGTCGAAATGTTTATACCGTTGTGTACATTACTGTTACTACTATAAGAGCTATTCTTGCATACTGCAATTTACTGTGTGATACATTTTATTGGTTGACTGCTCTAGAAAATCAAGAAAAAGTAATATTAATATTTTTGATAGTAATTAATACCTATTACGATTTTATTAACACGAATGACGGGTGATCTGCGAATTAATTCTGCACCAATGAACGTTTAAACGAGTAGCTCAAATTTGAATAGGTATTGAATCAAATATCATAGGGATCCTCGTTTCTATGTGATTTTATCCATTATTAAAGTCTTAAGATATTATATCTAATACTGCTTTATCAATCGTAATCTTGATTATCGAGTTTCATCAAACACGATAATCAAGACATCTCTTGGTCTCCATTTACCGATTGCCTGTGCTAATGTCCCATTTAATAGGAGGCAGCCAATTCGAACTCCGAGCTGCTACTGAGAGTTTCATAGAAAAACCCAATAACGCTATGCTCGACCTGGGAATCAAACCCAAGATCTCGTCTACGCTCTATGACATAGGTTCTAAACCTATCTAAAAACTATTGGTGTATTAACAATGCGCAATATCTTTCATGAATATATAAAGGAATCCCGGTTGGGTTATTAATATAATTTACGTACAGAGTTACCTAGACGGACATTCTTAAAATAAAAAAAGAGTGTGTTAAAAAGATCCCGATTACAATCTCGTCACAGTCATTAACCCCTGCAGACAATTAGTCTGTTAAAAATATTCACTCTGAACTCAATATTTACAGAATGTCACCTCGAAAATTTTTTTTTTATTTTAATACAAAATAACGTAGCATTTTTTTATCGTTTATATACTATGAGAACTAACTGCTATCCGAGGTTTGGCTCACCCAAATCTCCAATTACACCATTTAAAGTTTTGTTTCCCGAAAAATCGTTAGTACCTACCTATTGAATCACCCATACAATCGCATTGCATCTTTGCCAATGTACTGGCAGTTTATTGATAGGTACACTTCTTAAAGAAATAATTTGGGCATTTTAAACTGCCTTTCGGGTATTGAACTTTTTTTCCGCCAAAAAGTTAGCCAAATTCGGATCCTTTACAGCGTCACGAGCAGTCTGAAGAGAAAGGGATGTTAAAAAAAATCGGAATTGTTTTTAATTTAAAGGTCGACTCTTATTTTATATATAAAAAATATTTATATGTATAAGTATTTTCTAGGAGAAAATATATTATAAAGTGTCTTTAAAAAGATCTATTTACATAAATAAACAATTATTCATTCATTCAACCGTTAGACATGGATCGCAATTTATGCTTTCTTTGTATAAAAGTGAATACAAACAATCAAAATAAACACAAAGTTTTACTATTTTTTTTTGTTAATTGTTACATACCATTACAATAATAGTGCAATACTGTGCCTCAAGCATACTGTCAGATACTATGCTGATCGTAAAACACCAGTTTACGCGTGTTTCCTCGACCTGTGCAAAGCCTTTGACCTGTTGTCGTATGACGTGCTATGGCAAAAACTTGAGGGCACGGGCATGCCACGTGAACTTGTGAACATCTTCAAGTATTGGTATGCACACCAGGTTAACAGTGTTCGATGGGCGGGTGCATTGTCGGAGCCGTACAGGCTTGAATGTGGAGTGAGACAAGGTGGGTTAACCTCACCCACACTGTTCAACCTGTACATAGATGCACTCATCGTCGCGCTCAGTAGCCACCATGTTGGCTGCCACGTTGATGGAGTCTGTGTAAATAATCTGAGCTATGCAGACGACATGGTGCTGCTGAGCGCGTCGGTATGTGGATTACGCAAGTTATTGAGAGCGTGTGAGGATTACGCGTACACACAGGGCCTCATATATAATACCGTGAAAAGTCAATACATGGTCTTTCAGGCTGGCTCCAAATGCTTGCAAAATGTACCACTCATTTGCCTAAATGATGTACCTTTAGAACGGGTGTACCAATTTAAATATTTGGGGCATTGGGTGACAGCCGACTTGAAGGACCATGTCGACATCGAAAGGGAGCGGAGGGCGCTGTCTAAAAGAGCAAATATGATAGCCCGTAGGTTTGCACGTTGTTCAATTCAAGTTAAGATCACGCTTTTTAAAGCCTTTTGCACCTCTTTATACACTTGCAGCCTATGGGTTTCTTACACACAAGCGGTTTACAGTGCCCTCCGTATCCAGTTGCGTTGGGGCTGCCCCGCTTCTGCAGTGCCTCGGGCATGTTTGCGGATGCGCGCACTGACTGTTTTCACACCACCATGCGCAAGCGGTGCGCGCCCTTGGTGCGCAGGGTGCGGGACAGCTCCAATACAGTTCTGGCGATGATTGCCGGGAGATTTGACTGCCCTTATATCGGACATTGCTGTAGCAGACATGTTGCTTACTGTGTCCGAAAATTAAATGTGTCTTAATATGTGTTTGTATTTATTTTAATTTTAGTTTACGTTATATTTTATTTTTATTTTTTTGTTGCTATATGGGTGCTTTTGGCTTACCTGAAATAAATGCTTTTTATTTATTTATTTTATTACGCCTGTCGTCCCCGAAGGGTTGGGTAGCGGTGTGCACTCACATTTAGACTGTATATTTTAGGTCTAATATAATAAGAGGCCAGGCACAAATTCAAACTCCAAATTGACACTGAAAATTTCATAGAAAAACTCAATAACACTGACCTGAGAGTCGAACCCAAGACCTCCTGCTGAGCAACTTCTGCTAGACAGACGAGGCAGTTATCAATATGTAACGCGATACAATTAATAAAAAAAGTATGTAGTTTTGTTTCTATTTCTAGCATTCTTGTAAAAAAAAAACCGACTTCAAAACTAAAAAGTTCAAAATAACTTAATACAGTTTTAACTTGTTTTTAGTTTTAAAGGTATGAAGACGGTGCCCAAGACCGGGATGGTTGGCGCTCTTTGGGGGAGGCCTACGTTCAGCAGTGGACGGCTATAGGCTGATAATGGATGGAAGACGGTGCCAAACCAAATGTAAAGGTATGTACACCCATCGCGCAGTGTACAACCAGGCACTGGCACCGACTTCATGCCATTAAAACTAAAAAGAAGTTAAAACTGTATTAAGTTATTTTTAACTTTTTAGTTTTGAAGTCGGTTTTTTTTAACGCAGTTTTTTATTTTATTTTTTACTTTTTAGTGTCTATAATAGGTTCGTTGTATAATACGTCTCGTTGGTCTAGTGGTCATACAGTGCGACTGCCGAGCAAAAGGTCCTGGGTTCGATTCCCAGGTCGAGCAAAGTGTTATTGGGTTTTTCTGTGAAATTCTCAGTAGCGGCTCGGAGTTTGGATTCGTGCCCGGTTAATGGCAATAGGCTCGCCACCTATTACATGGGACCTAAAACATGCGTGTACATTAGTACACCTCTGCCTAACCTTTCGGGGACAAGAGGCGTGATAGTATGTAAGAGGTTGAACAATAAACGCGTCATCTACGTACAAAATTTGAGGGTTTCTCTCGATTTCCCAAGGACCCACTCATCAGATCCTAAAAATTTTTTTATGGGACCACACCGGAAGCTTCAGCTTTCATATTAAAAAAGAATTTTCAAAATCGGTTCACCCAATCCACAGTTATGAGGTAACAAACATAAAAAAAAAAACAGTCGAATTGATAACCTCCTCCTTTTGGAAGTCGGTTAAAAAGAACGTAGTTACGTACTTTTTCGAACAACCAAAATTTCTCAAAGCTAGTTGTTGATATATTTGGTCTTTACCAATAAAATGTTTTTTTTTTAATGAAATATATTGTCTATTCTTTCTATACTTTCATTTCTATTAACCAATGACTGAATTACACCATATTATTTCAGATTCATAAGACAATAATGGGTTGACTATACATTCATTATAGTTACCACAAAGAAAAAATTACAGGACTATGTGACGCCTGAATATATTCAAGACAACCTAGTTTTATATTACAACCCACTGTACCTATTGTACATTTGTAATGTATAGGTATATGTGTTTTTTATTATTCTGTCAAACTGTAGGAATGTATGGAACTGGCACAGTGCCATATGACCCTCTTAATTGTAGACAAATGTAGTACTTTAACTTATAAATACATGGATGAGAAATGAAATGTCTGGGTTCAAAATATTGACTTAGAATTTTTTTAATGGCGTCCTGTCACACTAAAATATACATTTGAAATAGTGCCGCTAAAAATATATGCGTAATGCTACGTTTAAATATCATCAAAATAGGCTCACAAATCAAGGTGAATGACATCAGAAAATGACAGAAATAGTGGCATTTATCCGTAGTTTCGGCAACGTGAATGTCGATTAAAGCAATTGACTCCGCTAGCCATTGCAGCGACAGTTTATAGAACTATTGCTAGGTAAGCAGCGAATCTATAAATATATAAGTTCAAATGAAACATACAATATGAACTTCGTAAAGATGGTCAACTCAACCTTTATGGGTAGTAAGTAAAAACGAAGTATTCTTGGTGGGCCAAGGATACTTTGTTTGCAAGCAAAACTGTGTGTCTCATTATTAAATTATTAAGTTGTGATATCCTTGTGGTGTGATCAGCGAACTATGAAGTGAAAGGTCTCGAGTTCGATCATAGGAATCATGCACCACTGACTTTTCAAAAAAAAACAGTGAGCCGTCACGGGACGCCTGGCAGATGTGAAATATCGACATTATTTTGTAAAAGTAATATGCAGAAAAGAACATATATGAACTAAATATGTCATAATGATAAAATAAAAAATATAGGAACTAAATATGTCATAATGATAAAATAAAATATTACGATTTTTTTCCACATCAAAAATATATAAGTGTTAAAAGAAACATATTAACACAAACTCAAAGAGGTTTAATACAATTCACAATTCGAAAAAAAAAGGTAAACTTGAAAATATAACTAAAATTAAATTTAAATTTCGTGGCGACGCTTTCGCCACGCCAGAAATCGGTTTTACGTGCGGCTATAGATGTTTCACATCAATAATGCTTGCAATAATTGTTCAAATGGTAAAAGAAAAAGTTGACAAGACGTGTGAAGCCTGTCAACCCACACCACAGGTCTACTTTCTTTCGATTGATAGCAGGCCAGATTGGACCCCGCCGGGGTTGTGGTGCATGCTTTTGCGAATCCCATGGCCCCGGCAATCGGGTTGGTGGCGTTGACGGGTGCGGTTTTTTAGTCGGTAAACGCTCACATTGGGCGGAGTCCGACACACCCCGTCGCCTCCTCAGGCGGCGGGAGGGTCCGTAAAGGATTTTTACGCACTTAAAAAAAAAAAAATGCCAGATTGGACAATAAACTGGTTGATGAGTGAAAAGTATCTGGATATATTTATTAGGAATAGATTCTAATACTAAATAGGAGTTATAATGATAATAATTAGGTAGCCTGGATGGGATTAAGAGAATTATAACTATTATAAGCAGTCAGGATTTTAGTGTACTGTGGGTATACTTTATATTATTCATGAATGCTCTACAGCTGTGCCAAATTTCAAGCCAAAAGCTCATTAGAATAGATATCTATCTGAAATAAACAGCTGTGACATGCCGAAAGATGCGCCAAAATTGCAACAATAGATGTATGTACCTTTTTCTGTTGTAGAACTCTCAAACTGGTTAAGCAAACATACACCTTTGCTGCCGCTAAAATCGTCCATTGTAGCCACTGTCGCAATAGGCTACTTGATTAGGTACCTACAATTCCCGCCGGCGCGGCGTTGTGGTGCATGCTTTCGCGAATCCCATAGCCCCAGCAATAGGGCTAGTGGCATTGACGGCCGTGGTTTTTAGTCGGTAAACATTGGGCGGAGTCCGACACACCTCGTAGCCTCCCCAGGCGGCGGGAAAGTAAAGGATTTTTCCGCACTTTGAAATCAGGTTAGATGGGCAGAAGGAGTAAACATTAAAGAACTTACTACTAGGGTAGTGTGCCCGTCTCACTAACTCGAATATCTGACAGGTTCGAGTCCCCACAATCCGCTGTCATCTGTTGATCCAAATATACCGGGTGTCAGCAGATCGTTAATAAGCTGCGAAAGAGTTGCAAAGAGAACTGAGCTTTCACGTACGTGTTTGTGGAATCACCTATCAGGTGCTCAAACCAGTGAATGCCCAATGAGGTGTAAGCTACAATATAGCTATAGATGCAAGAAATAACCAGACTGCTGAATGAATTATATTTTTGTTTGCGCTATCTACTTAGGGTAGATATCTCTCTATATGAATAGTGTCACTAGAAGAGCCGTGCAAACAAGAAGAAGTGAGGTGGAGAAGACAGTCTACAACGCAACGGTGGAGGCCCATCTAATGCCTCTGGAAGAAAGGCACAGTGGAATTCCCTGTAAATAATCATCCAGGATGATAAATAGCGCTCCGTCGCTGAATAGGATAATTACACTTTTCAATTCACATGACACATGTATTCACATTACCGATGCTACTCAATAATTATACATGGGACAATTTGCGAATGTGATGTTTTACGAATGTGATATTCAGCGACAAATCAGCCTTAATATCAACATTCTGAAAAGTTTGCTTACTTATTTGAACACACTAAGCACAGGAAGTTGGATAAAAAAAACTCTATTGTTCAGGAAGTTTACTGGACGGCTATTTAACATCACGCGACAACCCTTAGAAGGCTGACAAGTTAAACTGTAGGGCACAGCTAGTTATTAATAAAACTCAGATCACGTTATACGTCGTGTACGAATAATGTATAGCCGCTAACAATAAGCGATTACTATTTTAGGAGCAGTTAAGTATCATTAATATTAGGCGTTGGAGCGTGTGATTATTTTGATGGGGCGACCGCGGCCTGTGGAATTTGATGACGTCCCCTTAACCGCTTTCGAAGACAAAATTCTATTAAGCCAAGAAGATATAAGTAGATGTAACCACATTATATGCTCTGGTTGCTTAAATCAGACTGCCTCGTTGTTGTAGTGATCGTACGTAATAGGTTCAATTGTCATGAACCGGTCACGAATCCAAACTCCTATTTGGTACTGAGAATTTTATAAAAAAGGTCAATAATACTTTACACGACCTACGATCGACGTACGATCACTACAACAACGAGGCAGTCTGATTTAAGCAACCAGAGCATATACTGTGGCTGTTACCCCTTGTTATATTGGACCTAAAACATACCTGCGAAATGCAGGTGCACACGACTGCCTAATAATAATAGACATACATCTAGTTTAAAATATAACTCCACAAAATAAAGATAATACGTTAAAAATAAGTATGACGCTAATAAAAGTACCAATACAATTTAAAATATGATATGTAACTAAAGGTATTCTCATCTATGTATGTAACTTAATAATGTAAATGTATTACTATAATATGTACTACATAAATAATTGCTGGATTATTATCCAGCAATTATAGTATGTAGTATTATAATAATAGGTAATGAAATATTATGTATAAAAATAAAATACTAGTTAAGATAGCCCTCAATGTTGCAATGCTTGCAAAAGGTCGCTAAGTCATAAGTACTCGCCATACCATATAACACCAATATGTACACTTAGCATGCAATAAAAACTTTGACTTTGACTTTGACTGAGTGATCAGCTAGAGATTTGCCAAGAATAAGCTAGATATTATGATGAGTTTGGGACCTGACTTGATGGAATTGTAATAAACGCTTTAGGCACTAAACTAATCAACTCCTAGCAAACTATAGCTAACTAGAATAACAAACTCTAGACTGAGTGAACAGCCAGAGCTTTTCAAAAATATTATGTCGTGAAAGAAATAAAATACAATTTTATATCGTTGACTGTGAACTGACTAGGTAAACTCGTGTAACGAAACCATAGCGCGATTCAGAAAGAGGGTGATTCGGAACAGCGCCATCTAACGAGCCTCGGAGAAGCTGAGGTGGTTGTGGGCGGGAACTTGAGAAAGTGTACAAAAGCTCGTTATTTTATTATAAAAAACGTAAACCCTGTACACATAATATATATTAATAGCTGAACCGGCGAACTTACAATATCCTAACAGCTAAACTAAACTAAACTTAAGCTAAATTTAAAGTTAGATTCTGTTAACGCAATAAAGTAAATACGTACTAAAAAGTATCAATAGTTTATTAGGATAAAGGAAATTCGATAAAAGTCAATTCAACAAACATCGTCTCAGCAAGACACACACACTACATTATTGTAATCAGTATTTTTCGGTATGTGTTCCTTTTGGATTAATTCTCTTCAGTGAAGCACCTTGTGATAAACGAGATGTCTCGTTTTGAATGTTGAAATGTGTGCCATTGTACAGTTTTGGTTGGTTTCAAACTATGATATATGTATACTGAGCTAACCTTCAATTGTAAAATAAACAGTGGTTAGCCAGGCACGTCGAGGAGTTTCTTGAATTTTTGTGGTTAGCAATTATTTTTGGGTATACCTAGGTACCCTGTCGAAGAGCTCGTCTTCCAATGAGATGAAATTGCAAAGGAAATGAAATCAGTTCGTACAATTCCAAAACAGGAACACGGCAGTTGTCGATAAGTCAGTTAGTAATTGCTCGTAAAATGTTCAGTAGATGGACCGTTAAGCTTCGGTTGTTACTAGGTACGTATTCGGTAGTCGTCTCTTTAAGAGTGCGGTATAGAGGAGGGTAGTTTGGTCCTGTCCTTTAGTTGCCCCAAAAACAATCTTTATAGTCGTCTACCACAACTTAAAATCCTGATCTCTATTAACTTCCCTTCTCTCCTTGTCCAGAACTTCTTGAGGCTATTATGTCTTTTTTACACAGTAATGATATCAAATATGACTAGTATTTTGTACCAGCTTGTTTTGATTTAACAAATTCAATAGTTTTTTACATAACTCGGTTTTACGCTAGAATCATTGTACCTAAGTTTTGTTTTTTTTTAATAAAACACGCTTCTTTGTGTCAATTTTTGGATATGGACAGAATTGTTTGATTTTTTGTTTCTGAATAGGACTGTTTATCATTTGACGTTTTGACTAGAGCTTGTTTATAGATTCCTATTATCTGTTATATACGACGACATTTCGCTGTTTCTTCGAACTGCGATTTGTCTGCACCAACAATGCGATGTCGTGTACTAAGGTCCATACGTATATATATGTCGTGTATTAAGAGGATCGGTTAGACATTAACAAAATATTAAACCACTGGCACAATTTCTCGATATCAGAGTTTTGAAATAAATCATGATATTATATGAATATTGTCTCATTGTTATTATCAGTTTATAGCATTCACATATTACATCAAAAGACAGAGCTTGGAGATAGATTTGTCACTGGTTCCGTACCTAGTACAAACGAAAGCTCTCTCTAAAGTCTAAGTTTAAGCTTTTAAGAATATCATTATTTACTGCTGTTAGTGTACTACTCGCATCTAATAAACATGAAATCATAGGTTAAATACCTGAACTGGTCACCGCTCAAATTTACCACCTAAAGAACTACTATTTGATGAACAGATTGGTCTATTGCACACCCCAGGATGTTGGGTTACCGATTCAAAATTCTATGATGGACTCAAAAATACGTAACATATTCGCATCATGTAAGGGCCTCTAAAAATTTCCCTAGATATGCCAATGGTACTCATTAAATTAAAGATACCTATAATTTACTTTAAGACCTGTTGAAATGTTATTGACGTAATTCACTGTAACGTAGATACTGTGACTTTAATTCGACATTATGTTGTATGTTCTGACAAATTACTCATACAACGTTAGATCTGAGTAAATCTGCAAAAAATATACTGGTTACGATAAGATATGTTTCACTGACCATTGTGGTTTTGAAAGGAAACCCATTATTTTTATTTCATAAAATCTTGCCAATGGAACACATTTTATTTCAACACTAAAAAGTGGTCGTGACAAAACATTAAAATAATTTTAGAGGAGCGTCTCATCGGCACAACGCAAAATAGTTTGAACAAATGCCAAGAAAACGGGCAATTTTCCAATGTGCTGTGATTTTAATATAGGGTGAAAGGCTCAGATTGCAGGAAACGCATGCTGTTTTGGCCAAGCTACCCGTCAATTAAGCTATTGTACACCGGACATTTCCCCATGGTCAACGTACCTAATTGTAGATTGAAAATAACACATCGAAATATCTAAATTACTATTACAAACTATTTCATCATAGTTAGTAACATACCATAACCCATATTAATTTAGTTTCATGTATTTTTATACCCTGCACCGAAAAAAGCTTGCTAGAATCTTTCAGATATCAGACAGATTGACTCAGTTTCTTGTTCTTTGAAATGTATTTATTTTATGTTGGGCTTAATTTTCAGTCATATCGTGTACCTACTATTATTTATAGTTAGGTTATATTAAGATAAAATCTATTTTATGAAGGGATTTTAAACTTTATTTATGACAAAGTTTTATAGCTGTGTTTTTAATGCCGGCTGATAGAATGTGGCCTTCCCACCAAATTTATTAGATAAACAACAATTAAGTCTATTTTGCAATAACTCAATATGATACGCTTATGTAAAATAGTACAATGTTATAATTAATCACCAAGCCGTAATTTAAGCTAACAGCCTCGCTACCTGCAGTTGTACCACTTTATGCTGTCTTGACGGGAGGGACCGTCATTAGTGGTCATCAGAAACCAGAAACATCTGCCATCGTTAGCGGTTGTTACTCAGTTGATACTAACAGTTAGTATTACTCTACAATCGGGTTGGCTTCGTGTAAAATACTAAAGTTCAGCCGCAACACTCTCTAGACAAGAAGCCGACACGAAATAGCAGAGACAAGGCTTAATTATTTTAACGCAACGCTATTTTACTCATCACTTGGCGTTCAAGTGATGAGTAAAATAGCGTTGATATATAACTGTAGCAAATGGTGTTTGTAAAGCTTAAGGAATTTGTACCTTTATAAAATGGTCTTCGGAAAAAACTATGCAATGCAACAATGAAATTTAATCATAAACATCATCATCATATTAACCTTTATATATACATCCATTGTAGGACATAGGTCTGTCTCCCCCAAGGATCGCCACGAAGACCGGTCATGCGTCGCCCGCATCTATCTGATTCACACTCTACGTCTTCCAGTAGGTACCTACGTGGTCACCGCTCGAGAACCTTCAAGCCTCAACGGCCATCCGTTCTTCGATCTATGTGTCCTGCTCACTGCCTAAAATTTAATATGGACAATTAATTCGGCAAAATTCGGGATTTTGGTAGTTAGAGTACAAATTGTTCCGTGGAATGATTTTCAGCGATATCAGACGTTCTGACACATCACTTCCAATGTTACATACTATACAGCAGAGCTAAGATGCCAAGACTGAAAATTACAAATTCTGGAATTTTCTATTGCATCACAACACGCAAGAGCAGTCGCATTGAACAGCTCACATTCATATCACATTTCTAGGCAAACGTCAAGGATATTCTTTTTCTATCGCCATAAACAACTTCGCGTGAATGCATTATTATTTCAGTGGTTGTGAATAAACTGACCGAGGTCGGGCCGCGGCGTCTCCGCCCCCGGATTTTTGTTACGTGTATATAACCTATACATCTTTATCTATACACAATCAGCTTTTGACCATTTTTACCCTTGTTACTGAAAGAATAAAGACCTCTTCTGAATAGATATTTATTTATCTAAAAAGAGCTACAACATATTTCAATGAAATGCAGTAACGAAATGCAGTACCTAATCAAATGCACTATTAAAATTGCCTTGATTTAAATACTTTGTCACATCACTTTAGTGTCCCACTGAAACCGTTTTTAGTCTCATTGGGATAAGCGGAATGTGAGCAATCTGACCAGCAACGGGACCGGCGATGATTGTCGCAACAATTAAATAAACCCGTAATTCCTCTATCAAAAGTCTTGCACCATTACTCATACAGGGAGGGCTTAAATTGCTTAATGGCACAATCATAATAACCTAATATAATTTCAGGATGCAACATTTTTATAGTGTTTTGTTGAGATAAAAATTTTGTGAACGGTTTTGTGGGGCTTAGCTTATGAGTTACTTACCTTTTTGGAATAAAAAAAAATAAAATTAAAAAAATAATAACGTTAGTCCGATTCGAATGACTCAAAACTAATCTCCCGTAGATTACTTTTGAGTTATTCGAATCGGACCTACTGAAGCAGTTTTGAATTAAAGTATAGGTTAGGCTACCAAGCTGACATTAAAGTGTAGGTTAGGTCATAAAGAAATTTGTATTTTTTTCAGCAAAAGCATTTGCCGTATTATAAAACAAATATACATGGTATTTGCTTTTTTGGTAAGGCCATAAACTTATATGTCTGTGAAATGAAGAAAGCCTTATCTGGTTAGTTAACTGACTTGTTTTCCTCATTTGGGGTATTTAAGACTTCCGCGGTATCGCAACAGACACGCACTGGGACTGTATGGATTCGATATAGTTACGTATTGGATATTACACAATCGAATCAACTATTACAGATCGATATTTAGGTTAATTGGTGACTGAGATCACTGGGGCCAATTCTTGTAACAACAATTGAAAAATAGCATCAGGATTTTTGTATGATAAATTAGTCATTTTTAACCTATTTTCTGTTCTCCACTAGCATACTTCTACGTTGAAAGAATCTCTCAGTCTAGTGTCCTCACGATATTTTCACCGTTATAAATAAGTGATACATGATTTCAAAAGTAAGAATAGGTTGGACTCATACTTGAGAGACATGAAATGGCAGTTTACAGTTATACATATAAGGTTTAAGAATTTATTTCTCAAAAAGAATAACATTCACTTACATGAGAAAACAACATTTATAATAATACAGTATACATTTGGGCGATGAGACAGTTCATGCCGAATTTTTATTTATAAGTTTTACAATTTCACATCTTCTAAAATATGTTTTTTTAGTGCCTTTTTAAAAGTATGTATGGACTTCTGGTGTTTTACATGTTTAGGTAATTTATTGTAAAGCTGTGCTCCTTCATACAGGATAGTACTTTTCCCGTAGTTTGTGCGAGGAGCCTGAAGGGCTATATTATTGGCTTGTCTAGTTCTGTACCTCTTTTGAATGCTTGATTTTTTTGAAAAAGTTATCTGTGTATGTATGTTTTTATTCAATATTTTGTGTACAAGTAAACATGTATTATATCTATACATTTGTAAAATATCCATGAGCTTTGTGTTTTTGTAAAGTTTAAGTGTAGGTGTGCGAAAATTATATTTAAAAAGAACTTTAATAATTTTATTTTGGGCTCTTTGCAAGATATTTAAATTAGATTTGTAAGTAGAACCATATATTTCTATTAGATATTCCAAATGCGGTTTCACCATGGAGTTATAAATAATATAGGCGACTTTTGGTGAGAGACACCGAACAATACTGCGCAATGCGCCTGTCAAGGCAGAGAGCTTATTTTTTATTTTTTCTATATGTGACTTCCACAATAAGTCACTGTCCAAAATAAGCCCTAAATATTTTTCTGCTTTTGATTTTTGTAGCATTTGACCATTTATTTTAAGAGTATGTTGAGTTAGTATTTTTTTATTTTTAGCAGCAAATATTGTATATTTTGTTTTATTAATATTGACTGTCAAAAGATTACACTGAAACCAATCAAGTAACCGATTAAGATCATCTTGTGCCTGTTCAAAAAGTGTATCTACTTTAGTACCAAAATAGAATAGACTTGTATCGTCGGCGTAAAGCGATATATCACCCCGTAATCCTATATCTGCTATATTATTAATATAAATTAAGAACATTAATGGACCCAAAATAGAACCTTGGGGAACTCCACATGTAATTTTTTGTGGGCTACTTTGACAGTTAGCGATTTTCACTACTTGAAACCTCTCTGTCAGGTAAGATTTAAACATATAGATACGGCTATGTATCGATAATTATAATTGCCTAACTATGCGAACCCATCTCAGTTGTCATAGATACAACCGTTCCCCACAAAGGGTTCACTGTTTTTTATTACATAATACATTAGTCATAAACGCCCAGACCATAAAACTGAGTAAGCCATTAAATTTATGATCTGACTGAGTGTCATAAATAATTTTTGGCTGGGACGTCATTGTCATTTCAATAATGATTTGAATATTTATTTTGTACACTGGATGTACGTCATTCTAATTTGGTCGATGATAAGTCTTCACCCCAGTAGCGATAGATACTTTCATCATCATCAACCCAGTTTCATATTCGCCTACTGCTGTCCTATTGCAGGTTGACAGATTTTACATATTATCGAGTAAATCTTTTAGCCATTCCTCAAGATGCCTTCATTTAATGAAATTATTCTCTGCTGGGTTACTTATTACAAGTATTTTTACAAGCACAAATACCAAAATGCGGAAGAAGTATACATGGGCCATACAATATTCAAGTCATACCTACATATTGTCTTGTTGATTTAGTTATTTAGAAAGCTGTGTAGGCTATTGGTGAGACCATTGGACTAAGATGTCAAAGGTCTCGAGTTCACCGCTAACTTTTCGGAAGTTATGTGCGTATCTATCACATGCTCAAACGGCGAAGGAAAACATCGTGAGGAAACCTGCATGCTTCAGAGATTTTGTCGTTGGCATATGAAGTGGCTAGCGTGTGCCCAGCAGTGGAACAGTAATGGGTTGATAATGATAATGACAATAAAGAGCAATATTCCTTTATTCCTGCGGTCTGTTGAGGATGGACCCCGCGTGTAATTGGTGATCAATTTGAGGTGTGCCTATACGAATTTTTAGTGTACTTGAAATCAGCTTCATATCAATTTTCATGCTTCTAAACTCATTAATAACACAGTTAAATACAAATTTCCAATTTCTCCTTTCTTTTTCTGGGATAAAAACTTAATAAAAAAATCTTATAGCCTTTGCTAGGTCTGAAACCATCTCCGTATCAAATTTCATCTTGATCGGTTCTGCGGTTTATGAGTAACATACGGCCAGATCTACTTTCGCATCTATACTAATATTATAAAGCCGAAGAGTTTGTCTGTTTGTTTTTTGGTTTGAACGCGCTAATCGCAGTTACTACTGGTTGGAATTGAAAAAATCTTTTAATAATATTAATAATACTATATAATAACTAGCTGACCCAGCAAACGTTGTATTGCCACATTTTAGGGGTTGGTGGTAGAAGGGTGAAAATTTAGGGTTGTATGTATTTTTTAATGCCAAATCTAAAAAAAAATACAAAAAAATATTTTGTCTAAAAAATAAAAAAATAAATTAGGGGTGGACTACCCCTAACATTTAGGGGGATGAAAAATAGATGTTGGCCGATTCTCATAGATACCGGATAAGCACAAAAAATTTCATCAAAATCGGTCGAGCCGTTTCGGAGGAGTTCGATTACGCACCCCGTGACAGAAGAATTTTATATATTAGATATTAGTTGGGTGTCAAGACTACATATGGCTGAATAGTGTATGGTGAAATTTTACCTCGGTTTTATTCGGCTTGAATTACAGCCAAAAAGCTTCCTAGTCAAATTATGACTAGGAAGTAGGATTTTGATAGATAATTTACGCATTTTATGGCGAAATATGTGGCATAACTAAATGAGTGTTATACAAAAATAAATTGTATACATAGTAGTTGATTTTGGCAGTCTTTGCACAACACTGATACATACATTAGACAATAGAAGCATCATCATAACGAAAGGAAAAGCGTAAGTGTGAAACGTTTGGCGAGGTCAAGTAATCCATCGCTGCAGGTGTATGATCATTCGTAAGATCAGGTGTGCTTGTGAGATGTTTGGCAGCATTCGTTAGTAGGTGGTCGATATTCTGGTCGAAAAATGAAAAAGAAAACAAGCCGCGCGTCGCCCACGATCGCGCACTCGTATCTCTCGCCGCTCGCGCTGACTACAACCTGATGGCATTCAATGAGTAACCCTTTGCGCAACACAGGTGACCTTATTTTAAACATTTGGAATGCGTCTTCCAGAAAGTATCGGATTCGTACCTGTCCGCTTTTTATGTTAAACAATAATTCGGTGGTGTTTATTGATTTCAGCGACGTATTTGTTGTCGCTCAATTTCAAATAAAGGAATACTACTTTTGGTTTATAGGACACAGACGATTTTACATATGTCAGCCAGACAATATATCCGTCATCATGGATGCTGCAAAAGATCCAAAATGTTAAGTAATACCAATATACCGCGATAGAATCCGTAAATGTAGTTTTATTTCAATTCCTAGTAAGAAATTGGAATATCTCAGCCAATTTAGAATCTTCTATAAGTATAGTAGCGAAAATATTTGCATTAGATGTAGGTAATTTCAATGTAATAATAAAAAAGAATATTGAAAAAATAACGAGTGAAATACGATGCGTTCTGGTGAATCTGAAGTGGGTTTAATATAGCCGTGCTCTTATTAATACGCGGCTCACCTAGAAACAAGCGGCATCGCATAATTCCACGTCTACCTGTGCAACCCGAGAGTGTGCTCCGTCCGAAATAGCGCTCTCATACCAAAACATACAAAACAATTGTGATTTGATCATTCATTTTTTTTCACAATAATAGTTGGCACCTAACTCATCCGCGCCAAAGCATTGTCAGTAGTTTTATGACAATATAAAACTAAACATAGAACAATGATCATCGTTACGTCGAAAACTAAAGACACTGGGCGATAGCCAAGTGTCTCGTCATAAATTAGCGAATGGCTAATCGAGATGTAATCCAATCGATTACGGTTAGTTTGCCTACGTGGCAATGACGATATACGATGATTCGATCAAGCGGCTTGTAAACAAACTCGCATGTGCACTTGTATTTTATTCTTTTTATACATGCGTGTGTCAAATGTACCGACTGTCTATTTTTAATTGTCGTATGTCGTTAACAAGTGAGAGTAAGTTGGTAGTTATTCGACCTACAAATTTTAATGGATAATTTAATAACTGCGATAAATATGATTCCTTATAACACTTTGCTATTGAAAATCTACCAAGTTTTATGTCTTCGTAATTCCTAGATATTAACTAATATTTCGTTGGAAATAGTTTAGTGCTATTTGGCATTAAAGTCATAAATAAATCATCAGTAGTTCCATGGGCACGTATTAATTTTATGTATTATTATTGTTATGTATATTAAGAATAAAATTAATGAGATACCCAGTTCAAAAACATATATTAACTATTTTTTCTGTATCCCTATCCATTTTAAAATGTATGTATAAATACATCGGCCTAAAATTGTCCTCTTGTTCCTCAATCGAATTATAAAATAATACATCTTTTTGCCGCAGATCACAGGAATGTTTGATCTTAGCATTTTAATATGCATGTATATGGGTAACGACTTGTTTATGTGTATGCACTGAAGTAACAGGTCCGCATAAACTTGCAGTCTTCGTTTGAGCCAGTATTCCAGTAATAACACTACACCCCCTCCCCCTTGCATTGCGCACACACCCTCCCCGGGCTCGCCCGACAGCTGACTCTTGCATTTCAGCCCGAAATAAACCCGTAAATATGCGTCAGCGCATGACTGATCTCACGATTACTTATGAGAATAACTCGGTGCACTTACAGCGACATTCTGTCCGATGAATCAATTTAAGTAGATTTTCATCACACATTTCTTTTTTTAATGACGCATTATGGTATTAATAAACGGTGACCGTTTTACGATTTCTCATGATCTGCACTTACAATAATAGAATTAATATACACTAAAGTTTGAAATGGCGATAATGAGAAAAACTCTCTGAAATTATGACTAGGGTTTAGGGGTAGGGGTTAGGTAATCACTAACTCATCAGGATAAAAGCACCATATCTAACAAATGACTCAATACTCAATAATCATTTAACCATTTTTGTAATGGCAGGTATAATTGATATTAAACTATCTTCTATTTCATTATGTAGGTATAGGTATATAACATTAATCAAAGTGTCGGTTACTGGGAATAATTTAAAAAGGTGGTAGTTGCTGGATACATTTCAAAATTATATCGGTGACTCACAGATATCGGACCAATTTTTTTTTTAAAGTCGTGTCGACCTCCACCACTCGGTACTGCCTAAGGAAAATAATGATTTAATGTGTTGTTTAACTATTCCCAAAGTCTACACAGACTATATATTTAAAAAAACCGCGCCATTATCACTCCACCAGTGACTAGTAAGGGACCAGCGCGCGAGGGACAGCGGGAACGATCGAACAAACGGATTTCTGCTACAAAGTTGCATTTTGTTCCATTTCCTAAAATAAAACATTGACATTTTGGTCCGTATTGATACATAACTCGTGTTCTAAATATTTTGCTCCGTTTGGAAACTATGTTCGTGCCTAAGCAGTTATCTATCTACTTGCTGTGTTAAATCATAGTCTGCAAAAAATGCACATATTTTTGCATTTTTGGTATTAACTATGTATACTGGTACTGAATTGTGTCAATATGGAAATAAACGTATTTTGCATACCATGATAATTGCAACCTTTTTTACTATCGGTACCTATGTCAAAAATTTAACTATAGCTGTTTTTTTTACCGGATAAATATAACCGTTTTATGAATAGTTGATTCGTCTTAAAATAATATCATAGTAAACAATAATTCTAAAACAGCTCATAAAAAGTATGTCAATTGATTGGTGGTGTCGTATGTCGATTATCCAATATCTAAGTATGCGGCCTGCAGTGATGTGCCTCACATTGTCGTATGCAGCCATGAATACTACAAAAGTGCGATGATTACTGAACAGAGACATTTTTTTTACTGCAACCTGCAAGTGAAATTTATTGTCATAGTAATTATTATTTACATAACCGCCAGTAGGAACCGATGCAATGTACGAGGTCACAGCTGTAAACAACGCTGCGTCGCCCTTACGTTACGTTAGTTACTCTCGATCGTGCAGCGGCCGTATAATTATGTTATTCGAGTATTTTAATCCATTTAGCCCGTAAACGTAAATCATTAATGTATGGGCGTATCTAGGGTTCCCATCCACCCCAGAATGTCCTGTGTCAGAATGTTAACCGATTAGAAATGGACTGTGCCCACCCTAGGTGTCCATCCATATCTTGGTTGACCCCCTGAAGGAAAATTCTAGATACACACATGCATAAATGGTGTAAGTAAGTAATTATTTATATTTCTGTAAGTACAGATTTAGACAACATTTAAGTACATAATGTACTATGAAATATATTATCACCCCATTCTAGTATTTACATTTTAAATACTAGATTAGGGTGATGTTTTCTTGTTGACATAATCTACATTCAATAATGCTATATAGGTACTATACACCAACAAAAGGTAGCAACTTATAGTAATTTCTTAAATACAGTTTATTTAAATCGACCAAGCCAGAGTGCACTACCGCTTAGACTATGTAAGACACCTCACTAGTAAACATAGGTTTATCATATTATCATAACATTTCATCATTCGTACTCCACGGACATATTACTTTGTTATTTTAATAAGTGCCTTAGATATTAATTCAAACTCAATACCATTAATTGGTGAGACTTATTGAACGTGTAAGAATTAAAAGTATGATCTAATGTGGAAATCCTGCAAAGTTTGAACCTCGACCAAAATTCGAAATTTTAAGAAAAAGTCTACCGCAAGAGGTTTCTTCCAGGAAAGTAGCCAAATCTTTTCTTTTTTTAGTTCATCCTACCAAATTCAAAAGAATTTTGAACGCAGTGAGGTGGTTAGCCATCACGTAACGCCATTTTTTTTATGTGCGGAAAAATCCTTTACGGACCCTCCCATCGCTTGGGGACAGGGTGTGTCGGACTCCGCTTGACCGTATACCGACTAAAAAACCGCACCCGTCAACGCCACCAACCCTATTGTTGGGGCCATGGGATTCGCAAAAGCCTGCACCACAACCTCGGCGGGATCACGTAACGCTTACCTTCATTTTATCGAATATTATAATTCATGACGATATTTTTTTGTTTCACAGAAAACTTAAAATACTTCTTTTTTTTACGGTTTTAAACGATCGCTTTGCCTTTTAAATCCTTTTATAAATCATTTTTTTTACACATTGAAGGTATCTTAACATTTTAAATGTGCTTTAACTTTTGTCATTCACACTTGAATGTGAATTTTATTTACCTAAATATGAATAGCAAAAGCCCATACAAATTTGAATTTAACGGGACAAAGAGGTGAGAGACGAATGAGAGAAAGACGCATAGGTAAGTATTTAAATTAAAATATCATTCGTAATTATTGATAATACTTTATGTCAGTTTATGAATACAGTAGGCACCCATGTATACGTGAGACCCTTAGAAAGTTTTGAGAAACTAAAAAACTAACATTATTATGATGAAAAAAATATTTTTATTAAATCTTTTTAAAGAACTCTCCACCAGCCTCTATACAAAGTTTCATGCGTCTGAACCTATTCTCAAAACATGTTTTCCTCCGCAGACACCTTCTTCCACGGCCTTCTTCTTCGTATTATACATAAAAACTTTTTGTCGAAAAACTTTCTGAATGACCTGTGGTATGTGTACTATGTACAGATAAATGATGTTTAACTTTAAGTCGAATTATTTTACGCCCAGTGCCGCCGACCGAGGCAAAGGCAGACCTCATTCGTTTTTCAGCTTTTTTTAAACGGTTTTTTATTTTATTGTATTAATCATCAGTTTTTTTAATACTTTTCTATTCTAAAAGACTGTATTTATTGTTTGCTTTATATATCGTAATTTTAGTGGTATATGTATGGGAAAGGAGTATTATTCAGCCATAACAGATTAAAAATGCTTTGCGGTATGAATAATCACGTGACAGTCAGAAATATTGATGTCATTTTTAAATATGTAGGTATCTACTTAACGAGCTTGCCCTTGGCTTCCTGATCCTTCAGACTTGCAACCTTTCCTCACGATGTTTTCCTTCACCGTTTCAGCGAGAGAGTAAACGATTACCATCCGCGGGATTGATCTCGCTTTTTTTCGCGTTTGTAGGTAATAATCTGAAACTACTTACCTACATATCGAGCATTCTTATAGACACAGTAGGTATTATAGCATATGCAAATTTTATTTTAACATTGAGTTTAAAACGTTTAGCACTTCTATTGTAGAAAGTTATAACATAAACAAGATTTGAAGCGCAATGCAGAATGTATGCAGAATAAACAAATAAATTTCGGTTGTAAAGTAGGTATCTACCGTACCGAACGGTTTTGCTAGCGAAGCGATACACATGCTGTTTGTTTTTCGTATAAGTAATATTTATCTATAGTTATTTAGTTACATTTTTAACACATGTTTTGTCCTACAGCTGATCCTGGGTCTCCTCTTAGTAGGTGCGGGAGCTTTGTTATGACCCACTACGCTGGCGTAGTTGGCGAAATCTGGATTGGCTTATCCCAAGGAGGTTCAATACGTTTTATTATAAGGTAAGTCGTATGGTATCATATGGTATATAAGGTATTTCGTATTAGGCATACTGAAAGCGTCGGGAAGGCCACTTAAAAGAAAATATGCAATTACGGAATTCACAAATGGAATCTTTTAGGCACATGTTGTTTATAATTTGAGATTTGTTTTTTTATGGCATATTTTCGAAAATTTCATGCCGTTATTACAGTGAATTTAAATCGTGTTTTTTTTAACAATTTTCGTCCAAGAAGGTCCATCGGCAACTACGGTTACATAATCATGGATTAGCCCTTAAGCTACTAAAGCAATTGCTTAGGGCATCCCGTTTAGGGGGGCACACGATCGAGAATTAATACGAAAAAAAGGTCAGCCGCAGTTGTCTAAATGTATGTGGGATGAGCTTTTTTTTCTAGGCCCACCACTCAAGATTGCTAAGAGCATCACGTTATCTCAATCCGGCACTGCGGTTACAGAATCCAATGATAATACCGCAGAACAACTTGATGACAAATAAATTACCTATCAGTAAATTCGTACTAGAAGGTTTGGAATAAAGCATGTGCATTTGAAGTTTTGGAAGCTTTTACTTGATGCATACCGAAATGGAAGACGGGCCTGTCATTGGCCGTCTATAATATCGTAATAGGTAACGAAAATTGGGCACACTGTTGCTTGAAACAAAAAAACGCTTCGCGGGTAAATTTACCTTATAATGACTTGCCGACAAAAGTTAGGAAAGAAAATTGTAGCTTCTAATCAAATCAAGATCTCAGCTACATTACTGTGTCACTTGAAAACAAAATAACAGTGACTGCAGATAGATACGCAAACAATTGCTTGCTAGTATTGCTATATTAGAGATAGTTCGCAAAAAGCAATGTCTTTCATTACGACAACGCGTCGACCTCAAGTGGTATGCTGATAGAAGCCGTACAGCGTGGCATTCTGTAGTTTCTGCCTACCCCAACGGGAAAAACGGCGTGAGTGTACGTATAACGGATGCGGAAGGCCTCAAATGTGGAACCCTGCGAGTTCTTCTTTCGAGATTGGAATATATGTATTTCAACGAATTCAAGAATTTACTTGCTTCAATAACCAATATAATATGCATAAGAAATGTGATATCTAAAGTAAATAAAAGTAATGTAATGTGAATTATATTAAATTTCAATTATGTATGTACTTATGGATGAATATCTAATATAACTAACATCTGTTAATTACACACACATTTTCCTCTACCGGAATTTAAAAATATCTTTTCGGGTCTAAATATGGCATCATAATGCCAGTATCATTTTTAATTGCATAAATCCATTACTACTTTTTTACTACAGTATGTAATGTAAGTTTCAAGAAACTTTACTCGTTCTCACTTTTAGAAAATGATTTTCGGGACTAAAGCTATCATAATTATGTCCTTCCCCGGGACTCAAACTACCTATATACAAAATTTCATCTAAATAAGTTAAGCCTTTAAAACGTGAAGAGGTAACAGACACAAGCATACTTTCGCTTTTATAATATTAGTATGTATCTGTTCTTTATATGATTTTGAAGATCCTTTTTTGAAGTCGGTTAGACTTCAAAAAAGGAGGATTTTCTCAATTCGACTGTATTTTTTTTGTTTGTTACCTCATAACTTTCAAGTGGGTGAATCGTTTTTTTTAAGCTGGTGCCTCCCGTGTTGTCCCATTTCAATTTGGTCTAGTTGTTACATTTGAAGTAGATAGTCCTTTATTTGACAGAATTATTAATAGGTAGGTAGTGTTTTGTTGTTTTGTGTAATGTTGTAAGCTCTGATAGTGGTGTGAACAAAGACGAGACGTTTGTTCAAAACCACTGCACGTACCATTCTGAAGTTACGTTCGTATTTATCACATGCTCAAATGGTGAAGAAAAACTTAACGGCTAAAATTTTACTCCTGATTGAGATTTATTCAGTTCCAATACCAAGAACTAATACAAATTGTATTTGTTTCGATTCCTATTTATTGTATATTTCATATACCGCATATACGTATTTGTCAAAAAGTAGAACATCATAAAATATTTAAATATCCTACGTTCTTTGTTAATGATCAGTGTCATACCACCGGTCGTCCACCATCGACCATCACGCCTGTCGTCCCCGAAGAGGTAACACAGGTGTACTAAACGACTAATGTACCTACACCCACATCCGCCAGTATATTTTTAGGTCCCATCATCCCATGTAATAGGGAGCGAGCCTAATAATGCCATTAACAGGGCACAAATCACCTGCTACTGAGAATTTCATAGAAATAACACTTTGTCTGAGTTGTGAATTGAACCCAAGACCTCTTGCTCGGCATCGGCATTTACGACTACTAGAACAACAAGCCAGCTAATGATCCGATCACCTTTAAAATCTTAAGGGTCCATGCGATGTTTATATCAGACTTCATACCTACACCAAAAAAATATTCAATAGGTAGATATTTTTACAAAACTGTTCTACGTATCAGCATTGTGTAAGAATTAGAATTGATTACACTGTGGTATCAGGTTAAAAATAATAAGTACTTAGGTACATAATTATGTTTATTGAATACCTACTTACTGAAGAGTTACAAACTCGTCGAACCGTTATAGAATTTCATTTTTCTCTTTATTTTTAGCCTTCATGTATGTGTATAAAGTAGATGATTATTCTATAATTAAACTATTAACTTCATAGTTTATATAATTTTATTCTCCTTAATTTCGGATATAGATATATGACAAAATAAATTCGTAGCATATAGCTACAAGTCTTTCTTTATGCATTATTTCTGTCACATAATTTATTTGATATAAATGTTATATTTTATGATTTAGTTACGAGTCTAAGAGTACCTACTTGTTACAATTGATGATATTGCTTCACGGATTTAGGTAATTAAATTTATTTATATTATTAATTAGTATTTCATAGAATATCTGAGAATAGGTCTGTCTCTACCCTATTTGGGTTAAAAACTAGGCTTTACAAGTTTGTCTAAACTATAAGGCTTTGTAAAATAGTAGTCTAAAAGTTGAGAACTACAACACTTATGGTCCCTAAGAAATAGTGGGGGTCTCGGAGTGTCTGCAATGTTGATCGATTCCTGGTTGTTAATGATTGTATTGTTTGAGAGTTCATTGTTTTGTTTTGTTGCAGTCAAGAAGAAATTTGCGGGTGCGAGGGGGTTCGCGGCAGCAAGGCGCGTGCGCAGGAGTGGGGCGCGTGGAGGAGGGTATGCGGGAGTGCGCTCGGCTCAAAATAACCCGTCGTATTTCGGTCGGGCCGCCCCCCGCCGCCGCCCTCGCAGCGCCGCCGGCGCAGCGCGCTCTTCTCATACACCGCACTATCCGCTAACTATTCGCAATCGACCGACGTCTTGGTTGTTGGACTTTGGGTATAATGACTTAACTTCTGCTAAATGAACCCGTGGACTAGTATAAGTTTTTCGCAGTGGCGTTTTCATTTCTTAATACACGAGCGCCGAAACGAGGATTATTTAACGATAAGGACTAATAGCGTCGAGTGAGAGTTTTTTGTGCGTTGTGCTGCGGTGGCGGCAAAATGGAGAAGCAGTCGAGGTGGTCGGAGCAGCGCTCCGAGCAGCGATCGGAACAGCGCGTGCAGCAGCACTCCGAGCGGCGCGAACAGGTCGTGCAGCAGCAGGAGCGCGTGCAGCGCACCGAGCAGCACTACACCCGCCAGATGCTCACACAGCAAGGTGGGTGCCTATACTTCTATCACCGATTGTACACATCACTTAATCTACTCTCACACGATATCATGCTACTAGCACTACTTATTTTAGTTTATTAATTTGTACCTAAACTAACGGACAATAATTATTAATCACTGCTAATGCGAATATTATAATGTATCATTGTCCTGAAATTCATAGTAATTAATATACTTAATTGATTGCGATACGGTGTGAGGAGCGCACAGCGGGCGCGAGGTAGCGCGCGCGGCGCCCACGCGTGCGCCCCAGAATAGCCGCACTATCTTGCTCGCGGTGGAAAAGCGCTATGCACAAATAAAGTTACGCACCAGGAAGAAACTAAAGACACTCGCAGGCCAGTCGTCCGGCGCGACGGCTCGCTAAACCGGAGCCAAAGCGCGCCGATATTCACTCCCAATGCTACTTTCCTGTGTCTAAAAGTGTTATTACCTACTACTGCTTCAAATGACTCCCAGTTTTAGCCCTGTATGCAATAAAAAGTAGCGAATTGACTATGGCATAAACATAAAGTAGGACAAGTGACCTCACAGCTGTTGTTGAATTAAAGTAGGGCGGGTAGAGCCCTCAAGGAATACTTTTATGCAATATTTAAATCTTAAATGGACACCAAATCAATGTAATCGCGATGTGAGGTCGCTCGTCCCTCCATTAAGGTTGCAGTGCGAACTTGTTTTAGCGCTAAGAACTTGTTTACTTATAAGGCGCAAAGTCTTATCCTTTTATAGGATCTGAACAAATATGTTTCCATTCAAGGATTATTTTTTACCAAACACAAATACATGGACGTCTTAAACAAATAATATATGTGTCTAGGACTCACACTCACACTTCTACTAATTAATTATAAAACTACATTGATTTACACTAACAATAGTTTATAATATTTGCATGATATGATTTCCTGTAAGTTTTACCAGGTCTTGTAATATGTCAGAACTATTACTTTTAGAACGCCTACTTAGTGACGCAAAACCATAAACAACCCAATTTAATAGAAATTGCACAATTTATCGAAACTTCCAGAAATATAAATGAATACCTACCTCGTATTAGGATTGCTATCTTATTTTCTTAACCGATTTTATAACCCGCGTCATTTTAATTGATCTCTGTATCTTTTGTGTCATGATTTGGCATGTGTACAAGAATTTTTATTTTACAAATTTAGGAAATTAGGAGACTGTTTAATAATCACTTTTGATCCGAGGTCACTAAAAACTGTTGTTATGATAAATAATGTTGTAACACGAACATTGAGACACAATACACAGTTGTTCAAACTGAACGGCGCGTTTAACATTTAATTACTTATGTAAAATTGTAACAGTTAGTATACACACGCGTGCTGTTTCAGATACGTGCGTGACTCACGGGTGAAATACATAATTAATTCTTGTCTATGTTGTGTTATGTATTGCCTATTAAATCAATCACAATACTAATCATACTCAGTCTACCACAAAATATATTCTTATTTTAATATGATCGATTATAGAAATTACATTAACAATATGAATATAGTTTTATTGCTTAACCTTAAGTTATTAAAACTCAAGTAACCGAGTCTCCTCGACCCACAGTAGTCCATATAGTGTGAGAGCAGTAAACGTAACAGGGTGTTGTGTATCACTAGTTTTTGCAACGATCACTTTAATTATCGGTTTTCTACTTCGACTGAGAACTGTAGAATAATAGCGTCATTAGAGTATGACGTGAAAAACGCCGGTAAAAATGCCATCAAGCAACGTTTTCACTCTTCGCGATCGACGCTCAATAGAAACGGCATAAAATACCAACCTATGTGTTCGAGAATCACATTCACTTTTTACAATCGTGCAAGCGGTAGTATGAATGCGCCGGGTGAATGGGTGTAATCGATTAGTTCTTCAAAATGTATACAAGCTAACTTGATGTGTCATTATGACGTTGCTAACGAGGCTATAATGTTAGTTCCATATAGGAGATAGTTTGGTCGTTCGTTACATTCTAGTGAACTACATTGGATTAAAGAGCGCGTCACGGGCAACGGCCGGCGCCACAGCTAGATGATCATCTCAATGTGTTGGCGTGTTCCGTCTAGCGCGTAGCTAGAACGTGTTCACCGGCCATTATAACGTAACATGTTAACTGTAGTGCGTCGCGGTGCCTGGTGCCTGCTCACTCTCTGTCAGAAAAAATTATGTAACAAAAACAAAAAAACGACGCGCAAGATTAGGTACCTTCTAACAAACCATTTTCTTGAAAATATTTCAATTATACCGACCGCCGATGTAGCTAGCGGTGCATAAATGACAACAGGAATATTAGATGGAAAGAATAGAGAAATGCATTTTACATTTGCACGCTTATAAGAAATAAATTATTTAGATACATCATTCATAGCATAAACTCGTAACTTTAATGAGAAAATAATATTTGCATGTATTATCTTGTCTTATTTCCATACAGCGAGTGGTACCTACTCGATTTAAATTTCACAACGAAAGCGCAAGTTAAAACTTTCGACCACGCTTACTCTCAGCTCAGAGCTTGGGAACAAAAGTCGATAAGAAATTATTCACGACGAACACTTCTTTGAACAGCTGATTCACCAACAAAGCATTAGAAAATACTTCTTACTCGAATGGTCATTGTTTAATACAAAGCAATCACTTCATATTATGATATGCCTTGAATTTTCTTACGAACGATTACGTTGACACGGATGTTAAGTTGACATGCAGATAAGTCACGATTCGTAAACTATTCGAAAGCTGTGTAGTCCAACTAGAGATAATGAAATCATGCTCTGTGTCGAGTTCACCGTTCGTAAATAATATGTAACAATAAAACGGGCGCGACTACACTAACTGTTCGCGCCGCACTCACTTTTACCGGCTTTATCTCCAAATTTATTATCTGAGCCAACTGTTAAAAAACTTACGTACAGAGCCTACTTTCGCTCCGTACTGTAGTAGGTAAATTGCTTTTAAAATAACTTAGCGTGTAAAATTATTTTAAAAATTATCGTTACTTAAAATACAGCTAATATTGTGACCCAAAATTTATTTGCACCTTGAGATTCTCTTAATAAAGCATAGTGTGTGCCGGGATTATAAGAGTATAAAAAAGTGGTATAATTTTGAGATATATTTTTCTAAGATAGAAATACATAATGTCAACACAATATTACAAACTTAAACGTTTAATTTTGTACCAAAGATATTACACATTGACAGTCTAAAAACCTACCTGAAAACAAAGATGAGTTTTTATTACACATAAGTTATTCAGTTTATAAAGTTGTAGTAAAGATATTTATGTTGATGACTTGAAACAAATACATGGTATATTTGTTTCAAATCTTGTAAATAAGTTAGTAAGTAAAACAGAGAGTAGGTACAGTTAGTAGGTAGGTACCATTATAGAATGAAACACAAATCAAACATGGGTTGATTTCATGAATTGTTATCTAGTTAAACTTTGGATGTATCAAACCAAATTATAAATATATTAAATATTAAGTTAGTATTACTTTTTGTACTAGTATTAGGCTTTAGAGAATTTAAAGCTTACCTAATATAATTTGCAGTATAATTATGATAGCTTATCTCTGCAGTAGGAGAATTTAGTATAGTCGAAGAATTATTTTCATTCATAGGTAATAGAATTATCATAAATATTACGCTTGCATCAAAGTTGTTGGGTCATGGTGGGATTGTTGGAGACATGTCGTAGGCATACATAGATACGCAAAATGTAATTTCAAGCGTGACTGGGCAACAATCTTACCCCAGAATGATCTCAAACTCAATATTTTGTACCAATTACATCGCCCGGCGGATCTTCAGTGATCGTTACAATGTTACTAATATTTATGAAGTTATCAACGTTCAAACATAGCTTACTAGTAGGTACACAATGAGATAAAACAGTAAAGTTCACCACCAAATTATTTGAAACTTACCTATAAGATGTACCTACTTATTTAAAAAATGACATCTCGTTTCACAAACAAACACAATTATTCAATTACATACACAAATACATATCTAGCCAATATTATTTACCTTTGTTTGTTTAAAACAAACAAAACATTATTTCTTCTCTCGACTTGGTTTCGATCACTTAAACTTAAATGTAGGTACCTATATATTATTATGTTATGAGGTGTGATCGCGTGATACATTCACTATCGTGGTTTTCAACCCATTCGTCGTATCACTTGATCTGTCACTATTTCTTATATTATATTGCTTATCCTTGACATAAACTAATGAAATAATAAGTTTAACTATTCCGCTCTCAATCACAGTTTTTAACTTTGGATTAAATTCTAATTAGAAAAGGTCGTTGTATTACTTTTATTTGTTCAATTGTATTATGAGTTAATATTGTAGTTTTGTTGATTTATTAATCTAATGGGTCAGTCATAAGTATTTCGAGGCTTTACAGACCATAGATTTATATATTTTAAATCACAAGTAAAGTGCTTTCTTTTTAAGCTATTATTTTGATAATAAGTCGAATTCCCGCTAGACATACTTTTACTAGTATTTTTAACAAGTATGAAGCTTCAATATTATTGTTATTTTAAGTACACACTTTATAAAAACGGTTGTTGAAAAGGCCACTTACAAGGCAGGCAAGAAGTATAAATAAAAATGATTAAATTAATTGGTATTAAGAAGCGGTCTGCAATTTCTTTTACGCGCGCCAAGTAGCGGGGCCGGCAATTATATCGACTATAATAACTTTGATAGTTGCTCGAGATAGCATACCTAATGAAAAATGTAAAATTACAAAAAGGCTTAATTATTAATGCACGCATGAAATGTAAACGTTGATGGCTTAGTAAAGTGCGATGTGAATCGCAGATGGACCTATTTGAATTTGTCGATTCGTTCGTGACATGATCGTATTATTATACTTAATACATGAGTCGCGAGCGACTAATTCGTATTGGACCTTTCTGCGATTCATGTCGTCGTGCAAACAGCCCGTGGTGTGAATCGACGAAAGAACCGTAAAGCTTATTGTAGACTTTATCATTTAAAAATACAATACATATAAAATGGTAATTATAAAAATCTGTTTCGGCATGAAATGTACGGGAGTCACTGTCTACGATAATTCGGGCACGAATAATTTGTCCTGTTTCATACATTTTGTTTAATGTTGGCGATTCTAAACTTACAGTTATTACTTACTTACAATTGCAAATTGACTGACACTTACTGTGTAATGCTTTTTGCGATAATAGATAAGTTACAGATTAACGACTTTGTAAAGAGGTAGGTTATATGTTATGTACATATATTTTTTCGTATGACGAAATGTTTTGCTTACTAATTAGTTGCCAAATAATAAGCTTAAATGATACTAAACAATTTCCATGAAATAAATAATCCTGTAAATACACTTATAACTGATAATATTATACTAAGTAATTCTGCCATTTGTTTACACATCGCACGTGACAAATAGTAGTAAATATTTTTGTAAAGCTACGGCACAGATCTATGCTGTTATTCTTTTAAAACGGTTTTGTAAAGTACTATTTAAAAGGACCACATGTTATCACATGATACATGATTCATAACGAGGGCCACTGACCATATGGCGCTCAGTGGGTCAGGTTTGGCAGCGCGGTGTGGTTGCGAGCGTGCAGAGGCCACAATCCACAACGTGTTAACGTGTGCATTTTTTAGGTTGTGGAAAAGCGATAGTGCTATTTAATTTATAGAGCGGTAACCCTCTTTAAGTCGTGTCAATGTAATAATGTTTTTTCAAATTTCATTTGTTTCCTCACACTTTTACCTCTAACGGTGGTAGATAATAAGATCTAACTTCGGTTATCAGATCGCTGTAGTTGGGACCATACTGGCAAAACATTATTAGCAAAAGAGTGTTTGATAATGTATAAATGACAGTAGGTACTATAAAGTTTTAAAAAAATGAGTTACTGTCTCATTAGGCTTGTAGTTGCAAGGTGCTAGCACGGATGTTACATTGTTATTGGATTTATTAAATATTAAAATCTCCGTAGATCTGTGTATTTAGGGAGTTGATGGATTTTGATCCGTAACGGCGATTCCGGTATAGCTGTAGGCCTTATAGTTTATTTACCAACTTGTTATAAAACAACGGATTTTCTTAAAAGGTCCTCTAACTGCTAATCTAATTAGATTTTATGAGGTTCTAAGATCTATGATATTGCTTGTCCCTGACTGAAAGCATATCTCTTTCTAAATTCGTAACACAAAATGAAATGGAACAGTTTCTAAAACTGGCTATACGTGGGCGTATACGTAACAAAGTATTTTTAAGATATTCTGAGGAATATATAGGAAAAACAACTAGAACATGAGACAAACGGATGCAATTAATATGCGTAGTTGGTGGTCCAATACGCACTGCGGTTTTACGTACGTATGCACTCGATTCCTTTAGATTAATCAAACCGTAATTTTCTCTGTACTGTTTATATTCGTAAGACGATATACGACATAGATATACATATACATAGACATACGACATAGATAGATTGGAATAACACTAACAATATATAAATAAATGTATGTTGGCCCTAAATTTTTTGTTAAATTGACTCTAATTGACAATCACAACAAATACATATCGTCTAGACTTTTCTTAATTATGTTGACATCAGATTACTGTACAACCACACGCGGAAGGATTTATTTATTAAACCACCATCATGAGATATACGCTCCCCAATTTCTGTGCAATACGAAATGCAATATGTTGTTAAAAATTCTGTGTATTATTATTAATTTTTTCATAATTTGCATTTCGTCTGAACATGTTAAATTACATGAGGTTTTGTAGATTGCACAGCTGCTGCTGCGAACGTAGTACGTGAGCGATTTATAGCATTATTTCATAACTTTTATGCTACGGGCGCAATACTGTCGTAAAATTTGGTGGACTGCCAACTCCGCTTGAATGCGATATTTATTTTTCAGATACGAAAACATCTTTAGTACATACCTACACCATATAATTAATGGAAATATCTCGGAAATCACACTAAAATAATATTATTTCCCGTCAATCATAATTGCTTATCCAATAGGAAATGAATTGTTTTCTTCGTTCTCTTCTCAGGAGGTCTCCAATTACGAACTAATTAGCAAAGATTTAATACGCGTTTCTACTCCAGGGTTTTCCTGTCATTTTGTGATATTTTATGTTATGGTTCTGTATGACCTTGACCTAATAAGTAAACCTTGAATATATGTTTGCCTTCCGTATACTGTGCCGGTTTATATGTTATATGGATATGACTATAAATATACAATATACAATAGTATACGTATAAAATACAGCCCTTTCATCGATTAAATAAGAGATATTATTACTCATTTAAAAAAATCTCATCTCATTCTTATGTGTTTAGAGCTAGAGCTTTATGCACAAGTATAGAATTCAGTGTGAATATGTTTTGTAAACGACGCTTGACATAATGCCAGCAGCGCAGAACCGGTCCTTGGTCCCGTGCCTTCATCGCAGACCACTGTCCATTCCTAACTGTTCTTTTATAAACACCAGTTACTTGAACAAAAAATGCAGCATATCGAATAACGTGTATATATGTATGTACATATTATTTTTCAAATAAGTATTTATGTGGTGGTTTATTTTTAATTTTAACGAGGTTTAGAACATGTAGCAAATCGAAAGAGTCCACGAAAATGGTGATCGTAACAAGATCCGAGTGGTGGGGACTAAAATAGACGCGCGAAAAGAGCTCGCTCGCCTCGTCATTACCGTGACTCATGCGCATCCCAAACCGAAGAGAGAACTGGAATACCAACGCACGCACGTTCCAGAAACTTTTGATATTAACCAAACGAATATTTCGAACTATAATAAATATTTTTTTTGTTAGAGTAAGCAAAAAGGTTTTTCTATGAGGACATTTATCCTTAGCTTAAAATTTTGATTATTGAAGTTTATTGATATTATTCAATATTGAAACTAACTCCTGTTGGTACTAAAGTTGTAACATGTAAAAGCACTGCATTTTAAGTATCATTTGTAGGGACATCAGTCTATCTATAATCACATGTTTTTTTTTTTTTATTAATATCACATGAGATAAATGAAAGACAAAAAAAACGACTTTTGGCAAGCCGACGTAACGTCCCAAAATTTTTAAACATATTATTATTATTAGCTATTTGTATATTTTCCGACACAAAGTGTTTTTTTTATTTGAAATTATTGTTCCCAAGTCACGAATCAAGGAGTCCTTATAATCTGACTTGATGTCCTATTAGAAGCTATATATAATTCAATTAAATGGTTAGTTATGTAGATGGTAAAAACTTCACGCTACCACAATTAGGTACATCAGTATTTAACGCCACATTCTTAACGACAACAACAACATTGTTCATTTTGTAATTACTACTCAAACAACAAAAGTTTGTTTTACGGGTACTAGATAGTTGAAATACAAAATACTTAGTTAAAACGTACATATTATATTGACATACTTATTAGTTATCATTACGGATTTTATAGCTGTATATTAGTAGTTTTATATTAATGTCCAGTATTCCCATTATTTTTTAGAAATCAGTACATATGTATATCGAAACTTCTATTACTCAGATTAAAATATTAACTCATGCTCATTTGGCCCTACACCACACACGCTAATCGACTCGTCATAATTTTTAATACAGGTATGAGTTGGCGAAATTCCACCGTGATTTATAAAATTTCTTACTTTCGGCATTCCCTCTTATTTTAAATTTTTAACTCTGCTAAATCTCCCTCTTAAGGCACTTAAAAAAGCGTACACAGTTTTTTTCACGTATTATTATATGTACAATTGTATATACAGTAACCGCGTTCAATCTGAACAGCTGATAAATAGTAGGATCCAAAATTCAATTATGAATTAAGGCTAATAAAAAAATATGCAAAATAGGGTTGTGACACGTTGTAACGAATCATTTGTGATGATAATCTGTTCGCAACCACGACACGTAACAAATTATAGTGTACTGTAACGTATAATATATAATGTTTTGTAATAAATTTAATAAATAATGTTGATATTAACTGTAAAACTTTCATTTGTTGCAGTGGAATCTGTTGGCGACCGCTTGCCTATCAGTGCCGGCAGGCCTGGCGAACCTTCTCCTCCAATCTTTGAGCAAATCTTCAAAAATGCGAGGTTTGCCCAAGGTGGCAATGCTAAATTCGAAGGAAAGCTTCGAGGGAATCCCACCCCTGTTGTATCGTGGACGAGGAAAAAAGCACCTTTAGTAGAATGCAACAAGTACAGTATGAGCTATAATGAACAAACCGGAGACGTGTCTTTATTAATAAAACAGATCGGCCCGGGCGATGAAGGTGAATATACTTGCACAGCCCGGAATCAATACGGTGAAGCTATTTGTTCCGTATACATCCAGCCAGAGGGCGTCCCGGTGCCTGCACAGCAGTCCTCGCAACAACAAAGCTACCGACATGTCAGCGAGAGCGTGGAGCACAAATCATACGGCACACAGGGATACACTGAACAGTCTAGACAAAAAGTCGCATACACCAACGGCACTGACTATTCATCCACAGAAGATTTTAAAGTTGACACCTTTGAGTACAGACTATTAAGGGAAGTTTCATTCAGAGAAACCATCACAAAAAGATATATGAATGAAACTGACATTCAAATTAGTACAAACATTGATAAAAATCTGGGGCCTGTATCGCCACCTAAGATCGCTCAAAAGCCAAGAAATTCTAAACTTCAGGAAGGTGCCGATGCTCAGTTCCAGGTGCAATTATCTGGCAACCCGCGTCCAAGAGTGACTTGGTTCAAGAATGGACAGCGACTGGTTAATTCTAGTAAACACGAAATTATAACAACACATAATCAAACGACTCTTAAAGTTAAAAACACACAAAAGTCTGACTCTGCCCATTATACTTTATTAGCTGAAAATCCCAATGGATGCATCGTTACATCAGCATATCTCGCTGTTGAATCTCCTCAAGAGACTTATGTACAAGAACAAAAATCACAATATATCATGGACAGTCAACAAACAGGAATTGAAGAAAGAGTAGAAATAAGTGAAAAAGCTCTCGCTCCGCAGTTTGTAAGAGTCTGCCAAGACCGCGATGTCACAGAGGGCAAAATGACGCGATTCGATTGCCGCGTCACTGGCAGGCCTTACCCAGAAGTCACGTGGTTCATTAACGATAGACAAATCCGAGACGATTATAATCATAAGATTTTAGTAAACGAATCAGGTAATCATGCACTTATGATTACAAACGTCGATCTTAGCGACAGTGGTGTAGTTACGTGTGTTGCGCGCAACAAGAGTGGCGAAGTATCTTTTCAATGTAGACTAAACGTCATCGAACGGGAGCAAGTAGTTGCACCTAAATTCGTTGAACGTTTTAGTACTTTAAGTGTGCGTGAAGGAGAACCTGTAATTATGAATGCACGCGCAGTTGGCACACCTACACCACAAATTAAATGGCAGAAGGACGGCGTTCCGATAATACCCAATCCAGAATTACGAATTAATACCGATGGTGGGGCCTCGACGTTAGACATTCCGCGAGCCAAGGCGTCGGATGCGGCATGGTATCAGTGCACTGCTCAGAACGTCGCAGGTTCCACCGCTACTCGGGCTAGGCTCTACGTCGAAGTACCGAAAGAGCCTCCGCCTGAGCAAAAGCGTCTGCACTTACCTCGGCCTACCAAGATCATCGAACCAGAGTAAGTAAATTTTTGAACACTTTTGTTGTCTATATTAAAACAATGATATTATTTATTCACATCAATTATTTTTATATAGGCCTGCTCCTGGACCAGAAATCATATACTTGAGGCACGTGGAAAGGGCAAGACCTTACATTCCTCCAGGTGAGGAAGACCGAGTTTATCCTCCACCGCAGTTTATTGTGCCACTCAAGAGTGTTACACAGATGGAGGGTGGCAAAATTCACTTTGAAACGAGGATAGAACCAGTTGGCGATCCAACCATGAAAATAGAGTGGTTGAGAAACGGACAAAGTATCGAAGCCAGTAAGTAGCGTTGAAGGTATCGATTACTGTGGATTAGGTTAACATTACATTTTACTGACATTTTTTAATATTCACATTACAGGTTCTAGGTTTACATCAATATTCCGATTTGGATATATTTCTCTAGATATGCTCAGTCTTAACATTCAAGATAGTGGAGAATATACCTGTCGAGCAATCAGTGCGACCGGTGTTGCTGAAACTAAGGCTGTGTTGCAAGTAACTCCACGAGCAACAATCGAACGAACGAGCCAACACCCTGACAGTTTACAATATATCCAACAGTTGGAAGATTATTCTAGATATCAACACCAAGAATCAATAGAAGAACAGGTCTCGCAGAGGCCTCAATTTATAAGGCCGCTGCAAGAGCTCGGTGAGTTACAAGAAGGTAGAAACGCTCATTTTGAAGCTCAACTTACTCCCGTCAGTGATCCTAATATGAGAGTGGAGTGGTACAAAGATGGTAGACCTATTACAGCTAGCTCGCGAATCACGTCAATCTTCAACTTCGGTTACGTCTCCCTTAACATCATGCACCTACGGGCTGAAGATGCAGGTTCGTACACAGTGAGAGCTGTTAATAAGTTGGGTGAAGCCATTAGTACCGCTTCCATTAGAGTAGCTGCCAGGAGTACAGTTACTGCAGATCTTGGTATACCAGAACAACGACGATACATCGAAAAGACTGAGCAATTGGAAGCATATCAGCAAATGCAACATCAGAAATATTATCAGGAAGTCCCTGAAAGTACACAGAGACCGGAGTTCAAAACACCAATAAAAGATCAAATAAATATAAAGGAAGGTGGGTTCGCCCATTTTGAAGCTCGCTTAGAACCAGTGGGCGATTCAACTCTTAGAGTAGAATGGTTAAAAGATGGACGTCCTGTTGAAGCTAGTTCCAGAATAACTACATTCTTTAATTTCGGATACGTTGCATTAACAATTAAATCCGTAACTATACATGATGCTGGTCATTATACTTGTCGAGCTTATAATGCTCTCGGCCAGGCAGCTACTAGTGCTAACCTTAGTATCGTTACCAAAAAAGATATAATCGCAGAATCGCAACATCCAGGTGGATATGAAAAAATTCAACATCTTGAAGATTCTAGTAGGTATTCAAGACGTGCAGAAGAGGAAATAAGGGTTACACAAAAGCCCAGATTTTTGGGACCATTAAAGGGCACTAATAAAATAGTAGAAGGTCAAAGTGCTCACTTTGAAGCAAGAGTAGAACCTCAAAGTGACTTGACCATGACAATTGAATGGTATTTCAATGGAAAACAGATTAAGAGTGCTAATCGAATTCAAACATATCACGATTTTGGCTATGTAGCATTAGATATTGCCAGTGTTCGCGCAGATGATTCTGGAGTATACACAGTTGTAGCTCGTAATGCTGCTGGTGAAGCCCAGTTGAGCGCTTCTATGACTGTCGAAAGTAAGTACCTATAAATAATCATACAAAAAAATTGTTTAATATTAAACCAATCAACTGGACCAAAAGTTCCCTTTAGCTGTCGCCCTCTCACTAAAGAATTATTATAACCAAACTATCATCATCAACTCATTAATGTCCCACTGCTGGGCACGGGTCTCCTTTCAATTGAAAAGGATTAGGCTATAGTCCAACACGCTAGCCTACTGCAGGTTGGCAACCAAGCTATATAATGATATAAATAGAAATTGAACTAGTGTGTTCCCACATTCAACATTTTTTTTATATGTATTATGTTTTGTAACAAGAAAAACGTATTAAATTTTAAATACATTTAACTATATCAATACTTAATGGCATCTTGCGTTTCATTGCAGCTCGTTCCAGTATTGATACTTCCAGTATTCACCGGGGTCTATATGAAAAGACCAGGCATATTGAAGAATCTAAGTTTGTGGAACCAATGTATGAAATTGAAGAAATTTCCAAATCAAAACCAGTTTTTGTACAACCTTTATCTGATCCAGCTCCAGTATCCGAAGGTAAAAATATTCACTTAGAGTGCAGGTTGGAACCCATGGGTGACCCGACCATGCGGGTAGAGTGGTTCCATAATGGTAGAGCTGTAACAGTTGGCTCTAGATTTAGAACCTATTACGACTTCGGATTCGTAGCACTTGACATTATACATGCCACATCTGCTGATTCTGGAGAATATACCGTAAGAGCCGTGAACCATTTAGGTTCAGCTCACACTTCTTCAATGGTTCGTGTTATTGAAAGATCAGACATTGTAACTGATACCCAGAACGAGCAAGCAGTGGAACAGATACAAATTCTTGAAGATGCTGCGCGCAGATCTAGGCAAGTGCAAGAAGATATAACAGTGAGGCAGGCACCTCAATTTTCTAGAGCTTTACACAATATTGAGACTGTAGAAGGGACCAATGTACACTTAGAATGTAGATTACAACCCGTTGGTGATCCAGCTATGCGAGTAGAATGGTTCTGTAATGGAAGGCCGATAAAAACTGGTCACAGATTTAGGCCAGCTTATGAATTTGACTATGTTGCACTCGATCTTTTAAGTGTGTATCCTGAGGATTCAGGTGTTTATACCTGCCAGGCCACAAACCAACTTGGTGAAGCAGTAACATCATGCGCTTTGCGCGTAATTGCCAAGAAGGATCTTATCTTTGAGTCACAACACCCATCAGGACTTGAGAAAATTCAATATTTAGAAGATTCTTCACGCTACAAGAAAAATGAGGTGGTTGATGAATCTATTAATATAAAACCGCGCTTTGTTACAAAACCAAAATCGATTGAAAATGTTATTGAAGGTCATCATGTTCATTTTGAATGCAAACTTGAACCAGTTACAGATCCTAACCTTAAAGTTGAATGGTTCAAAAATGGGCAACCGGTAACAATTGGACACAGATTCAGACCCATCCATGATTTTGGTTACGTGGCTCTGGATATTATAGACTTAATTGCTGAAGATACTGGCGTTTACACTTGCCGAGCTGTCAACCTTGTCGGTACTGACGAAGTCAGCTGCAGGTTGACATGTCGCAGTACAGTAGACATAATCAGGGCTACACAAAATGAGTCTGGCCTTAACCAAATTCAAGTGTTGGAAGACAGATCTAAACATCATAGGGCTGATTTCGTAGATGAAGTTACAACTCAGGCCCCAATATTTACAACTTCACTGAAAAACGTGGAAATTAAAGAAGGCCAAAGAGCCCACTTTGAGTGCAGATTGATACCTGTTTCTGATCCAACAATGAAAGTGGAATGGTATCATAACAACAAACCGTTGAAGAGTGGATCGAGGTTCACAGAAACCAACAACTTTGGTTTTGTTGCGCTCGATATTATGTCTTGTTTACCAGAGGATTCCGGAACATACACCTGCCGAGCTATCAATGCTCTTGGCGAAGCAGTCACCTCCGGAATTGCAATTGTACATTCACGAAAGTCCATTTACTTGGAATCGCAACACGAAGGAGCTCTTCCAAGACTTAATCAGCTAGAAGATACTTCCAGATATCAGAGACACGGTGCACAGGAAGAGTGTGTTACACAAGCACCCGTGTTTACTATGCCTATGAAGGATATAAGAGTTGCTGAAAACCAAGCAGCTCACTTTGAAGCTAGACTTATTCCGGTCGGCGATCCAAAGCTTCGCGTAGAATGGTTGCGTAATGGTGTACCAATTGAAGCTTGTAAGTATTCATACTTAATAACAGTACAATTGAGTATATATATTCAGTACATTAATCAATATTTTATATATTTTTAGCAAACCGCCTGACAACTATGCATGACTTCGGTTATGTCGCTTTAAATATGAAATACGTTAATCCTGAAGATTCTGGCACATATACATGTCGTGCTATAAATGAACTTGGTGAAGCTGTAACATCCTCTACACTGTTTGTTCAATGTAAGTAAATTTTATATCTGGATTAAGATAAAAATATGAACAGTGAAGTAAATAATTTTTGGTATAAATGCCCAATTAAATTATACGTTCTCACTTACAAGATAAATATTTCTAAAACGCATATTCCATAAAAAAACAAAACAATTTCATACCGAATCCTGATAGCTAATGCATCGAATGAATTCAATTTTCAGCTAAAGCATCACTTCAACTAGAGTCACAACACGAGACGGCGTTAGAGAAAATCCAACAATTAGAAGATTCTTCCCGTTACCAACGCAGAGAAGATGTTGAGGTGGCAGTTAACCAAGCTCCACGATTTATTACACAGCTGAATGGACCTTCCAGACTTGTGGAGGGTCAGAGCGCTCATTATGAATGTCGTATTGAGCCTTACCCCGATCCTAACATGCGGGTAGAGTGGTACTTTAATGGTAAAGTTCTACAAAGCGGCCATCGTTATCGTACAGCCTACGATTTTGGTTTTGCTGCTCTAGATATACTTACAGTTTATGGAGAAGACTCTGGTGAATACACTTGCAAGGTTATCAACAACTTAGGGCAAGCTACCTCGTCAATAAAATTGAACGTTCAATGTAAGGACCCTTTATAAGTAATAACTATTTTTACATACTTATTCACTCTTAAACTAGCAACTTATGATTTTTTATAACATTGCAGCCAAGGAATCCATAATAAGGGATACACAGCATGAAAGTGCGCTGGAAAAGATTCAATATCTTGAAGATGACAGCAGATACAAACGCGTAGTTCGTGATGAAAGCTTTGTGGCTGAGAAACCCCAATTCGGAAAACCCTTGAAAAATGCTGAGGTTGGTGAAGGCCAGCCAGTACATTTGGAAGCTACACTTACACCTGTAAACGATCCTACAATGCGTGTTGAATGGTACTGTAACGGAAGGCCCGTTCAACAAGGGCATCGCTTCAAGACAACATACGACTTCGGTTACGTGGCATTGGATATTCTGTACGCTTACGCTGAAGACAGTGGAACATACATGTGCAAAGCGACTAACGCTGTTGGCGAAGCTGTTACTACAAGCTCTGTGAAAGTAGATGGTAAGTAAAAAAAATACGACGAATATATAACTTTAAATAAATTAGTACTAGTATTTTTAGTAAATTAAATATTTAATTATTTTGCTTTCTATTTCAGCCAAAGCCGGATTATACTTAGATACATTAGATGAACAACGACTAAAGAAGATTCAAGAGTTAGAGAAGTATGAGAGACCTAAACCTGTGCAAGAGGAACAGCCAGGTCAGAGACCAGTTTTCTTGACTGCTCTGACAAGCTTAGAGAATTTGAAAGAGGGTGACCGAGCTCACTTTGAGTGTAGAGTAGAACCCATCAATGATCCTGATTTGAAAATTGAATGGTTCCATAATGGACAGAAGATAAGAGCAGGCCACAGATACAGAACGACTCACGACTTCGGTTACGTTGCTTTAGATATTTTATACACTTACTCTGAAGATTCTGGAACATACATGTGTAAGGCCACTAACAAACTCGGTGAGGCAGTCAATACATGCACGTTGAAGGTTGCAGGTAAATATAAATATTACATACCTATATACTCTTTTATTTTAAGAGTTTAATTTGATCTATATATGTATTTGATTACAGGGCACAGAAGTATTATATACGACACTCAACATCCAAATGGTCTAGAAAAAATTAGACAACTTGAAGCACAGGGTCATCATACTAGGATGGAAGTTGAAGAGCCCAAGATCAGTCCACCTAGATTTGTCACAGAATTGCGTGGAACCACCCACGTATTCGAAGGCCAAACTGCTCATTTTGAATGCCAAGTTGAGCCTGTACATGACCCTAATTTGAGAATTGAATTCTATCACAACGGCAAGGCCCTGCAATCTGCAGCACGGTTCCATATCACTTTTGATTTTGGTTACGTGTCTTTAGATATTCAGCACTGTGTTCCTGAAGACGCTGGCGAATACTCAGTAAAAGCAATTAATGCTTTGGGACACTGTACATCAGCAATATCCATGACAGTAACCGCAAAAGGAAGCATTATATCGGAATCTCAACGTCCTGAGGGCTTAGAAAAGATCCGTGAGCTCGAATCTGCGGAACCGTTCAAGCGCCCAGAAATTCCAGAACCGGTCACTCGTCAAAGACCTGTATTTACACAACCGCTTCAAAACATTGATAATATTCAGGAAGGTCAAACTGCACACTTCGACTGCAGACTAATTCCAGTCGGTGACCCTACTCTCAAGGTGGAGTGGTTTAGAAACGAAAAATTAATTGAAGACAGTTCAAGAATTACAAAAACTCACGACTTTGGTTATGTCTCAATGACTATTACCCATGTTCGTGATGAAGATGAAGGCGTCTACATGTGCAGAGCTTCTAATCTATTGGGTGAAGCCGTCACAACTGCTGCCATGAGAATTAAAAGTAAGAATTCAATACGTAACAATTTAAAAATATTCCATCCATTCCATTATAATGTAAAGCGACTTTCTTACATTATATATATTTTTAACAGCTAAAGCAGCTATCCAATTGGACACACAACATCCAGAAGGCATGAAGAAAATACAGCAACTTGAACAACCACAGCAAAGAAGGCCTGATGAACCTGAACGCGAGTTTGAAAAGCCTATATTTACCCAGGTGCTTACAGGACCCTCCGAATTATGGGAGGGACAACATGCTCATTATGAAGCACGTGTCGTACCTGTTGGTGACCCGAGTTTAAGATTTGAATGGTATATTAATGGAGTAGAATTAAAAATGGGTAAGTTAATCTAATTAGTATTAGTAATCGTCTATCTAAATATTCCATTTGGACGTCAATTAATATACTTCTTTATTTCAGGTTCAAGATTCCGTACTACACATGACTTTGGATTTGTAACTTTGGACATAAATTCAGTAGTGGCAAATGATGCCGGTCTTTATATGTGCAAAGCTATAAACAGAGCCGGAAGCACGGTGTCATCAGCAGCTCTGAAAGTCAAGACTAAATCTACTATTGTAGACCAGACGATGAGACCTGAAGCTTGGGAACAAATCCAACTTAAGGAAGCTGCTATGAACAAAGTGCCAGAAATGTTTGTTGACTCTGGAGTTCAACAGGCACCTATTTTCACCACCCACCTCAAGAGCTACGATAAACTCGTTGAAGGACAGCATGTATACTTGGAGGCTCAGGTAGAACCACGAACAGATCCTAACTTGAGGATTGAATGGTTTAAAAATGGCGTTTCACTTACTACTGGATCGAGATTAAAGAGCACGTTTGATTTCGGTTTAGTAACTTTGTCTATTAACAGCATAAGAATTGATGATTCTGGAATTTATACGTGCAAAGCAACAAACCTTATGGGAGAAGCAGTTTCCACCGCATCTATTAAGATTGAGGACCGCCACTGGTTACTTGGTGAAACACTACATCCAGAATCATTAGACAGAATTGGCGCCCTTGAACAGCCGAAAGCAGGCAAACCAGAAGCACCTGAACCTGTTTACGAAATACCCGTATTTATATCACACTTGAACAATATTTTGTGTAAAGAAGGTGATAACATACATTTCGAATGTAATGTGGAGCCATCAAGAGACCCAACATTGAAGATCGAATGGTTCTTTAACAATAAGCCGTTGCCTTCTGGATCCCGTTACAAGAGCACGCACGATTTCAGCTATGTTTCACTAGATATTACACACACGTATGAGGAAGATTCGGGTATTTACACATGCAAGGCTACTAACAGCAAAGGCTCAGCAACTACATCAGGCTCACTAAGATGTACAGGAGACAAAAACATTTATTTCGATACACAGCATCCGCAAGGAAAAGTTGGACTGGAAGCAGTGGAGCAAGCAGAAGAAGTCAGGCTTTCTAAATCTAGAAGAACATCCGTGCCAGATGTTGAGTATCCTAAACCGGAATGGGTAGTACCGGTAGCAGCAGAAAACCAATTAATCGAAGGTCAAGCACTTCACCTCGAAGGACAAGTTGAACCGAAAAATGATCCGAATCTTAAAATCGAATGGTACTTCAATGGAAAAGTTTTGGAGCAAGGATCTAGGTTTAAGCTTACAAGTGACTTTGGCTTTGTGACACTAGATGTGACTGACGTGTACGAAAGAGATAGTGGGATTTACACTTGCAAGGCTTACAATAAGAAAGGTGAAGCTTTCACATCATCAACTATATTCTGTACTAGTAAAGAAAATCTTATTGAAAGGACTCAACATCCTAAAGGCACTGAGGGATTAGAAAAGATTCAAAACCTTGAGGAATCTCTTCGCAGAGAGCCAGGTCAGAAGCCTGATGACGATACAGGCAGAGCTCCAGAATTTACTACTGTCTTCCAAGACATTGTTGATATTAGTGAAGGTCAAATAGCTCATTACGAAGCCTCCCTTATACCAACTGGTGACCAGAGTATGGTTATTGAGTGGTTCTACAATGGAAAAACAATCGAAGCTAGCCATCGCATTCGCACAGTTTATGCATTTGGTATGGTTGTGCTTGAAATACTTGGAACAAAGACCACTGACTCCGGAGTATATTCTTGCCGTGCTACTAACAGATGGGGACAGGCTGAGATAAGCGTCAAACTGGAATGCGTTGATAAGAGCAAGGGACAAAAACCGAGATTTACCACGCATATACACAATATTGAGGGATTAAAAGACGGTCAATCAGCTCACTTTGAATGCACTGTGGTACCTGTGGATGACCCTGATTTGAAAATTGAATGGTACCATAATGGTCAGCCTTTACGTCATTCTACCAGAATCAAAACTGTGTCAGATTTCGGTTTCGTAGTTCTTGATATAGCCTATACACAAAACCACGATACTGGAGAATACGTGTGCCGTGCATATAATAAATATGGCGAAGACTTTACTAAAGCTAATATCACTTGCTTTGGAAGAAGTGGAGTTTATCTTGATAGTTTGCAACCCGATTCTCTGGCTAAAATCCGGGAATTGGAAAGCCTGCAAGGAATTCAACAACAAGTGCCTGCACCTGCTTCAGCTGTGCCACCCAAGTTTATTACTCAAATTCAAGATGTCACAAAATTGGCAGAGGGTCAAAGTGCTCACTTTGAAGCAAGATTAGTACCAGTTGATGATCCTGATCTTAAAGTGGAATGGTTCTACAACGGTAAGAAGTTGCCGCATGGCCACAGATATAGAACTTTCCATGACTTCGGAATAGTTATATTGGATATCCTATACTGCTATGAAGAAAATTCAGGTGAATACGAATGCGTGGCAACTAATAAGTTGGGCCGTGATAGTACGAAGGCAACATTAAAATGTACTTCCAAGGAGAATTTAATCCTGGACTCGCAACTACCGCGGGTGAGTACTCAAACTCAAACTCAACTCTAAGTAACGTGTGACGTTCTATAGTTTATACTTACCCCCATGAGAAAAAGCGTGAGTGTATGTATGTATTTATGCATTGTGTGACAAAGTTGTCAGATCAAAGTGTGTTCTTGATAAAAGAGAAGTTAAAACTGAATGATATTGTATAAATGTAAAACAAAATACATATGTCCATGTGTGATTAAGGAATGATTATATAAATAGGTATATTCTAGTAAGATGTCAATAATTATTTTCCCAATTCAACAATATTGATTGACATCTTCCTAAAATACATAAATGAAATGGGCATACTGCGCCAAAGACTGAATACAAATAATTTTGAGAGCATTAAATATTATAAGATAAGTAGTGTAAAACATCGAAAGATTGATCGAGCACAGAAGCTAAACAAAGCCTCAACTATAGATTTTCATAGGGGCTATATGCCGCAAGTATCCATTAACTTTCTAGAACCTTAATCTGATTATATGTTTAGTTTATTAAAGGTTATACATATTATTTTTTATTCCAGGGCATGGAAGGTGGGTTGGAAAAACTGCAAACTCTGGAGGACTCTATGATTCGCAGAAAAGATGTTAAAGAAGAGGAAGAACGTGGTAAAGCTCCAGTTTTCACAGTTCCACTCTCAAATATTGATAATTTAAGAGAAGGAGAAAACGCTCACTTTGAAGCTAGATTGACACCGACCGACGATCCTAACCTAAAGGCAAGTAGAACAATAGCACAGTATAAGTATGAAACAGTATGGAAACTAAACCTAGTTGATGGAATAAATACCTACGCTCCATTAAAGCGCTAGGGTTGTAAATTTTAATGTTTTGTATATTGTTTTTTTTATTTAAATATTTTTGTGTTGTAGTTATCAATCAATCGAATTGAAATAGCTTACAAATACAATTTAAATAGGTAATCTCATGGCGTCTTGGATTTACATTTTGACAGCACTATCGGCTTCGACATCCTCGAAAATCATGAAAACGACATCCATGACGAAAAAAATAATAATGGATTGCAGCCTTCATCTTGGATTTACTTTTTCTTCATTCTGAATTACCAAATATGTTCCCGAATTAATTATGATCGATTACACGGATTTATAATTTTATTTATTTTCGATATTGATTTATATAATTCGATAACGATAATAGCAATAAATAAAAAATCAGCAGGAAGTGTAAAATAGCTCCGGTTTTAATGTTATTCTGTTATTATGACTTTAAACAGCCGTATACTACTTACGTATTACGCTCGTAGCAGTTTTAAACAGATTGCGAAGATAAATAACCTTATACGTGACTACTCGTCTCGACTTGGCACTCGCTACTGATAGCACTGCGATAACCCCTTAGAGCTCTCGTAGATGCGTATGTTTGTGTGAGTGTGCCGTTTCGAGCGTTTGTTAGTAGTTCATATTAAAAACTTCGTCTTAATGTACTGTCAGTTACAGTCGAATAAAATGACATTGATGTAGTACGTTTTTTTTTTATCATATTGTAAATCTTATGGTTTTAGGTGGAATGGTATTGGAATGGCAAGTCTCTCAAAGCTGGCTCCAGATTCAGAACATTCTGTGACTTTGGATTTGTGATTCTCGAAATATCTCCAACTTACCCAGAAGACTCTGGTGAATATTTGTGTAGAGCATACAATAACTATGGAGAGGCAGTTACTACAGCAACAATGAAAGTTCAAGGAAAACGTAACATTATTTTGGAATCACAATTACCTAAGGGTATGGAAGGAACTATAGATAAAATAGCAGCTCTTGAAGGCTATACTGGTACTGTAGATTCGATGACGCCAGAAGCTGAGACTGGTAACCCACCAGAATTCACGACTACACCTTCTGATCTAATTCTATCAGAGAATTCGTCTGCTCATTTTGAGTGTCGTCTCATACCCGTTAATGACTCAAGCATGAGGGTTGAATGGTTCCATAATGGAAAACCTCTTCTGACCGGTTCTAGAGTAAAAACCATCAATGATTTTGGTTTTGTTATACTGGAAATTGGCGGAGTTTATCAACGTGATGCTGGTCTTTACACTTGTAAAGCTACTAATCGCCATGGAGAAGCAACTGTGTCATGCAAACTGCAGGTCAAAGGCAGACAAGGAATCATTTTGGAACCACAACTACCATCTCACTTCAAGTCTGGAACTGAAAGTATCCAAAAATTGGAAGAGACGCTTCACAAACGTGAAGAAATCGCAATTGAAGACGAGAAACCAAACCCACCAAAATTCACGGTAGAAATTAAAGATAATCTTGATGTTCCCGAAGGTGGACCAACACACTTTGAATGCCGTGTAGAACCAGTAGGTGATCCAACAATGAGAATCGATTGGTTCTGTAACGGTAGACCTTTCGCTACCGGGTCTCGAGTTCATATGCTCAATGATTTCGGATTTATTGCATTGGATATTGATTACATTTATGCCCGTGATGCTGGAGAATATACTTGCCGCGCTACCAACAAGTGGGGCTCAGCAACGACCACTGCTAAGATTACATGCAGCGCTAAGCGTGACATTGTATTGGAATCTCAGTTGCCACAAGGCATGAGTGGAGAGAAGATTAAAGAACTTGAACGAGGACGTGTAAGTGACGCCCCAAAAGAAGAACCTGTTATTAACAGTCCACCCAAGTTCATTACTCAAATTCAGTCGCACACAGTTGAGGAATCTGAAAGCGTACGCTTCGAATGTCGCGTGGAACCGAAAGAAGACCCGAGACTGCGCATCGAGTGGTACCGCAATGGAAAACTTCTACCTTCTGGTCATAGATACCGTACCGTATACGATATGGGTTTCGTTTCGCTTGACATATTATACGTATATGCCGAAGATTCGGGTGAATACGTATGCCGTGCAGTGAACGACATAGGTGAAGATTTCACCAAGGCGACAGTATCTTGTAAACGTAAGTCAAACATTTTACATTCTCATGAATTACTACTACAATTAATGTTTTAATTGCCGATCTCTAATTATGTTTTTTAATTATTTCAGAACTACCAGATATTATTCTACAAAATCAAGTACCACGAGGAATGAAAAAATCTGAAGCGCTAACGCAGATGGAAGCTACGATCAAGAAGTACACTTCAGAAATATTCTTGACTGAAGATGACTTATATGACGCTGATAAGAAACAACCGCCACGCTTTGTTACACAAATTCAAAGCCAGACTACCTTAGTAGAAATGGAATCTACGAAGTTTGAGTGTCAATTATCACCTGTCGGTGATCCTAATATGAAAGTGGAATGGTTCTTTAATGGCAAACCTTTACTGCACAGTAAGTATTATTGTCGTCTAGATTATAATACATACATCTATTTTATACTTTTGTTTACGCAAAATCGATATAAATATATTTTTACAGTCATACCTAATTATAATAATTATTTACAGAAAATCGATTTACACCCATTTACGATTTTGGTTACGTGGCGATGAACTTCGGTTGGGTGTACCCTGAAGACAGTGGCGAGTACCTTTGCCGTGCAACTAACTTGTACGGCATGGACGAAACCCGCGCAGTTATTAAGACAGCCGGTAAACCAGGCATTGTGTATGATTCCCAATTGCCTAAACACATGAAGAGTATTGAAAAAATAAGAGAGATGGAAGCAGCTTGGCAAATGTAAGTAGTCGTATTTTATGATTATAGCGCCAACAGACTTTACAATACCACAATGTATACAATGTAAATGTAAATTTAAATTATTTTTAATTTCAGGGTGCCAGAACAAGCGGCCGAGGAAACCAAGGCGCGATCGCCACCTGTCTTCGTAAGTCGTCCTGAACCAGTGACCGTTGAAGAAGGAGAATGGGCTCGCTTCTGCTGTCGTGTGACTGGACACCCCAAGCCTCGTGTAATGTGGCTTGTCAACGGCAACACTATAGTTAACGTAAATACTACTTAAAATATTTAACTTCAACATAAATTCGGAATGAAACATGATAAAAGACCTGAATTATGTTTTTTATTTCATTTCAGGGTTCGAGATATAAATTAACATATGATGGAATGTATCATTTCGATATACCTAAGACAAGGCAATACGATACTGGTAAAATTGAAGTTATTGCTCGAAGTTCAGCAGGCGAGGCGTTAGCTACGACCGAACTTAAAGTAATACCGAGACACGACGACTATAGAGGGGTACTGAAGAATGCTCCACGACGTAAGTCTTATATATTTTTATCTGAAAACATGAAGCTTAATTATGCATTTAACAATTTCCATAAGTATAAGTACATAACATGAAAATGATATACCAGAAACAGCTTCTATACTGCTCTAACATACATTACCAAACCACGCACACAAAAACAAACCGCTTAGGCACAAAGACCCCAGCTTCCCTTCACCCTTCCTTTCGTTCCAAAAGGAGTGCAGCTAAATCAATTGCTTCTACAAGCTTTGCCGTCGGACTCAGGGAGAGGTATGTTTTAATTCAGTTAGATCTTTACTAATAAAACTTAAACTAATATATTTATTGGTTAATGTGCAGCTTGGTATGATGAAACAACACAATATCAGCGCTCCGAAACCGAATTAGAAAAAACATTTGAGGAAAGGCAAGTTCTGCAAAGACAAGGAGTTATAGACCACAGGCCTGAATTGAAGCCTAAGGTTATTAAAGAACCTGAAACAGAATGGCAACAAACAGTGAAAAAGAAGAAGAGTGAAGAGTATTATAATAAACTCCAGGAGTTGGAAAATGAACAAGTCATTAAGGAGAGTCGGTTTAGGGAATCCACTCATCAATATGCTATTCCCGGAGAGAAGATAGCTAGTAGTTCTCTCGCCAAGGGCATGGCTCAACGATATGAAGATACATTGTAAGTGTTACATTAATTATAACAGTTATTCATTAAATTTAAAACTGCTTTAACATAAAAACCTTAATATAATTGTTTTACTCGTTACAGAGAACAAACGGAAGTTACTACTGAACAAGTACAGAAGAAAGCTGTGCCAAAACCGAGGATACCAGGACCATCAGAATCTACGGTTCACGGTAAAGAAGTTCATGTTGCCAAGCAAAAGCAAATTCAGAAGGAAGTAATTGGAGATACCGAAATAACTCGTAAAATTACTTCAACTGAAACAACTGAAATGGAACATAAGGCTCAAACGCACGAAAGAGTAGTAGAAGGACCCGTGAAACCTAGCAATCCTCCTGTTTTTACAAAGAAAATGCAACCCTGCCGTGTATTTGAACATGAGCAAGCCCGATTTGAAGTCGAGTTTGACGGGGAACCACTACCAACAATTAAGTGGTACAGAGAAAACTTCCCCATCAAAAATTCAGCAGACTTCCAGATCCATACATTCAGCACTAAGTCGATTCTAATAATTAGGCAAGTGTTTGTTGAAGACTCTGCTGTATTTGCTGCTGTTGCGGAAAATCGTGGTGGCACTGCTAAATGTAGCGCCAATTTGGTAGTGGAGGAACGCAGACGGCAAGGTAGAGGTGGAGTAGCTCCGCCAAGTTTCACATTAACTGCTCAAAACGTTAATGTTACGGCTGGACAGCTAGTAAGGTTTGACACAAAAGTAACTGGAACGAAACCTATTGATGTTTACTGGTTGAAAAATAGTAAAAAAGTTCAGCCAGACATCAGAAACAAAATCCTAGAAGAAGACGGAACATACACGCTACTCATTCTTGAAGCTTATCCTCAAGATTCAGGAAAATACGAATGTGTTGCTATCAACAGCGCTGGAGAAGCTCGGTGCGACGCCGAGTGCTCAGTTAATGCTCCTGCTACCAAAGAAAAACCAAAACCACAAACTAAAGCAGCTAACGCGCCTCCTGAAATAATTGAGCCTCTGAAAGATAAGGTTGTTGCGGAAGGCCAAGCTATAGAGTTTAGTTGCAAAATTGTTGGAAAACCGGCGCCAACTGTCCAATGGTACAAAGGTGAAAAACTAATCAAGCCTTCTAAGTATTTCCAAATGTCTCGAACAGCTGATGAATACACTCTTCGTATCTCTGAGGCTTTCCCTGAAGATGAGGGAGATTACAAATGCGTTGCCTACAATTCAGCCGGTCGAGTGACAGTTGCAGCAAAGCTCAAAGTAACTCAGCCCGACCAAGCCGACAACTTGCCAACCCTAACGCCCCTTCGAGATCTAGTCGTTTACGAAGGCCAACCAGCTCAATTTAAAACTCAAATTACAAGCAAGGTCAAGCCAACAATTCAATGGCTCCGCGAAGGTGCCCTTATTCCCGAAACACCAGATTTCCAGGTAAATATTTTAATTTCGTTATTATTACAGTTTCTCAAAATTATAACCACAACATTTGAAATCATTCAAACTTAAACACTCACACATCTCAATCTTTAGAAAAATCTAAAAAATACCTATGATTCTTCCCATCAACTTACAAGGTTTTACGTTTTACTTTTATAGAATTGCAACACGCAAAACTTCCAAATCGTATAAAGCTAAGAAATTGTATTGACTTTGAATGCTTGTATTGGCAGATGATCCACGAAGGTAACAACGCTGTGTTGCTGATCGGTAACACCTACGAGGAGGATACAGGAACCTTCACGTGCCGGGCCACTACCGCCGCCGGCCAAGTGGAGACTTCGGCAAAGCTAGTCGTCAAAAGTAAGACATAGATACAGGCAGCGAGCTCGCGTCGCGCACTTTTAATCCATTAATGTAGTGTTTCTTTGTTTCATCTTTATATCACTTTGAGATCGGGTGAAAACTACTACATAGAGTTTAACTCTGAAAGTTGACAAGCGAATTTAGTATTAAATTATTAGGTAAATGGCTTTTAAATCGTAGCGGTTACCGCAATAACGACTTACGTCCGCTTTGAAGACACACCCCCATGTTCACCATCTTGACAATATGACACAAACAACCGCGAGTGTACCTATCCATCTACCTAATGCTGAACGACCTAAGCCCTGAGGTAACATAAGCGATTAGAAAATCGCGATACCTCTAAACGCGCTGTGTAGCTATATTCAGCGGTTGATCTTGTTCTATATGATAATGATCAATGTAATGTGTTCGGTTCTGTATGTGATCTGCAATTTATTATTCATTTTTCTTAATTATTGACTAGGGAAACAAAGTTTACTACTTAAATATCTACTACACTAAATATTAATTGAAATATACATGCTTTATATTGTTTTTGGAACAAAAGCGCTTAAATTTAAAAGTAAGTTACGGAAATAAAACCTCTGCTCACCGTAAGTGATTAGTTCAATAATGTTATCTTGGAGTTCTAGATGTTAGGTGCTCATCTAGGCTCAGAATGTATCATAAGGTTTTTTTTATACAAAAATAAACTACATTATGTATTATATTCTGATTATTTCTGATAGAATTTTGGATTCTTAGCTACGCCAATTATTTATCTAAATGTTGTTTTTCAGATTTCTGTTGACACTAACACGTAACACAACATCGATGGCTATTCTATTTTATTTATTCTGTTTACGTTCTATGCGTGTTATATAATGAGCAGACGTTTTATTTCCGAGGCTTATTTTTAGATTTAAGTGCTTAATTCGAAAAACTTATAATTAACAACGTACCTGCTTCAGATTACGTAAAAACTTTAAGTATCACGTATACGTATTTCGTATCTAAAATATGTAATTTAAAGCCTACATGTATTCATAAAATAACAACGATGAAACGTAGATATCAAATTGCAATATAGAACAAATAAGTACTGAACTGAAATCTTGCTACGTGGGTTGCCATACAGGACATGGTCAACCGCTAGGTATATAGTATACGATACATCTACACACGCGCGCTAACCTAACATTTTACGCAAATCGACTCGACTGTAAATTTAACTTGTAGTACTATTTGGGCGAATTTTCGCATCTAACATCGCTGTATATTTAAGCTTTTTGTGTAAATAGTCCTAGTCAAACAACGAGGCAGATGACAAGCGAAGAGCAGCGAGCGTCGAGCAGGAGCTTCCATATAGTTGGACACACGTAACTGTGATTAACATGAACACGAGACATTTTACGACTGTTTTGTTTTGCTTTTACCGCTACGATGTTTACTAAATGTAAATGTATACTTTGAACGATTATACTGTATATTAGATAAAATTGCGTTATAAAACAAAGACGCGTTTTTCGACAAAACATCAAATGTATTTTTCACCCAATACTCATTTATAATATTGATAAGCCTGCTAAAGTTAATGAATAATAATTTATTTGGCCTTATTAACCATTAGTTAGTATTAAAAACGTTTTACGCTTTTTGTGTTGAGATCTGACCTGTGAATCTTATGAAAATGATTTCAGTTATGTATATCTTTTTACAAAGGTCATTTCATTTGAAGTGCAGTTTATCATCAAATAGTCATTGAAACTGGGACTTGCGTCAGCTTATGCGGTCTTGAAGAACAATAAATTGTTTACATGTATATAGAAAAGACCACAAAGACGGCATCTTGTCAAGAAAAGTCCCCGCTTCAAGTTTAACCTTGTCTTAGCATGAATCATTGTTTGTATTGTCCGATTTTAGATTTTGGCATTATGATTAAGTTCAGTCACACCTAACAACGCTGCACGAAACGTGCGGTGGCTGCACCGTCACCTGATGTTACCTAACAGCTACGACTAACTTTGTCAGTGTCGCGGCGTATCCGCACGTGTACAATGTCGATGTCAAGGTTTGCGGTAGTGGGTACAGCGGGCGCTGAGTGGGTCGTTCTCGCGGAGTACAAAGTTAATCGTGGTTGTATCTCGCCATGCCTCTAGTTCCGCTGTCAACTCTTCTATGACAAAGAAACATAAAATTAGTGTACCAAGTCGCTCACCCTTGCGGCTAAGCACTCAAACTACTTAAAGTACGCACGCATTACTTGCCTTGCCAGTTTCTATGTTTTGACAACACTGCCGATGTTGATGACCTAATTTTTTTTGCAAGTACAAATCCAAATTGAATGAGATTTTATAGTTTAACGTTACAGTGATCTTTTAACTTAGTATGACTTAAGTGCACGATATTGTTATAATTAAAAATGTGTTGTATGTTTCACCTAATTGTATTAAGTTATAGGCGTGGCAGTATTTTATGACTAAATCGTATAAGCATATTTAATTTAATAATAATAATATATTTATGAAATAAAATTTTGTATGTTACCTTTATGTGAAAATTATTTAATAAATGCTATAAATTAATAATAATTTCGCATTATTCTATACACAACAAAACAATCTTCAAATTTTTCTAGTTTGAATTGATCTTTACAGCCGTAAGTAGAGTAGAATTACAATCATCTTACATTAAACACAGCGCACTTACACTTAGTGCCTATTATCCATCAGACGTTAAAATTATTTTAATAAAACGAAGGTGTTGCCAGTTTTGCAACAACTTGTGGCAGTTAGCGAACTCCTTGATGGATAACTAGGTCACTTTGGTTGCTTCTTTTCATCCGACTGGCACAACTCTATCTCTTCTACTTTTTCTCTTCATGCCATCCAAATCTTAGTTGTGATTTGATTAGTCACTTGGTTTTCTTTGTTACTGTTGTAACTAAAAAGTTTAATAATATTTAACTCTTGGAGATTCTTTTTTTATAACGCCAGTTAATGGATGCGATCAAGTACAACATTTAATTTTTTTTTTGTTTTTAAATTAGGCAAAAGTTTAAGTAACATTTTAGCATTTTATAAATCCTTATTACAATAATTACACATGCTAGACAAACGGATACACACTTCACTCATAGGTACACACACAATAAAGCAAATAATTAAGAGGATATGATTATTTTCACTTCAATGGACTCTGTACGAATACAATAGATTTCGTAACTATGTAATACATGCGTCCTACAAACGGCGATATTAAAAAATAAAACAGATTCAAATGTGCAACAATATGAAGGATATCACAGGAAAGCACACTGGATGTAAGGTGAGTCTAAAGGTAAGTCACTAACACTGAGAAAACGTGTGCAAAAATATACGGTCATTACAACAAATAAAGAAGTCATAAAGATATTCTTATCATCATAAACGTGCCAGAAATGTCAAAGAAGAAATGTTAATCTGAGCTTTTCAAAAATAAAGTGTATAGTGTGAAATTTGGTACCACTGCTCAATTTTTAATATTCGAATTTGAATGCATTTATAAAATTTCCCACGCGACGTAGACAAGCACATGTTTTTTTTTCTACCATAATATAATACCATTGAAAGGTTTATGATGTGCAATAAAAAATACAATGGATAATAAAAATACAATGTATAAGTCCCTGCGTTTGCCCGATTGTTGTAGGATTAGCACACTACTTTTATTAGTTATAAAATAATTTCATTTCAAACGTATCTTACATAATTACAAGGCATGTGTTTGAACCAAAACTCGTAAAGCAATTCGTTCTTACGGTGCGTACAAACTTAGTAATATGGTATGTAACTTGTCTTATATAATACTAATTTTGAATATTCACCTATTGTTAGTTTTTATATTAAACAGGTATCGATTTTGTCCCTATATTGCTATGTCGTAATTCGTGTGTTATGTCTTGTTTTTTGTTTTGGTCGCCTAGAACTTTGAATAAACTCAATAACCGAAAAAAAAGGATCGGGTCTTGTCTGTTGGTCGATTTTTACTCGTTGGCTTGTAAGTCTACTTAGCCGTAACTGTATTATTTTTAAGTTTGTTTAATATAGTTCCTACTGCTGCTGTTTTTCACTGACCTACGATTTATTTGATCGGGAGATGAAAGCATTTTAAAGCTTAATATTTCGCAACCTGATCTAAAATCGAAAATGTGGTTTCCACACACGACATAGGTAGGTACTTTCGAAAGGCCTATCCAACGATGGAGTAGAAGAAATCAACACCGTGCCAAAAACAATAATACATAGGGCCGGTCATAGGGAGGAGAGTATAGGTAGTACACAAGATAGATACCCCAAAAAAAAAATATTTTATTTTATAGGTATAGGTACCGGAACTCTAAAAGCGGCAAACACATAGGTAAAAGTAGGTACACTCATTAAGTTCACACAATATTTAGCTTGGTTCTTGTATTACCATTGTCTATAACCAGAAACAAATCAGAAAGTTAGATCAAAAAGATTTGATTCGTCAAATTACGCGACGACCGCTGGAGCACAGAATAAATATTATATAAATAAATATGTGACTGGAGCCCACCAAATTCGAATTGATAGGTATAATTTTTCGCCATTTGTAAATCAATAATACAAAGGTTCATAACAATAATGAGATAAGCCCTAAACAAACCTATTTCGTAGCTGGTCCGAATTTCTACCCATTGATTTATATCTAGCGCCTACAAAGTACTACCTGATGGGTATAAGTACCTGTACTTTTTTCTTAACTGCTTAGTTGTAGGTATAGCTGGGCAAAGACCTGATTGATGAATTAATCTTCACTCAATGACGAATTATTTTTATGTGTTTTAAGAGGTAATTTCGAAAGTCTATCTAAATTCATGTCATTTGTGCTGCTCCAGTAGGTACCCACGGCCAAACCTACGAAGTAGGTAAGTATAATAATAATGTCAAGAAACCTAAAATTTGAACAGGTTGGAGAAGTAGGTTTACGGTTTACCGAAAGCAAAAGTTAAAGGACTTAGGATTCGTTTTTAAATTTCAACTTTACGGGGAGGAAATAGGTAGATCTATGCCTCACTACGGCATTATAATAGATTTATATTTATACTTACTATGGGTGCCGTCACGAGTTTAGAGCGCTCGACGAAAGTAGTGGGGAGACTTGCGCATGTCGTACACTCGTGCTCACATATATTACGAAGAGTTTTTAGAAAAGTTAGATTAACTTGAGTTGTTACTTTTAATGGAAAAGAAATAGAAGTTTTATATAGGTATTTTAAAAGAGAAAAATAAAATATAACCACGGTTTATTTTATAAAAATAATAATTTATTATTTTTGTAGATACCTATAGAATCAATATTACATAATCAATAATAAATAAATAATAAATATTCCTGGACATTATGACACAGCGCCATCTAGTTCCGTGGTAAGCAACGAGGCTTGTGTTACGGATACTAGTAGGTTGATATACTACATATATACTTTTTTTTTTTGTAAATACATACATATTATACATAAATACATCCATGAGTCGGAAACAAATGTTTATGCTCATCACACAAACATTTGTCCCTACCGGGATTCGAACCCAGGACCCATAGAACAGAAGGCAGCGCTAACTACCGCTGGACTAATTGGATCGTCGATAATAAAATTAATGTAATGTGTTTTTTAATTATTGGTGTACAATAAAGTATATTCTATCTATATAAAGTATATAATATCTATAATCAATTATATTAAAAAAAAAACTTAAATTCTAATCATTTGGCAATAATCCTATTCCTTTCATCAAATCGTCGTTAATTAAGGAAGTTAAAGTTAGTACATGGATGCGACTGGAACTACTTGTTGAAAGGTAAAGGGTAAAGACGATGAAAAAATACGAAAGCAATATGTGCGTGAATGTACTTTGGGCGATACACCAATACGGCGCCGGCACTGGCCGCTTCACCCGCCGCACACCGCACACCCCGCCAAACAGACTCAAAAAATGATATCTGCGCATTCAAGGCCAGCGCTCTAAACTCGTGACGGGACCTATACCTACTTGCATAATTCTTGTCTAGTAAATAGATATTTTATTGGGTAGTCCTAGTTCTACTGCTACTGTCCTAGTTGAGATCGCCTTTGACTTTGCGGTGATAGGTAACTAAGGTACCACCGCCGCACCACTCTATTATTAATTTATATAAACTATAATCAGTGTTCCCAACCTTTGGCAAAGAATACCGCAGGAAACAGATACAACATAAAAATCTCATCTTCAGTTTTTACTTATTTTCGTTTCTCAGATTACAAAAAATAGAAACGTAGGAACTAACAATAAGTACAAAGATGATTCAAAATATCTATTGAAAAAAAAAATGTGTTATTAAAAAACAAATATTGTTAAACCTTAAACTTAAAACAAGTACTAATTTTGATGTGTTATGTGCCTTTTATTTTACTTGTACACATTTTATTCGTCAGTTTAAATATATATATTTTTTAAATAAATTTATATGTATCCGTAATTATTGCGGAAGCGACGACTGATGAAATACGTGTGCTCCAAGTTATTACGTGTATGTATAACCTATAGATTTAGGATACTAAAAGATAAGTTAATGTGATATTTTGTGATAAAAGCTGTAAGTTTACAGTAAAACCTTTAGGTTGGTAACACAGCCGTATGCTGAGCGCGCATGCGCCGTGCGCCACCATTACCGCTGTGCGCCGCCGCACGACGACGGTTGTGTTGACCTTCAGATCAGACTAATCAGTCCCGTGTCAGCTGTTTTGTTATAACAAAATGTTTTCGGAGTTCATATCGCATAGGCCGCGTGGTGTTCTGTTTATGTACTTTATTAAATAATATAAAGTGCGCAATAACACAAGTTACAGTAAAAGCTAATGTGTAATCCGTGTGATGGAACGTTGTATTCCCGCGCCAAAACGCGTGTTGTTGTTATCTACCTAAGTATTCTGTTGTTGACGAGTGTATTGTGTTCAATTATTTTAAAGTTATGCACTAATCTTAAAAAGTGCTGTGTATAACCACGTCCATACTAAGATTTGCCTACTATGATCCATTTCCAAAAGGACACAATTACAGTATGTTTTTGGAATTAGTAAGTTACCAACCAAATAATATGTATTTATATGAATATACTCATCTGACATTAGAGCTAAACAACGAGTGTTTTATAGTCTTTGGAGCTAAATAATAGTATGTCCGTACAAATCAATACGATGCGTTCTCATAATTAATGTATACTTATAATACATTATTCTATATTTGTACGCCAGTGATTTGGCAGAGCATAGTGATACTGTAAATAAACTTAAGATCTGTTATTTTTAACCTATGTCTCACAAATAAATGATTGATTGATTAAAATTTGTCATGATCTGGAAGTTCATTCACCTCTCCAGCTGCCCGCGCGCGTTGCAAGCCCGTGCTTAGGTACTGCGTGTTTTCTATTTATTTGATCTATTCTTTTTTATTGACACACATGGACCTATGTTGACACAGTTTTTTTTTTGGAACGAAGTTCCTTATCGCGCGTTGCGAAAGGGGGCTAGACGGAAAAAATTAAGACGAAAAGTTGTAACGACTCTTTTTGCTTTAGTAAGCTATTGTAAAAAAAAAGTGTGTGTGTATTAGTGTAGTGTACACAGACACACGTAAGAAGTGAAACTTCTTTATGACATCATTTTTTGAGAATGATTTACTATTTACAACTTCACAGAAATTGGTTGAATAAAGCTAAACTAAATTAGATAAAGTTTATGCAAAAGGCTTTTATTATCATAGACATGCATTGGTTTAACTAATTGTTTTCCAACTGTATTTTATGATTATTTATAATTATAATGATGGTATCTACTCGAATAACATTGAGTTTAAAAAGAGCGTTTGAATTAAGTCTTCAATTTGTAGCTCTGTCAGTTCCAAATAATAGTGGGAACCAATCATAATCTTCTATTTATCAAAACGTCGATGTCTCAACCAATAGCAAGTTCTCAATAGAAAAACAAATGGTCTTGGTGTATTGGAAAAGGTATAGTTTTTAGTTGTCAAACATACATCATGTTGCTATGGTTACCTATTCAAATAAATATAGCGCGTAACGGAAAAATGTTACCCAGAAATAAAGATGGCGCGTAACAGGAAAAGTTACATTCCTATAAAATTTCTCCCATACGCCGATAAAAAAGCTTCACTTCAATACAATTTTATTACAATACATTCACTAATTCATCGAAAGGAACTTCGTTCCATCCGGGTGTCCCTTGACACCTCTCAAGTTTTTTTTTTCAAAGGTGACACTCACCCAATAGGCGACAAAATGTTCATGATTTTGGTGTAGCATTGTTGGACGATTTTAGAATTTACCAGACTAAACGATCAACATTCTTGAAAGTTCATTTAAAAAGTTCATTTCTGTAGGTGGTACTTAGCCAAAATCAAAGACGATATAAAATATACTAGTTGGCCAAAATTGACTCCAATAATATTTTTCAACAGACTTCAAAAAGGAGCCGGTTGTAATGTTCGGTTGTATGTTCCACTGAAAAGACATGATAAAACATGTATGTTTATAATAGTATAACTGATAACATCTGTGGCACCTATCTATTTCTGGCCACGCTTGGTTAATCTTTTCTGGAGTATCCTTCGTCTCAGTAAGGAAAACTGATAGGTCTGTGGAAAACTATCATCGCGTCAACAGTTGGCGCATGTTCGTATCCTGATGTCCTGCAGCGTTGTGCAGTGTTCCCAACTTCCTACACTGAAACTTACGATGTATTTGGCATTGTTCACTTGAAGGTGTAATCAGAATGTTGTTCTTATTCCGGGGTCAGAGCACGCCCAGTATCCTGATGATTCCTTGCTTTTGACAAGACTCTGAGTAACCTTGTAACCTTGAAGTCTAGCTGTACTTACTTTTTGTTAGGTACTCATGTTATCTAACCTATCGACCACGCGTTATTCAACCTTCCCACTTCTCTCTCTCTGTCAATTATACGTATTTGATGTTTTTTTATCATGCAGGTCAACTTAGGAACTCACCCGGCAGAATACCTACTAAGACTGAAATTTGTGCTTGACATCGAGTTTGACTAGGGCTACCATCACCTAAATTGCCGAAGCTGGATTTCTGGACACTTGAAAACTCCTATCGGAAGGTCTCCCCCGGACGCCCTTACAACTCGGAAACTAAGGACAAATCCGGGGAAACCCGGACGGATGGTAGCCCTAAATTTGACGTACCATGTATTCAAGGACGAATCTAGAGGGAGGGTCATGAGAGGCATGACCCTCCCAGACAGGGTCTAGGTGATCTAAGAATTGGAGCCTGTATAACCAGACCGTACAACCTCTGACCCTCCCCTGGCTGGTTCCGCACTTGTAGGTAGTCGTAGTCGGGTTTTTAAACCGCTTTCTCCATAGCATAAAATATCGTCGTTATATGTATATGTATATGTCAAATATAGTCGTTTAATTAGATACGTCGGCGGTTATTATACCTATACCATGGACCTATAAAAAAATGTGACCTATTAATAATACATATCATGTTACCAAGAGTACCTTCTTCGATTTTTTGTACCTTCTTTGATTTCTTCTGCGATTCTTCAGGCTATGTCAGCGACCTGGGTTCTTCTACGGATCTCCTCATTTCTGATTCGATCACGTAGTGAAACTCCTAACATAGCCCTCTCCATCGCTTTCTGAGTGACAGTGAGCTTCCTTATAAGGCCCATTGTAAGCGGCCACGTTTCGGTGCCATAAGTCAGTCAGTGGTTTAGCTATATATTATCTATATTAACACTGCTTTATGAGTGTCATAGGTTTACACAAACTAGGAATTATCTACAATATAATAAAAATAAATCGCTGAAGGTGTTGCTACGCACAAATCTCGAGAGCAGCTGACTCGATTTCGCTAATTCTTTTTTTTAAATATTCCTTGAAGTACGACGAAGGTGCTTTTGAGAAAAATTAAATAAGAATCCTAAAAAAGTTTAATAACAACAGTTTTCTATACTCCCATATACCTACTCCCAAAACAATTGAGTGACGTTAGTATCGTATAAATATCAATATCTACAGGAGGTTTTAATATAAAAAATATACTATTAACTTTTGACAAAACGAAGTCTGTCCGGGCAGCTGGTATTTAATAAAAAACCATAACTTTTATTCAAACTGAAAATTGAATCAATTTTAGTCATTAGATAAAAACCTATCGATATCAAAATTAAAACATACGTTTAGAAACACGTGATAGATATCTAAGAACGAATTAATCATGCTGCGGTCAGGATCTTTGCCATTATAAATAAATCATAGTTATGTTTTTTTTTAGTTATTAGTAGAATACTGGTGGATAAATTCCCCCTTTTTAACCGAGTTCAAAAAAGTAAGCGGTTATATGTCCCACAGTTTATACCCCTTGTGAACCGATTTCAAAAAAAAAACTTTTGTTCGGTATAGTTGCATACGTCGTAGGATACTTCCAAGTTGGTCCCATTTTGACCACGTCAGGATCCCAGATGGGATCCCAGGGAAATCGAAAGCAATTCTCAAATGTTATAGGCACTTATCACGTTTCATATATACATTTTCTAAGGCTGTGCAAGTATTTGCGTCTGATAATCATCATTTTTTGTTGATGACCTGATGATAGAAGATAAAACTCTTTAACGGTTTAGAGTTAAAAGAAAATGCTTTCAATTATAGTCACTTATTACGTTATACATGTATTCTCCAAAGCCGTGCAAGCATTTGTGTCTGAAAATCACCATCTCATGTGGATGATCTGATGATGAACAGTACAACTCCTCGACGGTTAGGAGTAGAACGAAAATTCTTTCAAAATTATATTATTTATTATGGAAGGTAATCTCATTAACGTTTAGGAATTAGGTCGAAAAATGAACGTGGACAGATCTCGTATGCATCTATTTCGCTTTAATATTTTCCGTTCCTTATTCTCTATCTCAGTTTGACGATGTTTTCTTATAAGAGTAGGTATAACGTCTTAAGGTGGCCTACCCATCTTTTATACATACATTCTTTATTTCTAGCGTCTTGCGTGGACTGTACGTGAACCTAGAACCGGTTGAAAGAATCTCTCATGCGTGCAGGTTTCTTAAAATGTTTTCCTTAACTGTTTCAGCAAGTAATAGGTAATACAAGAAGAAGAGGAAAACCTGAGGTATAATTAGTACCAGCGACCTTCCGTTTGTGTTACGATTCGATTTAGTATAAGAGATTATACACTGATGCGCGTTTTACTGTTTGTGTAGCGGTTGTGTCAGGAAGTTTTTATCAGGAAACTGGTTTTATGTTGGTTAATTAAGATACAAGAGCTTCTATTTCTTAATAAGAAGGAGTTTGAAGGTAGTTCGTAATTAATTTATTACACTCCGGTTTAGTTTTATTGTGAAATTGATGAAGGTTATTTAGTTTTCGAGAAATAAATAAAACTTTTTCCAAAGGATGTTTCACAAGTTGAGGTTTGTGAATTTTTGAATTTACGCTTGGTGCTATTATGAGTGGATGAGTTTGATGAGGAGCATTTTTCAGTTATACCACTTGTATTTTTCTTAGTAATATTTGGAGAACAAATATTTGCCGCACCGGAAGGACTTCACAATATTCGTTTAGTTTTTTTGTAGGAAAGTGATAAGATTTGTATTTGTAGACCAGGAATATATACAGTGTGTAATCTTATTCAATCCAAGCTGAGCCATGTGAAAACACCGTATTCCGTATCGCGAGGCTATCACACACACATTTTATCGTGTATTAAACATGTTCCATATTGGATCTCATATTGGTTGTGGCGTCTCAGTATGTACATACACGCCTTAAATAGAATGAGCCCACATTGCAATATTCTACAAGAAATTTCTGGTCAAGTAGTCCGGAATACGCGACGATTGGTAACGGCTGTCTCACGTAAGCAGACCTCAAACTGTAACTACATACATACAGTACAGACGGTGATGTAATGAATTCATAGAAATAAATCTTTTCCGTGCAATTTTAGTGTACCAATAAATCTGGCAAGATAACCAAATTCATTTTATTAAGGTACTTTATATTTTTTAGTCAAGTATTGAAGGTATCTTTGTAGTAGTTTGTAGGACTGAACTACGAAGTTACAATCAATTTAAGTAGCAAACGTCTCCGCTCATCGCCTTGCCCAACATCCGCCTTAGTACGTAGATAACTGGACTAACCAGTCAATAATGCCTTCCGATTGGTAGAAAGTACATGATGATCCCACAGGGATAATAATAAAATAATAAATAAGTATTCTGCGACATTTTTACACAGCACCATCTATTAAATTTAAGAAATCCGGTTAGATTGTTGAATCAATTTTGAATATGTATATATACATGTGGCTTAGGAAAGAATGTGTGTTTGGCCCTCAGATATATATTATCTATCATCATCAACCCATTATTGTCCCACTGCTGGGCACGGGTCTCTTCTAATTTGAGAGGGATTAGGCTATAGTCCTAGTAGTTAGATTAGATATAGGCTATATTATCTATACATATATATAAAATCCTTTGTCCTGAATGACTGTAGGATCATCGCACAGCCTAAACCACTGAATGTAGGGACCTGAAACTTGGAGGTTATGTTCTTCGAATGACGTAGACACCCGATAAGAAGGGATTTTTCGAAATTCTATCCTTAAGGGGGTGAAAAAGGGGGGCAAAGTTTGAAAGGAAATACGTAATTCCTTGGTTCAATTTACTTCAAATTTTGCATAAAGATTCTTGGCAAAAGGAGACAATTTTTTTTGTACGGGGAACAGGCCCACCACAATTTGTAGCACAGACTAATGAAATATATATCATTTTTTTTCCCCTAGTTTCTGTAAAAGTGTTTTTTTACTTAAACCTAACGCGGACTTCTTGGGAGAATTTGAAAGTCACGTTACATTGCGTGCCAGTTACATTCAAATTGTCAAAGTCAAAGCAATGATATGATCCGTTCTACGGTGATTATAACATAACATAAACACTTTGATAAATATTATTGTAATTTCCAAAATATTTATAGATTCTATACATTTAAATATTAATAAACAATAATAATATCATAAATAATAATAAACAATATTCTCACTTTATTTATTATATATTCGTAGGTACTGGTAGGTATTTGAATGTGATAGATTTTACGTTCATTTACACGAATTAAACAACAACGATTTATTGAAAGTCAATACAATAATGCTTTTTTTAGATTTAATAATTGCGGTTTCACATTTACTTCGCTTTTCGTATTTTTTGTCTTGAAAAATAAGTTATTATTTTAGAATATAATGCGATCGTCTTGTGATACCGTTCGTAGTGGGCCTGGAAAAAACTGTCTCCTTTATGGTAGACGTTTTTCGTATTTTATTGAAATTCATCCCCTAACGGGATTAAAAAGGGATAGAAATTATTTAAATTGATATCAATACTTCTTAGTGCTTTTGATTAAAATCACATTTTATTTTGACACATGTTTGAAAACTGAATCCGATTTTATTCAAAGGTGGAACTCACCAAAAAGGTTGGTGCAGTGCAAATACCTACTCTTTAAAATTGTCTCAGAAGTATCTCAATCAAATGAAGCGCCATTTATCATACAAATAAAATATTAAATTGTAGTTTCTGTTTGTAATTTCATACGAATTAGGGTTCCTCGGGACTAAAACCGCGTCACTTAAAAACGCGGCGAACTCAACGAATATGAAAATATGTTTTTAGTGAATTTGCACGCGGATGAACTCGCGGGAATTAGGTAGTTATTCTATAGATATGAAATGCTTTGTCTTGAATGATTGACTGATGGATCATCGCATAAACTAAACCGTAGATATCTGAAACGCTAATCGTAGATATCTGAAACTTGCCAGGTGTGTTCTTTGTAAGATGTAGGCATCTGGTAAGAAAGGATTTTCGGAACGGAATTACAGCAGAGCTGCTGAACGCGGGTGGTAAACCGGTCCTTATGGCCATTCAAAAGCTCTTTAATCCTATCACCCAGAAACGTGTTCGTATTGTTTTCAAGAAAGGCGAAGACTCTTTTGAAGAACTATTGTCCTATATCGCTCCTGAGCCATGTCTATAAGTTGTTTTCGAAAGTCATCACAAACAGTCGCACGCAGGTTTGACGACTTGACTCCCAGCCTCGCGAACAAGCCGGTTTCCGAAAAGGCTTTAGTACCATAGAACACGGCATACATACGCTACGGCAGGTTATACAGAAGACCGAGGAGTATAACCTCCCCTTTGTTTAGCGTTTGTGGACTATGAGAAGGCCTTCAATTCGATCGAAACTTGGCTCAATGACCTCATCAGAGCTTCTGAACGTGTCGGTTTTTAAAATGAACATAAACAAGACGAAAGTTATGTTAAATGCCCATGTTGCGCAAACTCCGGTGAAGGTCGGAAGCTCTGTTCTCTAAGTTGTCGATTGTTTACCTGGGACAAAATGTTCGGTTAGGTAAGTCCAACCTAGAGGAAGAGGTCAATCGTCAAATCCAACTCGACTGGGCAGCGTTCGAGAAGCTACGTCAAATCTTTTCGGCCCAAATAGCGCAGTGTCTCAAGACGAAAGTCTGACCAGTGTGTGTTGCCAGTGATGACTTATGACACCGAAACGTGGCCGCTTATAGTGGGCTTTATAAGGAAGCTCACTGTCATTCAGAGAGCGATGGAGAGGGCTATGTTAGGAGTTTCCGGTAAGAACCCAGGTCGCTGACATAGCCCGAAGAATCGCCAAACTCAAGTGGCAGTGGGCAGAGCACATCCCTCGAAGAACGGACGGCCGATAGGTTGAAGGTTATAAAGTGGCTACCACGTACTGGAAAAATCACTACACTATAATTAACATTGTTTTAATTTATAATTATTTAAACATTTTGACACAATAATTTATATGTTATAACACAATTAATAACGTAAAATACCAATTAAATATCCCATGAGCACCGTTTTCGACGCGGACGAAGTCGCGGGTAAAAGCTAGTATATAATATAATCTCATCACTGATAACAAAGGAATTCAAAGTAAATAAGAGTAGTGAAATGTGAGCCACGTACTTCACAAAAACACATTTTGTGTGATGGCCATAAACAAAAATACCTACATCAATAAGCAATACCAATAACATATGCGTATACTTGAAATTGTATACATTCTTTATAGTAGTTATAGATGCTAATTACACCGTAATTTTTTATATGTTTATGATTGGTTACATCAATATTCAACAACATTAATAATCAATGCGTAAAAACAAAGTTCTATGTTACTTATTTTATATATGAAAACTAATCTTACACTATTATTTCCCTTTTCAGAGTCCCGTAAAACAGTACGCAAGACAACTCACGACAAGACAGATGTAAACATTATAGATACAGGGGAAGTTCATGGCTCACAAGTTAGTAAATCATTGTATCAATCAACAGAAGAAAGTAATATTCTAAAACTACAAAACGTCCAAGATGTCGATACGAAAAAGCTTGTTGCACCATGGCGTAAACAAACACAAATTGATCAAACCTTGCACGAAAGCAAAGATAGTACTCTGGAAGTTAAACATTGGAGGAAGTCAAAGCCGGACAAGAAGATTACCCTTTTAGAGGAGAAGTCAGTTACTGAAGATAGTTCTATTTTAAATGTTCAGGATAATACGGAAATCAGTACTAGTGTTAATGAAACATTAGAAGTTAAATCCTGGAGAAAACCACGTACAAAGGATACGATCAAATTATCGGAAACCGAAGATAACAGTATCCTCGAAACACATGTCAAAGTAGATGAAAAGAAAGATACAACTTTGGAAACCAGGTCTTGGAGAAAACCTCGACAGAAAGACGAAGCACCTGAACCTGTCGTGACCACAGAAGATAGAACGTTGCTAAAATTAGAAAAAGAGGAAGATTCAGACAAGAAACCTAACAAAGAGGATAGAAAAGGTTCGATCCCTTGGACCCAAGAAGGCATTAAATTACGACCTACGAAGGTAGAAAAACTTTCTATTACGAAAGAAAAAATAGAAGATGTCACATTAAAACAAGTAAGAAAAGGATCGATTTCATTTGCACAGGAAGAAGATATAGTAACATTAACATCAAAAGATAAAAAAGAAGTGATTCTCATGCCAATTCCAAAGCAAAAAGCGCCTGAGGAAGAAAGACCAGAGGAAGTTAGTCTGAAGCCTGTCAAGAAAGAGAAGCCAGTAGAGGAAGTTAAGCCCGAAGAGCCCAAATGGCCAACTGGCAGGCGGCGTCCTAAGGAAGAGGAACCTAAAGAAGAAGTGATTCTCAAGCCAATTCCAAAACAAAAAGCGCCTGAGGAAGAAAAGCCAGAGGAAGTCAGTCTGAAGCCTGTCAAGAAGGAGAAGCCAGTAGAGGAAGCTAAACCCGAAGAACCCAAGTGGCCAACTGGCAGGCGGCGTCCTAAGGAAGAGGAACCTCAAGAAGAAGTTGTTCTCAAGCCAATTCCAAAGCAAAAAGCGCCTGAGGAAGAAAAACCAGAGGAAGTTAGTCTGAAGCCTGTCAAGAAAGAGAAGCCAGTAGAGGACGCTAAGCCCGAAGAGCCCAAATGGCCAATTGGCAGGCGGCGCCCTAAGGAAGAGGAACCTAAAGAAGAAGTTGTTCTCAAGCCAATTCCAAAGCAAAAAGCGCCTGAGGAAGAAAAACCAGAAGAAATCAGTCTGAAGCCTGTCAAGAAGCAGAAGCCTGTAGAGGAAGCTAAACCAGAAGAGCCCAAGTGGCCAACTGGCAGACGACGCCCTAAAGAAGAGGAACCTCAAGAAGAAGTAGTTCTCAAGCCAATTCCAAAGCAAAAAGCGCCTGAGGAAGAAAAACCAGAGGAAGTTAGTCTGAAGCCCGTCAAGAAAGAGAAACCAGTAGAGGAAGCTAAGCCCGAAGAGCCCAAATGGCCAACTGGCAGGCGGCGCCCTAAGGAAGAGGAACCTAAAGAAGAAGTGGTTCTCAAGCCAATTCCAAAGCAAAAAGCGCCTGAGGAAGAAAAGCCAGAGGAAGTCAGTCTGAAGCCTGTCAAGAAGGAGAAGCCAGTAGAGGAAGCTAAACCCGAAGAACCCAAGTGGCCAACTGGCAGGCGGCGTCCTAAGGAAGAGGAACCTCAAGAAGAAGTAGTTCTCAAGCCAATTCCAAAGCAAAAAGCGCCTGAGGAAGAAAAACCAGAAGAAATCAGTCTGAAGCCTGTCAAGAAGCAGAAGCCTGTAGAGGAAGCTAAACCAGAAGAGCCCAAGTGGCCAACTGGCAGACGGCGCCCTAAGGAAGAGGAACCTAAAGAAGAAGTAGTTCTCAAGCCAATTCCAAAGCAAAAAGCGCCTGAGGAAGAAAAACCAGAAGAAATCAGTCTGAAGCCTGTCAAGAAGCAGAAGCCTGTAGAGGAAGCTAAACCAGAAGAGCCCAAGTGGCCAACTGGCAGACGGCGTCCTAAGGAAGAGGAACCTCAAGAAGAAGTAGTTCTCAAGCCAATTCCAAAGCAAAAAGCGCCTGAGGAAGAAAAGCCAGAGGAAGTCAGTCTGAAGCCTGTCAAGAAGGAGAAGCCAGTAGAGGAAGCTAAACCCGAAGAACCCAAGTGGCCAACTGGCAGGCGGCGTCCTAAGGAAGAGGAACCTCAAGAAGAAGTAGTTCTCAAGCCAATTCCAAAGCAAAAAGCGCCTGAGGAAGAAAAACCAGAAGAAATCAGTCTGAAGCCTGTCAAGAAGCAGAAGCCTGTAGAGGAAGCTAAACCAGAAGAGCCCAAGTGGCCAACTGGCAGACGGCGTCCTAAGGAAGAGGAACCTCAAGAAGAAGTAGTTCTCAAGCCAATTCCAAAGCAAAAAGCGCCTGAGGTAGAAAAACCAGAGGAAGTTGGTCTGAAGCCTGTTAAGAAAGAGAAGCCAGTAGAGGAAGCTAAACCCGAAGAACCCAAGTGGCCAACTGGCAGGCGGCGTCCTAAGGAAGAGGAACCTCAAGAAGAAGTAGTTCTCAAGCCAATTCCAAAGCAAAAAGCGCCTGAGGAAGAAAAACCAGAAGAAATCAGTCTGAAGCCTGTCAAGAAGCAGAAGCCTGTAGAGGAAGCTAAACCAGAAGAGCCCAAGTGGCCAACTGGCAGACGGCGTCCTAAGGAAGAGGAACCTCAAGAAGAAGTAGTTCTCAAGCCAATTCCAAAGCAAAAAGCGCCTGAGGTAGAAAAACCAGAGGAAGTTAGTCTGAAGCCTGTCAAGAAAGAGAAGCCAGTAGAGGACGCTAAGCCCGAAGAGCCCAAATGGCCAACTGGCAGGCGGCGCCCTAAGGAAGAGGAACCTAAAGAAGAAGTGATTCTCAAGCCAATTCCAAAGCAAAAAGCGCCTGAGGAAGAAAAACCAGAGGAAGTTAGTCTGAAGCCTGTCAAGAAGGAGAAGCCAGTAGAGGAAGCTAAACCCGAAGAACCCAAGTGGCCAACTGGCAGGCGGCGTCCTAAGGAAGAGGAACCTCAAGAAGAAGTAGTTCTCAAGCCAATTCCAAAGCAAAAAGCGCCTGAGGAAGAAAAACCAGAAGAAATCAGTCTGAAGCCTGTCAAGAAAGAGAAACCAGTAGAGGAATCTAAACCAGAAGAGCCCAAGTGGCCAACTGGCAGACGACGCCCTAAGGAAGAGGAACCTCAAGAAGAAGTAGTTCTCAAGCCAATTCCAAAGCAAAAAGCGCCTGAGGAAGATAAACCAGAGGAAGTTAGTCTGAAGCCTGTCAAGAAAGAGAAGCCAGTAGAGGAAGCTAAACCCGAAGAGCCCAAATGGCCAACTGGTAGGCGGCGTCCTAAGGAAGAGGAACTTAAAGAAGAAGTAGTTCTCAAGCCAATTCCAAAGCAAAAAGCGGCTGAGGAAGAAAAGCCACAGGAAGTCAGTCTGAAGCCTATTAAGAAGGAGAAGCTAGCAGAAGAAGCTAAGCCCGAAGAGCCCAAGTGGCCAACTGGCAAGCGGCGCCCTAAGGAAGAAAAACCTAAGGAAGAAGTGGTTCTTAAACCAGTTCCAAAGCAAACAGCACCCCAGAACGAAAAACAAGAGGAACTTAATTTGAAACCCGTGAAAAAGGATAAAGAGCCAAAAGAAATTAAACCTGAGGAACCGAAAGAAGATGTAGTCCTTAAGCCAATCCTTAAGCAAAAAGTACCTGATAAAGAGAAACCTGAAGAAGTGAAGCACTCTGTTAAACAATTAAAACATGAAAAGTCCGTCGAAAAAACTAGCGTCGAAGAAACAACTATTATTGAGCAAGCTGAGCAAGAGCCAGTTGCTGAAGTTGCGGAAGAAATTACTACGGTAGTAAGAAAGAAACAAATTAAGAAAAAGATACAGAAAGATGTTAAAAAAGGTAAGCTTTGCGTGTCTATAAATTGTAAAATGTCGGTCAGGAAATATATTAATATTATTCTTCAATTTTAGACTATTATAAACAGATGCATGGTTACCTCCATTAATGTATCTAACAAATGCAATGTAAATATCAAAATATTTTATCTATTTCTCAATTTTATAGAAAGAAGCATGATGGAAGACATTAAAATACGAATTAAAATTTTCATTTCAATGATTGCTATCATTCTATTTGTTCTACCACTAACTAATGTCTTCTATCTAGAATTTTTAATGAGACCAACCCGTATAATACAACGGATCGATGTATACCTTTGTCACTAATTTCTAATATCTATTATTATCTCGTTAAATAAAGTGGAAATCGTAGTATCTACCCGAAAACAACTTTTTGAAGTTAATAAACAATATTATTAATTGGTGCTTTTATATGACTTTGGCTAAATTTGTATCGGTGTTATTACAAAAATTAACTAAATAATATTTTACAGAGGTGGGACCATTCATAATTCAGCCAATTAAAGCCATGAACGTAATGGAAAATAGCACGTTAGATTTAACTGTTACGTATGAACCTGCGGATAATACCACAGTGATGTGGTATCGCAACACTCAACCGCTCGAACCAAGTGACGACTGTGTTATAGTAACTGAAAACGGGATATCTACAATAAAAATAAAAAAAGTAGACAAAAAGAAAGTAGGAAAATATGAAGTAATTGTTGAAAAAAATAAAGTGGTGGCAAAATCAGCAAGTTCCGTAAAACTGCTGAAGTTATTAAACGAAGATCAGATAGCGCCACCAGTTTTCATTAAACCTATTCAACCTAAAAAGGTTATTTTAGGGGAGATAGTTTTATTAGAGGCCGAAGTAACATCAAGTCCAACTGCTTCTTTCCAATGGTTCATAGACACAAGAGAAGTAACCACTTATGCTAAACAAAACAAATTAACTAATTTATATGTAACAGACAGGGACAACGTATCATGTCTTTGCATTGAAAATATTAGCAAAGACTTCTTAGGAATTATTACGTGTAGAGCAGAAAACTTTGCAGGATCTGTTTCATGTTCTGCGTCACTGTTAGAACAAGAAGATAAGGATTTTTTGGGGCAAGCGCCTATAATTATAACTCCCTTAGAATCTGTAATTATAATGGATGGGGAACCAATTAAACTTTCTTGTAAAATCAAGGGTAAGCCCTGGCCAAAAATTGATTGGTATCATGACAATATACCCGTTCAAAGAGCTAGAGATATAACAGTCGCCCGTCAAGAGTCAGGTTTATGTGAATTATGCATAAAAGAAGCTTTTCCTGAAATGTCAGGAGTATACTCTTGTGTAGCTACAAACGAATTTGGAAGTTGTAACTGTGAATGTACGGTTGAAATTGAAGGTAGCAGTGAAAATTCTAATTTCATCATTGCATGTGTAATAGTATGCATGTTATAGATTGTATAATTTTAATCACAATTATTTATCTACGGCACTTGTCATATTAACATACATATATTAAACTTACCATGCATCTGTAGAACAATAAAATTTAGATTTTATTTGAAAATAAAGAAAATCATAGCTGATGATGGCTTTACCATTACTTTGTAAAATAATTTAGAAATGTGATACATAAGTTATTTATTTATCACAATTACTGAAAGTTACCGAATTGTTAAATTATTGTGTTAGTGAGCTTCGTGAATGTTAACTGCGTCGCATCCTATTGTTGTGGGGTGTATAATTTCTTTCATGTGTATGATTAGCGTTAACTAAACAAAATACGATATTCTTTATAACATATTAACGGGCAAAGAGTGATATTTGAATATTGCACCGGAATATAATACTCTTATATTTATGTAAAACATGAAAATATGCATTTAGTCTATTATTTAATCATCTGTTTATTTTTCTAGCATATGAGTATGTCCCAAGTGCCTCGGAAGAAGATATACTAAGTGATGAGGTAAAAATATGTTCTAGTTTCCAAAAGATTTATTATTTACCGGTTTTAATTGATAACTGTATTATAATGAACTCATTTTTTTTACAGAAAACTAGTGACATTGAGGAATTTGCCCCTCGCATCGTAAAAGCTTTACCAACTGTAGTTTCGACTACTGAAGGCGAACTAACCAGGTTAGGAATTTATTAACTTAATACATTATTATTTTATAGTTTCTTCACTATAATAATAAAAATATCTGCTCTCTTCGATACGACAGCGACGGCGTGAATGATGATTAATCTCTAAGCTTCGTGTCTTGGGTTTGATTTTCAAAGCGAAACGTATTCAAAAAGCTTGGGTTAATTTACCATTCATCATGTCGAATAATTATTTAAAAAAGTTCGATAAAAAAAATACAATAGGTACATAAGAAGTGGATCTTAAATCATTTCTTTTCGTGATTTCGGTGGAAAAATCCACTAAGCACTAGAGCACAGAGCACTAAGCGAGACTAGCGATACCGAAACATTCATCTTATAAGCCATATGTATAAAACCCATATTTCAAATAATATTTTGGTTTTTGTAATTATTTAGAATGAATGGTTTTTTTTAAGGTTCGTTGCAAAGGCAATTGGCATGCCTAAACCTCAAATAAGGTGGCTTAAGCAAGGAGTTGAAATAGTCCAGTCACAAGAGTATCAAATCGAGGAAATGGAAGATGGCACTTCAATGCTAATTATACCTGAAGTATACCAAGACGACACTGGGGAAATAGTATTTGAAGCATTCAATCCACTGGGAGTGACTAACACTATTGCTGCTCTTTCTGTTGAAAGTAAGTACTTAAATGCACATCCCAAAACCAAAACAAATATGTTATTTTTAATTTATTAAAGAAAAGTGTTATGTTTACAGTTTCAGGAGTCTGCCTCACCGAAATTGTGCTCAGCTGATTTATTTCGTTTTTATTTTCCTTAACGTTCCTTTACCCTCGACCTGTACCTACATGCAAATACTTTTTACACTAAACACCTTTATTACGCATATCTTAATGCGACCCAAAGAGCAGAATCACTTGCAGCAAATGTTATATTTCGAAATTTGATAGGACAAGTCAAACTGTAGATTTCTAAGTTGATTGATTGTCATGCTGGCAGTCTCCCCAGACTATTGACTGAAGACTACCCATACATGTCATGGGTCTGGTCTTGGCACCAAGGCCAGGTGCGGACGAGCAGACTTCATAATTATGTTTGTTGAGAAAAACCCTTGGGCATGGCTGGCACACGAAGTTTTCCTTCATCAATAACATGTTCACATCCACTATCGCAAATAAAATGAGATAGAAAAGAAAAGGATTTTTTATACGTTTGTTGTAGATGTTATCTATCTAAACATGTTTTACAATTTGTGTAAACATATTATTATTTTGAAGGTATAATTGGAACCAAGGAGTATCGGAAACCAGAATGGGTAACGCACATGGAGGAATTACAAGCCGCATTGAAAGGTAAGATAATAATATAATATTGATACTGGTTAATGTATGTACTATGTATAATTGGAATAATGGTAGTTATAGCTATGGAATTTAAGTTTGATAATGTACTAAATGTATTTCTTGTTTCAGCTACACAATCAGTACCTACGTTTGTGAAAGACATTTTAGGTGAACGGGTTGACGAAGAAGAAACTGTTACCTTCGAAGCTATTTATAGTGGAAACCCGACTCCAGGTATGCTTTATTAATATTTAAGAAGTAAAAATGATTTGTTCCAATTCTTCACTCAATAAATATCTTTGTTGCCTGACCCCGATAAGTAGCCCCATTTTTTATAATTACAGAAATAATTTGGTACAAAGATGACAAAGTTATAAGAACAGAGGAACGTTTTATTATAGAAAATAAAGATAATCGTACGACATGCACGGTGAAAAAGTGTACTAAAGCATTGGAAGGAACATACATGTGTAAAGCTGTAAGCGACATCGGTATGGCTATCACAAAAGCTAAACTACAAGTATTTGATAGTGCTGATAAGGTTAAAAAAGCAAAACAATTAAAGCAAAAAGACAAAAAAGAGAAAGTTGTTAAGATCCAAGAAGAAATAGTTCAGGAAGAAACTGCGACCAAGGTTCCTAGCGATGAAACTGATACTGCAATCGTGACTGAAGAAGTTGAAATATTAGAAAAGCCTAAGACCGTAAAGAAAACTGGAAAACAGAAAGCTAAAACCGTAGTGACTGAAGCTGACTATGTAGAAACTGTAGATGTTGCAACTTATAAAAAAGTAGACCAAAAAGAGGAAATAGTAACTAAAGAAAGAAAAGCCGAAGAAATCGTTACACCTCATGACTATATAATATCGTCGCAAACAGAAAAAGAAGAAATAGTACAGCCTTTTGAGAAATCATATGAATCTCAAAAAGGCTTGATAAAAATGGTAGAGGGTGATTTACGAGTTGTTGCAGAAATTAATGAATTATTGGAAGTGATCAATGCGAAAGAATTTGGTGCCGGTGAATCACCACTCCGTGAGTTGGCAAAAATTGGTTTTATGATGAGAAACGGACTTACGACGGATGAAATTGAGAGCTTATACGATTCTCAGTATTTCCCAGCATTACGCGTACCTCAATCACAATCAGCTTTAGTTCGGTTAGTAGAACGACAAGGACACGGTGCGCTCATTACAGAAGTACTTACAGAAGAAACTACTCAAGACGAAGACGTGATCGCGGCTAAAGTTGGATTCCGTGCCTTCTTAAAAATGGTGGAGTTAAAACATTCTTCAGTGGAAGAAGTGATTGCACATTTCTATCCAGAAGACTTCAAACCCCGTTCCTGGGAGCAAAAAGAGGCACAAGAGGTATTCACTCATTATAATAACAATATGCTAAACTATAACTACTTGCTAAACATGAATTTTGATATCGTTCATTTATTTAAAGACAGTGTCAATTATTATAATACATAGAGTATTTATTAATAAGCAAACAATTCAAATTATTATTCAAATTATTTTTTAGGTAATTCGAAGAACAAACCAAACCAACTTGGTTTAAAAATGATTTATTTAATGCACAGACAACACATTCTATAAACATGTTCAACGGGCTTGTTTATTATTAATAAAACTAAAACCCTGTCACTTGCTCCTATTTTCCAGGTTGTAGTAAAATCATCGGCTGAACATGTTGCCGAAACACATACCGCTACAGTTATAAAAGGTAATATTTTTATCGCCATTTATTCTTCCTGTTCTCTGATTGGCTATCAGTCTGAACAGTAAAACGAAAGTTTACTGTGATTAGCTAGTCAAGTAGGTAACAAAACCCACCACGCTGGCCTAGTACAAATAGACAGACTTATAGATAGACATGGCGTCGTAAAAATCTTTAGTCAAAAGTGAAGGATTGATTTTCAGACCTGTGACGTAGCAGTCAGTAGTCATATACATAGACTGTTAGAGATATAATACATATATGTTATGTATAAAAATCTCGTGTCACCGTGTTTGTCGGTGTTTGTGTGAAACGGCTGGACGGATTATTATGAAATTTGTATGTATGTTTGGTAGGTAGCTCTGAGAATCAGTCGTAGCATTTTTTTACATCCCTAGGTTATAAGGATGTCCCTCACCAGTTTTTTTTTAATTTTTGAAGTTTTTTAATGATTTGGCATAAAAAAATACTTATAGCCCTAAATTTTCACTCTTCTACCACCAACTCCTAAAATGTGGCAAAACAACGTTTTCTAGATCAGCTAGTCTAGATATATGGATCTCTGGTCTGAAAATAAAGATTTATTATTATTATTATATTTATTGTATTATTATATTATTAGATTTATTATTATTATTATTATTATATATCACTTCGCTTCACGCTAGCGGTATGTCCGCATTCAATTAGAGATGACTTATAGCCAGCACTGGGTCACCGGTTAGTACATAGGTTGTTAAATGAGTGGAAAATTGTCGATCTGATTTATTTCGGATTTAATAGGGGACAGTTAGTAAATTTATGAAGTACCACAATTCCGTAAAATGACACCATATTGTTAAAATTTTTGTTGTGTTTACACTTACTAAATACGCTTTATATATGTTTATATGATTAACCATAAATTTATTTGTCTTAGATACCACTGAAATATCGACAGTTCGAGGTAAGTTAGATTAATATAAATATTAGGAACATTACTTATCTATAAACTCATGCTTTGAATGTTTAACACGCTTAAATCAAGCAATGGAATGGATTGGGCTTCATAGTTATCCATCGAACAAGCTCTATGATACTCGAATAATCATTATTTAAAAATAAGTATGTTTTTAACCGACTTCTTAATTTTTATACAAACGAAATTTCTTAAAGGCGGATCAACCTTAACATAATTCACTGTGTTAAAAGCTGTGTCGGGACTCTTAGTACATTTTCAACTTAAGTGTCATTATATGTATTATAGTAATCTGTATAATTTATTGAAAGTGTTTGACTCTTAAATTAATGTTATTTTTAGTACGTCCTATTTTTAGTAAATAAATATGTAAAATTGTAAAATTTTACCTGAGGTTTTTAAACAATCGGATTCTGATATTATATATTTACATATGTTTATCAAAATCCGCATGGTCCCAATTCATTGGACGCAGCCAGTCCTGGATTTGGATTAATCCTAAAAATAAAAAATTAAATGTCTTATTATCAAAGTTCTGAAACTTGCTGATTAAATAATATAAACTATGTTTATATTATAATAAATAATAAATACATACTTATATACACAAACATAAAACCCTATTAAATACAAGGTACAAAAATGTTCGTGTTCCAATAGATCTTGCTTAATAACCAACTTACTGCTGGTAAGATTGATTTTATTTAAATTTATTACAATTGAAACAGTTTTAAAAAATAAGAACAAGCCATCGGATCTACCCCTATAGAAATAAATAACTACGTTTACTGATTAAACTAAATGCTAGCTTAAGCTTAGTAGCATGAAATGTTATATATGTGGAAACACCTCAAAATGTTTGTTGCTAGCCTATAAAATTTAATTTTAGTGAAATAATATATAACAGAACTGACAAGGACCGATGTGCCCTCTGGCCGTGTTGTATAACATAATTAGATTGTTTTCCCATATATAACTTGCATTAAATGTGTGTAATTTTATTCTATACAGCTTTTAAATACTTCGTATGGCTTCAAGAATGTGCTTCGTTTTAAATAATATTTAATTTTGTTGACGTGTGACTCAAGCAAAAGTAAAAGTAAGTATATTAACTATCATATTACATGCAGATTTATATTAACTTTACCAGAATACTTGCGAATTATATAAACAGTACGCTGCTTATCTTAAAACACATGTCAAATCTTAACATATTAGTAGATATATATATATATATATATATATTAATTCAATGTTTGATTTTTATCATGTTCACTTGAAACACTATACTATAATTTCACAGATAACAAAGAAAAAGAACAAGCAAAACGCAAAAAACACACTAAACAGAAAATAGGTTTTGAAGAACATATAGAAGAAATATCAACAGAAGAAAATATTAAATCCATAAAAACAATGCAACCGAATGAAAAACAAGAACTCTATGTAGAGGACGAAACTGGTATACTCGAAAAAGATGATATACCATATGTTATTGCAATGGCTACAGATATTTCAGAAAACAAGGTCGAAGTAGTTCCTGCCAGTCAGGTGACACATATTCTTTCTGATAAAGCATTCCCAGATGCGACAGCAAATCTTAAATTTGATACTAATTATTCTTTAATTGCCGATATCCAAGAAGCGCAGGAAAAAGAATCAAAGTTGCAAATCAAAGAAAATGTAGGAGTAACAATAAAACCATCATTAGATGAAATTGAACCTTTAGTAGTTACAGAAATCGAAACTAGTGGTTTCGTAGATGACTACCAACTTGATAAGAGCATTCCTGAAAATATTGCTAATAAAGGTATTGTTCCAGCAGAAGGGTTATTTACGACAGAAATTCACGCCAATATGACAACATCTGATTTTAGAAAAGAAGAAAAGCACACAGAGAGTGCTAAAACTACTATGATTTTAAAAGATGCTCTTAACATATCCGAAGAAATAACATCTGTAAAAGAATCTCCTCTATATGATACGCAAACAAAAAAATCCAATGCTACAGTAACATTTTCGCCTCTACTGGGTCTCAATGTTCTCGAGGTACAGGAAGAAATGAAAGAAAGTTACGTTGAAAATGTAAACGTGGAAAAAGCAGCTAAATCCAAACTCAGTTTTAATTTATTGGAATCAATAGAAGTTGGTGAAGTTTTTGTTGAAGATAAATCGGGAAAATATTATCCAGAATTAATTGTACCCACCGAAATGGCACGAAAAGATGTTTTAGTTTCAAATCAAGTTGTAACGGAAGTTCACAATGTCCAAGAACGAGAAGGAGTTTTATCAGCTCTTAAGTTACCGCCGGTGCAAGAAGCCAATATAGATATCGCATCAAAAGACAGTTTGGTTGTATCTATCGAAGAATTACATGAAAAAGAAGGAGAGTTTCCAGCAAAAGAAATACCGACTCAAGTTGCTGTTAGTAAAGACATATTGTTGCACACAGGGCTGCATAACATTATTACAACATCACATATGAAAGAATCAGAATTTGTAGCTGACACGATATCTCATAAAAAAGCAACCGTAGGTGTCAATGAATTGCAGCATAAATTTAAATTAGAAACGAGCGTTCATGATGCTGAGGGGTCATTTGAAGAAACACGACCAACATTTGGTTTACATGCAGACTTCTCAATATCAGCATTAGATAAAAATTTTGTAAATGAAGTACAGGTTCATGAAAGTGAAAAAAATCTTGTATTAAATAATGACCAATTAACAGCTAAAGCTGATTATGATTTTAAACCTTTTGAATCTATTATAACATCAGAGACATTTCAAATGACGTCTACAGATGAGATTAAAGCGCCTGAAAAGCCAGTAGAAGACGCAGCCATTCAAAGTGTTATAACATCGAAAGCTAAAATTGTATCATATCCCCTTATTCATGACAAAGAATCAAACAAGGAATATTTATCAAGGAAACCTGAAGTTGTAGTTCCATCGCTTATACCTAATATACCAATAAATATATCTGAAACGGAATCATCGGAATGCGAAAATAAATTAACTTTAAATAAAATACCTGATAAAATGCACGCGCAAACAACACCCAGTCATTCATTAAAGACCCCCTTATCGGAAGAAATAAATACAGCAGATCAAATTGATTTTATAAAATTACAACCAAACTTGTCTGAAGTAGCATTAGAATCAAGGGATTTACAAAAAGAAATCACAGTTCTTCAAACAACTGTAGATGAACAACTTGAACAATTGGATAAAAGCACACTATTACAGAGCACAGCTCAGCCAGTTTTCATCGGAAATGAAAGTTTGAATGTAACTGAAATTATTACGAGCTTAACCGAACAAAATCTTGATACGGGAAAACCAAAACCAGATACATTTGCAAAAGTTGATATAGATACAAATCGTAAAATTGCCGTAGTTTTAGAGGTTAACCCACGCGACGCGCTTAAGAATCTAGATACTCTGGGTCCAAGTTATGAAGAGGCTCAAATTGTTTCCAATAATTTGAATTCTTTGCAAATTACCCAAAACGAAACATTAGACAGTCAATCTATTTTGCAAAACAACCTACGACCTGATTTTAAATTCTTGACTCCAGAGATAATTCCATCTGAAGATAGTCTCAATGTTACTGAAATAGTGCAACATGAAAGCGAGTCTGATTATAATATTCCTAAAGATCACCCAACATTTACAGCAACTACAGATATTACTGGGCGGCCAGTGGCTGTCTTGTCAGAAATAACTGCAGATTCATGTGTTGGTTATACAGATAGTGATGTTAAAAAACTACCAAAAAAAGCTAGTGTTCAAAACATAGCTTACAATGAAATAATAGTGAGCACTACTAATTACAACGAAAAAGAAACAATGTTAGAGGATAAACCCAAGCCCAATACGATTTTAGCATCATTTAATATAGATTCTAACCAAGCTATTGTGATTGAAGAAAATAAATCTGAAATAGCACCAGAAGTTTTAGAAAGTATCGATAATTTATTGCGAGTCAATGCAAAACAAGGCACTATAATTACGGAAGCAATATCTCAACAAGAAATTATAGTTCATTCTTCAGAAGAAAAACTAGTTGATAACGGAATTAATAATTTAGTAAAACCATCAGTATCCCTAACAACTTTGCAAGTTCCTCAACATGACGAAAACTTAGCCATTGAACAGGAGAAAATATTACCTTTAACAACAATACCTGAAAACCAAAAAGCAGAACTTTCAATAATTTGTCAACAAAGCTTGCAAACTTCAGAAATCATATCACACTCTGACAATCTTGAGGATACAGATGTATTAAAAATGAACTATAAAAACGCGTCGTCTAAAATTGATGAAGTATATGGAAAAATTCCTAACACCGAGGAAATTATTACTAGCGAAATACTTGATGAGTTTAAAAATGAGACAGTTATATTACAAAAATCAAACGTGACTCCTATATTCAAAAACACAATCGAACAAATGGAAATAATACTAGGTGAAAGTGAAACCTTAATACATGAAGAGCCGCTGACTAAATCTACTATTAGGGGAGAAATTAAAGAAACTGAAGCTGTGATTACCAGTTATACAGAAACTATCGACAAGGAAAAAGAATTTGATGTTCAACAATTACAGCCAAAACACGATGCCTCGATTGGCTTTGTTCCTTTAAGTAGTTCTATAGGCACCGAGGTTATTACCACCAGCAATGTTGAAAATTTCGAAGGTTCGCATGTAAAATTATCACAGGCGGCATTCACACGTGATGAATTACAAAAACACATAGAAAGAACAGAATTATTAGTAAATGAGAAAGAATCCAGTTTAATAGACTCTAAAATAGATTCATGCAGAGCAATTGAAAAAGTTCTTGAAACAACGGCTAAAGAAATTTCGGAAATATATACTATAGAAAAAGAAGATGAACTAAATCAAAAACCAGTTCCATATTCCATAACGGCTGTTTCATCAGTAAATGAAAAACAGTCCATACAAAGCTCCGAAGTTTTAGTAAGCCAGGATGTCATGGATTTACATCTGACTAAAAATGCACTCACTAGTGCTACAACGACACACAGAACACAGGAAGCTGTAGAAGGGACGGAACCATTTGTGTGTGAAATCGAAGATACGTATCAAAAACATGTTTTGTCAACTCGAATACCTAACAGTGTAATTGAAGAACAAACATCAGTTGATATCACTGAAACCATAGCTACAGAATCAGAAAAATCGCTAGACACCATGCCAACAATTAGAGGTGAAACAGTTAACTTAAGTTTCCAAGAAAAAAATTATCTTAATATAACTCAGATCACATCTTCGGAAAAAGAGGAAATATACGAAACCAAAGGATCGTTACTCGATTCTAAAACAATAAAACCTACAATTGATATGACATTAAACTCAAGCATAAGTGTAAATGAAACTGTACATGATGAACGGGAATTGATTTTGCAGTCTGTTAGTCAAATGAAATCCCAGAAAGTAGATGTTAGTATAGAGCCCACAGATAGCTTAAACATATCAGAAAATGTATTAGCTGAAAAAGAAGAAGCTTTAAGGGAAGATAAAATACCTAAAGCTATTAAAAATGATGTAAGTTTAACAACCCATAAACACGTTAATATTGAAATATTACAAGTATCAGAAACTGGGGAAAATTTAGATTTAGTTCATAGTAAAAAGGAAGAATTTGGTGATATTACTGTGGAAGCAAGCAAGCCTCTTCTGGTACAAGAGACAAATGACGAACAACAACCTACGGAAATCAAGTCTACAGAAAAAATAAAAGAACAAGTCCCTTCAGTAACCTTAGAAGTTGGTCAACATGTCGTCGTAACAGAAGTTGAAATAACTGAAAGTGAACATAAAATAGATATTCAGGAAACTGCTACCATTCGGCAAGGGGAAGAAATCTTAATTACTAATTTACCGATACAAATAGAAGAAATTAATATAAAAGATTCCGAAGTACCTCTAAAGCAAGTCAAAGTACCACATGAAGAAAAACTGGGAATTGTAATCGAACCGAAACAGCACATAACTGTTATAGACACCTTAGAAGTAGAAAACGAACATGACATGCCGTTGGAAAATGTCCCTAAAACTGGCAAACAGAAAATAGACATAAATCCGGTCAACTACATTACTACTACAGAAACAATCGCAGCGGAAGAGTTCAAAACCATAGAAGATGAATTAACCAAAAATAAAAAAGCTGTGCAGAAACAAGCCCCTTTACAAGAACTCATAAGTACACAACCTCAAGCTATAGAAAGCTTAGAAGCTATTGATGTTGCCTTTGAACCTACTGAAGGTCAAATTCGTTATGAGCTTGAGTTACATAAAAGTTACACGACTTCTGAAAATTTGGTACAAGAAACATCAGACGAAATCATGAACCGTGAAGATAACTATAAAACTGCAGAAAAACAGGTTACAGAAATGAAATCAATTCAGCAAACTCAAATTATAACAGATGAAATACCAGAGATTTTTGGTAAGTCTATTGAACAAAAAGCTGAACAAGCCGATAAAACTCATGTTACATATCAAGAAATATCTAATATTAAAGCAGATATTGTCGAGCAAACTAAAGACATACCCCGTTTTCTAGAACCAGATGCTAGTAAAGCGTCTGTAGACGTTGAAACTCACAAATCTTTTGTTACAATAGAAAATATTACACACGAGACGCCAAGTGACATCGCAATTACTAAAGAACCAACAAAACAAGTTACAGAAGAATTATTAGAAATGAAACCTATTGAACAAACAGAAATTATCACGGGAGAAAACATTTCATCAATCAAAACTTTAAATCACGATACAATTAACGTTCAAGGAAAGCATATTGAAATGCGTCCTATTAGTCAAAGTTCCGTAGTTGTACACGAAAGTGAAATAAATACAAACTTTGAAACATTAGCTTCTCTAGAAAAAGCTTCTATTACTCTTAATACCACAGAAAGTATAACAATTAATGAAATAACACAAGAAGATACACAAGACACTTTCAAAATAGACCAAGTTAAATCTGTAAAGGCTGAAAAATCTATTACATTCTTAACACACGTACAATGCACAGAAAACGTTGCAGAAACTCAAGCTAATGAATTAATTACACCAAAGACACTGACCGAAACTACAAAAATGACTTCAACTACTGTTACACCACTAATAATTACAGACAATGAAAGTCTCCAACATGAAACAGAGTTGCATATACCAGAACTAAAATCACAAAATGTAAGAAAAAGTTTTACAGTCGCTAATGAAGTTGAGGTTTCTACAGAATTTGTCGACGAGCAAACAATGCCATACTCTGAAAACAAACCAAAGATACTGGAGAGTAAAATCATCACGGCTGATGAGGATCGTCATACGATTTTAATTACAGAACAAGAGGGTCAACTCAATGGTAAGTTGGTATATATTTATAAAACTATTTAAAAAATATTTATTGTTTCGCACCATATCGACATAGCGGTTGTTGAGTATAATAAATTATATAATAATAGGTGATTAACCCTCTTACATTCGTATGAATAATTTACGGTTAATTAAACTAGTGATTGCAAAATGTTTGTTACACTGGATAAAAAGGAGCCAATGCACTGACTTTCCCCCGCACCCAGCGCGACCCCAACAAGGGACCCTGGTCAAATCATAAGTCTTAGTAACGTAAATCTTATTGACACTATTGATGTAAATGAAATCTTATTTATTTAATAGTAGCTTGTGCCCGCGACATCCTCTGCGTAGAATTAATAATTGTATCCAATCTGATTATTTATTTCTATTCTATTTAAATAAATTTAGCCTTTTTTTGCCTTTCTTAACTTCTTAACTTCCTGATTATAATCGACAAAAAGTGGACATGTTTGAAAAAATATTTACTATCTAACAGCATATTAACTGCTTATGGTATAATATCTAAAAACGACATTTATTGTTATAACAGTATCCACAAACGTATGTCTGATTCAACTTTTAACTATAGTAACAAACTATAATCTTTATCTAATTACAAAACCACAATAATATCGTAAAATATCACTATCACATTGAACTCTTAACTTTCGAATACCTATCCATAAAAGCACTAAGCGATAAAACCATTATTCGCAATATTATGTTTAAGCAAGGATAGATTTTAACATAAAAACTTAAAAGTTCAACTATTTCTATACAAATATCTATCTCACAACACATAATTCCTACATACTTTATCATACCTATTTTATTTCGAAGAACCTTATAACTAAGTAACATAACACAAATTTTCAGAAATAACTCAGTATTCACCTAAATCATCTGATATTGAAGAAACTGAAGAAATAATTACTAAGTTTGTACAAGCACCCGGAAATTCCGAACCCATTCAAATAAAAACTAAGCGAACAATACTAAGGAAGAAAAAGAAAGCTAGAAATGTTGATTCAGATGAAGGAGACGTAGTAATTGAAGAAACAATGGATGACGACATAAAACCATCAAAGGATGTCTATCATGATTTAAATATTGAAGAATATGAAGGCGACGAAACGCCTGAAATAGACAGCATGGAAAAAAGTACGATTGAAATGCCGGATGAATTCTTACATATTCCTAAAATGCAAGCCCAAGTACAAATCGAAGAGATAGATGACGAAGAAAAATCTTCTAAAATTCTTGAACGCTTAGAAGAGTACAGAGAAGACAAAGTCGCCCTTAAATTGTCTGAAGAAGAAACGAGTATCGAAGAAACTGTAAAACCGGATGGTAAGCCTAAACAACAGAAAATCAGACAACATTTTATCAAAAAGAAGAGAGGCCCTAAGATTGAAACAGCAGAAATCACTACTGAACAAACTGATGACACACAACCTACGGTTGAAATACATAAATCTGAAGAATTCGTTTATGACACAACCACACCCCTCAAAGACCAACACGAACCGGGTACTGCAAGTATTGTTGAAAAAGCACCTCAAACAGTGCCAATAACTGAATTGCGTACGGAAACAGGTGATACCAATCAGGTCAAAACTACCAAAACGAAAATCAAAAAGAAAATGGAACAAAATGAAGTTTTGTTAACAACAATTAAAAAAGACGACGAAGCTCCGATCACAACAGTAACGGTTACTGAAGAAACAACACCCGAAGAAACCGAAGAATGGAAACCTGTTGAAATCATTGAGCTGCCCGAAGAGACGGTGGTCGAAGAGTCTAAGACATCTGACGGTAAGACCAAACATAAGAAAATTACGAAACGCGTCATCAAAAAGAAGGTAGGTCGTAAGGTTGAAACTACAGAAATTACCACTGAACACACAGATGACACCCAACCAATCGTAACAGTACACAAAACTGAAGAACTCATTGATGATACCACTAAACCTCTCACGGATTTACACAAACCAGAAACAGTTAAGATAATCAAGGAAGTTCCTGAAACAGTTCAAGTTACCAAAGTACGTACGGAAACAGGTGATATTAAAACCGTGAAGATAACAAAGAGGGTCATCAAGAAGAAAAAAGGTTCCAAAGAAGAAATTACCGAAATAAGTACAGTCGAAAAAGATGATGAGGCTCCTATTACAACAGTAGTAATTTTAGAAGATACAACACCAGAAAAAACCGAAGAATCGAAGTCTGTTGAAATCGTTGAGATGCCGGAAGAAACAGTAATCGAGGAGTGTGAAACACCTGATGGTAAGCCTAAACAAAAGAAAATCACAAAACGCATCATCAAAAAGAAGGTAGGCCCTAATGTAGAAACAACAGAAATCACTACTGAACAAACTGATGACAAACAACCAATTATCACTATACACAAAACTGAAGAAATTCTTAACGATTCAACTATTCCCTTGAAAGACTTACAAAAATGGGAAACAGCTAAGATTATTGAGGAAACTCCCGAGACCGTTCAGGTTACCAAAGTTCGTACAGAAACTGGTGATATCAAAACGGTGAAAACGACAAAGAGAGTTCTAAAAAAGAAGAAGGGTCTTAAAGATGAAGTCACTGAAATTACTACGGTTGAAAAAGACGATGAAGCTCCAGTCACTACAGTAACAGTTACCGAAGAAACAACGCCTGATGAAATAAAAAAACTCATACCTGCTGAAATCATTGAGCTGCCCGAAGAAACAGTGATCGAGAAGACTGAAACATTTGATGGTAAGCCTAAACAAAGAAAAATTACAAAACGCGTCATCAAAAAGAAGGTAGGTCCTAGGGTCGAAACTACAGAAATAACCACTGAACACACAGATGACACACAACCAATCGTAACTGTACACAAAACTGAAGAATTTATTGACGACACAACCACACCTTTCACGGATTATTTACACAAACCAGAGACAGCTAAGATAGTTGAGGAAGCTCCTGAAACCGTTCAGATTACCAAAGTTCGTACGGAAACTGGTGATGTAAAAACAGTGAAGACGACAAAGAGAGTCATCAGGAAAAAGAAGGGCCCCAAAGAAGAATTCACTGAAATAACTACAGTCGAAAAAGATGACGAGGCTCCGATCACCACAGTAACAGTAACCGAAGAATCAACACCTGAAGAAAACGAAGAATTGAAACCTGTTGACATCATTGAGCTGCCCGAAGAGACAGTGTTCGAGGAATCTGAGACAACTGACGGTAAGCCCAAACAAAAGAAAATCACAAAGCGCACGATCAAAAAGAAGGTAGGTCCTAGGGTTGAAACAACAGAAATGATTACAGAACACACAGATGACACACAGCCAATTGTGACAGTACACAAAACTGAAGAACTTATCGACGACACAACAACACCTTTCACGGACTCGCACAAACAAGAAACAGCTAAGGTCATTGAGGAAGCTCCCGAGACCGTTCAGATCACCAACGTTCGTACGGAAACTGGTGATGTAAAAACAGTTAAGACGACAAAGAGAGTCACCAGGAAAAAGAAGGGCCCCAAAGAAGAATTCACTGAAATAACTACAGTCGAAAAAGATGACGAGGCTCCGATCACCACAGTAACTGTAACCGAAGAATCAACACCTGAAGAAAACGAAGAATTGAAACCTGTTGACATCATTGAGCTGCCCGAAGAGACAGTGTTCGAGGAATCTGAGACAACTGACGGTAAGCCCAAACAAAAGAAAATCACAAAGCGCACGATCAAAAAGAAGGTAGGTCCTAGGGTTGAAACAACAGAAATTATTACAGAACACACAGATGACACACAGCCAATTGTGACAGTACACAAAACTGAAGAACTTATCGACGACACAACAACACCTTTCACGGACTCGCACAAACAAGAAACAGCTAAGGTCATTGAGGAAGCTCCCGAGACCGTTCAGATCACCAAAGTTCGTACGGAAACTGGTGATGTAAAAACAGTTAAGACGACAAAGAGAGTCATCAGGAAAAAGAAGGGCCCCAAAGAAGAATTCACTGAAATAACTACAGTCGAAAAAGATGACGAGGCTCCGATCACAACAGTAACTGTAACCGAAGAATCAACACCTGAAGAAACCGAAGAATTGAAACCTGTTGAAATCATTGAGCTGCCCGAAGAGACAGTGTTCGAGGAATCTGACACAACTGACGGTAAGCCCAAACAAAAGAAAATCACAAAGCGCACGATCAAAAAGAAGGTAGGTCCTAAGGTTGAAACTACAGAAATTACTACAGAACACACAGATGACACACAGCCAATTGTGACAGTACACAAAACTGATGAACTTATCGACGACACAACTACACCTTTCACGAACTCACACAAACCAGAAACAGCTAAGGTCATCGAGGAAGCTCCCGAGACCATTCAGATCACCAAAGTTCGTACGGAAACAGGTGATGTCCAAACGGTGAAGACGACAAAGAGAGTCATCAAAAAGAAGAAAGGCCCCAAAGAAGAAGTCACTGAAATAACTACAGTCGAAAAAGGTGACGAGGCTCCGATCACCACAGTAACTGTAACCGAAGAATCAACACCTGAAGAAACCGAAGAATTGAAACCTGTTGAAATCATTGAGCTGCCTGAAGAGACAGTGTTCGAGGAAACTAAGACAACTGACGGTAAGCCCAAACAAAAGAAAATCACAAAGCGCACGATCAAAAAGAAGGTAAGTCCTAAGGTTGAAACTACAGAAATTACTACAGAACACACAGATGACACACAGCCAATTGTGACAGTACACAAAACTGAAGAACGTATCGACGACACAACTACACCTTTCACGGACTCACACAAACCAGAAACAGCTAAGGTCATCGAGGAAGCTCCCGAGACCGTTCAGATCACCAAAGTTCGTACGGAAACTGGTGATGTAAAAACAGTAAAGACTACAAAGAGAGTTATCAAGAAGAAAAAGGGTCTGAAAGAAGAAGTAACTGAAATAACTACGGTGGAAAAAGACGATGAGGCTCCGATCACAACAGTAACGGTCACGGAGGAAACAAAACCTGAACAAACCGAAGAATTAAAGCCAATTGAAACAGTTGAATTGCCCGAAGAGACAACTGTCGAGGAAATCATGACACCAGACGGTAAGCCAAAACAAAAGAAAATCACAAAGCGCACGATCAAAAAGAAGGTAGGTCCTAAGGTTGAAACTACAGAAATAACAACTGAACTCACAGATGACACACAACCAATTGTTACAGTACACATAACTGAAGAACTTATCGATAACACAACTACACCTTTCAAGGACTCACACAAACCAGAAACAGCTAAGTTCATCGAGGAAACTCCCGAGACCGTTCAGATCTCTAAAGTTCGTACGGAATTAGGTGAAGTTAAAACAGTGAAGACGACAAAAAGGGTTATCAAAAAGAAGAAAGGCCCCAAAGAAGAAGTCACTGAAATAACTACAGTCGAAAAAGATGACGAGGCTCCGATCACCACAGTAACGGTCACTGAGGAAACAAAACCTGAACAAACCGAAGAATTAAAGCCACTTGAAACAGTCGAATTGCCCGAAGAGACAACTGTCGAGGAAATCATGACACCAGACGGTAAGTCAAAACAAAAGAAAATCACAAAGCGCACAATCAAAAAGAAGGTAGGTCCTAAGGTTGAAACTACAGAAATAACAACTGAACACACAGATGACACACAACCAATTGTTACAGTACACATAACTGAAGAACTTATCGATAACACAACTACACCTTTCAAGGACTCACACAAACCAGAAACAGCTAAGTTCATCGAGGAAACTCCCGAGACCGTTCAGATCTCTAAAGTTCGTACGGAATTAGGTGAAGTTAAAACAGTGAAGACGACAAAAAGGGTTATCAAAAAGAAGAAAGGCCCCAAAGAAGAAGTCACTGAAATAACTACAGTCGAAAAAGATGACGAGGCTCCGATCACCACAGTAACGGTCACTGAGGAAACAAAACCTGAACAAACCGAAGAATTAAAGCCACTTGAAACAGTCGAATTGCCCGAAGAGACAACTGTCGAGGAAATCATGACACCAGACGGTAAGTCAAAACAAAAGAAAATCACAAAGCGCACAATCAAAAAGAAGGTAGGTCCTAAGGTTGAAACTACAGAAATAACAACTGAACACACAGATGACACACAACCGATTGTAACAGTACACAAAACTGAAGAACTTATCGACGACACAACCACACCTTTTGTAGACCAATACGAACCTGACACCGCCAAAGTAGTCGAAGAAATCCCCGAGACAGTGCAAGTGACCCAAGTGCGTACAGATACAGGTGACGTGAAAACTGTGAGGACCACCAAGCGAATAATAAGGAAGAAGAAGGGTCCTAAGGGTGAAGTCACAGAAATAACTACGGTTGAAAAAGATGACGAGGCTCCTATAACCACGGTTAGTGTAACTGAAGAAATAGCACCCGAAGAGCCCGAAGAATTCAAGCCAGTAGAGACCATCGAATTGCCCGAGGAGACTACTGTCGAAGAAACCACGGCACCAGACGGTAAGCCAAAACAAAAGAAAATCACTAAGCGCACCATCAAAACGAAGGTAGGTCCTAAGGTGGAAACTACACAAATTATAACGGAACAGTCTGACGACACACTGCCCATAATCACTGTACACAAAACAGAAGAACTCATCGACGATACAACCACACCTTTTGTAGACCAATACGAACCTGACACCGCCAAGGTAGTCGAAGAAATCCCCGAGACAGTGCAAGTGACCCAAGTGCGTACGGGAACCGGTGACGTGAAAACTGTAAAGACAACCAAACGAATAATAAGGAAGAAGAAGGGTCCTAAGGACGAAGTCACAGAAATAACTACGGTTGAAAAAGATGGCGAGGCTCCTATCACCACGGTTGCTGTAACTGAAGAACCCGAGGAATTCAAGCCAGTAGAGACCATTGAATTGCCCGAGGAGACTACTGTCGAAGAAACCATGGCACCAGACGGTAAGCCAAAACAAAAGAAAATCACTAAGCGCACCATCAAAAAGAAGGTAGGTCCTAAGGTGGAAACTACACAAATTACAACGGAACATACAGACGACACTCAACCCATTATCACTGTACACAAGACAGAAGATTTCATTGACGACACAACCACACCTTTTGTAGACCAATACGAACCTGACACCGCCAAGGTAGTCGAAGAAATCCCCGAGACAGTGCAAGTGACCCAAGTGCGTACGGATACAGGTGACGTGAAATCTGTGAAGACAACCAAACGCATAATAAGGAAGAAGAAGGGTCCTAAGGGTGAAGTCACAGAAATAACTACGGTCGAGAAAGACGACGAGGCTCCTATCACCACGGTTACTGTAACCGAAGAAACAACACCCGAAGAGCCCGAGGAATTCAAGCCAGTAGAGACCATCGAATTGCCCGAGGAGACTACTGTCGAAGAAACCACGGCACCAGACGGTAAGCCTAAACAAAAGAAAATCACTAAGCGCACCATCAAAAAGAAGGTAGGTCCTAAGGTCGAAACTACACAAATCACAACTGAACAGTCTGACGACACACTGCCCATAATCACTGTACACAAAACAGAGGAACTCATCGACGACACAACCACACCTTTTGTAGACCAATACGAACCTGATACCGCCAAGGCAATCGAAGAAATCCCCGAGACAGTGCAAGTGACCCAAGTGCGTACGGATACAGGTGACGTGAAAACTGTGAAGACAACCAAGCGAATAATAAGGAAGAAGAAGGGCCCTAAGGGTGAAGTCACAGAAATAACTACGGTCGAGAAAGACGACGAGGCTCCTATCACCACGGTTACTGTAACCGAAGAAACAGCACCCGAAGAACTCGAGGAATTCAAGCCAGTAGAGACCATCGAATTGCCCGAGGAGACTACTGTCGAAGAAACCACGGCACCAGACGGTAAGCCAAAACAAAAGAAAATCACTAAGCGCACCATCAAAAAGAAGGTAGGTCCTAAGGTCGAAACTACACAAATCACAACTGAACAGTCTGACGACACACTGCCCATAATCACTGTACACAAAACAGAGGAACTCATCGACGACACAACCACACCTTTTGTAGACCAATACGAACCTGATACCGCCAAGGCAATCGAAGAAATCCCCGAGACAGTGCAAGTGACCCAAGTGCGTACGGATACAGGTGACGTGAAAACTGTGAAGACAACCAAGCGAATAATAAGGAAGAAGAAGGGCCTTAAGGGAGAAGTCACAGAAATAACTACGGTCGAAAAAGATGGCGAGGTTCCTATCACCACGGTTGCTGTAACTGAAGAACCCGAGGAATTCAAGCCAGTAGAGACCATCGAATTGCCCGAGGAGACTACTGTCGAAGAAACCACGGCACCAGACGGTAAGCCAAAACAAAAGAAAATCACTAAGCGCACCATCAAAAAGAAGGTAGGTCCTAAGGTGGAAACTACACAAATTACAACGGAACATACAGACGACACTCAACCCATTATCACTGTACACAAGACAGAAGATTTCATTGACGACACAACCACACCTTTTGTAGACCAATACGAACCTGACACCGCCAAGGTAGTCGAAGAAATCCCAGAGACAGTGCAAGTGACCCAAGTGCGTACGGATACAGGTGACGTGAAATCTGTGAAGACAACCAAACGCATAATAAGGAAGAAGAAGGGTCCTAAGGGTGAAGTCACAGAAATAACTACGGTCGAGAAAGACGACGAGGCTCCTATCACCACGGTTACTGTAACCGAAGAAACAACACCCGAAGAGCCCGAGGAATTCAAGCCAGTAGAGACCATCGAATTGCCCGAGGAGACTACTGTCGAAGAAACCACGGCACCAGACGGTAAGCCAAAACAAAAGAAAATCACTAAGCGCACCATCAAAAAGAAGGTAGGTCCTAAGGTCGAAACTACACAAATCACAACTGAACAGTCTGACGACACACTGCCCATAATCACTGTACACAAAACAGAGGAACTCATCGACGACACAACCACACCTTTTGTAGACCAATACGAACCTGATACCGCCAAGGCAATCGAAGAAATCCCCGAGACAGTGCAAGTGACCCAAGTGCGTACGGATACAGGTGACGTGAAAACTGTGAAGACAACCAAGCGAATAATAAGGAAGAAGAAGGGCCTTAAGGGAGAAGTCACAGAAATAACTACGGTCGAAAAAGACGACGAGGCTCCTATCACCACGGTCACTGTAACCGAAGAAACAACACCCGAAGAGCCTGAGGAATTCAAGCCAGTAGAGACCATCGAATTGCCCGAGGAGACTACTGTCGAAGAAACCACGGCACCAGACGGTAAGCCAAAACAAAAGAAAATCACTAAGCGCACCATCAAAAAGAAGGTAGGTCCTAAGGTCGAAACTACACAAATCACAACTGAACAGTCTGACGACACACTGCCCATAATCACTGTACACAAAACAGAGGAACTCATCGACGACACAACCACACCTTTTGTAGACCAATACGAACCTGATACCGCCAAGGCAATCGAAGAAATCCCCGAGACAGTGCAAGTGACCCAAGTGCGTACGGATACAGGTGACGTGAAAACTGTGAAGACAACCAAGCGAATAATAAGGAAGAAGAAGGGCCCTAAGGGTGAAGTCACAGAAATAACTACGGTCGAGAAAGACGACGAGGCTCCTATCACCACGGTCACTGTAACCGAAGAAACAACACCAGAAGAGCCTGACGAATCCAAGCCAGTAGAGACCATCGAATTGCCCGAGGAGACTACTGTCGAAGAAACCACGGCACCAGACGGTAAGCCAAAACAAAAGAAAATCACTAAGCGCACCATCAAAAAGAAGGTAGGTCCTAAGGTCGAAACTACACAAATCACAACTGAACAGTCTGACGACACACTGCCCATAATCACTGTACACAAAACAGAGGAACTCATCGACGACACAACCACACCTTTTGTAGACCAATACGAACCTGATACCGCCAAGGCAATCGAAGAAATCCCCGAGACAGTGCAAGTGACCCAAGTGCGTACGGATACAGGTGACGTGAAAACTGTGAAGACAACCAAGCGAATAATAAGGAAGAAGAAGGGCCTTAAGGGAGAAGTCACAGAAATAACTACGGTCGAAAAAGACGACGAGGCTCCTATCACCACGGTCACTGTAACCGAAGAAACAACACCCGAAGAGCCTGAGGAATTCAAGCCAGTAGAGACCATCGAATTGCCCGAGGAGACTACTGTCGAAGAAACCACGGCACCAGATGGTAAGCCTAAACAAAAGAAAATCACTAAGCGCACCATCAAAAAGAAGGTAGGTCCTAAGGTCGAAACAACACAAATCACAACTGAACAGTCTGACGACGCACTGCCCATAATCACTGTACACAAAACAGAGGAACTCATCGATGACACAACCACACCTTTTGTAGACCAATACGAACCTGATACCGCCAAGGCAATCGAAGAAATCCCCGAGACAGTGCAAGTGACCCAAGTGCGTACGGATACAGGTGACGTGAAAACTGTGAAGACAACCAAGCGAATAATAAGGAAGAAGAAGGGCCCTAAGGGTGAAGTCACAGAAATAACTACGGTCGAGAAAGACGACGACGCTCCTATCACCACGGTTACTGTAACCGAAGAAACAGCACCCGAAAAGCCCGAGGAATTCAAGCCAGTAGAGACCATCGAATTGCCCGAGGAGACTACTGTCGAAGAAACCACGGCACCAGACGGTAAGCCTAAACAAAAGAAAATCACTAAGCGCACCATCAAAAAGAAGGTAGGTCCTAGGGTCGAAACTACACAAATCACAACTGAACAGTCTGACGACACACTGCCCATAATCACTGTACACAAAACAGAAGAACTCATCGACGATACAACCACACCTTTTGTAGACCAATACGAACCTGACACCGCCAAGGTAGTCGAAGAAATCCCCGAGACAGTGCAAGTGACCCAAGTGCGTACGGGAACCGGTGACGTGAAAACTGTAAAGACAACCAAACGAATAATAAGGAAGAAGAAGGGTCCTAAGGGTGAAGTCACAGAAATAACTACGGTTGAAAAAGATGGTGAGGCTCCTATCACCACGGTTGCTGTAACTGAAGAACCCGAGGAATTCAAGCCAGTAGAGACCATCGAATTGCCCGAGGAGACTACTGTCGAAGAAACCACGGCACCAGACGGTAAGCCAAAACAAAAGAAAATCACTAAGCGCACCATCAAAAAGAAGGTAGGTCCTAAGGTCGAAACTACACAAATCACAACTGAACAGTCTGACGACACACTGCCCATAATCACTGTACACAAAACAGAGGAACTTATCGACGACACAACCACACCTTTTGTAGACCAATACGAACCTGACACCGCCAAGGTAGTCGAAGAAATCCCCGAGACAGTGCAAGTGACCCAAGTGCGTACGGATACAGGTGACGTGAAAACTGTGAAGACAACCAAGCGAATAATAAGGAAGAAGAAGGGCCCTAAGGGTGAAGTCACAGAAATAACTACGGTCGAGAAAGACGACGAGGCTCCTATCACCACGGTTACTGTAACCGAAGAAACAGCACCCGAAGAACTCGAGGAATTCAAGCCAGTAGAGACCATCGAATTGCCCGAGGAGACTACTGTCGAAGAAACCACGGCACCAGACGGTAAGCCAAAACAAAAGAAAATCACTAAGCGCACCATCAAAAAGAAGGTAGGTCCTAGGGTCGAAACTACACAAATCACAACTGAACAGTCTGACGACACACTGCCCATAATCACTGTACACAAAACAGAAGAACTCATCGACGATACAACCACACCTTTTGTAGACCAATACGAACCTGACACCGCCAAGGTAGTCGAAGAAATCCCCGAGACAGTGCAAGTGACCCAAGTGCGTACGGGAACCGGTGACGTGAAAACTGTAAAGACAACCAAACGAATAATAAGGAAGAAGAAGGGTCCTAAGGGTGAAGTCACAGAAATAACTACGGTTGAAAAAGATGGCGAGGCTCCTATCACCACGGTTGCTGTAACTGAAGAACCCGAGGAATTCAAGCCAGTAGAGACCATCGAATTGCCCGAGGAGACTACTGTCGAAGAAACCACGGCACCAGACGGTAAGCCAAAACAAAAGAAAATCACTAAGCGCACCATCAAAAAGAAGGTAGGTCTTAAGGTGGAAACTACACAAATTACAACGGAACATACAGACGACACTCAACCCATTATCACTGTACACAAGACAGAAGATTTCATTGACGACACAACCACACCTTTTGTAGACCAATACGAACCTGACACCGCCAAGGTAGTCGAAGAAATCCCCGAGACAGTGCAAGTGACCCAAGTGCGTACGGATACAGGTGACGTGAAAACTGTGAAGACCACCAAGCGAATAATAAGGAAGAAGAAGGGTCCTAAGGGTGAAGTCACAGAAATAACTACGGTCGAGAAAGACGACGAGGCTCCTATCACCACGGTTACTGTAACCGAAGAAACAACACCCGAAGAGCCCGAGGAATTCAAGCCAGTAGAGACCATCGAATTGCCCGAGGAGACTACTGTCGAAGAAACCACGGCACCAGACGGTAAGCCAAAACAAAAGAAAATCACTAAGCGCACCATCAAAAAGAAGGTAGGTCCTAAGGTGGAAACTACACAAATTACAACGGAACATACAGACGACACTCAACCCATTATCACTGTACACAAGACAGAAGATTTCATTGACGACACAACCACACCTTTTGTAGACCAATACGAACCTGACACCGCCAAGGTAGTCGAAGAAATCCCCGAGACAGTGCAAGTGACCCAAGTGCGTACGGATACAGGTGACGTGAAAACTGTGAAGACCACCAAGCGAATAATAAGGAAGAAGAAGGGTCCTAAGGGTGAAGTCACAGAAATAACTACGGTCGAGAAAGACGACGAGGCTCCTATCACCACGGTTACTGTAACCGAAGAAACAACACCCGAAGAGCCCGAGGAATTCAAGCCAGTAGAGACCATCGAATTGCCCGAGGAGACTACTGTCGAAGAAACCACGGCACCAGACGGTAAGCCAAAACAAAAGAAAATCACTAAGCGCACCATCAAAAAGAAGGTAGGTCCTAAGGTCGAAACTACACAAATCACAACTGAACAGTCTGACGACACACTGCCCATAATCACTGTACACAAAACAGAGGAACTCATCGACGACACAACCACACCTTTTGTAGACCAATACGAACCTGACACCGCCAAGGTAGTCGAAGAAATCCCCGAGACAGTGCAAGTGACCCAAGTGCGTACGGATACAGGTGACGTGAAAACTGTGAAGACAACCAAGCGAATAATAAGGAAGAAGAAGGGCCCTAAGGGTGAAGTCACAGAAATAACTACGGTCGAGAAAGACGACGAGGCTCCTATCACCACGGTTACTGTAACCGAAGAAACAACACCCGAAGAGCCTGAGGAATTCAAGCCAGTAGAGACCATCGAATTGCCCGAGGAGACTACTGTCGAAGAAACCACGGCATCAGACGGTAAGCCAAAACAAAAGAAAATCACTAAGCGCACCATCAAAAAGAAGGTAGGTCCTAGGGTCGAAACTACACAAATCACAACTGAACAGTCTGACGACACACTGCCCATAATCACTGTTCACAAAACAGAAGAACTCATCGACGACACAACCACACCTTTTGTAGACCAATACGAACCTGACACCGCCAAGGTAGTCGAAGAAATCCCCGAGACAGTGCAAGTGACCCAAGTGCGTACGGATACAGGTGACGTGAAAACTGTGAAGACCACCAAGCGAATAATAAGGAAGAAGAAGGGCCCTAAGGGTGAAGTCACAGAAATAACTACGGTCGAGAAAGACGACGAGGCTCCTATCACCACGGTTACTGTAACCGAAGAAACAGCATCCGAAGAGCCCGAGGAATTCAAGCCAGTAGAGACCATCGAATTGCCCGAGGAGACTACTGTCGAAGAAACCACGGCACCAGACGGTAAGCCAAAACAAAAGAAAATCACTAAGCGCACCTTCAAAAAGAAGGTAGGTCCTAAGGTCGAAACTACACAAATCACAACTGAACAGTCTGACGACACACTGCCCATAATCACTGTACACAAAACAGAGGAACTCATCGACGACACAACCACACCTTTTGTAGACCAATACGAACCTGACACCGCCAAGGTAGTCGAAGAAATCCCCGAGACAGTGCAAGTGACCCAAGTGCGTACGGATACAGGTGACGTGAAAACTGTGAAGACCACCAAGCGAATAATAAGGAAGAAGAAGGGCCCTAAGGGTGAAGTCACAGAAATAACTACGGTCGAGAAAGACGACGAGGCTCCTATCACCACGGTTACTGTAACCGAAGAAACAGCACCCGAAGAGCCCGAGGAATTCAAGCCAGTAGAGACCATCGAATTGCCCGAGGAGACTACTGTCGAAGAAACCACGGCACCAGACGGTAAGCCAAAACAAAAGAAAATCACTAAGCGCACCATCAAAAAGAAGGTAGGTCCTAGGGTCGAAACTACACAAATCACAACTGAACAGTCTGACGACACACTGCCCATTATCACTGTACACAAAACAGAGGAACTCATCGACGACACAACCACACCTTTTGTAGACCAATACGAACCTGACACCGCCAAGGTAGTCGAAGAAATCCCCGAGACAGTGCAAGTGACCCAAGTGCGTACGGATACAGGTGACGTGAAAACTGTGAAGACCACCAAGCGAATAATAAAGAAGAAGAAGGGCCCTAAGGGTGAAATCACAGAAATAACTACGGTCGAGAAAGACGACGAGGCTCCTATCACCACGGTTACAGTAACCGAAGAAACAGCACCCGAAGAGCCCGAGGAATTCAAGCCAGTAGAGACCATCGAATTGCCCGAGGAGACTACTGTCGAAGAAACCACGGCACCAGACGGTAAGCCAAAACAAAAGAAAATCACTAAGCGCACCATCAAAAAGAAGGTAGGTCCTAGGGTCGAAACTACACAAATCACAACTGAACACACAGATGACACACAACCCATTATCACTGTACACAAAACAGAGGAACTCATCGACGACACAACCACACCTTTTGTAGACCAATACGAACCTGACACCGCCAAGGTAGTCGAAGAAATCCCCGAGACAGTGCAAGTGACCCAAGTGCGTACGGATACAGGTGACGTGAAAACTGTGAAGACCACCAAGCGAATAATAAGGAAGAAGAAGGGCCCTAAGGGTGAAGTCACAGAAATAACTACGGTCGAGAAAGACGACGAGGCTCCTATCACCACGGTTACTGTATCCGAAGAAACAGCACCCGAAGAGCCCGAGGAATTCAAGCCAGTAGAGACCATCGAATTGCCCGAGGAGACTACTGTCGAAGAAACCACGGCACCAGACGGTAAGCCAAAACAAAAGAAAATCACTAAGCGCACCATCAAAAAGAAGGTAGGTCCTAGGGTCGAAACTACACAAATCACAACTGAACACACAGATGACACACAACCCATTATCACTGTACACAAAACAGAGGAACTCATCGACGACACAACCACACCTTTTGTAGACCAATATGAACCTGACACCGCCAAGGTAGTCGAAGAAATCCCCGAGACAGTGCAAGTGACCCAAGTGCGTACGGATACAGGTGACGTGAAATCTGTGAAGACAACCAAACGCATAATAAGGAAGAAGAAGGGTCCTAAGGGTGAAGTCACAGAAATAACTACGGTCGAGAAAGACGACGAGGCTCCTATCACCACGGTTACTGTAACCGAAGAAACAACACCCGAAGAGCCCGAGGAATTCAAGCCAGTAGAGACCATCGAATTGACCGAGGAGACTACTGTCGAAGAAACCACGGCACCAGACGGTAAGCCAAAACAAAAGAAAATCACTAAGCGCACCATCAAAAAGAAGGTAGGTCCTAAGGTCGAAACTACACAAATCACAACTGAACAGTCTGACGACACACTGCCCATAATCACTGTACACAAAACAGAGGAACTCATCGACGACACAACCACACCTTTTGTAGACCAATACGAACCTGATACCGCCAAGGCAATCGAAGAAATCCCCGAGACAGTGCAAGTGACCCAAGTGCGTACGGATACAGGTGACGTGAAAACTGTGAAGACAACCAAGCGAATAATAAGGAAGAAGAAGGGCCCTAAGGGTGAAGTCACAGAAATAACTACGGTCGAGAAAGACGACGAGGCTCCTATCACCACGGTTACAGTAACCGAAGAAACAGCACCCGAAGAGCCCGAGGAATTCAAGCCAGTAGAGACCATCGAATTGCCCGAGGAGACTACTGTCGAAGAAACCACGGCACCAGACGGTAAGCCAAAACAAAAGAAAATCACTAAGCGCACCATCAAAAAGAAGGTAGGTCCTAGGGTCGAAACTACACAAATCACAACTGAACACACAGATGACACACAACCCATTATCACTGTACACAAAACAGAGGAACTCATCGACGACACAACCACACCTTTTGTAGACCAATACGAACCTGACACCGCCAAGGTAGTCGAAGAAATCCCCGAGACAGTGCAAGTGACCCAAGTGCGTACGGATACAGGTGACGTGAAATCTGTGAAGACAACCAAACGCATAATAAGGAAGAAGAAGGGTCCTAAGGGTGAAGTCACAGAAATAACTACGGTCGAGAAAGACGACGAGGCTCCTATCACCACGGTTACTGTAACCGAAGAAACAACACCCGAAGAGCCCGAGGAATTCAAGCCAGTAGAGACCATCGAATTGCCCGAGGAGACTACTGTCGAAGAAACCACGGCACCAGACGGTAAGCCAAAACAAAAGAAAATCACTAAGCGCACCATCAAAAAGAAGGTAGGTCCTAAGGTCGAAACTACACAAATCACAACTGAACAGTCTGACGACACACTGCCCATAATCACTGTACACAAAACAGAGGAACTCATCGACGACACAACCACACCTTTTGTAGACCAATACGAACCTGACACCGCCAAGGTAGTCGAAGAAATCCCCGAGACAGTGCAAGTGACCCAAGTGCGTACGGATACAGGTGACGTGAAAACTGTGAAGACCACCAAGCGAATAATAAGGAAGAAGAAGGGCCCTAAGGGTGAAGTCACAGAAATAACTACGGTCGAGAAAGACGACGAGGCTCCTATCACCACGGTTACAGTAACCGAAGAAACAGCACCCGAAGAGCCCGAGGAATTCAAGCCAGTAGAGACCATCGAATTGCCCGAGGAGACTACTGTCGAAGAAACCACGGCATCAGACGGTAAGCCAAAACAAAAGAAAATCACTAAGCGCACCATCAAAAAGAAGGTAGGTCCTAGGGTCGAAACTACACAAATCACAACTGAACACACAGATGACACACAACCCATTATCACTGTACACAAAACAGAGGAACTCATCGACGACACAACCACACCTTTTGTAGACCAATACGAACCTGACACCGCCAAGGTAGTCGAAGAAATCCCCGAGACAGTGCAAGTGACCCAAGTGCGTACGGATACAGGTGACGTGAAAACTGTGAAGACCACCAAGCGAATAATAAGGAAGAAGAAGGGCCCTAAGGGTGAAGTCACAGAAATAACTACGGTCGAGAAAGACGACGAGGCTCCTATCACCACGGTTACTGTAACCGAAGAAACAGCACCCGAAGAGCCCGAGGAATTCAAGCCAGTAGAGACCATCGAATTGCCCGAGGAGACTACTGTCGAAGAAACCACGGCACCAGACGGTAAGCCAAAACAAAAGAAAATCACTAAGCGCACCATCAAAAAGAAGGTAGGTCCTAGGGTCGAAACTACACAAATCACAACTGAACAGTCTGACGACACACTGCCCATTATCACTGTACACAAAACAGAGGAACTCATCGACGACACAACCACACCTTTTGTAGACCAATACGAACCTGACACCGCCAAGGTAGTCGAAGAAATCCCCGAGACAGTGCAAGTGACCCAAGTGCGTACGGATACAGGTGACGTGAAAACTGTGAAGACCACCAAGCGAATAATAAGGAAGAAGAAGGGCCCTAAGGGTGAAGTCACAGAAATAACTACGGTCGAGAAAGACGACGAGGCTCCTATCACCACGGTTACTGTAACCGAAGAAACAGCACCCGAAGAGCCCGAGGAATTCAAGCCAGTAGAGACCATCGAGTTGCCCGAGGAGACTACTGTCGAAGAAACCACGGCACCAGACGGTAAGCCAAAACAAAAGAAAATCACTAAGCGCACCATCAAAAAGAAGGTAGGTCCTAGGGTCGAAACTACACAAATCACAACTGAACACACAGATGACACACTACCCATTATCACTGTACACAAAACAGAGGAACTCATCGACGACACAACCACACCTTTTGTAGACCAATACGAACCTGACACCGCCAAGGTAGTCGAAGAAATCCCCGAGACAGTGCAAGTGACCCAAGTGCGTACGGATACAGGTGACGTGAAAACTGTGAAGACCACCAAGCGAATAATAAGGAAGAAGAAGGGCCCTAAGGGTGAAATCACAGAAATAACTACGGTCGAGAAAGACGACGAGGCTCCTATCACCACGGTTACAGTAACCGAAGAAACAGCACCCGAAGAGCCCGAGGAATTCAAGCCAGTAGAGACCATCGAATTGCCCGAGGAGACTACTGTCGAAGAAACCACGGCACCAGACGGTAAGCCAAAACAAAAGAAAATCACTAAGCGCACCATCAAAAAGAAGGTAGGTCCTAGGGTCGAAACTACACAAATCACAACTGAACACACAGATGACACACAACCCATTATCACTGTACACAAAACAGAGGAACTCATCGACGACACAACCACACCTTTTGTAGACCAATACGAACCTGACACCGCCAAGGTAGTCGAAGAAATCCCCGAGACAGTGCAAGTGACCCAAGTGCGTACGGATACAGGTGACGTGAAAACTGTGAAGACCACCAAGCGAATAATAAGGAAGAAGAAGGGCCCTAAGGGTGAAGTCACAGAAATAACTACGGTCGAGAAAGACGACGAGGCTCCTATCACCACGGTTACTGTAACCGAAGAAACAACACCCGAAGAGCCCGAGGAATTCAAGCCAGTAGAGACCATCGAATTGCCCGAGGAGACTACTGTCGAAGAAACCACGGCACCAGACGGTAAGCCAAAACAAAAGAAAATCACTAAGCGCACCATCAAAAAGAAGGTAGGTCCTAAGGTCGAAACTACACAAATCACAACTGAACAGTCTGACGACACACTGCCCATAATCACTGTACACAAAACAGAGGAACTCATCGACGACACAACCACACCTTTTGTAGACCAATACGAACCTGACACCGCCAAGGTAGTCGAAGAAATCCCCGAGACAGTGCAAGTGACCCAAGTGCGTACGGATACAGGTGACGTGAAAACTGTGAAGACCACCAAGCGAATAATAAGGAAGAAGAAGGGCCCTAAGGGTGAAGTCACAGAAATAACTACGGTCGAGAAAGACGACGAGGCTCCTATCACCACGGTTACAGTAACCGAAGAAACAGCACCCGAAGAGCCCGAGGAATTCAAGCCAGTAGAGACCATCGAATTGCCCGAGGAGACTACTGTCGAAGAAACCACGGCACCAGACGGTAAGCCAAAACAAAAGAAAATCACTAAGCGCACCATCAAAAAGAAGGTAGGTCCTAGGGTCGAAACTACACAAATCACAACTGAACACACAGATGACACACAACCCATTATCACTGTACACAAAACAGAGGAACTCATCGACGACACAACCACACCTTTTGTAGACCAATACGAACCTGACACCGCCAAGGTAGTCGAAGAAATCCCCGAGACAGTGCAAGTGACCCAAGTGCGTACGGATACAGGTGACGTGAAAACTGTGAAGACCACCAAGCGAATAATAAGGAAGAAGAAGGGCCCTAAGGGTGAAGTCACAGAAATAACTACGGTCGAGAAAGACGACGAGGCTCCTATCACCACGGTTACAGTAACCGAAGAAACAGCACCCGAAGAGCCCGAGGAATTCAAGCCAGTAGAGACCATCGAATTGCCCGAGGAGACTACTGTCGAAGAAACCACGGCACCAGACGGTAAGCCAAAACAAAAGAAAATCACTAAGCGCACCATCAAAAAGAAGGTAGGTCCTAGGGTCGAAACTACACAAATCACAACTGAACACACAGATGACACACAACCCATTATCACTGTACACAAAACAGAGGAACTCATCGACGACACAACCACACCTTTTGTAGACCAATACGAACCTGACACCGCCAAGGTAGTCGAAGAAATCCCCGAGACAGTGCAAGTGACCCAAGTGCGTACGGATACAGGTGACGTGAAAACTGTGAAGACCACCAAGCGAATAATAAGGAAGAAGAAGGGCCCTAAGGGTGAAATCACAGAAATAATTACGGTCGAGAAAGACGACGAGGCTCCTATCACCACGGTTACAGTAACCGAAGAAACAGCACCCGAAGAGCCCGAGGAATTCAAGCCAGTAGAGACCATCGAATTGCCCGAGGAGACTACTGTCGAAGAAACCACGGCATCAGACGGTAAGCCAAAACAAAAGAAAATCACTAAGCGCACCATCAAAAAGAAGGTAGGTCCTAGGGTCGAAACTACACAAATCACAACTGAACACACAGATGACACACAACCCATTATCACTGTACACAAAACAGAGGAACTCATCGACGACACAACCACACCTTTTGTAGACCAATACGAACCTGACACCGCCAAGGTAGTCGAAGAAATCCCCGAGACAGTGCAAGTGACCCAAGTGCGTACGGATACAGGTGACGTGAAAACTGTGAAGACCACCAAGCGAATAATAAGGAAGAAGAAGGGCCCTAAGGGTGAAGTCACAGAAATAACTACGGTCGAGAAAGACGACGAGGCTCCTATCACCACGGTTACTGTAACCGAAGAAACAGCACCCGAAGAGCCCGAGGAATTCAAGCCAGTAGAGACCATCGAATTGCCCGAGGAGACTACTGTCGAAGAAACCACGGCACCAGACGGTAAGCCAAAACAAAAGAAAATCACTAAGCGCACCATCAAAAAGAAGGTAGGTCCTAGGGTCGAAACTACACAAATCACAACTGAACACACAGATGACACACAACCCATTATCACTTTACACAAAACAGAGGGACTCATCGACGACACAACCACACCTTTTGTAGACCAATACGAACCTGACACCGCCAAGGTAGTCGAAGAAATCCCCGAGACAGTGCAAGTGACCCAAGTGCGTACGGATACAGGTGACGTGAAAACTGTGAAGACCACCAAGCGAATAATAAGGAAGAAGAAGGGCCCTAAGGGTGAAATCACAGAAATAACTACGGTCGAGAAAGACGACGAGGCTCCTATCACCACGGTTACAGTAACCGAAGAAACAGCACCCGAAGAGCCCGAGGAATTCAAGCCAGTAGAGACCATCGAATTGCCCGAGGAGACTACTGTCGAAGAAACCACGGCATCAGACGGTAAGCCAAAACAAAAGAAAATCACTAAGCGCACCATCAAAAAGAAGGTAGGTCCTAGGGTCGAAACTACACAAATCACAACTGAACAGTCTGACGACACACTGCCCATAATCACTGTTCACAAAACAGAAGAACTCATCGACGACACAACCACACCTTTTGTAGACCAATACGAACCTGACACCGCCAAGGTAGTCGAAGAAATCCCCGAGACAGTGCAAGTGACCCAAGTGCGTACGGATACAGGTGACGTGAAAACTGTGAAGACCACCAAGCGAATAATAAGGAAGAAGAAGGGCCCTAAGGGTGAAGTCACAGAAATAACTACGGTCGAGAAAGACGACGAGGCTCCTATCACCACGGTTACTGTAACCGAAGAAACAGCACCCGAAGAGCCCGAGGAATTCAAGCCAGTAGAGACCATCGAGTTGCCCGAGGAGACTACTGTCGAAGAAACCACGGCACCAGACGGTAAGCCAAAACAAAAGAAAATCACTAAGCGCACCATCAAAAAGAAGGTAGGTCCTAGGGTCGAAACTACACAAATCACAACTGAACACACAGATGACACACAACCCATTATCACTGTACACAAAACAGAGGAACTCATCGACGACACAACCACACCTTTTGTAGACCAATACGAACCTGACACCGCCAAGGTAGTCGAAGAAATCCCCGAGATAGTGCAAGTGACCCAAGTGCGTACGGATACAGGTGACGTGAAAACTGTGAAGACCACCAAGCGAATAATAAGGAAGAAGAAGGGCCCTAAGGGTGAAGTGACAGAAATAACTACGGTCGAGAAAGACGACGAGGCTCCTATCACCACGGTTACTGTATCCGAAGAAACAGCACCCGAAGAGCCCGAGGAATTCAAGCCAGTAGAGACCATCGAATTGCCCGAGGAGACTACTGTCGAAGAAACCACGGCACCAGACGGTAAGCCAAAACAAAAGAAAATCACTAAGCGCACCATCAAAAAGAAGGTAGGTCCTAGGGTCGAAACTACACAAATCACAACTGAACACACAGATGACACACAACCCATTATCACTATACACAAAACAGAGGAACTCATCGACGACACAACCACACCTTTTGTAGACCAATACGAACCTGACACCGCCAAGGTAGTCGAAGAAATCCCCGAGACAGTGCAAGTGACCCAAGTGCGTACGGATACAGGTGACGTGAAAACTGTGAAGACCACCAAGCGAATAATAAGGAAGAAGAAGGGCCCTAAGGGTGAAGTCACAGAAATAACTACGGTCGAGAAAGACGACGAGGCTCCTATCACCACGGTTACAGTAACCGAAGAAACAGCACCCGAAAAGCCCGAGGAATTCAAGCCAGTAGAGACCATCGAATTGCCCGAGGAGACTACTGTCGAAGAAACCACGGCACCAGACGGTAAGCCAAAACAAAAGAAAATCACTAAGCGCACCATCAAAAAGAAGGTAGGTCCTAGGGTCGAAACTACACAAATCACAACTGAACACACAGATGACACACAACCCATTATCACTGTACACAAAACAGAGGAACTCATCGACGACACAACCACACCTTTTGTAGACCAATACGAACCTGACACCGCCAAGGTAGTCGAAGAAATCCCCGAGACAGTGCAAGTGACCCAAGTGCGTACGGATACAGGTGACGTGAAAACTGTGAAGACCACCAAGCGAATAATAAGGAAGAAGAAGGGCCCTAAGGGTGAAGTCACAGAAATAACTACGGTCGAGAAAGACGACGAGGCTCCTATCACCACGGTTACTGTATCCGAAGAAACAGCACCCGAAGAGCCCGAGGAATTCAAGCCAGTAGAGACCATCGAATTGCCCGAGGAGACTACTGTCGAAGAAACCACGGCACCAGACGGTAAGCCAAAACAAAAGAAAATCACTAAGCGCACCATCAAAAAGAAGGTAGGTCCTAGGGTCGAAACTACACAAATCACAACTGAACACACAGATGACACACAACCCATTATCACTGTACACAAAACAGAGGAACTCATCGACGACACAACCACACCTTTTGTAGACCAATACGAACCTGACACCGCCAAGGTAGTCGAAGAAATCCCCGAGACAGTGCAAGTGACCCAAGTGCGTACGGATACAGGTGACGTGAAAACTGTGAAGACCACCAAGCGAATAATAAGGAAGAAGAAGGGCCCTAAGGGTGAAGTCACAGAAATAACTACGGTCGAGAAAGACGACGAGGCTCCTATCACCACGGTTACTGTATCCGAAGAAACAGCACCCGAAGCGCCCGAGGAATTCAAGCCAGTAGAGACCATCGAATTGCCCGAGGAGACTACTGTCGAAGAAACCACGGCACCAGACGGTAAGCCAAAACAAAAGAAAATCACTAAGCGCACCATCAAAAAGAAGGTAGGTCCTAGGGTCGAAACTACACAAATCACAACTGAACACACAGATGACACACAACCCATTATCACTGTACACAAAACAGAGGAACTCATCGACGACACAACCACACCTTTTGTAGACCAATACGAACCTGACACCGCCAAGGTAGTCGAAGAAATCCCCGAGACAGTGCAAGTGACCCAAGTGCGTACGGATACAGGTGACGTGAAAACTGTGAAGACCACCAAGCGAATAATAAGGAAGAAGAAGGGCCCTAAGGGTGAAGTCACAGAAATAACTACGGTCGAGAAAGACGACGAGGCTCCTATCACCACGGTTACAGTAACCGAAGAAACAGCACCCGAAGAGCCCGAGGAATTCAAGCCAGTAGAGACCATCGAATTGCCCGAGGAGACTACTGTCGAAGAAACCACGGCACCAGACGGTAAGCCAAAACAAAAGAAAATCACTAAGCGCACCATCAAAAAGATGGTAGGTCCTAGGGTCGAAACTACACAAATCACAACTGAACACACAGATGACACACAACCCATTATCACTGTACACAAAACAGAGGAACTCATCGACGACACAACCACACCTTTTGTAGACCAATACGAACCTGACACCGCCAAGGTAGTCGAAGAAATCCCCGAGACAGTGCAAGTGACCCAAGTGCGTACGGGTACAGGTGACGTGAAAACTGTGAAGACCACCAAGCGAATAATAAGGAAGAAGAAGGGCCCTAAGGGTGAAGTCACAGAAATAACTACGGTAGAAAAAGATGACGAGGCTCCTATCACCACGGTTTCTGTAACTGAAGAACCCGAGGAATCCAAGCCAGTAGAGACCATCGAATTGCCCGAGGAGACTACTGTCGAAGAAACTACGGCACCAGACGGTAAGCCAAAACAAATGAAAATTTAAAGTAGGAAAGGTTTATATTAGAACATACACGACACTATCACAAACACTAGACATATACATTTCTATTTTAAGGAACACCACTTTTACACATTGCAGTGCGACCACCACTATAACGCTACCGGTTTTTATTTAGACTAGGTGCGTGAGCTGAAAGTTTAGTAGATCTGACGGTAAGTGGTTATGTTTGTCGCAAACATGTTAAATATACATGCTAGATTTTTAATAGGTAAGTATTAATGGAATCCTCCATTAGTGGTCAGTTTATCATTATAATAGTAAACGGACATAATATTACGAGTTATGTTATTTGATTAGGATTATTTTAGAAGTAAACAGTGAAAATTTTCGAGTATATTGGGACATATATATGTTTTAAGTATGTATTATTCACAGATTTCATTTCAATATTTAACATTAACAAATATTTAACGATGCCATATTTTTTAAAGTTAAAGTACATATTTTTATGTCTTTTCAGATATCGAACGCAAACCTGATCGTAAGAAACCACAACAAAATAAAACTGCAGTCAAAAAAGAAACAATTCAAGATTCAAGTATTCCAACAACTCAAATAGAAGAAAAACCTATTGAACACAAACCTTTCAAAAAAATAAAACCTATACCCATGAAAATTGAAGAAATTGAAATTACAAAAGCGCAACATGCTCAAGAAGTTGAGGGTCCTCAGTTTACTAAATTAAAATTGAAAAAGCCTGTCCAGAAACCCAAACAAGAATTAAAATCCGCTTCTCTACCTAAAGTACAACTTAAAAGTCGGATTAGACATGTTGATGAGTGGCCTCCTAAAGAATTAAAACCTGTTATAACATTTTTGGGTTCAGTGAGACAAAGTGGGCAACTATCTCGGAATATTAAAGAAGCCGCAAAATTGAAAAAGAAACCTTCTAAAGTTAAAGATATTCCTGATTTAGATAAATTGGAATTAGAAAAACCTGAAGAGTTTGATTTCACTACAGAAAAACCTATTATCCCAGAAAAAGAAGAACCAACCAGCTTTGAAGAAATGGAATCTTCAGTTTCAACAACAGATTTAAAACAAACTGATGAAAAAGTGGAACCAATTTTAGATGTAACAAAGGAAGAAGAAGGAAGGAAACCAATGCAAACAGTAGAAACCGATGAAACTGATTTCATAGAAAAACCTGTATACGAAGAAATGCCCGATGACAAATTAACAGAGGTTAAAAATTCAACCTCGGATACTCCTCAGAAAAAAGAAGGGAAGGTAAAGAAAATTAAAAAACCAACATCAGAACAAGAAGAAACAATTGATAAACAAGAAATTGAACGGCCAAAAGGAAAACAACCAGATATTAAGAATGTAGAAGATATTGATATGGCAGATAATTTGGACCAAAAACCAAAACAAGTAAAAGAAATATCAACGGTGGAAATACCTGAAAATGAAGCCGTAAAAGAGAAGCCAAAATCAAAGAAAAAAGAAAAGCCAGTCAAATCTTTGGAGCAAGAGAAAGTCCCTAAAAAGAAGCCTGAAAATGATTCAATCGAAGAACCAATTCAACAACCAGTATTAGAAATCTCTGAAAAGATTGAAAATGACACTGAAATGCAAGATACTATACCCGCTAAGACGGACACAGAAGTTTCTTTGGAAGATAAGAAACCTAAGAAGCCTAAAAAAATAGTAAAACAATTACCTCAGGAAACTGTTGAACAAATTCAAATTAAAGAGAATTTACAAGAGGATGAAGACAAACCATCAAAACATAAAACAACACCAAAATCAAAGCTTACGCCTATGAAAATAGAACGAAAAGAAGTTGTAATAAGCAAACCGCAACATGCTGAAAGTGTTGATGGGCCTCAATTTAGCAAACTTAAACTAAAGAAACCAACTGTAAAACCAAAACAAGAAGCTACGATAGTAACTTTACCAAAATTCCAACTCAAGAGTCGCATAAAATATGTGACTGATTGGCCACCTGAAATCATAAAACCTGCTGTGTTATTTTTAGGCAGCGTCCGCCAAAATGGAATATTATCAAGGAATGTTAAAGAGGCAGAAAAAATAAAAAAGAAAGTTTACAAGCAACCCAAATTACCTGAAATAGAAAAAACGGCATTAGAGAAACCTATGTTTGGCTATGAAGACATTATTGATGCAAAAAAACAAAGTGAGGTTTCAGAAAGTGATGAACCACTGGATGTTGAAATAACAGAAGTGGAAGAAAATAAAAAGGAAGAGGAACCTGAACAATTTACTATAAAACCTAAACGGCCTAGTATAAAAAAGACCGAAGAAATTGAGGATGAAGTTACAATTAAAAAGAAATTAAAGAGCGTTAGAAAGCCTTCAGTTACACTTCCTGAAATTACCGAACCTGAAACTGTTACTTTTAGGCCCAAAACTACTAAAACCAAAGAAGACGTTGAGCAAGAATTCAATATACAATTAGATTCATATGCTGAGGAAGAAATATCTATGTCAAGTAAAGTAAAGCTTAAACCAATTAGACGACCGACTTTCAGCGAGGAAGCAAATGAAACTTCTATTCAGTTTTATGAAGAAGACGAAGGAACACCAGAGGTTATAGAAATTATAGAGAGTGATGAAGAGAAATTAGATGAAACAGCCAATGTAATGATGCCTCTGAGGAAAAATAAAGACTTAAAAGAGGAATCACTGGAAGAAATATCTTCCTCAGTAGTAATATCAAAACCGAAAACAAAGGAAAAAGTGACAGAAATTTCGCAAGACGTGAGCATTAATTTAGAAAGAAAACCTAAATATACGATAGACGAGCAAGAAGAGGTAAGTTTCGATGTAAAATCACAAAAGGACCAATATACGCAAGAAGAATTATCTCTTTCGAGTAAAATTAAATTAAAACCTAAAAAGAAGATTACTATAACAGAAGCTGCAGATGAAACTTCAATTCGACTACAACAGGAAGTGGAGGATGATAGTCAAGCAGAAGAGATATTATTAAGTGAAGCCGAAACGGATGAAAATGTTGAAATGATAATCAAACGTAAACCTAAAAAGCCAGCATATGAAGTCAGCGAAGTAGAAGAATTGAGTGTTGAGCTAAAACCGAAACGGATTATTCAAGATGCATATGAAGAAGAACAGATTACCATTTCAGCTAGACGGAAACCTAGAAAACCCTCTAAGTTACAAGGTATTGAACAGTATGTCATGATACGCAAAATTTGGACCGCTTCAATGGCTACTAACACTACAAACAGCTATACAGCTTAGCCCATTTAATAATAAACGTACATTTTTATTTAATGTTATTATTATAAAGATCAATAAGTCAGGCACATGCATTGTCAATGTCATCAATTTGAACAGTAGTAATAGAATAAGTAATATATATACTAATCCCTTAGACGTAGAAAGGGAATACTTAAAACGAGACTAAATCGACAACATTGTATAGTATTCATCATCCACCGATTTTGTGAATGTGACTCGAAGACTATATTCTTTGTAGTAGCTAATGGCAATTTATCAATAAATCCACATTTGAAAGTAGGCCTGAAAGATTCGGATTTATTCATAAAGGAATATGTATAAATATACTTGTACCTTCCAATAATGTTTTTTCATATCTTTTTGTACTAAACTAATTATGTAATTTAGTTCTTTAACGGATCAATATTTATATTTACACGGTGGTGAAAAGCTTTATGCTTGCTTCAATTGAATATAGCTACAATCAGAGCATGAGTTTTAGAAGTATTATTTTTAAACCTAATAACTACATAACACGATAATTTTGGCATATTTTATTGCAGAAGCTGATGTTTTTATGAGCATTGCCAGGGAACAAGAATTTCCAGGTAAGATTCACAGTGAAAAGTTAGTCTTACTTTAAAATATTTTCTTTTAACTGACTAAGAATATTATAAATTCAATCAATTTATCTTACTACGTACTACTGTATACCTACTTACTCGTGTATTGCTAGATTAGCCTCTCAGCATTCCACATCATAATGATACAGGCAAATCGCGATTTTTTATAAATCCTGATCTATTTAACAGCAACATATCATACTCAGTTGAATGGTCATATTGTGTTCTTACGATTATATATAATATGTAAATAGGCCTAATGTAAGTATATGTATATCATCATATAGGCCTATTTAGCCTACTGGGTACGGGTCTCCTGTCAATTGAGAGGGATTAGGCTGTAGTCCTCCACAATACCCGGTTGTGGGTTGGTACATTCCACATGCAATCTAGAAAATCTCAAAAGCGGGCATAGTATTCCCTCGATGCTAAATGTGGATTTACTTGAGCGTCGCGGAAAACCGTCAGAATCGGTAGATCAGAAGATAGGAAGAAAAACTGGTCCTATAGTATTTCAACTTTTAGTGGTGGTCTACAGATTTTTTGAAAGAAGGAAAGAAAATACTTTTTATTTACACGACATGTCGCACGGAAAATTAGGTTAAAAAACAAAAATAATATAAAATAAATCTGTGGAAAACATGTCTTCATTTCAAAAGTTTAAAAAAGTAACAGTGACATGGAAAATATACTCAAGCGCGTTATAGTAATATGACAATTCTCGTGGTGGGGGTATGCGGGAGCGGATTAAAAGGGTAAATTACTCGAACGCGTCAGATTTTCATGGGGGGTGTTCAGTGAACCCTACAGATAAGTACTCCCATTTATAACTTTCGGCTGCCATCAAATTGTACTGTTTTGGTTATTTTGATATTATATATTACCTCCAAAATAAATAAAAAAACGACCGCGCTCGAGTAAGTCCATACACCATTTTGGTTAACAATTTTGCTACACTAAATTGGTAGGCTCCTAGGTAGGCTAATAGGTAGCTAGTATTTTTTTTATCTTAACGTGCCGCGCTCGAGTATTTCAGATGATCGTTTATTTACGGGGTCCTTCCTTTAAATATTAATCTGCGGCACTGTTGTAAAACCCAAAATTCCTTCTAGGGCTCTCCTACCAGCCGGTTTCCTCACGATGTTTTCCTTCACCGTTTGAGCATGTCATAAATAGGCACGTAACTTTCGAAAAGGTAGTAGTATGTGCCTTGGTATGTACATCTCAGTCTACTGGTCGCACCACTAAATTGCCACAGTACCTTTAAATTAATACAATTGTCTTTTTCAGAAACTCCTGTGGACGTACGTAGTGGTGATACAGTATTCGCTGTATACTCTTATGTTGCCGAGACTGACGAGGCTATCAATTTAGTAGAAGGCGAAAGGCTTTATATATTAGGTAAACCATACAATTGTTTCAAAGAAGTATAATGACTTATAAAACCTTTGAAAAACTAGAATGCGTGTTTACATTTTCAATTCTTTTTAGAAACTACAAATCAAGACTGGTGGTTTGTGCGTAAACATCTCACTGAAGAGAAAGGTTGGGTACCTGCTCAATATTTAATGGATGAGGCTAACTATACGCTGTATTTGCAGAAGAAACTTAATGAAAAAATCGATAAGCTTCCAGTATTTGAAAGTAAGTACAAAATAAACCGAAGTTATAATGCTATTGGTCAATAATTCAATTGGTTGGTCTCTCAACAAATAAAACCATGTGTTGCTCTGTTAAACAAAGATTTATTTTAGTGCATATTCCTAAAATAACACAAAGTAATGATACATAAAATTGACTCATTCGTCAACTCGCGCGCGCAAGTCTCGCGAGCGCGCGCGAGTTGGCACCTTCCTATTTTACCAATTTTTTTTGTCGTCAACTCGCGCGCACTGTCAAAGTACAGTCAAATAAAAATGAATTCAAACCAAAAATCTGTAAATAACTTACTTATTACCCGCGTCTTCGCCCACAGTGGCTGATTTGGAAGTACGTACGTTAGCTTCACCATTAACGAATTTATTTCCAAATTCTTTACTCATGTTGTTATTTTAACTTTTGATTTGTAATATTGTTCATTATTATTAGGAAAATAAGCAGGTTTATACTTTTTGTTTTATATTAGCCTACTACAGGTTGGTAGACATTATATACCATCAAGAAAATCTCTCAAACATACAGGTTTCTTCACGATGTTATCTTTCACCGCTTGGAGCATGTGATAAATACACACATAACTTCCGAAAAGTCAGTGGTTTGGGCGTGTTTTGGGTTTTAACTCGGGCCTTTGATATCTCAGTCCACTGGTAGCACCACTAGCCTACTACAGCTCTTCTCACAAAAACAAGTTTTATTTTAAACTCAAATTGTAGTGTCTTATCCATTAAAAATAGGTACATATATTAAATGCTTTAAAACTTTTTTGTACTTGACTGTCCATAAATACGTCAAATTTTATTAGTAAGCGAGTTGACGACAAAAAAATAGGAAAGTCCAACTCGCGCGGACGCGCGAGTTTCACGCGTGCGAGTTGACGAATAAGTCATTTTAAAATTACAGGACTTACCTGTTAAACAAAGAAACGACATTTAAAGTTAATTTGGCGGTTTAACTAAATCACAAATTAAAACATTTTTCTTATTATAGTGACAATCACATCAAATGTCAACTCTCAGTTCTATCGAGTAAAACAAAATATGTGTAACTGGCACCTCCTATTAATATCCATAAACAAAATAAATAGTTTGTAATATAAAGGGTTCCTAGGAACCTCTAGGTATTCCTTTACATATATATATAATCCTTTGTCCTGAATGACTGTAGGATCATCGCACAGCCTAACCCACTGATCGTAGAAACCTGAAAGTTAGAGGGTGTGTTCTTCGAAAGACGTAGCCATCCAATAAGGAGGGATTTTTCGAAATTTATCTTTATTTTGACCCATGTTCGAAAACTGAATCCGATTTTATTCATAAAAGGTTGAACTCACCAAAAAGGTTGGTGCAATGAAAAAGTATTTGCGTAAAATCACCATCTCATGTGGATGATCTGATGTGATGAAAAATACAACTCCTCAACGGTTAGGAATTGAACAAAAATTCTTTCAATTATAGGTGCTTTATTACTTTCATATTTTATTCATATATACTATTCATATATTTAAGTTGTTCAAGTAAGCATTTGTGTTGAATAATTATCATATCATGTGGGTAAAAGGTGATGATGGAAGGTACAATAGGGATGTTGACACTAATCACAAAATCATGTTTCGTGTTAGTTTTATTATAGGTTGTATTATTAGAATATCGAAAATCTCATATGTTTTATTAGCTGGCTGTGACAGTGTTTTGGCGGGTAAAATAAATATTCCTTTATTTAAGTATATTTTCTCACAGAAAAGACTTATACTTTTAAATAAATTATTTTATTTTATGATAAACAAGAGTCGATCTTTGAAATAAAAGCAATTCCGAAAATTTGTCAACATCCCTATTCCTCAGCGGTTAGGAGTTGAAAGAAAATTATTTAATTTATAGTATATCTATATTTATTACTTTATTAGCTTCTTCATATATTTAAGCTGTTAAAGTAGGTATTTGCGTTTGATAACTATCATCTCATGTGGGTAAAGTGGTAATGGAAGCTACAACTTCTCAACGGTTAGGAGTAATAATAATAATAATTAATAATTCGGATAATTCTTTCAAAATTATACATACATATGGACTGATAGTTGTATTCTTTCAGGCTATTAGATTGACCCGATGATGATGAGTTAGGTGGACAAATTTACGTGGACAGATCTCGTATGCCTATTGTTTACCTACTATCTATTTTGCTTTAATATTTTCCCTTCCTTATTCTCAGTTTGATGCTGTTTTCTTATACGAGTAGGTCAAGTTGGCCTACCCATCTATGTAGATATTAAAATTTAAAATTCAGTCACTAAAAATAAATAGATTCATAAAACTATTTTAACAAAAAAAAACGACTTCCAAGTGCCAAGCCAATAAACGATACATTACTAAATTTTATAGACTTATAATATAACTAAATAAGCAAAATAATAAAATACTGTATATGTATAATATATAGGTATAGGCTTATATTTAGGCTTAGCACCGACTCCAATAATAGTTCAATTTTATTGTGCATGTAGGTAAGATATTTTTAAAGGTTTTAGAGAGATTGTATTATTTTTTCGGTCGGTCGGTTAAGTCGGTTTTTTATGTTAACGAAGTTTTATAAATTTCATAATTAAATTGAAAACCACGTCACTTAAAAACACGGGAGTGAGCAAAGTGAACGAATATGAAAACTTTTCTGTTAAATTGCACGTAGACGAAGTCGCAGTATATTGTTATTATCTTTATCCAGTCGTAAAGGACCCGAAACATCGTTTCCGTAAAAATTAGTTTTATTTCAATGTCTTATATTAAGTTTAAGAAAATTATCTAGATTTTTTGTTTAAATATCAGTATGTCAATGTCCCCAAAATATAAACTTTGCCTTTTTAAAAGATAATTTATTTATTTAACTATTTATTTATTTATAATAATATTATATTTAATATAATATATATTAATACATATATTTTTCCGGACATTATTACACAGCGCCATCTAGTTCCGTGGTAAGCAACGAAGCTTGTGTTACGGATACTAGTTGGTTGATATACTACATATACTTGATATACTTTTTTTTTGTAAATACATAAATATTATACATAGATACATCCATGACTCGGATACAAATGTTCATGCTCATCACACAAACATTTGTCCCTACCGGGATTCGAACCCGGGACCCATAGCACAGCAGGCAGCGCTAACTACCGTTGAGCTAAACAGGTCGTCAAATAAGCTTGCAGTTTACACCAAAACGCTTACTATTAATATTTTAATTGCTACGTTGGTTAGTGTAAGCCTAATTTCTTGAGCAGATATAAACCACTTCTTTGTAACCAAGGAGGGGTTGAAATAAATTTAAATGTTGGTTCAATGAAAATTATAATACATTTTATGCATAACCACCTCACCTAATTTTGGTTCCTGACGAAGAACCTGTTTAACAGTCAATAGGTACGATAGTTAAAAATGTATACATGGTGCATTTTAAAAAGTTGACCATAATTTGTATTTTAAGTATTTGAATATAAAAAATAAATAAAAGACGTTACTTTTAATCTGGTAAAAAAGCAAAATAAATATCCACTGTCCATGTAGGCATGTAACATCTTATGTATTGATACGTAATTATTTCCTTACTTCTTTATACTTATACAAATATTATGAATACGAAACTTGTCTGTCTATCTTCTATCACCTCTTCACGCTATAACTGCTGAACTGATCTAGATGAAATTTGGTAAAGGCATAGTTTGTGTCCCGGGATGTCCTTCGCTTAGGATAGTTTTATTCCGGAAATCAGCCCTTAAAGGGCGACAAGGGAGGTGGCAGTTTGTATGCGTAAATACGGTACCACATTTGATGTATTGAACAAATTGCATGATTTTCAAATGTTTAATTCGTGTATTGTATCATATTACAGAACCTACCCCTGAAGAACAAGCTGTTGCTCCAATATTCATTGAAAAACTACGCCCTAAGCACACACCTGATGGATCTACTGTACAATTTGAATGCCAAGTCGAAGGATATCCAAGACCACAAATAACTTGGTTCAGACAAACTGCTATTATAAAACCTTCACAAGATTTCCAAATGTATTATGATGATGACAATGTTGCTACTTTGGTCATCAGAGAGGTTTTCCCCGAAGATGCTGGTACATTTACTTGTGTAGCTAAGAACGCTGCTGGATTTGCGTCAAGTACTACTGAGCTAATAGTTGAAGCTCCACTGTCCGACCATGGTTCCGAAATGACGATTCTTTCCAGGAAAAGTCTTTCAAGAGAATCTTCTCTAGCTGATATTCTTGAGGGCATTCCACCAACATTCTCAAAGAGGCCAAAAGCACAATATGTAGATGAAGGATCCCAAATATTTTTGGAATGTAGATTAGTGGCAATTCCAGAACCCGATATAGCTTGGTTATTTAAAGGCGAAGAAATAACACCAAATGAAAACATTTCTATAGCCACTGAGTCAGACATGCATATGTATTGCAGTGTATTAAAAATATCTGATGTAAAGAAATTCCAAGAAGGTACTTATACAGTACTAGCCGTAAACAGAGAAGGTGAAGCCAGTTTACCCATTGTATTAAAGATAAAAACAGGACAAAAAGAAAAGCCTCAAGTGATTGAACCTCTCAAGAGTATGACTATTAGAGAAGGAGAAAGTGTAGTCCTTTCAACTCAGGTGGTCGGTAATCCACAGCCAACGGTAACTTGGCACAAAAACAATAAACCAGTGAAATCGCTAACAACAAAATCCGATGGGGACACCCATACTGTCACAATAATAAAGCCAAGAAAGGGTAAAGATGATGGAGTCTACACATTGAAAGCAGTTAACTCAGAAGGTTCAACAGAAACTAGTGCTGTCATTAACATCGAGGGTGAGGATTTCATTTTTTTTTATAATTTCTTATGGTACACTTAATCAGACATAATTTTTAAACTAATCAAACTAAAATCATTAGAATGTAACTTATTTATATTCGTAATTTTTTTGTGTGTTTTAGAACCAACAGAAGAAAATGCTGAACCTCCACTATTCATTAATAGATTCCAAGAAATAACAGTGAAAGAAAATGGAACCGTCAAATTAATCGCTAAAGTTACAGGTAATCCTGTACCTTCTATTACTTGGTATAGAAACAACCACATAATCACTCCATCTGAGACTGTTACACAAAACTTTGATGGAGAAAATATTGAATTAATAATAGAAAATGTAGATTCTGAGATTGATTCTGGCGATTACAAATGCGTTGCATCAAATAGTGCAGGTAAAGCTTCTCACGGAGCACGCGTAACTATTGATGTTGACAAAGTAACGTTTGTTAAGAATTTGAAAACTACTTATGAAACTGAAGAAGGTACAACAGTCATTCTAGAATGTCATACATCTCATACTGTTTCTACTAAATGGTACCATAATGGAAATGAATTAAGTGGAATGGATCACAGGGAAATTATTCAAGAAGCTAGGATTCATAAACTTAGAATCAAGAAAACCAAATTAACAGATCAAGGTGTGATAAAATGTGTAGTAAAAGATCAAGAAACCAGTACAAAATTGATTGTTCATGAAACCATACCCGAATTTATTAGACGCCTGCAAGATTTTGAAGTTAAAGAAAAGGATATTGCTATATTGGAAGTTGAAATAAATTCTGAAACTGCAGATGTGTTTTGGGAAAAAGATGGTGAACAAATTAAGCCTAAGAAAAATAAGTACGAACTTGAAAAACGAGGAAATGTACGGAAATTATTTATTAGAAATACTTCAGTCCACGATGAAGGTGAATACACATGTACACTAAGAGATGATTCTTGTACAGCAGAAGTGACTGTGGTAGAACTGCCACCAGAAATTATATCACGTCTACAAGACCAAAAAGTAAATAAGGGAAACAAAGCCACATTTGAGATTGAACTTACAAAAGGCGATGCCTTGGTGCAATGGTTTAAAGATGGATCAGAAATTCAGTTCTCGAACCATATTCAACTAACAATCGATGGTAAAAAGCAAAAACTCAAAATATACGACTGTGAACTGGAAGACGCAGGAACTTACACATGTGAAGTGGGAAATGATAAGTGTACGGCTAGGCTTACTGTAGAACAACCAACTATTGACTTTGTTCTACGACTCCCCGAAATAGTAGTGGTTCCAGCTAACACCGATGCCTATTTGACGGTAGAAATACCAGATGAGACAATGGATGTTACATGGTACAAAAAGAAGAATGTGGTTGAGGACACTGAAAAATTCACTTTGATATCGGATGTAACAAAACGCACATTAATCATAAGAAAGTGTACTGAGGAAGATCAGTGCGAATATTCTTGTGTATTATTTGATGCGAAATGTTCCACTAAGTTGAAAGTAGAAGGTATGTACCCTTGTTACACATGTTTTATAATACAACATGTTCTGTTTGATATAGCTGGTAATATGTACATTGTTTTTGTTGTATTTTTTTAGATGACTCACACGTATCACGTACAGTCCCACGAATTCAGTAAATTTTTTTTACGTAAAAGTTTAGAACGACTACTTTTGCATATTATCTGAAAATGTTATTACATAATTATTTATTTTTTATAATTTGGATTAAAAAAATTGTTTGTTCTCCAAATATTTAGTGAATTAAAAAATAGCATTTATATCCTACTGTATTTAAATCCTAATTGTGTGTAGTAGTCACACTATCTGTATTATAAATAATATTTTTATCGGGATTTCTTTTGTATTAATTACAGTTATAGAATTCCCACCAAAGATACTTGGATACGACACCGAATACAGAATAAAGCGAGGTGGCGATATAACACTAAATGTTCATTATGAAGCCGTACCTCAGCCGAATGATGAGTGGGTGGTGAATTCTAAGATAATAAAGAAAAGCAAGCACACCAAACCTTCGATAGACTCTAAGTCTGCTAGCCTTACTATTAAAAAGGTTGAACACACCGATGCTGGAACGTATAGACTGCGCCTTGAAAATAATTGCGGAGAAGCAAATGTAGAAATTAACTTGGTAGTTGTAGGTGAGTGAATTGCAATGTAACATTAAAATTCTTAAGTGCCATATCTAGCCTTATCTTCTCTCAACTTAACAGGAGCTAATTTACAGAACTATTACACTTTGAGTTCTCTCTAATCTTATCACGATGTTTTCCTTCGTCCATAAAGCCTGGTTTGCTTTGCACATTAGTTCAAAAACGCAGACTTATATCTCAGGTTTCCATTTGTTATATAGTAGGTGATACTTGAAGCTAAATAAAATACTATATTAATCCGCTTACAGTAATAAGTATACAGTAGTATATACACTTTGACCGACTTTGAAAGACCTAAAATTAAAATTATCATCTGTCATACTTTAAATAAAATTCATATTTATTGTTATTGAATTGTTTAGATATATCTTCGCCGCCTGGAAAACCGACTATCTTAGAAGTAACAAGCAATTCGATCAACCTTTGTTGGGATGAGCCGGACACCAAAGGAAATTCCGAAATAGATTGCTACATACTTGAATATCAGGAAATAAATACTTCAGAGTAAGTATCAAAAGCAAATTATATTTTATACCTTAAAAACCTGATAATCTGATAATTGAATTTCATCGATTACGTTATTTCACCCTAGTTATCATTATCATAGAAAAAATAAAGATTAAGCAAGCTTAGATAATTGCACTTTATTAATAATTATCATCAATTCCTATTTTTAGATGGGTATCAATTGAAAACATCAAAAAGACACAGTTCTCGGTTGAAAACTTGAAAACCAAGTCATCATACAGATTTAGAGTATTCGCAGTCAATGAAGTGGGTGTTAGTGAATCTTCTGAAGTTACTGAATACATACTCGTACAAGAGATTGTTAAGGGCCAGGCTCCATCCATTGAGAAACCACTCAAGGATGTAGTAAGCGAACCAAATGAAAATGTAGAATTAACATGCATATTTGGAGGTGTTCCAGAACCTAAAGTAGTGTGGCTTAAAGAGAGCAAAAAGCTTAAGACTGCTAAAGCCACTTACATCAATAGGGTTGCCACACTAGCTTTAACGGCAACAGAAACTACAGAAGGTAAATATAGTTGTGTTGCCAGTAACGAGCATGGAGAAGTAGAAACAACATGCAATCTGGAAGTCCAACAAAAACCTATTATACAAGTATCAGATGATGAGGTAGACCAGAAACGCAGAGTTGGTGATCAATGGTCAGTGAAAGCCGTAGTAAGAGGTATACCTAAACCTACCACTAATTGGTACATAAATGGTACTAAGATTGATGAATCAGAATATATTCAAATAATAACCGAAGATTATGTCAGTACCATCACGATATCTGAGCTGACCCGTTCACACTCCGGCAAATACACCATTGAAGCACGTAATAAAGGTGGAAGTAATTCTGTAGATGTGTCCCTCAACGTTTATGGTAAGTGTTTTGCTATCATCATCATCATCATATTAACCGTTAGAAGTCCACGGCTGGACATAGGTCCCCCCAAGGATCGCCACGACGACTGGTCCTGCGCCACCCGTATCCAACGGATTCCAGCGACATTAACTCCCATGTTTTTGCTATGCTAATACATAAATATTTTATTTTAAATAATAAATATGGATACTATTAATCTTTCAGACAAGCCTAGCAAGCCTGAAGGTCCTGTGGTAATGCGAGAAATAAGCAGAGAATCGGTAACAATAGAATGGAAACCGCCTCTTGATGACGGTGGGTTGCAACTCACAAAATACGCTATAGAGAAACACGAACCTGACACTAACAAATGGGTGAAAGTGGCAGACGTGGATAAAGACGTGGAAACCTACTGCATACAAAGACTGAATGAAAATTGTGAATACATGTTCCGTGTTATGGCCCAAAACCCTATAGGTTTCTCTGAAGCCCTGGAAAGTGAACCAATAGTTATTAAGACGGCACTTGGTAATTATTTTAATGCTATTTTGTTTATATATCATCTCTTAATTCCTAGCACCTATTGCAAAATTTGTTTAAGATATATACTTAAACATATATTTCCAATAAATGCGACCCGATTAGTGCAGCGGTATTACTGCCTGATTTCAGCGGTAAGGATCCTGGGTTCGAATCCCGGTAGTATATATATGTTTGTGTAATAAGCATGCACGTTTGAACAGAGTAATTACGTTAGGACGTTTCTTAGTGTGTATTGACTAAAATAAAAGTCTATCAACCATCTAGTATCCGTAACACAAGCGTCATCTACGCTGTCTCATAATTCCTGGACAAATTTAATTATCATAAATCCGCCGCCCAGCTTCAACTATAGATCGTAATCCTACGCCACGGATAGTTTTCTTAATATGATATTTTATTGCAGATGTTCCATCCCCACCATTAGGCCCGCTAGGCTTGTATGGCATCAACAAAGACTCGCTCACTATCACCTGGTATCCATCTGAGAAAAATGGCGGATCACCAATCATAGACTACAGCGTCGAAATTAAACAAGACGGCAAAAAGTGGAAGCATGTCGCGACCGTCGCGAAGACGATCGCGAAGATTGAGAAGCTAACTGTAAATACGACTTACCAGTTCAGGATATGTGCCAGAAATGAAATAGGAACAAGTCTGCCTTACACTTCAGATGAAAAGATAACGACGGGAAAGACGTTGTGTAAGTTTTTCTTTGTGAAGCCTATTACGCCTGGGTCAGTTTGGAAATGTACCTATAGTATATACTATGTATATGACGACTTCCTTAACTTTTCTATCAAAATACTGTCTTGATTGTTCATCATCATAACTCAGTGCCCACAAAGCATAATTTTGTGCCATCGGATTATAAATTTCATATAAAAGATCAACAATTCATATTTATTATGAAGGCCACAAATAGTCCGGCTGCTGTGAGCAGGTTTAGTAGCGACTGTTGCAGAATCATTCGAACTTTTAATACCTGCATAACCTCAAACTACAGTTTAATTCAGTTTTTAATTCGTATGCTTTTGTATTAAATTGTTATCGCAATTTATTTCAGCACCGCCATCGCAGCCGCAAAACTTTGCTGTGAGAGAAACTACTTCAAGATCAGTTACTCTGCAGTGGGCTGCACCAGAGAGTGACGGGGGCAGCGTCATTACAAGTATGATTATTGACTGTGTTTATTGACCCTTTAAACGCCCAAGTCGGATATATCCGACAAGTATTTTTATATCTAATTCGCCTATATAATCATCCACGGAAAATAAAAATGAACACAAAAATATTTGTCGGATATATCGACTTGTTAAATTATTTATTACAGCATAGGTTATAGGGACATGCAATGACAGCCAGGATATAGGGAAAATCAGACACTATTCCGTCTCTACTTATCTTTTAGTATCGATAGGAATAGCCTCCGAAAGGTCGACTTAAAGTAAAATCGGCATACAAAGTTAGCTATATGATAAGCATAGCTAGTGACACCAGTATCTGTCACACAGGTTTTAATATACAAATGTTCCCTTTGAGAGAAAAAAGCTATATATTATTATTATTATTCTAAGAAGTCTAAGAAAGATGGAATTTCGTACTCGACCTTCTTTGACTGAAGTAGACTATCTATGTGCTAAGTAAAGAACAATAGTATATAAAATATAAAAATACTAGCAGACAACAAATAAGAATATAAATAAGAAGAATGATACCTTAAAACATTAGAATCCTTTTTAATAAATTACTATCTACAACACTATAATGTATTATTATTATTATTTTAGACTACATCATTGAATATAAGACTGCTAAAGCGAAATCATGGACCAAAGTGATTACTGTCAGTGGTACAGTATACGAACACTGTATTGAGAACATCAAAGACAAAGACGAACTAGTATTCAGGATATCTGCCGAAAACGCGATTGGCGTCAGTTTGCCGGCGGAATCTGAAGGTGTAAGGCTCGAGAAACATGCCAGTAAGTATTCATTTTCTCAAGGTCACCTGCCAGGTGTAAAGGTCAAGGGCGGATTCAGCGGTCAAGCCCTCCCTCCCCTCCCCCATATAATACTTATATACTGTATAGCTAGACCGTACGACGTTCTGACCTGGCTTGAAAGCTGAACCTATCCGGTGCCCAGAACCCAATTTTGGGTCGATATTACAGCAAGGCTCTGGGCATTCATATTTAAGGTACTTATGAAGACTTTTTGACATAAATGAAAACAATGTCAAAAAGTCTTCATAAATATAATAAAGTGATTAAATTCAATGCCTAGAGCCTTGATATATCAACCCAGGAGCCGGGTACTGGGCAGTGAAAGGGTGAATGCGCCTTGATCATGGTACTATAGATATGACTTTATCATCTCAATTAGTCTCTTGTCTATGATGTCTTTGACTACTAACATTCTCTGTCCCAACCATGTCTTCGTACCATCGAGCTGGTGGTCTGTAACATCCGACTAAGGTCATTCAATCTTGCCAATTTTCACCTAAATTTTCCATCTTCACTTAAGTATAACCTTTTGTAATTTTGACCTTTTCGTATTTGACAAACAAGCAAAAATCACAAATGCAGTTTTTGTAGCTCTTTGGACAACTCCTACAGTCCACATCTACTTTCGGATCCGCGATATTAAATAATTTCTTTAAATCCTTTCAGCTGTACCATCACCGCCGACGGCTCCGCTTGAGATCCGTACAGTGGGCAACAACATCGTGATGACGTCTTGGGGAACCCCCGAGTGGGATGGTGGAGCCCCACTGTTGGGCTACAACATCGCCATCCGTGACGTCACCAAAACAATGTGGATGGAAGTTGGAAAAGTCGATGCACACACACTTAAATTTAACATCAAGGACTTAAGTGACAATCATACTTACATGATAAGGATATACGCTCGCAACGAAATAGGAATTAGTGAGCCATTGGAGTCGGACGAACCCTTCAAGGTTATTCCTGGAGAAGGTATGCTACCCTAGCTATTTTTATATTAATTACAAACACATCTGACTAAAACTTAGTGTAAAATTATTAGCTGATAGGTCAGCTGTGAAATATAATATCCGATACTTAGGTCAAACCGTTGGTTTATTGCGTTTTTCCACAAAATTCAATAACAGCTTGGAGATAAGTTCTGGGCCTAGATCACTGATACATTATTACTCGTCTAGTTGGAAGTAGAGAAGTAAAGTAACGCGGCCGCGTTACTTTCAGTGGTCAATAGGTCTAAAAAGCAAAGCGGCAATTGACTATGCCTCCTTGATCTATGTTATTTTTTCACCATAAGTTCAGTGCCTAGTGGTGTAACTAGAGGACTGCGAAGTCAAAGGTCTTAAGTTCAAGCCACAAAAATTATCGCAGTTACGTGTATATTTATTACATGCTGAGGCATCCCAAACAAATGAGAGATATTGTCCACGTGCCCAGCAGTGGGACAATAAATGGTTCGATGATAATGGGGCTATAGTTGAACTATTAATAATGTTACATCAGTTAAAAGTAGTATTAACGGTTCAACTTTGAAAACAATGCAAAATTCGTACATCTATTACGGCAGAACATGTTGGTGCTAATATTCTGAGCACCAGCATTTCTGTAAACACATTTTTAAACAAATAAATGTATCTTTAACTGTTTCGGCAGACTCGCACGCGGACGAGGAGATCGGCGAGCAAACCGAGATGACGGAGCCGACGTCGTTCAGCACGCAGACGACCACGTCGTGGATGCGCGAACACAACATGGACGCCGACATCCGCTCGTACGCGCGAGGCTCGCTCCTCCGACGCGACGAATACTTCTTCAGAATATGGCACTACGCTAAACAACTGTTCAAGTGATGCGACACGTCCGCGCATTCATTAACCTGTGATATTTAACGACAAGAATATTTAATATTCATACATAGTTGGCGGATAGTAATGTATACATAGATACAAAACTTACTTCAACTAGACAGTTAATCCATCCACGAACTCTGTCATTTTATAATTTTATATTATTACGTTTTTTTTGTACCAGCATGTAATGTTTAATTATTTATTTTAAGATAAGGATCAACTATTTATTTATCTAATTTATTATTATGGAAAAATATGTCTAGTGACCCGATTTGAGTCTCATTCAATACTTTTTAAGGGAGACGTTTTAAATATAGGTGCAAAATATTTATTCGATAAATTGAGTGAGGCTCAAATTTATTGCCAGACATATTTATTGAAAGATCTAATTATTATAGCAATTGTAAAAAATATTATATTCTTTTTATTTATACCACACTTTCACCTAATCAAGTTATTAAGTAGAAAAAATATATACAAAGAAAAAAGGAGATATACATAGTAGGTATACCTACAAGAAGCTTGGCTAGTCATCGAACTTGCCGAACGTACGGTAATTGGTCGTTCTTATTAAAAGCACTCTAAACTAACGAGCACTAATCATAACGTTAATATGAACATAGACGAATCTTGATGTGTATATACCAATATTGGGGTTCCCTAGCTACAATCATGATTGTTTGGGCCATTTTAAAAATTTTTCGTGAGCCGCATTTTGGAAGACATTTTTAAAAACAGTCGTGACAATTTTTTTTTCAACGTCATATATGGCTCGCGAGCCGCAGGTTGGACACCCCTGGTATAATATCTGCCTGCCCTAGCATGCAGAAATAGCAAAATAGGCAGTAAACATAAATGGTATTGCCCTTATTCAACCGCGTCATCCACTACAAAGGACTAGTCTATTGCTCCAATTAAATACGCCCTCTCAAACTGAAATTACCGTGTATATGGTATCTGTATGACTGGCGTATAAACCAAACGACCACGGTATAATAATCAATTTATATATAATGACCTAGAGACTAATCTATCCTCGTTGGTCTAGTGGTCGTAAGTACGACTGCTGTGTGGTCGTAAGTTCGATTCCCAGCACGAGCAGTGTTATTAGAATTTTCTATGGAATTCTCAGTAGCAGCTCGGAGGGTGGATTCCAGTCCGGTGGATGACAATTGGCTCGCCCAGGGATCTATACATACATACCGGAATGTAGATGTACATTAATACACCTCTGCCTAACCTTTCGGGGACGATAGGCGTGGTGGTATGATGACTAATTAATCCATTCTATATTAATTGTGCAATACACAGTATTCGAAAAAAAATATATTACATAAAATTAAATACATAATTTGTATGCCTACCTACCTACATCTAAAATGTACCCCTACAATATAGATTTTCTATAGAGCTCCTATAATAACCCGACTTCAATGCGATAAAACTAGTAGTTCACTGTCGCGGTTCTGTCGGTTACATGAAATGTATGCAGTTCGTGGATTCTAAATAGCAGAAGGTTGTTTGACAAGGACGGTGCAGTGACTAGCAAGTAAAAAGGGATTTGTTTACTCAACGGCATATCAGTCCATGAGCTGTGGCAGCCTAGTGGTGTGATCTGTGGACTAACATGTCAAGTTCAAACCCAGTCACGCACCACTGACTTTTCGGAAGTTATGTCCGTATTTATCACATGCTCAAACGGTGAAGGAAAACATCGTGAGGAAACTTGCTTGAGAGAATTCTCGATGGCATGTGAAGTCTGCCAACCCGCATTAGGCTAGCGTGGTAGACTATAGCCTAATCCCTCTCAATTGAGAGGAGACCCGTGCCCAGCAGTGGGACATTAATGGGTTGATGATGATGATATCAGTCCATATAATAATAATCATAATAATATTCCTGGACTAGTTGGTTGATATACTACATATATAGTTTTTTTTATATCCATGACTCGGATACAAATGTTCATGCCCATCACACAAACATTTGTCCCTACCGGGATTCGAACCCGGGACCCATAGCACAGAAGGCAGAAAACGGGATAATGAAAATAGAACCAGACTCATGAGTAGGTACAGTCGAACAAGCTAATTGGTATACATGCAACTATAGACCGATCTATGTGTGGATGTAAACCAATGTAGCTGGATGTAGCTTGCTTATTAGTTCATTTCATTTTTAAAAACGTTGTTCTCCTGTGTCGTGGGTGCGTTTACAATCACAAATTTTCACATTCACAAACACCCATACCCGGAACAAACTACCTGTATAATGTACAAATGTTTGCTCTGTGCGGGGTACGAACCCGCAATCCGTGACGCACAAGCCGATCGCTCAGCCACTGCGCCAATCAGGTCGTCAATTAATTATTAATTAACTATTCTATAGATTTTTAATAAGAAGTTTATCCAAGAAGAAAATATTATTTGTCTCTTAAATACGAATTTGTCGTAAAACTTGTAAATATCTTGATGAGAGGAAACGAGTTTTATCATTAACACTTTTTCCATGACATAATATGTATATTGTAAGTGTTTTGTGTCTAATGATTATCTCGCGTAATATAATATGTAGATGAATTTCACCAAAATATCAATAACATTAAATTAACTTCTTGATTAAAAGGAAAATCTGACCATCTTTTTATGCTTTGATACACAACAAAATACTTATATCATTTTAGGGAAAAGAATGCATAGGAAGGAACAATATGTATGGAATTAAATAATAAACAACACCATATTTTAAGTACTTATTTATTTATCTTAGTATGAAGATTAATTAGATTTACCAGCATTAATAAAAAGAATATGTACTACTTAACATTAACTAGTGTTCATACATATTAAGAGATAAATTGTACTGTGTATATTGTAGCTAATTATTATAATAATTATCGTAAGAAAACGATTATTGTGAAGTGTTTTCACTATTTTGGCACTATTACAAGAACAAATGCACTAAGATCATTGCAATAAAAAAGTTCAAACACAATTGAAGAAACTCCTCATTTTACTGACGATTTCGGCGACCTGGAAAATAAAAAATAAATATATCGGGTTTGATAAGCTACCTTAAACTTTCTGATCCACCTTCAAAAGATTTAGAGAATGGACGAAGCTTAAATCTCACATTCTTTATAGCAATCAGCGCGCAACTGTATGTAGGTACCTACGCGTCGACAAACCAAAAATTTAGAACGAGACAGCTACTGACCGCACTGTTGCTGTGCCTCTCTCTTACTTTTGTTGTACTGCTGAATACAAGACGTTTATTTCAATCTTTACGACTATGTTCACATTACAACATCGCTACGTAACGGCGTCATTACTCATTACTATATATCAACCAATATACTTAACTTTACTAGGAACTCAACTGATTGCAATTTTAATATTTACGTTCAGCGCAGCATATGAATTTGGTCTATTAATCGCCTTTAGAAGTTACCAGATTACTCATTCTACTTTCATCCAAATCGTTCGCAAATAGCATTCCTTCCTTCTTCCCTACGTTTCCACACATTCATCACACTTAATAAATATGATATACATAAGGCAATATACATATATGTTTGTTTCAGTTGGAGCTATGCCAATACAACGGCTGTACCCAAAAGGTTTACGGTGACAAACGGTTAATTAATGACAGGTTAGAATTAGAATTTACACTGGTATTCGTAGCTGAACTACGGTCAGGCAACGTTATTTAACTGAACAGTTATTTTGTTAAATTAGTGGCATTACCTGTGTGGTGTATCGATCTCAAGTAGCCTAAGTGTTAATTTATACATACAGATACAGTTAAAACAAATAGTTTCAGCCGGTTTTGCTAGATTAAGTAACAAACATAATATAATACTAGAACATACATAAAATAATACATATTATAAAAACCATGTATAGGTCTATATTTAAAAGGTCGATTCTAAAAACAGCCATATGTTAGAATGATGTTTCTACATTTAGGTTTTCTGATTTTCGTGTATTATTTATTACCATAGAAGGGTAAAAATAAAGATAACGTTAACGTTGACGCAAAACCCCAAGATAAAAAGTTTTAATCTACTGCTGTAATATTTCAGATGTATATATAATTAATGATTTCTTGGTGGTTTGAAATAAAATGGCCGATCAACTCATTTACTGTGCAAATTGTCTTATTTTACGTATTTTTCAATTTATATTATCTAAGTATAAGAGTCATTATAAAACGCATTTAAAAAAAATATAAGTATAAAATGTATGTACCAGCTGTGGTTGTACCAGATATTATATTACCATTTTCTGTTTACCATATGGTATTTTTTTCAGATTTTGGTCCTTATTAACAATACAATAGGTGTAATAATGTATTTATTTTAAATACATACATCAACGTAATGAATGATGCAGTTTTTAAAAAATGGTGTAACACTCCTAATTTTTCGCTATCAACACTCAAAATCACATAATACGCTACTATCAGACTATAATTTTAGTAGCAGGAAGTAGGTACCTATACCCAATTAATACCTATCCCGCCGACGCTGAACGTCAACTCAACGTTAGTGAATAGTAATGCAGGGGGAACAAACCTTTCTTACCCTTGTCTTTGGAGGTCTTGACCTGCTTGTTCTTGTTGCATTTCTTGGTAATGCGCCGGCTTTGATCACAGCTCGAGTCGCTATTAGCCTTCAGCATATCGGTCCTCGACATCTCGCCGTTGGGGCTGCATTCGCTCCAAGAAGATTTCTCATAGCGGCAAGCTACACACATATAGATAAAATCTCTAAGAATATTTCTTTATTTCATTGTTAACGGTTGGATGCATGCCAGCATGTATGAATAGAGCTTGTACACTATGTTTTGGTTTGAATTTTAGATTAAGTACTACTTATTTAGTAAAAATTAAACAAATCTCTAAAATTATGACTAAATCCCTAGATTAAAAGATATATCGATACAAACGACATTTATAGAAATAATTATTGGATTGGATTTTTAATTATTGGAGAATAGATAAACTAAAATATCGCGCGGACGGTGTCCCTACAGCTTCATGAGCGCAGATATTGTTCAAAATTTTAAATGTTTTTAAAAGAAAGCTAAATTACCAAACACTACCTATGATTCAAGAAAATCTATTAAAATCAAAGTCAAAATATAATTTATTCAAAGTTGTCCAAATTAAATTGGATCTTTTTGAAGAGCCGTAAGCTGTTTGAAGTTCATCAAGTCACTCTAAATCTCAATACTTTACTCTAATGTTATTCCCGAGCTCTTCTTGATCTGGAAAAGAGATATAAAGTACCAGCCAAATGTACCTTTCTTGCATTTCTTCTGAATAGTCTTTACACTCTCGCAGCTAGCTGGGTCTCCTTTCTTCAAAGTCAGTTTTCGAGAGCGAATGTTTGTCTTAGAGTCGCATTCGCTCCAAGCTCCACGCACATACCGGCAAGTTTCTATAGTGTTGAAATTACCTTAGTTAGTGTTTTCAATATGTATGATCAATATACAACAACTTAGTATATAATAAAATGTGGCCATACCATAGGGAAAAGCTAGAATATGGCACCCCAGCCTTATGTTGGGGTGAAGCTAGGATAGAGCTAATTTAAGGTTAAGGTTGGGCTATGGTCGGGCTAGGATAGGGCCAATGTACGGCTAGGGTAGGTGTTAGAGTCGGGTATTATTGCAACTTTCAACTGTTATTCTAACTATCAAATTATCTTATGATCAATACGTATTCAAGCTATTACATAATTGAGTCGAATTACATCAATCGCAGATTGTATGTCGTGGACAATTGCACCGAACGCCAGAACTGTTTACAGTCATATAGGTAAAAAAAAAATAACTGCCGGAGTTATGAATGTCTCCCAGCAACATCTGCAGATGTGCACCAAACAGCCGACCGACAGATTTATTTTAAGCAGTCTGGAAGTAGGGTAGCAACATTAATAAAAAAAGGACCCCGATGAATGTACGCCATCTTCGCGTCGTCCTTTATACCTAAATAATTTACAATCGTTTTGTTGTTAAACCAAAATATTTACCTAAACACTGTTTTTTTCCTAATACGTAGGTAGGTTGTTCATTCTTAAATTCTTCGTATAAATATTTCTTTTAGAAACTTTATATCCTAAAGTAACTAAGTTTTTATGTCTTAAATTATTTTTTATCCATCATTTATTAATCTTAATTGAGTAAACGTTAAGTAATCCTATAATCCCTGAGTTGTACATTACTTAAAACTTTATTACCTGCAAAAATATATCGTAAAAGTCGTAAAGTTAAAATTTTACTAAGTAACATAATAAAGCGGAAAAGTTTGTTTGTTTGAATGAATGCGCTAATCTAAACAATTATTTCGTAGTAAGAAAGCCTATTCATTTTCGAAACTTTTAAGCTACCACCAGCAATATAATAAGCTGAGCTTAAATGTAAAATGTTGCAAATACAGGGATTTTTTTACTCAGTCCCTCTTATGTGAAGCAGACGAATTTGCGCTGGTAAAAGATAGTAAAGATATAATTAAGCTAATAATCAAGTCCCAATAGGCTGTGCGCACCTTAAAAGAAAAAAATCTACGCTATATTAATGCTAAATAAATAAAAATGAATCGCCGAAATGTATGTCCGCGCATAACTTTTGAACGGTTGCGGCAAATTGGTTAATTCTTTTTTTCCGCTCATTATTACCAAGACAAGGTTTGTATAAAAGAAAATATTTTAAAAAACTAACGAAAAAATATTTCGTCACGAAGTTCAGCTAGTTTATTATTATACATTTTTGCCAATCACCAATTGCCAAATGATATGAAACTAATGGTAGGTGTTAGGACCTACCATTCGTTTTGCTAGTCATAGCAAATATGACATTTATTTTTTAGTAGATTTCTATACACAAATTCAGAGGTAGATTCTACTTGATACTACGCAGTACTCACTCCTTAAAATGGATAGACAATAGGGCTGGACGGGGCCCTATTGTCTACCCGACCATAATTTAAAAACCATTCTTTGTACATTTATCGATGCAATAAAATGGAAACAAATATTCTATTAGATTGTTATGATATATTCTATTTTAAGCCGCATACTACATCCGTAATATCTTATTCTGAATTGCCAATACAATATACCATTTATTTAGATAATCCCTTAGTTGTTCATTCATTCATCATCAACCCATTATTGCCCCATTGCTGGGCACGGGACTCCTCTCATTGGAGAGGGATTAGGCTATAATCAACCACGCTAGCCTTAGTTGTTCACTAAACACTAAATAAATGTTACCTATTCATTTTAATTTAAGTTAATGAAATAAACAGCTACTATGTAGTTTCATATGTAATTAAAATGCGGTGCTGAAAAATAAATAGTTAATTTACCACGAATTTAAGCTTCAGTCGCGTTTCAATTCATAATTATTATCGACAGTTCCACTGAAAAGAAATTTGTAGCTCTGCTTACCTATTGTTTGAAAACTTTACAAGAATCGCTAAACAATAATACAACAGCATCGGGAAGCGTCGTTAGTTTCGAACGTTCTAAATACTAACCTCTATTTTTAGCGCCCCTCTCACTACGAATGAGGACCTCGTGCTCGCTTTCCTCCCATACTTCACCCTCAGCGGAGACCACAGCAGCCGAGAGCAGGATAAGTCCTGCTACCAGGCGCCACACGTACTTAGCCTGCAAATAAAACACTGCATCAATGTCTACTTCACATCAAAAACATACTTTCGACAGTTGGTCCAAACATCGCCTCCGCCGTGGCTTCAACCAAAATATGACTATCGCACGCACAGCAATAAAAAATAATTGAAAACAAACAAATTAACAAAACATTACGTAACTAACAGATATGATATCCTAATACATAAATAAGTTAAAATATATGCGTAAAGAATTTATAAGAACAAAGACTTGTTATAGCTAGATATGTGATGGCGATAACTGCCAGTGCTCAGTCAATGACTTTAATTGTAACTCAGAGGCGGCCGCTAAAATTAACTGGATGTATCAGAGGTCACTACCCAGTACCATTGCGATAGTCCACCCATTATACACTATATTGGAAGCAGTTTTGTGCCTACATGTGACAATTATTAATCTTTGTTATTATCCCTTTATTGACCGCAGCCAATTATAGCTGACAGGAAAATTATATATTGAACGCAATTACTGTTTAACGTTATGAGGGATGAATGAACCAACAAATAGAATGTCATTAAAAACAAGGTAGATCTAAGTAATAAAAACCCTATTAATTTTAAATAAGCAGATTGTTATTAAATGTTATCGAAGCACGCACAAAATACATGATATCACTGTCGACTTTCCGGAGTTAACGCACACAAACAAATTGGTAGCCACCCCCACCGTCCCTCTCAGATTGTAGCGGGATGCTGCGCACTCATTTATATTATGTAACAAATTTAAATATTCCTTTACAAAATTAGGTTTATATTTTTGAGGGAAAGAAAGAACGCCAAAAACGCGACAATTTCTGCTTAAAAACCCGATAATCACTTTTGCAACACAGTTTTGCAACAACACACGTATCCAAATAAAAATTAAATAATGATTTAAAAAAATAACACGTCAAAACCATCAAAATGACTAACACCTTTCTGAAATATCGTTGCCTATACCGCATTGCACCTCTGGATATTTTTTCCTTACACAATGAAATGTGTCCTAAGAAAATATTTTTTCACTTCGCTCTATACTAAGTCAACTCAAAATTAATTACGTTCTAGAAATGCGGAGCGCGGGAAATGGCAATAGAAATTCAGAGCAATATTGATATATTATGTTAATTGCTGGTGTTGAGGTAATAGTTGGTGAGCTTACCTCCATGATTTGGTATCGCGAGTCGGTATGCAATGTTTGGGGACGCGGCGACGTTGTTGTAGGACGGCGGACAAGCAGCGAGTGGCGCGCCGGGCGGGACCGGGGACACGCAAAGCGCCTCGCCTGCCTATTGATCTGCCTCTTGGGCTCTTGCACCCGGGAGCAACTCTACACTGAGTAGTCGGTCCTGTACGCATATTCACACTCCCCCTCCCCGCAAGTCCGCCCGATCTCTCTATCTGCGGCTAGGCAAGATTTATTGCTTTTTCCGGGAATAGCCGGATTTCCTCCAGTATGATATGGCGTCAGACTTTTAACACCGAGATGCAGATTAGCTTTTATACGAATATAATACAGTGCGAGTATGTTTATTTGAATGTATATTTTTTGCATCCACAAGATACTTACATATCTATATGAATCTATTTATTGAATTTTAATGAAAGTTATGCTTTACTTCAACAGGGAGGCAGAGATATGCATATCTACCTTGAAAAAAATAGAACAGAACTAAGTACATACATTAAAATTTGCATTGTAACAAATATATATTATATAGATATATATATTTGTTACAATGCAAATATACAATGAATATCTATATATATATATATATATAGATATTAATTGTAACATAATTTTCTTTGTGTGAACCAGATAGTATTGCGTTGCGTCACCTAACAAAACAAAAAAATGTGTGCGTCGTTTTGCGGACCTCATTATTTTAGCCGTTTAAAGATGGGCGGCATGACAACCCTTTTTTACTGAATTCTACGAGATCGTTCATTCACATTTGATCTTGATTGCATAGTTATTAGTTCAGTAGCACGTAAACATTAATAACTCAGGTCCTTAAATATAAATTACAACATGTATATTTATATTGTATTGTTATAATAATAATGTATGTACGTGTTTCATTTCGTCTATATATTTTTTTCATTAATTGATTGATACACTCGACTGATACTGATACTGCCGACCGTCGAGCAGTACGTTCCATAGCACGTGCAGTGCAGTTTCCTTGTATTGTGTGTGCGGTCAGGTGCTACTGAGATCTGCACGCACCTACAATGCAGACCTGCGTACCGTGTCCGTGCGTGTCGTGCAGGTATTGTGGCGCTACACAAATGGAACGTACACGTACACGTACACAAAATATGAACTAAGAGAAAATACACGACATGAATGTAGTGTATTTTCTCGTATACTTCACTGGAACTCACGCATTGCGACGGCCATGAATAAGGACTGCAATTGGATTTAGTGTACTCCAGCCATAATGTAGGTAAAATTAACCTTTTAGCAGCTATGGCTAGGGTTCGGATAATTGAAAAAAAAAATAGGCACCATCTTTTGTCGAGGTCATATTTTGTCTTTGTCTTTTACGGTCGGCAACAGTATTCACCGTCTAGGTTAGTAAAGAATCGAGCATCTGTGTTTGTTAAATTTATTCAATTTACCTACCTACTACTTTGTTTATTTGCGTTTAAATATTTTTATGAATAGAAAAAAAAAGTAACAACTTGAATAGAATAAATTAGATCACATGACCTAATCTATTCCATTCAAGTGCCTACATAAGTATCTTTTAGTTTATATTATAAATATTGATCAAATATTATTTGGAAATCATTTCAATAACAAAGAACTTGGATTCGGTCGTAAAAGATATAGCTGTTAATTGTAAACTAAATATGAATATTTTTAATAGTTCGGATTTTCTTGTTTGTTCTTTCGAGAATTGTCGCAGGTACTTTGCTCTTCTTCTTTGCCTGAAGCCTTTGTATTAATATATGTATAATTGTCATAATGATTATCTACGACAATTGTGCCCAATTAGCACATCGTAAATAATCTCTATTGATTTTCTGTGCGTCTGGTATACTCATTAGTCTATTTACGTCCCGTGACATCTTTTTATTATGAACTTTACAGACTATGAATCCGCATTTTGAAATTATATTCGAATTAAAAAGGCAGGTAGGTAATTAATTGGAATACCTATTTTGGTAGTTAAAAGTTCTTAGGATATTCCGATTAATTACGTTGAATTCAATGGTTGAGTTCTAATAATGTAACCATTAATCAACAATTAGGTAAAATGAATGAAGTAATGAATTATCTTACCAGGTAGGCACGTAAGTACATATTGTATATGTAATAACGGTGTCAACAAATAGTACTTTATTATATCTTTCTAGGTAATATCCATTTCTACGTTCTTTGAAAGCTTGAAGACTTATGATGGGCGTCTAACACCTTGAGCCGAGCTATGTATTTGATGTTTACTTATTTAATAAATAAATAAAATAGCCTTTATTATTATTAGTTAAATAAGTTGAAATCGATCAGCAGATCGATTTCAACTTATTTAACTAAACATTACTTTTAATAAGATAGAGTTAGAATTATAAATTAACTTAAACTAAAACATATTCTCGGCATTCGGCTTATCTTTCCTCACAACAGCTTGTCTTTCGACAAAGGCCTCCTCTAAGGATTTCCATTTATTTCTGCCCCTTGCTGTACGTAACCATTCTGGTCCGGCTACTTCTTCTTACGTCTTCCCATCGCTTTGGTTGTCTTCCTCTACTTCTTCTGCTTTCTCTAGGGTACCATTCCGTTATTATTCTAGTCCATTTCTCCTTTTTTTCTCTCAGCATATGTCCTGTCCAATTCCATTTTAATTTGCTACATACTGATAGAACTTTTCGAAACTTAGTCTTTCCTTTGATCTTTTTTATTTGTATTTTATCCCTCCTTCTTATTCCCAATACGCTTCTCTCTCTCCCATTCTGACATGTATTTATTTATTTCTTTGCTGTACAGTTAAGGCCCAAGTTTGGCATCCATATGTAAGGCATGGCAGTATGCAAGCTTTGTAGACTTTGCGTTTCTCTGCCATAGGCACTTCTTTATTTTTCATCACTTCGCTCAACGACCAGAATCTCTTCCAGATGTTTGCTATTCTTCTTTCTATTTCTTTCTGCATGGTCTCTGTGGGTGATACTAATTGGCCCAAATAAACGTATACGCTTACATATTCTAACTGCTGATTGTTAACTGTGATAGCATTTTTTTGTGATGAATTGCTCATTACTTTTGTCTTAGTTATATTCATTGTGAGCCCCGCATTTGCACTTTCGTCTGATAATTGCTGTGGCATTTTTTGTAAGGTCATCGGGCATTCGGAGAAAAGTATTAAATCGTCAGCGAATCTCAAATGACTCAGTTTGTCTCCGTTCACGTTAAGTCCGAAATTATCCCAACTAAGTCTTCTAAAGATCAACTCCAATACAGCTGAGAATATCTTCGGCGAAATAGGGTCACCTTGGCGGACGCCTCTTTCTATCGAGAACTCTTCACCTGACCTTTCCAGTTTTCTTTGTGCTGTGCTTTTCGCATAAATGATTTTAAGTATGCGTATGTACTTTTCATGGACTCCTTGTTGTTCAAGTGATTCCCATGTGTAGTGGTGTTCCAGGGAATCAAACGCCTTGTTGAAGTCCCATTATTTGGGCTTCGTAGCCCAAATAATATATTTTGTTGTATTCTCTGTATTTCTGAAGTATCTGGCGTAGGACGTGTATGTGGTCAATGGTCGAGAAGTTGCTCCTAAATCCAGCTTGCTCCATCGGCTGGTTTTCATCAAGAGTTTTAGTAAGTCTAAACAACAGTATTTTAGAAAAGACCTTATATATATTAGACATTAAGCTTATTGGCCTATAATTGTTAATATCTCCTTTGTCTCCTTTTTTGTGCAACAAAACTATCACTGATTACTTATTAATAGACATCAAATAGATATCTAAAATAGCAATCTATGAATCTAAGAAACTAAATTCTTTACAATATAGGTATTTTTATTCAAGGTGGTTATGTTTCGCCAACCTTAATGGCACTCCAACGCCTTACATAGAGGCGGGGATTATTCTGATTTTGAAGGGCATCAAAAAATTCCAACAAGTCGTATTAGATTTTATTTTTAAAATTTGTATCAGTTCTATTAATACTTATCTTTGTAAGAATTTGGAATGAAACTCATGTTTTAACTGTTGTCGGATACATTTGGATTTATGCAAATAAACGATATTATTATTATTATTATTATTATTATTATACAAGACCAAGTTGGTCTTGTCTAATCTGGACGTTAATAACAAAGTATCATTTTAATATATGTACCTATAGTACGCATCGGTGGATTCCATGGTCTTAAAAAATCGTATAGAAAATGAGTGTGCAGGTAAAACAATATGTCCTAGCATAATACGGTGTTTGTACCTTAGAAATAGTCTACCGTGGTAGACGATAGCCTTTCAAATGAGAGATGTCCTGTGCCCAACGATCTAATTTATAGTCTTTGCCTGTGCCCAACAACTGGGTTGATAATGATGATGCGTTTTGTAGTTGTCATAAATACATTTAGGTATGCGAAAAAATTACTAAACGATACGTTAATTGTAGGGTATGCATGTAGGTAACTAACCTCCGTACGGTTAGTTGCAGTTAAGATATCGTCAACCCCTGTGAGCTAAATCTTTCGATAGCTATTTAGACCCCAATAAATGCGACATAGTATGGTTTTAAAAGATGGAGAAGTTTTGATAGAACGTCATTTTTAGTGTTCCGTACCCAAAGGGTAAAACGGGAAGTTTATTATTACTAAGAACACTTCGTGCGCGAGTCCGACTCGCATTGGACCAGTTTTTAAGAATCAAGGAGAATTTTTTTATGCAGAATATCCAGTTGATTTGAGTCTTCATACTAGGGTAGCAGGAACAATAACATCATCCCTGCGCTCATTGCAATTTACTAGGGTGAGCGAAAAAATACCTATGAAGTTTTTTCGAGGGGTAGCGTGTGATAGCGCCGTTGCATCTAGATCAAAGGTATGTAGATTCTGCTAGGTTACAAAGCGCCTGCCTGCAATAAGGTAGTTCTTTGGCGTGTGGTACGAAACAATTTTGTTATACCCGCTATATTAAAGGGTTCATTAATATTCTCTGCACAATTTTTCTTTCATTCATTTTTCGTTTACAGATGGAAAAACAAATATTTGTACGAACATTCCTACAACACCAAAGATATCGCTCGCGCGTTCCCAACCCTCTAAAAACATATTCACTCCTTTGTTAAAGAACTCCCAAAATAGGAAGCGTTTAGGTTTCTTAAAATAGGAGTGTTACTACACTGAGAACAAACGGAATTGTTGCTCATACTGTCAGAATAGTCACAGAGATATCTTGCTATGCCCTACCTTTCTAAAAATTGTTACAACTGAAAACGTCAAACTGATTCTAACAACTGAAAACGTCGATAGTCCGTTCGACACGTGAGGAAATGATGCCAAGAGCCGAGCGACAGCGACCGCTTCCGCACCGTCCCGTTCGCCTGAAAAGAGTTTTACCTATGTCAGTCCAACTCTACGTCCGTCCGTCCGTAAATCCGTCATACATTATCAAACCATCCTAATTTCATCTTAATTTTATTTAAATAATTACTCCACCTATCCTTTTCTTTACTGTCTTCTCTATTCTAAATCCACCTATGTTCGTACTCAGAACTCTTCTTTCTTTTCTTTTGTTAATTTCCCTATGCTGCTCGATTCTGATAACTTTTTATCACATTGCACAAAGTAAAGCTTTTCATTAATTAAATAGAAAGTTTCATTTTCCTTTGATGGAATATAATCCCCTCGGCGACTTAAATTAACTAGAAACTTGCAATATTTTTTATAACGTCGAGAATTTCTACGGGAGCTTTTATACGGGAGATATTAAAAGTTCTGCTATGACTAGAAGTAGGTAGTCCAAGATTCAACTATTCATTAGGTTTAGTTGATTCTGAGAAAACGCATTCGAGTACGGCGGCGATCGAATCGAAATCGCGTATAATCCAACCAGAGTTCGAATTGTTTTATCTAAAAAACGATACTGATCAAGAAGTCTGGCTAAAAGGGTAATTTTTTTACCTTCTTGATTCACAGTCTGCCAAATCAATCATGCAAATTAAATCACTCGCCTAATCCACGAGGCGTCTCAATATAAAATGGAGTCTAAAGATTAAAAGATGCCCAATGATGATCAAAAATATATTTATATTATAAGTATTGAAAAAATCCAACTAGCCAATGAATATTTCCACCTCAGGCATCTTCAAGTACTTAAAGGTTAGAGCGTTTGATAGGTTATCGGAAACCTTTAGCCGCAATACTCGCTACAAGAATCTGGTCCAAGGTTGTTATATAAATACGTCATATTATAGTCCAGTTTATAATAGGTACTGCAATAGGTTTCCCAGCGACTTCATTCGTGTAATGGCGGTTATTTTAAGCGGAAAAGCCGGCTTAACCTGAGGAAATTTAAACAAGCAAGTACGGAATTTACCTCGAATTTACCTTGAATATCTTCGTAGTTTTATGACACACACATTTCATTTCGATAGACACAATTACCTCTCATCATACACTAATTACTGAACACATTTCTTTACAAGCCTATGGGTATTGGTAGGCTCTGAACGTTTATAAAATAGGTACCTATTGCCGTTATTGGAAGGAATGTAATGAGACTTGTCAACAAAAAGGCTAAAGGAGAATTAGGTTCTTTGTTCCATGACTCATTGTTTTGATTACTTACTTTCTTACATATTGCATATCATAAAGGTTTATAGGTTGCTTGCATAGTGTTTCATATGAGAATTTCTTAATAGTTCTTGACAAAGAAGGTTTAAATTTTAGCTAACTTAAATTAAAATGTTACGCCATTTTCCTCTTATATAGCAATACCTACTTCTTGTTCTTATATGTATTATATTTTTTCTGTGTTGTCTGTGTGTACCTACATAAATAGTTAAATAAATGAATGACATTAGTATAAATTAAGCTGTGCTGTATTTAACATATTATGGAGAACAAAATGTACTTTAAATAAATGACTTTATAAAATATAATATTACGGACACAAAAGCGACTACAAACGTTGTCGGATTTTGAATCCAAACCCAGACACAACGAAAGTATTTATTCTCTTTTCTTTTGTTTTTCGAGAAAAAAACAAGGGACTTACAAAATGCTTTGTGAGGGCGATTACGCCGAGATATTTTGTGACTGACGTACCTCAGTATATATTCATTCTCGGTTTACTTTTTTTAACTTTAACACAGAATTAATAAACAATAGTTGGTACGCAAGGAAGATAAAAGTTAGCTTCGGAGTAAAAAGTCCGACTGTCTGCAACTGCCACTAATATGTAACTAACATATTAAGATCGTCATCAAACAGTTTCTCCGCGTCAATCCCGTCCGAGATATTAAGAGAACGAGAGGGTATTAAAATAATACCCTCTCGGGCTCTGTCGTCGACACAGATTTGCTTGGAAAGCCCGTGTTCTGTCGGCCTTTCCAATGAAATACGTCGCTTGTTAATAGAAACATTACGTTTACCTTTTACTACCATTTTTCTTTTTATTTGATCTATATCAATCAACTTTCCCGATTAAAAAAATTCTTATCAACGCTAAAAACTTTAGCACCCATCCTATTATTTCTCTACTAAAACAATGAAAACAGAAATGTTTAAAATATTTTTGTTGAATTTGTTATCTGTATTTTGACGACAATGTTAACGACCGTTACAATAGATTAATTGAAATCGGATGAGATTTCATTTCACTATTTGTTTCACCTCTTTTGTAACATGAACAAATTCACGATATTGTTCGTTATAGGTACAATTTCAAACATTATTAATTGATTATATTATTTCCAAGTACCATTAACAAGCTGTAAACGTGTTTTATAGGTACTTGTTTTCTCCAATGCAAAGGGAGAGAGCCTTTCAAGCCGGCCCACGGGGCTCTACCTTTTCTAGTAAGTACCACGTTTCATATCGTAAATAAAAAGTTTCAACATCAAAGAAAGTACGTGCTTGAGTGAAGGTGCATCTGAACAATAGAACTGGATGAGGAGAGTAGAAGTATGTATTTATATCGTTTATATCTATCATCACTTACCCATTTACTGCTGGGCATGCACGGGCCTCCTGTCATTTTAGAGAATTTTATTGCGGATTGGCAGACTTCACATCATGAAGATTTCCTCACGTTTTCGTTCACTACTAGAGCATGTGATAAACTTCGAAAAGTCAATGGTGCCTTGGTTTTGTACTCGTGACCTTTGACTTCCCAAGCACCATACAGACTCCACGGATCACACCACTAGACTAACACATAATCATTTTAAATCTCTTTTTGAAGAACTCCATGTAGTCGTTTGAGGAAACCTCGGCAGATTGCCAATCTCTAGCCTCATTGTACCTACGTGGTGTAAAGTTCCTTTCCTATGGGTTCGTAAATACACTCTAGAGCTAGCATATCCCAGAGACACAAGGCTTCCCACTTTTTTATAAAAAATACTAGTGACGGTTCTTAACAGGTATATTTCCCGTCTCGATACCGCGGTCTGTGCGTGGGGACGCTGGTGTCGCGTGTGGCCGTGCTGACCGCCGCCGTATGCGTTACCAACCCGCTGGGATACATAGACATTGGGCCTATCAATGTGGTGACCGGCGCTACTTACAGACATCCTCGCCGCGGCATCCGGGTGCAGGTCACTAAGATACTCTTGCCCAACCGTAAGTACTTACACCTTATTGAAAACGTAATATAAGATAATTTGTCATTCGTGGTGCTTAGCCCAGTTGTAAACATGTTCTTATGCCAATGCCATTTTACTCTAACTAGTGGTCGCCCACTGGTCGAAATTCGACCATAATTCATTTAAATTATATTTTTTATCATCAAAAGATATACATATTAGCATTCTGCAATCCTCCTCTATATAAACTATAAGTGTGGATAATTTATACTCCTACATCCGCGCAATTTTCCTAAAAAGAGGTACAAAGTTTAAAAAAGAAAATACTTTTTTTGCTTCACGTATAATATATAGATGTTGTAGAATAAATCTCTTCCAATGTAATATTAAGACTAATTTCGTTGCGGGTTCCTAGTCAGTTTTAATTATAAATTTGGGACATGATGGACGCATTGGTACTCTAGATGGTAGATATTATTAATCCTGGCTTAAAGGTGTTGCAGTTTTCAGTAGCAGGTTTCAGAGGGACGAGCTTGAAATGTTTGACAGCGTGTGATTTAATGCCAATTGCCACGTCAAATTGGCCAACCCGATATAGGCCGAGCCAATTTGTCTCATTTTGGGGTGAGATCTGTGCCCAGAGGGATAGTCAATAGGCTAATGATTGTGGTTTGCATTCTAATTTGCCTAATATAGAACTCGTTACGTGTTTGCCATTATTACCCGAGATATTCGGTGTGTTTTCCTATATTGAAATATAAATAAATAATTAAATTGTAGTCCTTTTTAACCGACTTCAAAAATGAGGAGGTTAACAGTTCGACTGTATTTTTTTTATTTTTGTTATCTCATAACTATCGTCTTGGTAAACCAATTATGATGATTCTCTTTTGATGAGACTTAAATTTTGTACGTAGATGACGCGTTTATTAATTGTTCAACCTATTACAGACACTAAAAAGTAAAAATAAAAAACTGCGTTTAAAAAAACCGACTTCAAAACTAAAAAAGTTAAAAATAACTTACTCAAGATCACGCGCGATGAGTGTACATACCTTTACATTTGGCTTGGCACCGACTTCATACCTTTAAAACTAAAAAGAAGTTAAAACTGTATTAATTTATTTTTACTTTATAGTTTTGAAATCGGTTTTTTTTACAATTAAATATCATCGATTTAAATTGACATATTCATTTTTTATACTATAGAGAGAGGTATTTCTTTAAGTCCATAGTTATTTCAATTTTATCCGGAGCAAGTTCGGTATGAAGTCCGAAATAAATATTTAATTATAAAAAGCTGCAGTCATTCTGAAATGGCAATTACTGAAATGTCCGGTGCAGTGTTCCACTACTCTTTGCTAGGATTAATTTACTAAAAGCGTTTGATACAATACACACAAAGAGATTACCGTTATTAGTTCGCAGCAAAATGAACTCGGACATTCCATTATTGTGATGAAAAGCTATCAGATATGGTGGATTAAAAGCATGGCAGAAACAGATTTTATACTAATATTAAGTAGATATTGTAATAACGTTTTGGATCCTTTACAAGTTTATACAACCCGTGAACATGGATGCTAAGTAAGTAAAAGGTCCACAAAAGTTATTTTGCTTATAATTAGTCTAGTTTTCACGTGTAATAAAACTGTAAGTAGTTTTATTTCAACACTCTGGTATTATTTGGATTTTTTTATTTATTTTTTTAATAAAAACGTTGCCCCACTCTAGGATTTTCTCCTGTGTCGTGGGTGCCTTTACAAACACATATTTTCACATACACAAACGCAAATATTTACTCCATGCGGGGATTGAACCCGCAACCCGTTTCGCACAAGCCTAAATACAGTACCAAATCAAATTATGAGCCAATTTAATTTGCATATTAGAATAATAAGTTTCTGCGATCCTAATAGGTATTGTAGGTACCTATTTATATTTTATCTAAATATTTATAATGTTACACTAAACTCTAAATTATTAAATAAAACCGGCCAAGTGCGAGTCGGACTCGCGCACCTAGGGTTCCGTACTAACATCAATATGAACACAAATTTCATATTGTAACCTTTTTTAGTTTCTCTTGGGCTGGTATCCCTTTGTAACCATAGAGTGTGGGTGTATCCAAATTATGCAAGCAAAAAAATTTAAGTAAATATACAATAAAGTATTTTGTGAATATTTAAATTGCCTATCTGTTTCCATTTATCGAGCACAAATATGCAAAAAAATGGCGTTTTTTGTATGGGAGCCCCCTTAAATATGTATTTTATTTTGTTTTTAGTATTTGTTATTATAGCGGCAACAGAAATACACAATTTGTCGCCACAACCACAAAGTGCTCGCACCTCAAGAACCTTCAAACCTAAGATTCAATGGCCCGGGCAGTTCCACGGACCTCCTCATTTCTGATTCGGTCGCGTATTGAAACTTCTAATATAGGGAGACCTCTCCATCTCTCTCTGAGAGACAGTGAGCTTTTTGATAAGGGAATAAACTACTATTATAAATCTAAATCTTCTTTACAGTTTCCAAGATTGCAGCCGCTAACAGAGCTTATTTAATGTCAAAATCCACTGCGATTTTACTTCTAAGACGAAAAGTTCCTGATATATTGGCGGAAATACCGCTGCGACCTATTGACATAGACTACAAGGGTGAAGAGGAATTGAATATGCAGGAGGAATGCTTAATAGCTGGCTGGCATTTTTTCTACAACGGGGTAATTTTATATTTATTAGAAGTAATATGTGACCACGCACATTGAAAAATAACGGCCCGGTTGCAATGTCCTGAATGTGCATATCTTCCTATATATTTTATATAGGCCTCCGAAAGAAATTCTCCTTACTTCCTTAAAAAACAAAATCCGTTACTTAGATTCGACGAACTAAAACACAGACAGAAGTAGACAGACAGTAGATAGCATCAAATATATATGTACATATATACTAATATATATATTATATTATAATATATATATATATATATTGTGATAAAGTAACCAAAACAATGGCAATCACAAGGATTTTATACTTTAATATAACTTGCAACTTCCCCATACCTACCGGGTGCACATGTTAAACATTTGCTGCGCACATGTGTCATTTCTTTTTATTTTCTCCGCAAAGAGAGGGACAAAACATTCGTTTGAGTCCATGTGCTCCGTCTCTGGGGCCATTTATGATGGTGTTAAATATTTGGAGCTTTTAATCGAATCATGTCAAGTTTTGCCGTCTGTGTTCGCTGCGCACAATATGTATACCGCGGCCACTTTTTGCCTCAGACATTCCCATTTCCTGTATGAGCTATGTAGTTGCTTTGAATGAAATAAAGCTGTTGTAGTGCAGTGTATTGTTAACTTTGTTATTTACTGAAATAGCACGAATATACCTTGGTAGAGCTATTTTTAAGGTCGGTTTAGAACTACAAGAATGAATGAAATGAACAGTGCATTGATCTGTATACAAAATAATACATTTACCCACAATGTCATACTTAACTAGCCTTGATTCTTACTAAATGGCAAGTCTGACTTAGGAATGGCAGACACGTTAGCATTATTAAACAGCTTCAATAAGGTATCAAAAGCCTTAAAATACTACAAAAGCACGTAAGTTTGCGTCGCCATAACCACAGGCGCGCCTTAGCTGTCATTAATAACGATCGATCCATGCCGGTTTATTTACCCACGACACGACCCATAAGCGCGACGTGCAACGGGACATATCAACCTTCGCTATATTTTTCAATGAATACCTTATTACAGGATAAGATATATCCCGTGGCGAAATTCCTTCTACAAAGAAACCTACGAGTGCAGTTCATGAACATTGTGAAGAAGACTATATGGTGCGATGCCTTGACCATCAAATTCCAGCAAGCACTCGATAACTTGGGATTCCTGGGAATGTTCGACAAAAGCGCTTGTATCTGCGTCAGAGATGTAAGAAATAAAATATTTTTATTAAAATCGCTGGCAATTTGGTCGACTTCAAGGGCCTTTGCAGAATTGAAGATAAGTTGACGTTTGTACATACTGACTGACGTTGATATTTGGTCGCTATCGCGTACTGTCGATCCATATCCGCATTTCCGAACCATATTTCTATTAAGTAAATGAAAAGTAATAGGAAATCAAATTCAATGAATGTATTAACTTAGATATACGTAAGCAATTAACGTTTCATAATCGTTTGTCAGAGCTTGTTTGCTATAGAAAATATTTTGATAAAAATTTCCTTGATCTAAATAAAATATTAAAATTTATTAAAAAAATATGTTGTTAATAGTCAAAATATAGCTCGAAATATTAGCTCTACGTAGGTAATTGATAACACACCCATAATATTAGATATTGATCAAATCGAAGGACAACGTAAGGTATTTTATTACGTTTGTGGTGTTCTCCGGATTACATTTATTTGCACCTTTGTACTTACAGAAATTATGATAAACATTTATCCAAGGGCAGATTCAGTGGGGGTTCATGAGTCGTGACCCTCCCCCCCCCCGACCCTTCTTGCTTTAAGGCTAGATCCGCTATCAGCAATGTATTTCCTTGAATATGAGATGGTTACAGATCAATCAAGCTATTGATTATGTATATTTTTTTTATAGTTTAGTTATTAATTATTATTAAAAAAAAAACAGTACATAAGATCGCAATGGCATATTAATTACATCTTCAATTATTATTGTGAGATGAGTTCTGATTACCGTTACTAAAGTGTTAGTTAGTATTATTTTTCATGCAAATTTGGGCATCAGTATTATGATGTAATAATAATTAGTAGAATGTTGAAACTATGAAAGTTGTGTGTAAGTATTGTTTTGAATTGTATTGAAAATGTGGGTAATATTTTTTTATTAAACTTATACCTATGTACCATCTATAATAATGAAGTGTGGGAAATTGAGTTAATTGGTTATCAAATCATTTATATTTATAATACATAGATATATAATGCGGACATAATTAATGTGAACGTCCTCGAGAAATGAGTACCTATCTATTTTTAAAACGAACTCATATTTTTATCTTTCAGCCCGACCAAACAGCTCAGCCGTGTCACGTAAGTTATCTGTTTATATAAATGGTATCCTAATAAATAATGATTAAGAGTAAATATTCCATTTTCGTGAATTATGACGAGTAAATATAATAGAAATACTCTTTACTATTATAAATAGGAGGTATCTTCAGTATACCAGTATTTTTTACAAATTCTGAGATTGACGTCTTCGACTCCTTAGAACTTTTACTAACTCCTGAGATACTTTTTGTTCATTTCTGTGCACATAAAATCTTTTGACTTCTGGAAAAATACTACTTCACTAGAATTTTTGAAAAATCACGTTAATGTTTTTTAGAATGAAGTTTTATTTTCACGTAACAGAATCGGCATGGATTGGTTTAATTCGACGCGTAGTTGTCACGGATCATTTAAAAGTTGAGGGCTCTCTGTGCCCTTATTAGCTATAACGTGATAACTGGATTAGATATATACAGGGTGTTTCAAGTAAGGTGTCAAGCCGGTGCAGGGTGATAGAGGACTACCATACCTATCGATTAAACCTCATGTAAATGTAATGTAATATGGCTATAATTTTCAAAACTTTTTAGGGATCTAAGCTTTCATAATAATACAAAAAAAGATACTTAGTAGGGCATTATTTGTTGAAATCGTCCTTTATATGGGAAAATGGAAATTTCCTAATTTTCTGATTTTATTCTTTACCAACATTAATGTCAATTAACCTTCGGAATTAATATTTTAATGTCTTACATCCTTACTGTAGATCATTCACTATCTATCCTAAATAAACATCTCCAATAATAATCTTCTAAAATTTACGAATGCCTCTTGTTATGTTCGTAAAAAATGTTGTAACTACCTCTAATAATTTTGCCCTCACTTCGTGAATGTTAGAATATTCTTTGTAATAGACCAGTCCATGGGGTTCAGGTCAGGGGATCTCGGCAGCTAAGCTATTGGCCCACCACGACCGATCCATCTGGCAGGGTATTGTGTATTCAATTCTTGACAACTTACCTACTGCTTCAAAATGACATGGTGCCGCATCCATTTACTAAAACATTTGTGTTCTTAATTGAAGATTTACGTAGGAAGTTTAAGTTATTTGGTCTATTTAAAGATTCTAGCAGCTCAAAGGGCCCGAAAAGTCTTTTATTTACTACTCCTGACCATAGATTTACAGAGAATTGATGTCGAAAGCAGCGAATTAAAAGAGGGTTTTCTCTGACTTACGAATGGTAGTTATGCATATTGAAAATACAATTTCTCGTGAATTCTCGTGATTCGTCTGTCCACAGAATTTGATCAAAGAAATGTTGTTAATCATTTCTTAACGGAAAAGTTAGAGGAAATCGCAAATACTACTACTTTTCTTTTTTCAGTAGGCAATAAGCAGAAAAATGTTGTGGTTTTTGTCATGAAATGGTCTACGTCTATGTTGGTCAAGAATAAAATAATAAAATTATGGTATTTTTACTTCACATTTGAAGGACGATTTCAACAAATAATGCGCTATTAAGTATCTTTTTTTATGATTATGGAAGCTTAGGTCCCCGCAAAGTTTTAAATTAAATTTAAATCTTAAATAGAACTTATAGAAGTAACTTTTTAAATTTTAATTTTGATGTTAAAAATTCCAGACTGTATTGCTCATACGTAAATTACTCGTGTTATTTGGTATCTGATTCTGTTTGTGGCCAATAAAATGTATATAATAATTTGCTTGACACCGTACATGAACCATCCTGTATATGTACCTACGTCGTGAGCGAAGGAGGCGCCAAATCTATTTGACAACCCAAAAAAAATCAATACTAGTAGATAAGTATGTAGTCAGGCGAGCAATCCCTGCATTCGATACCATCAATCGAAGGCTGAACTAAAAACATTATTGTGTAGAAAGAAACTATACTCAATTCTATTAACTAGGTTTGCTCATGACCGTGTGTCTTTTGCATTTGCTGTAAAGCAATCCGGAACGTTAAATTGGGAGCAACATACTGCGATAATAGTAGTCTTATTTCGATAAATCAACTGGTTGGTATGTACTTGGAGTGTAGTTTAACTATTTCATTTTTGAAACTTTATACTAAGTAGTCTGAATGACTTGTACCCAACTTAGTGACGGTGTGGCTCTGTTTATGTGCGTAGTTCAAAATTACCCATGTAAACAGGATAACAAGCCGTAAACCACAATAACAATATTTATAAGACTGCGGTCTCTGTTTCGTTTGACAAATGTTGTGGTAATAAGAATATTGTATTACAGACAAATTAGTTACGTATGCTCTATGCTCTAGAATTTTATTTATTGTACACAAAATTTACAACACGAAATTTATAAATTTATTTATTTATTTATTTATTTATAAATTTATTTTGCAAAAAATTGTTGCATAAGATTGTTTAATCATTTATTTCAATACCTATCAAATCAACATCATCCTGACAGGTTTTTACCCAAAGCAATAATGTTGTCACACTATGATATTATTACCTACATACATAATAAACTCTTAAACTTAGAGCTAAAATACATATAACATAAAGAATAGTTCGAGAAGGCCAAATACGACTTGATTTGGCCTTCTCGAACTATTCTTTTCACAGATATATAATAAGAAAATAGAAGATTTAGACCGCAAACGAAAAGACAAATTTAATGTAACTATAATAATGGTAGATTTTTATTATTAAAGTGTTCGTAAACGTTCATGAGAGTTGGTAAATGAAGCAAAAGAGTGTAACGTGACTTTCAAATTCTCCCAAGAGGTCCGCGACCACATCATAATATTTAATGAAACTTTGCCAGGAACTAGTGCTAATTTGTTACTTTACATATATCTCTTTTCGTGAATTTGTTACAAAAAAAACTAAGAAGCTATGACAAGGAATAGTTGGCCGCTAGAACCGCCACTTGCCGTAGTCATCGCCCGTGATTACACTGAAACTATATAATGCAGATAGACGAAGTATGTATCAAAAGAAAGGTCTTAATTTAAAATAAAATAAACTAAACTACAAAACGTAAAACAAAAAGTTATGCAATATTTAATTTTCAGGTACAGTAACAGAAAAAAATACTAGAAAATAGGTTCATTAATTTGTTGGAGTCGATTTTAGTTAGATAAAATAGCGAATATGCAGCATTTATATTTTAGAAGATATTTACATAAAAACATTAATATGAAACCGTATGAGATTAGGATGACCATGATTCCATTAGTAAAAAAAAGGCCCTATCAATGATCCTTGTAGTATTCCTGAAGGGACAGACATAGTTTTAGATGAATAGCCGTTGAGAACAACTGTCTGACATCTGTTGTCAATATATGACGAAACCCACCATTAATAAATTTCCTCTAATTCCCATGGACCGGAGTTTTCGTAAAAGTATAATATGGTCCAAACGATCAAAAGCTTTGCTATAATCGACTCATTCGTCAACTCGCGCGCGCAAGTCTCGCGAACGCGCGCGAGTTGGCACCTTCCTATTTTACCTATTTTTTTTGTCGTCAACTCGAGCGCACTGTCAAAGTACAGTCAAATAAAAATGAATTCAAACCAAAAATCTGTAAATAACTTACTTATTACCCGCGTCTTCGCCCACAGTGGCTGATTTGGAAGTACGTACGTTAGCTTCACCATTAACGAATTTATTTCCAAATTCTTTACTCATGTTGTTATTTTAACTTTTGATTTGTAATATTGTTCATTATTATTAGGAAAATAAGCAGGTTTATACTTTTTGTTTTATATTAGCCTACTACAGGTTGGTAGACATTATATACCATCAAGAAAATTGCTCAAACATACAGGTTTCTTCACGATGTTATCTTTCACCGTTTGGAGCATGTGATAAATACACACATAACTTCCGAAAAGTCGGTGGTTTGGGCGTGTTTTGGGTTTTAACTCGGGCCTTTGATATCTCAGTCCACTGGTAGCACCACTAGCCTACTACAGCTCTTCTCACAAAAACAAGTTTTATTTTAAACTCAAATTGTAGTGTCTTATCCATTAAAAATAGGTACATATATTAAAATGCTTTAAAACTTTTTTGTACTTGACTGTCCATAAATACGTAATATTACAAATTTTATTAGTAAGCGAGTTGACGACAAAAAAATAGGAAAGTCCAACTCGCGCGGACGCGCGAGTTTCACGCGCGCGAGTTGACGAATAAGTCCTATAATCTGTATATATAACGTCGACTTGTGAACGTTGACAAACGACGCTGTGAGCGTTGACGTTGTAAAATGACGAAGACAAAACTATAAAAATAATTTTATTCAACATGACAATTATCTTTTACTTATTAATAAGTAACTACCATTTATTAGTAACATCGGTATTTTCTCTAGGGTATGTACGGCGCCCCACTGGTCTGCCGTGGCAGAGCTGTAGGGATGCTGATGGCTCCAGATGCGCAATGGACCAATTGTACAGGCTTCAGCAACCTCATCCATGTGTTTTCAAGTGCATATCTCAAGGATTACATGAATTGTGTTAGCTCGTAAGTAAAAGCAACTTTGTTGTGTAGTTTATTCTTAAGGTGTAAGCTCCACGCTAGCCCGCAAAATTCAAATTTTCGTACGTTTTTTGCAATTTGCCGGTCAATGTCAGACTGAACATTAAACAAAATATGATTCGCGCCTGTAATAGGTACTTATTTACAGAATTATGATCATTTAAATCAATAAAACAGCCCTCAAAGTGCATATAACTGTATTGATTGTCTATTTCATGAAAAAGTCATTCAATCCAATTGTATGCACTGTGAGGGTGTATCGATATTAATTATTATAATTGGCCTGACCTAATGCTATAAATGCAAAAGTGTGTCCGTCTGTCTCTCTCTCTCTGTTAGGTTAGCCTTTTCACGCTTAAGCCGATTTAGATGAAATTTTGTACGAAGATAGTTTTTGTTCCTGAAATCATCCTTTAAAACTGCGTAAACGGGGGTGCAAGTTTGTATTCGGTATCGATACTTCCTTAAAAAGGGGGTACCTAAGTAATAATAAAATAAGTAAGTAGTTATGTGGATTAGACACAATAGGTACCTACTAATTCTGCGCAGACGAAATCGCGCGGGCAAAATCTGTCTATTAGAGGGAATTGAAACAAATAACAGTGGTATTAAGTACTCCTTAGTATTAAAGAACGGAATTAATCCCAGTATTCACTCTTATTATTATAGGAATAATGTCTATAACCAGTCAGCCGTGAAAGTGCGTACCTATTTCATCGAAACATCGATACTGTATGGTGTTGCCAGGTGTGGGTCAGGTTAGGGGTTCGGTGACACTTCCCAATTCACCCTTAATCGGGATGCCGCACTATGGGACAGAACCGTCTCAAAAATGGATTTTGTGAATGTTTTTGTGAATATGTATGCACATATTAAGTATATAACTGAATGTCTAATACCGCTGGACTAATTGGGTCGTCATCGATATGATGATGACCCAATTAGTCCAGCGGTATTTAACAGTGTCCCATAACAGGTCCCGGGTTAGAAACCCGGTAGGTATAAATGTTTGTGTAATGAGCATAAACATTTGTTTTCGGATGTATCTCACTTTTTGACCAATTTCATAAATTTCTAACTCAATCTAAAGCTTGATTTAAGTATTTGTTGGGGTAAATATATAGAGGTAGGTTTGTAAAAAAGTTTTTTAACGATGAATGTTAGACTTCATAGATGCCATTTTCTATTATTACGAATAGAACCCATCACATGTAGCAAATGATTGCAAAATAAATATGTATATACTTAGGTACTAATCTTTTTTTTTCAGTCTTTTCGACGTTAATGAAAAAGTCGATTGGGATACAATGAAGAAGAAAATGTATGAAGGTTATGAAGAAGACTCGTACGACTACATACACGAATTATATGATGGAATGACTAGTTCCAGTGCATCTTCATCCGAAACTTAGTAAATAAAAAATACTTCTGATAGCTTTATTATTTGTGACATTTCGTGACTTCGCCTCAGCGGCAGTATTTGCAGATATTGATCTGATAATAAGTACCTAATGAGTAAACCAACACAAATTGTTGTGTTGATACTTATTACTTAGTATTTACATATATACACTCATGTCTTTTTCCCATGGGGGTAGGCAGAAACTATAGAATACCACGCGCTACGATCCCTGCATACCTACTAGTTTTACCTCGTCCACATTCGTACATCTCGTCTTCCATTGAATGCAAGCTATTTAGGTATGCACCAGCTAACGCCATTAGTAGGATTCTATTATAGTGGCACTTGGCACTACCTCGTTGGTCTAGTGGTCGTAAGTGCTATACATCTGAGCAAGAGGTCTTGGAATCGATTGGGTTGGTATATACACCGCGTCATGCCACGGCATCCCGTGGCTTGCTGAAAGCCCATTAATCGAAATGACCGCTGCACAAGTTTCTAAATTATTTCAACTAGCTTAGCAATCATAATTCCTCGACACAAAGTGACCCATACATGTCGCGGGATGCAATGGCGCACCGCGGCAACCGGTAGAATGAAACGGCATGACACGTCATGTCGCAGCATCCCGCGGCACGTCGCGTCATCGTATCGAAATAAAGTAACATGAATTCTAAATTGATTGAAATAAGATTCAAAATAACTTGATTAGTAAACCAATCAACTTAATCCTTCGTTCGTGATGTTATGTCATGTTTGAATTCAAATTAATATCTATACCTATCTTCTAATAGGCCTATTAATATCTCCACCGCTTGCAAGTCACACAAACGAAATAAGGTACACAAATAAACGATACATTTAGTACTGAAGGTCCAACAGCGGTCTGCCAATCGGCAGTGAACTGATGTCTTAGGGACTCTCAACTACAGTCTGTTCACCTAACAGAGCGGCCAACGGTGTTTGCCTGCATACTTCAATGATTGATTAAATTGCGGAAGGATTTTTAGTGGGGCTCCATCCAAATAATTCGCCACGGGCCTCACAGATGGTATAGTTACGCCACTGGTCAGGGAGTTTTTTTTCGGCTTTTAAATTTGTTTAACTATATTTTTCATATAAAGGTTTCTTCTAACTCGAACTTCTAAACGACTTGACTTGACTAAACTTCCTTATCGACTTCTAAACGAACCCTGTTCTATATTTTTACCTAAATGTCTAACCTACCTAAATGTTTGGCTAAACTGGCTGGTTGCTTCGGTTTCGGTTTTAACCCCCGACATGGGACATGAGTACAGCTTTTTTTATACCACATGAGTTCCAAACGATAACCATAGCCTATAGTCACTTATTTTTATTTTTTGTAGGCGTTCTAAAAATACAACAGAAGTTAGATGAAAAAGTCTTGAAGTATCACGTTTTGCTATAATTGAGCTCATGAACATCACATCAGACAAAGACCTATTAAACTAGCCCTGGAACTACTTTGGAGCTTTACGGTTATTATACGGTCATTAAAACGGCTAATAATAATTAATTTGTTCTTCTTTTTCTTCTTAGACGTTAATGTACACTAATGTATACCCACATTTTTCCGGTATGTTTTAGGTCCCATGTAATAGGGGGCGAGCCTATTGCCATTAACCGGGCACGAATCCAAACTCCGGGCTGCTACTGAGAATTTCACAGAAAAACCCAATAACACTGCTCGACCTGGGAATCGAACCCAGGACCTTGCTCGGCAGTCACATTATACAACCACTAGACCAACGAGACCTATTACAACGAACCTATTACAGACAGATAGAAAAGTAAAAAATTAAATAAAAAAACCGTCTTCAATACCATAAAGTCAGGAATAACTTAATACAGTTTTCACTTCTTTTTAGTTTTAAAGGTATGAAGTCGGTGCCGAAGCCTGGTTTGAAGCCACCCCGCTCAAGATCACGCGCGATGAGTGTACATACATTTACATTTGGCTTGGCACTGTCTTCATGCCTTTGAAACCAAAAAGAAGTTAAAACTGTATTGTTATTTTTAACTTTTTAGTTTTTACAAAGATGCTCAGAGCTACTCATTGAGCGATGCTATTTCTCTAAGTCATTCTTCATTAGATTGGAAAACCTGACTAATGTTCCAAATCTACATATACACATAAGTGTCGTGATACAGACTGCTAATTGCCAACCAAACCATTAGCATCCGTGACACTCACTTCCAGGTCCAGTTGAAAACAAGCGCCAGGCAGCTTACCAGTTGTCTGGCTTTTAGCTGAAATGGGTCATTTGGCACAGCCGTGGGGCACACAATAAGTTTGTTTATTGTCTAATGATTTTTGTTTCTCTTTTTATAAGTTATTGCGTGCATTGTCCGTGACTATGTCAATATTTTTTTTTTCTTTCTATCAGTTCAGTATTATGTTTCATTTTGACAAACATTAAAAATTCTAATTAATTTTTAATGATTATTTGGTTATTTGACAGTAGTTACATTAGTACCTACTGTCAAATAACCGATTTCGATTGCATTATCTATCATTGACAAGACGTATTGTCAAATATGTCTGCGTATCGGTAACAAAATCTGAAAATACGGTTTCAGATATATCTGAAACCGTATTTTCAGATTTTGTTACCTTGTACCTGATTGAGATATGACGGTTTCAGATAGGTTTCAGATATATCTGAAACCGTCATATATCAATCAGGTACATAAAATCATGACTTTGTTAGGAAATAAATAAAACAATTGTAAAAAATTTAGTTATTTATAATTATTAGGTACAGTAAACGAAACTAATAATTTTATCTAGTTTTTTGCATATAGAAAGCAACTTACAGTCAACACAATTTTTATAGTTATATGGAAGATACCTCGTTGCTACAATATGAACAAATGATATTTAGGAACATAATACAATACATACACATTATGTACCTAACGAATAAAAGTTCAATTGAATAAAAATGTTATTTACTATTTAGTAGGTACAAACGTATGTGTAGCTAATTTTACTATTGCTTTAATTAATCTAAAATGTGTTGTGGTCAAATTATTTTAATCAAATCCCGCAAGTTACATATTTTTGTATATTTCGTGTTTAAAATTATCAACCAGTCTGAACCGGTGACATAATTATGTATATACTACAGTATATATGTTACCGGTAATCTGTATAATCCGGTATTCTATACATTGTCTAGGTATTGTATAGAATACCTGAATTATACAGATTACCGGTAACATATATAAGTATTGTGAAAAGAACCATTACATCGTTCACATTATTTATTTCGCCGTCGACTAATTTGCGAGATTTGTCAAAATATGATATCAGCTAACAATATGGTTTAAATAACTAAAAATATTTATTATTGTTTCTGTCAGTCTAATAACAAGAGCACGAATGGATATTTACTTGTAATATTGCGTGTTCCATATTAAACTTTGTCTGAGCTTTCCATCAGTCAAGACTAGGATTAAAAACGAATTCAAGTTATCATAAAAAAATAACAATTAACGAAACATTTCGCTTCACAATACAGATAATATTCAATTAAAACACAGTCAACACAACCTTTAAAACATAGATTATATCCTAAACTTTATTTATAAACGGTACTATAAAATTTGGATTTAAAATTATTTTAGGCATTCGTCGGTAAACGATAGGTACAATCATAGGCAAAAATCGTAAGAACAAAATGTTATTCATCTGTTCTGCATATCTACATACAGGCACACCAAAAAGTACTCTAAGAAAATGTTCAATACTGGACGGTCTGTATGTAGCAATTTTATTTATATTTAGCATAAGGTCAGTTTAACGATATTTTTGTGTTTCCGATTTGTATCAATAATTGTACCTATAAGAATCAAAGATGCTATAATTGTAGTCGATAATAATCGTTATCATTAAATCCTAGTGTTCCATTATTATGACTTAGATTTAGTCCTAAAAACTGGCCCTGGACAAATATTGTAGGAGAAAAGTGAGGGAGACTTTTGCTTAGTTAGCTAAGTACATGGAAATAAAACGCCGTCAGTCCCGCACGAAGTAGAAGACTTCATTCGCCAGGCACTTGATGCGACTGTGTCGATACACTCACACACGTCATCAACAACTACACACGTACGTACCACACCCTACAAACATTATTATAACCGAACTATTTCATACTTCCAATTCTTTTTAGAATATTTTACTTAAATCTAGTCCCTTAGAAGATGCGCACAAAGATTTACCTGAAATACGCTGCTATAATAAATATATCAGAGAATTTTGGAGTATTAGGAAAATGAATTACGGTCTTCTACGGTCTTTATATGGTAAGATCAAACAGGGTAGGTGAAGACAATTGCATTAAAAATTGAGTTAACAAATCTAGTTCATATTTACTCCAGTGTCATAAGAATGTGTTCGAAAGGTAATGCAAGAAGATTAAAACATGTATGTGATACTTAAGTACCTACCTATAGCCTTTGTATTCAGCGAAAGATTAACAGATATAGGCCAACATAAAAAATACATTGACAAGTCAACCCTAATAGATAGATATCTACATTACCGATAGAATAGACAGTAAAGTATTAGCTATGCCGTTATCATACAAGAATACATATCACTTAGCTACGAACATGATTTAACATTTACACAAAATAAACAGTTCATAATATTGTTCAAATTATAACAAATAGTATTAATATTATCATAAGTAGGCCTACAAGGATACCGATTGCAAGCCATTGGCGGCGATCTGAAAAATTAATTATAATGAAATAATTATTATAATAAATAATAAATAAATAAATGAAAGATGTTTACCAATATTCATCTAAATGCCTATGTTTTAAACCTCGAACATGTTTTACGGCAAATAGATGAGATCGCTGTATTTTACCACAAACCGCGGATGATGCGGTTAGGGTCTTATTACATACATACTCTGTCATATCAATATATTGAAATACACTTTATAATTTACAATACACTATGTACATTCAACACTACACACATAGGTAACAATATGAGAAACTTTTGTGTGTTTCAGTCAGGTCCCCGTTATGACGTACAGGATTTTTTGTAACGTCATCTTTTAACACGTTGACTGCTGAAAACACACACGCTGTGTTTTGACTCATATAACGCGAGTGCGGCGCAAACACGCCTGGCGTGTTTTCACATTTTGTGCTACGACTGGGCGGCAAAACACGCCCTGCGTGTTTTTAACTTCGCTACGCCAGTACGGATTACGCGCGAGGCGTGTTTTAAACCGACTTCAAAAAAGAAGGAAGTTATCAATTCGACCGTATTTTTATATCTTTATTACAATATAATATATTGTTCTACATATATTTTTTTATCTTCTTTTCGTAGGTATTTAATTCTAATCAGCTTTTACGAAAAATAAATCGACATAATGTCGTAGTGTTAACAAATTTAATAACAAACGCCTTCATAAAATTCGAAGAAAACAGTAAAATATTCTACAGAGGATTCTGCGGTATTAACAAATACGCATCTGCGTTTTAATGTTGCATAAAGAACTTTGTAGGTGATTGTTTTGCACAAAATATATCGTAAAATAATTCTAAGTACCCAATTGTTTTATGCACTCAAAAATAAAAGACAATGAATGGTTACTATTACTACTTATTATTATTACTATTACTATATGCGCTCCCCCACCCAAAACACACCAGGTGTGTTTTGGCCGCACTGTTGGTCGGAATACAAAATGTGTTCCGGCCGTGCGGGCGCTCACGCCAGGCGCGTAAACAGCCGCACCGTAGGTTAGCGCGCGCTATGTTAGGCCGCAGACAACGTGTTAAAAATAGTTGGACGATTTTTGGACCGTGGAAATAAAGCTAATTATAAAAAAAACTGCGAACATTTGAATTGCTTAACTCTTTGCATGTATGTATGTATTCATAAATGTGTGGTGTGAATATTTTGTTATTTTCTAGACACTTCTGGTATAATACATAGTGTGTGGATTAGTTATCAGTTAGTCAGTATTCGTTTCAAAACAGTTGAAACTGATGAGTCAATCAGTATTAATTATATTAAGATTGACGATATATGTATAGATTATATATGTATGTATTATTTTTTTATGAATAATATAATCATAATATTTACGGCACGGACATTATGACACAGCGCCATCTAGTTCCGTGCTAAGCTTCGAGGCTTGTGTTACGGATACTAGTTGGTTGATATACTACATAATTATATACTTTTTCTTGTAAATACATACATATTATACATAGATACACCCATGACTCGGATACAAATGTTTATGCTCATCACACAAACATTTGTTCCTAACGGTATTCGAACCCGGGACCCATAGCAAAGAAGGCAGTGTTGATTACCGCTGGAATAATTGGGTCTATCCCATGCCTCCAAAAATTTTGTACCAGTGCCTCCAAAAATAAATTTTAATATATAATTAAATATCAAATTATGTACCATTGCCTCCAAAAAGTGAAGGTAGAGTATGGTTCGCAAAAAATAATACATTTATTCAGCTTTGGTAATTTTGCAGTTTATTTATTATAGGAAGAATTAAGTCTGATAGCTGAAATATTTTACTAACTAGCAAACAAAATAGTCAAACAACCAACAACGTAGTTGTGGGCGCGAATGGATTTGTATCTTAAGAATTATAATATGTGCTTGATATTTAACCTGTTATTTGTTTCTTTACTAAAACATTGATACATCTTGAATAAATCGCACTTGTCCATTTTCCACTGTATTTTAAAACATTGTTGTTCATAGCTTTTCTTAAAACTTTCTTTTAAATAACTTATTCAAACTTCCGTATATTTTAATCGATAAATTTCAGTTCGCGATTTTTCTTTGACGAAATCCCCTCTAAGTCATTTTAACATTTACCCTTAGTAGATCCCACTAGCATCGACACACTGATCGATATATTGCCAAGGGAAACCAATTATATTACAGATATTATATTTATACACACAACACCAGTTTTTGCTGCTGTCGTTACTGTATCAGCGGTTGGAGGCAGTGGGACATAAATTGATATATTAATATTTATTTAATATTTTTCTTGGAGGCAACGGGACATAAAGTTTGAAATTTTCATTTTTCGAGAACAAAAGAAGTTGGAGGCATGGGATAGACCCGAATAATTGTGTGGTCAAGCTTTAAAAAAACCGGTCCAACGTATCAGTCAATATTCGTTTTATTAAACAGCTGAAACTAATCAGTCAGTCAGTATCAGTGTACAAATAGTTGAAAACTCATTAGTCAGTCAGTATTTAATATACAAATAGTTGAAACTTACCATTATTCATATGGAGCACCTTAGCAACCTTCTTTATTGTGGAGTCTAGCTTGGAGTCTGCGTTTTCAAGTTCTGTGTTCAAATCATCTAGCATGCTGTAACAATGAAGTAAATTTTATTACATATTGTTAAAATGTACCACGAGAAAATCCGTAAAAAGTTGCTTCGTTTTAATATTAAAACCGCCAATTATATGACAGTTATTTGCAACTTTGCCAGCTTTCAGATTATATCCTCTTTATGTCAAGTATTTATGTGAAGTATAGTAGGTTACCTACTATACTTCACATCAATTAATTGTATGTACCTACTGTAGGTACATACAATTAATTAAATTAATTGGATACTAATGTATTCAGACTTTCAAACTCACAAAATTATAAATACAATAAGTTATTACGGTTTTTTCGAAAGTGGTTTGAACTTACTCTATTGACCCAGTTGTTAAGGAACAACCAGAATGTTTGTTTCCATTTGTTTGATAAGTGAGAGAAACCATTTCTAGATTAGTCACTGCAAAACCCTATGACGGTTAAATTTTTTTTAAGCTATACTTACTACTTACTATATATACTTTGTTTAAGCTATAGCTGTTGTCCACAGCCCTACCCTAATGCGAAATTCAGTGTTCAATTGACACGCACAAAGCTTCGAATGGTCAAAGTTGCTTGCCCTGGATTCGGACTAGAAGAACCAATGATAATATGGACAAGTTTCCTCGAAAGATACTCACACAGCCTGTTCATCAAGCTCAATCCCGATCTGCTTGGAAACAGTCTTCAACGAGCCTACAGAGTTGCTGATAACTTGCAACTGATCATTCTGACTAGTCATCATCTTTTCTTGCATGGACATAATGTCGCTGTCATAGTCAAATCTATTAGGACTATCCGTCTGGTTGGCGAGTTTTGAATATTTGGTATATTTAGGCGTGGATGTCCACACACTCCCTAGATGTATAGGACTTTCTTCGCCTAGCAGCGGCTCCCGCGCCGTGCCATCATTGTCCCGATTACGGTTTAGACTCATCTTGCTTTTCATGACCTGAAATAAAACATTATGACCTTTGATGTTAAGAACAACAGTAACCTACTTTGAATCCTGAATCTGAACTAATAATTTATAATGTAGTAAATGTTATAAACTCTTTTATCGTTGACAATACAACATAATGCGATTTGTTTAAATTGCATTATTTTAATGGGAATCGATCTAAAGTACTGAATCGAATATTTATAAAAATTCTTACCTTTACTTCTTGTTTCGTAACTTCTATAAAACTTCGTCGTTCGGATATTTCTTTATTGTCAATTTTAAATTTCGAGGAATTCTTCTCTACAATACGTGCATAAACTTGTTAAGGAAATTAAACATGTAGATGGAAAACATACTTATCTAATGATAAGCCCTATCAGCTTGATAACTTTACTCCTCCAATGTGTTATTTTTAATAAACTATACAATATTTTGTGTTTCTAAATACACACACAGTTTACATTCGTTCATATATTCGGGAAAATTAAAAAAATGTTAAAATGTAAGACTAATCTACCTATCTAAAATTATAAAATGAAATAAAAATGGAAAGCTTGTTTAATGTAAAAAAGGATATTAATTGTGTCTTCTAAGTCCTCTAAGTCCCATTCGATGCTACGGAGTGCGTTTCTCAGCTCCGTAGAAGTCCATTCCACTTCAGGACTGTTAGGTAAAGGTATTGGTGACTTGGAAATCTCCTGCCACCTGAGGTACAGCCCGCGAGTCTTGTTCAATGCTTTGAACACCTCACTGCGTGTTCAAAGAGGTTACATTAGATTCACAAAGTTTTAAAATGCCTGAAAAATAAGTGGCTTTATGTTAATCTGTTAGTGCTACAGTCTATGGCTATAACAGAAAGAAGCACAAAAGGTGTCAATGGTAATCATATTACAATTACTGTAGGAATCTGAACAGTCACAGCTAGAGGAATTGTTTGTGGTTGAATATTAACTGACTATTGACAGTCTGATATTTCATGACACTTGAAATGGTCTCTTAATATAAACTGTACCTAACTGAATGACATAGCTATAAAATCTAACAACAGATGCATCAGAGCATGAGACTGGAGTATGTTTAGATTTATCAAACCCAGAAACATTATCAGTCAACAACAATTTAAAAGATATATAATAAAAACCTCTTCATCTCCTTCGGCGGAATATAAAATATAGGGCAAATTGTTACTAGCTTACTAACTAAATAAACACTTTATCTGATTTGGGCATATACAATCTATAACTTTTTTCGAAAAATATATTAGGCGAAGATGTGTGATAATATTCCAACTTGATTACCGGTAGTGTGACAAACAACAGGGTACAAAACAATAAGGAGACCTATTTATTAATTCTGGCCAAAAACAAAAAAAATATTAATGGTCCTAGTGCTGAAGCACGGTCAAGGCAGTTCAGCAGTAGTTTTAAAACCCTTCTTCATATATAATAAAGTATGATTTAGATATAGCTTCAAATAATAAACAAATTGCATATATTTATTAGTTGTTTTATCTTGCCAGGCACTATGTTTGTAGTTGTGGTAGAAGGTATTCTGAAATGACTGAAAAGAGCTACATAGAAATAACACACAAATAAAATGTTGCTGAAGTATATTCTATATTTATTATTCTTAATGCACTAATTTTGCACTATGCACAAGGTAAACCTAAAATAAAATACTTATTCTAAAATCAGTGTATGACCAATTACCATTACCTATATTATGCATCTTAGCTTAAAACTAACAAAGCACAAGCTATTAATTATCAAAGAGATATGACTCAAAGCATTTCATTTCCTGAATGTGAATAAAAAATAAGGACATAAAATGCGATCAGGAGACCTGTGCAATAAATTCGCTGGAGTGATTATTAAAAATATTATCACTTACTCTTTAACGACGTAAAATGGATCTTCTAAAGTCATGTCAAACAAGAATAACAACGTTGAAGCACAAACTGATTCATGTGACCGTCAGAAGAGGCACGAAGACTTGCAAATAAAAATTTACGCAAACAGATAAACACACAGGTGTATCCAGACGATCCTTCGCCTATCCCACAAAATATCGACAACATGATACGTACCTATTCTGTATATAAGTCGCTCGATGAGAACAGCATTCTCCGTCTCTTGCTAACTCATGTAAAACAGGGAGAGCCCGAGCTGCGTAACAAGTCAATTTTGCAATGCGCAATCGCACCACGTTCGCCGCGAGCAGTAGAGACGACTTGATGCGACATCACCCCCTCATTCCCCCAATAATATCACAGTACGTACGCACTATATACCTCTTTTCCACCCAAAACTCCCTGATACCCCCAACCCTCTAATATAACTCAATCCACCTTCCACCCTTTTTTTTATTGTATAAATGTCAAATTCAAGTAATGACATTCTTGTCAAAACAACATTGTTTACAAGGTAAGCTATAGTGAAAAATACTGATTAAAGGCAGCCGATATTTGGAATACAATTTATACAAAGTATGAAAACTAGGTTTACGCAACGTTATATATTTATCGACACTGAAGAACAAAACCCAATTTTTATAGTATTACGTGAAAATTGCATCAAGGTGTTTAGTGATAGTATATAATATGTAGTATATCAACCATCTAGTATCCGTAACACAAGCCTCGTTGCTTACCACGGAGCTAGATGGCGCTGTGTAATAAATGTCCGGAAATATTTATTATTTATTATATTAATCTATGATGTGTATACTGCACAAATTAATAACCATATCTTAAACTTTTAGGCATTTGTGGAATGTGCATGGGTGTTTGAAAATGGAACAAAACAGTGTAACATAACTTCGATTTTTAAGAAGTCTTGGTTCTTACTGATATTTAGGGAAAAATAAAGTGAAAATACTAAAAACATATATTTTAGGACTTGGACTAAATTCCTTTGCCTACCCAAGCGGAAAGAAAAATAAAAAATCTTTCTTGTTCCTACTCTACTTTACTCTATGGTTTTCACTTTTCATCCACACAGACACACAATGTGAAGTGGTTTCTGTCGTGTCGAAAATAACCTGGGTCATTTATAATTTATTCTATGTTGCTCTTCTCGTCTTCACAGCTCATGCTAGTTTACATGAAAGATATTACTATTTTACTAATTATAACGACATTAATTTAGTTTAAAAATGAATTCTGTTTTAAATCCTGAGGCTCCAGAATTTTACCCACATTTGACATCGTTTACACAGGTACGTGATTCAGCGAGTTCCTTGACTCAATGACAACAAGCATGGTGTACCATATTTTAAATACAAAATAATCAATATTTTAGTACAATAATGTCGAAATACAACTTCAAGCAGATTTATTTTCGTGTAGTTTAAACTTCTACATGATCACATTGACTTACACTAAGTGCGATGTCGTCAATTAAAAAAAAAACAGCGCTAGTCACATTAGTTTTAATCAATTATTTTCATTTATATTTTATACATTTAGCTAATGAACGTAAATATCCGAGTATTGGGCACAATATTAATAAATTAACTCCTCTAAACACGCCACATTTACATCACTTTGTTTTCTCACCATTGAGACTTAAAATACCCGCTATTGGGACATAAATTAAATAACTCCACAGATATAAAACGAATTAAATAACCTAATTCCAAATCGTATTATAATATTAATTGACAAATCCAATTGTACTTATTACTAAAGAATGAGTGACACCTTGATTGTGCAAGGAGTTTTGTAACCACAAAGTATTTCTAAGTACAAGTACCTACAAGCAGACTTTCATTTTCGTAATAGAAATTCTTAAAAAAAAATAACTATTTATAATATAATTTTTTGTACAAATATAATTATCTAATATAATATTTATGTTGGAAAAACTGCATTTGTCATTTAAATTATCAGTTCTGCTTAGCTTCTTAATGATAATTTATTTTTCAAGAAGCTGATAAATATGTGTATATGAATTTATTTCTTGAAACTATTATTTTGTAAAGTAACTCATATGCTCAGACTTTCACAATGAACTGACCTCAATTTTTAAAACTATTTTTAGTTATCTAAAGATGGTTAAATTTTATTTTTATGATATGTATAAAGTGTTCTACTTTCAAGGTAAAAAAAAAACTACATCTATTTCACATTTTTGAAGGAGTGCATTAACAATACACAGATCTATCATAGTATACATATTCAAAACAATATTTAATGTTTGATATAGAATGTAATATTTTTTATAAGATTTAGTTTTAATTGGTTTGTCTTTGTCTGTCTCTGTTTCAAACCCAAACTAAACCAGAACTAAATTTTTATTAGTCCTCAAAAATAGTGCAGCCTGTACTGTGAAAAAAAAAAAACACATTATCATATGATAAATATCTTCATAAAATCAAGTTGTATTCAAGTATAATAATTTGTAACCCAGGTTGCAATAAAACATTCATCTGAGATTGTGATTTCTAACTTTATAAGTGTCATAATAAAATTCGTCATAAATTTAAATTATGCTTGAAGTCCACAAGTTGTTTTTGTTATTTATCATCAACCCATTCACGGCATGGACCTCCTCTCATTTGAGAAATGTCAGGCTATTGTCCACCACACTAGTGGGTTGGCAGATTTCACAAGTCATTTTGAAAATCTTTTGTCGATGCAGGTTTCCTCACAATGTTTTCCTTCATGTTGGTTTGCAAAGTCAGTGGTGAATGACTCGGCATCAAACTTAGACATTTGACTTTCACAGTCCACTGCTCATTCTATAAGAGGCTATTTCAGATTCACTGTTACTTTTATTGTACTGTAACAGCGTACCTATGTTTTTACAATGTGTATAATGCTTCCAGGGTGGTTACATTAAAGTAAACAAATCAATAAAATCAGCGAACACCTTGCCAGCTGGAACCTCGTATGGCATCTTCAAAACTTTTACCGATTTCAACATTGTAACATGCCAATTAAGTGAAAATGTAGTTCTACAATCGAACCAAATTATTGCAACTGAGATGCCAGCTGTGAAGTTAAAACGGTGAGTAAAAATATGGAATTAAATATTAATTTCATAGATAAAATTATAACACTTATAGATACTGTATTTATATACCTATTTTAGCTGCAATCGGTTTAAATAATATTTGCAATTAGAAATACATATATTTAAATTATCATTTGTGACCCAATTAGCTCAGCGATGTTATGATTGCATTCCATGTTAATAGCCCGGGGTTTAAATCCTTGTAGGGGCAAACATTGTAGCTTCGCGCCACATGCATGTACATTCAATTAATTGTACCTGACTCATGGAAGATTCTAGTATAATATCTTATTTACAAAAAAAAACTTTTGTAGTGGTTCAACCATTTAATATCCACAACGCAAATTCACAGAACTTTTATGGCGATATTTAATTTAATTTATTGTGGTGCTGTATAATTGCCGAGTAATACCTATACTATATACCTATATATATTGTTTATTATTTGTTACATTCATTGATTAACAAATATTTATGGTGATGTTGAAATTACTTCTCAGTAAAAATGGGTATAAAGTCTACCTATACGTGTTATTCCGCGTAAGTACGACAGGTCACGAAATTCTGTACATACAGATTATTTATTTCTACATAAACAGTTTCTTTTTTATCTAATTCGATTCACAGGTGTAGTGAAAAATTACCGCGCCTTATCTTTCTCTTTTTTTTGCGGAAATATTATCAATATTATAAGCATCACAATTGTATATGGTCTTTATCAGTTACTAACGTTATTACTGATAATGGGTAATTATTTTCTTTGTTTGCATCCCAAAACAATACTCTAGTATTATCTCTGAGCGAATGTTTTTAATCAATGACCTGTTAGTTTACCTATGCTTGGCTAATAATATTTATGATATGATATTATAATATGCTTACTTTATAACGACTGTATTTGTTTTATTGATGAAAATTGGAATCGTCATAACAAAGAAATAATGTTGAAGAAATGTTATTTTTATAATGCTGCAAATAACAGTCCCTTTAGTCCCTTCACGAGTCGTCAATAAAAGAATGGTTAAATGAATGCATTTGCTATATAAATAATATAAATCAATCAATATAAATAAACTGTCCCACAGTGGGGCAAGGGTCTTTGAGAGAAATTAGGTCATCGTCCACCAAGCTAGACTAGCGCTTTCATCACCATGTGATAAATATGTATATAACTGAAAAGCCATGTCAATTCATATGTGCCATACGACCGAACTTGACACTTTTCTTCACTCTCTATCTACTGGTCTCGCCAGTAGGCTATACAATTACATCTTATCTGGCAATACGAAATTGATTGTCTGAGTTGATACAACGAATGTCATTCATTCAAAATGTTTCCAATATAATTTATGATTTAAATTTGTAAGATACTAAATTAACCAATTAATATACATATGTATAAATATTTTCTTTCTCAATAACTGCCAATTGGTTTAGAAATGATTATTAGTGTTGCAAATGTTCAAATCGTAGTCTTTTATGCATGTTTATAGAGCTATAACTGCGAATTTAGTAAATATTTGAACATGTGAACCTCGACAACATTCGAGTCGAGCATAATAACTACCAAATCAATGCATGTCTGCAGCGAGAGCACTGTGGGTTATAATACAAGAAACTATGTATATAAATTACGACTTATTTTAAATGAGTATAGGCACACTGCTTCGCGATTGCCTTGGCTCCTAATTGTCGCGTCAAAGAGATGAATATCGCCGAGCCTAAGATTTTTTATAAGGTAGACATATAAAAAATTTTAGGCTCGAAAGGATTTGGGATAAGAAAAAGTTATTTGTCTCCATTTTAAAAAAAACTTTCAGAAAATTTCAATATTTGTGTTGTATTTATTTAATAAACGAGTACATGCTTGCACTATTTGTCCTATCTCTAACAAAATTGTAGCCACAACTGCTATTCTTTGTTTATTTTGTGTACAATATTGCTTAAGTTCGCGTCATGTATTTTATGCAGCCAATATGAATAGCTTGCTTGTTGTACCAATCGGTACCAATAAATTTGATATTTAATATCTTTTGAATCTATATTAAATTTTTATAAACGTTAAGTTTATATAAGCTTTAAAAACACAAAAACGTTTTGCACTAATTGAACTCATATTTTGATTGCTCTAAATATTGTTTTTATCTATTTTTCGCGTTAATGCAAAGCAAAAGTTCAGCTAGTATCTAAAAATGCTTATTCATTATATTTTTTGTTTTAGCAACGAAGTGGAATTGAACACAGAGAAAATTGTTGATGTGAATGACAGTATTCTAGAAAAGATTAATTATAACATTGACAACGCTAGTGGCGTGAACAATCTAAGTGACACGTTAATAAGTGGAGTACGGAAACAACCAAATGTGGCTCAATGGAATGCTGGTCCTGTTATTGCAAAAATACAGGTTTGAGTCGCTCTTATCCTTTTCAGTCTTTCGTTTCAGCCAGAAGACGTAAAACCTTTTTTGCTCTTGTTATTATAATTATAAGGTCCAATAATGGTTGCTGTCGTCGTATTCGCTTTTTGAAGTCTTGTCCAGAAAATGTTTTCGTCACGCGTAGTAAACTAGACAGCACAGAATAGACCCAACTGCTGAAGTTCTTATAAAATACACAATTTATGAGAGTAGCTTAAAACTTTATTACTATACTATCATAATTATTTACGACTTTTAAATGTTTCTCATTGTCCTTTTGTAGACAAATAAGACCTGTCAAGCAGTCATATCTATAATTCGATAGCCATTTCTACCTACAGTTGTCTTATCTCTTTCGCATAGCATTATATTTCACTAGAATTTGTGTCCATTTGCACCAAGTGTTATGTCGCTATGCCACAACAAGGTTTAATAGACGGCGTAAAAACATTTTTATTTGATTTGAATTAAGATATATGTTCCACCAAATGCTATTGCTGTTTTGGACCACATTAAACATTCGTATGACTGTTATCTCCAAAGTTACCAAGGTAACCATACACAGCGTCAATTTCAATGCAATAAATTAACATTGCTTTGTACACGTGCTAAGATAGCGCATTACAGACGCGAGTGAGGTCGCAGCCTTGGGTGGCAGGACGCACGGATGTGACCTTGTTCACTCCGCTAATAAAGACATCGATAGCAAGCGATGCACGCCATAACGGTACCTTTAAGTGCCCTCCAATTTGCCAATGTGCATCGTCTCAATTGTACTCGTCTAACTGACTATTCGCTTGGAGTTTTCCTGTCGCAGCTAAATTTATTGTAGTTACTAAAGTTCGTACTGTGGCTATTGATTTCATTTCTTACAGCGATGTGAGATTTATATAAGAGACTAAAACAAAAATGACGTTGCCAAAATTATAAAATACCGCTCATAATTTTGCCCATCAAAATAACATTCTCCGGGTTTGCAGTAAACAAATAGATATTTGTGATATGCATACAATGAGTGGGCGACAATATAAATACATAAAGAAGATTAAAAATTATCGCAAGACTACTTGGTGTAACCTTGTCCCTATTCAATGCAATTTATGTAATTGATTTTGTTGTATTCAAAAATATATTTAATTTTCCTGAAATGTAAAGCGTATTTGGTTACCTTGTTTTCAGGTGGGCTCAACAACATTTATAGGCGCTAAAAACATCACACGACCTCAAATCAATTTCAAACAACCTATCGACAATTCAGAGAATTTGTGGGTGCCAAAAATATCGGACAAACCAAACAATATTAAGCCGTTAGCGTTGAACATTTTATACAATGAAAAGGGCGAGGCGGTTGGGTAAGTTGACAAACATGCATTGTTCGTAATAAATAACAAATAGTTATTTCAAAGCAGTTTCAAATATTGTTGATAAAGTATATCAAAACTATTGCTTTATACTTCTCTTAAAAACTAATGTATTGAAGGTGATTGGTTGAGTGATTCGCTTTCACGCAACACGTCGTAGATTTAATTCTGCACAACCTGGAACAGCTTTTGAGAATCTGTGTTTATAAATGCACCCACAATTCAGGAGAAAATTCTAGTATGGGACTAAGTTTTGGCCTCGAATTAGCGTGACGCTATGTGGGTGCGATCTTCAGCAAAGATGTCTTTGCGTTAATCGAAAAAGTGAAATTGTAATAATGTTGCCGGTCAAAAACATGTTGAAATGGCAAGCCCCTAAGATAGCAGACTTTACTAAGGGAAAAAAGTCGTACTTTTAGCTAAATTAGTCCAAAGGAGTTATTTCATGCCGTCGGGAAAATCTCACCATGTTTTCCATCACCTTCCAATACGCACATAACTTCTAAGAAGTGGTGCATGGCTTAGGTCCACTGATCACGCCGCAAGGCATCACAGCTCTATGTACACCTACGATATATGAAATATAAAATCACGGATGAAATTGTTGGTCGTTGTATATTTAGACGACCTTGTCGATTTAAATGAATGCAACATGCATGTTTATTGTCCAATAGCAACGTGCACGCCTTAACAACGTAACTACCGGGTAACTCGCTCCCATTTATGTCTTTAACTCCTACTTCCAATGAACATATAAAAGATCACTAATGGTCCTTTTGTAACCCCCGATGCATAGAGTTTGTGACATCGCGTTTAGGAGCTACCGAACGAATGGTGGGTCAATTCGTTTAGTGCAATTTTTGATTCATGAAAATCTAAATCGACAAAGACCAATTTGGCATAAAATATTGTGGAATAATAAATGTATTGCAGCTAATTAAAATAATAGGTTCAGTTGAGTCTGGTCCCGTTAGTAAAACCGGAATGTGCGTTAATTTGTATCCTAGATTATATCTTAACAATTTCCTGAATAAATATATAATTGTTTACAAACGAATAAATGTCATAAGCAAACAACACACTAGACTAAACACTAAACACTAAACTCGATTAAATCACGTTTGGGATAGAAATCTTCGTATTGTGCGCTGAGAAATCTGGGAATTGAAACCGCAACCCATTATGCGGAAGGTAAACAGTGGATCATTACGCCAATCTAACTTTTAAATTATTATTATGATTTATTCACTCGATTACCGCAGTGTAATTAATTACGGCTGTGCTATGGATCCTTTGCACAGAACACAGACAGGGTTCCAATGCCGATAAAAGCAGCAAGATTTAGTGTGACAGTGCGAATGTTTGTACCGGATTCATGGTTGTTACTATGTATTTACGAAAAATCTGTGTCGTATGTATTTTATGAACCATCTAGTGTCCGTAGCCGTCGTTGCTTAGCTTGGTATTAGATAGCACCGTGTGATAATATGGGAAGACATTTATTTATTTATCTGTATTGTTTCAATCCATACAAATTTTACAAATGTGTAAGTATGCCTGTCTGTCTGTTAAAAGACATGATATGGTTTTTATAGGAAATATGTATAGGAAATCAATAATCTCTTAAACTGGACTAATTTAACTTTTATTAAGAAATAAATAAGCAGATAGTCGTAATAACAGCTAGTGTAGTGTATTATAAAATAAATTTCGTTTCAGATACGAACACCCGTATAAAGTGGAATTAGACTTATATCATCCCCCGTCGCAGTTAATTGACCCCGACTTGGAACCCCTATCGTATCCGGCACCTCTCGAACAGAGCCAGTTCACGTATGTGGACACCGAAGCTAAGTTAGACTCCCTCGTGGAACATTTGAACACTGTCAAAGAAATGGCAATCGACTTGGAACATCATTCCTACAGGACTTATCAAGGTATTGTTATTTATTGTTTGTTAAAAACCTCGAAAGTGGTATGCAGCAATCGAAGCGCGTGGCATCGGTAGTTTCATAGTGGTAGGCACGTATATTGTTTGTTAACTCAACTCAAAAATTATCATTCTTTATAATTCATATTTTGTTGTGTGGTGAAACTACTAGGGTACGACGCGATTATTTGATTATTAAAAAATTTAATCATGTTTAGGTTGTTGTTATTCGAACAGATTCTTTCTTCATTTCAAATTACCTTCTGCATTTTCTTCTAGCTTAAATCCGTTTAGTAGGTCCGAATTGACTAATTAAATTCAAGGGATTTTCCATTATGATGGTTTTCGCTGCAATACCATTAAAGTTCTCAAGCAAAATCTAGTAACATGTGTTAAATTATTCTTAATGGTTAATAAATTACGAATTCGTTTTAATAAGTCAATTAAAGCAATTTGTTGACTTTATTGGCAAAGTGGCTGAGCCATCGTTTTGTGCGTCACGGGTTTAAGGTTCGATTCCCGCACGGGCTAATATATATACGATCTACTAGTAATTTTACCGGGTAACAGTTTTGTGTTTGAAAAGGCTGTGTGCTTTCACTCCTCACTAGAGATAATTCTAGTTTGGAACAATGTCTATATGTTAGTAAATGTTTAAAAAACTAATACAAATACTAAAATTATGTACTTTTTTTAGGGATTACATGTCTCATCCAAGTGTCGACGACCGAAGGTGGTGATTTTATTATTGACGCGCTGGCCATTCGTGAACACATACATAAACTAAACCTTGCATTTACTGACCCTAAGAAAATAAAAGTAAGTTCCTTTTAGGACGCTTTAATACTATTAAGATTAAGACCTTATTTATTTTAATCCAAGAATAATTTACTGATATTTTATCCGAATACGAGGCATTGAAATAAATCTACTTTTTTTCGGATTTATCGCAATTATATTGATAATATTTAATACCGACTTCTCGATCCGAGTAAAATAACTAAAAGTCGTTTTATTTCAATAATAGTATAATTGATTTTGTGTTATATTTTTTTATTTAGGTTCAATATTTTAAATAGTTTATGATTATGGTAAAGAAGTAGTAAATTCTCAATTTAACCCGCTTAAGAGTGTACCGTACCGCAAACATCACTTATTTATTGTCCATCGGTGGGAAGTTCATAATTGAAGCCCTTTTTTTTCTTAATATGCCGAAGTAATCTAGAAAAAAATAAAAGAAGATTTGTATTTTAACTCATTTTATATTCGCAAAGATAGCCGAGATAATAGCAATCAAAGTGCGCATTTTTGTACGGAATTATTTAAAAAAGCACGCGGTGTATGGTCGGTCTGTGACGTCACGAATCCCCTCGACGATAAGAAAAGTATAGCGCGCGAGCGAAACACCAAGACCATGAATTCCATTATGGCGGTAGGTACCAGTGAGACGGAACGTGGGAACCGCCGAAGTTGGGCAACAAGCGCACGCTTCTTGGATATTGGAAAATGTGTCCAATACTTCGTACGGTCATAACTTCCTAAAAAGAAAGACTAATATAACGTACGTAATCTAAACTTTGCTGTTTTGTAGGTGTTAGTGCAATATAAGCATGTGTTGGTAACCCTGATTGTATTGTATTATGTGATATCACAGGTTTTCCACGGTGCAGAACACGACGTAATATGGCTGCAACGAGACTTTGGCGTTTATCTAGTAGGGATGTTTGATACGCACCAAGCTGCTATGGTGCTCAATTTGCCAGGATTGTCGCTCAAGTACCTCCTCATGAGATACTGCCAAGTGAATGCCGATAAGAAGTGAGTGAAGGAACCATTTCATTTTTTAGACTGTATTAATAGTTAGTTGACTATTGGTTAGGTGTACTTACCAATTTCAAATTATCATTTATACATTAGACCCAATTTAATAAGTCAAAATATCTTTTTTTGAACGTCGACAATAAGGACAGCTCTCAAAAACGCCCGCCCTTCACCAATTCCTAGTTTTTACTGGGAAGAAGAAGCGGCGCAACAAACTCCCCAGCAACACATTTCTGTTTATTTAATAAATTATTATGTTTATTCAATATAGAATGTATTAATTAACTATTTTTACTGGTCGAAATTCCACAATTATTAATTTAAATTGTGTTTTGATGCATAATTAAAAATATATATATTATCATTCTACACTCCTTCTCTGTATAATAAAGTGTGGAAAATTTCATACTCCTGCATCCGCGTATTTAGTAAAAAGGGGTACAAAGTTTTGCATCACGTATTAAAATATAAATTATGTGAGCTAGCATACACCAATCCATTTACCGAGGAGAAAAGACTGTTCCCAAAAACGTCCTTGGTATCATTACAATTAGGTATGGGTTTGCGTGTTGATACGAATATCATGTTGTTGGTTAGGTACCAGCTGGCTGACTGGCGCATGCGCCCTCTACCCGAAGAGCTGCTAGAATACGCGCGCATGGACACACATTACTTGCTCTACATCTGGCGCCAGATGAAGGCAGAGTTGATGAAGAATGGCCAGCCGCACGACCTGCTCAACGTGTTCGAGACTAGCCGACAGATTTGTGGAGCCGTGAGTATAGCATTGGAAACATTGATGAAATACAAACATCCCGTGGCGGCTTTGTTCGCATGGTAAATAAATAAAAAGTAGCCTATCTCGTATGCTCAATTACCAATTCTCAAAGAGTAACTAACTTCCACATACACATCCATACAAACTTTCACGTTTATAATATTAGTAGGATTGGAAGGACACAACTATATATAATATATGTTGTACACACGAAATATAATAATGCAATATTATCATTAATTAGACACCTAAATCAAAATTACTGATTCACTATTGGAATCAGATATAATAACATCACCCAATATAAGATATTAATTTATCATCCGCGGTGCTTGGCAACTGTACTTAACCCAGTCGTAATCTCTTCTTTGTCAATAGCATTTAAACTCTATCACACTTACACAAACACGCGCCCACACACATACAAATTAAGTTACGGAATAGCGGAGTTTCTTATTACAGGTATTAATTATTTGCTTAAAATTTCGCTCCAATTACAAACTATTGTTTAGATTAATATTTGTTAATATTTGTATTCTGTCTCACGCTAGTTCTCATTTCCAGACATACAACAAAGAGGTAGTGACAGACACTAGCCACATTCCATTGTACGTGCGCTCCAAGAAGGCTTTCAACTCGCAACAGATGGCGGCACTCAAGTTGTTGTACAAGTGGCGAGACACGCAGGCGCGCGCGCTCGATGAAAGTACCACGTACGTACGCTTTGAAAATATCTACCATTGATCACGTCCTAGGCAGGAAATTGCGTAAGAAACCTTACATCACGTTTATTGTACTCTTCTGAGTGATAAAACACGTACTGAGGCATTGGGTAATGGTTTGATAAATACAGTACTGTTAGAATAATTATGTTTATACATAGCTCCTCAGAGCTGTTGTAGCCTAGTGCTGAGACCAGTGGACTGAGATGTCAAAGCCAAGGCACGCAACACTGACCTTTCGAAGTTACGTGCGTACGTATTTAGCACATGCTCAAACGATGAAGCGTGCCTGCAGTAGGCTAGCGTGGTGGACGGTATCAATGCCCAGTAGTGGGACAATATAAATGGGTTGATGTAATAACAGGAGTATAATTTGAATATGATGGCTGATGTATGCGTACTGTCAGTATGGACTGGTCAACTCAAAGCTGCACTGGTGCTTTCTTCAAAAAGCTATCTCAGACTTTGACCTACACCGTCAGGCTCACATATTGTAAACAAAGATAAGAGACCATGATTATCTGAGTTCGTTTTGCATTTCTTCTCAGAGGACGCCAGTTATGAAATGCCGATGCTATCTGGATTCTAAAATAATGTAATATGTGACTTGTAAAAGTGTCTTCAAAAGATCTATTAACAGAAATAAAAAATCATTGAATCAAATCAATTTCATTTTATTTCATTTCAATATGTGTTTCACTGGTCCGGCACAGATATCTCCTTCCCAACCACATGCTGCTGACTCTCGCCGAGACTCTGCCGCGCGAGGTGCAGGGCATCAATGCGGTGTGCAACCCGATGCCGCCCTTCGTCAAACAGAACCTCATCACCATCAACAGAATGCTCTTGTCGGTATGTCTATGTGTACTACTACACAAATATCCACTAATAAAATAGTACATTTTAAAAATGACAGATGAATACTGTGTTGCCATTTAAATTATAAGTCTTTACTGCCGGTAAAAAAATAACCTACCATGATAACTTACTACGTAACTATACTACACTAGTAGTCGCGCATAAGTCTAAATTCGACCATAATTAAAAAAGTTGCGTAGTGTAAAAAAAATATATTATGCACTCCTCTATATTAAACTCATGAAGGGGAGAAAGTGACTGTATTATGTGAAGCTTAATCTTACGACGGCACTGAATAACCTAAGTCTTTCTTGCTACTTCCTCTTTACACAGGAAAAATAAAGTTTAGCAAAATAACTGGATACGGGTTTTTGAGCCTATCTATTTATATTATTTAAACTGATTTTAAAAAGAAGTTACCTACTAGGGATATAAGTATTTCTTGGTGCCAAATCATGGTGAGGGACATCCTTAACAACTAGGGGTGTAAAAAATAGCCTACGACCGATTCTCATAACTACCAAATATACATACAGAATTTCATAATAATCCATCAAGCCGTTTCGGAGGAGTTCAGCGACAAACACTGTGACACGAAATTTTTATATATAAGAAGATTTAGCTGTCACATAATACATATAGTTTTGTCGGCCTTAGCGGTCATATTTATATTATTATTTTTAATAGCTTTAATGCTGTGTTAAACGCTTTTAAAGGTATGCTTAAATTATATTAATTAATGAATACGACCAGTTTATTAAATAGTATTAGCGGTTTCACTGTACACTGCAAATCTTTACGTAGAACTGGTGGTGCAGGACCTTTATGTGTGGATGTTCAGCAGTGGTCGTCATCATCATCATCATCAACCCATTAATGTGCCACTGCTGGGCACGGGTCTCTTCTCATTCGAGAGGGATTAGGCTATAGTCCACCACGCTAGCCTACTGCGGGTTTGCAGACTTCATATGACATCGAGAAAATCTCTCAAGCATGCAGGCTTTCTCACGATGTTTTCGTTAACCGATTGAGCATGTGATAAATACGCATATAACTTCAAAAGATAACAAAATTACTTGAATAGTCTTGAGTTCGAACTCGAGACCTTTGTCATCCCAGTCCACTGGTCACACCACTAGGCTACTACAGCTCCTTTTTAAGTGGACGTCATTTAGCTGCAATTATGATGATGACGAAGGTTCGTTGCTTATAGTCACTGGGTGTGTGCAACATTGGCTAATAGTACATGTTTGTGTTCAGTGTCGCGAGTTGCCGAACGAGCCGCAACTGTATAAAATGCCGACAAGTATTCGGAGCATGGTGAATGTGAAGCCGCCGCCCACGTACGGACTCCATGATTTCTCTAACTACACGGACTACAGGTACGTGTGTCCGTCGAAAAACATTCTGTTTGTAAACTGTGTAAAAGATACTAAAATTGAGTCACTTATGTTGATTTTTTAATAAAATATGATTGAGATTATGATTTCGAATTCATCTTTAATAATTAATTAACAATAGGTATTTATTTCTGAACATTTTGCCTTTATTTGTTAGTAACGTCATCGTCATTATTTTAACGTGAATATAATTCTCAATAATAAAGTGCTATAATCAAATTCATAAAATAAAATACAAGTATATTTTCAGCGAGGAGAACACGATCAATTTAGAGAACGCTTTAATGGACGATAATAACGCAACACCTGAGATCGATGTTTTCTTGCCGGCCAACAACATGATATCTTATGGAACATTTGTGAGTATTGTTAAATTATTGTCAGTATTTCTTTAACCCTTTAACCGCCCAAGTCGGATATATCCGACAAGAATTTTTATATCCAGATCGCCTGTATAATCATGTAAGGACACATGGAAAATATTAAGGAACACAAAAATATTTGTCGGATATGGGCGGGTAAAGGGTTAAATATTGATCTAAGGAACATGCACGATAATCTTAGAATAGGCCTGATAGCTGGTATCAGTTGGACCAGTGGTTGTTAGTGGCAAGGGCGGCATCCAGGATGCATGGGCTGGGTTTAGGTCGACCAGAAAATATGTTTTAATTAAAAATACCGAATTGGAGTCTGTTATGACTAGACAACCGACCGTGTGACTCCCCTAAGACCCATGTGACTCCCATAGGCGTAGATAAAGGGGGGAGCCGGATAGCCCAGCCCAGAAAGGTCCAATCAGTGGCGAGCTAGTATGTGAGCGTTCGAGGCTATAAGCTCAGCAAAAGATATTTTAAGAAGATGAAGATAATTTAAGGTGGAAGCTCCACGCTAGCCCGCGAAATTCAAATTTTCGTACGTTTTTTGCAATTTGCCGGTATTTGTCAGGCTGTACATTAAACAAAATATGATTCGCGCTTGTAAGAGGTATTTAGTTACAGAATTATAATCATTAATATCATCAATACAACCCTCACAGTGCATACAATTGGATTGAATGACTTTTTCGTGAAATAGACAATCAATACAGTTATATGCACTTTGAGGGCTGTTTTATTGATTAATTATAAATGATTATAATTCTGTAACTAAATACCTATTACAAGCGCGAATCATATTTTGTTCAATCTACAGCCTGACAATAACCGGCAAATTGCAAAAAACGTACGAAAATTTGAATTTCGCGGGCTAGCGTGGAGCTTCCACCTTAAGAGGGATGACCTTTTTTTATAGGCCCCTTGATCATTTTAGGCACACCAATACGCCCCCTAACGTGAAAGCTTGGTCCGCCTTTGGGTAGGGTACAAAGATCTCTGATGCTGATACTATTGGTACAAAGCCAATTGGACCTGGGCAGAAACCTTTCACAGGTTTATATAAAAACTAGTCTAGATTTTTTGAGCTGAAATAATACATTTTATATTGTCAATGCTTGTCTAGTTCGGCGCTACTAGATTGCAACGACACAGTTTTACATAAATAAATGTGTTAATAAATTAAACTGTTATTGTATTTTATTTACAGATTTCGGATTTGAACGCTGAAGCTAAACTATTCATTCCACCTTATGAAAGATACAGAAAATATCGTTCCATAGCTCAGGTATGTTACTATACAAAATATTTATATAGTTTATCAACCATCTAGTATACGCAACGCAAGGCTCGTTGCTTAGCTCGGAATTGAATATCTCTGTGTAATAATATCCGGAATAACGGCACAGAGCGTGTAACATTAGCTCAGTGAAAAATCAGATAGCAATTATCATTAAGGTAATTAAAAATTGTAAAGGAATAGACATTATATAGAAAAGGGTTAATTGATATGTTCCTAAACTCGTTAATTGTTGTATGGAAAGATGTTTTTATTTTGTTACAAAAGTACCCATAAATAATTGACGAAGCACCTTTTCCAAATTAGCGCCAAACAGCAACAATTACTAGAATATACTGATTCGTTTTGGATAATTTATAGCTTTGCTTTCTAAAATAGTTTTTAAATAATAATATTTAAACATATATTATAATATAGATTACCACAAATATTGGTCCCATGCCGCCATGAAATGTTTCGTTAAACAGCGGACGTCTCCGGCGATCACTGTGACGCTGATGATGATGATGCTAATATAGTAATTCTATATGCTTTTACAGCTGGAAGAAATGAAGGAATTCAAAGAAAAAGAAGCCAAAATAGCTGCGATCAGTAAAGGCAACGAGTTGATTAAAGCCGAAGTCCTAATCAAACTACAAGAAGCGAAGGCGCAAATCGAAAACGAAGAAAAGAATAATGTTAAAATGCAAGCTAAAGTTGAAACTGACGATAAAGACGACACAAAGAAAACGCAACAACGCAAAAGGAAAATAACTGCCGATAAGGTTGAACAGAAAGACGCTGTCGACATTGTGAACGACAACATACAACAGGAACTCACAAACAGCAATACTAAGAAAAACGTCTCCAATGTCAAACCGTTCGTATATAAAAACATTGACTACAAAAAGTTTTACAACCAGACTAATAAAGAACACAAACAAAAACAACCCAAAATGAAATTTAAAAAATATAAAAAATAATGGAATATTTATTAAGCGAAACTATACAATAATATAAATAGTTCGTTTTATTTTATCTTGTAGTTTTATTTAAAAAATATCAATTTTCAATTAATTTGTTGAAGACAAATCATTTTTAGATTTTTGGTCAACGAAAAATCTCGTCGGTATTATGTCCTGACGACCCATTTAGTCCAGCGGTAGTTAACACTGCTTTCTGTGCTAAGGGTCCCGGGTTCGAATCCCGGTAGGGACAAATGTTTGTGTGATGAGCATAAACATTTGTATCCGAGTCATGGATGTATCTATGTATAATATGTATGCATTTACAAAAAAAAAAGTATATATGTAGTATATCAACCATCTCGTATCCGTAACACAAGCGTCGTTGCTTAGCTCGGAACTAGATGGCGCTGTGTCATAATGTCCAGGAATATTTATTTATTTATTTAACGACCTTTAAGTAGAAATTCCGAAACAAACTTAAAATCTTGGTCCTTTTTTTGGGACATGCCCGCCACCCTAAGATTCTACTACTGCAACTCCTGTAAGCCAGGATAATATCCATCCAGGAAATCATTGAGACAATGAAACCCGACGTGTCCCAGGGGAATGATTTTAACTGTCTTGGAACCCGCAGCAAAATTAATCATGAAATTAAAAGGTAAGTAAATGAAACACTGATAACAATTTTAAGTATAGACAATTTTTATCGAACTGAAATGAACAATATTGTACAAAATTACCCTAAGTTCTTGGCACTAGTCGAATATATTACTAGCGACATAAGTGTCAAAAACTGTGCTGCCCACACTTGCAGGAACCCTATTCAGATATATCGTCGGAGACATCTTCTCTTACCTTTATTTTGTTCTTAACTAATCTTCTGTTAGCGTAAGAGCCGGAGTCGTTTCGCTCCTTCGCGATACCTTTACCCTCTGCCTTGTTTTTATTTCTCAAGTGGAACTTCTTACTGTTCCTGACAGGTTCCTCTTCCCTTGCGATCTTTTTACGGTGTGTGGCCTTGTGTTGATGAGCTTCTGTCGTCGAGGTAAGCTTCTCCTCCTCCCCTGCCGCCTCACGTTTTAATACACTCTTAAATGTCTGACCGCGGGTCGGTTCATGAAGTGAGAAGGTGATTCGATCATGATGTATCTGCCAAGTCAAACAATTGATTAGTATTGAAATAAAAAATAGTTACAAGTTTAATGTCAATTCTTGTTCAGAGACATATTTGTATGTGTACGTACATATAACAAAATAATACCTACTGACTGTATTTGCATACCAATCAACATATTTCGGTTCAGTAGGTAGACGTGTGTAAGTATTGGAATTGTATTTACCCTGTATTCAATGGTTATGTAACATTCCTCCTCGTCTTCACAAATGAGGGAATTGACGTCGGCTGGTTTCGCTGCGTTTGCGGGGCGACGTCCCACGCGTACAAACCGCCACAGCGAGCGAGTGCGAGGACCGCACGCTCGGACTATTTCTGTTACCTGTCAATTATTAATAAGACTAATACTTACGATGAACATAAATGAGGGTAAAAACGGAACCCTATTACTAAGACTTCGCTGTCTGTCCGTCCGTCTGTCTGTCTGTCCACAGGCTGTATCTCAAGAACCGCTAGCCCTTTCACTGCTCAGAACCCGAATTTGGGTCGATATTACAGCAAGGCAATAATTAAGTCAATATTTACGGTATATATACTTATGAAGACTTTTTGACATAAATGAAAAGAGTATCAAAACGTCTTCATAAATATAATAAAGTGATTAAATTTAATGCCCAGAGCCCCAATATAATATCGACCCAAATTCGGGTTTTGGGCAGTGAAAGGGCTAGACAGTTGAAATTTTCACAAATTATGTATTTCTGTTGCCGCTATAATAACAAATACTAAAAACAAAATAAAATTAATAATGAAGAGGGGCTCCCATACAACAAACGCGTTTGTTTTACCCTTTTTTGCTCGATATCAATAATCATTTAACAAAATTGTGCTTGCAAGATTTGATTACAGCCAAACTATGGTTACAGAGAGATACCAGGACAAGAGAAACAAAAAAGGTTACAATATGAAATTTGTGTACCTACTGTTGTTTACCTAGTCAATGGTACGGAACCCTTCGTGCGCGAGTCCGACTCCCACTTGGCCAGTTTTATTTATCACTTATGACTAATTGTTAATATGTTGTTTGTTATAAAATGCCGTGTGGTGAAAATAGTAAGTTAATTAATTCTTGGAGATGGCGGAGATAGCGGTACGAACTGGCCTCCTATTTAAGAGATTGGGCCATAAAAGCTTTTAACCGTGAGGAATGGAAGGAAGGTAGGGAGGCTTTTGGACCAGCTGTGGGATCAACCGGGCTGATAAAAAAAAACAATACTTATTGCCCCTACTAATATTTTGATCTTTGCGGGATTGTACTCGAAAGCGCTGAAAGTTTGGTCGGCCACTGGTGATGGTCAAAACTATTAAACTATGTGAATAACAACCCCAAGTCATGAGTACATACTTTCATTTGTTCAGCTCCATCGCAAATGCCTCCCGCGCGAGGCTCCACACCGAAACTATTGATGCAGGCGCGGTCTTCGGGCAGTAGCGAATCTATTTGGAACGCGCACTTCGGCAAGGCATCTGTCCGTTCCTGTTTGTAAATATTATTGAGAGTGAGTGAAAATACAATATTATAAAAATGTGGTCGTTATTGAAGATTTATCTTACCCAGCCTATGTCGTCACAACGTTTGGGCTCATCGTAGCAGATGTAGTAATTAATCGCTTTCGAACCGTCAGTTCTTTTCTCAGTAGACCAAGTATACCAATTCTCGCCGAATTTAAACATACTGTTTACGTGACTCTGGCGAAAAATCAAAGGAAATATTATTTCGTTTGGGTGTTGTTGTTTTGGTTTCTCGGTAGTTGGTTTATCGTCTTCTAATTCTATTTGTTTTTCTTCTGCATGTTTGCGCGATTTGAGGAAGGGTAGCATGGTAACGTCGAGCCTCTTTTTGTTGTCCCAAGACTCGGTGCGCGACGCGTCTTCGTCCTCCATCTTGGAGTCCTCCTGATCGGAGTGCATCACCACCTTAACTTTGACCGCAAGCGCGGCTTGTAGCAGACACACACTGAACACCAGGTAACTTATCCGTCCCATTTTCGAGTGAGCCAATATTGCGATTCGTTTTCAGTTGTGCTCGGGTATAATTGTTTTCACCTATATAAAGGAAGTTGTTATTGGCGGCGATTTGATAAGGCCAGTGTTTGTAAATATCATTGAGGCCAACCATTCAGAGAGCAAAAGAAGGAAAAGAATCAGTGTTTTGTTCATCGATCAAAGTATTATGTTCGCGACATGTGCGACGCTGATAAGTGGGATAGAATTGAAACAAAGGCATTAGATTATTGCTTTTATTTGGGTATAAAGATGTAGAGTATAAAATAAAAATACTGCATTTGGTATCAACCTTTTTCATAAAACCTTCATTATGAAAATTAAGCATTTCGACAAATACATGTTTTATATCTATAAAATAAAATTAAAGCATAAGTTGTATTTCTAGACTAATTTTTATCATTATTTTTTTATCTATATAGAAATTGTATAATCGTATAGTACAAATAAAAAAGCGAGTGAAGTTTGGACCATTGTTAGGAATTTAAGTTTTCCATAGTGCTCGATATTTTACATCAGCCATAAGAATTCGTATTTACAAGATACATCATAATTTCGTTCTAACTTGATATTTCGTTCATAGCTTTATAGTCGAGTCAATGAAACATCCTACTTCAAATCTTCAGCGACAGGCCGATGTTTTAATATAATTTTTAAATTGTATTCTTTATTTCAATGTTGTTTATTTGTTTCAACCTTATTCCAAATCCTTTACGGTGGAGTTAGATATATTTTTATTATTGTTGAAAGGTCATTAATACTTTGCTGGGTGTCTACGAAAATACCAACTGTATAAATAATTGGCTTTTCCATACATGGTTAATTTGGTGTTTTGTTGTACAGTGACGTCGACACTGCTTAATGGGTTGGCATTGAAATGATGTATAAATCACAGTAACGAAATCAATTTGTAATTCGGACGTCGGTCCTGGAAAATCAATTAATTATATATACCAAGCCTTTTTTCTGAATAGATTTAAAAATACGTAAGTTTTGATTATGATATATTTATATATAGTAAAGTTATATTAGTTTAACATTATTAACACGAATTTAGAACCCCAGATGCTGTATTTTGGAATGTACATTGAAATAATAATTATTTTTATCATAATTGAACTTGTAATGGAAGAAGGTATTAAGTTCATTGACTCGACTATGAGGGGAAGAATAGCATCACTAAGGCAGAGAGGGTGTTTTATTGTACATTATTATTATTAGTGCCTAACATTACTAACTAACGATACATTAGCGTGAGGGAATGAGACATCGTTACAAAACTACTCTTTCTCTCATCTATATACTATCAGCTAGACAAAAATAAGTAACGAACAAATTAAGGCCAGATGGAAAGTAAACGTATCCTTACTGTTTAATAGTCGCCCTACTGTTTTTGAATTAGCTATTCAACATTGGTTCCGTCTGTGTGGGGCCATTAGGTATTGCGTAAACACTCAAGGTTTATTGGCTCTGCTTATTTTTGAGATTGGGATTTCCTTACTTTTGCTGACATGGGGGGGGGGGGGGAGGGAGGATAATAGAAAAAAAACTTACGTAAATACATGAACGGCCCCTGTGCCTCACAATCACAGCGTAAAGGACACTCGCGAACACACTCGTTATCGCAAAGCCGTGTCTCACTGAGCGCCAGCAGTGTATTTTTTGTACCCATGTTATGTACAATCAGAAAACTTGGCTATACACCATTTTAAACCATAATTTCATAATAATAAAGTTGAAAAATAATCTACCGTCCAGTTTAGTCATTGTATGTCATCAATTTTATTCAACACAAAACATATCACGTAAATTGGTTCGTAGATAATAACTGAATATTTGTTCCGTTTGGTTTGTTAAAACTATCATCTTGTTACGTTTGTAACTTAGTGTTTTGAAAAGTACAGTAGCCTAAATAAATATACTTAACAGCCTCAGTGTCACTCTCACCAACAATTTCCTTAAAAGTGTAAATAAAATATAGTTTCTGATTTCCCTTAAAAAATATAACAGTTTCTATCAAATTATCGTTACTTGATGTCCAGAATTAAAATAGGCCGTTGACTTACCACGAGTTTATTGATAGGTCTCTAGTAGGTAACTAACTACCTTTTGATATAAGTATAGAGGTTACTTCAAATCCAAAGCACTTTACTAGGCTAAATATCGGCAGTTGAGAATGTTTAAATAAAATACCTACACTTTATGTATACCTCCACTAACTACATGAAGATATCTAAAGGCATTTTCTGAGATTTCGCCAAACAATTTGAAGTAACCCTCTTCAACTGTGAGCGTAAATTCATTAAGTATAAATAAGTATATCTGCAGTCTATCATAACGGGAATATTGTAAGTACATTTATGAATTCCTTGTTAAGTAACGCGAAATAACAAATACAAAGGAGAAATCGAAGATATTTGTGCATACATCTTATTAATTATAATATATGATAAAATATCTAATCGGATGATTAAGGAAGCCTGTAAAACAGCCGGTGACTGTATACTAACTGTTTACTGTCGGTGTATTTCTGAGGGCGTTTTCCCGCGTGTATGGCGTCGCGGCTTTATTCGAATAATACCAAAAAGTGGCGACAAGCCCCCGGACGACCCTAAGTCTTACCGCCCCATAACATTACTGCCTTCATTGGGGAAACTCCTCGAACGTTTAATTGTTCCACGTTTGTTACCGGACGGGCCTAAATTTCATAATAACCAATTCGGGTTTACCATAGGCAAATCAACAACTGACGCCGCACTCTCTGTTAGAACGATAGTAAATAATTCGAATTGTAAATACGTCGTCGGCATTTTCCTTGACATCTCTGGTGCTTTCGACAACGCTTGGTGGCCGATGTTACTGCTTAAATTAAAAAGTCGTGGTTGCTTTAGAAATATCTACACTCTTATATACTCGTACTTCTTACACGGAACCGTTAAACTGACACTTGGGCACCATTCTGTGTCGAAGGCACTGACTATGGGATGTCCTCAAGGTTCTGTAATCGGGCCGTACCTTTGGAATCTGGGATTTGATGATTTTCTCGCGATACCGCTCCCGCACGGCTGTTCATTGACTGGTTACGCGGACGATGGCCTTCTGCTCATTCAGTCAAATACGCGGTCTGGTCTCGAAAACTTAGCCCACTCGTGTTTACATTTAATATCCGCGTGGGGCGAACGGAACCGCTTAACATTCGCGCCGCAAAAAACCTTTCAACTAATCTTGAAAGGTAGTCTTAAATCCTCGCCTAGCATCAAGTTCGATAACGTCACCGTAAAAAGAAAGGAGTCAGTGTGTTACCTCGGTCTCGTACCTACTTGAAAAAAATTTTTCATTTATTGAACACATTAAAACTGTGGGTGAAAAAGCTAAACGTAACTTTTATGCTTTGACTAGAATATCTACGGCTACATGGGGTTTATCTTTTCATACATTAAAAACCATCTATGGGGCTACTTACCTAGGCTGTATGTGCTACGGAGCACCTGTTTGGGCCGATAGGGCCACCATAGGTGCGGTACGACGTAAGTTACTTCAAAGTCAGCGTCTAGCATTGATATTTTTATGTAAAGCATATAGGACTGTTAGTACGGAAGCACTACCAGTACTCGCGGGAGTGCTGCCAGTCGATCTCGAGGCACAACGACGTGCTGCAATGTATTTCGCTTCAAGAGTGTACTTGAAAAATGAATTCCTTTTAGAACGTGACCGGGCTAAGATTATTAGATTGTTTAAACCCCAGGCCGACGTTTGGGAGGAACTCTTAGACGAATGGCAGATAAGGTGGGATTCTTCTACTAAGGGCCGCCATCTCCACCAATTCTTTCCATCCGTTCGTGAGCGGCTGGAGAGGACTTGGTTGGAGGTGGACCACTGTGTTGCCCAATTCCTTACAGGACACGGTAACTTTAAAAGTAAATTGTTTTCATTTAAGCTTGTCTCCTCACCATTGTGCCCTTGTTCAACGAACTGTGAATACGAGCAATCTGCACATCATATCCTGTGGGAGTGTAGTCTATGGCAAAGTGAACGCAATATTATGCTCGATAGTTTGCAAATTATATCTGGGGTGATTTATTACTCGGACCTTGTTGCGACTAGGATGAATTTCCGTGCGTTTAAGCGTTTTTGCCATACCTATTATTGGAATCAGATATAATAGCTCACATTATTAGGACCCATAACTTATTAATTTATCATCCGTGGTGCCTGGCAACTGGGCTTAACTCAGTTGTAAACATCTGTTCTCATATCAATGACATGTAAATTCTATTCTGTCTCTCGCTTGATAAGGAGGGAAGTGAAAAAACTGATATTTTTCTTACTCCTCCTATATAACTTCATGATTAATTTCGCTGCGGGTTCCAAGACAGTTAAAATCATTCCCCTGGGACACGTCGGACTTCATTGTCTCGACGATTTTCTGGATAGTTACTATTGTTGATCCTGGTTTACAGGAGTTGCAGTAGTAGGGATTTGGGTGGTGGGCAAGTCCCATTAAAAAAAAAAAAAAAATCTTATTAATTACAGTCTTCTAAAATGTAGGACTGCGTGTCCTCTACACTGCGATAAATTGTGATTCAAATTTTACTAATTTGCAAACTAAATATCGCTCGCTTACATCTATTAAGTGCTTAATTTATTAGGCTCATAATATTAAGTCGTTTAGGTCCACGAGAAGGGAACATAGGAGCTAGTGATATAACACTATAAAGCTTACGTTCGGATACACGCATGATCGACAACAGGTCCTTATTAATTGTAAGATTCCTACAAATAAAATACAAAAGTCATTTTTACCTAAGATAACTTGTATAACAATAAGATTTACGTAAAATAATCTAATAAATAAAATATACTTAGATATAAAGTATAAAAAGTTAAATGAGAATAAATAAAGTTTACAATGTAAAACGAATCTCATATTTCGGTGGAGTCATCGCATGTATCTAAACACACCGGCGGCCGTCCCGCCGCCGCGCCCCGCGCCTCATATATTGTCAGAACAATTGATCAATCTAACTTTAACACAGCAAACTACGGAAAATAGACAAATCTCAACAGCTATATATTTAATTATTGCTAATAAAATTTCTTTTATTCGATTCAGATGTAACTATAACTAACAACTTACTATTATAATATTATTATGCCCCTAGTTTACTGTTTATAATGAAATGTATGAAAATAAATGACTATTTAGTTCGGTAACTTTACCTTTCAGGATTCCACTAATTACACCGAACCATGTCGTGATCTCAGCGGCTGAATGCGAACCGTGTGATCGTGCGCTGTGCGGGAGACATAGTGTGCTTTAATGAAACGTAATCACATGCGACGGTACTGCGTGGTCAGGTGTAGGAGGCGGAATCTCGCAAGACGTATAGGAGGAATTGAAGGAAGATCTGACGCTTATGTCTATTATACGTAGCTCACTCGTAAAGTTATGCAATATAGATAAAAATCTTCATAATCTATTCACCGGTATGACTAACATCAGCGTAAGTCCATGAGCTGCCAAATAAATCATATCACAATGAACTGATTATATACTAACACTCGTGACCGCCCGCACTGCATGAATGTTTCTAGTTGGCGCGGCCCATCTACTGTTACATCCCGGAGCAATCGGCGCAGGCGTGCACAAAGCCGATCGGACACTTGAAGCGATCTACTATGAAACTCTATAAAATACAAAATCCACGCGCGCCAAACAGAAATATTCCTTTCACCCCCGCAATCACGAGGCAACGAGTACTCGGAGCAAATGCTGAGCACGCGCGTCTCCCGCAAACATTCGTCAAACAGAGATTTCTTTACTACACTATATTGTCCATATTTTGTTACACTCATTTCTACTTTCATTTAATACGACTAATAAATACATAATAGAAATAGATTTAGAGAGAATACTCATTCGAATCAAGAAATCTCTGTTATTTTGAGTTGCCGCGGGAACACACCAATAAAGAATTTAGAACCTAGTGGTCATTTCGCCACCGCGGCTGTATGTCGGGGCGGGCTGCGCGCTGTAGCACGAGCAGCCGGCCCGTGCCGCACTCAGTTCCAACCCTCAGCTTTTGCTCCGAGTCGTTCGTTAATAGCTCATGCCCGCATAGATGTTGGGGCATGGGACGTGCCAGGATCACGTGGTCGCGTAGTTGAGGCTCTTCCGCTGCAGGAACAGGTGTATCTCGGCGAAGCTGGGCCGCTCGAGGTCGTCGCGCCGCCAGCACTCGCACATGAGCTCGTACACGTCGCGCGGGCAGCCGGCCGCGCGGTCCACGCACTCGAACATGCCGTCGTCCGCCTGCAGGTGCGACAGGTTCTCTAACACCTGCAACACAAGTTTACCGTTATAAAAGTTCAAAATAAATACGCTATTGACTAATGCGGTCGACTAGTCCACGTCTACGGTGGGACAAAACAAAGGCTTTTTGTGCTACCTTTGACGTGGACGCGTTGACCAAAGGTAGCCAATAGTTTATATATTTTTGGAAACGCAAATGAAATATGCGCTTTTAATTAAAACGAAGAAAGGTACTGTAATATTTTTAACCGACTGTATTTTCAATTCAATTCAACTACATTGCATTCCATAATATTATAAATACAGATGGTAAGGCTTAGTGCTGAATACAATTATGGACCCTGTCGGGCACAGCAAACGTATAGTAAGAGAGAGAAGGAAAAGTGATTTTTAAGCAATTTATTTCATGTTATATGAAGTATAATTTGCAATCAAATGTTTTATATTAGATTACTTATTTAATAATATAATATTGTTCATCTGTCTATCTAAATTAATGCTAGGTGACTTAATGCAACCCTCTCAAATTCCGCCAAAGTACAATCGAATATATCTAATTTTTGCGATACATGGTTATATGCTTACCTCGTTATCAGTCAAGTGTTCGTAAGGCCTGCGTCTGCACAGTGTGAATATCTCGTGCAGTGTGACCGCGAAGGCCCACACGTCGCTCTTGGTGGTGTACTTAGCCCGCAGCACCGACTCCCACGCGGCCCAGCGCAGCGGCAGCGGAATGCGACCGTCCACTTTGTAATAATCACACGAATACGTATCGTTGTCCGTGCCGAAGTCGCTGATTTTCACTTGGTAGTTTTTACCTATTAGGCAGTTTCTGAAATGGTTTAAATGTTTCTTTTATTATTTTATTTATATTTGCGGCATGTAATAGTTAGCTAATTTTCCACGAAACCGGTTTAGTGGCATGATTGTGGAGTTTGAGTCACAGATGTACGAAAATTTTTAAACTAAAGAATTATCTCCATTCTATAAACATACTCTTTACAATTCATGTAAAAAGTCGTATCTTTGGTACCACTTGCTTTTTTTTCGAAATGACCTTTAGTTTTACCAAGACTCATTTCAAGGTTATCCATTAGTTACCGGACACCCCGTATAATAAGTCATTGTCAAAACTTCTAAGATAACCCGCGTTAGTAGATATAGTGTCTTTCATTTGTAAAAGAATTTAAATAAAGATTTATTATATTATATTATATTATATTAGCTGACCCAGCAAACGTTGTTTTGCCACATTATAGGGGTTGGTGGACTACCCCTAACTTTTAGGGGGATGAAAAATAGATGTTGGCCGATTCTCATAGATACCGGATAAGCCCAAAAAAATTCATCAAAATCGGTCAAGCCGTTTCGGAGGAGTATGGCAACGAAAACTGTGACACGAGAATTTTATATATTAGATATATACAAACCTTGCGGCTAGATCTCTGTGCACGAAGTTCAAGGACTCTAAGTACTGCATGCCGGCGGCGATCTGCGTGGCGAGGTGCAGCAGCACGTGTGCGGCGGGCGGCACGGCCGTGCGGAGGAAGGCGCACAGGTCGCCGAGCTCCAGGTACTCCAGCACCACGGCCAGCGGCGGCGAGCGGCACGCGCCCAGCACGCGCGCCAGGTGCGGCGACGATAGCGCCGCCAGGATGCGCACGTCGCGCTCGAACTCCTCCCTGTGGGCAGTCACGTGTTTCATCTATATCACCTAGATGCCTCCCCCAAGAATTCCCACGACACATATCCATCGGATTACAGTGACCTTTAGCAGGTCGTCGATCCACCCTGCTAGGGTGGCCATGCTGCGTCTTCCAGAACGCGGTCGCCACTCAAGAACCTTCGGTCTTCGACCAATGTGTCGTATTTACAAACAATAATGCAATTATTCAGTGAGACAACGAGGATATTTGACAGGTTTTTAAAATCCGTTTTATATTTTGTAGTAAAGTTTAAGGAACCCAATAAAAGTTGTTTTGATTTAATTCTGATGCAGTTGAGTTCATTAATATATGGGCATTTCTAGGGTTCAAAAATATATGAACGTCAAAAAAGTTCATAACAATGTGACAACTGTAAGTATCATTAAATTGAGGTCAAGATTTAAATTGTGACAATGCCAATATATTAATGAACTCGACTGTACACAGGTACATATTTCCTAAAATATGTCAAATTAAAATTTCATTATTGAAATAGCATGCCAAAACGTTACTTTGACAATATGGCGTTGCAATGGTGTCGGTGACCTTGAAAATGGTGTACCAATATGTACAAATACATCGTTAAAAACTCCGGGAAAACTATTTTGTAAGTGTTCCAAAGACAGTCGAAGCGCACCGAAAGTGGTTGAAACTTTCTCGGAGGGATTCTATTAACATTGCCAATAGTACAAATATTTTCTTCTGTGAAGAGAAGTAAACATAATATTTATATTTTGTAATAATTGATTACATTCAGAATGTAAATAATATGTTCTTTATTGATTTGAGGTTAAAAGACCTCTAATTTTTACCAAGAATGTCTCTTGCAACTCACTTTGAATATTTCTGCCATAATATTTTTCCATAATATTGGTTAAAAATTGTAGCTACATAGACTTATGATTTCAATAAGCATTTCACTAAAAGAACCCGACTAACTTGTTTACGTATTACAGGTGGAAAATGACAAAGGCGTCGACTTGGGGCAGGTTTGTGCTGTCTGTTTTTACAAACTCACTAGGTAAAAGTACTTGACAGAATTTTTAAAACATTACAAATAAATTACACAAAAACAATGGATAGTATAGGAAAATCTTATTAAAACAGTTTATATAGCTAATATATCACAAGTGGGCGCAAATAGGCAAAGGAAGTTTACAAGCAGGTGACGTCATCATAACCTCGACTAATCAGGAGAGTTTTGTGTCACGTGACAAACGTTTAAAATTGCATTTTTATTTACGGATTTTTAGATAAATTACTTATTTTTTTTTTATTAGTTAGATATTAAACTTACGTTAATAAATATCTTTTTTTAACTCTTAATTATAACTGATAACAGTAATCAACATTTTATTTTTCGCATTGTCCAATAGCCGGTTTTACTCCGGTCGGTGGCGGATTTATGCCTATAAAATCTGCCGCCAATGGGTCTGATAACGGAGGTAACACGAACTCGCACAAAACACGGACCTGTAGGTTCCCTATAATTTCTGCTTGACATAGTAAAAAAAAAGGAAGGAATTTTTTTTCTAAAAAATACATATTATTAACATACTTGCTACGTCAAAAAGATGATGACGTCCACTGCTGGACATAGAGCCTCCCCAAAGAATTCCCACGACATTAATATCATTCATCATCATCATCAATATCCCACTGCTGGGCACGAGTCTCCTCTCATTTGAGAGGAATTATTATTACGGTCTTGTCCAATACATAATATCATCAGAATTTACTAATCAAATAAGACACAGGCATCATGGAAGAAATATTTGATTACAAAAGTGGACCTTAAATCTAAAGTTCAGAAAGCAAGACAACACAGAAGGTAACGACGTCCACAGAAGTATAGTGGGGGAAAGAGATAGCGACATGTAAAAACATGTATAATCTAATGCTCATACATGATATACCTCTCCTTAACGGTCGCGTCGTGGCACAGGAACTTGACGGCGACCAGTCTCTTCTCCGACGTTATAGTGCCATTGTACTCAGGCACGCCGTCCGCTTCTGCTACATACACCTGCGACAATCATTTGATTTTTAAATAACAACTTGGACACTACAACGTACGCATTTATATACATATATATACCTACATATTATACATGGATACATCCATGACTCTGATACAAATGTTTTATGCTCAGTAAACAAACATTTGTCCCTACCGGGAATCGAACTCGGGACCCATAACACAGAAGGCAGTGTTAGCTACCGCTGGACTAATTGGGTCGTCAAAAAAAAATTGCATTGAAAATTGCCACGATTATTGGGCCGGTATCTGAGGTACTACTTCTCACTGTATATTAAATACTGCCTTGAAATTTAAGTGAACTTTAGGACCAAAACATTAAGGTCAAAAAATTATCGTTTGTTCTGTGGTAAGTACTTACCGTGCCAAATGCACCTTCAGCTAATTTAGAGATCATTCTCAGTCTGTGCCTCGGAAACTCTATCACGTTGGTAGTCTCAAGGCGTCTCTTTAGATCTATAAACACTTCTTGTTGACTCGGGGACTGGAAAATATTAACAATTTATTTATTTATTCAGGAGAAAACGAAATAAATGGCGATAAAATCTCTAATAGTCTAGTTTTCTTGGAGGATTACTTGGCAGTTAACATAACTGCTTTTAGAGAATTTATTATGAATTTTGTTTTGTAAATTTTAAGAATTTTTGATACTCAGTCTTTCAAACTTTTCTCACGTAAACGTAGAAATTACGTAAAATTGTTTACTTCAAGTGACACATATAAAACTCAAGTGACCCTATAAAATTTACATTACACAACATTGGATGTGTACTTTTTATGTAAAATAAGAAAAAAATTGATTCTGTCTGCCAACCTCAAAACACTGGTTGTTTTTTTTGGACATATTTTCCATATAGATACAGGAAAACTAGCTTTCAGCAGCGGCTTTGCCCGCATGATATATAGAAAAAGAGTCAACTCAGCCTATCGCAGGCCACTGCTGGACATAGGCCTCTCTCAAATTGCGCCGTAACACTCTGTCCTCTGCCTTCCTCAGAAAAAGAGCGGTTAAGCGGATTTCGCGTGAAAGAGAAACAAACGTCCATACATATTATAATATTAGTAGGATGGGCAATTAACGGTATGCAGGGCCATCCCTAACAATCTAAGAGCCTTGGGCGAGTGATTCTTTTAGCACCCTTTTAATTAAAATATAAAAAAGTACAGGGAAGTTCCCGCCAAGATTCAACTTTAAAAGTGGATTGAAGAGTGGATTTAAGCTGGCGCCCCCTTGTAAAAACCCCGAACCCCAGCGCTCTGAGCGCCCGGCCGGTATTCCCCACCCTAAAGCCGGCACTGGCGGTATGAATTATAAAATCTTACCCTAGTGCTTTGCTTGGATCGTATGGAGCCGGCAGCCGACCTTCTGGCGTCCAGGTCGAGCTTGTCCTCCACTAGGTCTGTGGCCCGCTCGGACAGCGAGTCCAGCCGCCGTTTGGTCAGCAGAGGAGCTGAACTTAACTCTGGCACCGCGTAATCATAGTTTGAGCTGTCTGTTGGCGGAGATAAAAAAGTTATTTACACAACTCGTGGGTAACATTTAAAACCCTATCATTCCCGATTTTCATGCGAAGATCAATGGCTATCATTAATGGTATTCAAACACCTCTAAATTCTTTTTAATTTAGCCATATAAGGGAAAATACCTTTTAAATATCTATTAAATCGCTTTTCAATTAAAATATATATCTAAAGGCAAACCAATTAATTTATAACAGTGGTCTTTACCTGAAAGTGCGGTGTTAGAGTCTTTAACGAAGTCTTTCATCTCCAACAATACAGTACTATAGCTAAAATACGGAGCACACTTGAGCGCCTGATACGGCTCTTGGTACTCATCTGACTTAACATCTAAAGCGCAGTCTATTATCATCTTGTTCTCCGGCAACATGGAGGTTCCGCACCCACTGTAGTTGTCTATGGTTCGCTTTTGGGACACCGTGGATTTCGCCAGGGGTGAGGCGAAGCATTTCCTATGCCTATGTCTATGTACTATAAGGAATATGGCCACTGCGAGCAATATCACTAGAGCTGTCAACACTCCAACCACAATTGCTACGTATAGAGGATCCTCTTGGTGCGCTGTAGATATGGGAACTTCTTTGGTGAGGGTTGTCAGCTTTTTGTCTTTGCCTACAGACGGCTTTTGGCTCTCTGGTGTGTAGTTCCCTTGTGCCACATCTGAAAGTAAACAATATTTATATTGTTAAATGAATGTACAGATTACATTATGTAGGCAAAATGTTATATTGGTTTATGTAAGCTTCAAAAACTCAAAAAGTTCTGTTATTATGGAGCTCAACTTATGATATGATATACAACCCATTTTTTTTTTTTGGAATGTGGGCACAAGAACAGCTACTGACTTTTCGGAAGTTATTTAAAACATTTTGAGGAAACCTGTATGCTTCAGAGACCTAAAAAATCTGAGATTTTTTTATGGCATTTGAAGTCTGCCGATCCGCAGTAGGCTAGCGTTTTGGACTATAGCTTAATTACTCTTAATTGAGAAGAAAATTATTATGAGCCCCGTGCTCATCAGTAGTATAATAATGGGTTGATGATGATGAATTGTACTATTTGTATCATTAAAATCTTAATTATTTACCTGAGTCAAAAACAACTTCGCTGATAAGTATCCATCTGGCAGAGAAGCGAAGTTCGATGCGCACCCACTTGCCGATCCGGTGGTGAAGTTTGATGCTGACGTTCCGCGAGTTCTCGAATATATTGTCTTCTAAGTATGTGTAGTGGATTGGCTCATCTTGAAAGTGTCGACCGCCAATGGAAAACGATATTATTGCTTCAGAAAACACCTAAAACCAATGATCAATTTTGTATTTCACTGTGGATAAGGCAGATAACGTGTTTTTTATTCGTTTAGTACCCACAAACGCCATTGCTCAGTATCAGGTCTAGAATTTGGTTACCTGGGAGTTTTGTTATTTAGTTTTCTTTAAATTCTTAATAGCAACTCAAAGTTGGGGCAGTAGGTCAAGTAATGGGACTTAAACACATCATACATATATAATTCTCTGAATATCTTCTGATGGCATGTGTGTGAACAGAAACGACTGCTACATTTGTGATGTGTTTCATTAAATCATTATTTCTAGATCCATTAACTATTCAAATGCAAGTTGGTTGTTGGTTTCTCTCATTAATATGTAATTCCGTTTGAAGCTAAAACTAGGGGGAACTTTTCGCAAAGGCGTCAAATAAGCTAGCTAGTCACTTCAACTTAAGTGACGGTACTAATTCACCCTCAAATTAGGAGTTTGAAATAACGCGACGCTTTGTTTAAATATTGACGTACTTCGAAACACGTTGAGAATTTCTAAAACAGGGAGGAACCGATTATTGTGTCTACCTGGACATCCCGCATGAATTTATTATTGCAGTATAAATGGACTGCGCTGAACTCTCGGACTTTGTCGAACTCGAAGGTGATGACCGGCGGGTTAGGGCGGGAGTCATTCCTCCAGCCGACCCAAGCCGAGTTCTTCGCCGCCTCGCGGATCTCGTCGCCTCCGAATTTCCCATCAACAAGTTGGCCCAGTCCTCCCCGCAACTCCTCCCCCCACTGGCCGTCGTAGACCATGTCGGTAAGCTCCACACCGTTACTTCGCTTGTCGCCTTTAGGCATAGAGTACGCGATAATGCCCACTGCAACAAAATAATAAAGTTTAAATTCTATTGTTTACTTAACGGCCAACCATAAATCATTACGAACATTTGATATCATAATACTTATTCATTGTATATTCATAAGTTTAGGAAACCCTAGTTTACTGTAATATTCATTTGGAACCACTCTACCAATACAATTACGTCAATTAAATAAATGATTAAGGAATTGTAATTGGAAACGTATTAGGCTATGACAGGTTATTGTTAACCCTCACCTGGTAAGTTCTAGGTTTATTTGAGATAATTAATTAAGTAATAGATAAATCAACGGTGATACACAAAATTCAAATCATAGCCGTTCATTTATTTGTTTTACTTCGTGAATGTTAATTTGATAAAATCCTTGTATTAAATGGAGTACCTATAACTTTACATGACACAAAACGTTCCATTTCATAAGCGCATCGCGCAGTTAATTAGATTGTCTTTACAATTCTGAGACATTTGTCTCAAAACGTGAGTTGCAAGGGATATGCACTAAAGGAATTGGTGTAGAAGATACGTTGGTAATTAACATATTCGCAACATTTAACGGCAAATACCAAATGCACGGCACGTATGAGCACAGAAGCCATAGCACTAAATAGCTATTTCACGTGAAGGAATCTCCTTAATAGAGGCCCTTTGAAACAGAGCAGTTCAAGCGTAAACATACACGGCATTCAGTCATACTATGATTACACGTATGACATTTTGCACTCACATGTAATAGCAATTAACTTCGCAAATGCGGTAGAAATGCTTCGAAAATGAATCGAAAATGCATCGAATAGCTGTTTTAGTTTTTAACCGACTTCAAAAAAGAGGCGGTTATATGTTTCACTGTTTTTTTTTATGTACCTATGTTCACCGATTACTCCGCCAACTGAGAACCGATTTCAAAATTTTTTCTTATGTTTGGCAGGGGGTATGCTGTCAAGTTGGTTCCATTTTGACCACGCCAGGATCTGATGATGATATCCCAGGGAAATGATATATTTAACGTCGGTTTTTTTTTGTTAAAGCTGTTAATTATTACAAAAGCTATATACTACTGCATAGTAAGTAACGATTAGATTATCTTCTTTTTCGTTGTAATAACATGTAAAAAGAAATCTATTCAGTAATAAAAAAAGAAAAGGTTGAAGTACTTTATTTTAATATTAGATTATATCAATATCCATCTATTTCGTAATATTAAATGTTTAAAAGAAATACGAATATTATAATACAGCGTCATCTAGTTCCGAGATGAGGCTTGTATTAAGGATACGAAATGGTTGATACATCCACGGAAACATCCATCATTTAGTTACAAATGTTCATGCTCATCATCAACATTTGCTCCTATCAAGAGTCGGACCGAGGATTCTTACTACGTAAGTCAGTCTTAATGTCTTAGCCCTGTGCTAATTGTGTCGTAAAACCAACCAACTGAGATCCTAATCATTATTTTACATAAACTTTAAATTGGAAAACGACGTGAAATAAAGAAACCTTTAGAGGCATCACTAGTTTAGTAAAAACTGACAAATTGTAAACCTCTTCCTTTTTTGAAGTGAGTTATAAGTGTATATAATGTATTTGATTCGGAGAACCATGACTTTTAAAGACAGGATCTAACCAAGTCGTTTCCCAAGAAAAAGCTCTGTAAATCAGCACGACGCGGTGACTACGTATGTGACCAGGCTCTTAATATACACTCTATGTAGCACTGATTTATTTGTCGGCAAATTTACAAAAACGAGCACTCACTTGAAAATGCAGCATTCGTGTTCGACTGCGACAAAAATACCGTCAGAAGAATAACAACTGCATTTATTTATATTATATAAGGTGTGAATCAAATACAATGTGATTTATTTATATTCTCGGCGCATTAGGTGACCGCAGGTTGCACCTGGCCTCGTGTTGCACAAGAGGGCAAATATTATGATTTGTGGAACCTAGTTTATATAATCTTCATCCAGTAGTTATTAATTTTCATTGTTAAAGGAAATTGTGTAGGTACACGTCACCCATCCTAACAAAGCTCTGCAATAATCTGAGATTGAATGCACGTACATTGAATATCCTGTTTGAAAGCTAATCACTTCCCTTGTACATAATGTTCTGATACACACACGAATATTAAATTAAACTGGTTATACAAATTTGCGCGCGGTTTAAAGTCGAACGCTGCAAACTGCATGCGGTACTTTACGATAGCAATACTATTTTATAGATGTAGGTAACCTTCTTTTACCGTGAAGGTAAAAGAGAAGAGAAGTAATTGAAAAGACAATCAATAAACAAGTAGTATTATCGAACCCCTACAAGGAGGATTACAATTGAAAATAAAATCAATCATGTATGGTCCTTTTAGAGCTTTACCGGAGCGCCTAGCGACTTGGGTAAACAAACATTTATTATAGGGGAATGTGTACATACCACCAGTGGAAGGTAATGACAGCAAGGTATCAGTGGCGTGCTGCTTGTGCTGGCCCAACGACAAACGAAAGCAGTTTAAAAATGCAAACGTATGATTAGGTCTAGTAATTTGCCACTTTTTACTTAATGACGCTTTGCATGCCGTCCCCGGCGCATGTTCGATAATAAAATTCCTAGAATTCACTATTAGGGCCTTAAACTATGTAGAACCATATTACAGCTATGAACGCAACATATTTTAATTTTTATGATCCGCTTCATAATTATCGTTATTTTAATGAAGTTTGTACAAGGGCCGCGCATTATTGTGATTATTTTATGACCTACGGGAGTGTAGACGCGTGTAATTACTTTCAGTAACCCTTTAAATATGATTACAAACGAAGCAACCAATGATAAAATAATGAAGGCTTTGGTCTCGTGTTACAATTACGGCTAATGTTTGTTTGTGTGCGACACAATGTGTTTTAACTTCGGCCAAGGTATTGACGTGACCTGGATTTAATTAACAGTTAAAAGAAATGACCGGAGTTTTATTATTTAGCAAATAACAGGCACACTTTGTATAGGGTTGCTTGCCAGATATAAAACCCCGTGGTTGCTATTTTGTAAAGGGGATACGTATAAAAGGCTTTCACAAATACGCAATTAAATTTTTTTTGACGTCGAGGGGGAAAGTCCTGAAAAGACAATAACCGACTCAATAAACTTGTGCCATGAGATTGCGTTGCGGTTCCGAAGATATCAACTACCGGCGCAATATGAATCCGAATGTCAAACGTTTACCACAACTGACATTCGATTAAGCGCTCAGCTTACCGTACCTTGAAGAAAGCGAATCTTTGGCTCAGTAAAGGAAAACTTGCATCTGCTTTTGAGCTAAAGACAGGAAAATATATTTTCAATTTATTACGACTAACTATCGGAAATTGATAACTTGTGGTAAGTACTATTGTTTATTCTGTAATATTGAGGGAAATTGAAATCTGTCAACAATCTACATTCCTAAGGCTAATAACACTGTTCGTATTTACGGTGCTCAAGGTATACCCCGGACACTGCATAGAAACTTCCTATGCTAATACTAAGGTACGTGTATGTGTGCTATAAAAAACGCAACAAATTGAGGGTGGTTTTCGTGAGCTCTGACGTATCTGACTTTAGGGAAGGTAACAAGATTAGCCGTTCTGTACGCAAGTACGTAGTAAGTAGATATTAGATACAAATTTCAACAGTTTATCAGATGTAATTAAAAATACTCACCGCTCCAATAACAGCCGTAGAGTTCGACGCGCATGCATACGGTGCGCCGATGAGAACTATAAGGTATGAAGCGTATTTTGGAAGCCCAGATTGGCGGATCAAGGTGGTTCTTCTTTTCTAAGTATGTGTTAGTGTTACCCTGTAGAATCTGCAACAAATATTTATTATGTACTTAACTGTATCGATACTACTATATCTATATCAGCAGGGCCGCGTCTTTATCAGTAACATCAATATTATCAAGAAAATTTAAAGCTATATCTGAAATTCTTAATAAATCCCACGTTATTAGCAATATCGTTCGATTCATCCACTTCTCTTATGTACCTATACAGTGTAAAAACCATTTTAAATAGCTTTACAGAGTTATTAAAAATGGTAATTCTACACTCTTTCAATGATTTACTCTCTCAAACAAGATTTATAGGCGAACATTTTTAGGCACGGTCTAGGTGTAGAAATGTTCAGGTTTTGTGATATCGTATTAACAAAAAGCTTGTCTGGACCACAAGTTTCTAGAATTTCTAACGATGTAAGTGTACTTTACATTTGTATAATGGTTACTGTATCATTTAATAACATTTCGTTAGAAAAAAAAGGTTTGATTAGTTTGCTATCCTTTTTAATTATGCGTTAATCTGTTTTAAAAATTCAATTTCACATCATTTTCTTTTCATTTGTATTTCACACGAAGCGATTGCTACAATAGCCGGGCCATTGTTTATATTGCAGGGGGGCAAAGTTACTAAAATGTTATGTTCGTCTTTTTGTGTGCCACATCCCGTTTACTGAACCACTGCTAACTAAAGATAAGCTGATTGTGAGTTTTTGAGTTATGCACCATGTCCGATTGTTATTGGTATTCGTATGACAACTGGGACGATGGTTATTGTGCACTTCAAGGCATGATACCATGCTTTGATGGTTATGCTTGGTGTGTATAAAATGTCCACTCATCTATATACTGACCCTAGCAGGCACAACTTAACCACAAAGATTGTTTAGAGTTGGTTATATCTGAACCACCACTTAAATTTTTTAATGGCAACCCTATTGTAAGGAGTATCAGCCAATAATAAGATCAAGCTCATGAAACTTTGAACAGCGGCATTATTGAAGCGAGCAACATAATTGAAAAGCGAACCAGTCTATTTTGCTCTTACAGGAGTCGAGAGGACAATAAAGTACCGATCCAGGTTTTATTTCAAATCCTATTATAAAATTTTGTTATTACTGTACAATGTTTGTTATTTAATTTTTAATGTTATATAATATTTCGGGTACGAAACCGGGTTCGTGGATTTAACCAAAACTAGTTATGTATTTCAAATTAACAAAATGTTGTAACTTTAAGTCTAATTGAGGCCTATTTGCTGCTGAAAGGTATACAAGCGCCCAGGTAGCCCGCCGCCTAATTGATTATTATGTTACTAGTGGTCGGGTACTCGAATGTTGGCCGCAATTAATATATGTTAAATGTTTATTTAGCTTTCTGCCCTCCTCTCAATATAAATTTAGTAACTATCCTCAATTACACAACTCAACATTTCTTCGGAGTGTACTAATATACACATTTTATCTAATATATAAAAATCTTGTGTGGCGGTGTTTGTCGGTAAACTCCTCCGAAACGGCTTGAGGGATTATTATGAATTTTTGTATGTATAGTTGGTAGGTCTGAGATTCGGTCGTAGTAACTCGACTGTACAAAAAAGAGTTACGTACCTATTATTAAATATTAAAAATACATTACTGGATAATGGATAATATTTCAAAGGAAAATGGGATATTTAAAGTGGCATACATAACTAATAATCCAGTAGAACATTTTCTGGAAAACTGGATATGATTAGCTTGTTGAATACAATTAAAAATGGCGCTCAATCTCGAATTAATTAAAGAAAACGAATTATTAAAGATTTAATAGCACTATGGAGGGAAGGAGGTGTGAAATGCCCAACGGATGATGTTGGGTGGTTGTATATATACAATCTCGCGTGTAAATGTCACTTGCGCGATGTAGGATTAGTAGTTCGAATGTAGCTTGATAGATGTCGCTACAGCACCAATATTAAATGGTTCTAGTTGTTGTTGGTAGAGTTGATTTTTTAAATATATTTTTTAATTTACCAGATCTAATTTTTAGTTTATGAATGTTGATTATTAAAATGCTTATTTTATCCATGATTGTGTGATATTAACAATTTATCGACTTTCCCTTAGTAATTGTTGATTTAATTTTAAATATTAGTTTGAAACTTTTTTTTTTTTATTGTAAAGATTATTGTTGTTTTAAATCTTATTTTGTTGTTGATTGAAATCTGACTGTTCTGTAAATTTCAACTGTGGTAATGACAAGATGTTTATATTTTAATTTTGATTTCGGATAATAAATAAGATAATAAAGATCATTAGACCTCTTTTGGTATAATACGTTGTGGTTTTGTTGATCGTACCTTGAAAGTACTTGTAATTTGGGCCGAAACACAACTTCAATGGTGATATGGAACAAACTAAGAATTATTTGGAATGTGGCCCAAAACATTAGGCCGAACGAAGAACAAATCGTCAGCGCAATCTATTAATAATGTTATTGTCGTGAAATCACAATGTGTTATAGTAAATATGATAAGCGAACTTCCTTCAGCGGACTTCCTGAGCGTCTTAAAATTAGAATCGAATCTCTAAGAATAATCAGTATATTTACACCAAGTTTTAACGTTGGAAATCAAAGGAATAGCTGGATAACTGCGCATAAAACTAAGTGGGTGGATGATCAGTATCCTTCGAAGCTGATTTAATTAAGCGAATTGAACATTGAAAGCTCTATTAGCTTGTTTATGTGAATTTAGCTAATGTTTTTATCTCTTCTACAGCTTGACTGAGTTTTAATAGTTAAAAAACACCGTAGTTCTAACCTTACATAAGCCTCGTAGCAGAAAAAGTTTAGCGGATCAAGTATTTTCTATACATATACACAGAGTTCATTTTTCAGTGTCTCTCGTTGTGTGTAAAAACTTGTGAACTTCAGACACACACTACTTCACACGACTTCACACGATGATTGATGCGTTGAACATCCAAAAATCTATGATAAGGCTATTGATGGATGTTCAAAACAGTACAATATGTAGTCACTCAGTGTCAATATCGTTTACTATGAGTATGAATGCCTATCAAATTTTGTTCGTGCAAATTTATTAAGCAAGTACTTCTTTATACACAAATAAAATATGATGATGTTTGTCCGCAATTAACGTTTCATCATCATCATCTACCCATAATTGTCTTACTGCTGGGCACGGGTCTCCTCTCATTTGAGAGGGATTAGGCTATAGTCCACCATTCGCTATTCTACTGCGGATTGGCAGACTTCACATACCGTCGAGAAAATCTCTCAGGCATACAGGTTTCCTCACGATGTTTTTCTTCAACGTTTGAGCATGTGATAAATACGTCCGGATGAACATTTAGTAAACAAATTTTATTGAAAATCTGCACATTGTGTAGATTAGTCCAATTTGAGAGATAGATGTTTTGTTTCTCAATCACAATCGAACAAAAAACTTAACCACAACAAGCGTGGTCACGTCTGCTCGTATTTTAAATGCAATGCTGTTTAAAACACACAAAGGGGAATGGTAAGAACTTATTTAAGGGAAATTATTGTTCCACGATCAATTCAACAAGAACCCTCCATGCTGCAAGGGGGTATTATGTGGACGTAATAATGGGTAACAAAAGCGCCGTGCAAACGTCGTGCATTTTTATTGAAAGCAGTGAACAACGACAGATGACAGAATTATACACATCCTACAACTTCTTCATACCCCTTCATTCGACAAACTAATACAGGGGTATGACTGCTATTACGAAACGACACAGAATAAATGTATACTATACTACAAAGACTATAAAACCACTACTCGTTGCTATACTATAAATAGGAAAGTTTTTTTTTTACTTTTTATTGAATAGGCACCGAAACTATTAGACTTATATTAATAATTCTTTCACCAAGAATGCTAGATGGTATTATTCGTGATGGACAAGCATTATATACTATTAGGGATCTGCATAAAAATTACAATAACGTAACCCAAGCTATGAAAATTGTTCCGAAAATAAACTCTCTCGAAGTATATATATTATTTAAATTTATTTATTAAATACCTACATTTACCCGTGCAAAGCCGCGAGTGCCGCTAGTTTACTATAAACCTGAAACGTACCGACGCTTTTTAATATAAATGACGTAATATCGTACTCGTCACAGATTTACTCGGGTGCAAATAATTTAAATTAAATTCAGTGCAGGACGTACAGTCGCTTCTGAAACATGTGAACTGTGTTTAAAAGTAAATTTCATATTGGAAACTGCGCCTCGAGTTGTTTGCGAACGCTCAATTCACGTCCGTTTTGTAAATACTATGGGTATGCCGGCCATGCGGACATTCCGGTCTTGGTATCATGGTTAGCAATCAGAAGCAGTTTTGTTATTGCAATAACCTTATTGAATTCAAATGTGACTGTAATATATAATAATTTATAACCAATATTAGATCTTATACTTTCATGCTTGCAACATTCCGTCTTATAGTTTGATTCTAATATATTAAATCCGGTTAGATTGGCTTACAAAACTGTTTATAATGAGGAAAGCTAACTGTTGCCGGAATTTGATAACTTTCATTTAAACATTATGATAAAAGCTTTTCCGAATCATTATATTATGTGTTTTTGTAGCAATAAAATGACAAAACTACAATTTTGCTGCGAATGGTATGACGAAAGCAAATAAATGATATTAGCATTGCGTAAATTGAAGTCACGCTGTACTGTACACAATAAATTATTATAAAAGCTTTAAGTATTGTGTCTTTTAGTACATAATTTTCGGTGGTCGCTCCGGAGCTTGATGCCTAAATACGGAACACCTTATACACCACGTACACATAAGTTATCAAAGCATAAGTATAAGTTGGTAATAAGTTATTAGTTAATGAACAAGCAAATAGTTCAAAACGTCACAGCAACGATTATTCATATGATTAATTGTCTGTTAGAACAAACATTTAATTTAGTGGGAGTAGCTAATACCGAGTGACACTTTGCTAATGCGAGGAATCCTTTGTCACACTCTAAGACAAAGCGACTTCCTGCATAGTGTATTTTGTCTTTGTGAAGCCGTCCCTGCATACCTTAATATTAACTTTGGGCAATAAATTGGAAGGATTCTTGTTGTACTAACTATTTGAATTTGATTTGCGAAATACAGCAATAAAATGTTTTGTAATGGGAGAATGTATTTTACATACTTAATATGTAGTCAAAGGAAAATTATTACTAAGCTTTTTAGTTGAACTGAAGTAATAATAGTAAAAACTTCGATCTTTAATTTCAATGAAATCTAAAACCACATGATATAGTAGAATATCTTATAGTTTTAAGTAAGATTATTACATAATAGTAATTTTATTATTTCAACATTCTTTATTATGTACCGTACATGACATATAATTAATAATAACAACAGTCTCAAGGCGCGTTGTATAGATTTAAGTACTTTAATGTTCTTCTCCTTATAGTGTTTACGAATAAACAATTTTTAAAAATGGCTACCTATATTACGTTCCATGTAGGTATAAAGTGCAATTACAATAAGAGCCAAATAGTACAAAATCTAAAAAAATGTTTATAAATTAAAGTCTAATTTACACAAAACAATCAGTAAGTTCTATTACAGATTGCCAAACAACGTCAAAACAATTTTTATCAAAAGCAACAAAAATTAACGTACTCTCTTTATAAACTTAGATTTTTGTTTGACAACCCTATGCATGACAAGTTTTCAGAGTCTATTTGAACTCCGAACTTATTCCGTCGCCAAATGTTCAGTCAAACTTTGCCTTTCGATGTCACTGCTCTTTTGAAATCCATTGAAGAGTCGGCGAAACATCAACAAGTGAATCCAGACATGTGTCGTCCTTTGAAATGAATAAGCCGGGTTTCAATAAGGAGATTATTTGGATAACGACCGGTCTGCTAGGAGAAAGAGAACGTTCGGTTTGAAGAATGTTTATTCCTCAAAAGAACTTTACATAGTTCACTTAGAATGAGAAACTTAAGTAAATTATTTTAAAGTCTTTAGATCTACCGTAGCTACACAATAGACTAAAATAATGATACCTACTGCCTGAAGAGTATCGGCAATCTTTTTTTTTTAATTTAAGTTATTTACAGACTCTTTTGTAGTCTTCGGTAGTCTGTAGTGAAATTGAGCTCCCTCAAACTGTATATTACTTTTTCCATACAAGTTTCTGGGAAGTACTATAGGTTATGTGTCTGCTTCTGGTAAAATAGCGATGTGTTTATGTTTAAATGTGATTTGAGAGTGAATATTATTTGTTTTTTATTTATTAATCTGCAAGTGTGGAAGGTACAAAGTTTCTGTAAGTTGAGTAGTTGACTCATAATTGTGTTTATTTGGTGTGCGATATTCTAAGTTAAATAATACTTTAATTTGTAGGTCTTTTAAGTTGGTAGTCCTGTCCCCAAGCTAGATGTGGTTGAACTAATGGATTGTAAATTTATTGTATGGCGCAAACCTGCAATTTATGATAACTATACTAACACTGATAAATAATTTCCGACTTTTTGTCATACCTAGCAAATATACAAAAAGAAAACATTAGAATGGTCGAACCGTTTCAGAGCAGTGCTACCTACAAGAAGAAAAAGATTATTAATTACCTCTTGTCCTTCTACAGTGCGGTATCGAACCCACTTGCCGAGTTTAGGCCGCCAGTACTCGATGACATAGGCCTCCGCGTACTCCTGGCCCTGGCCGTTGCCGAACCTGCCCTGGGTGCCAGCACCGGTGATCACGTGGACCGAATGCAGATCTATCTCCAGCCATTCTGTCGACTCCGTCGTGATCTGCGATCTCGGACACCAGGCGCCACCCTTTATATCCTGGTTTAACCTGTCAATAACAAGTACTTGGTGAAATATGTCGCCGTGCCACAGATTAGACGTACAGGGAAAATATCGACATCAAAGCGGTTGGTATCATTATACCAACCGCTTTGATGTCTAAAATGTAAAATGTAAAATCACCTGTAGCTCATTAGCTACAGATGATTTTTTCTGTCCAAACAAATGTACGACTGTATAAAATAGACGATGTTTGAGGTTGAGGCACCTCATGACACATGTAGAACCGAAAAAAATAGTTACTAGTTAATAGTATGGCCAGAAACCTAAGAGTTTTCAAGAATTGGTTTATTAATTAATTAAGGGAATGGAGTGACGATTCCAATCCCTTAAATACTTTAATTAATTCTTAAAAAATCTTAGAGCTTACGATTCTAGTCATATAGGTGCCGTCACGAGTTTAGAGCGCTCGACGAAAGTAGTGGGGAGACTTGCGCATGTCGTACACTCGTGCTCACATATATTACGAAGACTTTTTAGAAATTTTAGGTTAACTTGAGTTGTTACTTTTAATGGAAAAGAAATATAAGTTTTATATAGGTATTTTAAAAGAGAAAAATAAAATATAACCACGGCTTATTTTATAAAAATAATAATTTATTATTTTTGTAGATACCTATAGAATCAATAATATTAAAAAAAACTTAAATTCTAATCATTTGGCAATAATCCTATTCCTTTCATCAAATCGTCGTTAATTAAGGAAGTTGAAGTTAGTAGATGGATGCGACTGGAACTATTTGTTGAAAGGTAAAAGGTCAAGACGATGAAAAAATACGAAAGCAATATGTGCCTGAATGTATTTTGGGCGATACACCAATACGGCGCCGGCACTGGCGGCTTACCCGCCGCACACCGCACATCCCGCCAAACGGACCCAAAAAATGATATCTGCGCATTCAAGGCCAGAGCTCTAAACTCGTGACGGGACCTATACCTACTATTATTATATTTGTCATCGCTTGCCCATAAAGTGAATTATTGCGACAGAGCTCTGTATGTATTTACTATATCATCAGCATATCCAACTTTCTTTCCATCAGACTTGTGCTATTGTTTTAACTAAGTAGATTACAATACATCTATTTTACTCTTAATTCTATCAATATAACTACATATGTATATCTAGTACTTATATTTAGGAGACATTTTTTAAATTATATGAGAAGCGTATCGAAATTAATCTACCAGTATAAATGTACTAAGCGCACAAACAGACAGACGCGATCGTTGAGTTAGTTTCATACCTACTACTTCGTAATAAACTGCAACAGCGTATAACATACTGAGAAGACACTCGGCATTCTACACTAAGTGTCTTTTTAGTATGTAATCTGTGATAGAGCCTTCCAACTAATAACTGCACAACTCTCGCCCACGCCTTTAGGCACGAATATCTTAGCTACAGCGTACACACGAACGGGTAATAGCCAATAGCCGCCTTGAGGAGACCCGGTCCACCCATTAATGATAAAATAACGTCGTGTTTTTGCATTACAAACCTTTCACATTAATGTTGTTATTGAGCTATCAATTGCAAATCCAGATGATTGAGACAGATGACACGGCTACATACCGTGTGGCTGCATATTCATCGACCTTACGAACGCGACGTCCTACCCTATTGCTCGATATAACAAGTCTCTCGTCAAAGGGAATTGACAGCCTCGTATATATGTATCGTATACGTTTATTCAAACAAATCGTCAAAGCAATCTCGATACCATAAACCAATGCAATTAGATTTTTCTGGAAGTTTACCTTTGAAGACATTTCCCTAATATTGAAACGCGGAAATAAAATATCAAACCGGCTTTTTCATTCACAAATATTTTTGATACTGATCATTTATTTTCCATTTTTTTTCCATTTATTCTACACCTAATACACCATATCGACAACGGGTTAGTTTATGATCGCTTTAAAATTGTTATGAATGACTCTAGTTTGTGATTTAATGTTTGGACCGGAAATAACGACCAAAAATATATCATTAAAATAATGATATCCCTCAAAGTATGTATATATTATATTATAAGATTTATAAGTAAGTAGCCGTTAGCTGCTGTAATAAGACAGGCTGGGATGGGACAGTTAAAAACTATAATAACCAACGAAATTGGATTTGAGATTGAATCCAGTAGTGGCCATGAAACACGAACACAACAATGTTACCTAGTTATAACAAATAAACGTGTACCCATTATTATAGCTTGTAAATATTAAGTAAAATAACAGACATCAATTTAGGCATATAACGTTATTAATAAAATATAACACCCATGTTAATCGGGTTAGGTAACCCAGTTTTAAAGCCCCATTGATATGTAAGTCCAAACGCTTTGAAGTTTATAAGCCATGATCGTATAAAGCTATTCGCTTTCGTTCAAAACTAAGACGCATTGTTATTTCACAACGATCCAAGATTCCTCTGACTATACTACATCAATCAAAGCTAATAATAGTGGTGTTGTTATTAGCGCATTCACTTATCGTGTGTCACTGAGGCAGTGTAATCGTTCGCACCAATCAAATTCCGAGATGGCCAGTCATTAAGCTCATTGACGCGCCACCGACCGCTCTCTAGATATCAATGAGGCGTGAACAAACTTTCATAATTTATCACTTGGCATATGCGCCGTCTAATAAGTTTTGATACTATTTCAACACGGACACCAGAAATGTTTAATACTTCCTTTTGTCTAGTTGTAGTGTGGTAATACAAATACTACTGCATTAAATCATTGATGTTATAACATAAACAACGCGCTGGGTGTTCGATAATAAAGAAAATAAACATGTCGCGTATGAACTTTAATTAATGACTTGTAATAAACAGACAGTAACCATTGGTTCATTACCAGTGCTGGGACTGTAAACAAATGTATACATCTATAGATAGGTTACCGACCATAGCTTTAGCAGAAAGAAATAAGAGATTTCCACAACGTCAAGAGATGAATACTTTCAGCTCCAAGAATATTATGCAAATAAAAATAGATTAAATTGATATGTATAATTAATTTTATTACAACTAGGTACACATAAATTCACGGAAGTTAAAAAGATACGAAAAGAGTTGACAAGAGTGTAATCAAGAGTATGAGCGGTCCGTAGTTGAATACCTACTCTACGTAAAACATCATCATACTGCTGACACCAATTATGGCACTACCATTTGCCCCCCCCCCCCCCTTCCCCCAGGGCCGGTCCGCCGCTCTGGGGGGTGGGTGTGTATACTGTATTCGGTAATGGAAGTCTACGGGCTGATATGGTGATGACACAATGCATTTACAGCAATATTTTAGGTTCTGAACGGACGTCATATAGTCGAGTTATTTTTTATTCTTAATTTCAACATATTTTTAGTTTAGCTCATTCATTGGTGATGACAGAGATATTATCACAGAGCTGATAACTTCTACGGAAGAGCTATTTAGAATAAAGTAGGCCTTAATTAACAAGCTCCCTTTTTTTATAAGTAACAGCAAATTATATTTTATATGTAACGGACTGCCTTTATTAGAATTAACAGTGGGGTTTTAAACAATAGCGATAGCTCGAAGCGTTTAGTATCGATATTGCAAATTTAAACTATTACTAAATATTTGCGCTTCACTAAACTAAAATATAGTTACGAACCTTCCATTTTGCGGGGCCACATTGCCATCGTTGTAACATGAGCTAGCGCTGATATCCCTGTCGGGAATCAACCCGCTCTCCATTCCGAGCGGCGCGATACATTGAGCTGTAAACAGAAACACGTTTAGTATATGGGTATACATAATATTGCTGCTGAGGTTGTACCTATCAAGTATTATATATTTTGTAGTATCTATGTGCAGGCCCGATTTACGCACACTAAACCGAAAACGATGGCCAACTTAGATGACTTTTATATCATTATATTGCTTGAAGTTAATACACCCGTAAATCATTAAAGATTTACCTAACATTATCATTTAAGATCTGAGATCTTATATCTATAATACACTTATTTAATACACACTATATTTAAAAGATTTTCGCTTTTTGCATTCGTGGGCCAGCAATGACGAATAATTCGCTAATTTATAGAAACAACATAAGTTCTAATTCATTTCGGCAGAAATGAGAATATACACCAAATATGAATTAGGAACATGAAAACAAATCGAAATTGATAATAATAGAGCTGGATAAAAGTTGAATGAACCATAATTCAAATAAGTTTGATACTAAAATATACATATATCACAGTATCAACGTACTGAAACTTCGAAGAAAGATAATATGATGATTTTATTATTTAAATTAACATAATTCTGTATGCCCCATGGCACCATCATACTTCTAGCCAGCTAAGGTAAACGGGCAAATTAATTATTTTAGAAACATCCGCACAGCATGTTTCCACTTAACATTAACATCAGCAAGCTTGCGTAGACAGTGGATTTAATTAATAAAATGTTAAAGAGCACTAAATTACATAAACATGAGACACAAGTTGTCAGGCAAATTTGTCATTGAGCTTTTACAAATTTACAATATAATTCTCAACGTTCTTATTACTCAATCTATCAAGGGGTTCTCGCATGCGGTAGGTAAATTATACGGAAACATAGTGATATACATATATGTATTATAATTATGATATGGTCGTAGTTGTGCATTATGTTGAATCATTTAATTAGCTGCCAACGACTGATAACTCGTGTCGCATGTGGACTAATGTGTAGGACGCGCATCACTGACGAGCGGGCGCGGACTACACTCTATTGTAATGTCCAAATTATCTTATTTCATTGTTCAGTTCCTTAACGATTTATAAATGATTTACTGTCGTATAAATGTCGCGCAAAATCATTGGAATGTAACGTAGGGTAAACTACCCTAATGTTGGCACCCTACCAATTTATTGGCACCTTACACAATTTTAACTATATTAAGATTATCAGAACGCAAATCATATTTTTTCAAATAGGAAAACATCGGTAGTTTTATACTCTATTGACCTGCTAGCATAGTAACAGGTGTATTTTCAATATGGTGCCTCAATAAGAAATTAAGTCACGTGTCTAAACGTTCGTGGAAAAAATAAATAAGATTTTGATTTTTTGCTAAGGTAAGACCAATTTTATTCTTGTGTATATTTGTTGATCTTTTGAATTTTGACTACAAATGTTATTTCATGTGATTTAAGAGTGCTTAATCTTATTTTAGCCGTACACAAATTATTGTATTAATGGCGATTTTCATATTTTTTAACCGTGCTAACATTTGGTATCAAAAATATGCCATTAACCTTTTATTGGCCCCTGCCAATGATGTTAGATCTATTTATTGGCAGGTATCAATAATTGATAATTCTGTTGTGTTCATGATTGGTAACATTGATATTCGTTTCAGTTAACTAACATGAAACAAAGGTCGAGAAATTATGTAAAAATAAAATCAGTAAAGGTGAGGCGTAAGGTGTATACAGAGGAAAGTGTGCTTTAAGGACGCTGTTACATTTTCGACTTACTCAAATTTAGGTATTTAGAGTCGCACACAGCAACATTACGGACACGCACACATTGAAACCACTGAGCGCTCGATTTTATACATCGCTTAAATAATCTTGATCCTTGTTATTATTTCTTATTTTTATTTGAATTGATTCAGAAAGTTTAGTGATCGTACTATTTTCGTGATAATTAAGTTATTTGCTACCTGGTGACCTATTGTACATTCGATACGAATTACTTTACGTTTGGTCTGCAGATATCCCTAAGTAAAATATCTTAAAGATTAATTTATTACGTTATATGTGAATTCAATGCGCTGTAATGTATTCACAATAGACCGAGTCATTCATGACTAGGTCTATTTTGCTATATCTCATTAATTATGATTAATATGTATTTATGTTTTTAAAAGTAAAAAAAAAACATAATGGAAAAATATTCGTTTACCTTTATTAATGAAAACTAGAACTACAATAAGAAAACTAAATTTAGTTAAAAAGCCACGAAAAACTTAGTCCGCCATAATATTGGATTTAGAGTGATGTTTCAAATCCATATTGAAATCCATATTGTAGGAAAGCATAAAAATGTAGAAATTGTATTTAGAGAGACGTAATTTAATTTTTTGGGTTATTTTTAGTAAGTTTTTGATCCCCATGTTGTAAAGTGCATCACAAATAACTAGTCCGCCATGGGTGTTCCGGAATGACGTACCACAACTAAACATCCAAACATGTCTATACAAAATTTCAGCTCAATCGGTTGAAGATTCAAAATTGACTTGCAAGAATCCACCTGAACAAACATAATTAAGTAGTTAAATATATACATTGCAAATTAATAAAAATATTGTCAAAAGTTTACGGTCAGAGATAGGCTTGTATAGTTCACGTACTAAGTACTAATAAGAATTAATCCCGACACTGACAAGAACAAACTATTCCTTTTCCTTATTATTACATCATTATTTTAGTACTACGTCGTTCGTTCGAGATGTCAGTATTCTTAGTTTCTGGTTCTGAACGAGTAGTCGTAAGCTACAAGCTAGTAAGTTTAAAATTTTAAACAACAGTCTGCGGTAAAAACTACACATACTTATACCAAAAAATACTTAACAATAAAATTTACAATAACATGATACCTATATTTCATTTTAAATTTAACTCAGAATATATTTTCAAATAAAAATAATAACATTCTACAAGGCTTAATAAAATTGAAAATATCTAGATTATTATAATTTATAATTTAAAAAAAATATAAAAACGTGCAATAAATAAAATAAAATAAAAATACATAAACATATCTAAAACAAATATAGAAATACTTATTATAAAATAATTATATTATACGATACTATAATCATACATATTTTAATGATACAATTTAATTTAATATATAGTTTTTATCTTATTTGACAAAGAGCGCCTTCATCCTCTCTCCTATTAAAAATATCTTTTGCTGTGCCCGACAGGGTCCATAATTGATCCAATGTTTAACATGCCTACCAACTAATGTACACATTATGAAATGCAATAAAGAATTGAGTAATTGAGTAACTGTAGGACTGTGGATACTTGAAATACTCGAAATGCGACTAAACGAGCGGGAGCGATATAAAATCAGTGTATGAATAAGTGGGATGCATGATAATATTTCATATAAAGAATAATCGGGTATTGTAAGAATTATAGGCAAAACCTGCAAAGTATAAAGGAATATAAAATGTAATTCACTATATACTGTACTATGGTACTGTTGTAGGTGGTACTAATAGTACCAGAAGACAGAACTAGTGCATCTGAAAGTTTTACCTACTAGTACAGTCATTCAGTGGCCGAGTAAGAACAAGCCCACCCATCAAGTCTCGACCTCACTAACAAATGCGTAACCCTACCCATCCTTTTCTTGGACTCACCTACAGACTCTTAATCCCAATTATTCTCGCCTTGTTTTAGTAAAATTTGATCTCACCCATCCATTTCTTCACCTGTCCAACAGTTGCTTAATCTCACCCATCTATTTGTTAACTTGCCCAACAGCAGCTTAACCCTACCCATCTACTTTCAGGCCTAATCTAAATCACAGGTTTAAAATGACTTAACCCCACCCATCCATTTCCCAACCTTGTCAACGACTGCTTAGCCGTTAGTATGCAAATCCCGATCTTATTCATCAATCCCTAAATAACATTCTGATAATAAATTTAATAATATTATTAAAGTCGTATTTACTTTTATTTAGGTTTGAAAAAGTATCAACATCATCCGGTCACGATAAACGACTATATGAGTGTATGACACAGACTTTTTCGTAATTTATTTTTTGCGACAGAGCGATACGCACATGCTTCCACAAGCGCGTCTGAGCGCGGAATGAAAGTCCGCGAGTGAAAAATGTATGAAGAAATTTGCAAGCGTTCATATTTTTGCTGTTTATTGAAAAATGTAATGATTTAGGTACAAAATAATTAGTCGAACGTATAGAGGACTATATATGCCGTAATTTTATATAATTTTGATGATAAACTATGCTCTAAGTTTACTTTAAAATGGTACGTAATCTGACCCTATTTTTATACATTTTCTGTGATTATTGTGATGGTGAAAACGGATTTATGGAAAAAAATTGTATGATGTCATAAAATTTTTGTGATGCCAATCTGAAGATGAATAGATTACCTTTAAATTGAGACCATAATATCTTCACATATATGATTGCTTATACATTAAAATTGTACCTGAAAAACACCGTTATTTGTAGAAAATTGTAATAGCGTCCTTAAGCGTAAATCCTTAATGATATACTTGTGTTGAAAAACTTTTATCTGAAATGGAAGACTAATCGAAGATGAATGACTTAAAATTACATAGTTACATGATATATGACTGATTTTTTATTACTAATTATTTAAGAAGAATAATCTTTCCAATAAATGCCGACCTCTGACTTTGTTTCTAATATTTTTGAACTAATTAATGTTCTTACGCAAATATACCTATATCTATATATTATATTAATTAAAGCTTTAGAATTTAGAATAGCTGTAATATTGTATTCTACTCATTTAAGTGTATACCCACAAAATGAATGAGGGGCCAATAATAGGTAATTTCAACTGCCAATAAAAGGGTTACCTATGCCAACATTTGGTTTTTTGAGACATTTCTTTAAAACATAAAAACTATGCAATAATCTACTTTAAATTGAAATAAAAAGTACATATAATCAATCTTCTATGTGTATTTAACCAATATGGATACTCATTACCTAGTTAAAATTAAAAGTACATGCCTAATTTTAATGTTTTATACAAGCTACTCCTTAAAGTGCCAATAAATGGGTGTTTTACCCTATTCACAGAGTGTTTGCTAGTTAGCAGAGTTAAATCGCTAGCGCTTGTAGATTTCACCGCCTTCTGATGTACAATAGCCATCAATCATTCCATTCAAGTACCACGTCGCTGCGTGGCCCTTATTAGAAGAAAATTAAATTTTGTATTGTTTCACAATCACACATCTTTTGTACAAAATGGTGCTCCCATTTTGTACGTATGAGACATGTAGCGATGATATGGTATCGCTATCGCTAGGTAAACATTTTTGTACCACTGGGGGCCCATATGTTCAAGACATCGAGTAAAAAATATGAATATCGTTTAATTATGTCTATTTTGGTCATTGTGATGTCATTAGCCCAAATACAAATTTTGTGTGCTGTTGAAATCAATCGACAATTAACTGAATGGCAGATGTACAATAACCCGTCTTATAATAAGTGTTAAAATTGTTCTACAGTCGTGTTTGCATGTTCATCCAGAATAACTTTAAAGTATACGTGTGTTTGGCTCTCTAAACAGGACAGGAATGGATTTAAACAGTCATACAATAGGTTCTTGACGTCTGCTCAATAGCCTTAATTTATATTCACTTAGCAGCGGCGCTGATAGACATATCGAACTAAACGTTGATTTATATCAATGACAACTCGCACAGCAAATAAAGGTTCTTTAACCTGGCGTGGGTTTACAAGTGCTTGTGTTTACAGTTCATGCAAATAAACAAATCATAATGCGATAATTACCAAATTCAGCAGTAAAATTAAAATCACTGTGCGTCCCTGCTAAGTTTTCCCCTCCACCAAACAAAAGACAAGCGCTTATAGGTCAAATGCAAATAGAATCTGCTCGTTGCGTGTCTCGTTATTTAAGCAGGCCTCTTGTTGCTCAGCGCTTGAGAACAAATTGCAAACGTCATAAAGCCAGTTTTGAATATTAATAAACACGAATAAATGATCTCGGTTTAAGCAAAAGCATTTACTTGGGCCAGCGGTTCACAAAGTGAGCGCGCTTCTGACGTCCGGCAAATTGTATAATTATACTATATTTTCACATAGTCCAGTTTTCCTGCCCCTAACAAAAACTGTTGAGGATAGTTTCGTTTTTTAATTTCGTGATAAAAAAATACTGAAAGTGGTGTGGCGAACGGTAAGATATAGAGTGGGGAAAGTTTCAGAAGCACTGAGCTTGTGCGTGCTTCTGCTATTGCGTGACATGTAGTCGTCTAATGAATAATAAACAGCGCAGTGGCGACTCGCTACTCATTCATATCCATCCACGAAAGGCAATATTCTTTTTTACATAAAACGATCGAATGTCAGCTTAAACAGCTTACAATATTGGCTTTAGTTGATATAAATTTGTGTGCAACCGCTTCTACTACATGATACTTCAACGTTTTGCCGTTACCTAGATACGCGAGCGTTTTCAGCAGTTATGCACGCTAACTAACAATATCACATGGTTTTTATTTTACTACTAAAACCACTTTGCGTGATATCGTTGGACTATTATTTTAATTACTTTCATAGTATGAAGGGGTCGTTAGCATTCTGTTTTTTTATTTTTCATGTTCAGTAGTTTTCACGACGAATGTGTACGGAGCGTATAGCTGACAGCGATAACGGTCCGGCGCGAGGTAATGACTTTCCAAACTATTCAACACGCCCGCACCGACGACGATGTATAAATGTACTAGTAAGTAATAATTACACGGCCATTGATGGCAGATCGATAGAAGCAAGGCACATTAAATAATAAAATACGCCTTTAAAATGTGCTCCGGGCATTTCGGGCCAGGACCATTTTAAAGGGCGGCAGTTGCGTTTGTTGTAATCGATACCAGACGAATAATTAAATAAAGCAGCGGGATGTGTAGGTAATACATGTTTTAGTCAAGGGTTACGTGGATAAAGGGTGCGGCAGGGTGAATATATGTGACTCCTGTACAAACATTCAATATTACTCTAATGCAACCTTACATAATTTAGTGGTAGTGGAAGGTCGCCTATATAATTAGGCGCTGGGTCGGTATCACAATCTCACTCACAGTCACATTAACTTCGACCGCAGCACATTGGTAATTTTCATAGTATTAAGTGGAGTTATTACGAGCAAAGTGTTGCTTTTAACCGACTTCAAATTGTAGGAGGTTGTATGTCATGAGTATCTTCGTTAGTTGTGAACTGACTTCTATGTATTTTTTAGAGAATTAAGTAGGTACTCAATTGATTATAGGGATATGTAAGGTATAGTGATTGAGTTACTCTTAAATTCTAGAATCAAGGTAGGTAATTTTAAGTCGAATTTAGTTTCAAATTATTTTAAATTATAAATTATCTTAAAAATATAAATGTAAAATACATGTACATATGAATGACATTACTGGTCTTGATTTAAATGAATCTAATACAACACTTGTATAAGAGAATATAGTCAATTGTAATAAACGTCACCCCAGATCAACATATTTCTAACTCATTATTTCATACCCGATGTGGAAATATAACGCAACACCCTATCGCCGTGTAATCGGATACATTAAGCTTGTTTGTTAAAAGCAACAAATAATTCCATGAGCTTAAAATACTTAAATCTCCAATAACGGAAATAAATGGTACTTTCACGAAACACTTTAAAACTTTTCCTAGTACGTGTGCTATGTTACTAATTTCATATTCAAGAGAAGTGAAATAAACTCACTTACTTATAGCGTCTTAGTTTAATAAAATATTTGATCTTACTTTCACATGGGATTTAAATAGTTTTAAATCGTTTCTGTTAGTGAGAACAGTGTTATAAATTAAGGCTTATTTCGTATGATACGAGTGTCTATATTGGTACTTACATCCTAAGATTTGTCTGCGGCTTCCGTTTCAATTCTTTCAAATCACAGAGCATGACGTTATTCGCCATTGTCGCCGACACCGGTCGTATCGTATCTACGTGAACTGATTACAAACGCGTCAGCCAGGTACCGAGAGTACTCGCCGCTAATAGTAAATGTCGTCGGACTCGGTAGGCTTAGCAACAAGCTGTTTATAGCCTCCCTAGATAAAGTTAAATAGCTTTCGTGTTCACATATTGAGATGGCCCCGACCCGAACACTCATTTGCCTCTATTGCGATTGAAGACACAGATAAGAGTAGGTAACCTTTTTAAAATACACACCAACATACCAAATAGGGTAAAATTGTTGGTTAATGTATATTTGATCTTAGACAGCAATATTAATTTAATATTAATTACTACAGTTCTAATGGCTTCGTAGCTTATAAATTTAAATGTTAATACTAGGTATAAGTATAACCAAATTACCTGAGGGATAAATTAAATCTGAACGTAAGTCACATTTTTGAAATGCAAAAGACAATAATTAAATAAATACACGTAACATCCAGGTGAACAGAATTCAATTGAAGTAATTTAGTAATTACCTCCAGGGGACGTTGCTAACATATCATTATTCAATCGTAAGTATACGTATAGGATAGAACATATATGTACATAATTAGTTTGATTATCCATTTAGTAGTTGGCAGCAAAATATACTTAATTGTATAATTGGACTTTATCGACGTTTAATACATGGAAATAACATAAACGTAAATAATAACGACGATGTTTTTTATGGTAAAGAGGCGTACCTACCTAATGTTTGCAGATCGAGGGAACTTAAGTTTTATATAATAGTAAACATAATAAATGATACACGCACCAAGGGAGTATAATAAAGTTCAAAAGGAAGCCAACAATGCCAGTGAAAACCTTTTTGTCTGTCATTACAAGATATAAAATGTCTTAGTACCAACAGAAATACTTTTTAAAGTGAAAACTGAACAAAAAGTATAATAAAGCACTGCCTAGTGAAACGACCTCTTGTCTTTCGTTTCATTGAAACGAATGTTTACAAAGACGGGGTTCCTTCGTGTAAACAAACTGGAGTCTGGACCTCTCTCAAATATTACTGTTTTGAATAAAGTCTCTAATATAATTATTGTTTTCATTAACGTTTTCAGATAGAAGTTTTAGTTCAATTGAAATTTTGAAATAATTATAACAACGCTAAAAGCGACTGGTGGAATTTATAATTCTTCGTGCAAGTTCAGCGAGGCACGGAGGCGGCGGCGGCGCGGCGTCCCCGCTTCTCTGGGAGCAGAGAACTTTCTAATTAAATATTAAGGCGGACCATGCACAGACATCGACGGGGGACTTGCCACTATAACTTTTTATAGTTGTGTGATATGGTCATAATGTCCCCTGAACCAAATGGGCTGTTACTAAAACGTCTTTGCTTTGTAAACTGTTTTGTTTGCACAGATAAAGAATACGAGAGAGATAGAATGGCAGAGACGGATTTAGTTTTATTTGGGTTTAGTAAACATTAGGGAACTATTTCCTGCAGATTAAGATTTGTGTCAACTACGTAGTTAAAGAATTATTTTTCGTCTGTAAGTATGTTGAGACTATTCATGTTATAGTATATTATCGCTAGAATTGACAAGTTCAAAGGGTCAATTGGGGGAAGATTTTGCGTATCATTAATGAAATGTTCAAGTAAACCTAACTTTTTTATCAACAAAGTAGTTACCCTGAAAATCAGTATTTTACACAAAGCAACTGTAAAATAATTTACAGGTAAAAAATCTGATATATTTAGTTTTTGACTATCACTAACGATGTTGATAGATATTCGTAAGACAACTGGGATCGGCGGTTTACGTGGTTTCCGAGGCACGGATCGGTCTTAATATATTGTCACCTATCCATAGGGTGGCCGTGAAAGTCGGAACTTTACCTAGCAGATTGGTTTATTACGGTAGTAATCACTTAGCTTTAAACCGCCATAACGTAACCTAGCAATGTTAGAATATTATTCTTTTTTCCGTTCGTCATTCCAAGAAACATTACACACTCGAAAGCCACGAAGCAGCTGGAATTTACCGTTTGGTACTGAACTGGCGACTAGGTAAGTGAAAACTATTGTTTGTATTCACAACCAGTTGCTAACATTATGCCTATGTTAGTATTGCTAAAATGGTAATTACTAGTATTTCGTAGTCAGTGTAATATATACATATGTTATTGCTGACCCGAAGACGATAAGAGTCCCGGGTTACAATCCCGGTTAGGGGCTAATGTTTTACCGATGGTGTACCTGGAGCATGCATAATATGTACATACATATGTATTGATTTCGTACACCTACGCGAATTTTAGACATTGAAACTACTTTTTACGGATTTTATCGCGGAATATTTGATATTATTTTAACCCGACGTTTCGGATCCTTTACAGCATCTATGGTCACGGGCAGACAGAGGTGTCGTCTTGAAATTATAATTACAAACAGCTACCCTACATTTTTAATTATTATTGACAATCCGATTTACACAGAACAAAACTACACAGCCGAAGGACACGGTGAGCTCGTTCTACATATATAATAATATCATGGAGGAACATAATATACATAAAGAATAATCTGAGTTTTAAAATTATTGAAAAAGTATAGGTACCATTAAAAAAAATATTAAAAGGCGAGCCTGATGTTAATTTATAGTAGGGCTTCCCTACTTATGATTTCAGCTTGGTAAGCTTTTGAATCGTTTAATATCTGATATAAATGATCAATCGTATACTAAGACCCACAGAGGGAATGACAATTTTCTTTTATATCCGTAATTAGTTTCTACGAAGCGTTATAAGTACTCGCGAATATCGTAAAATATTTTACAGAGATGCTTATTATTTCTTGCGATGGTGAAATTCAGTACTAGATGGCTTTTTACGAGGATTCCTTATTTATAAAGAAAAAGTAATTTATGACTGACTGAACTATGTCTAGTTGTTTCAGCAATATCTCAATTGCACTAAAGAAATATTTCTTTGCGGTATCGTTAACTGAACCGGTATACCTGTTGGTAAAAAGTTCCGTCTAAGAACTCTGTGTTTGTTCAAGGATTGCCTGGCTTCCTTGTATAACGAAAAGAAACGTAGTTAACGTTGCTCAATAAACATTTCCATGGAGGTATAATATTATGTTGTTTATAAACGTTTTTGTTTAAACTGAACAATGGTGAATAACAGAATCCATAAAGTTGAAGTACGCAGTTTAAATGAAATATCGCATTAAGTCAAAACACAAAAAAAACTAAAAAAAAAACCAAGTACACAAACCTTTAAATATATTGCGTTGTTGCCGTAGAGTTTTTAAATGAAATACGAAAGTAACGTTATATTTTTGTATTGTTTCTAAAGATCTTTTAAGTTGACTGTATCTGGTAACGATATTAATAAATATTACCTTATCAACTGTCTTTAAAGCATTAATTTATAATATAGATAAACGGAAACAGAAATAAAACTAATTTGTATGGATTTTATCGCGTGGGTAGGTAAAATCAATATAAATGGGGATGTTCTAGACACAATATACTATCACGACTGATAACTGAATAAGCTTTTAGGTAGACAGATGCTATAGATTTGGACGTGCGATCCTGGCAGAACTGCTTTCGCTTCACATACGTTGAGAAATTCCCTCCTGTATGCTCGTTGATTTGGAGTGCTACCTGATATTTTTTAAGAACGTCAGCGATTTGATCGTGTTACCTTTCCGATTGTCCTTTTACACATATATACTACTTATACTTGTTATACTCCATCTTAACAATATTAAGTTGGTACCTATAAGATAATCAATCGACCGGCGACCCGTATACGGCTTGTATGATGTGCATGGACATTTGACCTGAATCATAGTTTCATTATTGTAAAAATGTTTAAGTTAATCGCATAGACATATCTACAATAAAAACACTACTAGCTCTCTACAGTAAATAAATAACAAGTGTACACTAGGTACCTATACGACTTGTATTACTTTTAACAAATATACGTTATTTGATGTACATAATATAAGATTTATATTTCGTTTTTTCATTTTTATTTGATTGATGAAGATTTCTAGAACACAGACAATAATTAAATCATTCACTATTAAAATGCAACAAGTTTCAATTTTTCCAAACGGTTAGTCTGTGACAACAAGACTACAGTCTAACTGCTGTAAGTACAGAGCGGTTAAGTACTCTCCGCCCATTCCTAACGTCATTGGCTCCGGCTTTAAGTTTCTTCATACGTACATTTGCATATTTACAAACGTCATCTTGTCTATGAAATTTAGTATTATGGAGTGTATGGGGTGTGCAAAGACTATAAAAAATAAGGTTTTATATAACTTACGTTTACTGACGTTGATATTTGGAATATAAATTTAGTTCATAAAGTATCAATGGAAGCATTTTTGGAAATTTTTACTTGAAAGGGCTGGGTTATAAACTTGATACACCTAATTCATGGAGGACCAGGAGGACACAAACTTAGTGGTTGTAACTAAATAAAATTAGATAATTATGACATTATCCTATTCATAACAATCAATACCTATACATTAATTTTATTTGGTGTTGAGTATTATATACACTCTTCGAACTAAATATTAAATAAAATATGAAAAAAAGCGAAATTAATATGAGAACACCTTAGGGCTATATTGAACTCAACGCAAAAAAAGATTATTTAAAATCAGTTCACAACTCCAGAAAATATTGATACAAATAATACATAAAGTCGAACATACAACCTCCTCTTTTTTGAACTGGGTAAAAAATAAATAAAGAAATAAATATTCCTGGACATTATTACACAGCGCAATTTTATTCCGAGCTAAGCAACTAGGCTTATGTTACGAATACTAGGTGGTTGATATACTACATTATATACATATTTTTTTTGTAAATACATACATATTATACATAGATACATCCATGACTCGGAAACAAATGTTAATGCTCATCACACAAACATTTGTCCCTACCGGGATTCGAACCCGGGACCCATAGCACAGCAGGCAGCGTTAACTACCACTGAGCTAAACAGGTCGTTAAAATAAATGTCATAAACGTGCGTGTTCCATATCTAGTATTATCAAGAGTATACCTTCTATTCATGGACCTTTTTATACGTCCATGCTTCTATTGCAAAATTTGCAAAGCTACATTCGGAAGTCATTGACCTATTTTAGCATAATAACGAATCTCACTTGCTAACTGCTTTTATATACTGGCTCACTGGTCTACAGCGTGAGGTCTTGAGTCTTAGGCTTAATTATCAAGCTGGACAAAGTGCTGTTATTCTTAGAAAAAATGTTGGGTAGCTGTTAGTAATTATAATGTCAAAACAATCACCACACTTTGCTTTGCCCGTGACCATGGACACTGCAAAGGATCCGAAACGTCAGGTTAAAATATTATTCATATAACGCGATAAAATTCGTAAAAAGTAGTTTTATTTCAAAATCTTAGTAGTTTGATTTACATCTCGACCTCGATAAACGGCAATACTTATACGTCTGCCTAATCGGTCAGAAAACACAGGCTTGACGGTATACGTTACATTCTTGAATAACGTAAGGTGTAGTATTATCCAACTTGCAAAATAACGATATATTGTTGCCATAGCTTTGTCTTTGACATACATATTCGTACATGCAGTGTTCGTGCGTAACAAACACATATTTCTCGGCGTCAGACAGACCCGTTTTTGTACAGTTTATTAGTTATAATAATACATGCTATAAGTACATTGTCGTTTTGTATAATTACACCATAGCGCGGTCTCGACACGAATGTTTTTTGTCTAGCTTTGCGCGTCATTTTCGGTCAAGGCGAGTGAAAAGGTCGACACATAGGGTCGACAATACCCTTTACAATGTAGATTTAACATTTATTTTATATCGCATTAACATATTATGTCATTTGTCCAATTTTGAGGACAGGAAGGTGTGGTGTGTATTGTTTTAGGGTTACAATAATTATGGTGGATACTTTTAAACAGTTAATTAATATACAATTGAAGTAATTTGATATACCCTGGCTTGGTAGAGTGGGTATAGAGAAAAAGTGAACAATACCTCTCTGTGAGAATCTCGGAATAATAGGCGTTACACTCACACTTTCCTCCCATGGGCTAAGCAGAAACTACAGAACGCAACGCGCCCCGACGCTACCGGCATACCAGTTTTACTTCATCAAAATTAATGTATTTTTCCATAAATGCGCACTGGTTGCATGTACTACATATCTAACCTTTCTGAGGGAGTTCACTAATTAGATCGACGTAGGTAGATGTCCTTCTAGAGCGTCCCTTATCTTCGCTTCTGACTACCGAGACAGATGCACAAATCATATTATTGGAAATGAATACTTTGTACAATAGCCAGGTACAAATGTCTAACCATTTGTAATTATATAAATACAGACCCACAAGATACCACAAAATAAATGTTTTGAATAGATATATCAAGACACATATGACGACCCGTAATCCAGCGGTAGTTAACGGTTCGAATCCCGGTAGCGCTAAATGTTTTTGTGATGAGCATGATCATTTGTATCTGAGTCAAATCAAATGTCCACGCTCATCATACAAACATTTATATTGCCACAGAAGGCGGCTCTTAATGCCTATGCTAATCGGGTCGTCAAAAAATAAGCATCGTATAAAATAAAACGCAAAGCAGTAGTTTGAGGACGTAAATAGCTAGTATATATAAGGTACTCACATATGTCGAGAGCGCACAGCGGCCAGGACCAGCTGAGCAGCAGCACAGCTACCACACACAGCACCATCGCGCCTCACTCACTTCACCATTCTACCGACACCTCAATTCTACAACAAAAACAAACACTTCTATATAGGTAGTTCATGAACAAGAAAATAACAAAAAAAATACAACTAATTAAAATAAGAAGATATCTTTTATTGCTTTATCTAGTTAAGCCAATAATATAACAGGACTTCAACTCTCACAGCTAAGTTAATCTATCCAAAACTTGACAGATCGAAGTGGGCACAGTGGTAATAACGTTTAAAATCATAGATAATGAGGAAAAACGGAGCTTTCTATACCTATGTATATTTTAGGTTGTAACAAAAGCTTCAATTCTTGACTCGTCTGTGTGAGCTCTTCAACTGTAAAACAAAAGAAAGTCTGGGGCTGCCTTACAATAGCGAATGTCATTTAGATGTAGACTTGTGTCAAGGTCTGTAGTGTCGCCGCGGGCAATGCAGATTTTGAAGTAGCCATCAGTTCCATCTACACGTTTTAATCAGTGGCTAACTAATCGTGTCCACAACTTAATTTGTATACTCGAGTCATTCTATTGCTACTTAAGTCAATGTCATCTATCTTCATGCCAAAAATACTTACTCATTTGTAACGAATTTAAAAATAAAAATATTGGAGAATATCAAACATGTAAAATCTACACACCGATTAAAATGATCAATACTTATAAAATCGCCAAACTGTATATTACCCTGATAGAGGATTTAATAAAAAACGAGTATTAATATCCTTACCGAAAGGATATACCTATGTATAAAAACATCTGATATTTAAAATTGATTATACCTCCATAGAAACGGAAATAGAAAAAAATAACATCAAGTTTTAAAAAGCACCTATTTCAATCAAAATTACAAAATTTCCCCGCGCTTATGGCCGTAGTATCTCAATATGTTTTATATAATATAATTATAGAAGATGATCAGGTTAAATAAATAAATACATATCAATAGTTGTTAACTTTTCGGACCTTATTACGGGGGCACACTAAGATAGCGAGAGACGGGCACCCGAGAGACGCGCGACGCGACTCGCCTGGCAGCGACGAAGGAAATGATTTCAAATGTAAGACGATAAACGACGCATGTACTAAGGTATCTACATCTCAGGGACCTTAAGACTTCTGTATCAAAAAGGAAAAGAGAGGACCGCTTCGGGGATAAAAATAACAACAGTGACAATAAATCAATATTTTTCTTTGAGTGACTTGACAATTTTAGAACGATGATACGATGAATAATGTACTTGGAAGCAATCAATTTTTAATATTTCATCCCCTCTGTAGTTATAAATGCTGTATTTTAATAGTCTATTCAGGTATGTAAGGTGTATTTTTGGATATCCATAATAAAATAATATAAAATTTATTATATCTGTACCTCTTACATATAATTAGGCCTACTAAATAATTAGAGCCGCATCATTTGCTAAGGGAATGTGTTTTATTTAATAATATGAAAAATTTTATCATCTCCAGTATTTTTTTTACACCACAAGGGTGGCAAACAATTATACAAACGGTCTGGTGGTAAGCGGTTACCGTAGTCTATGGACGTCTGTAACACTAGAGGAGGTGATGTTCGCGCGAAGCCGTAGTAGAAAACGTTTTAGGTTACTTGAAAAAGGGGAGTTACTAAATTGACAGCAAACGGAATTCCCATGCTGTCAAAACAGTTACTTGCAACGAGCTGTGTATGTTGTGCACCGGTAACTGTCCTGATTGGGAAAAAGTCAACAACCATCCCAAGCAAATCCACCATACATAAAGCAGATCTCAAACTGTACTTAATAGTTCTTATTACATATTTTCTTTTCAAATCAATATTTTTATTTTGCGCTTGGATGTTACAGGTAGATAAAGTGTTTTTTTTATGTTTGGACGTTTGTAAGTCGGTAACACACAAAATGAACACATCTAAAAGAAATTTGTACCAAGATTTATTGCCTGGACTGGACTTATGGTCTGGATAAAATTTGCAAAAGTATTAAAATTAATTATGAATTAATTATCCTGCCTAGAAAATAATTGTATTATTGTTATTTGTATCTTTCAGTGGTCCGAAGAACAGGCAAAGACAACCCAGATAGGAAAATTATTTCTACTATTGGGAGAGCGAGCATGTGTCCGTAGGTAGGTTCCTCGTCCGCAAGATCCTTATCAACAACTTCTTTACCCTCGGACGAATTCGAATAGACCAACATACCAGATATCTCAGAATATTCTGTCAAGGTTATACGCATCTATGCAACAATCTCGAAATACCCAGATGATGAAGTATAGTGCATGAGTATGTACGAGGACATTAGTCAAGCTTTATCTCTAAGACACATTGTACGGTTGTGCTGGGGACTTCAACGGAGGAAGCTTAAGTTTGGGAGTTGAGAATGTGGAAATGCGCATCGGAATCCCAAGCGACCGAATTCGGCTGACTTTCTGAAAATAAGGGATTCTTCAAAGTTGAATTATAAACCTGCAGACTCCGTCCCCCGAACATAGCGACACTATTTTGCTGTCCAATGTTTCTCAAAACTCGAGAAAATAAGTCATAGTGAGTGACCACCTTTCTTTCTCTTTCTTTCTTCCTTGTTCAGTGGAAAGACGCAGACGACCTCGAAGGGGAAAGACAGACGCTGGCATGAAACTGTTTAAAACTGGTTGCATATCAAATCATTATTTTAAAATCAAGGTATATTCGTATTTCATATGCTGTCCTACCATTCATCCGATTGCGATAGATCTTTGTTAACTTAAAGCTTCCGCAAGGTTATAGGAATGGCACAAATTGGTAGGCACGCGTTAGAAGCTTAGTGCCTGTGAAATATATAAAATCAATGTTTTTTATTGATCTTAATTTCGGGTTGCCATACCGTTCATCCGATTATGGTGGTGGCTGTGGGTGGTTCTGCGTAGGCCAAAGGTTATAGGCCCCCACAAAAAACCGGGAAGGTAGAAACTGTTTCTACCCGTGCGAAGCCAGGTAGGGCAGAGTTAGTAATATAAAATTAAGTGAAAGCACATAGGCAAGTAAGTAAAAGATTTATTATTACTTTCAGACCTTATGTAAATTGAGTTTATTACCGACCATGAAACAAACACGCAGGTTTAACTGCTTAATGCTTTTGCATAAAATATGTGTGGTTTTTATACATACAAATAATAGCTATGTTTACAGAGGTTATATACCTACAAACAAATACGTATTTACTTAGAAACAAAGAGATAGCTTTGTGTTCATAGTAAGCATAATTCCATACTAATAGGTCTGTGTACAGAATAAACAACCTTTTGAAAATAATTTAATAAACATTATGTACAAAATAGGGTGTATTTATGTAACCGCCAGTGTAAAACAATATTAAAAGGAATTATTGTCTATTAAAGAAATAGAGAGTGAGAGAGAGATAGATAGAGACAGAGATTTCAGATGCAAACAGGTAGTAGACCGGTCATTTTATAAAACTATTGAGAAGGTCTTTGATCAGCAGTCTTTTGGATTATTATACATAATACATATAATGAAGGAAATCAATATTCTTCAAGCTTGTGTACACATAGATTTTGCCAATCTTTTAGTTGGAGGTATGGTGTACCACGTACATTGTTTTAAGCTGTTTGTGGATGAATTACCCTGTCCTGTAGAATCTCCTAGCCTCCCCATTTCTCTTTCTCATTAATATGATACAAGGCGTTATTCTATTCAAACAGAGATCGCATAATTCAACTGATAAAAGCAAATTGCTATATAGTGCTTCAATGCGAAGCTCGACGCTGTGTGGTTCTGTAGCTATTATAACGTACAGAAGAGGTCTTTGAACGATATAGCTCCATGTGGCTTTAGACATGCTTTGAAAGTGTTGATAGCGCTGTCGCCGTAATAAGACTTAGCTAGAATCTTCAACGACATACCCCAATACGCCTGATTGGTACCTACATTTGCACATTATTAGTAGGTATGCAATTCACAAAATCTGTTAAAAGTGAAATTGATAAGCTATTTCTGTAAAGGGTAATTTAATGGTTTAGTTTCGAAATATTTTCGAATGTAGGTCTGTTTTATGTGTTGATTGATCAAATTAAGTAGATACTTAATTTGATCAATCAACGCATAAAACAGACCTACATTCGAAAATATTTCGTGATCAATCAACACATAAAACAGACCTACATTCGAAAATATTTCGAAACTAATTAACGACACCTCGCCACGTCTCTTTCTCTCAACTCTCTGTGGTGCTCATAACCAGCTACTAAGAGTCCGAACGCTAAAGTAATTAATAAATGAGCCTGGTGTTGATACATATTTTATAAGAGATAGATACAATTTAATATGGTACAAATGAAAAACTACTTTTTTTAAATTGAGGTGACTGCATAGTGAATATAGTCACGGTATCCACGAGTCAATTACCAGACGCAATCAAAATAAACGGAACTATCTCGAACGGCCATTTTATCAAACGCTCCTTAAACGAAATTAGTTTGCCAAGTAAATAACTAAGGTAAGTAATAGCCATCAATTACCTCCTTCACTAAACTCATCAATTTGTGATTTGTTGACCTTATTACCACTTGACTTAATCTAATTTAACCATGATGAAACATGGATAAAATCCGTCTAGACAGCTTTGAGGAAATAAATTTATGTAACAACTGCTTAAATAACTTTATGGACTTAATAGGGCTCAAAACGTACTCTCAACCTACAGCAAGCCGGACGTGCATCTATTTTTGCATAGACACGCTACTATAAACCCTACTATCCCTGACATAGATACATCCTATCTTCTTTCTTGTGGCCACCTATACCTAACACCTACCATGACTATTAACATACCATTCATTATTAAATTAATTAAAAACTACTATTTACAAACTTAAAACTAGTAAAAAAATTATATATATTTTATGTTAGAGGGCGTCAAAAATCTCGTCCCCGTCGCTGTCAGGGGGTAGAGTGCCCAGAAGACTGGCGGCATTGCCTCGTTGAATGGCAATGCTAATTCTTTGGCCGAAATATAGGCCAGCCTTTGGGTCACGCGAAACGTCGACCAAGCGTTTAGATATTTCTTTAAAAAGAGCTTAGGCACTAGGACCCCATGATCCAAGCGTTTCAACCCCAAACGGCTCGGAAATATAACTATGTATTTAATAAATTGTTATATTTCCGCCGGTTGTTGGTCTCCGCAGCTCGCCGAACTGGGACGATGGGATGGCGCTAGTGTATCTACGCTTATTGCGTCCCACACCCGAAGCCTATCCAACTTCCAAGGAAGTAACGACATGGCCGTCTGATCCCTTAAAATTTATAATTCCACTCAGATGAAGTCGCGGGCAAAGGCTAGTGATTACATAATTATTTAGAACTAAGTTGCGTAAGTTTCTATAAAATGTTGATGTAACTTGGTACTAAATAAGTCGAAAGACCTATTTGAAGACTAGTTTCCCGTTTAAGGTCGATTTCCGGGAATACTATCATTATTATGTCCTTTCCCGGGACTCAAACTATCTCTATACGAAATTTCATCTAAATCTTATGTATGGATAAGTTATGGGTACATACATAAACACATTATATTCGTCTCGTTACTGTAAAAAACATTCAACAGGCCAGTTTAGTACTGTCTCCAAATAGCATTGAACGGATGAGCTTATATTAACCAAAGAATCGATTTCGTTCAAGTAAGACATCAAAGCGATCAGAGTACACTGCTTAAAGAGAGCAGCTGATGTGAAAGGTTGAATCGGATTAAAGGTATATTTACCGAAAGTTGGTAACTTTTAACGAGTAGGGATTATTTCGAAGTTATGAGATTCTTAGACACAAGGTGATTGGCCGGCTATGTATGTTTACGGTAGATAATAAACCGCAGTATACCTTACTCAGTTACTACTGCAATTTAATTTTAAATATTGAATAATACAGTCCTTTACTAGCACTAGAGAGCTCAATCGAGGACTTTAGTCCACCATGTTGGCCTTTGTATTTATTATTATATGAACAATGTAAACGAAGCTAATTAATGTTTTAACGTTTACACACTTTTTGAAACTGCGACAAATTTTACAGTTCCAAAGCCAGATCTCTAAATCATTACTTCGTTAGTCGGTTCACTAAAATATGTTTTGTTTGCTAAGACATTCACATACACCACTCTCATTCGTACAATGAGAGTGGTGAATTAATTTATTTATCGATTTATCTAAATTATATTTCGGTGCACGGCTGTCAGACCTGTCGAACCTACTGAATAGCAAATCTCTATGAGGTCGCCCGTAGCCGCGTAGGCCACAGACTATCGGCCAATAGAAAGTCTATGGTCTCTAAGACATGGGCTCACACTGAGCTATGGCAATTGCGCCAATTCAATTAACTGAGCCGGGTGTTTTAACTCACTTCTTGGAAATGTGCAAGCGCACAGTGCGATTTAACTCAAATGACACTATCTAACCACCACACACCAAGATGGATGTAGTTTAAATACAAATTATTTTGAAGTTTTACCTAAATAGCGTCGCATGATTCCTTGCGAATAATTTTTTAATTAGGTTTGCATTCTGAGCGTTTTTGTTCGTTTATTCAACTAAGTATATTATCGTTAGCCTCAAAACGAAATCAAAAGCCTTGCCATTTATGCAATAATGTTTATATGACTTTTTTAATACAAGTTTGTTTTCAAAATCTTGTTACCTTTTTATGATTTTTTTTTTTCGATATTATTGTATTATCATCGGTCCTTATTACGAATGTAATTTTTTAATTAGAGACATCAGACATCTGAATTTTAATGAAAGTCAGAAGTTGAATGATTTCCCTTTCCCTTGGTCACGGCATCATGCCTGAACAATGAACCGATTTTGATCAATTTTGGTACTCACAAAGACGGAACCTTGGAGAAGGATATAGGCTACTTTTTATCAACCTAACACGTGGGCGGAGCCCCAGGCAGAAACTAGTTTATTATATATCTGAATCTCAAGTCAGCTAATAGATAGAAGTGTGTTAAAAATTAGTTCAACTACACTAAGTCTAGAATTAGTCGTGAGGCAGCTTGTCACAGGACAAGACGCCACAATTAACTCAACAGGAACAGGTAACACGCTCCGCAAGACGCCCGCGCCTCGGAGCGTGAGTCGACCATTCGCATTCTTTCTCTCACTCATCCATCGAGTCAGACAGCCCGCGAAAGCAGAATGCAAATGGTGCACTTTTCTGCTTACAGGGCCAGTTCTATTTTGCTGAGCCATGGTGTAGTTTAAGTTAAAACAAAGAGTCGGTATACTGAGCTGCGTTTGACTTACTGTGTTGACGCAAGAAACTTGACTGAGTTACCCAACTGTTTAAGTTCTACGGTATGATCAGTAAAAGATATTTGTAAGAAGGCCTGCAAGAGATTAACGTTTGAATTAAATAATAAGGTATGTTCTTGAATTACATCTTTAACAAGACCTAGGGTAAGTGAACTCAGACGTTTTCTTGCGCTTTCGTACGCAGTTATCTCGAATATAGTGTACCGTAAAGGTACGTAGAGGTCTACGTACCTATACTGTTAACAACGTAGGTAGTTAGGATTTCCAACTGGCGAACATACCTATGTACAAAGTTAATCTTATTTATATAGTTATTTATAGCTGTGGGAAAAGACCCTTCTGCCTCTAGAAGAAAATTAGCCTATTATATATAGTCTTTCTCTTTGGTTTGGGTAAAAGTTCAAGAGCCTAGTATTATTGGGCTTCGTGTACCGTCGGCATTAATAAGGAAGCATCAACTTTGGAATGTTGCTTTTGCACGGTGCATTCTACTGCAAAACAGCATATAATTCGACATATCGACGTATTGATAATTGTGTCTAAACTTAAAGATGTACTTTGTTATTCCACGTTTCTTTTTGATTCTCACTAATACTTCTGGCATATTCTGATAAGAATTGGTATTCAATAATTTGCCGTTGTAATACACTGTAGTTGTAGTACATTGTTGAGCATTAAATAGGTATGGCAATTTTGACTAATTTAGTAGAGACCATATTTTGTGGCACATTTTGTTATTTACATGGTTTCAACTCATTTCTTTCAAGGCACCTCTGACAATGAAACTATGTGTGATGGTAGGTATTTGCATTTGTTATTTTTTAACCTACAGCAAAACTGCAAAACGTATGTTGGTCTGTAGTTTTTTTTTAAAAGAATGTTTAGTCTGCCTGCAGAACTCCGTGCCGCAGTGATATATGAGATACTAGCTTGTGCCCGCAGCTTTGTCTGAGTAAAATTAATAATTTTATACGCACTTCCATCCCGCCCCCCTTTTTCCTTTTAAGGGATGATTTCCCGAATGTAAGCTATCCTATGTCTTTTCCCGGGACTTAAACTGTCTCTATGCCCAGAGGAATAGAGACAGTTTAAGAATAGACTAGAATTAAAAATCGAGCGCGCCCTAGCCAAGCACCTCATCGGCGCCGCTCATAACAGCTATAAATTAAAAGTTATAACTAGTACTAGTATAGGAGGTACTTAGGTATACCTTTAATGATGATGATAACTGTACTTGGCATTACTACAACATGATTGTGTGGTCGAGATTACGCCAAATTGAGTTAAAAATTAATGCGAAACTCGAGAATGGAAAATATTTCTTATGAAGATGATGTCGAATAAACACGAGTGACGATAATTTTTAAAACATAAAGAAAATTGTAGGTTTGTAGTATGAAACATCGGGAATAAACAAAAATTATAGGAAAAATATTTTACATGCGATTTGAGGTTGCGAAGTGGTTGGGGGTGCGATTTTAACTTTTACAAATTCTTGTTTTAATTTTTTTTTACAAAACAGTTTATCTTGATTTCCAGCATATTATATTTTTTTCACGAAATTTGGCGAAAACTTACTTTGTTATGTCCCAAACACACTGTAAACCTTATCTTGAGTGAATACCGAAAAGCAACCTAATTTTCAATTACAAATTCTTAAATATTTTTGTAAAAGATATATGATGTATTTATTACCTACCATTTTGCCATTTAATTTTTTTCGATAGGTCTTGTAGTTTTGCCAGAAATCGAGATAAACCGTTCTCTCGCGCTGGGACTAAAAAAACCTAAGCAATTTTCCCAAAACGAAGGGTGCTGTGTCTAAAAAATTCTAAGCAATCTTACCAAAATCAAGGGCGCTGTGGCTAAAAAAACCTAAACAATTTTCCCAAAATCAAGCGTGCTGTGGCTAAAAAACCAAAACAATTTTCCCAAAATCAAGGGCGCTGTGGCTAAAAAACCAAAACAATTTTCCCAAAATCAAGGGCGCTGGGGCTAAAAATACCTAAGCAATATTCCCAAAGTCGAGGGTACGGAGGCTAAAAAAACCTAAGCAATATACCCAAAATCCAGGGTGCTGTAGCTTAAAAAAACCTAAGCAATCTTTAAACATAAGAAGACAACTTTAAAAGTGGGATAACAGAATCATTGTATATTGCGTAAGTAGTATATAGTTAGGCACTGATAAGAATGATTTAAAAAAAAAAAACCAAACATTTTGTGCTCCTATGTAACCTGGCACCCTAGGGAAGTTCCTAGTTTGCCTTAGGGATAATCCTCCTCTGTCTATACCGAATTTCATCTAAATTGGTTCTTCGGTAATAGCGTGAAGAGGTAACAGACAGACAGACACTTTCGCATTTATAATATTAGTATGGATTAGTATGGATAATTAACAAATATTTTTACAGCAGCTGCAGAATAAACATTAGCCTCTAAGCAGGTTAATCAAGTTGTAATAATCCAACCATTTGTATTATTGTGCTCTCTGGAAATTTCGTAATACGTAAAATGATATGATTATACCTAGACGGTTGCAACATATTCTTAATTGTAGAAATTATGTTTTATATCATTGCTTACTTCATAATGGACTTATTTAGGTTATTCTCAACTGTTTATTTCTCCGTTGACGGTATAGAAGTGCACAATGCATGTCCAATGTCATTGTGAACCTATGCCAACTGATACATATCTATGGCTATTGTTTTACAGACATTGATGCAAGCAAAGACATTAATTTAACATATCTTAAAAACCTTTGGTTTCAAGTAAGACTATATTTCCTTTAATAGGATCATTAATTTCATAATTAGACTAACTTTGTTTACTTTTCTAGTTTGAGGACCATAATTTTATTGTGTATATGTTTGTATGTTTTTATGTATTTTTCTTCCTTGTGCCAATTGAATTGAAATCAACTAGATATTTTACCAAAATCGCATTGTATTGTACCAGCAACTTCATTGTGTATATAAAAGTATTTTTTCTTAAAATACTAAATTGCCTTTTTTTCAACATAAATGTATAAATATATCTGTTATAAGAATAATATTAAAAAGTCATACAGAGAGAATCAATTGAATCAAAAACATAATTAGGTATTTATTAACTTATTGGGCCTGTTATAATTTTAATTCATAAATTGCTAGCTAAGCCTGCTACTGCCATTCAGAATATGATAATTTATCTTTTTATTTAAGTATACAATTGTAAATCTAAAATAATTATTGACTAGTTCATGAGGGTAAAATTATTAATTAACTGAATAATGCAAGTTTTAACTTAAATATGTAATTGCATATGATTGTGACTGGTACTATAATATATATTTTTATACTGTTTATGTATCTATACTAAACATTAAGCTCTACTATTGTAGTCTTTAAACTTTACATAACATTTTAAATAATAAATATAATTTCATTACCTGAAATCAACAAGTTCTAAATAGAAAAGTCAGTAAACAGCTAAATGCATTCCAGCATATCAATAAACGAGCATAAAGGAGAACGTATTCGTGTACAACGAGGGCCCTTCATAGCCCTAAACGTGAGTTATTTATGTTACCGCGAGAGTCAAATGAAACAAAGGCCATAAATATTCACATTATAACAGAAATACCTCGAGATTAAAATTTTAATATAACCAAAATTGAACAAATATTGTATAAACATCATGCAACGCACCTTCAAGTGCCAGGTACATAGGTGGAACCCGGTGACATGGGGAGTGATTAACATAACTTCGTCCTTACACTGTTTAGAACACTGGCCATAACTTATTGATGTTAGCACAAAAAGCTTAAGCTAACCACACACAACTAAAAACTATCAACTAACACCATTCTACATTCACGTATAGTTATAACAAGTATAACAGATAGCAATTTCACTGAACGAAATAAAATAATACAACACCTATAAATCGACCATAGCATAAAGCCCTTTGAAGTGCGTTTGTAAAGACCGATATGAAATGAAAGCTTAGATAGGTATTCCACCTATACCTCAGCCTATGGAGTTGTTAGGAACTTCAGGCGAATGAACATCCAACAAAAATAAAACAACCATAGAGACCATAGTGTATACCAAAATGAATGAATGGTTGTTCCAAAGTAGCCAGCGCAGAAATAAACAGGACTTAGTAGCATCACGCCATCACCACTCTAATTGGACGACGGAAAAAATATGGGAGGAAATTAATTGGTAATAAATGGAAATATTTTCAAACTTAATTTTTTTCCCATTTCTTACCTGGAATTTAATGATGTGGGTAAAAATAAAAGAAAAATGTAAAAATATTATTATTAGGTCAAGTAAAACAGACTTCTTTGTACTTAGTAAATAAAATATTTCTGTATCACGCGATCTACAAAGCTGAAATAACCAATTGTCAGGGGAACACGAAAAAAATGTGGGAAACAATCAAATCGATAACATATCCCTCTAATCATCATCGACCATCTACTGAACTCATCAACACAAAATACCCACTAAAGTCCATTAATGATATAAACCTATTCTTTTGTAACATCGGGAGGTTCTTAACACAAAACATTATGCACAATAATCACATAACTAACTGTACCTTGTCACTGCCTGTAACCCGTGATTCTTTTGCCCTCCTACAGACGGACATGGACGAGATTAAATCTATTATATTCTCGCTAAAACCCAACTGTGCGGTAGGCTGTGATAAGATCTCAAGTAACCTAGTCCAAAAGTATTCACGCATTCTATTAGAACCTATTACTTTCATCTGCAACATGTCTCTCTCTACAGGAATATTTCCCACAGTACTCAAAAAGTCCCTGGTACATCCCATTCATAAGAGCGGCAAAACGGACACTGTTAACAACTACCGGCCAATATCGATATTGCCAACAATCTCTAAAATTCTGGAAAAAATAATAAACAAACAACTAATTAAATACCTTGAATCAAACAAATTACTTTCACCAAATCAGTATGGTTTCCGAAATGGTAAGTCAACAGCGCACGCGGTTCTCGACTTGACGCATACCATAGTGACTAAGCTGGACAGTAAGAAGAATGTACTTACTATATTCCTGGAACTAGCAAAGGCTTTCGATACTGTCGCAGCACCTCTTTTACTTAAGAAATTAGAATCGCTTGGTATCCGCAAGACACAACTTGATCTGTTTAAAAGTTACTTGAGCGGTCGAACTCAACGAGTAAAAGTAGATGAATGGATTAGTGACAGTTGTGATATTAATATCGGAATTCCCCAGGGGAGTATCCTGGGGCCTACATTATTTTTAATATTTATTAATGACCTCTGCCAGTTAAATCTACAAAATGGCAAAATATTTACCTTCGCTGACGATACAGCACTACTATTCTACGGAGATACATGGGATGAGGTACATCAATATGCTCAGTTGGGATTCACGAAAGTACAAGCTTGACTAAATAAAAATTATTTAACACTAAACACGGATAAAACTAAATACATAACATTCACATTGGCAAAATCTTCACACACACTTAACCACCATTACCAAATATTGGCCCACAAATGCAATAACCCATCCTCAAGTACACCATGCTCATACCCAACACTGCAAAAAGTGGACAAAATTAAATACCTCGGCATAGTTATTGATAAGAATCTGAATTTTAATAGTCACATAGACCTTCTATCCAAACGGGTAAGGAAATTAATATATATTTAAAAAAATCTTAGGCATGCTGCAGAGGAGAAAGTCCTTAAAACGGTTTACTACGCACTATGTCAGTCACTACTTAATTACTGCATTCTAGCTTGGGGCGGTGCACCCAAAACACACTTAATTAAAGTCGAGCGAGCTCAGAGAGCAGTACTCAAAGTAGCCTATTATTTACCGTTTCTATACCCTACCACTGACTTATACGCCAAGTGCAACGTACTCACTGTTCGGCAACTTTTTATTATGCAAACCGTGCTACACAAACACTCACACATGATCTACGATCCATATAGAAACTCCCAAAAAAGGAATAAAGCCAAAGTCTGCACCAATAAACTATACACAATGAACCTTGCACACCGCAGTTACTGCTTTCTTAGCGGTTATTTGTACAACAAATTGAATGCATCGTTAAGTATATATCATCTCACTAAAACACAGTGCAAAAAAAGGATATTAAGCTACCTGGTTAAGTTGGATTATGACACCACTGAAAACTTAATCATCACCCAAATATAACCCCAATTCCCCTAGACCGACGTCCATATGTGTATTGTATATATTGTTGGTTTGTGTATAAATTCTTAGTTTACTTTTATTCTTGTTTGGTTGCTCCTATTGGTTGTGTTTACTATTTTATTTTCAATAGTTTATGTTAGTTAATTAGTACAGTATATATAATCATTAATCATATAAAGGTGTGAACTTACCTGTTAAAATAACACACTTCTGTTCGAGGGGGGCCTGGTAATCTGTATGACAGGGTTCCTAGTGCAGATACCAGTCTCCCACAAAGGATCGCTATCTTTAAGCATTATAATTTAATTAAGTCACCTTTGTGGAAGAGAACAATAAATGAATTTATTTATTTATTATTTATCTAGTTCCGTGGTAAACAACAACGATTCTGTTACGGTGCGTGCAAATTTAGTAATATTATGTTATTTATATTTTATAATATTAAAATAAATGTTGGAATTGTTATTTATTTCTAAAATAATGTAAGTGTTATTTTGTATCTGGTTCTGTTTGTGACCAATAACATGTATATAATAATTTAATAACGTTTATTTTTCGTATTTGTTTTTATACAAAAATTAACATGCACAGGCACACTTTAACATTATTTTTATATACCTCATCAAATACTGCCGTATTTTGTTTGGATATCGCACTGTAAGATTTAATAAAATAAAATCTTGAAATAATGTAATACGTATACGGTAAAAGGCTATTTTTGTTAGGTTCAAATTATCCTACTAATTTTATAAACGCGAAAGTTTGTTATTATGGATGTATGGATGGATGTTTGTTACTCTTTCACGCAAAAACCGCTAAACAGATTTGAATGAAATATACCATACATATAGTTTATTCCTGGACAAAAAACATAGGCTACATTTTATTCATATGCCATTCGGGCAAAGCCGGGAGAGGCAGCTAGTATATTAATAATTATTATAAAAACCAATTGTAATTTTCGTCCAGTTCATCAACATCAACCCATTAACGTCCCCTCTCATTTGAGAGGGATTAGGCTATAGTCTACCACGCTAGCCTACTGAAAATTGGTAGAATTTACATGCCATCGAGAAAATCTCTGAAGATAGGTACTCACATTACATTCGAAAATTCTGTAGTGCCTTGGGTTTGAACTCGAGATCTTTGACATCTAAGTCCGCAGGTCACACCACTACTCACTAGGCTACCACAGTTATTGAAAATAATGAAATTATAAACATAGAGATGAAATGTTCATATATAACGCGTGAATAATTAAATCTTACGTTCTCACTGTTGGTAGATATGTTTGCAACTTAAAGTTTATAAAATTGCTACCAAGATCAGATAAACTGAAATGTCTCGATCACTGTTTCTTGTTTTTGTTGTGCTCCTATTTTGAATCTTATCGGAAAACATGCTTCTTGGTGACTGAAAACAAAAACTACAACATGTTTTGATGTTTTTCTTCCAGATGTACGAATTAATACAGCCATAACAGTGTTAATTTATACATCCTTAGCTATATTAATTTACGTTAATAAAGTCAAGAGATACGTTTCTGGTAGTTTCAATAATAAATTGTATTCAAAATTTTCTACTGTTTAAGAATATTCATATGTCAGAATTTCAGAAAATGCCTAATGTCGGTACAGTAAATCAATCATCCTCTGGCAACACAGAATTGGTGTATGCCTGCTTTCAATATTGGTTCTCGTTGTCTTTTTAAAAACACTCTAAATTTGTAATAATGGCTAATATAGCGGCGAAACGTATTAAAAGGGAATTCAAGGAAGTCATGAAGAGTGAAGAGGTGAGCATTATTATATTTTGTTGTAACGTGTTTTGATAAAAACAGCTAGACGGTAGCAGTTACTTGCACTTTTGTTAGATGTCATATTTTAGGAGAACATCGATCTGTGCGAGTACAAAGTGCGCTTGAAAGAAATGCGATTCCATTTAATTATGATTGCAATATTGTTGTGTCCGAATGTGGTTGTTCAATGTTGTGATGTGCATGATTGGCAGGTTTAATGGCTGCTAATTATGTGTTTATTGCTCCTGATGTATTCTAATGTTCGCACAATTTGGTCAGTATCAATGTAGACCTTCAAAATGTTTGGATTTTTGACAAAGATTTTTCATCCAAAACTGCTCTGCTCTGTTTTTATTTTCACCTTTGTTTTTGGTAATTCGGCTTTTTCATGCATTGCTTTTGCGATTGGGACAATAATAAGGAATTAGGTCAATAAAACACTGTGGCAATTCATGTTTAATTAATTAGGCAAAATGTAATGACTATAGTATTAATCTCTTATAAGAAACTCACAATTTAAATTTTACAATTTTAACACAAACTATTATAGATTGCATTATTTTGAAGTACCCACATACTGATTTCATACATACATACATACATGCATACATACATACATACATATACATATTTAATTGTTACAACATTGCACTTATTCTTTTACAGGGAACTTGGGTCCATTAATCGAGAGCCACAAATAATCCTTACTATCTGTTGCATTTAAACACATACAAGGTTATTCAGAATAGGAATAATAATCTTAGAAATTCTAAATACTTGTTAAGGATAAATATATACCTGTAAATATATTTTTAGCTAAATAAGGTAGCTTGTGTGAAGCAAGCTACATAGACAATACATTATTATTTATAATCCTATGGCCTAGGTTACTAATGTTTGGGCTCATTACACAAACATATATATGCCTTCCGGAATCTTCTAGGAGGTTCTGGGACTATTACCAAAGAAGGCAGCCTTTATTATGCTGCAGCAAACGCCTTGTTTGTGGTTGATGTTCTCCATATTTCATATAATTGTGGAACCAAATTTTTTCACTGTATTTGTGTATTAACCTCTGCAAAATGTTTATTCACCTTTTATTCAACCTTGTTAAAATAAGTACACAAGTCTGAGTTTACCCATTTCGAGTTACCAGATTAATAAAATATTTTTTCTGAACAACACTTCTAGACCTTAGATTTTAATTTTGCTGTATAGTTTGACAACCCGATTAGCCCAGCGGTAGTTAACGCTGCCTTCTGTGCTACGGGTCCCGGGTTTGAATCCCGGTAGGGACAAATGTTTGTGTGATGAGCATGGACATTTGTATTCGAGTCATGGATGTATCTATGTATAATATGTATGTATTTACAAAAAAAAAATGTAGATATGTAGTATATCATGCCTTGTTGCTTAGCTCGGAAGTAGATGGGGCTATGTCATAATGTCCAGAAATATTTTAGTTTTCTCTGCATTTGTACAATGTACATTGTATACTAATGCTATTTTATCTCAAACCATATATTGAAATTCCTCCATATTTTTAAATACTGACTACAAAAATTCCAGACAACCAGAAAAATCCTATTTTATGAATAAATGTTCCTTGTCATAAAAACATGTTTTGAATGTCTATTTAAGTGTTGCATTGCAATTGTCATTGAATTACTCAAAATGAGTATTATAAAAGATGAAGTCAGTTGTTTTGGCACACAGAAGAGTTGTCTTGTATTCTGCCTTGTCTTATTTTTAAAGGTTAATTGGGAAATGTATTCTTTGTACTTAGTGATGCCGTATGAATGCTCCATTTAAAATTTACAATATACCCAACCTTGACATTAAATGATTTGCAATGATATGTAATTACTTTTTATTAGCTGTGCATGGCCATTTGAATTGTGCATTTATTATATTGCGAATCTTAAAGTATGGTATTTTACAGACTTATAAAATGTAACTAACTAAATAATGAACAAAGAAAAAAACAATTACGGGACCCATCAAAAATCCGGCTTCTTAATAATGGGTACCGACTGTTAAACCGCTTACTTGTTTCTTACTTTTTACGTAATTTTAATTTATTTTATTTGACACTTTTTAGTTCATTACAGTAACTTAAAAAGAATTTTCAAATACCTATTCAATGATACCCCACTTGACATAGTTCGTCGATTATAATATTTTAATATGATAATTATTTTTCTTTTTCACATTATGGCGTCCAAAATCAGCCGATTTCATTATTAAATTTTTTTTAAAGCCTATGTCACTCCCGCTGTCAAAATAAATCTAACGATACCACATATTTTTTTTATTAAGAAAAAAATTCAACCTCAGGCGGGACTCGAACCCGCGTCTTCTGGATTGGTACTCCAGACGCTCTGCCAACTGAGCCACCGAGGTATCCGCCTGATGTGTTGAATTTTTCTTTCTTTATGTTACTTATGTCTTAAGGCGAATTTTTCTTTCTTAATAAAAATTTAAAATCTTAGCTTGAAATAAGCTAAAAAATACAAAAAGATACCACAAATGTTAAAATCGTAATCATAAAATAGACATACATACATACCTATACATATACCTACTTAAATACATACATACACTCGAAAAACATAACCCTCCTTCTGACGCAGTCGGGTTAAAACTATACATACATATATGCTATAACCAATATGTAGATGATAGTATATGTATAGCTTTTGGTACCGACTCCAAAAATTGTTAAATTTGATTAGGTTAATTATTCAAGATTTGGTTTATTTGATTAATATTATTTTTAACTTTTTAGTTCTTTGAATTTTTTTGAAGTTGGTATTATTTTAAAATCACAAATAGCCTGGATCTAGTTTGTGTTGCAGTAAGTAGCATAGGCATTGCGTAGCATTTGATCCGAGTAGCAGTGTCTGACTTTTTAGGCAGTTACTTACGAGTTATCCAATACGCGAAGCAGCCGTTGATTCAGGGTTTGCCGTGCAGTTCCAATTTAGGAGCTCGTGTCCCTATTAGTCCTATATAGCTTTAATTCATGATAGTTACTATTATTGACTCCTGCAAAATTATAATTAAATCTACTCTTGTAATGTTTTTTAGCTATATTAAGAACGCCTTCCGTTGTAAGGGTGCCGAGTAGCGGTAAATGTTTGTGTGATGAGCAGGCACAATAGTTTCTGAATCACGGATGTATTTATGTTCAATATTTCATGTATGTATGTACTAAAGAAACTATGTAATGTAGCACCTAGTATCCGTAACACAGGGCTCGTTAAGCAACGAATAAGATGGCGCTTTGTTATAGTAGGAAATATTTATTTAAAATAAAATAGTATTAATGTATTTCAAAATATGGGGAACGTGCCCAAAACTTTTTCTGTGGCATAAGAATAAACTGGCGTTTCGACATCCGCTGTTGCCTCGTGTCGGGTCTTGGCCAATCGTAACGATTGACGTTATTTATTGTTGGTCTACTATGGTAAAAGTTTTGAAACTCCAAGGCTATTAATAAATCGGAACTTGTAGGATTTCATTACGTGCCTAAGTTATTATAAGGGCGGAGTCGTTTGACTCATGAGATATAATGTAATGTTATTTTACTAGTAAAGTCACTGGGTACAGCTGCGAAAGTATCGTAAGGGCAATAATTGAGATTCTTTACAATTGTGACAACATCGATGGTAATAAATAGATGCTTTTTTCGCATAGACCAGACGGTCTGGTATATATAGGTATATATATATGTATATCTATCTAACATGCTTAAATCGTTTCTGTGCGAAAAATATGGGGCTTAGACCCATAGGTTTCAATATAAAAACCCATATGTTTTTGTTCAAATACCTTGGCAATTTCGTCTTTATTAAGAAATTTTACCTAGAATTGGATATCGAAATAAATTAATCCGTTCTATGAAACGGATTAATTTATTTCGATATCCAAGTTTTAGTAACTTTTCTAATTTTGGCGTTACCCCCACCGTTAAGTATTAAGAAAAATATGCACAAAATATAATTGATGACGTCAATATCATTAAATCCACTCTGTGCCACTCACTCTTCCTTTGTACATATTTAAAATATTAATTGCTGCATTTTACGCCTTATTTTGATGCTGATTTCACGGAAAGTTTTTTTTAATTTGTTGTGACTGATGTCTCTACGTTCCCGCGACCTAGCCTGACGTTGTAAAGGATCCGTAACGTAGGAATAAAAATGATATCAATAAAGTAGTTTTATTTCTAACTAGATATTTATTGTTGTATATGAAATAAAATATCAGAAACTACAATAAGGTAGCTTATAAATACATATAGCAAGGTAGGAAATAGTAACCTTAATTTATTTTGAAATGCAAAAGTGCAATTCATGCAGTGACTATTTATAGAATTATTTGCGACTTTGCTTTGGCTGGCGAGTGTTTCTGTTGTCTGGTTTCTTTTGTTACAAATTATTAACAAAACAAATCTTTCAGAACTGTCTTGTTGGACTATTTGTAAGTGCGACTGATGAGCAAAAAGGTTTTGAGTTCGATTCTCAGGTCTAGCAGAGCGTCATTGGGTTTTTGTATGAAATTCTTATTAGTGACTCGGAGTTTGGATTCGTGCAATCTTTGAGCTTGAGGCCGGGAGATATGTTTTTAATAACCAACCAGATTTCGTTATTTCCACGTCTCGTCTCCGCAACGATATCTGATTGGTTATTCAAAACACATCTCCGCACATCTCCTCTCCTCTCCGCTTTGGTGGAAACCGGGCCTAACCGTTCGAGAAGGACAGGCGTGATGGTCTGTTATGTAGAAAATAGGGTTTCCAAAACATTTTCTGTTTACCTGATTTGAAAATATGTACTTCGTTGTTACAGGTAGCAGGAGGTACAATTAAATTAGAGTTGGTCAACGACAGCTGGACAGAACTTCAGGGTGAAATAGTGGGCCCGCCAGACACACCGTATGAGGGCGGAACTTTCCTCTTAGAAATAAAAGTGCCAGAAACTTACCCGTTCAATCCGCCAAAGGTAATATTATACAATAACTTAAAACCTCCACTACGCACATTTAATATTTACATAATGATGAAGAATCATTTGTTCATGTTCCAATTCGAGTTCTTAAATAAACGCACATACATTTTTTTATTTGTCACCTTTTCTCCTTGTAGCGTAGTTGAAGTTAATAACGACGACATGCGACTTAATATTTACTGGTTACAAAATAACTGATTTATTATCACCGTGTTTGCAGATACGCTTCATGACAAAGATTTGGCATCCGAACGTGTCGTCTGTGACCGGTGCCATATGCTTAGATATACTCAAAGACCAATGGGCAGCGGCACTTACACTGCGCACAGTACTTCTGTCTATCCAGGCGCTGCTTTCGGCGGCTGAGCCCAACGACCCACAAGACGCTGTCGTAGCCAAACAATATAGGGAAGACATTCAGCTGTTCAACCTGACCGCCCGACACTGGACCAACGCTTACGCTGGTGGGCCGACCGTTATCTGGGGATTCAATCAGAAAGTCCAAGTATTACTAGATATGGGCGTTGACGAAGACCAAGCTAGAGTCGCACTATCCACATTTGACTGGGAACTGGAGAGGGCCACAGAGCATCTGTTTAGTTAAGTTTCATTAGATATTTCGGAACAGCCAGCATTAATGCCAACAATGCTATACTCTTAAGTAACTAAAATAAAATCTTGTGATTCATATGTTTCTCTGATATATCGCCTACTCTGATTTACATAAATAAATATAAATAATCAGTAAAACCATCCTGAAGAATGTGATGTATAAATCAAAACGATAATAATTATTACATACAATTTTGAATATTGCGTAATAATTGTGTCGTTACGTTGTATATGTTTTAAATTGCTTAGGTGGTATAAAAATGAAAATTTTGTCCATTTCAAGTTTTATATTATATGCTGGATATCTGGCATAATAGGTTAAATCCAAGGAATTTGTACTTCAAGTTAGTTAAGGTCTGAAATACGTAGATTGACGGTCAGTGAGGACTTAAAATATTGATTTGAGTCTGATTTTGATGTCGGTATTAAAACGATGTTTTTTCACTAATTATACATCAATAACATTATTGTTCATAGCGACAGTAAGCGCGCCACATGGCATCACGCACCATTCAAGTAAAATTTCAGAATTATGGTATTAGGCAGCTTTTGAAAAGTAATAGACAAATGTTGGATTATACATATAATTCAGATTAAAAATTATCTTTTTTTTAGTAGTCTTTTTGATTATTCTAATGAAATAATAGATATTTGACATAATCACTACTCCTTTTTCACGCTGAAATTCAAAAGGGTTAAATATTTTTTCGGCATTTATCGATGTAATAAAATGTAAATAAAAATTCATGTGGCTTCTTATTGCTTTAAAATCAGTTTTAAGCCATATTTTTTATAAACCCAATGTACTATGTCATACTTAAGTTCATGCTTAATTGTTAACATATAAAAAAAAGTCATCAGGGCTATAGGAACTGAATTTATAACAACACACATTCACTGCCCAGTGCCTGGCTCCTGGGTCGATATTATATTAAGGCTCTGGGCATTGAATTAAATTACTTTATTATACTTATGAAGACTTTTTGACATTCTTTTCATTTATGTCAAAAAGTCTTCATAAGTAAATACCTACCTTAAATATTTTATGCCCAGGGCCTTGCTATAATATCGACCTAGATCCGGGTTCTGGGCAGTGAATGTGTTTGACGTTAATATCAAGGTGTAAATATCTTACCATTGCCATGAGTATATAATGTGTATTGATTTGCGATTTGCAAGAAGAGGGATCCTACGGGCTAATCGAGGAGATTAGCATCAATCAATATTTTATTCTACCTTGGTAACTGGAAATCTTAAGAATTCATCTTTCAGAGCTTATGGTCAGTAAGCTTATATTCATAAATATATTTCATTATATTATTATTCATTTTTACCAAATTACATGTCTTAAAAAATATTTTTCATAAATGAGTTTTGTGATCCAATTTATTTAAGGACTTCCATAATGATTAAAATATTCATAATTAAAGAAAAATAAGCGTTATTCTACCGTATAATCGACCTTCCAGAACAGTTAATATAACAGTAGCATAAGATTTAGATAAAAATATTCAATTTGTCATCAATGTGATTTAATTATATTGAAACCGATATAATTTAAATAATATCTATCAATTGCGATGTTACAGAGTGAACGTTAAGATCATAGGGAAGATGCTAAATGAGTGTAGATATAGTGTCTGATCAGTGGCGTATACACCCTTGAAGGGCCCCAATGCAGACATTTTTAGTGCCCCATTTCCCTAGTATGTAAACGTTTTTGGACTTCCGAACGTTGACGAAAGGAACGCCTACGTACACACAGTACACACCTGATAGATTGATTTTATTGTACGCAAATATAAACTAGAATTGCAATATCTTTTAAATCTCATATTGTAGTTTTTTTCACAAAGCAACCATCATGTAAATTAGTGTGTAAAGGGCCCGATGCCACACGTTACCAAAAATCCAGCGTCAATTCTCCCACACTCTTGAGTACTTCTACTTAGTTTCTGCAAAAGAAACAATTATCGGACTTCCTCCTATTATTAAATTTAGTAATTGACGACCCGATTAGCTCAGCGGTAGTTAACGCCGCCTGCTGTGCTATGGGTCCTGGGTTCGAATCCCGGTAGGGACAAATGTTTGTGTGATGAGCATCAACAGTTATTGTATCCGAGTCATGGATGTGTCTATGTATGAATTTATTACAAAAAGTATATATGTAGTATATCAACCATCTAGTATCCGTAAGCCTCGTTGCTTACCACGGAAATAGATGGCGCTGTGTAATTAATGTCCGGAAAAATATTTATTTATTTATTTATTCCTCGTTGTTTTCATAAAAAAATATATAGTTAAAGTTGTGTGCGAATATTGGACCTTTTTTGCGTTATTTTAACTTCTATGAGGACACACCTCGAAAAAAGGATTTGAAATGATACGCTAGTGGCTCTCCGGAGCCCCTTTGAAATGGGGCCCATTTAACACGGCATTGGTTGCATTGGTATTGTTAGCCTTAGATGAATTAATAAATTTATCAGCTCAATGAAGTTTGTTGCATATTATGTTAATATATTTTAATTTATATATTTTTTTATTAATCCGTGGCTTAATGAATGGTTACATTTATATATTTTTGCAAAATTCATATTTTACGTTGTTATGCAACTAAATATTTATTGTAACTTGTTTACAGACTATGTATAATTTGAAATTGATGGAACTTTACAGAGACTTGATTGTATAGTCTTTCGTTTATAAGTTCGACCCAAAAACACAAATATTCCCTATCGTTTGGATAGGAAAAAAACATCTTATACCTTTTCAGTAAAACCAGAGAAATTTATAAATGAAACCCTATTTTCCTAACATTCACTTTAAGAAAAGTAAATTTTGTTTGTAGTTTTTTACAGCTAGTTACTTGTATTGGCAGCTAGATGGAAAGCCCGTGGGTACGGGCTTAAGTTGATAACAATACATGTAAGAAAATTCTATGTGACTTGTGTTTTTTATTTGTTACCCCTATTTTTCCTTTCCCATAAAAATTAGCAGTAGCACAAAGGTTATCTAGGAATTCGGTGTTCTGTATTCTGTCTATAAAATGTAAGTCTCATTATTCTGTCGTTCAATAAATATATTTTTCATTTCTCATACTCGGAAAGTAGAAGGGTTTATTTGATCCGAGTCATCATCATCATCATCATATCAACCGTTAGACGTCCACTGCTGGATATAGGTCTCCCCCAAGGATCGCCACGATCCGAGTAGCGGTTGGAAAATGCTTCTTCAACAAATGCTTTCCTCCCTAAGAAGGGAATAAATTTAAAAAATAGAACTAAATTTGGTTAGTCGGCTGTAATTAAGAAAAAAAAATGCTGCAGTCTTGTGAGGGTATAAACGGCCAGTGTGAATAAAAAAAAAACGCGTGCAGTAACGCGGTGTATTCCATAATTTAAATTTTAAATAGACTATGCAGATAATTTGGCGGTATACTAACTCTGTAAGCTGTATCGAATCTCGGAGTAAGACTAATATCTTATCAAAAATGAGTTCAATTGATTCTGAAATGTTGACTCCAGAATTTTTCACCAGAAATTTCTAAGGAAAGATACATAAACAATAACGATATGAAGTGGTGAGCAGATAAGAAAATATAAGTATTTACAAAAAACGTAATCTTTTTACTTTCCTTATATTCGAAATGAAACGTAGAGTGCTTATCACGGGTGAAAGACATCAATTCCTACTCGGACTATAGCCGTCAGTCTAAATACCTCGAATGGGTATTGATTCCTTTCGACCCTGGTGTAACAATCTACTATTCTTATTATAGCTTATACTTTCTTTTATATCTTTTGAAAAATGGTGTAAATGTAAATTCATTGTTGTGCTGTGTACCAACACATAGGCAAGCACGCCGGGGCTTTCGCGAATCTCATGGCCCCGGCAATAGGGTTGGTGGTGTTCACACCACCGGTGCGGTTGTTTTAGTCGGTATTCACTCACGCGGAGTCACCCCGTCGCATCCCAGGCGGGACGGTCTCTAAAGGCTATTTTCGCAGCATAAAAAAATACTTTGTTGTTAATGTATGTAATGTAGTTACTTAACTTACATACTATGTAATATATGCTCTCAAAATTATTAAGGTATACTTACATTCGTTTAAGAATATAGTTAGGTTTAATAATAAGGGTTTATAATTTTTTTATTTTCAGTTTTCCGGCGGTTTCATTTTTTTTGTTAAAAGCTTGTCTACGATTGCAAAACTTCGTATTTTTTTTTGTGCAGTGTAGTCTTATTTCCTTCGCCTTATCCCATTATCAGGGGTCAGCTCACCTTGACTGCTATTTTTTGTTCGCTCTTGCGCGGTCTCAGCATTAACATTCATATCTTTTATGTCTTTTTGTACTGATGAAAGCCAGGTGACATAAGATGTACCGCGGCGACGCCGCGACGCGTCATTGTCGGTAGGTTAAGGGCCACTCGTACCATAGGGTCTTCTGGACGTCGGTGCACATACTGCTCATGTTCATACCGTTGAAGGCGTCGTACTTTATATATTCATGGCAATGGTAACGTGGATGTTGCGTACTTTTTTTTATTGTGATTAGTGGCAAACGAGCAGGCGGCTCACCTGATGGTAAGTGATCACCGCCGCCCATGGACATTTGCAATACCTGAAGGCTTGCAAATGCGTTGCACACCCCTGCAGAAACCGTTTTGGTTTCTTAAAATAGGGAATTACTAAACTGACAGCAAATGGAATGCCCATGCTGTCAGAATAGTCACTCCTCAACGAGCTCTGGTAACCTTACTCACTCACAGAAAGACAACTATTGTTGATTCACTGCGGTATTCTGTAAGGCGGAGGTACTTCCCCAGTCGGGCAGCTCAATTTGAGCAAGGAATCTCGCTATGCCCTACCTCCATAAAGTCGAGCAATGTGACATCCGCTGACCAGCACAGCATGCGCATTTCTGTCACGTGTAGTTTGAGGGCCTAATTGGAGACTTTATTTTGGGCTCAGTTAAATTTTTTACTCTTTAAAGCTGCGCTGCCCCTGCAGAAGCTGCCTCAAGAAGACCTATGCTCAGGTCTTTTTATTTTTCTGTTTTCCTATATTTTCCTAGTTTTTCCTCTTCTGCCAGGCCGCCAGAAAGTGTTTATGACAACAAATCTTTCAGCCCCGTATTTAAAAAATTATACTTATTGCGAAAACCAAATCAAACAGAAAATCAATAAATAAGAAGGGCCGCGCCCCGACATCGCCCATTATACTTTAAAATCTGAGAACTCATTCGTAAGTTGTGAAATAAACCTATGGCGCAAATTTGAGCTTTCTAGACTTGGTGGTTTTGGATGCACCGTAAAGTTAAACTCGTTAAACTAGTTAAAAGGAATAATTGGATGTCAGCATGCGGTCGAATCAACGGAATATCATAGTCAGTCAGTCAACGGAATATCTATCGTACCCTCACATACCTACCCTTCGTAGGAACAGTACGGGTACCGCCCCCGTCTCAGCTTGGTAATTGGGTACTATGGGTTGGCCTGAGGAATTACTCAGTGAAAATTTGGAACATATAAATTGAAACACGATGGTTTATGATGAAACATTCCCTCGGCCTCGTACCTCTATCTATACTTTTACGTACAGAACTTATAAGTTTAAAGAAATTAATTAGGTAACACAAGTATTTAGTAGGCTTTGGTATTGTGGTCGTCAGGGGATCCCCTGACGACCTCAGTCCTCTCAGTCCTCTCAGTCCTCTGAGAGTTCCGTGTTTGATTTCCAGGCCGAGCAGTGTTAGTAGGACATTCGGTGACGTTCTCAGTAGGTTCCTATTCAGGTGTTAGGATTTGTGCTTAGTACTGCTTAGATAAATGATAACAAACTCGTATTCGATTACTTACAGATCATACAGCTGCGTTGATAAATTCTGAGGAATATGGAGATTGGCTTGTAGACTTCTTATGGGTAAAAATACCTATAGCTACATTGTCCATAACAGAGGCTGTTTAAAAAGGTGTTAAAACAAATACAACCTGTTTTCGGCCATATTGAATAAATTTTCTGACTGGTGCTGTTGTTAGTTTATTTATTTTTTTGTTCAAACAATCTACTTTGTTAAATTTGTTGAACCTAACATGAAATTCGTGAAATTACTTGTTCAAGTGGGAATATACATCATGGCAATACAACTATGTCTTCCGCTTGTCAATAATCAAATGCATTGGTATTTCATTCACTGTCATTGTTGAGTACGAAGGCTGTATTAAATTACTTGTAGCGCCATCTAGCGGCGACTATTGTGACGTGGAACAAGGCTGGTATAGAACCTGCGAGAGGGGCTGCGCCCGCGCTGCCGCGCCGCGTTAGCACGCATGAGCAAACAACGAGCGAGTAACTTGAACAACATGCCAAGCAAGGTATCATTCATCAGTCACAGTTGACGCTACTCTGTGGACGGTGCTCTCGTGCGCCCCCTCCTTTATGCTTTGCTACAGTACGGAGAAGGCAGTGCATAACACATCATCAGAATGTGACATTATAAGTGCACTATTTAGTTAATACTTCCCTTCGCCTTCCCTAGTTACTAACGTCAACAAACTTTTTAATACTTTCTAAAACGTATTTAATTTTCCGCGTGTGTCTCGCTCCAAGCTCGCGCCAACAAACGTGTGTGTGTATAAATAAATATTAATTTTACAGTGTGTTAAGCTGTACCAAACATGACTATATCATACGCCGGTGAAGTACCTAATGGCAGCAGTTTCGGATGTTTCTGGCGGATCCTTTGCAAGTAAGTTGGAATCTTTATGTGGCGCGTGAGGCTTTGACCGCAGAACCGTTCTCAGCGGCCCCGGAGCCCGTAGGCGCACACTTTGGGTGAAACAGCTGTTCGAAACGATATCTATGCGCCCCGTTCCTTCATTACGAAATCACACACCGATAGTCCTTAACCACACAATATACAACAATAGCATGACTCTTGTCGTCCGTCTATTGTGACGCACAACTTGATATGTTATTTAGAAAATAACTCTGTTCTCACCATGTATGTTTACCTCGAAAAATAATGAAAGTTTGATTTGAACTGCTGTAGTTAATTAGTTAGCGAGGATCACAACTAACTAGAGTCGACCTCGGCAGGCGCGGTGATGAATGCTACTTGTACAACGCGAACTAGAATCGTTTCAATGTCTGATCGCAGCTCGCTTGGCCCTGACAACGAAAGGCGGCGAAAGTAACCATGACGACGCGAGCACCAATCGATTAAAAATTTATTCAATCATATTATTATGCTTAAACTCCTATGTCTTCGTGGAAATTAATGGCTTTTACATTCAACTTCCTTCTAGTAGGTAGAAACATTCGTCTACTTCCAAATTGCCAATACCTGCTTCGGTATGTTGTTAATTGACGTTTACATAAACACATTTCGTTTTAAATCATTTTCATTACATAAATATGGATACTGCTAAATACTAATTTAAGTGACATAAAGCTAATTAAGTAATTACCTTAAGCTAATTAACTGCTATCAGGTTTAGAATTACACACTGAAAACATCATCAATGCCACAAGCAAATGCTAACGTTGCAAAATTAATTCGCTTGAGTTGAGTTTCTTCTCTAGAAACAATCTGTTTTTGCTGACAGTTATAACTTGATATCTCTAGCAAAGAAATCAAATAGGTATCTTATAAGATTTTGCATAGAATAGTCTCATAATAACAATAATCATGTATCCCTGTCATTACTCTCAGGATGGACAAAAAACTAATTTACTGAGCCATGTAGATATAAGTAGAATACCGCTACAACCAAACTACGTGCTGCCTCTATTTATTTTATTTTTCAAATAGATTGATAACTAAATTACTGAACGGTAAATGCAATAAGTCACAATGAAAACTTTGCTGTTATATGCGTACTACATAATGAAACCCGTCTGAGTCAACGTACGGTATACCTATTAACACGAAAGTACTAACTATAAAATGTTTATGGATAAACTTGTTTGTGATTTCGTCTAAATAAAAAAAAATGCAATTACAAAAATGATCGTATACATACTCAAACAAAGTCAAGTAAAGAAGCAACTGAATTATCATTATTTTATAAGTATTCTATTTTAACATATAAGTATTATGAGGAAAGGTATTATTGTTAAAAAGAAATACTTTATACAGATCGCGATTTATTATTACAAAATTAAAACAGTATCATCTTGTGACGAACAAAATGAATTGCAAACGGGATTGCTAGTCTTGTAAAATGACAAACAAGTAAGTGAACTCCAATCCAATCTGAACTAAATTATTTACGTATGTAGTAGTCATTTTATAAAATGTTACAGCACACATATAAAAAAGCTCTGTCTGTATGTTGTTCCACTTTCATACCTACTCATTCATAAACGCTGCATACTTATTTTGTAGTCACTCATTTACACAAGTTAAATATAATATACACGAGAAAACATAGAACATCAAATGAATCTAAAAATAAGAAACATACCATTGTGTATTATGTTTCATTTCATCCCCGGAAGGGTTAGGTAGAAGCATAGGTACTAATGTGCACCCATATTTTACCAGTAAGTTTTAGGTCCCATGTAAAAGCAGCGAGTCTATTGCAATCAACCGGGCACGAATCCAAACTCCAAGGTGTTACTGATAATTTCATAGAAAATCCCAATAACACTGCTTGATCTGGAAATCGGACCCAAGACTCAGCAGTCGCACTTACGACCACAAGACCAATGGGGCAGTTTAAATAAGAAATACTTATTTATAAATGCAAAACTGCAACAAAATGCTCAATCACCCTGCCATGCCGCTATACATAAAAGTAGGTACTTATATGTTTACGACAATTATCCAACCTGTATGTAACGACTTATTGTATATATAGGTATATATATAGTGATTATAGCACCTTACAAGAATCCAATTACAAACGTATGCAAATAAATATTGAACAAGTTTACAAAGTAGTTAGCGGTCAATTTACAGTGGTCATATCGTAAGATGTCGATTCTAATTTTGTATGTCTAATTGTAAGCTATAAAAAAAAATCCTAAGTGATAAGGCAGCTTGAATCCATTAATATAAAAAATACATATTTGGCTATTATACAATTAGGCACTCTAAAATACATATTATTATTGATTTACGATAAGCGAGAAACCGAATATACATTATTTTACTCGGTTTGAACACTACTTACAACACTATAAATTATTTATGGCTAAGAGTAATAATTAATTACTGTAGTAACATTAAGGGTATTGTTAAATCCTTGTAATTATCTGTATGAATCCTCATCTAGCTTCCTTAGTGTGAGAACTTTAACTACATAGATCTCTATTTCATTAATAAATCCGAATTTGATAATTTTAGTATTTCCGTGTTTACACGTACATACGTATTGTATACATGAAGTAGGGAAGCACGCTTTTATGGAGAAACAGACTGTACTTTAATAATTTTTTGGCTCTTAAACCAGTATTAACTACTCATAATCTGAGATCGCGCTTAAGCAATCGTTTTTTGCGGACGTTAAGTACAGATTTCGAAGGTCGGTCGACACTGATATTAGTAATTAGTAAGCGGTGTTCACTGGCGGCCCGACCGTGGCAACTTTTGACAAGGTCAGAGAATTTCGATGATTACTGAGTTAGTATTCCGCATGTACGGGGGCTGTGCCACTTGGCAGTTTCTCAGACCATTCAAAAACTCATGTCAATGCCGTCGATAAGGGAAAATTTCGTAATTTTCACTATTAGTATTCGAATCCGTTATACATTTTATGTATAAATTAATTCGAAATATTTTCGTAAGATGCGGTTCTGACCGACGCTTATGACTTTCCTGTTGTTTTGTTTAAAAAGTTCACAAGTATCATGTCATGAAAGGATATCCAAATATAACCTAAGGGTAATACTACTTTACCTACTAAGCCAATAGGTTATCTTATTATGTGAAGGGACAAGCACATACGCTTGACTCTGTATTGTTGTATTCAGTCTCCGCAGCATCAGTAAAAATGATGGTTATTTGTAAAGAAATTCTTCTTCTTCTTCGTCAAATTGATTACCCATATTTACTTTATAAATATGGTCATTAAATCTGATAAGATCAAAATGATGCCACATTTACGGCATGAAACAAACCGATACCTTGAGGGAATGAAATTGAAATAAACTTACCTACAAAGCGTCTTATAATTAATGATCTCATCTAGACAGCTTTCCGATAGAAGAATTTAAGCGGCTTTGGGTTTTTGAAATGGCCTACGCAAATGTCCCGCTGATCTTGCATAGACCTGCGTCGGGTCGTAAAGCTCCCACAATAATGGTTTGAGCTGAACGATGGCTGACGTATGCGTGCTGTCAGTATGGACAGGTCAACTCAAAGCTGCACTGGTGCTTTCTTCAAAAGGCCATCTCAGACTTTAACCTACATAGTCAGGCTCACATATTGTAACCAAAATGTTTGGACTTTAAACGAGACCATGATTCTCTGAGTTTGTTTCGGCATTTCTTCTCAGAGGTCGTCAGTTAGGAAATGCCGATGTGAACTAGATATATGTACAAAAAAAATACATGACTTGTAATAGTGTCTTTAAAAAGATCTATTTACAGAAATAAACAATCATTCAATCAATCATTCAATAATTCATTCAATCAAGAGCTGGATAAGTTGTGTACTTGATGAGTCTAATTTTCTTTCAGCATCAGTATGTATGTAGTTCTATAGATTTTCCCCACCCATTCAGTGCCCAGTACCCGATTCTGGGTCGATATTATAGCAAAGCTCTGGGCATTCAATATTTAAGATATATACTTATGAAGTAGTAGAGCCTTAATATAATATCAACCCAGGAGCCGATACAGTGAAAGGGTTAATTTCATTGCCCCTAAAAAAGTATGAGGTATGTAGTCGATGTTTTGTATTAATCAACTTTTTTCATATTCTTATAATTGCTGTGCTTCCTAGGCAAAATATTAGTTTGAGGGACACGCGCTCAAAAACAATTTAGTATTGCGTAATCGTTTAAGTCGTGGCCAGTTTAACTTTATTTCCGGAATAAACTTTCTGAAGGATTTATATTTATATGCCCTGTTATTGCGTTATCACTTATCATTCTTCCCATTGCTTTAACTTTTGGTGTGGCTTAATTTAAACTAGTATTTTCATCGATTTTATTACTCAATGCTGGTATTCGATGAGTACCTACTTTTTACTGATCTTTGCAAACAGTCTGCATCCGCACAATATGACACAGCGCCATCTAGTTCCGAGGCTTGTGTTACGGGAACGAGATGGTTGATACACTTCTTAGATATACATTTTTTTTCTTTGTAGATACATGTATATTATACATGAAATAATCAAAGGATAACATGAACACAAAACAGAATGTCATTGTTTCGATTTCTATTCAATCGGTTTCGAAACTTTCTCTGTTAGTATTCTAATAACCAAAGGAATGCCATAGATAGGTACGCGGGCTCTGTAATTTCCACTTTCGATTTAAAGCAAAAATTTATGAAACGTTGACAATACGTTTTATAGATTATTTCATAATCTTGCTCTCTCCAACCCGTCACGTTTCCGAATCGTCACAAAAGTGATTAGTCACGAAACAAATTCCTCTACAATCTTTAACGGCGAGTGGAAGAAGGATGGGAAAGACTTGGAAAAATAAATCTAATTATTATTAAAAATTACGGACATATTGACACAGTGTCATCTAGTTCCGAGGTAAGGAACGAGGCTTGCGTTACGGATACTATTTGGTCCATACACTACAGATACCTATAACCTAAACCAACATACTCACTGATTAGAGATATTTTAATTACACTTGATATACTTATACAGATTTCTTACACTTACGCGAGTAGGTATTACATCTAATAGATATCTATTGAATTATAACTACTTTTCATGCATGCTATTTAATATTGTATAAACCCAACATTTCAGATCATTACAGCATCCATCTCGATATATTATTATTATCGATATATTATTATTATTTTTGTAACTTGATACCATTTTAATTAGACTAGTTGTGAAATTTAGCAAGTAACATCGTTATAGAATAAGAGAAAATCTCAAAACTACATTTGTAATTAAATCTTAAAAATTGGGGGTCTATATTTTTTTATAAGGGATCGGAATTTCTGATTGCAGCTCCTAGTTCAAATGGGGTAGGTATCATATGAAACGGCTTGATGTGCACATTGCAAAATATATTTTATTTATATTTTCTGACGCATTATTACTTATTTATATTGAAAAATATCAAAAATATTTTCCCTTCTTGGTCTCCGAAATCTGCGGAACGAAAAAATTAAAATAATTATAATAACCTATCCCACGTACGGAACCCTCGGTGGGCGAGTCCGACTCGCACTTGTCCGTTTTTTTATAGTTTAACACTAAAGCTCATCAGTTGCTAAGTACTAACTAAATAGACAAATAGACGGGATAAAGCTACCGAATCTGTATTGGTTAGGTTACGTTATATGTATAATATTATATCTGTTCTAATATTATAAATGTCGAAGTGAATATATGTATGTCTGTGTGCCAGCTACCTCTTAACGTTTTAAACCACATAACCAAGTTAGATAAAATTTGCTATGAAGATAGTTTCGAGTTCTACAACTAAAAGAGCAGCAAAAGGGGGGTGCAAGTTTGTAACCTTGCACCCCCCTTTTCGTCTTTATAAGAGATCATTAAACGGATGATGATCTCCGGAACAAAAACTTTATGTCATTCCCCGGGACAAACTATCTCCATACAAAATTTCATCCAAATCGGTTAAGCGGTTTAAGCGTGAAGAGTTAACTTACAGTTAGACAGAAAGACGGACACTTTCTCATTAATAATATTAAGTATGGAAGTATGGATATCCATATAACTGTTTAATATGTAATTAAAACCTATTTGTACAGCCAACATTTCATTTCTTACGTAATTTTTCCTTGTACCCTTCCCTGCTTCATACTCTATACTATATCCATATATCCTCATTCTTACTCTTCACATGTATTAGGTATATTAAAATGAAAGGATACAAAATAAAATGTATATTGATCGATTTAGGGTTTTGGACCTTATTATATTACAAATAATAAGGATGGAAAGTCTATATGAAACACTGACTGACTGAAAAAACTATATACTTACGCATTAATATCTCCCCATTAACTCAAAAGGAAAGTGAAATACATTTTATTATCATTACTTTATTATTACGGTATTATTTGTGACGTCAAAAATTACAACAAAAGACAACATGCGTAAATGCATAATAGAATTAATAAAACAGGTGTTATCTGTTAATTCTTTTCCTAATTTGTACACTTGTGTGCATATATATACATTCTGCGGCCACCGAAGCCGTCCAAATAAGGATTTTGTTCCTATTTCTATTTTTATAATTGGTTTTGATCCTAACAAATGATGCAAGGGCATTTTTAATTAGCGCCCAATGCTGGTATATTTTATCAAACATTCGTGTAACCTGAGAACGACTGGATGATCGAGGAAGGCTAGTTCATTCAAACCACATTCTTCTTCAATACTTTCGGCTTGAGTTTCATTAAACAGGAACCGAAGTCTAAAGATGCAAAGACGGTTTGTGTAATACCAAATATATCAAACAAGTGTCAAAAAGTCTGCTTCACGTATTGTTAAAGATTATGTTATCAGCATGATGACCGACTGAATAGGGTGAGTTAGTCAGTTTTAATATTAGGTAAATATTAATATTAAAGCTGTAAAAATAAATCTGTTTGTCTTTTCACACTTAAACCTATAACAGCTATTGGTACAATTCGCCAAGGAAATAGATTGAGATCCTAGCGATGATTCATGTTAATTTCTTCCTTTGTTACCCTTTGTAGTTAGTAGTGTAGGTCTTCCAAAGTTCATGCCAGGAGTTGAATACATAGAATTAGGAGACTGTAGTCAACTCAGGAATGTAGGCCAATGCTCTAACAATTAATTGGCTAACAAATCAATTGAACTCATCCTACGATCTATTGTAATGCAGCAATCTATTGTCTCGAGGAAATTATAGACAGTGAGTGTAATGCAAGACTAAGGACAATCATTGTGGTATATTACATATAAAAAGTTTGAAAAGTGCCCTATATAGATCCTTGAGTAGACTAGATTTGTGTTTTTAATTCTATTTTTAACCTCCGATGCAGAAACGGGGGTTTTATAAGTTAAGGTGGAAGCTCCACGCTAGCCCGCGAAATTCAAATTTTCGTACGTTTTTTGCAATTTGCCGGTCATTCTCAGGCTGTACATTGAACAAAATATGATTCGCGCCTATAATAGGTATTTACTTACAGAACTATAATCATTTAAATCAATAAAACAGCCCTCAAAGTGCATATAACTGTATTGATTGACTATTTCATGAAAAAGTCATTCAATCCAATTCTATGCAATGTGAGGGTTGTATTGATGATATTAATGATTATAATTCTGTAACTAAATACCTATTACAGCGTGTCGGCCTGTGACTTTATTGATAGTGTTACAGTCTATAATTCAAGTCAAGCCGTTTGAATAACATCAGCTTTGTCGGCGCGTTTCTGTTTTTTTAATTAAATTATGTAATTTTTTTTCACCGAGGTTGTGTTTGTATAAATATTAACTATATTTAAACTTGTTGACCGCTTTTCTAAGATAAGCTTCCTTTGAACAAAGTTTTTATCGCATTTAACGTAATAAATAAACTTTCTAACGTCGCAGTGTCGCAAACTGATGATGCATCCGCTACACAGCCCGGACTTCGCACCTTGCAACAGTTTTTTATTTCAACGTTTTAAACAAGCTTAGAGATTTAAGATTTATAAGCATAGAAACGGAATTGAGTGCGTTCCACGAGGGCAATGAAGCGGTCTCTACTGTAGACTGTAGGCTACTTCACGCAAAGATGTGCCTGTCAGCCTATTGCTGTGCACTGTTAAACGTAGACGAAGGGTCTACGTTTAACAGTGCACAGCTAAAGAGCGCCAACCAACCTAGTCTAAAGATATCAAGATTAGGCTATATAGTCTACCACGCTAACCTAGAGTGGGTTGGCAGACTTCACAGGCATGCAGGTTTCATCGCTATGTTTTACTTTTCCGTTTGAGCACGTGATGAATGAGCATGTAATTTGGGCAAGTCAGTGGCGAGCCTTGGGAGCAAACTCGAGCCATTTGGCTTCACGGTCCACTGCTCACGCCCCACTAGGCTACCCACAGCGTGGTATAAATAGTCTTATTTACCAAAATATTTGTCGTCGCAACTGTGTTCGTACTACATATCCCCTTCCTATGTATATGTACGAATGCTTCCGTAGTAATGTGGGCCTTACTTTTACTGTATTTAACCTCGGACTTCTGTCTCTAACTCTGAATTATATTACCAACATACTATATTTTTGATCTTGTTGTCCATTTTTATACCACAATGGTGGCAAATAAGCTTACGGCCGCCTCATGGTAAGCGTTTACCTTTGCCTATGGAGGTTTGCAACACGGAGGATCTCGCTCGCACGATGCCGAATCTGCGAGCTTCTACTTTACTAACTCCTTTACAACATTTTACTCAACTTACGTTACGATCACTTTTTTTTTTTTTGTTTTTTTGTTTTTTTTTTGTTTGCCGTGTGGGAATGCATTTACGCACTTCCCGCCGTCCGGGTAGACGACGGGGGTATGTCGGACTCCACCCAGAATGGGTGACTACCGACTAAACCCACACGGGATCTTTCGTCTCACCACCGAGTGCCGGGGTTACGGGAACTAAATATTCGTCCGCGACCCCGACGGTGGCGGACCGCCCTTGCGGTCCCCAGACAGGCCGCGGAGCGCGCGGACACCTGACGCCGGGGAGCGCGCGCACACTCGACGCCACGGAGCGCTGAAATACTCAAACGACTCGAACGCAGCGGAGCGCGCGGGCACTCGACCCAGCGGGGCGTGCGCACACTCGACGCGGCACCTTCCCTCCGGAGTGGGCGCCACCCACTCTGGCCCTTATCCCGAGGGCCCAATTTTTCGGCCGCAGAGGATAGGAAGAGCGGCGGACGACATACCGACACTTCTCTTCCCCTGCGGCCCCACCGCGACCACAGTTCAGCGGCTGTGGCACCGCCGAGGCCGCGGAAGGCAGGGGGAGCGGCGCGACCCTGCCACCGACAGTCCTCCCCGCCGCGGCCCCGAAATCCTTCAGCCGCGGTGCCTCCCATACGACACCGCGGCCCACCTCAGTTGCGGCGTCGCTATTCGCCGCAACCTACTAGGCATCCTGCCGAAACCGGTCGGAACTCGCCACGCCTAAGGGGCAGACACCCGCTAGGCTGGTAAGACCCGCGGGTGCCCCCCAGAGGACCTAAAGGTTGCCGCCGGAACGGCAGGTTCCACCTCTGCAGGAGCAGGCAACCCACTGCGTGCGACTCACAGCAGGTGCCTCTCCAAGGGGCCACTCTACGACCAGGCTTGGCTCTAAAAGCCCGTGTCGCAGCGGCCCCACCACCTCAGGGTTCCACTTCGCTTCACCGCGGAGCGTGGAGGAATACACTCGACGCGGCTACTAGGGCTTAGTAGCCGCGTCGAGTGTATTCCTCCCCGGCACGACAAGCCGAGAACCCTGGAATGGGGGGGGTTACGATCACTAGACCAACGTGGCGGTCATTTTAAAAATAGGTTTAAATATCTGCCAATCGTCGTACCTATGTATATTTGTCTTGAAAAATGATACCTATCATACACGAAACACCTAGTGGCAAGCGTTTCAGGTAACGATTCAGGCGTTAAGAGCAGATAAAACAATAAAAGGATTATAAAAGATTTAGACATTTTTTAATTTTACGATTAGTAATTAACATTTATCGGTTGGTTATTGGTTAAACTACAATGGATAAAGCTTAATCACGTTTCTCGAGAAGTAGGGTCCCAGATTTATCGCTCAAATTGAGCTGTCCGACTGGGGACGTACCTCTGCCTTACAGAATACTGCAGTGAATCAACAATAATTCAACTCTGTTCAACTATTTAATCACTCGCAGAAAGACAAATATTATAGTTGTCTTAGGGGTACCAGAGGTCGTTGAGGGAGTGACTATTCTGTCAGTATGGCAATTACGTTTTATGTCAATTTAATAACACCTTATTTTAAGAAACCTAAACGGCTTCTATGGGTTCTCGAAACTCATTTGCAAGCCTCTCGTGTTGCAAATGTCCATGGGCAGCGGTGATCACTTACTATCAGATGAGACTCCTGCCAGTTTGCCCCCTTTTCGCCGTGAAAACAACGTATAAACCTACGTTAAGAAGCAAAATAGATTTTGGATATTGAAAAACGTGTGGATTTGCCAAATGGCAAAAAACGGAACCCATATAGATTCGTCATGTCTGTCTGTCCGTCAGTATGTCACAGCCACTTTTTTACGAAACTATAACAACTATACTGTTGATACTTGGTAAGTATTCTGTGAACCGCATGAAGATGTTCACACAAAAATAGAAAAATACATGCTGGGGGTTCCCCATACATAGAAGAAAAAAAAATTTTTCATCAAACCCATACTTGTAGGGTATCTATGGATAGGTCTTCAAAAATGTTATCGAAGTTCCACATCATATCATTTTTTTTAACTGAATGATTTGCGCGAGAGACACTTTCAAAGTGGTAAAATGTGTGAAGCCCCTGTAACTTCTAAAATAGAGAATGATAAAACTAAAAAAATATATATTGTATGCAAACTTCCACCATTACCATGCAAACTTCTACTTTTTTTTAAGTATTTTTTATCAATCAAGCAGATCGGTTTAAACGGAGGGAAAACCGTCACTTCGACTCACTATTTATTTATGTATTTATTCTCATTGTGTTTGAATTCTTTAGTGCGTTAATTAATTCTCTAAAACTGATCAAACATACCTATGTATGTATACCTACATATTATGCCAAGAGGTTGTAAATAAATTAGTAAGTAGTTATTTATGTATTAGGTATATAAATTATTATAAATATAGTTTATTAATCTACTCTCCAAAAATTTTAAAGATTAATAATGTTTTAATGCGCGTGAAAAGTAAATGTTAGGTACAAAATGGGCCAGGCAGGAATTTTGCCGAGTAAATAAACGAGGGATTTTAACATTACTTTCTTGAGCTCATATAATAGAGGATATGGTTCACTGTTTATGTACGTACGTTCCTAGAATCACGCGACGCGACTCACGGTTAAGCGATTATGCATGCAATTATAATCGATTTTTTGTTCAACACCCTGACGCTAAACAAGTTTTTAGAAGCCCACATCATTCGAATCACGTCACGGCCGGCCACTTTAATTTTATTTTTATTAGTAAATAAATCTATACAATTTTGCTGTAATTTGCCTTGGTTTATGAAACTATTAATTATTTTTTGTTAAATAGTCAATCTATACAATTTTTTTGTTGAACTTTTAATTTTCTTTCCAATGATAGGCATGATCGATGTAATAATTGATAATAAAATGTTACATCGAAATTGTTTATATGTGTGTGTGTTGTGTTAATCGCGCCGCTGCCATTGCAGAAACCAGATAGCGTTCTTCCTTATTTTGTAATATTACGCTTATAACGATTTATAGCTTTACTTTCGTTCGCAGATGGAGAGGCAGCGTGTACAAGCTGGTGTGGAGGGAGTTGCTAGCATATCTCACACTGTACTACACCATCAATTTATTGTATCGATTTGCACTTACAGAGCAACAACAAAGGTGAGTCATGTATATACTATATTGAGTCACATACTCACATTCAGGAGACAAAGTTCATACTGTATCATCCATATATTCTCACAGCCATTCAGTCTGTTTTCTAGTCTTCCTGATCGTGACATTATTATAAGTAATGCAAAGCGACTGCCAAAAACATATACCGGATAATCTATATCCTAAGAGTAAACTGGTTACCAGGGTTTTCGTCCGACCACATTAAAGATTGCCGTAGGTATTCGTATAATAAGGTTAATTATTCAAAATATCGCTTGCGGTAGTGATGGCATGTTGATAGTCAAAACACAAGTGTTCTAAGGTTGACCCCTAAAATATTCATCACCTATTAAATAAATATATGTAAGTAGCACACATTATACTCACTCTGTATTCATATACAAATATTATAACTTTTGGATACGAACAATAAACTTGCTGGTTTTAAAAGTCATATGAACACATTCAACCTATCTACAAAAGCAAGGACAAAACTGCATTATTTAAAACTGTTTTTAATTTGTTTAAAATGGTTACCAACGTCGCTTACTCTACAATAGACATACTATATTAATAATTATTATGAAAATAGGCATTTTACGTACAAAAACGTAAGTACAGATTACAGACATTAGCACTCATAATAACACCACAAACAATAATTACTTAAATGCGAGGAACAAAAATCTGTAATTGTTTGGTTTCATATGTATTAGGAACAATGCTTGGGCATTGGGAGCTTAGTTTTTTTGCCTTCGCCAAACGATGAGTGGAAAAACTCACGTTCTATGTCGGCGAATTCTGGCTGGACAAGTACATCATCGGTATACTTCTGATCTTTGTGCGATAATCTCTACTAGCTGATTCCCGCGACTTCATCCGCGAGCAATTTAGCGAAAAAATCTTTCATAATAACTTTGCACCCCCGTTTTACCTCCTATGGAGGTGAATTTTCAAAAATCCTTTCTTAGTGCTCCCCTGCGTTATAAAAGGAACCCCTGTGCAAAATTTCTAACCCTTATAGATTAGGCCCTGCTTTGATATGTCAGTCAGTCAGTCAGTCAGTGAGGCAGTCAGATTCTCCTTTTATATATACCTAGATATGAAGACTGATGGAGTAAGGGTAAGCACCTGCGTATCATACCTATGATATCATTGATTTGTTGAAGTTTGAATAATATTGATTACGAAAGAGTCACAAAATGAATTATTAACTACTAATCGGCCTCGAACCTCGATGAGATATTTTAAAGCCAATAACACGTAGGTATATTTATGTACAAACGAAAAATTACTTTATTACCAGAAACAGGTTTATATTGTAACAGGTTATATGCCAGCTAACTAATATCTTAAACTACAAAGACTAGTAATGGGTTATCCAGGGTTATACAGAAATTATGGTTTTTTAGCTGAACTTTTTATTTTCTCCGGAATTATAGGTGAGTATATAAAAACAAATACTTATATCTGTAGGTCGTACCTAGACCTACTACCTACACGTATTTTCCGTGAGGGAATGGAATCTCCGACTTGTCGTCGCAGTCGTCTCGTGCAGAACCTGTAATAAATTAATGTCTTATGTTTGAACTATCTGCTTGATCCTTCGCACGGGAGGACATTTATTTTTTAAACAGACATAAACTTTGTCGTAGTAAATATAACCTATGTTACTCAGGGAAATGTAGCATTATCATGGTGAAATATTTGTTCAAATCGGACAGGTAGTTAAGATTAGCGCGTTCATACAAACCACTTTTTCCGCTTTATTATTAAGTAGTAAAGATTTAAATCAAAAATTATCTGATTTCTTACACTTATACGAATACTATAGGTATAGGTATATCCGTAACACAAGCTTCGTTGCTTAGCTCGGAACTAGATGGCGCTGTGTCATAATGTCCAGAAATATTTATAGGTACCTTAAAATTAAGCAATTTTGTATGGATTTCATCACGGTATATTATATACCCTGATTAAGTCCTGACGTTACGGATCCTTTACAGCATCCATAGTCACGGTCAGTTTGCCCGAATCCGTAACACGTAATTTTATTTCAAATCTAAGCATACTTAAAGAGCCTTGTGTTGCTATTTAGGCAGAATTTGCATTAATGCACAGTCGCACTAGCATAACACACATAATAATTATTCAGTTTTCCACGAATTATGCTGATGATTATAAAGATTCACTATGTAGGCTATATTACCGCACACACAACCGGAAATTGTGTCAATTTAGGTCGCTGTCATCGAGGCTTATTGACAGTTTAAATTAATTCTATTCTATTTTTTTAACCGACTTCAAAAAGGAGGAGGTTATCAATTCGACTTTTTTTTTTATGACCCGTTTAGCGTTGCGAGGTCGCCTTCAGTGGTAAAGGTTCGGATCCCGAACAATAGGCAAAAGGCAAAAGTTTGTATCATGAGCATGAACATATGCCTCATAGATGTTTCTGTGTATAATATGTATCTATGTATTCACATATCCATGTAGTTTATTAACCATCTAATAACCGTAACACAGTTCTTAGTTTTATTAAAACACTTCGGTGTAAAAGATTTGCAAGTAACAAAGTCGACAAACGATATACTATGTAACCTGTCTTCTTTTCTTTGATAATATTTTGGTAGTTTACATGTAGGTAAACTGTTCTAACATTGTGTTATTATGAAGTGTGAAATATATTCTGAGCTATTTCTTTTTTACTCAAACAGTACATAGTTATAAACATATAAAGTGTGTACATGAAATTTTATATATTTACTTGGCATAGACCGCAGTGTAAGCTGTAGTTACCTAGTAGCAACGGTTTTATAGTCTTTGCCTAGTAGGGTCACCAGTGGACTGAGATGTCAAAGGTCTCGACTTCAATCTCAAGCCATGGACCACTGATTTTTTTAAGGTTATGTGCGTATTTATCACATGCGCAAATGGTGAAGGAAAACACCGTGAGGAAACCTGCATACTTGAGATATTTTATCGATGGCATGTGAAGTCTGTTAACCCGCAGTAGGCTAGCGTGGTAGCTATATTCTAATCCCTCTTAAATGAGAGGACACCCGAGCTCAGTTGAGGGACAATGATGGGTCGAATAGGAACCATATCATCATCAGCCTGTACTCGTCCACTGCTGGACGTAGGCCTACCCTAGTGAACGCCACAGGGCTCGATTTTCGGATCGTCTCATCCAGTTGCTGCCAGCTGCCTTGCTCAACAATAATTAACATAATTATAGCCAACCCATAATTAATAAGATATAATTTCTGAAGTGTGTAAATCTGCTAGGATATCAATCAGAATCAGATAATGATAAATGAATCAGATTGCTGATCAGACAGATGCCATCAACCCATTAAAATAACTTCCCACTGTTAAGCACGGGTAAGAAACGCCAAACTCAAGTGGCAGTGGGCAGGGCACGTCGCTCGAAGAACGGATGGCCGATAGGGCTTGAAGGTTCTAGAGTGGCGACCACGTACTGGAAGACGCAGCGTGGGTAGGCCGCCGGCAAGGTGTCCTGGCGACTGAGGACCTGGCAAGGGCACTGGAATCCGTTGGATGCGGGCGGCGCAGGACCGGTCGTCATGGCGATCCTTGGGGGAGACTTATGTCCAGCAATGGACGTCTAACGGTTGATGTGATGAGTACGGGTTTTCTGTAATTTGAGATGGATTAGGATATAGTCCACCCAGGGACCGGACAACACCGCTTAAGTGTTAAGCCTATTGACAGGGTGACCCGTACATAGGGTAACCCATATCGCAGGGTTACCTTTTGATCGGGTTACCTCCCTAAAACCCAGCGAAAGGGTTAACACCTTCATTGTGGTAACCACTTGAAGGGGTAACCCCTTCAACGACTTAAGCCTATCAAAGGGTTACCTTCACGAAAAGCTTTTATTCGTGTTACCCGGGGTTACCTAACGGGCCTGAGCTGCATGTAAGTAGGTAGGGGTACTTGCACTCGAGCGGTGCGTCATTGCCTTGACGCCTTACTATTTTTAACCGACTTTAAAAAGGAGGAGGTTCTCAATTCATAGGAATATTTTTTTTATATAGATATGTACCGATTTGCAAAATTATATCTTTGTTTATCGTTGTTTAAAAGATTAACCTGTACAGATACACCCATTGTGACCACATCAGGATCTCATGATGGAATCCCAGGGAAATCGAGGACAACCCTCAAATTTTAAAGGCACTTATTTTGTTTTACATGTATTCTCCAAAGCTTTTCAAGTATTTGCGTTTGAAAAAAAACCATCTCATATGAATGATCTGATGATGGAAGGTACAACTCCTCAACGGATAAGAGTTGAAGGAAAATTATTTCGAAATTATACATAGCATATTGACCAATAGTCGTATTCTTTCAGGGTATTAGATTGACCTGATGTAAATATCATTAAAGTTTAAGAGTTAGGTGGAAATATAAACGTGGGCAGATTTCGATTGCCTATTGTTTATCTACTATGTATTTTCGCGCTGGTCCGGACTCTCGTTCGAATAAAAAACTGTAAGCATTGGATTTTCTTTTCTATTACGCTTTATTATTGTTTCTTCTTTATTTTCTATCTTAGTTTGATGCTGTTTACGGGTGTTTGTACGGGTACTATAGCCCTATGTAATATAACGTGCTCGTTCATCTTTATGAACGAGCGCATTATATTACATATTAAACAGGTTGAAACTTGCAACGATCTATAGGGGTTTAAGCATTTGCCAGTGTAATGGGTCTTCTATCCTCGTGAAAATGGATATGGATTGCGAAGTATTGATAGCATTGGTATTTGCTTAAGCACCTTTGTGGGAATTGTGGGACAAAAGACATAAATTACAGGGCAGACGTTGGTAATTAAGAACAGATTTACCTGTTTCTATTATGTGGTTTAACCAGCACCTATCAGTAGTTACAGAACGGTACCGAAAAACCTGTATCTTTATATTTGCACCCGTAGATGGTATAGTAGCCCTCTCCCCCCCCCCCCCAATAAATATAATTGCGTTAGTAATTATATCTATTCTATAATTATAGTAATTAGATTAGGTTGCAACTTAATGTATAAATGAAATAATATAATATGTACCATTGCACTATTATTAAAAATTATTTTTTATTTTACTGAATCAGAACTATTAATAAAATTCATATTCAAATCTAATAATTCATATTAAACACGTAATGTATGTAACATGTGCGACAAGTAATATTGAACTGTAAAATAATTTAGACAATTATTATAATTTCGATTTCTAATATTTTCGTAAGTATAAGACTTCAATACCTATAATATTCGTTCATGTTTACCAACCGCTCGATATTCGCATCAAAGGGGCCGCCGCCGCCGCCGGCCGGGAGGTAAGATTTGAGGTTGAAGTTATGCAATTTTCAAACTAATGTCGATTCCCAAAGGGTGCATATTACAATGTTGTCGGTTGGAATGGGTTACCCTGTTACAGTGTTACAGGGTTTTGAAAGGGTTACCTGTTCGGAAGCGCTTAAATTAAACCCGTTCGACGGTGTAACACGTATCACGGGGTTTATTTTTAAAGCGCTTAAAAAAACCCCTTCAAAAACCCTTTGAAGGAGTATCCGGACGGTCCCTGAGTCCACCACGCTAGCCTAGTGTAGGTTGACAAACTACTGATTAACAAATCCAAATGAAAAATAATGCGGATCTCTTAACTTTAAACAAACACACAGGTAGCATAATACGTGTATTGATAAATAAGTAGTAAGTTACAAAATAAATAATTAATATTCTAGATTTTTCCAATAGCTTAATGTGCAACTCAAAAGTATACGGGCATGAATAATACTTAACAATAGATGGCGAGTGAACCGGTCTCTGCAAACTGCATATTATTCTATAAGCATAAGTACTTATTATGCTATCGTCAAAATATGTATTCTTGAAACATTTATACTATATATATATATATATATATGCAATTTTCTCTACAGTATAAAATAAGGAAATCTAAAAGCAATGAAATATTATGTATTTGGTATTATTATCGACTAAATTCAAAAGAATGAGTGTTGCTCCCTAAGTGTAGTCACTGACACCTTTAAAATCATTGTGCATTTAACGTACTATTGTTATAAATTGTAGGCATATTAAGAAAAAAAGTTATTAGTGCTGGATGTTCTAATAATAAATAAATAAATAAATAAATACCTACATCTATACTGAGGAAGGAAAGTAGTTGGGAGCAACTGAACGAGAAGAGCCGAACATGGAACGCCACTGCACTGCCACTGCTGGTCGACGAATATAGACTAATGATGATGATGATGATCTCATCACCTATATCCTCCACGCTTATACTAAGAAATCGACAATTATGAATGTTATAGTTTCTGCACCGTGATCCACAATATACCTACGGTGTAGAAACTGTATGTGTAACGTAATGTATGGGCCAACCTTAAAAGGGATAAAAAGAAACCACATAAAAGTAAGATCCTTTCTATATCATCGTCAATTCAAAATCATCTATAAAAAAGTCCTATAGACCCAAACAATTTTAGACAACCAGTGTACGGTCAAAAATGTTTACGGCATTCAGCTGTGTTTCACCCAAATGACGTCTATTGCTGCAAAAACCGTCATAGATTTCCATTTTCCAAATAACACGGTTAAATGTCACCCGCATCCAATTATCAAACGTTATGAGGAAGTGAGATGCATGCTTTGGAGTCGAAGTTGTGAGCTATGAGTTGGCAGGCCGTAGCAATATGCTGTACCTGTTAATTTATTACTCTGTGGGTTTTATTGTCAATTATCTACATCATAGATCAGTGTCTCTTGTACCGTTGCAAACGATGTACCTGCCTATACTATTTAGAAGGTTATGTGCGCCTACTACCTACCTAACATCTTAGTGTATATGTATAATTAATTATCTATTCCACGAGTTCATCATCGATCTATATAAATAACTGAAAGAGTTTACTTTTAGGTCGTTTAATAGACACGGATAGAAAGAAATGCAGCATTATTTCTATATTATATTTTTGATAGTCGCTCTCGCTTTTATTTTGATATTACATAAATGTCTTATGGCATGCCAATTGCTTAGTCGATTATAAGAACTTCGGAATATAGTTGATCCGCAAAATATATTTAAAATCGTGATAAAAAGTGCGGAAGTAGACCGACAACAATATCTTGGAGACTGGTTGCGAACATTTTATGACTAACAAGTTTTACGCAATATTTTCGGAAGAAATAACAAGGTCGCGAGTCATGACGTAGGTTTAGTGTCGTTTTGGAAGCTGTGGTTCCCCAAATCCTCTTTGCCACAGAATAACTCTCTGTATTTATGTACAGAATGGTCACGTCATATTTTAAAAAAGAAAGCTAACGGTTATTCACACACATATGCATGAGCACAAGCGTCATCTTCCTCATCAATAATATGCATATTTGGTATTTTTTTAAGTACCTACCTATTATTCGGCGTAGTAAGTACTACTGCAGGTTTACCTGAAGCCGTTCAGAAACTGATACATTCCAAGTTTTTACCCACACCCAGCTATCAGTAGGTACCTACACCATTTAGTCATAATGTAGGTAGCCTTAGTATGTATTTGGTTATACGTTTATTCGATTGTCAGGTGATATTAGTATATTATATTAGTGAGTATTGATGCTGACCTTTAATCTAATACATTATAAGATTTAACTCTTCACCATAGTAAAAGCGCATTTAGTTATTTTAATTATAATGTAATTTTTCTCTATTGTATACGAGTACAATCGCATGACTTTTTAGCAGATTTAATTATACTAGTGGTCGGCCACTTATCGAAATTCTAAAAATAATTTAAAAAAAGATTACTATTCTGCAGTCCTTCTCTATATAAGCTATAAGTGTGTGAAATATCATACTCCTGCGTCCGCGCAATTTTCGTTAAGGAGTCCAAAGTTTTTACTTCACGAATTAATATATGTAGATGTATTATGTGTTCCTGAAAGTAATTTCCAAAATCGTATATTAAATGGTTATACTTAATCTTTGCTTAAATTATTCTTCTCTATGTAGGTATGCCACTTTAGCTCCTGCTAAACAGCCGTGCCGTGAATTTTTGAGTTTTGGATCCCTGGGTAGCTTAGATTTACAAGCCCGGTAGATGACGTTGCAGGTGACAGCTGTCAGATCAGCTACTATAAACGGTTATAATGTGACAGTTACCGGTTGATGTGATGATAGTTTAGCGGTGCTGTACTCAATATGTCCCTTGCTCGAATTAGTCGTGTTGATTGAATAATTGGTCCAAATTGATATCACCTCCTCCGACTGCCTAGTCATTGCTATAATCAGGTTGAGTTTGTTTACCTCTTGTTATTGTAGGTATCCAGTGCGCAATACTTATAATACATCGCGTTTTTTTACATCAAAATGTACACCAACACTTTTTTTTCTAATTCTTCATCTGCAAGTCAGATAATAGGAGTCTATTTTAGACTGCGTTTAATGTACAGTATGAAAGCGATGGTAGAAATGTACCATAATTATTATGAAAATGTAATATACTTAGGTATATTAAATTTTTAATATACTTACGTATATTACATTTTTACACCTTACCTTACATACATGTTTAAATGTTTCAATTGGTAGATAAATGGTTAACAAAACTGTTTTTCGTCATCACCTCAAGCTAATCAGTTAGTTATTATTATAAAAAGAAATATTTGATGAACAGCCCAAACAGGAAAAAATCGTTTGAACTGTTCTGTGTGATAAAGAAAAACCAGTCGATAAGTCAGATACAGCAAAATGTCTGATGTTTAACTTAAGATCCCAGAACTGAGGCTTGAATGTAGTAAAGCGAGGTCAATAACCTGACTCCTGACTGTAGATATTAATTAAATTCGGACAATTAAGATTCATATTCAGAGATCGAAATTTAAAGAACTGATAAATAATTATTTGGAGAAACCGGTAAAAGAAAATGAACGAAATCTATTTTAACTATATTGTACAATTGTCTTAAATATTTAGTCAAAATAACAAAAAACGGCAGTAAATATAAGTACCAAGGTAGATACTTGGATATCGTGTTGAGTAGTTTAATGGAATGAGTCCTGTGAATGAGCCAACGACATATTCATAATATACATATACTGTAACTATGTATATAACCAGCGGCCGTCAACGCCATTGTCGAATACGAGCACAAAGGACAGTGGGCTAAGTTCACCTCATTCTTATATCTACGGTCACTAACTGGTATATGGGTAATGCAGCTTACTCACAGCCCGTCCGCAGCAAACATATTGAGTTATTGATGTTGAAATAATCCCCGATAATTTCCGGAGTCGGTATTAAATTCTTACCCACTTTACATCGTAGAGGCATTTGAATTATTTTATAAAAGCTTGCCTGGAATGTTCTTGTGACACGTGGGTTTGTTTACAAACGATCACAAACACCTAAATCAGGAGTAATTAGGTACCCGTAGGCCATAGAATGTCGTCGTCTAGGCATCTATTGCGTTCTGGAGCCTTATTTCAAGAGCATCTTATTTCATTTTGTCAATGAAAGTCTTATATCGCTCTGTAAATTTCTTTGATGAAAATCGATCCTAATTTCGACTGGTCCGGACCACGTGAGGTTATATCTTCTCTGTGTTTATTCCGAAAGGCTTCAAAGCAAGGAACTGTATATTTGACATACGACTGTGAATTAGATCCCCAACTGTTTATTTTGTAACAGGCTGGGAATTTTCGTTGATTCTCCGAAATCAGTTGAGGTTGATGATGACGATGTCTTCCTGGCTGATTTCGGCCACAGTGACTGTAATTTAAGGATTTGTTCTTAAGGTCTTCGTCAAGGATGATAATTGATATCATTGATACCGAATTTGTCAATCAACCTCAGAAGAAGAAGCTTCCTTCTTCTGAGCTGAATATTATAAGAAATTATTTGTATGAGCTGTGGACTAACCAGTTGTACCAACTCCAGTAAGCTCGCACATTAACCACCAATAAAAATACTCCCGCGTATACTCATTGCCGGAATGGATGCACACCACGACGTCCATAATTTATTAGACTGGGGGAACCCGGCAACACTGAGGCTCATACACTTTTCTCGAGCGAAGAGGACAGGTAGAGCAGTAAGACAACATAATATGGCCTTTGTGTACTTTGTTATGTAATTTCGTCTACTGTTTAACTGTAGGTAGATATATCAGTAAATTAGCTGTACGCAAACTACCTAATGAAGTCCACACACAAATGTGGGAAAGTATAATTAATTAACGATGATATATTTTTCTAAATTATTACATATAGAAGAAAGATAATTTTGTAATGTGCTTATTTAGTTTATTGTTATATGTATGTATCGGTATTAATTCCCATAATGAATAGTTGGTCCGTAATAATTCCCTTTGTCACCTCTTTACATGATTCTGAAGTCTAAGGATTAATCGTAATGGAAAATGGATGAGAAACGAAAGAGTCACCAGTATCAGTATTCCTAATAGAGTTATTTAGAGTTATTATTTATTTATTTATTCTTTATGCACAAAATAATACAAAGGGGGACTTAATGCCATAGGCATTTTCTGCCAGTCTCCCTTGGGGTGATGCAGAGATATAGCATGGTAGGTGCATCCTGAATGTGATAGATCATATATATAAATTTACTTACTAACAAAATTAATACGCATACATAAATAAATACATACATAGATACATACATACGTAATACAACGAATATATACATGCCAGTTACCCAATAAAGGTTTGAATAAACTTGATCTAATTTATACCGCACAATTGATAACGATCGAGCGCGATAGTTATAAACCTACTTACTTTCTACATTACACAAAGATTGATATAATGTAACAGGCTGGGATTTTTTTTTATAGGCAAACTTTAGATTTTATTATAGGGTAGAAGGACTTAGTTTTATTTCAGTAACTAATATTAGCGTAATTGTGAGAAATCAGTATCTCCATTTTTGTTGCAATATTAAAAAGCAGGATCGTTTTGCACAGCGCCATCTTAGGTGTTCAAGCGTCCATTGGATACGCTACTGTAACTGCTTACCATCGATCGAGCCGCAAGCATGTTTGCCACCTCCGAAGTAAAAAAGGCGTTTAAGGCGCAAAATGCAAATAAAAATAATGACATCGGAATAACAGCCGTTTTCTGTAACAATTGTCTGCCTGACACAATAATAGATCGGAAGATCTAATCCAAATTGTCTACCATTGTTGTCAGAAACATATTATTACAAAGTTGGCAATCATACTTATTTTCCCTTTGTCAGACTTTATAGCATTTAAAATAACTATTATATTCATAACATAACGTGTTAGGTTATACTACGTAAATTATGTATTTCATAACATAACATAGGCACCATAACGCCTGTAGTCCCTAAAGCGTTAGACAGAAGTGAACTAATGTACACCCACACTTCGCCGGTATTAAAGTATACGTAGGGGTGTTCGATCGTTAACTACTTGGCCGAGCCTTCTTGAATGCTAAGATTTATTTCAATTTATTGCTTACCTATCTATAAAAAATGGATGCTCCCTGACAACAAAAGCTTAACTTAAAAAAAAATTAAAACCCCTACCGGACGGCCCCCGGACGCTCTTCAAGCTAGGACAAATCCGGGGAATCCCGGACGGATGGCAGCCCTACATGTAACCCAATAAGTGCCAATAACACTTTGTCAACCGAAGAAAATTGATCAGCTGTCACAATTACAATCACGAACTAACGAGCAAGTTAACTGTTTCATTCTGAGACTTTTTTTATAGTCGCGATAGGTATTCTACCTACCCGCCCCGTTACTGGGCAAGGGAAACTTTCTGAGAATCAGGGACAGAGTTCACACGCCGCCACCGTCGAGATTATCTCTGCCGCATTCAGGTTTCCTCCCAATATGTTCCTTCGCTGTAGCGAGGCGAAGCGAGTGATAATTATTTTTATCAATACGAAGACGATTTCGAAAAGTCCGTTTATTATTCTTCTGTACATCTATATGTCATTGAACTTTTCCTAAACGTTTGGACCGATTTTGATGCAATAGAAGGTGTCCTGATCGTATTTTAAGATTTTGTACCGTCTGCTCTTTGCCTGCCTTGGATTCAATATAATACAAAACTATTTTATCAAAAACCAGTATAACCGTTTAGGAGAAATACAGCGAATTAATAATAACAATATTTTCAGGCTACTACGGCCCTTATACCCGTATCCTTTTGTTGTCAGTGTGGAAATATTCAATAAGCACTTGGCCTCTGGGGATAAGACAAGGTACCATGGGTTTTTACTCTGGGGTCTACACATGAGTGGTGGTCCCAGGCTTGTTCTCTTAAGACACCAGCTACGAAACTTGAACCAATTCGATACCAATACCGATACACTTATATAAATCGATATTATAAACATTATATCTTTTACTCAATCACTTCTTCTCTTTCTGAACAGAATCAAAATCATTAGGAAAAATCCGGTACGAAGGCGTGTCTCTGCCCAGTTGGTATAGGGTGACCCAAGGTTTGACACAAAATGAGTCCACATTCATTGTCATACGTTCTCGAGAAACAAACAGCTTAAATTATTTGGTGTCCCCTTTTGCACATATAGTTCTGTCGGTTCTTAGAAATGGTCTAATCATGTACCGTTTTATGACGTACGGGTATGTGTTTAAGAACAACAACACATCATTTGTTGTACATGTAAAATATACTATATGTAGAACATTTTCTATGGATAGAAAATTTAAGCTGTTTTAGATTAGACATTTTCTAACAATATATTTGTAAAATAAGGTTTCGAAAAAAATGATTAAATTATACCCACAAATGCAAAATTGGTCACGCGTTGCTTAATTATTTGTTGGCTTGCAATACAAAATATGTATCGTGATTATACCAGGCCACTCAGAAAGTTTTGCGACAAAAACTCGTGTGCTATGGTATAGCACAAAATGCCTGCCAGAGGTTTTTCCTCCAAAAAGGAACAAGCGGCCGGGCTCCGCGGGGTCCTCCTTTACCACGACAAAGCGCACGCGTACTCTGAGATCAAAACGAGGGACTTCCTGGACTCCACACCGGTCAGAGTCTTGGGACACCCTCCTTACAGTCCTTTTTTGGCTACGAATAACTTCTTTTTAATCCCCAAAATCAGCTCAAAGGGATACAGTTTTCATCACCGGACGACGCACTAGCAGCGTTTGAGAAGGCCGTGGAAGAGGTGTCTGCGGAGGACTGGATTTTTTTTTGAAAATTGGTTCAGGCTCATGAAACTTTGTATAGAGGCTGGTGGAGAGTTCTTTGAAAAGATTTAAAAATATTTTTTTGTAGCTATACATAAAGCTAGGTTACCTGCTGATTTAATTTTTTTACTGTTGGAAATATTCGCACCGCACACCACCCTACTTTTAAGTAATTATGGAAAACGAGTTTTCCATGCCAGTGCTATTAATCATTGATGTTTATGACAGTGTAAAAAATAATACCGTTGAGGAAAACGATGCAATATGATATAATGAATTGAACATGAGAATCTTGATTGACTGCGAAGTTTTTCATATAGTCTGAATACATTTAATTATTATATACTTTTATTAATTGCAAATTGAACTCTACTAGGAGTATTTATTAGATTCAAATGTCTTCAATACGCTGTAATAGTGGCACAAATGGGTGTGGGCACAAACAACATGAACGCTGAAATACTAACATTACGCCATTTGGGAATTACCACTTTTTCATGCATCGTTATGCCTGAGTATAATTTGCGCAACGCGTCCATGAGCAAGGTCGTTTCAAAGATTTAGGATCATAACATAAGAACGATGATAACAATGTTTTTAAATAAGTCCATTAATTTAAATTATAAACTGAAAACTTTAAAGAAGAAGAAAAAATTAATAGTACCGCATATAGAAAGAATGGTCAGTTTTGATGTTAGATACCTCAATATCCCCCCTGTTCATTGTGTCATATGTTGTCTCGCAAACTTACAGGCTTACCTGCACGCATAAGCACGCATTAACTTGACACACAACTTTGATCAATATTGCACTGGTGCAGTAACAGTTACACAAAATAACAGCGTCAAAACAAGTCGCACTTATGACCTTCTTCTATGAAGTCATATTACACACATACATATGTATTTATATATTATTACATTACACTCCCACTTCTGCATATAACCGGTTGTCTTAATTACAAACGTCAGCGATGTGTTTCTTAAATTAAATATTTGATTTTGTTACACAAAAGATGAGGGTAGATGTGAAATAAAATCGGATCTTTTTAATTCAAATCTACTCTCGTTTTGGTATATTCTGGATTGAATGAAATAGTATGACGTTGTTCGTCGGTAAACTTAATTACGAGTGTTTGTTTTGTTGATAGTGATGTTTTGTTTTGAATAAATTTATTTATAATGCGCCTGTGAAAACCCCTGCGTATGGAGATAGAATGGAATTACCATAAAACCTGCTTACATGATTGTAAGTTTAAAATAGTATGGGATGACAGTCGGCGACACTATTTCCTTGTTAATAAATTCCTGTTTTGTTTATCTCAGTGACATTTTATGGTGGTAGAATAGATACGAAATTTAAAAAACAATCGTATCAACTGGACGTTTTGCAGAACAATTAAATATATTGTTGCATTATGTACGTTAGTGGGATAGTTTTCGTAGCATGTCTTCTTAGTTGCATAATATTATAATAATTGAGGTCACACTTACTTATTATTAATTTAAGCGCTGATATTGTGTTTCTTTTGGTAAGGTGAGCACTGGCTGTAAATTGTAATATTTGTATCTTCCTACTCGTAAAAAGTTTGTTTATCGTTTGAGGTTGTATTTCAGCCCTCTATTTAACATTTTTAAGCTAATATTTTATCTACATATAAGTAAATCGGTAAACGTCTACATTGAGAAATAAATAAATTAACAGAACTGTCTTATTTTAGGATTTGTTGTTTTTTGGTTTGTGCGCGCATTACGAAAAGTCCTCACACAACCAACCTGGTTTAATTTTATGTTATATTTATGTAACTTGAAATGTTTTTTTTCTTTCATCACTGTCGGCTTACATAATGGAAATATATATTAATTAAACTACTCAAGAAGAACTTATCATGTAATCGTTCATGAAGCGCAACAGTTTCTTGGTAACAAGCTACCATGTTCTTATTTCTGTCATTTAGGTATAAGGGATATATAGGTATAAGGAACGATATCTCATTTCTTTGACATCTTATTTGACATTAAGTGTCCTCATAACATTAAGTGCCATTTTTAGAACACATTTTGTTTCCTATTGAAAATATTTCTTTGATATTTTAGTCTCTCTCTCTTTCTCTGACTAAATTTTGGAGGCTATTAGTATTATTTATGAGTTTTAATAGCTACTGTTTTTTCTATTGTAGTCGAGTTCACGGCAGTCAGCATGGGCTGGTGTCGTGAATAGTGCTCTCTGAAGTTCGTTTTCACCTGATTTCAATATTTATTACAAAATTTTATAGTCTACAAATAATATAAATACCTATAGCTTATTATTTCTTCCTGGGCCACCAGAGCATAAATATAATTAATTAATTTGTTAACTAACTCGGAGTCTTAATAATAAAGAAATAAATGAATATCTACAAACAGTTTTCACTGTTCATAGAAGTTAGTCATACTCATATAAAAAGATTATAAATCATGTATTATTATTATGAGACATAAAATTAGGAAACTATATAATTATACTAGATGTGGCAATAGATTCTAATTACCGAGTAGCAGTACTAAAGCATCTGAATTCTGTGCTCGCAAAGGCATCTAGTGTTTCATTGAATAGAAATAAGTTATAAAATCATCATAAAAATGACTATATTGAAGTCTTTTTATAATTAATCGATCGCATACGTGCACAACTGCACACATGTGATATGACTTTTATGCAGACTTAATGGCGGGCATAGAAGTTAGTCAATAATTAAAGAACAAATTCTGTAAATTATGTCGAGGTAACATTTTGTACATAGTTATTACATGTTATAACATAGATACATACGTACCATTACACCTGTCATCCCCGAAAGGTTAGGCAGAGGTGGAATGTACACCCAAATTTCTCAAAGTATGTTTTAGGTCCCATGTAATAGTCCCATAAACCAAACATAAACCCAAACTCCGAGAATTAAGAATTTCATAGATAAATGTTTGCTGGATCTGGTAATCGAACCCAAGACCTCTTGCTTAGCAGTCGCGCTTAAGTGAAGTACTAGACTAACGAGGTAGTTATAAGTACCTATCTAGTAAACTATTTTGACTACATGCATTTATCATCCCCTTCGTGTAGTTGTACTTTATGGCAAGTTATTGTTTGCGTTACAATCACACATACAGAGAGTGAGATGTGCAAATCCGTGCAGGTGAATATGAATATAACGGACTATGAACTTATGGTTTTTGATTGTGCAAACGTCACCTCACTTATGTGTCATTAAAGTAGTCACCAGACTGTCCCGGACTGTCTCCAAATAGCCAGACAAACATAAATACTGATAGGCAGGTAGAGACTCCAGCCTTTGAAGGTATGGTGACTTAAGAAGGTATCTTCAAATAGCATGTCCTAACTATATTAGAAAATAATGCATGTACTCACATCCCCCCTACGCTTGATTTTATGTTAAAATAGCCGCTTTTCGTTTAATTTTATAATAAAGTATGTTAGGTAGATACTTACATACGCATACTACTTCGCTGTGGACAAAATCAGTTAGTAATGAATCATGTTTTTATTGCTCCTTCATGACATTCAGTCGGCATTGTATTTACTCCTGAGATCTCGTCATTGGATAACATTTTAAAATTTTACTTTACAGTCACGAATTGTTTATAAAATTAAAGTAAAGGCCACCAAGAAATAAAGGTACAAACGTTTTGCAATAGTAATCTACGCTTCGAGATGCGCACGACTATGAAATGCTCTCAATCTCAAAAATAAACGACGTAACATTTTAATTCGTATAAGTACCTACCTTAGTCATTATTATAATCCTCAAACCTCGTTCCTAGGTACTTGGGGTTTGGCGACCTACCTTTAATATACTATTATCAGCCTTTATGAGTAGAAAAACGCCCGCCCTTCACCGCTTCCTAGTGTTTTTGCTGGGAAGAAGAAGCGGCGCAACAAACTCCCCAGCACACATTTCTGTCTGTTTATTTAATAAGTGATTCTATACAATACTATCAGTCTATACAATATAGAGTGCAATCATTAACTATGGTTATGTGAGCTAGCATATACCAATCCATTTTACCAAGCCGAGAAATAAAAACTACTGATAAAGAAATACAGAACAACCGATGATAATATTAACACACTCTTGGCCTCCATTTCTCTGTATGTGCCCGCTCACACTTACACATCTCAACAATTACACTTATTTTACAAATTAGACTGCTATCTTGGACTAATCCGGCGACCATCTATTGTTATCACTAAAATAGTCACTCAAATTATAATAAGCCTTCCTAATAAGGCAATTTTTTACTTTACTTTTGAATACGTCAGTCGGTAGATCCAGATATCAGTAGGTATTCTGTTATAAATACGTATACCAACCCCCTCAAACGAATTATGTACCTTATGTAAACGGTGACTGGGGGCACACAATTTATGTTTATTCCGTGTATTAATACTATGAACGTCACTGTTTTTACAATAGGAATGTATATTTTGCCTTATATGTATTATGTTGGCATAAATATACTGCGATGCAACAGTCAAAATACCAATGTCTTTAAAACGTTCCCTAAGAGAAACTCGAGCCCCTAGCTGATATATGGAACGAATAGCTCGCTTTTGTAAAATAAAAATACTTTCTATATCAGCAGCTCTACCCCACAATAGAATTCCATAGGACATAATGCTATGAAAGTAACTAAAATAAACAAGTCGAGCAGTGTCTACGTCAGTGAATTGCCTAACCTTTCTGACCGCAAAAGCAGCGGAGCCAAGTTTCCCCGCGAGGCATGACACATGAGGGCCCCATTGAAGCTTGGCATCTAGTGTAATACCTAAGAATACTGTAGAATTGACGGTCTCAAGTACTTCTTTATTGACAATTAAGTTGGGTCCTAGATTTTTCACGTTAGGCAAACTAAACTTTACACATTTTGTTTTTCTAGCATTTAATACTAAATTATTAACTGTAAACCAATGCATTACCTGAACAAGTGCACTATTTACGTCGTCAAAATGATCTCTATTTCTATCTACTTTAAAAATAAGCGAGGTATCATCAGCAAACAGTACTACATCACAAATGAATCTCAGATAATGTGGCAAATCATTTATATAAATTAAAAAAAGGAAAGGGCCTAAAATTGAGCCTTGTGGTACACCCAACTGCACAGACAATCCAGATGATTTTGTATTGTTGATATTTACGTACTGAATCCTACCACTTAAATAAGAAGCTAAGATATTAAGTAGCTTACTTCGAATCCCGTAATGTGCAAGTTTACAAATAAGTGTTTTATGGTGGACACAATCAAAAGCCTTCGAAAGATCACAGAATACACCAATAGCGTTCTGCGAATTTTCCCAAGCGTCAAAGATGTGTTTTAGTAATGCAACTCCTGCGTCTGTTGTTGAACGACCCTGTGTGAAACCATATTGTTCAGAGTGTAGGAGGCTATTTACATTAAAATACCTTAGTAATTGCTTCAATAAAAGTTTTTCAAAAATTTTACTAACAGTTGGTAAAATGGATATTGGTCTAAAATTACAGAGTTCGTTTTTACTTCCAGATTTAAATAGGGGGATTATTTTGCTATGCTTCATTAGGTCTGGAAAAGTACCTATGTCAATACATTTATTAAATATTACAGCTAAATAAGGAGAGAGTATATCTATCACTGATTTTAAAACAGTGACAGACATATCCCATAAGTCACCAGTTCTTTTTAATTTTAAAGATTTAAATGTATTTAAAATTTCACTAGGAGTTACATGATTAAATACAAAAGTAGCTTGAGACCTAGGCACACTTTCACGAAGTAAATTTTCAGCATCGGTAGAAGAAGAACCTAAGGAACTAGTAGTAGTTATGGGTATGCTAGCAAAGAAACTATTAAAAGCGTGTGCTACATCAAAATCGTTAGTAAGCATCCTATTGTTATCAATTATCTCGAATCGATCCGTGCCTGGTTGATGGCAATAGGCTCGCCCCCTAATACCTGGCCCCCTGGGCGTCCTTTAGTTTATCTCTGCCTAACCCTTCGGGGATGACAGGCGTATTGGGATATGTATTCGGTAATTTTATTCGATAGATCGTAAAAGACAGGTCATCTAATTATAGTGTTTATGGAGCCCAATATAATACGGTTCCAATTATACGGCTTACGTTGACTGTATAATGATTGCGGTGTTAAATTTGACCGGAAAACTAAGTTGATAAAATACGTTTAAATACTATAAATTTTTCACTGCCCCTTCATAACTTTTTTTTTAATATTACCTATATTTTCATTATTATATACCCGTATCTTTTATTCCAAAAGTATATTAAAAATGGACTTTAAAATGGAGTTATTATCGTTTTACAAATGTATGCATATAACTGTCTTGCTATGTAAAGGTCACATAAATGTTTTTCAAATGTCCATTATTTTCAGTGAAAAACTAATACAACTGTCATATCTATACGATAGTTTTGTTTTCTAGACGTTTTCTAGACTGACATATAGTTAAACAATCGCACGACTAAAACGTGAAATTGATAACATCTATGGGTCATAATAGTTGTCTTACGACCATTATAAGACCGCTGCATAATGCCATATTTATATGACGTTTTTGCGTGCGTCTGATCATTTAATTATCTCATTCTCAGCTCTCACAGGATTTGGAAATCAACTATGAAAGTATCAGGTCAGGTACGATCATTCTTAACTCAATTATTGTCCCAATGTCCCTTATCCCCTGTGCCCAAGCACAGGTCTCCTCTCATTCGAGGTAGATTAAGCTATAGTCCACCACGCTAGCCTAGTGTGGCAGACTTCAAACTTCATCGGGAAAATCTTTCAAGCAGGCAGATTTCTTCACGATGTTTTCTCACACCTTTGTAGCATGTAATTAATACGAGATAGAAACTATTTATTTGGAGCTATTCTTGCTTATACGCAAAAAAAAAATTTATGCTCAAAGCACTTCTGGGCGCAGCTAGTTAGTCGGAAATTAAACAATAGCTTCCAAATCCGCGTGGTTGAATATATCTAAAAATAATACGAAGCAGGAAGTTAAATATAATATGTATTAAATTAATTTTTTATTTTAATTAAATTGTTATGTATTCGTTGTTTTCTTCCGATAAAGCTGCCTGTATAAGCGGGTATTATGTATGTATATTTCTCAATACTTAATTTGCTTTCATACACGTATAATATTAAAATATTGTTGTCAATAGCAGTCCGACTGGTTTTCAAGGATGTTCTTTCAATCATATGAATATACCATAGATAATTATGATATAGGCTATAAAGCGACTCAATATGACGTTAATAAAATATTAATATTCTGTATGTAGGTGGATTATGTTAGGTTAGATTAGTAGTACTAATAATAAAAAATGTACTAAGTATGAAATTTTCTATGTTGATTTTTACACTTCATAAAACAATGTTTGTTCAGTAAAGTAATTGTTTATTTATTTAAATAATGTAAATATGAGGTTCTTCTGTAGACTGGATGTTAAATGTATTGTGTGAGTAGATTACTCACTAGGTTTTCCAACAATCTTATAATCGTCTGAGCACTTAAGTACTTATTTGCGAAGTTCTTAAGGAAATAACAAGATGAACGCTCGTAACCTATTTATTCTTTTTCATATAAGTTTAACCAGTTACAGTAAATAATGATATATACCTACCAGCTGTCAGCAAATGTTGTTTTGCCACATTTTAGGAGTTGGTGGTAGAAGAGTAAAACTTTGGGTTTTAAGTATTTATTAATGCCATGAAAAAATACAAATAAATTTTGTAAAAAAAATAAAAAATAGTGGCGAGGGACATCCTTATCACCTAGGATTGTAAAAAGTAGCCTACGACCGATTCACAGACCTACCAAATATACATACAAAATTTCATAATAATCCGTCAACCCGTTTCGGAGGAGTTCAGCGACAAACACTGTGACACGACATTTATATATATAAGACTAGCTGACCCAGCAAACGTTGTTTTGCCAAATTTTAGGGGTTGGTGGTAGAAGGGTGAAAATGTAGGGTTGTATGTATTTTTTAATGCCAAATCTAAAAAAAATACAAAAAAATATTTCGTATATGTACTCTATATTCTTTATCTATATGCTTATTGGTCTATGGCGCTTACCGAGGATTTGTTTGATTATATTGATGATACTGATACCCTATTTGAATTTCACAAACCCAATTTCTTCTTTCAGTGTCATAATATATTCACTATATTTAATCCCGACGTTGATATTCACATAATAAAATACAAAGAAACTACAGTCAATTTGCGGCCAATTAGAATTAAAATGATATCTAATTTAAAACAGCCCTCAAGTATCATATTACTTAATATAATGAGGTCTCTTTCACTGCCAAATGAAAGAGCACTATATGTCAATAAAAAAAAAGTATTTGGCCAATAGACTCGTACATATTTTAGCACTAATGTATGTAAGAAAAATCAAGTCACCTTTAGTCAATCATTGCAGAAAATGTAAAAATGTATGGTCCCCATTTCTTTTTCGGGTTTGTTTTTTTATTCATAGAATTTGGATAGGTATATCATACTACCCGTTGGTCTAGCGGTCGGAAGAACGACTGATGAGGTCTTGGCTTCCATTCCCCGGTGGTGCCGGTGTGTTCCTATAAATTTCTCAGTAGCAGCTCGTATTTTGGATTCGTGCCCGGTTAATGACCTTAGGGTTGTGCTCTACAAGATGGGCCCCAAAACATACCGGAGAAATTGATGTGAGTGTACATTAGTTCACTTCTGCCTGACCCTTACGGTACGGTAGGCGACTAACATACGTTTATCGCACTGTAGAGCACACCAGTTCTCTAACAGTGCTAAATTAATAATCTATCACAATGTTGCGTAATTTAAATATAATACTTAAATATTTGAAGACCGTTTGCTAATTGGTATTAAAAACATTACCAAATGGTATTGGCATTTTTAAACAAATGAAGGCTAGCTGGAAGTAGCGTAGGTGTTACTCAGCAAATAACAATTTGAATTCGAGCTAACGACTTACTGTGAAGTTTATTATTACTATCAACCTGGTACCAGGTACCGTCCCACCGTTGGGCACGGCTCTGCTTCCACCTTTATATGGGGCTAGGCTAAATAATCATGCAAGCTGTGCTCTCTAAGTTTCTTCCGTCTGTACAACGCTGTATACCTTCCTTATATTTTATCCTATCTGTTATTCAGTAAGTCAGTTCGGGAGGGGGCACCCTAGAAGGTGACTACTACCTACTACGCGACCTAATTGGTGACTTCCTTCAATAAGGTCAGGTGCGCAGTACTCGTAACCGGCGCGCGTGCATGTCGAGATGTTTGAATGTGGACGAGGCAGAAGTGGTATGCAGGGATCGTAGCGCGTGGCATTCTGCAGTTTCTGCCTGCTCCCATGGGAGTGAGTGGGCGTGTATGTAACTATGAAGTGTCTCGCTCAGTAGTTATTTTTTATCTAGACGAACGAGTACCTGACCACTAATATGGGTACAAAAATGGCGTTCCAAATCATTACTTGGAACTTTAATTGATAATAATATGATTCCAGAGTAAAGCCGTCAACGCCGCGCAGTGACTCTTTGAAATTACTTATTCACTTAACACTAGATTTATTTCTCAATCTACACTTTTATTATGTAGGCCGATTATGTACCGAAAACGAAACTAAAGCAATGGATAAAAAGTGAGTAAGGAAATTTTTCTGCATAGAAAGAAACCCGATATACTCGATTATTACAATCAAATTGAAATCGATACAGAGTTGCTATTGCGAACTTCTTAAATGAAATGCAATGCTGCTCGTTATGAACTGTATGACTCATTTATCATAATGTTTAATCTGTAAATAAAAACGCTCCTCATATCGGTCACGATTGTTCTTGTCTAATAACGTGCTATCATTTATTACTCTGAGGAAAACAATTTTCCTTATGACCTAGGTACCTATCGAGTTTGCACTCTGTGCAAACTTATTATACTGTAACTCAAATGTACTTGTACTTTAAGTTAATTTAAGTGGACATTATTGTCTGTCGTATTATTATTTTATTTAATTATAATTGCACAATACAGATTTATTTGTTAAATATGGCTATATATAGTATTATTTGCCATCTATACTATACTAATACAATAATAAAGCGGGAAAGTTTTCTTTTTCGGTGTATGAACGCACTAATCTCAAGAACTACCGAGTCCGATTTGAAAAATTGTTTTATATAAGAAAGCCTATTCAATTACGTAACTTTTAGGCTATATAAAATCACTACAATCTACTTAAATGAGCTAAGAATCAATGAAAAATTTTGCAGTTAAGGGGAAAATTTTACCCCCTCTCTCCTATGTGAAACCGAAGGACTTGCGCTGGTCAGATAGTTATTTATATTCCGATGTCCTTCTCCCATCATCATCTTCGGAGCCTTTTCCTAGCTATCTATATTGGGGTTGTCTGATGCCAGTCTGCCCAGATGATAAACAGTGACTGACAGTTTTCAAATTACATCGGGGGTTAAAGATATTGTAGCTCACATAATTAGGACCTATAACGTATTAATTTACATTCCATGGTGGTTGGCAACTGGGCTTATTAAACCTGTCGCAAGGCATTTATACTCGCTTGATAAGGAAGGAAGTGATAACTGTTGTTTTCCTACTCCTCTAAAGTAATTTTATTAAGTTTCTGGTTCTGTATCATTTTCTGAAGGCTAGCTATTGTTGATCCTGGTATATACCTATAGGTACAGGAGTTGCAGTAGTAGGATTAAGTGTGGCGGGTTTGTCTCAAAAAATAGGCTACACGATTACTGGACAATCTCATGTCAAGGTATTCAGGATTCTGGCTATCATAAAGCCTCAGTGCCTGATACATATCTGCGAGTCATTCCCTAGAACTGCAGCTGAGCTATACCTACAAATATATAATATAAAAAATACGATTTTCAATCAAAACTGTGTTTTGTCAACAGGATATTCGAGAAAGTCCGGCAGTATTTCGGTGCACAAAGCGAGTCTATACCCATGTCATTCGTACTGGGCTTCTATGTGAGCCTAGTGGTGAAGAGGTGGTGGGAGCAGTACAAACTACTGCCCTGGCCTGACACGCTTGCTCTCTTCATCTCCGCGGGAATACCTGGAGCGGTTAGTAAAGTAAAGACAAGTATTCAATTTATTTACCTATCTATTCTTTCCCAACTCTTCAAAATCTCTCTATAGTAATAATTTTTATGTTTATATTTTTTGCAACAGCGAAATGTATTTTTAATACCTACTTTATGCGATTGAGAGTTGCAATAATTAAAAGCGAATTTCTTTATACGTGTTTACGTAATTGCAATTTGATAACATGCATGAATTGGTTTCATTTTTGTTTGGAGAACGAATATTACATTTCTGGAAATGTAGAAAGCACACGTTTAATTCGGCCAATCCTATATTTGGAAATAGGTTAGGTATATTATGTAACAATTGTGTATTTGTTTACATAGCAGTAGAAGTTAGTACATTTATTCCGTCAGCGTGTTTTTGGAGTGCGATTGTGCACTCGTCCCACGAACTCTGACTCAGCCGTTTCCTCATACAATTGACTATGTTGAAACATTGATTAAGTACAGTTTCGCCCGTGCTCTCTGTAATCACAGACTATGACTAGCATGATAACAGTTTCATTTTGTGGCTGAATACAAAATAAATACCTTATATCATAAATTTTATGCAACTTTCGCTGGATTATGTTCTATGGTATGTGTTTTAATTTTTGCGTGCTTGTAATGTAATCAATGCCCCGCGAATTGCAGTACAAAAAACAGTTTGAAGTCTTCCAGTTGTTATTTTAGGTGGCTACAAAACGCAGAATTTCTCAGCAATAGAAACAATCGGGAAGCAACCACAAGGTAATGCATGTTAATGATGGAGTTAATTAAATGTTTTTTTGTTGTATTGTGCTGTTGTGGCGTTATTATTGTCGTGAAATAAAGTTTGATTAAATAGTCAATGAGTGTTTGTCGCACGTTTGAGCTCTGTGGTCTTTGTCATCAGCCAAGCTGAGCACGCTACGCGTTTTTTTAAATATTATTGCGTTAGTTGGTACAAAAACTATAAATATATAGTCGAATAAATATATATATAGACGAAGATAAATGATTGTAGGTATATTAATAAATAATAATCTCATAATAGTCCGATCAAATATTGCGAGTCCAGAGGTCGGATCAAAATGTGATGACAGCTAAAAGCAATTAATCAATCTAAATAGTTGTAACCTAGTATTGTTCGCGTTTGACAATCATCATTTTATATCTTCGCGACTTATTAATTTGCGATTGTTCCTATTTATTGACGGAGCATCTTAATTAGATACTTACTACTTAAGCGTCGAAGGTTCGTGTGGTTCGTGTCTATATTTTTATTCGCTAATGACTTAACCTTGACCACAATATTGTTGCTTTGCACTATAAGGCTACGTATACATTATCAGAGTGACTAGTTTGAGTTTTTTTTAAGATACGAAACATAAACATGACATTCGACGATTTTCAATTCAGTGCAACGATTGGCCCGCTACACGCTCGCTAACCAATCGGGACACTGGACAAGTTAAATAGTCGAGCGTTGATGTTTGTCTGTGGAAGTTCTGCATTTTATAAAATCTCGTGAAAGACTTTCACTTCCCTGAAGTTATTTGCAATGCTAACGCTATCTCACTCACTCTTGCGCGCATGGGCGTATCTTGACTTTTTCTGCAGGGGAGGCTTGGCCCCAGTGCGGGTGGGCACCTGTGATGGGCACGGTCCAGATATGAGAATTTTTAAGTGATAGCCCAGCATCCTATGGTGGGCCCTACCATTAGGCCATTCTGGGGTGGGCCCACCACCCCCCTGCTCGGCCCTAGATACCCATGCTTGTGCGTTTACTGATGTTTAATATCTCCTGTGTTCCCGTTTGGAAAGATTAACTTCAGAGCGGCCAAGTTAGGTACGTCGTGAGAACTGTATTCCTATTTATACAATACGGCAGTATGGTTTCCATTAGCACGTCAAGTAACAATAAAAATACTACAATTCCTTTATGTTTAACCGTCGCTAAACATGAACAATCAACACATGTGAAGTATCGATTGTTACTATTATTTTATTTAACAAAGAACTACATAGTATATACCTTCAGAATGTAAAACGGAAAGATGCGTGACAGCCGAGGACGTTTTTAACAAAAGGTTTTTTCTTTACCTAAAAGAATAATTTTATCGTTGTCAAATATTATATTAGCAGAAACAACTACCTCAATGTAATATATAAATTATTTACCTAAATTTAAATAAGCGGGATCCTTTTTTTTTGCTGTGGGACATCACTTATTAAATACAATAAACAAAACCGTACAAACTATCGATATACACCAAACACACACAATCTAGAAAGCAGGTATTATAGCGGAAAAACTTTCTTAATACATATACATAATTATACATGTAGTAGACCTCAAAATTCATTGCATGTGGCGATTAAGTAACGTTAGCATCGTTCTAATAGAACCTATTATCAACTGCAAGAATACAAGCAATCCAATCCTAAGCAATTACCTGCTAGAAACTATCTTTACTAACTTTAGGCCTGGCTCCGTCCACCTACAACCATTGATTACCAAAAGCTGCCATCTTGTTTCGGAAAATACTTCGGAATATCATACAAAATAAGACCAATAGGTGGTTAATTGTCTTAACCTTTAAGTACCGACATGGGGCCTGTGAGGCCGTGGCGGGTTGACAAATTATTAGATTTACCCCTTTCCCGTACAGGATAGACCCGTGTTCATCAGTAGCTGCTAGTTTGGTTGCGTTGAGGACCTGAGGTCGTTGAGTATGGTAGTAGTGCCGGTGAATACAATTTCGGTAAGTTATATCGATTTTAAATCACGACGCGGCCTCTCAGTCCCGACGTCGATACTAACGTTAGTTTTTTGTTTGAATTACGATTTAAATGATAAGCACTTAATTTTACAATTCTAATTGCTATTGTGAAGAATGGATGTACTACCTGGGACATTAGGGGGTAAACGTGGTTTCCCTACAGAAAAAAAAATAACTTAGTATTAGAGCGAATGAAGAGGAGGGTGTTCAATTTACGCCTGCCTTGGGAACTTCGTTCTGTTCTGTAACCCCCGGTTATCTGTGCGAAGAACCGACACTGTCATACTGGTGCGCTAAGAATTCATGGCACATGTCATGACATAAGAGCTATTCAGTCAGAGTGCTCAGTGAAGAAATTTTACATAAGTACTCTTTTATCGCTCACATATTTGGGCAGAAATTATGGATCAGCCGATTGTCGTGCTTAGGTGGAGTCAGAGCTCTTGAAAGTGATAAAAAAAAATCATAAAGAATACTAATGTTTTTATTTGAATATCCTTTATATCTTTCATATGCATTCACCAATAAATTAAATAACACGTAATAAATCTGTCTGTTTAACATAGTAGCGTTATAGAAACAAATCAAAACAAACATAAAGTAACGTTCGGCGCGCGAAATACATCAGTAATGTGTCACCTTTCTATACAATACGTGCGCTATACATGTATAACCAATATTGCTAAATCGCGTCAGCTTTGTCTCGCTCGTGTCAACTTCGTGGGCGCACGGAGAGACATTTCATTATATATCTCCTATAGATAAAATAGTATTACCCTTGACCGCCAGTTCGCCTGATGTTAAGCGACATTGTGGTCTACGACGGAGCACGATTACCTAGAAGCAAGCATCCACTCGTGCACTTACACAGTACATTTCAGCGGTACGTATGATAAAAGTGGACTTAAGGCGTTTTATTCGGGTTTTTGGTATGTCCACCGCGAATCGATGTCGCTTTTTAGGGCTTCTGGTCGACCCATAGTAAAATGGGCAACGGGGAAAAAGGTCATGAAGATCTGACGCACACTCTCCGAAATGCATCCGTTAAAATATTGATAAGCCACCAACCTTGCGGTGAAGTTCCAGACTATGGAACTTAGCCCGGAGAAGGGATTCGTTGCCGATGAGCTTCTTGGCAGGTTTCTCGACGGTTTCCAACTCCTCGAGCTGGTATTTGGCCCATCCATCCCAAAGGTGCGAACAATACGCCATGCACGACCAGACTTGTGTTTGATATGATAAAAGCAGTTGTTACGGCGTGAAGTAACGACGCACCTTCGAGAGGATACCCAGCTTTTTGGCAGCTACTTGAGCCTTAGACTCTATATAACCCCCAAATCGTAATCCGCATTCTTCAAATCGTCATAAATCTGTCCAGATTAATGGATAAAAAAAGTTTTGATAGCATTGCGATAGAATATTTGAGTACACTGCATTTCTTTTGTGCCCAAAATGTGTTTGTTCACTCACCCAAACTATGACAATGTTTTAAGATACAGCACGCCGTACGATCCGAGTCAATGTTACCTATTTGAACACACAAGACTTCAGGAAGTGCCTATTATACTGGACGTGCGCAACGTGCACCCACAAAGATTATAGTGTGAATAACACTGTTATAGCCTCCGCGTCTCTTCTGTAGCTACTTACCTGTTCCATTATTTAATGATAACAATCTTTTTCTATTGTTTCTCTTTATTATGCATCATAATAAGGTCGAGTTACCCGCAGTTTTTGTATCGCTAGGATTTTCCGCAATGAGGCTTTGGCATTTTAATTTCAATTAATATTGTGTACTCAAGTCAAATAGCAGCAATTGCAATGTTTGTAAGACAACTAGAAAGTTGACAACGTCGTAGTTAGGTAGGTACCAGTCATATAATTGTATTTTGTTATGAATTAGTCATTTTATAATGAAAATGTGAATGATCGCTACGTATTGCCTTGAAGTATGCCGGTTGCCATAGCAACTGGATCATTTAAAGAATATTTGTGTTGATAATTATATAACAACTACACATTAGCGTTAAAAAATAGGCTCAACTATGAACGTAATTACAAAACAAAGAGCGCTTAAAAGTCAAAATGAGTAAGTTATATAAAATATTACTTGCTGACAATGCCATCAATCGCCGCGTATTTACGTTAATTTTTAATTGGTGTTAGCAGTGGAAGGCACAAAGCAAAGGTTATGTCATTGTGAAGCACACTGTTGATAAATATCTGTGTTATTTTCACGGTGCGAAAAGAAACAATGAGTCTCGTGTACCAAACATCCGCGCACGACAGTGAGACCAACAAAAACGCTTTGAAACCGGCATTGAATCGTATAACTACTGCACCTACCTTATTATTGTACTTTCGACGACACAGCCAATTTATACACAGTCATTTTTACATACAAGTAGCAATTGTGTTGTGTGTAAATCCCTGTTGTTTATTTACGTTTCATTTCCGGGTTTAGACGATGAAAACCAATGTTCTAACACCAATTTAACAGTCAAGTTCCATTGTAGTCACATTTATTATTAAATAGCCGCTATGTAACGTATGGGGAATGAGTTATATGCTTATATGTGTAGCTGATAAGCTGCAATGACCTAGGCTTGAGTTTGCTGTGTATATAACTATAAGATATCTAAGTTATACAGTGGGTACATTCATATTTTGTAATTGTATAAAGTAATAAGAGTATTGTGCTCAGACTAAGAATAGCATAGTATTATTGTGGCATCGTAGCCCCATTTCTTAGCAATTATTTTTATATTGCAACCTCACGGAATGTTATTCAATCACGTTGTGCTGTTAATGACTGTCAACAAGTGGTAATTACTGCTTTAATGGTACGGCGAAATTCTTAATAAGCGCTATATTAGTAGAATATAGTCAATGTTGTCTGTTATAGGTCTGTTTAAAAAAAATTATACGTCGTTGTAGTATAAAAGAAACGAAATCCGTCAAGTGCGTGTCGGATAGCGCGTAACATTTTATTTCCATACTTTAGGCCTCACTCGTGTTCGTCACTCAGTTGTTTTTATTGTTTTTACGAGACAATGATGTATAGTTTCACATTTGGAAATGTTTTAAATATCTACTCGGAAACATTGCCCTCATTTTCGCTAGAGAATATGATACATATAAATATGTAAACAGAATATTATTAATTTGACGTTTTTGCGTGATCTTGAGCGGGGGGTGGCTTTGTGTACCTATGGAAAAACTTTAAAAATAAATAAATGGTAATATTAAATAAATAAATAATGCCTTTGAACGTGGACTAAAGCCATGATAATATTGTTTCCAAATCCGTAGAAATCTGCCATTTAAGTACTAATATGTCCCATTCAACATAGAAAATCCAGTACCTAATAAAAGTTAATAGGTACTTGGCAAATAAGCTAAATTTTAAGTTCAATGATATTTATGTAACATATATGTATGTAACGTATACTGATGTGCTCGGAACTCCATCTACGTAAAAGTCTTCATAAATGTCATGTGTTATTTACACATAAGTAATTTTTTGCTTTTTAGTTTTTGACGTCGGTTTTTTTTAAAGTTTTTATTCCTTTTTAGTGTAAACGCACTTCTCTTACCAAAAAAACCCCACAAAAATTGCCAATGTATACATAGGTATGATTAGCGATTACGCGTCATCACCATAGAAAATTTAAGGGATTCCCTCGATATAAAACAAACAACAAATTGCCACGTCCGAATTGAAAACTTCCTCCTTTTTGAAGTCGGTTAAAAATAAGAGAAATGGCTTCAGTTGATCTTTTATAGTTTTGTGTTAGTCAGCCAGATTCAATATCAGTAAAAACCGGGCACTAAAATAAAACAGTCAGGGCAATTCAGGTTACAGCGAGCTAATGTACGTATAAAATGTACTTATATGAATGTCACCTGCAAATTGTATCGATAGGCGACGCGCGCGCATGGCATGCAACACCGCGACGAATGTATGATGGCCGATAAGGCATTACAGAAAGGATTTGTTATGCCTCCGCAACACACACAAAGAAAATTATTGATTGTAGCGTCGAGTTTTTACCATTTGCGCTCAATTTAATATTCATTGTTGAAAACAAACGAGCGGTTTTTTTATGTCTCGAACGTGATATGGTTTGTGCGTCGGTGTAGGTATTTTACGTATAAGTACATAAATAAATGATATGAAATTATACTTTATTACTGTGTAGATATTTTTACTACAAGTTAATGTTTTAACAATTCAGTGTTTTTTCAATGACAATCTCTGAAAATAAACACCAGAAACAAAGACTGAGAGAGTGGCTCTTTTACAGTCTAGACGACCAGGCCTAATGTATCCATCTAATATGCGAGAGTCACCAATAGTCACGATATAGGAAATGTCTTTGGGTTTCTGAAGACAAAGAAAAAACGTTATCCCATTTTGACGACCCGATTAGCCCAGTGGTAGTTGACGCTGCCTTCTGTGCTACGGGTCCCGGGTTCGAATCCCGGTAGGGACAAATGTTTGTGTGATGAGCATATACATTTGTATCCGAGTCATGGATGTATCTATGTATAATATGTATGTATTTACAAAAAAAAAGTATATGTATATGTAGTATATCAACCTTCTAGTATCTGTAACACAAGTCGCGTTGCTTACCACGGAACTAGAGGGCGCTGTGTCATAATGTCCAGAGATATTTATTTTTATTTATTATTTATAAAGATAACTTTAAAAGTGGGATGATCATTTTTTTATCTCCTGCCCTATGTTTTGTTCTCTGTTGTCTATGATGCACCCTTAGACGGGATCCCCTAAGCAATTGCTTAAATAGCTTAAGGGTTAATCCAGGGCTGCATGATGCATGGTCAGGCATCGTGTAACTACAACATAATGTGGAGAGTTCAACGATCCGTCGCACGAGGATACCAGATCGATGGGTTTTTTATGTATTCGAACGTTGCCACAGCGCCATCTAGTTCCGAGCTAAGCAAAGTGGCTTGTGTCACAGATACTAGATGGTTGATACACTACATAGACATGTTTTTATATAAATTGAAACATCCATGATTCAGGTACAAATGTTCTGCTCATCACACAAGCCTTTGCCTCTACCGGGATTTGAATCCGTGGTCCTTATCACAGAAGGCATACCACTGCGCTAATCGGGTCGTTGGAATTACATCACGTTTGTTAGTTTGTATGTCTATGTCAGCCTCTGTCAGCACAAACGGTTCAAACATCATCAACACGTGTACCTATAGCTATATATATATTATATGTTGCAGTCAAACTCTTAACCAGTCAAAAGTACTTTTAACTAGCAAAATCAGTCATAACTAGTTTTAAACAGCTCCATTGCACAAAACTACTTTTGACTGTTATATATATATATATATATATATATATATATAGTCGAAAGTAGTTTTGACATTTGACATTTTGTTGAAATTTGCAGTCAAAGCACTATTATTTTCAGTCAAAACTACTTTGACTATTTTATTCAGCTAAAAGTACTTTTGACTGGTTAAGAGTTTTGACTGCAACATATATACTTATTGCTAGTATAGTAGTTCTATTGTTTACAATGAAGTGTCCGTTTGATTATGCTGTTTATTGCGTGAAAGAATCTAGCGTGGAATTCTTAGTGGCTAGCGAAGCGATGTGTGCCCAATGACGTATGACAACATCACGTAATAATAATACTTATTACACTATGTTTTTGTGCCATTAAAAAGTCACTTTTCTTTTTAATTAATGACAAATTTGAGCTGTGATATATGTGAAAAGCTGATAGCCTTGAGGTGTAATCTATGGCATGTGCCACAGAATACACATGTGCCAAAGGCCTCGGTTCTTGAGTTCTATCGCAAAGCACGCCCCACTGACGTTTTCGTAGCTTTACGACAAATTCAAATAGCGATGGAAAACTCTGAGAGGAAATCTGCGTGCCTGAGAGATTTTCTAGATGATATATAAAGTCTGCCAGTCTATACTAGGCTCGCGCAGACTATAGCCCCTGCAGCAGTGATCGGGAGATAAGGACAATTTCTAATCTTTTTATTTATTTATCACGAACATTGAATTAAGACATTTTTAAACATTAGAAATGTAGAGTGACGTATAGGTCGTAAGTTTGACTCTGAACTGAAGCGTAACTTTGGAATCTTATTGAGGAGTATCATCATCATCACCCATTATTGTTCCACTGTTGGGCATGGGTCTCATCTCATTTGAGAGGGTTTATTTTATTTCATGAAGTCCACTTTCATGCCGCTGAAATATGGAATGCGCTTGGCGAGTAGGTATTCCCCGATAGATATAATCTGGATGTCTTTATATCACGAATGAATCGAGTTCTTTAAGTAAAGACGCTCCATCGTAGGTCGCAGTATCGCTTGACATCAGGCCAACTGGCATTCACGGTCAAACGTAAACCTATCAATTATATGTATAAAGAAAATACTAGACTTTACACTACTTTTTTGCAAGGCTGCAAGGCAAAACGCAGGTTCTATGGAGGAGAGCCAGCAAAAATTCACATTGTACTTTTTGAATTTCAACGTTAGGTAACGTAAGTGAGTGACTTTTCCTCAACTCATGCTCGACCTCAAGAAATACAAAAATGAAGCAAAAGTTAATTTAGAAAACATTATTCTATATGAGTTTTAACTAAGTACTGACTACCTACTTACAAACAGCTGCATAAATACAATACAAAATGACTTCTTGCATTCGGATAATATTATGCCTGAAATAAGTACCTATTTCATAACAATAGACCAATGATATTGATACATAAGGACCGATTAATTCAAATTATGTACTTTGCCATTTTAACATATGAAGTAGAAAGCCAACATTATTTAGTTTTAATATTACGCATGGTAGCCTAGTGGTGTGACCAGTGGACTGACATGTGACAGTACTCAAGTTCAAACCCGAGGTACCTACCACTGACTTTTAGGAAGCTACGTTCGTATTTATCACATGCTTAAATGATGAACGAAAACATCGTGCGGAAACCGGCATACACGAGAGATTTTTCCATGGCCTGTGGAGTCTGCCAACACGGAGTAAGTAGGCTAGCTAGCTAAGTGGACTGTAGCCTAATTCCTTTCTCTCATATCTAAATGAGATGAGACCCGTGCCCAGCTGTGGGACAATAATTGGGTTGATCAATTGATGATGATGATTATGTATAGATGCAAACTGGAGGAAAATATATAATCGATCTGTTCGATATATGCATTCAATTAATGCTTCTATATGATTCATACATTACCATTACCTTATTCACTACGATGCCTTGAAAAAAACTTAAGCATACGACCTTATCAAACTGTGAATCATAACATTTCTAATATCAAAATTTTATTATCCCGTTACAGCTTAGGTTTAAGAGAGATAGGTAACACAAGCGAAACAAGAAACTGGATTGTGATTAAAATTTTATTTTCTTTTTGTTTGTCATACGTCATCGTTGCTTCTCAGAATTGGATGGTTGGTGTGTATTGGTAGTTATTATAACTAATTTAAGAGCTCTGCTCTTGTCAGTGGGGCAATCACAAGTGCCACTGTATTGACAGTAAAGTGTATATTATTAATCATTGTGCTCAATTCTTGGCTTGGGATATTTTTTTAAGTCCAATGGTGCATTACTCATCGAAAATACCGTTACCTAACAATGGTATTTTCGATGAGTATATTCTTTAGTTCGATATTCCTTAGTTAGTTCCATAACTAACTAAGGAATATCGAATTCATCACGGCTATATCCATATATAGCCGTGATGAATTCAATCTGTATGATTCAGCGATTTCCTAGTCATATACATAGAAATGGACTGTCAACTCTGTCAAATCGTAATTTTTTTTTTAGACTTTAGAAGCAAGGCCGATGAAAGAAAACACCTTGAGAAAATAGATTCTAGAGATTCTAGATGTGTATCTGACACCAGTGATACCTAGAGATGTCCCTTATTGCCACTGCGATAATCGAGTCGTCAAAACATTCTCATTGCTCTTCTCGGCTAATTAAATGATTCTTAGTTAAATAATTATCCAAATGGTATTTTTTTGGTAGGTAGGTAAGCTAGGTACGTGTGTGCTGTTTGTCCTTGGTTCACATTGATTCAGCTGAACATGTTTTGTACAGACGCTCATTAACGTAATAGGAGGCGATAGGAAACCATTCGTCAATTCATTGCACTCTGTTCATTTTTGACAAGATAACCAAAGGACAGATATCGTCGTCAACTCATTCACTCGTCAACTATTTCACTGCTGGGCATTTGAGAATGATTAGGCTATGGTCTCATCACGCTAGCCTAGTACGGGTAGGCAGACTTCAGGTTTCCAAACGAAGTTTTCTTCACTTTTCGGGCTGATAATATTTTTATAAGATTTTTCATGAAATAGACAATCAATAATGTTATATGCACTTTGAGGGCTGTTTTATTGATTTAAATGATAATATATAATTCTGTAACTAAATACCTATTACAGGCGCGAATCATATTTTGTTCAATGTACAGCCTGACAATGACCGGCAAATTGCAAAAAACTTACGAAAATTTGAATTTCGCCAGCTAGCGTGGAGCTTCCACCTTAAAAATAATTGAATTAGGTATCAGTTTTGAACTTTTAATACTTATATTCAAATGTTCATATAGTGCAACAGAAGGTAGCTTCATTAAAATATTCCGTAAACTTTAAATACAAAAGCAGAATTGATACTCAACTCTTTAGGAGCACGAAGATTGCTAAGACGCATAATTAAGTTAGTACCTCGGTACCTAACGAGCGTAATTGCTCATATTATCTAGTAACTACCAACTTATCTACCCATTGACTACCGTGTAATGCAATATCTTCAACCTAATTTTATTTGTAAGAGTTATACGCTGTTATGTGTTGTGCTGGTGCGAAAGTTGTATTATAAAACTGTGCAGATGTCATATTGCCTCTTTCTTTGTTACAGGACGAAACGGGACGTCTTATGAGAAGAAATATTGTGAGATATGCCATTTTAGCCTACGTCATCACACTTCAAAGGGTGTCTCTAAGGGTAAAGCGACGATTTCCTACCTGGCAACATGTCGTGGATTCTGGTGAGGGCATTGAATATATAAGAACTAAGTTAACAGTTTTATTAAATTATGTACCCAATGTCTGCCCATCACCATAGATGTAAAAGATCAGAAAAGTTGGGATTGAATTTCAATAAATTGCGATAACACTAGTAAATAATTGTTCTATTTTAATAACTAGTTAATATTCGTGTAAGTACTCAGTTTATAATTAATGTTCGAATTTATTTCAGGCTTGATGCTAGAGAGCGAGCGAAAAGTATTTGAGAAGATGGACGGTAAAAGTCCTATGTCAAAATATTGGATGCCACTTGTTTGGGCAACTAATATAATAAATAGAGCAAGGAAAGAGGGGTTGATTACTAGCGACCATATAGTCCAAACGTTGTTGGTCGAGCTCTCCGATATCAGGAGGCGGTTGGGGGCGCTTATAGGGTACGACACAGTGTGTGTTCCTCTAGTATACACTCAGGTTAGTAAATTACCATTTCGCTCGATGCTCATGTACGACCACATTATGGCGGTATGTATTTTAGTCCCATGTAATGGGGGCGAACCTATTGTCATCAACCGGGCAAAATTACAAACTTCGGGGTTGAAAATAGAAAAATCAATAACTCTTTGCTCGTCCTGGGAATCCCTGTTCCAACCAACAAGGCAGTCAGTTTTAAATGACCGTGTCACACAAAAATCTTAATAATAATAAATGTTTGCAGACATTCATTTGTTACGCACTCTTTTGTTGTTCTAAACGTGTCATACTTAGAAAAGCAAGCAAATGTGGCGCATGTCAAATTATGAGTACAGTGGCGGACATAGTAGATATACGTTTTCTGTGAATTGGCAAACAATTCAGTCCAATTTAGTTCGTTATTGTGCCAGTATTTTATACTCATAATGACTATTAAAAAAAAGTAATCGGGGAACTTTGTCTAAAGATAAGAGTAACACTAAAAATGCAATTTATACTCATTTAGAATTAAGATGAAAGGAAAAGAAAATATGTATTTATTTTTAGTGTAGAAGTGCGTTACTTCTTGCATCTTCTTATAAAATAAAACTATTCACAGGACAGGCATAGCCTAGGGTGCAGTGTTTAGGTAATAGTTGTTTCTAATGTACCTAAACCTCTGAGAAATAAATGATTTATTATTATTATTAATCATAAACAATCATACACATACATAGGTCTTTATTTTGGATTCTGGGATTTTCTTTCTTTTTCGTTTAGTAAGCTGTTGAGGAGCTTTAGAAGTGAAATAAATAAATACATATTATAAATGTTTACGCCATATTTTATTTAGTACTAGCTTTTTCCCGCGACTTGGTCTGCGGAGAATTAGTAATTTTATTTCCACGCCCCTTTTCCCCCTTTTAAGGGATGATTACCGGAATGAAAACTATCATATGTCCTTCCCCAGGACTTAAACTATCTCTATACCAAATTTCATCAAAATCGGTTCAGCGGTTATAGCGTGAAGAGGTAACAGACAGACAGACACACTTTCGCATTTATGATATTATAGTATGGAAGTATGGACTAGTCTGGATATAGTTAACTAGGTACTTCTGTGAGCACAGTGCCGCAATGTCCAATTTGCGAGGCAATGATAGAAAATCCCAACAATCTCTCACATATTGATTATAAAATGTTACCCCAGCTTTATAATGGTAATGACACGGCTCAAAAAACTTACGTCTCATAACTTACGCTCGTCTGGCCTCACCTTTAAGGTCAGGTCGTCACGTAACATTATATTTATAACATGAGATGCAAACACCTCGGTTAATTGATGTTTAAACACCTGTAGAAAAACAAGACGTGCCAACTGATATGATCTGCCATGTGTCCAAGTTAATTCGTTCCGATGATAACACATAGCATTTTAATTATATCTGTGCAGAGTGCATGGACGCTATCTCACGGTCCGACATCGTAATACGTGAGGTTTTAAATTACTACCCATGTCGCACCTCTGTAAGACGATGTTGATAGAGAAATACTTTTGTTTAAAAACATATTCTTGTTACGTAATATAAAACGTGTCGAAAGCCATATCATATATTAAAAATAAGGCCAAATTAAATTTACTCATTTTGAAGGTCGACAATAAAGACAATCCCCTAAAACGAACAACCTTCACTGCTTCCTAGTGTTTTTGCTGGGAAGAAGCGAATTAGTGAAAATGCGCCATGAAATATAGGTATATATCATGGCGCAAATGTAATTTCATTCCTATGTGCGACTGCCGAGCAAGAGATCCTGGGTTCGATTCCCAGGTTGAGTCGTCTGTGAAATTCTCAGTAAAGGCTTGGAGTTTGGATTCGTACACGGTTAATGGCAATAGGCTCGGCCCTTGTTCCATGGGACCTAAAAAACATACCCGCGAAACGTGGGTGTACATAAGTACACCTCTGCTTAACCTTTTTCGGGGACGACAGGTGTGATGGTAAGCTATGTAAAATATACATATGTTACTTACTTATTTACAGGTTATCGAAAAATGCAATATTTTAAGTCAATATTTTTAAAACAAACATTATGTGTTATGACTTTAGTCCATTGTCTCACGTTCATCTGATATTAAAGGAAAAATATTTAATGCTATTACAAACTGTAATTATTCTCATACCTTCTAAAGTCACATTTTTTACATGTTTTCGTTAATTAATTGACGGACGTACGTATTCTTTATAAGGATGTAGACGTTAAGAAATTACATGAATTGATTTTGAATTCAAAAGAATGTTTATTTCCAAATAGACCTTTGATTAGATTTCTTTGATTTATCGAAAGCTTTCATGAATAGTACAATGTGGGTATCATTATATAGAGTAACGAGCCACGCACCAATGACCTCGAAGTTACGTGCGTATTTATCACGTGCTCAAATTGTGAAGGAAAACACCATGACGGAGGTTTTCTCGATTCCGCGTGTAGTCTACTAACTCGCACTATGCTAGTGAGGTGGACTACAGCCTAATCCTTCTCAAATAAGAGATGACCTGAGCCCAGCAGTGGTTTCGTAAATGAGTTGTTGACAAATTTATTTATGTGTTTTCTTAGATTGCGAGTCTCGACAAATATATTAGATAACTCATTTCATAAACTAAAAGTATCATAAATTATTAAATAATTAAACATAATTAGATTTCTGTTGCTAGTATTAGGGTAACAAATAAAGCTACTTTCACATTTCTAATATTAGTATAGATGAATAATTTCCTTATAAAATAAAAAAAAATAAAAAAAATCCAATTAATAGAAGTGATTCTAAATAAAAGGGATGCCGCAATTGTATTATGCCTTAAAATATTAATGTTCTTGTTTCAGGTGGTAACGTTGGCTCTTTACACATACTTCGTGGCAGCGCTGATGGGTCGTCAGTTGGTGCCTCCAGCCCCTGGCAGCACCTCCAAATACGAACCAGATGTATACTTCCCACTGTTCACAGCTTTACAGGTAACACGAACACGACGTATCTATAATATATCTATCATATCCATACTTAATATTATAAATTGTGAAAGTGTGTCTGTTTGTCTGTTACCTCTTCACGCTATAACCGCTGAACCGATTGAGACGAAATTTGGTATAGAGATACCTACCTTGAGTCCCGGGGGAGGAGGGTGGAAATTGAATGACTAATTTTCCGACCGCAGACGAAGTCGCGGGCAAGAGCTAGTTAATCTATAATAATATATCTTGTTGTATATGTACGTATAACTACACAAGCAAAGTTATTATAGGAATCCATATATACTATCTTATACAATCTTTTTGTATTTTTTTAGCTTATTTCAAGCTAAGATTTTTAAATTTTTATTAAGAAAGAAAAATTCAACCTCTGGCGGGACTCGAACCCGCGTCTTCTGGATTGGTACTCCAGACGCTCTGCCAACTGAGCCACCGAGGTATCCGCCTGATGTGTTGAATTTTTCTTTCTTTATGTTACTTATGTCTTTACTACTATCTTATATATAAAATTATCGTGTCACAATGTTCGTTCCCGTACTCCTCTGAAACGGCTTGTCCGATTGTCATGAAATTTTGTGAGCATATTGAGTAGGTCTGAGAATCGGCCAACATCTATTTTTCATACCCCTTAGTGATAAGGGTTGTCCACCAACCCCTATAATGTGGCAAAACAACGTTTGCTGGGTCAGCTAGTAAGATATACATATACATATACTATAAAAATTCAATGTATTAGTATTTGCTTTTAATCAACTCAGCCTATTGCACTGTCTCAACCAAAGACTATCGTTGGTCTCAACTAAGGCCATTTGTTGGCAAGTATTATTTTAATAAATAGTAAATTCATACGTTTCACATCGACAAACATCGTAAACGAAACCAATTATTTGTAATTTTTTAATTTTCGTCCCCCTCTAGAAGAGAGTTGGTCGCTGGTAAACTGTATTCTTCAGTGCATTTACTCTTGATCGACGTGAAAGAAAATTCTCTACTGAACATTTTTGAAGTGAAACTATTTTATCGGCGTATGGGAAATTTCACAGCAATGTAACGTTTTTCTGTTACGCGCCGTCTTTGATAACAATTAACGTTTTTCTGTTACGCGCCATCTTTATTTCTGGGTAACATTTTTCCGTTACGCGCCATATTTATTTGAATAGGTTTAGTTGTCAAACAAACATCATATTACTATGGTTATAGTAACTTGATGTTTGTTTGACAACTAAAAACTATACCTTTTCCAATACACCAAGACCATTTGTTTTTCTATTGAGAACTTGCTATTGGTTGAGACATCGACGTTTTGATAAATAGAAGATTATGATTGGTTCCCACTATTATTTGGAACTGACAGAGCTACAAATTGAAGACTATTAATACAAACGCTCTTTTAATTCAATGTTATTCGAGTAGATACCATCATTATATTAATAAATAATCTAAAATACAGTTGGAAAACTATTAGTTTAACCAATGCATGTCTATGATAATAAAAGCCTTTTGCATAAACTTTATCTAATTTAGCTTTATTCAACCAATTTCCGTGAAGTTGTAAATGGTAAATCATTTTTCGAAAAATGATGTCATAAAGGAGTTTCACTTCTTACGTGTGTACACTAATACACACACTTTTTTTTCTTTGTCTGCCCCCATACTACTACTTCCTTGGTATCTATGGAGTTTCTTGCCACCTCATATCCATAATACCTACTTCTTGGTACCGTGCAACTGATTTTGAAAATTCAAACCACCTGTAATATTGGTCTAATTAAAATAAAACATTTGAGTTTGAGCTGTAGATTCTGTTAGTAATAATAGCAATTAATCATAATATATTGAAGAGCGTTAGTTTTATATCTCGGTCTAGCCGCAAGACTGACGAATTCACAGAAAACCTCTGCAAGTAATAGTATTCCCCAGGCCATAAAATAAATACATATTATCAAGAACATTTCTTTTAATTTTTAGTTTTGTAAGTTAGCCACTCCACAATTTCGCTACTCTTAGGGATGGGCTACTTTTAGCGTACTGATATATTAAGCTACTATGATCATTAACTGTGGCTGAGCAATCGGCTTATGCGTCAAGGCTTGCGGGTTCGAACCCCGCACAGAGCACATATTTGTACGATATGGCTAGTTATTCCGTATCTGGCCGTTTGTGTATGTGAAAGTTTGTGTTTGTAAACTTACCTACGTCAGAGGAGAAAATCCCAATGATTAAAGGAACAAAGCTTGTATGTGTCACATACGCTATACTTATACCATAAAGGTTCAACGCACTCTTTACATTCTATTCGATTTGGTCAATTAAAATTGTACATGTATATGTATTTATGGTTATTATTAATGTTTTCAGTTTTGTTTCTACGTCGGGTGGTTGAAAGTGGCCGAGGTGCTCATTAATCCTTTTGGTGAAGACGATGACGACATTGAATTGAATTGGCTCATAGACAGACACATTAAAGTAAGTCACTACTTCTGACCTATCGTACCTATTAAAAAAAATACGCAATAATCTTAATTGCGATTCTAAATCCGGAAAAGCAGTAACATAATTTGTATAGTCATGTATGTTATATGTTCTCTAATTATTCTAGTACAGAATTTTGAATAATTGTGGATTTGTTTTAACCCGAACCTAGATAAATATTAACTGAATATGAATATATCATCAAACCATATCATCATCAACCCATTATTGTTCGACTGCGGGTTTGCAGGCTTCACATTCCATCGAAAAATCTCTCAAGCGTGCAGGTTTCATCATGATGTTTTCCTTCACCGTTTGAGCATGCCATAAATTGCCGTTTTGTCTCTGCACCACTCTAAGGTGGACTGGGAGAAAATGCCTATGGCATTAAGTCCGCCTTTGTTCATATATTGTATATTTGTGCATAAAGTTTTAATAAATAAATAAATACGCACAAATCTTCCGAAAAGTCAGTGGCCGTGGGTTTGATCTTTAACATCTCAGTCAACTGATCACACAACTAGACTACCACCCTTAGCTGAGAATATGTAATACTTTTATTTATTTTATTTTCAACATTCAATGTAATATTTCTTGCAATGAATTCCACTGCAAGAAAGAAGTCAATGTACCAATTATGGCGTCTCGTCAATACATATACAAATATTTATCTTACAGGCTGCCTACATGATAGTCGATGAGATGCACGAGGAGCACCCAGAACTTCTGAAGGACCAGTACTGGGAGGAAGTGGTACCCAAGGACTTGCCTTACACCGTGGCTTCGGAGCACTACCGTCGCCATGAACCACCTTGTTCCGCCGATCACTACAAAGTGAAGGCCGAAGACGCAGTCTACGCAAACGTTCAAGCCCCTAGAAAAAGTCACGACGAGACTTATGCTGATTACGTGAGTATCTTTATTCTATCAGGATGGTTACCTCCAATAAATAGTCTTCGGAAAATGATTGGCGGTCGCTATTAAGCAAACTCCCCGCCGAATGGTAGTGTGTTGTTTGTGTGTGTCGTGTTGTGTTCACGTCTACATTAGCTTCAGAGATAAGCAAGGAAAGGCCAACATATCGGAACTGCAGAGGCAGCTAACGATCCGATAGGATTTATCGTCCTATAAGGAAATAAAACGTACCTATACTTATGCGAAATGCTGTTTCTGTGATGCAAGACCTTTTCATTTAAGTAATTGATTCCATTTTTGACGTTTTACTAATTGTGATGAATGTCATACCCTTGCAGTCGAATAAAGCAACAGCTAATTGTTTTCTTTTTATATTTTAGGAAAGCGTGGACACGCCACTTGTAGAAAGAAGAAAGAATTGGTTCCAAAGACAAATATCAAGAATGGGGTCTGTAAGATCAGCTTCGACGGCGTACTCGTCGGGTGGCCTCTTCGGGCGGAACCGACATAACTCCGTAGTGTATTCCAGTCCAGAGGCTGGACAGCCAGTGATGCCGCCACCTCCTCATCACAAGATGTCATTGTATGAGCGGCTTGTTGGCCGCAAATCTGGTCGCGGCCAGCACAGACAAAACTCAAGACATGGTAAATCTTCATTTCAGATCTGCATATATATTTTCAACAATCAAAGTTTTGAGTCAAATGACATAGTTTTTTCAATACTAATTGACAAGTAGCCACCACACGATTAAAACTTCGGTTACTTCCAAATCATAATGCTTAGGTATAAATCATGTAGGTTAGTTTTTAAGGTAGGTAGGTAAGGTTTATTTGTTTAGTAGTGCTTGGTAATTTTCTAAGACCTACCTAAACATCTAAGAGTTGTTCAAAAGGATTAAAACAGCATTAAAGGATTATAAAAAATAATATTTATGTAACAAAATACAAATTAAATGTCGATAACAAAATCAAAATGTCGCATATTTTTATTTTAGGTGGGCAAAAAAGCAATGGTTCAGCAGTTCCAATAACACTACGAAATCGTCCGCGCATCCCAACACCTGATGTGACAAAAGAGGTTATGGACCGAGAAAACAGAATCGCGATGGGCATGCAGAATATGGGTGTTATTATGGCACACCAGGGTTACCAAAATGAGGTGCCCGTTCTCGGTGCACTTGTCCTGTCACCCATACAGGAGCTCGACAGTGGATCGGTAAATAACACATTACACGCGGGCCAACCAGGAACGACAGCGTTAGCACAAGCGGTGTTATCTCCCACTCTGACAGCGGGTGGATTGCAGCCGATGATTGCTGCTGCGCCCGTGACTCTAGGGCTGCCGCAACTTACAAGCTTGGTCAGTTCCACCCCATCAACTCCGCGCGCTGAGCGGGGCGCAGCCGACGGTTCTGGGGGCTCTCCGCATTCTCCGAGAGCGACGGTCACGGAGTTACCACCTTCCGACCGCGACAGCGAGCATAGCAACGCCAGCACTGGTACACCATCTGAGTTCACCAGAAAACGGAGCAGCTCTAAAAGAGGAGAAGTCTACGTATAAAATTATCAGTAGACGGTACCTACTTAACACGTGGTGCTTATGAAAATGTGATCGATGGAATTTCGTTAGTCGAGTTTATCATCTGATAATGATACTAAGTGTAGGTACTTAGATACTCATCATGATTTAATGAGAGAGCTCGTTTATATTTGTAAGTCGATTTTCATTGTATTAAAAGGCCGACTGGAGACTGAATACCACACAGACGTAATTAAGTAATGAATGAGGAATTAAATATAATTTTCATTCTCATTGTGATATTATTTGGATTCTGGTGATATTACCTAATGAAGGTTCGCGAGAACTTCTTTCACAATACTGTGCTGGAAAAAATTTAAGCTAAAATAATTTATTCAATTTAATTAAATTTCGTAGTGTTAATTGGCTTTCATTTTGTTTTGGTACACTATTGTGAAAAATATGCTTACTTAGAAAAATATTTCCTAGATGCTATCACAATTTGTTAAATATTTATTTCATCGATCATTTTTCTCTAATTACGTAATAACTTGCAATTCAGTCTCCACCGGTCTATTAATGGACTAAATGAATTTTACGCACAGACAGGGATTGAATTGTATAGATTTATATGAAGTATTTTTATTATAGTTTTTCATTTTAATTCTTTTATTTTCTTTCCACTTACAACATTATACTCTCTCTTTGTCAAAGAGCTCATAAAAAGTTCTTCACGTATGGCAACTCTGTCACTGTTTAACCTGTTATTTTATAGTAAATGTACATATGAACCTTCAAAATAGCGTGACATTCGAATGACTGAAATTAGGCCGAAACGGGTTTATCTAACGGTGCGTACAAACTTATAAACGTCACAAAATTTGACATTGATATGATTCGCCATTTATACATGTATTTAAGTATAAAAATATTTTTTTATGTATTGTGGTTGCGGTCTCTCTTACATAGGCCAAACCAAAAGAAGAATGCGCAGGAGCAAAGTTAAAAATCGCCGATTACCTAAGCATTGGTACCTGCGCACTACATCTAATTCGATAAACAATAGGTCTGTGATGGTTAATGAGGTTTTTGTAATACATTACGACCCAAATTTCAATAGGAATTATTCCTGGACACAATAGATTTAAAAAAAAAAAATACTCCTCTATCCAAAGGATACTGTGAGCTCGTTCTAGGTAAATGGGATTATCAATGATAAACAAAAAGGTAGGATAGCTCTTAGTAACATCAACCCACCTCCAAGGTTCGTCGGGAATATGCATCGTTGTAGACTGTAAATATAGTTTTAATTAAACACCCTTTAAAAGTCATTAGGATCGAAAATCGACCTCATAATGGTTTATTCGATTAAAACGATCTAAGTAGGTATCGAGAATTCGAGGATCAAACAAATGACCTAGAACATAATTACAATGGACCCAGAAGGCATCGCCAAGAACTAAGCAAACTTTCGTCGGATTAGAGCGAGAGCCCGCGACCCTGGTTATTTTACAACAGCTGAAAGTTTTTCTGTGTATGCCCCCTAGTGCAGGTCACAACAATCCCCCCGAATATTAAGTTTAGATCACACTGTCTTTGGAAGGTACCTACATACGGTATGTAACATACCTAACAGGTAGCAAATGTCTATTAAATTGTACCTCAAATTGGGGTTTTTTATGCATACTATGAGCAGACGGGCTGGAGGCTGACGTGATGGAAAATGATCACCGCCACCCACGAACATTTACAATATCGAGAGCTTACAAACGCCTTGCTGGCCTTTCAGGAAAGAATATGCTCTCTTTTTGAAGGTCCAAGAAAAAGTATAAAGCTCAGTTATAAAATAGAAATAGTAGACACTGTCGATTGTCAGACATCCTTAAATCTATATAGATACGACTTGTCCTGACTGAATCATCAACTCAGAGCCTAAACCATAGGGACTCCAACCTAAACTTGAAATTTTTACAGATGATGCATTTTATGACGTAACCTTCCATTAAGAACGGATTTACAAAATTCGACCCTTAAAGGGGTAAAATAAGCGATGAATGGTTGTATGGAAATCCGTCAATTTCAAAGTTAGATGTATGAAATTACATATACAAGATTTTGGTTACAAATAAATAAATATCAGGTATTTTAAAAATCAACCCTCTAAGAAGGTGAAATAGGGATAAACAGTTTATATGGGAAGTCTGTAATTTTTTCAGAAAAACATGAATGCATACGTGTTTTCTCGTTTTTGGATATTCAGCCCTAACAGGCAAAATGGGCAGGAGAAATCAGTAAGTATAAAATTGCGCAGGTGAAGCTGCGAGCAATAGCTAATCTTCTACGTGAAGCAAAAACTTTGCACCCCGTTTTACGAAAATTGCGTGGCCGGAGGAGTATGATACTTCCCATACTTATAGTCTGTTTATATAGAGAAGGAGTGCAGAATGCAAATATTATTATTTTAAATTTATATGTTCGAATTTTGACCAGTGGGCACTGACAACCAGTGATCGATAGTGCAATTTTTCAAATTATTTTCAAATTATAATAATGTTATAAAATTATAAAAAATTGAGGATTTTGTAATTTGCTAGGTAGTCAAATATTTTTCTGCCAACAAAAATAAAAGTTTAATTATTTTGTATTCAATGGAATGCTTGAAATCCAAACTAAGTGGGATTTAGAGGGATATTCATAAATCTATATAGGTATATATATATGTATATAGTACTGAGCTAAGCAACAAGGCTTACCGAGGAGGACCCCTATCTTCGTCTCCCCGGGCCAAGTCAAGCGGGCTATAGCCCGAACGAAGACCAAAAAGGGCCCCGGCGCGAACGGAATTACGAGTACCGCGCTACGCCCCATCCCCCACCAAGCAAGATGGCGGCGTTAGCGCGCCTGTACAGTGGCATACTCAATTAGGACCAATGTCACAGTATAATATACTGTGCCAATGTTCACCAACAGGCATATCTAGACTTTTCCTTTAGGGGGCTTGACCCCACCTGGGGTGGGCACTGGACCATTCTGGGGTAGGCACGCACGTATTTGCCCGCTGTAAACACATTGTCCATTTTGACTCGTCTAATACTAATATTCGGATGGGTCCCATCTAAAAGCTCTTAAAATCTGTGAGACAAAATAAATCCTATCTTAGTTAAGGCGTATGCCTTGAATGTCTTGTCTGTAGGCAGCACATAAGTTTTCCAAATAAAGTCTCTATTTTCAAATATTCAATATATGATGAATATTATTGCATATACGACCATCGGCTGCAGGAAAGCCGATGGTGCTATGTTTACTACACATTCTGTATTTGAAAAGCTGATTAACGCAAACAATAATAATCCTCATGTAAATCTCATGGTAAAACGATTGGTCCAAATCAATAAACTATCTATACCTTGTCATGAGATTTGGACTACAATTTAGATTTGAAAAATGTTTTAGAAACCGGGTTTTACTCTGTGGCACGTTGTGTATTCATTATTTTTTGTCTGTTGTTATATTCATATCCGGCCGGTTTTACGAATGCAGAAATGCAACGTGCAGACACAAGTAAGTAGGTACCTTTCTAAACCCTCGTTTGTATTTGTTATATTAAAATTTGCTATAAAATTTATTAGATGTAAAAAAGTTTGAAGTCTTTTAAAATTATACCACATTCTGTTTTGTCGTCATTATTGTCATTGTTTGGACAATTCTTTATAAATTGCAGCCTATGTAAAGTTTCATTAAAATCCATTCAGTCATTTTATATCATTGCATTCAGTAGTTTTTACGTGAAAGAGTAACAACGATCCATCCATACTTACAAACTTTCGGGTTTATAATATTAGTAGGATTTATAATAGGTATTAATAGGATAGTAGGATTAAATGAAGAACTTTATATTTTGTAGTTATTGGATGATACTTATTCACAATGAAAGAGCAGGAAACCTTACTTTGGCTACATGACAAAAGTCCAAATTAGTTTGACAGCTGCTAGGTTTCTCACGCCTATTTTCCCATCGGTGGGTAGAAACTACAGAATGCCACATGCTACAATCCCTACACACCACTTGCCACATCCACAATCATATATCTTGTCTTTGTCATCATGTCTGCTAGAATTAAAATTTTATTGGATGTATATTGCAGAATCTTAAGGATTAATACAATAATTATAAAAATATAATAACATATTATAAAATAAAGCCCTCCGCCGCCTCTGTCTGTCTGGTCGCGATAAACTCAAAATCTACTTCACCGATTTTCATGCTGTTTTCACCATTGGATAGAGTGGTTCTTGAGGAATGTTTTAGTATATATATTTTGTTAAGTTTTTGTATATAGGTATTGGCTAAAATATAATGATATTATATTGGATGTGTCGGAAAAAATTAAGCCTTCTTTCAACGAAAACGCTGTTTAAACCCTTTGAGATATAACAAAATGATGTATGGCGGAATTGTGTATAGTTGTGCAAAACAATGCACGATGGCATATGCCTATATCCATTTTAATACTTTAAAAATGGGATAAATACTTTTACTTACTTTACTATTGAGTTCGAAGTATCAAAATTGTAAACATACTTCTCAGTTGACACAGTTGTATAATATATGATAATAGAGAAAAGGCAGTTACGATGATGGTAAGAGACATTATCCAACAGAATTTTTGAATTCTTTGCCTTCCTTGAATCCCGCCCCATAAATTAATAGTAAAAGTAGGTGCCCCTACTTATTATCATCATCATCATCATCATCATCAACCCATTAATGTCCCACTGCTGGGCACGGGTCTCCTCTCAATCGAGAGGGATTAGGCTATAGTCCACCACGCTAGCCTACTGTGGGTTGGCAGACTTCACATGCCATCGAGAAATTCTCTCAAGCATGCAGGTTTCCTCACGATGTTTTCATTCACCGTTTGAGCATGTGATAAATACGCACATAACTTCCGAAAAGTCAGTGGTGCGTGCCTTGGGTTCGAACTCGAGACCTCTGACATCTCAGTCCACTGGTCACATCGCTAGGCGACTTAGGTGACAACTCATCCGCAAAATATTTCATCCTTGGATGAAACGTCACCCTTTTAAAATTGTAAGGCGACGAATCATCCGCAAGTTCGGATGAGTCGTCTTATAGTTAATATTGATGTGGTCATATCGGCCAAATAGACAAACAAACATTTGTGTATAGGTACATTGTCTGTTCTTTAGTTTCGCCGGTTTCGCTAGCGGCTAAGTGTAATAATAACGTGGTTAAATCGAACAGAAATACTTCTATGTATAAGAATCGTTTTATTATTAAGAATATATTTTGTTATACTGGTAAATCAGAATAATTTACACCTGGCACCTAGAAAGGATAATGGGTGGCGGCCGTGTGGTGACTATAGGATGCTCAACGCGCGCACTATACCTGATAGGTATCCTATCCGCCACATCCATGACTTCGCGCACAACCTTTCTGGATGTCAGGTGTACTCGACAATAGACCTAGTGAAAGCCTATAATCAATTGAGCGTTAACCCTGACGATATACCTAAAACGGCAATCACCACACCGTTTGGGCTATATGAGTTCCCTTACATGACGTTCGGACTCTGGAACGCAGGACAAACATTCCAGCGTTTTGTTGATGAAATGTTGCGGGGCCTAGATTTCTGTTTTGGATATTTGGATGATTTTTTGGTCTATTCGAAAGACCAAAAAGAACACGAGGACCACCTTCGACAAGTGTTCACTAGATTGAAAGAGTATGGGATGGTGATAAACACATCAAAATGCGTGTTTGGAGCCTCACAGGTAACTTTTTTAGGCTATTTAATAACTTCAAGCGGCACAAAACCATTGCCAGAAAAAGTCGAGGCAATCAACAGTTTCCCAACACCGAAGACCGTCAGAGAGTTGAGAAGGTTTCTAGGCATGGTGAATTTTTATAGGCGGTTCATTGCAGACGCGGCCCAACATCAAGCGCCGCTGAACAAGCTTCTGGAAGGATCGGTAAAGGGCTCACATCCGGTAAGCTTCACAGCAGAGGAGGACGAAGCATTTATAGCCTGCAAAAGAGGTCTCTCCCAAGCAGCAATGCTAGCACATCCCGATTGCGGAGCGAAACTGGCTTTGGTGACAGACGCCTCTGACACCGCCATGGGAGCAGTCCTGCAGCAGTTAAAGGATGAGGAATGGCAACCCCTAGCTTTCTTCTCGCGTAAGCTAAGCTCAAGCCAGCGGAAGTCCTCTCCTTATGACCGCGAACTGCTCGCGATATACGAAGCGATTAAATACTTCAGACATATGGTTGAGGCCAGAGAATTTGTGATTTATACAGATCACAAACCTATCTGTTACGCGTTCCATACACGTAAGGAGAATTGCTCACCAAGACAGTTCAGACACCTGGATTTTATTTCTCAATTTTGTACGGATATCAGACACATCTCAGGGAGGGACAATGTAGTCGCTGATACCCTGTCACGAATAGAGTCAATTACTCAGCCAATAGACTTGAATGTCCTAGCTAAGTCTCAAGCTTCTGATCCAGAGCTGAAACGGCTGCTAGACGTGGAAACGTCATTGCACTTAAAGAAGATTACGCTGCCTGGAACACTGTCTGAACTGTACTGCGATGAGAGAAGCAAGATACCAAGGCCATATGTCACCAAAGAACTCCGCCGACAAGTTTTCGACAACCTGCATTGCTTGAGCCACCCAGGAGCGAACGCCAGTGCCAAGCTGGTATCAGAGCGCTATGTGTGGCCCGAGGTGAAGAAAGACTGCAGAGAATGGACGCGAAATTGTTTGGCTTGTCAACGTGCGAAAATCACCCGTCATGTCTCCGCACCCCTGAGCAACTTCAAACTACCGCGGTTGCGATTTATGCACATTCATATAGATATGATTGGGCCATTGCCCATCTCTCACGGATTCCGGTATTGCCTCACCGCTGTAGATCACTTCACGCGATGGCCTGAGGCAATACCAATTAAGGACATCACAGCCGAAACAGTGGCCAACGCACTTCTGTATGGATGGATAGCACGCTTCGGTTGCCCCACAAAAATAGTAACGGATCGTGGCAGACAATTTGAGTCAGCTCTCTTCAAACACCTGTCGGATATAGCTGGATTCGAGCACCGAAAAACAACCGCTTACCACCCTGCCTGTAATGGTATGGTTGAGCGGTTCCACAGACAGCTAAAAACAGCTATTACCTGCCACGGGAACCAAAACTGGGTAGAATCCCTACCGCTAGTTTTGTTGGGAATCCGAAGCGCACACAAGGAGGATGTCTAGGCAACTCCTGCCGAGTTGGTTTACGGGGAAACGTTACGTCTGCCAGGGGATTTCTTCGAACCAGAAGCGGTCACTAACACGGACATGACCGACTACCTATCTAGGTTACACATGTTCGCCAGAAACATACAGCCGTCATCAGCATCGCGTCATTCCAACAGTCGGTCCATATTCGTGTTCAAAGACCTTCCCACCGCGTCGCATGTATTCCTAAGAGATAACGCTGGATCTAGTACCTTCAAGCCAGCATACACAGGACCACATAAAGTATTAGAGAGGAGTGACAAGGTATTTAAACTCCTCCTTAACGGTAAAACAGTCTCAGTATCAATAGACCGACTAAAACCGGCCTACATACTTCAAGACTCACACACCACAACAACACACATACCCAAAATCAAAACAACAACACAACAACACACACACCCATAACCAACCATGAACAAAAACAGACTACACAGAATACACCAGTCACAAATACGAAGCCGGTAACCGGAGACGACAATATCAAAAGAACACGGTCAGGCCGTAGGGTGCGTTTCCCTAACAACTATCGCCCTTGACGGTCTCAAGGGGGGGCTGGTGTAGCGTCATTTACAAATATATATACATTTATAAATTATCTATGTACAAATATAAAATAATAATTTAATATTACCAATTTACCATATAAATATTATGTCGTCGACAGACATGTTGATATTCTTACATATATATAAAAGTGTAAAGAAATGGCGCGCGAGTCGCGGACCGGCAGCCGCGCGGCGAGTGAGACCCCGCCCGCTCCCGCGCGCTTCACCTGTCTTCTCCAGTCCGCTGAGAGCCCGCTCCCGTGACGTACGCTACGCGCTGCATGCCGTCTGTCTCTCGCGCGCTTGCTCGGCATAATTAAGTTTGTTAATCTTTCTGTCTTTCTACTAACTCGTGCTTCTTTGTTTTGTGCGCTTTCTCTTTCCATTCTTAATAACTATATGTGCATGTGTGTGGACTAAGGTGAAAAATAAACTAAAATAGTGAAAACACTCATCACTGCTTTTATTCATCTCTCTTGACATACTTACTTCACTGTATTTATACCAAGAATTCCCATGATACCCTCAGAATTGCCTTTCCAATTTAAACGGCTACAATTTCCCGTAAAAATAGCGTTTGTAAACAATTAAAAGTAGCGGGAGCAGACATTGCATCAGCTGTTATCTATATACCTCAATAGAACCCTTAAAAAGTAGTTTTGCTTCAATATAATTATACTGCTATTATAAAGAGGAAACATTTGATTTGTTGTGTTTATTTCACCATTCGAATGCATTAGAATATATTTTCCGCTAATATCTTAAGCTACCTACATATATTTTATTTAAAAATCAACAAAGAATCCGTATGAAATCATCAATAAAGTAACTCAAGCTGTGAATTTATCGAAAGGAACCCTTGATGTCTCTCGAAGTTTGTATTATTTTTAAATACTTACATAATTTTTATTAAATACCTTATAAGTATCTACACGTGCGAAGCCGTTGCGGGCCGCTAGTCATCATTTCAACCGTTAGACGTCCACTGCTGGACATAGGTCTCCCCCAAGGATCGCCACGACGACCGGTCATATGCCGCCCGCATCCATGGCCGCATGGGCCGCTAGTAATAGGATATAATTATGTAAATATATTGTAATATATGTTTTATTTTTGTAGAAAATCAAGCAAAATCTCACAGCGATGAAGATTCAATAAACTTCGCACTTAACAGGCCTTCGCCCAACTTCAAGCATAAGAAAAAAAATTAAAATAAAAATTTGAAGTAGCAATGGCAAACACAAATAGTTCCCAGGGAACATCAGATTCGTCTCCTTTAGTTCAGTCATCTTAGTAAATTCACCTCGGAATGAGAGATACCAAGCTATAAATTCGTATACACTTGTATTATGACATCCTAAAAGTTCTCTCAAATCTACATACGGTCGATTGTTCGTGAGGTCCAAAAATCGAAGGTCAAAGGTAAAAAATAAATGTTTTTTTTCAAATATCTCGTTTCCTATGAGTTTTTCGTTATTTATGTTCATACCAATATTGTAGAAGATTAAATTTCGTAAATTTTTTGTCCTTAATATTTTTTTATACGTTGAATCGTTTTCGAGGTAGAGGGCGGAGAACGCGTGGTTAGAGCATTATTTAAGTTCAAACGGTAGTCTCGATAAAAAAACACGCCATATAAAGATTATTAATGATTGATAAATATATAATTATTAATCATTTTCATTTGTTATTAACTAACCGTTACATTATATTTAATCATTATTTTGCTTACTTACCTATCATTTTTTATCAAGTATCAATTAATTTAATAACATTTACCTCTCCGTGTAGTTATAGAATTGTTAAGGACTTAAATTATATTTTAATTAGCACCTCCCGCGGCTTTGCCCGCATGTTATATAAATAAAAAGTAGCATATAGTAGCACATTGGCTACTTTTAATCCAGGTATTAAACTATATGTATAAATTTCATGCAAATCTGTTACCTAAGCTGTTTTTGCGTGAAAGAGTAACAAACTTTCACATTTATAATAATAGTAGGATTCTTATCTAATTTATATTAATAATTTCATAAAGAAAGAAAATAAAGAAATACTTAATTACTTAGTATATTTATTTAATTTATAGTAGTTACCTAACTACTATAAATTAAAAAAATATACATTTATGATAGTGTCAGTGAATAAATAAATATTACAAGAAATAAAAGGACTACTTCTTATAATTTTAATTATCTACTTCTTTTTTATCGTCGTCTTCCAAACGCTGTGCTATATCGCCTATATCAAAGTCTTCTTCTTTATCGTCTTCAATGACATTTGTCTCCAAGTCTTCCAAGATGTCGGGTTCAAGGGTTCTGTCTTCATTGACGTTGCTCGGATATGGTATAGCATTGAGACAAGCTTGGCCATTACAATGGCCACATGCTAAAGAGCAGTGCTACCTCGATTTCCTGCATCCACATCGCGAACCACTACCTCTCTTACATTTGCAAAATATAGTGTTGAGCAATTCCTCTGGAGCAGGTGCTAAAGTCGTAATAGGTTCCAGGAATTCGTTACGCATTGTCTAACCTCATTGCTGGGGTTCCAAATAGGGTTGTAACGGAACTTCGCCTCCGCCTCCGTTACTGCGGAAGTTCCGCAAGAAATCGTACCTTCGCCTCCGCTTCCGCCTCCGCACAATTTTTGCGTAGTTGTAACGGAGTTTTATTTACGTAATCATATAGCAATACCGCGCGAGCGCCGCAATTAAAAATTTAAATTAAAAATAAATTTTAATTTTAATTAAAAATTAAAATTATGGATCCCTTATAAATCGTTTGGAAGGTGATAAAGCCGCAAAACTATTGTTTGTCAAATTTAATTTACCTCTCCTTAATTTTGATTACAAAAAAGTTAACTTAAAATTTTTACTTTATGTTTTAAATGTTTACTTAAGTGTTAAGTATTTAATATAAAAACTTTTGAACCTTAAATTACTATTTTATTTACATCCACTTTCACCTCCGCCTCCGTTAAACCTCCGCATCCGCGGAAGTGAAACTCATCGCCTTCGCATCCGCCTCCGCCTCCGTTAAGAAGGCCTCCGTTACAACCCTAGTTCCAAATCATGCCCTAACCAAGTTTGAACTTGATAATAAACTCGATTATAAACACTTGCTAAAATAAGTTGTTAATGTTATTAAATAGATTGATATTTAATTAATGATAAACAATATTAAATATAATATGTAATAGTTAATAAAAAATGAAAATTATTAATAATGATATATTTATCAATAATTAATAAACTTTATATGGCGTGTTTTTGATCGAGACTACTGATTGACCATAGATGATGTTCTAACCGCGCGCTCTCCGCCCCGATAACGATTCAACGTACTTACAAAAAAATATTTGAGATTAAAGTTTTAGGGAATTTAAACTTCTGCAATATTGGTGTTAACACAAATAGCGAAAAACTCATAGGAAACGAGATATTTGCAGAAAATCGATTTATGAACCTCGTGAACACTCTACTATATGTACGTTTTGAGACAACTTTTAGGATGTCATAATACAAGTGTATACGAATTTATAGCTTGGTATCTTTCATTTTGAGATACTTACCTAGTTTTGACTAAATTGACTGGACTACTTTGGACATGACGAACGAGAGAAAGTCAATAGCAGTACTGCTGCACCAGTAGTACTTCCGCTGCCGCCTAACCCGCCGCCGCCGGATAGTCCTATTATTAATTTGAAACAAGAGATTGAAGATGATGAATATCAGTGCAGCACCACTGAAAATCACATAGACTTTAACCAGCCTGAACAAATTATGACGGAAACAATCAAGACTGATCATTCAGAGAGTTCTGATAAAGCACAAATAACAATGTGCAGGAATTTTGCCCGTGGTACTTGTAAAAAGGTGCTTCATGTATATTCGCACATGAGATAATTTTATCTCAACTGTCAGGTGTTTACACATTTTGCAGAAACTTCCAAAACTGAGTTTGCACTTTCCCTAAGTGTAAATTCATACATGCTACAGTATTCGAAAAAGAATATTATTATAGAACGGGATATTTACCACCGCATACTCAGGCTCATCTCAAAGAACCAACTGTGCTGCCACCACGTCCTCCGCCGCCCCCACCGGAAGTTTAATAAACATATATATGCACATATTTATGTACAAAACTTATGGCTACAGCTCTTCGCTTTGCCTTTCAATATCAGCTGATGAATTAAATCAACCTGCCTCAGCTGTGGTAATTTATTTTTATTTTTTTTAGAATTGCCGCCAGAGTTTCCTCAATGCTCTGCCTCCGCCCGTGCAGCAATGGCAAGACAATTTTCAATGTGAAGTGTCAATATCTATATTAACCAGTTTTATAATGTCCTTGTAAGCTAGATTATTTTATCCGCTATTATAAAATGTATGTTCTGTATATTGATTGTTTTTTTATGAAATAAATATGTCACATTGCAGTATCGCCCCTGTAGCTGTTTTATACGCTGCGGTGCCCACCTTGGACAGGAATGACCCGACCATGTTTAGAACAGAGCAAACGTCGTCCGCCTTTCCTAAACGCGAGTGGAGCGAAGCCAATGAGTGTGCGTATCTATTATGTTATTGATATTGAATAGTACATGTACTATTAAGATATGTTTTTTTAAATAAATTAAGATTATAATAAAATTATTATATTCAATGACTAGCGGCCCGCCCTGGCTTCGCACGGAAGGGTATAAGGTATTTAATAAATAATGTATGTGTGTATTTTAAAAAATACATACTTCGAGAGACATTAAAGGTTCCTTTCGATAATTCACAGCTTGAGTGAGATCCTTTGTTGATTTTTAAATATTTAATTTAGGTAGGTATATAGTGAAATAAACACAACAAATCAAATGTTTCCTCTTTATAATAGCAGTATAGATTGAAGCAAAACTACTTTTTAAGGGTTTTATTGCGGTATATAGATAATACTAATTGAATTACGAACATTCAATCATCCAAATATCCAAACATTGGATGTTTGGATATCCAAATATCCAAATATCGAAATTTTGTGAAGATGTATCCAAATACATCTTCACAAAATGTCACATCTATATCCATACTTCCATACTTACTCATATTATGAACTAGCTGCCTCCTGCGGCTTTGCCCGCATATATGTAGATAAAAAGTAACCTGTGTTAATCCAGGTAATAAACTATACGTATGCTAAATTTCATTCAAATTTATTAAGCGGGTTTTGCGTGGAAGAGTAACAAACATCCATCCATCCATCCATCCATCCATTCATCCATCCATCCATCCATACTGACGAACTTTTGCGTTTATAATATTAGTAGGATAGTAGAGTAGGATGTGAAAGTGTGTTTGTCTGTCTGATATCTCTTCATGCTATAACTGCTGAACCGATCTAGATGAAATTTGGTATAGAGATAGTTTGAGTCTAATTTTAAGCAGATGAAGTCGCGAGCATAAGCTAGTTTATAATATAAGTAGAAAGTAGGATAGGATTATGAGGTATGAGGACGGGCTAAGGAATCAAAATGCGACAAAAAAACGTCGTACAAGAGGCGATGCGGTCATTGAAATCTTTGTCTCTGGAATGATTCATTTATGAAATTGAATATAGACAGTACCTAAGGTATTTATAGAAAAGAATAGAATTCGAAGTAACACGTGATGGGGCAACATATAATTGCCCGTACGTGTATGTACTTAATAATTATGTCTATGCCCGCAGCTTTTAATGCTTGACATTGAGCTTTATTAAGTGTCCATACGCAATTTTTACGGGAAATTGTAGCCGTTTAAATTGGAAAGGCAATTCTGAGGGTGTTATGGGAATTCTTGATATAAATACAGTTACACCGATATATTTTTTAAATTGTCTTTTTTGAGTCTTGTACCGTCGCACAGTTTCGGTAGACTCAAATTTGCTAATAATATGATAGGAGCACCTACTTTTAATAATAAATAAAATAAATCTTTATTTCAATTCTTAAACAAAAATGGTACATAACATTATAAACATTTTTTTCTTTTTTTCATATTATTATTGTAGATAAAGATAAAGATAAATTTATTTGCTTAAAACATGCGTTTACAGAGATGTTGTATCATAAATGTTTTGGTACCAACATGTTCTGCCGTAATAGGCGTACAAATTTTTAGGTAGGCAGGTATGCATTAAAATAATAATAATAAATTAATCTCTGAGAAATAAACCAAATAGAAAATATTACAAAAAAACATGAATAACAATAGCAATTCAGTAAGGAGTGTCATTTAGGAAATCATTTACATCATAATAACATTTATTTAATAATTGTTCCTTAAACTTAAATTTAAATAACTTTACGTTCATTGTTTTCATTTCTTTTGGTATTTTATTGTATATTTTAGGTGCCATACAAAATATACTTTTCCCCATGTGCGCAGTTTTGGCGGTGTGTAAACAAAGTTTATTATTATCACGTCTATTTCGTTTGACAACATCTGATAGCCGCGGGAACAATTGAGGGTTTGTTTTTACAAATAGAGCTACTTCCAAGATATACATAGAGGCAAGTGTTAAGATTTTGTGCTTTATGAAAAGTGGTTTACAACTATCCGTGATTTTTAGTCCGAACATGGATCGAATACATCTTTTTTGCATTTTAAAAACAATCCCCTTATCCGTGGAGTTACCCCAGAAAATTATTCCGTATCTAAGGATAGATGCCACTAGACCATGGTAAGCAGTAAGTAGTGTATCATTGTTGACTGTTGGAGCAAGTTTAAATAAGGCATACGCAGAACTACTTATTTTTTTGCTGACACTACAGTTTAGTTTGTTATCGATATTAAGTCCGAGGAAATTGGCATTTTCTAATTCCTGAATTTTTACGTTATTATTGTGTATAATCAATTGAGGTGGGATTTTACGTTGACTAAAATGCATAATATTTGTTTTGTTTAAATTAATTTTTAAATTATTATGAATTAACCAGGAAATAATAGATGATATAGAGATATTAATGTCATTTTGATACTTATTGGGATCTTTGCATGCTATGGTAAGTGTACTGTCGTCAGCAAATAGGGTCATCGGTTGAGAAAGTGATAGTGGTAGGTCGTTGATATATATTATAAACAAAAGAGGGCCCAGTACACTTCCCTATGGAACTCCGTATGTTACACATTGCGTTCGCTAGATGAATAGGTTATTTCTCTTTTTGTCTTAATGTCTAATCTAGAGATTTCAGTTATTTGTTTCCTATTTGAAAGGTAAGATTCGAAAAGTTTTAAAATGTTACCCCTTATACCATAGCATTCAAGCTTATCTATCAAAATTGTATGGTCAACGTAATCAAAAGCCTGGGTCATGTCACATTGTATGTATACAGCGCATACCGGTATCTTCTGATCAACATTTAACATCACATTCCGTAGAAAATCGTATATTGCCATATTAATCGTCATTTTTTGCCTAAAACCTTTTTGTTCAAGACACAGTAAGTTCTTTTTTTCGAAATAGGAATATACTTGATTATAGATGTACTTTTCAAATATTTTAGATATTACTGATATTAATGCAATTGGTCTATAGTTTTGCATTAATTCCTTATTTTCTTTTTTACACAGTGGTTTAATTATGGATAATTTTAAGTCCTCTGGATAGATACTCTTTTCGATACATAGGTTAATGATATAACTAAGGTGACCGCTTATTAAAGAATCTACTTCCTTAACTATCTTAGTAGCTACGTCATCTGGACCTACAGTATTTGTACTTTTCAGACTTTTTATTATGTTCATGATATCAAACGGTAGACTAGGGGTCATAAACATTGAATTTGAATTATATTTTATATTTAAAGTTGTTTTGTTACCATAGCCTTGTATTGGTACAACTTTATCAAGAAAGTAGTAATTTAGAATATTTGCTATTTTAAACGGGTTTGTCATAGAATTATTGTTAACTATTAATTTCTGTATGTAATCTTTAGGAATATTTAATTTTGAGTTATTAATAATTTGCCATGTAGCTTTAGTTTTATTATCCGATGATGTTTTATTATCCGATAGGGGATCGGACAAATTTTCAGAAAGTGTTTTAAATTAATCTTCATGGTTACGTTTTACCTTAAAATATTTTTTTTTATTTATATATGTATAACATTTTAGGTAGGTACTCAAAACCATATTTTAATATTGTTTGTTTAAAAATGCCGCCAAAACGCCACGTTATGTCATCTGACAGCGCTTGACGTTTTTAGTATCTGTGGTCATAACAAAACAGCTGTACCTATGAGCATAAGTTCGCGAGAAGTTTTGTGTCGCGGAATATTCTTGATTTGTTGCTAAGGAATGAAAAATATATTACTACAAATAGATAAAATGTGCATAAATTAATTCAAGTGCGTAATGTTAGGTTTTATCCACGAGTGCACCCACAGAAGACGTCACGCAGTGTGATTAGTGTTTCAGTACAGATTAAAAATATTGTAAAAATAAAATTTTATTTCTTAATTTAAAAATACTTAATTGCATTATATTAAGTTATTATTCTTTATATATATAATCGTAACACAGTCTATTTAATTTATCGAAGTACCTACATTTTAGATTCTAACTTGATTACTGTTCGATCCCCTATTATGTTTTTTGTACTCTAAGGAAGCTTATTTCCCGCAAAGCTTTTAAAATAAGTTTAAATCTATGGAAGTTACTTTTAGATTTATAATTTGAAGTTATCATTCTAATCTGAATTGCTAATTTAACATTATTTTAGCTCTGCTCTAACCGGTTAATAATAGGTACTGTATTACAAATTACAATTTTATTATTATGTCGTACAATGTATACCCATGTTTTCTTTTCCAAAAAAATGTTTTGTTTCTTTATTATGCCAGCCGTAAACGCATCGTCCATCTCTGCTCGTTTGATATTTATTCGTTGGATGGGTACCATCTAAAAGCTCTTTATAGGGCTCTTAACATATGAGTGTAGAATAAAAAAATCCTATCCTAGATTAGGCTAATACCGTTTTTTTGCTTAACGCAAAAAACCGGTATTAGGCTATTATTAGCCTAAATAGCAGTAATATTTTGTCGTCTTGTCTGTACGCAGCATCTTAGTTTTCCAGTGAAACTCTATTTTCATAGATTTATTTATTTCAACAATCGATGAAAATATTACACGTAATATGATATTCTTGCAGTCTTATAGTACTTTGTTTACTGCATTTTAAAATTGACTTTTCCGAAGAGTGCGTATTTAACACAAGCTCAAACGCTGAAGGAAAACGTCGTGAGGAAATCTGTATGCTTGAGAGATTTGTCTTGATGGCATGTGAAGTCTGCCAACCCGCAGAGGTTAGCGAGGTAAACTATAGCACAATCCCTCTCAAATGACAGGAGACCTGTGCCCAGCAGTGGGACGTTAATGGGTTGATGATGATGAAATCTCATGATAGATTGATTGATCCAATTAACCAACTTGTCATGAGATTTTATAGATTTGAAAATTGTTTTAGAAACCGGGTCATACGATTTTTACTCTTTGGCGCATTGTGTATTCTTTGTCATTTTTTGGTCTGTTGTATCTCCGGTTCTATTTCAATTTCGGGCTTTTTAGCGGGAACGTGAAGCGTCATGTTCAGCAGTTTTATTGATGAATTTTTTATGTAAAATAATAGTGGATTATTAACCATTAAATGTTGAGGGTTGGCAAATAAATCAAAACAGTGTAACGAGACCTTTAAATTCTCCCAAGAGGTCCGCGTTAGGTTTTAGTAAAGAACCACATCTTTACTGAAACCAGTACATCTTTTATTAACCATTAAGTTCACCAAATCATCAACCATTATCATTTGTATCATCCTCCATCATCCTCCATCATTAATAAATTATAAAAAAAATACTAAATGAAGAAAGGGCACAAAGGCCAGGGAGCCATGCCAAAAAAAAACATGTCTCAATTTCAGACCAGTGTATCCAGTGCGCCATTTTGTTCTACGAATGAATTTTTATTTCGTTCTTGATGAGTGGGCCAAGTGGCTAGTCCCGTCGGGCTATAAAAAGTGAAACAGTTATAAATATAACCTGCAATATAGAATAACTATTCAGTTTGATGTGTTCCCTAAGTACTACTGAACCTACGCATGATTTGAAACGGAAACTGCAGAAATGCAAGGTGCAGACACAAGTAAGTACCTTTCTTAACGCTCATTTGTTTTTGTTAAAATTGCTAAATTTTTTCGAAGTAAATAGATTTGTAAATCATTTAAAATTACATTAAACGTTGATTGTGTAACAGTTTTAATAAAATACCACGTTCGTGTATTTACTTATGTCATTGATGCGCGCCGTAGATCTACTTAATAACAGTGTCGAGAACTTTCTTAGTTTTTATTAAGTATCATTTTAGTTACTTTGCTATTGTTAATAATGTTCTCTTTTGATTTAACGGTTAGAGAGTTGTCAGGCCAGGTTGGAACATATTGGATTTTACTATGTAGGTACTTAAATTTTTTTGAAAAACTTTTACCCGATGTCATTTAATTTTGCCTAAATAATCCTTTAAAATCACCTCGTAAGGTTAAGTAAATTTATAACATAATTGAATGTGATAAAGTTCCTTTGTAATATAGGTGGTAAAGCACAAAAAAACAACATTATACCTACCTAGTTATTTGTTAAAATTTAAAATGTAAGGTATAAACTTTATTTATTCATATACCTAAGATACCTACCTATTGTATTACTGAATTTTGAATATGGGTGGTGTATACTGGTAATTTGGAAAAATTGCCAATTCATGCATTTATGTTTCTTTTAAGTCACCCTCAAATAACCACTAATTAGGTATATTGTGATTGGGTTATATTATGTGTAGAAATTAAATAATGGTGCAATGAAGCAATTATAGATTTAGTGATATAGTCTGTCTATATTAGTATATAAACACATTATCTAGCATTTTGCATGCTTACTATAATCTGATTTAACCCAATGGTTATTTCATAAGATATAATGTCTTTATTTGTAAACTGCTAAAGCAAAAAAATATTGATCACTAATAAATAATATGATTGAATTTTTATATATTGTTTAAGTTTATGGTAAAAATTAATATGAATTAAAAAAAAAGTTATCTCTACAATGATTGACTTTTGTAGTCACATTTGTCAGTTATTTCAGGAAAACATGTAGGTATTTGCTGAAAAATTTGCATTTTTGTACTTAAATGAAACCAGTGCCAAAAATGATGTTTGTGTTCAATATTTTATTTATAACTAGCTGTCTCGCATGGCTTTGCCTGCCTGGTATATAGATAAAAAGTAGCTTATTTTATATGTTAATCCAGATATTAAACTATACTTATGCAAAATTTAATTCAAATGTATTAAGCGGTTTTAGTGTGAAAGAGTAACAAACATCCATCCATCTATCTATACATCCATACTTACAAACTCTCGCGTTTATAATACTAGTAGGATAGTAGGATTATACAGTACTGTTTTGTTTTCACAATGATAAAATGAAGTCAGAATATGGCCATGTAGTTGGCTATTATCTAACATACCAATTATATTAAAGTTAACACATATGCGTTTATTAAGCAACTATTAGATGTTAGTAAAATATTAAGTATAAAGTAAGTTTAGTATGCAAAAAATAATAATAACCAAATCATTCATGTATCTAATTATGCTTTTAATTTGTTTACACAAGACTGCACTTTTTCTTGCCAGTTAGTGCACAAGTTCATACCACTAAACAATAGATTGTAAGTGGTTTTTTCTAAATTAGGGCAAATTAAGAAAGGAATTAACACCTTTTTTGACCATTTCTTTCTCCAAAATCTCATTCCATTTAAATTGTTTAACTGTGGGTCTTACTCATCTAATTTTAGCACAAGTTTGCCACGCCAAAACTCGTCACGCCTAGTTTAATAAAAAAAACGACCAATAACCTTCGAGTGCGAGTCAGACTCGCGCACTAAGGGTTGCGCACCATTAACTAGGTAAACAAAACAGTAGGTACACAAATTTCATCAAAAAATAACCTTTTTAGTGTCTCTTACCCTGGTATCTCTTTGTTACCATAGAGTGCAGCTGTAACCAAATCTTGCAAACAATATTGTAGTATGGGAGCCCTCCCTAAATATTTATATGAAATGAAATTATTGAAATGAAATGAAATGATTGAAATGAAATGAAATTATTGAAATGAAATAAAATTATTAAAATGAAATGAAATTATTGAAATCAAATGAAATTATTGAAATCAAATGAAATTATTGAAATGATTGCAATGATTGTTTATTTCTGTAAATCGATCTTTTTTGTATCTAGATGGCATTTCCTAACTGAAGGCCTATGAGAAGAAATGCCAAAACAAACATGGTCTCTTTTAAAGTCCAAACATTTTGGTTACATTATGTGAGCCTGATGATGTAGATTAAAGTCTGAGATGGCCTTTTGAAGCAAGCACCAGTGCAGCATTTAGTTGACCTGTCCATACTGACAGCACGTATACGTCAGCCATCGCTTAGCTCAACCATTATTGAGGGAGCTTAACGACCCGACGCACGTCAATGCAAGATCAGTAGGACATTTGCGTAGGCCATTTCAAAATCCCAAAGCCGCCAGACATTAATTTGTACAAAGTGCTCACATTCACATAGTTATGTTTATTACTAACAATAAATAATCTCAACACATAAACTGACATTAACTGTCATTTGTATGACTGTTCGCGCGATTGACAGATCGTGTGCTGTAAATATCTGCATAGATCGTTTGTTTTTTTTTTAATGTTTCTTTTGTCCTGACTGATTCATCAACGCAGAGCCTAAACCACGGTTTACAAACTTGAAATTTTGACAGATGATTTGATTTTATGATAAAAACATCTGCTAAGAAAAGAATTTAAAAAATTCTAATCCTAAAGGGGTAAAGTAAGGGATAAACGGTTGTTTTTACAATCGACTCTCTAAGAGGGGAGAGATTTAGGGGTTGTAATTTTATATGAGAAGTCCGTCATTATTAAATTAAGAAGAATAAAATTTAATATTCAACCTCCTCAGCAAATTAAATTCATACGTGTTCATCGTTTTTGAAAATCACCCCCTAAAGGGGGTGAAATGAGGAGTAGGAATTAGTATTAAATTGCGCGGGCGAAGCTGCGAGCATCAGTTAGTGTCACAATATAACATCAACATAATGTCAAAATATAAAATAATGTCAAAAATGCAAATAAGTAAAATAAAAATTAACATTTTGTTTTTCATAAATGATATGAATATGCATATGAAAAAATTAACATCAATGTCACAATATAAAAAAAAACCAAATTATAATAAATAACAGTAAAAAACGTTTGATAGCCCAGTTCATTAGAACTATTCAATCCCAAGCAGTTTTATTGTCCATGTTATCTTTCAACGAATAGTAGTAGCCTTTAACATATATTAGTAAGTCTCTGTTTGATAAAGGATTTAAATCTGATGAGACTTAATGTTTGTACATAGGTTGGAATTTTGTTATAAAAGCGTATGCATTGACAGTTAAAGGATTAACTTATCTTCTGGAGCCTAGCAAAATTTATTCTTACTCCTAGTATTAATATTAAGGGTATCACAATGCTTTTCATAGAGATTGATATTCTTGTGAGCATATAATGGATTCTCGTAAATATACTGTGATAGAACAGTCATAATATCAATCTCTTTAAATTTCTCCCTCAATGAATATCTGGTACTACGTTACAAATTGATTGAATAGCCCTTTTCTGCAACAAAAAAATGGTTCGGATGTCAGCAGCATTCCCCCACAGTAGAATGCCGTATGACATCACGCTATGGTATACAAAAATAGATATAAAATAATTCGTGAAAATTTCAACTGTCTAGCTATCGCGGTTCTTGAGATATAGTCTGGTGACAGACGGACGGACGGAAGGACAGCGAAGTCTTAGTAATAAGGTTCCGTTTTTACCCTTCGGGTACGGAACCCTAGGAAGGTTTTTCACGCTTTTTTTTCCCAGGGGGGTAGGCAGAAACAACAAAATGCCACATGCTATCCTACCCTACATCCACATTCACATATCTTGTCATTAAATGTATATTGCAGAATCTTAAGGATTAATAAAATAATAAGATAAAATGATGTAAATAGAATAGATAAAAACATATATTTTATTTTTGTAGAAAATCAAGCAAAATCTCATAGCGATGAAGATTCGATAAACTTCAGGCCTTCGCCGAACTTCAAGCATATGAAAAAGTATTTAAAATCAAAATTTGAAGAAGCAATGGCAAACACAAATAGTTCCGAAGGAACATCAGAGTCGTCGTTTGGACATGACGAACGAGAGAAAGTCAATAGCAGTACTGCTAAACCAGTAGTACAGCCTCCGCTGCCGCCTAACCCGCCGCCGCCGGATAGTCCTATTATTAATTTGAAACAAGAGATTGAAGATGATGAATATCAGTGCAGTACCACTGAAAATCACTTAGACTTTAACCAGCCTGAACAAATTATGACGGAAACAATCAAGACTGATCATTCAGAAAGTTCTGATAAAGCACAAGTAACAATGTGCAGGAATTTTGCCCGTGGTACTTGTAAAAAAGGTGCTTCATGTATATTTGCACATGAGATAATTTTATCTCAACTGCCAGGTGTTTACACATTTTGCAGAAACTTCCAGAACTCAGTTTGCACTTTCCCTAAGTGTAAATTCATACATGCTACAGTATTCGAAAAGGAATATTATTATAGGACGGGATATTTACCACCACATACTCAGGCTCATCTCAAAGAACCAACTGTGCTGGCTCCACCTCCTCCGCCGCCCCCACCGGAAGGTTAATATACATATATATGTACCTCTTTTTTCTGTTCAAAACTTTTTGCTATAACTCTATGCATATCTATACAAATTAGTCTTTGTTTGCTTCGCCTTTCAATATCAGCAGATGAATTAAACCTGCATCAGTTGGACTAATAAAAAAAATTTTTTTTTAGAATTGCCGCCAGAGGTTCCTCAAGTCTATTCTAATGCTCTGCCTCCGCCTGTGCAGCAATGGTAAGATAATTTTCAATGTGAAGTATCAATATCTATATCAACCACTTTTATAATGTACTTGTAAGCTAGATTATTTTATCCGCTATTATAAAATGTATGTTTTGTATATTTATTGTTTTTTATGAAATAAATGGCTTATGTCCAGCAGTGGACGTCCTCCAGCTGATATGATGATGATGATGATGAAATAAATATGTCACATTGCAGTATCGCCCCTGTAGCTGTTTTAAATGCTGCGGTGCCCACCTTGGACAGGAATGACCCGTTTAGAACAGAGCAAACGTCGTCCACCTCTCCCAAACGCGAGTGGAGCGAAGCCAATGAGTGTGCGTATCTATTATGTAATGATCTCCGTTACCGGAGCGAATGTGGTTTTATTAAGAACTTCCTCAAAACAATATTACCATTTAAATATTACATGTACTATGACCTGTTTTTTTAAATAAATAAAGATTATTATTAGTTTATTCAATTATACAAATGTTTACTTATCTATGCATAATGATTAGTTTAATTTTCTATAAAGGATTGCCAAAGTGCATCCATTTATTCTTCCCTCTTTGCATTGCCAATGATGTATGTTTTAACATCGAAACTCAACTATTGCATTGCATGTTTTATATAATTCTGATACAAACATCTGTAATGCGATAATATATTAATGGAGTAATTTTATACTCTGCATATGCTAATTTCTCACTGCTATTAACAAAAACATTTTACTTTGGCCATTTTGTCCACATCCATTAAAAAGCGAATGCAAAATAATGCTGAGAATTCAGTATTCCTAACATGATACTGATCAGTATAGTAAACACATGTTATTTGAGTTTCTTTACTTGAAGAAAGCACAGAGAATTTTTGTTAATTAAGTTTTACTTATTTCTATATACAGTTAATACATACATATATACTCGAATATTTAGACCTTAATAGATGAACAAATAAATTTGTGCAATGAAAATGATAATGTAACCCTGCATGCCTAGCGATTGACCAATTATTATTTGTGGATTTTGTCTCCAGTCAGCAGCTCGCCGCGCGACCTCGATTCCTGTGAATCGCTGGCAAAGAAATGCAAAAATTGCGAAAATAATGAATTCAGGTATCATTTTGCATCTCTTAGCTATAGCTGTTCGGAACACGGGGTTAAGTCACAATATTGTTTGTCGTCGCCATAACGTGTACGATGATTATTGATTACTTTCACGCAAGCGTATTAATGATGTGTTCGAGTCTGCTCAGAAGCGCCGCTCCTTGTGTTCATAACTAATATTATGCGAGATATCTTTTGTCCATGTGTCTTTAGTTTATGTACATCTTTACCGCGGGTTTCGAACAGCTTGCTAGTTCAACTTTTTGGTCTTCACATTAGTATTTTGGCATCCGTATATATGGAAATTATACATAAACATTTGCTAACGAATTTCTTAAACTTTTGAAATATTATTATTAGTCATAGATTTTTATTTGGACAGACTACTTTTAATCACTTCAATATAAAATCAAGATGGCGGCTTTTATATTATATCAATTAGTATAGATCCGTATTTAATAAGAATACAGGTCCTCGCATTTGTTGTTTTGATTTGGTGACTCGCACTAATCAATACAGGTAATAAGAAACATAATTCAATACATTATGACTAGTCGACTTACACAATGATGACGAGCGGTGGGCTTCTGCACTACTGTTCGCGGGTTCGATTCCTGCATGAAGTAGTCAGTTGTTCTGGATCTGCGTGTTTATGCAGGTGAGACACATGTTTGAAAATGCACCCACAATGCAAAAATATTGATTCATTGAATATCCACCTAATGGGAAATAAAGAGATGTTGTGTTTCATAGTATAATATGTATAGATGTAGATAAATAACATCTATCAATTGCGAAGTTTAATGACGACAATAATAGTCTAATATATATATAATAAATAATAGCTGCAATTTTTTATTGAAATTATATTTAATTTTCCACTAGCACCAGCTATTTTTTGCGATAAACTATGAATTTGTCAAGTTTTTTACCCCAGAATATGTTTTAACATTATTTTATTTCACAGATTGCAGTTTAATAAGAGTAAAACTGAAAAGATGTTACGTACTAATGAGGAGATTGACCAGAAGATTGCCAGTTTGAACAAACGCAATGCCAAGCTGTCAATAGTACTTGGCACGCTGCTGAGACCTTCAGTACGTATATTATTATTTAATTATATCATATTTATTTATACCAAATTGTATTGTTGACGAGGAGTACTTATTTTTAATTTAAATTTATACTTCTATATAATGAAGAAAACATTAGATTTTTCCGTGGTTTGGCGACCAAAAGATACGGCATTATATGCTCCGTTTTTGGCTTATTTCATACTCGCAAGTTATCAAAATCTACAGGGTACTTATCGTGACATATAATCTTTAAATTTGGCATAAGGCAATATCATGTAGGAGCACAAGTAAAGCAAATAATATGAAAATAGATTTTTTTTTGTTGAATCTCAATTTTTTTTTACTGCCAGTAAGATGTAATCTCAAAAATTACAAACTGCTTTGCAGTCGGTAAACTAACCGCAACCTACGTCGATGTATGAGGATAACACTTTTCCAACGGTAATGTTAAGTTTGTCCCTCAAGGGATACGTTTTCTCGATGCGTGTGGCCTAGTGCACCCGCACTAGGCTAGCGTGATTTTTTAACCCTTTGACCGGCGGCCTCCGAATATCTAAAACGCCGAAAATGTTCACGAAATCTACGACCAATGCCGACCGGGCACTTATGAACCGATGAGGTTCATATGACATTTCGAGCATTTTTTCTTATGAACCTATGCGGTATCATATGACATTTTAGACTTTAAGTAAGTAATGAAATTTAATATTCGAACTCCTCAGCAAAAATAAATGCATACGTGTTTCGTAGTTTTTGCCAAATGTATCCCCTAACGGGCGAAATGGGAAGAAGAAATTAGTATTAGCTCGAGCGAATTTGCAAGCAACAGCTTTAAATTTCGTTCGTAGTCACCTTGTATGAGTACTGCTCTCAAATATGGAATCCAAACTATAATTTGTATGTCGCTCGTTTAAAGAGCATTCTAAGAAAATTTTTGAGATACATTCAATTCCGTTCAAAAGTATATATACCGAGTTATCCTCTACGATGTAGAAAAACATATTCTGCTCCTTTACCAACGAAGAAAAATATATTAAAAATATGACCGGATCGGTGATATCCCGGAGTTAGTGAAGTGAACAAAATAGGACTACGTAGGTATACCTTGCACATCTCTAAGAAAATTTAATAATGTGCACGCACCGTTTTGCACACATAGTGAGGAGTACCTATCTATAGGCAGAACTCATATGTGATCAGAGAAGTGTGAAGTTGACAATGATATTAACTTCACTAGTACATCACTTAAAAAACCAAAGGGCGATAATTTTTTAACAATGTTTAAAATATGTTACGCAATTTGTGAAATTTGATGTTGTATTTGTTACCAGCAATCTGTATAATTAGGTATTCCATACGATACCTAGGCAATGTATAGAATACCTGGGGCGTCCAGGCAATGTATATTATATATATTGTGATTGTTATCACCCATTACATACTTTACCTAGGTAATGTATTTCCGAGGGATTGTATAGAGTACCTGATGTTGCACCGGCAATGTGTAAAATAGGTTAGGTTAGAACTGTGACACACTGCGAATGCGTCTCATAACGTATAAACTCATTTGGTCTAATTTCATTTCATTATCTTTTATAACGTTTAATCTATATATATAAAATCCTTTGTCCTGAATGACTGTAGGATCAACGCACAGTCTAAACCATTATAGTCCAAGATTCCAGCGCCACCAGACGTCCCGTGTTTTCTGACGAACGAATGCTTACGACTTATTTTTAAGGATATTGCCTAAAATATACGTAAAAATCAGCTTGGAGAATTTACGTGAGAAGTAAAATTGGCCCACTAAGCAAGCTAGTTGGTAGGCATGCGTTCTTAGTACATATTAGCACTACTGAATCATCCACATTTGGTTCGTCAGAAATGACAGTTGAACGTCATGCATTGTGTTTAGTGATATCCTATGTCATCTCAACGTCGTAAAGCATTTATGATTGAAGAGAAAAGTGCAATAATACGTAGATTACAAAATGGTTTAGAAAGAAGGTTGCTTTTTTTTTCAACAAAAATACGTTGTATGACGTCCGCTTAGTATGTCGTGTTTGTCAATTACCTTCGATGTCATAATAAATAATCTTATAAAGATGTTTGTTTGTTTCAGAAGAATTCGTGCGGTACTAAAGCACTATCTTTAAGCACAGAAAAAGAGAAGGTGAGATAGAGCTGTGTTCTAGAAAAATATGTTTTAAATATAATTTGGCAGACAATTGTTGCAAGTGTCGTATGTTCAATCAACCCATCTTGTTATTTTCATCTTTATTATTATAAGCATAAAGTCCAAAAGTACTATCACCAAGTTTCTGCGGTCTATCTAATATCTATGATCAATTATTAGACTAGATTTTGCCACATTTATTTAACCGACTTCAAAAAAGCAGGAGGGTATCAATTCTACTGTATGTTTTTCGAAGTCATTCCATTTTTTATACCTTATGATTAGAAATATGGATTAAAATAACAAAGGCGTTGGAAAAACACACTCGACCGGTTTTTTACAACATCATATTATTATCTGTTAGTTAAAGTGAGATTCCCTATTATTTTACTCATTTCCCAGGATAAAAATAAGTAAGATTCAACGACAGCATATATTCTGCTTGAGAAAAGGAACTACATATAATAAATTAATCCGGATATTTTTTTAAATTCACCCGTGTGGGTGATTATTTTTCTCGTATAACGGGTTCGGTTTCCGGTTTAAATGCAGATTAAATTGTCTTCTTTCATAAAAATGTAAAATGTTCCATCTACAATATTCAAGGTACTTTCCCTCCGTGTGGCATATCCGTGGGACGCCCTGTATACATATTAAACTTATCAAAATTATTACAATTTCAGAATTTATTGACCAACAATGTGCATTTCACGACTCTGTTGGCGAAGATGCTTCTGAAGAACTCGGATTCGGTAGTGCCTCCTGACGCTTCGTGATCTAGGTAGCAGTACCCGATCACATTGGGCCATTCAAATCGAGAAGTAAGTACCGATCGACGTGTCTGTACAATACCTTATATACATGTGAAACATGTTTTATTTAAAACGATTCGTCAAATTTAAATTGGAAATTACCGCGACGGGACTTGAATCAACACAGTAGTTCTACAATTTCCCGGGTCTTTGATCTGTAACGGTTCCAAGACTTTTTAAGCGATAACAATACTTATGGCATGTCTATATTAAATTTTTCATTAATGTCATAGATAAGGCATAGTTACATTAGTGTACCCTAATACCCTTTCACCAAGAATTAATTATAAGTAATAAAAATTAAACCTTACATGTTATTACACTAGAAAATATTTCTTACGAGTCTTTAGTCTTTAATAATACTTCATTTACAGGGAACAAGTTCAAGCAGTTTGTATGTTGTACTTACATCAGAAAGAAGACAAAGTTCCGCACAGATAATGCGATGCGTCACTATAGCTCGGAGGGTCCCGTGATTAATATATACATATGTTAAGGCTATATAAACGTATGTATTTTAATTTTAAGGATTGTGTTGTGCCAAAAGTGTAAACATGTACACACAGGTCATGTTAAGTCGAATTAAAAATACAAGCAATAAACAAATTCATAGAAGATCCTGTTACGTATGTGCTTTACATTTCGACTAGTTTGTAATTGATCTGTTTTCTGCCGCAGAATGTTTAAATATAAATACATAATAGCATAGTAATTTGGTTAGAAAAAAGGGGGTTACCTGGAGAGTTTTCTAGGAGATTTGAAATTCGGTAATTTTATTGATTTTGATGTGCTCTTTGCGAATTTCAACTTTGTCACCTTGTATCTTTGTCGCTCGCGCCGCCATATGTTGGAAAAATGGTTTCCAATAGCAGTTTTTTTACGATATCTCCTTTTCGACTCGGTCTACAAAGATAATAAAAATTTAAACTATGGAAAAATTAATAAATTTTATGTCCCAACAACCATTTTCGTACAATCAATAGTTTCGGTGTAGGAGCACCGCAGAGCGTTTACGGTAAACGCATTATAGCTGAAACTTAGATCATTATGTTTAACTTTGTATATGCGTTTATCGTAGAATGAGTTGGAAACGTGACATCGTCACACAAAACTGCTATAAAACGCCATTTTCCAAATATGAAGGCGTGAGCGGCGGTTGAAATTTGGAAGGAGCAAATATATAAAATTACCGATTTTCAAAGCTCCTGGAAAACTTTTAACTTTCAAAACTCTTAACCATTCCATTCTTTATTTCAGTCAAAAGTAGTTTTGGCTGGTTAAGAGTTTTGACTGCAACATGTATAACTCGTTCATTATTACCTTATATAAATATTTTTAGCATTTACTTAAGCGCAAGTTCATAGGTATGTATATACAATAGTAATACAGATGTACATAATCATAATTTAGATTAGTGCATTATGTAAAAATAACCATAGAATCAGTAAGATATCTATCATATAACTGTATTAGATAAATTTGTATTATAAAATAAAAAATACGTAAAATTAGCGTTTAAACTAACGAAAATGAATATCCGTGTAAAGCGAAAAGACACGTCATTACTTATTACAAAACAGTCATCCCGCCGCGTCCGGCTGTCTGTCAGAATGCGGTAAACTCAAAAACTACCGAATGGATTTTTATACAGTTGCATAAATACTCTGAGTGATTTACCGAGAAGGGTTTCGGTGTATAATTTATTACAGTTTTGAGATCATAAACTCTGCCACCCACGTGAAACCCGAACGCCTATTAGTACTGTTTATTCTGAATTCGACATAAAAATAGTTTGCAGTAGAGCTCATTAGACGAGTGCCTCGCCCAACGTGCTAAAAAAGGATATCCTAATTTAAATTCGTTTAATTAACTCGTGAAAGTCCTCTAGTATTACTATTATATTTTTTTAAATTGTATGTTATTGTAACAAATAAAATTCAACTTTCTTCATTATAATTAAAATACTACTTACTACCTACCAATATACCTTGCTTTTTTATCATATGAGATATACCAATCAAAGATTTCAGATTAAGAATTGTACAATACTTCATTACTTTACTACACTACTTTAAGACAAATTAGTAGACACTGAATGTAATACATATTTAAAAAGAAAAAGCAATATTACCGTTAACCGATGTTTATATAGCTTAAGCGTTGTAAAAATAGTTAAAAAAATTGCGGCCTAGCTTAACTAATTCTAGTTTATGACAAGACACAAAATAAAAAAAAAGCATTGAAATAGATTGTTAATCATTAATATTATTGGTTTTCATTATTTTGAATTATAAATTATTTTTATGCTCTGTAGTTTTAAAAAGTTGCATAGTGTGTATATGTAGTATGCAACTTTTTCAAACTACAGAGCAAAGAAATATTATTCTATTTTTTTACTGCGGACAGATTTTAATGGCTATTTTTGCGTCAGCTCCAAACTGGTCCTATAGATATTAATTTCCTTATACACATACACTTTAGACTTTGAAAAATAATTAAGTGTTGTTATGTGTTTTTAGAAGTCGATTTATTAATCAATACTAGTATCTAACTAGACAGAGCATTTAATTTCGAACAATCTTAAAAGAGATATATTGACATTGACCAACTATTTTATTACAAATTATGAAATGTAAATACAATTAATATTTAGCTAGTATTGCGGGGTAGTATTCTAATAGATAAGTAAATCGTTATGTAATACTATAGTAGAGTAATCGAAGCTCAGTTTGCGACTAAATGCATTTAGAAAAAATGTTCGGTATGTTAATACACAGCTACTCCATTATAAACACGACGTGTTGCAAATTGAACAATCTGCGTCAGGAACCGATCAAGCGTGACGGCACAACACTATTTTTTTTGTCAGCATGAAATAAAAATGATCAAGTAGTTGTTAATAATATGAGAATTATTATTACTTAGATATAAGTAATAGATTATTTTAAAGTTTAAATGTGTACACGTACTTTTTATTTTAATTTGTACAAATAATTAAGACTTTTTAAGTAAATAATATTTTTACTAACATTTCGTAGCCGGTTGATTTAAATATCATATTATGAAAATATGTTACAGTGACTCTTGGTTTTTCTACGCTAGTCTTTTCCCCGACTGGTTCGAAGGCATTTGTCCTTTGAAGTCGTTAAAACAAGAAGTGCTTAAGGTAGCCGATTTGTGATTGAATTCGGCTCATTCATAAGAATTTACAGAACTTTACAGATGTTGTCAAATACAGCCAAACTGAATAAAATAAACCAACCGTTATTAATAAGTAGTTATTAGAAAGCTTTTATTTGAACATTACGTATCAAAAGTGTTTGCTAAATCCCGCAAAGATTTTTTACAATGGGGCAAGTCTAAATTAAATTATTTTGTAAAAGTGTCAAGAAATAACGACCCGAGTTTACGACGTTTTAGGCACCCACTATTAGGTCTCAATTTATAAGTGGTGGTGGTCTATGACAGACTTTTTGTTTGGATAGTGTTGATAATAAACACAGGTGTATTTTCGGATATACATGGCCATAACCAAAACAGTGGAATAGCGTGGTATTTATACAAGAGTTAAAAAATAAAATTGTACCATAGGACGTAACTGCTTATAAGCGTCTTGTTATTTAAAACAATGCCATAATTATTATGAAAATATTTAAGTCTTATTTTATCATTCCTTTTTATTCAGACTATATAACAATTAAATGCAATAAATAAATGTTTATTAAAAAAAATGGTATTACATATTGTGTTTTTATTGGTGGTGGGTTACTATTTAAGATTGACCACACCAAAACGTCGTTCGGATGAGCCATTCACCATCCAGTGTGTTTAAAAAAAAATGACGCTTCGCACTGTTGGGCTCACAGATTCTAAATTAAATAACAAAAAGGCATTGTGAGAAATGGGGGAGTATAATTTTTAACATTATTACATGAACTTTTTAGTACTCGTAATTTTTATTCTTGCAAGTAGACAAGTGGTAAATGATGGAAATATACTATGCATAAAACAAATATGTACGTGTGTGTGTCTGCATGTGTGTCATTGTGTGTTGGATATCTGTTCATGTGTGTGAGTGTGTGTTGGATATCTGTTCATGTGTGTGTGTGTGTCTGTGGTCTCAACTACAGCTTTGATTTAATGAATTTTAACAGTAGGTATATAATATATACAGGGCGTCCCACGGATATGCCACATGGAGGGAAAGTACCATGAATATTGTAGAAGGAACATTTTACTGAAAGATAATTATTTGAATTTAAAAAACAATTTAAACTGCATTCATAGATATTTAAATAATTACATTTTTACAACCGGTTCTATTTTTCTCGTGTAACGGGTTCGGTTTCCGGTTTAAATGCAGTTAAATGTTTTTTTTAATTCAAATAATGTCTCTCAGTAAAATGTTCCATCTACAATATTCAAGGTAATTCCCCTCCATGTGATATATCCGTGGGACGCCCTGTATATTTCAAAGTGTTAAGCGAATACAAATTTTATGTTTTTCAAATAAATTTAATTGGAATACCTACTTTAATGTTATTTGATTGTATGAACATTATTTTCACCAAAAAAATCGAATTTGTACTTTTAGTAGATGATTAATGCTCGGGCATTAGTTTCTCAAATTATTAGTTTTTTGTAGTTTTTTATTATTACTAACCCAACATTGTGGTAGAAAGTTATTTTCTACAAAGTATCGACTTCAACTGAATATAATAAGATCCATTGACTTTGTTTGATTAATTTTTGAAATTCTTTATCATGTTATTTAGAAACAAATGTTCTATTCTCTAATTGTATTTAACAAATAATACACCATAATTTACGTTTTTTTAAACTATGAAGCTTCGATAATAGTAGATTATTAACCAAGGGCTGTATGACATCAATTGCATACGAGGTTTTTGGCTTTTTAACCCGAGTATGCAATTGATGCTTACGCCCGAGATAAATACTCTGCTTTACATATCGATTGTGAGGTAAGTAAACAACAAGACAGCAGGTTTCAATGAACATTTATTAAGAAGAAAAAAATATAAATTCGTCGTATGCCTTTACTATCTTTCTTTCGAGTTCGGCGGTAATATATTTTCCACAACTGTTTTTGCCCTTTCTTTAATAAAATCGGGCGTTAGATCTATGTCTTCGTCACTAGACATGTTTAAAACTTTTGAAAAAGAACTCAAACAAGAAAATTAATTATTTTCGCGATGCTTTCGCGCCTACTAGTAGACTGCCTTTTTTTTTCACGCACGCAAGCGCGTCAAATCTTGCTGGCCAGTTTGATTTTTAAATCGATTCCATCTAACATACGATGTGGAAACAAATAGTTCCATATTTAAAATAAAATCTTTATAAAATAAATTGTCTAGATTCCGATTCGAGTAATTAATCGATACCGAGAAAAAAAATATTAACTTTTTAAAAATATTCTTCGTGCAGTATGAGTATGACAGTTCTTTTTTCAAATTCCAAAACCTATGCTGTGTACACCCTTACACCCCTATTCAGGGGTGTAAGGGTGTACTTACAGAGCAAGAGATATGTAAAACAATTAATGTCCTATATGAAGTTTTGTACACACCAAGTTTAATTTTTTTATTAAGAAAGAAAAATTTTACCAAGTTTAAGGGAGATAAAATAGCCAAGTTGTTGCTACTGGTAATTGAAGGCATTCCCGTTCACTTTATTCTATTAAAATTTTATTGACAGCAAGTCATATTATGTCAAATGTTTAATGCCGATACAGACCTAAGCGGTATTCGCTACCGTCTGCGGCAGAGAAAACGCATTGGTTATGCGGTAATGTACTACTGTTCACACAGTGGATTTTGCTATCCTTGTGGGTAGAAGACCGCGCGGTATGCGCTTCTACCTACAGTGGCAGCGAATACCGTTCAGGTTGTAGTAGCCGCGAATTTTTGATACTAAACACCTGAGCGAAACCCGGTACGTACCTCTGTCCTCCACCCACAGTGGCAGCGAACACCGCTCAGGTTGTAGTAGCCGCGAATTTTTGATACTAAACACCTGAACGAAACCCGGTACGTACCTCTGTCCTCCACCCACAGTGGCAGCGAACACCGCCCAGGTTGTAGTAGCCGCGAATTTTTGATACTAAACACCTGAGCGAAACCCGGTACGTACCTCTGTCCTCCACCCACAGTGGCAGCGAACACCGCTCAGGTTGTAGTAGCCGCGAATTTTTGATACTAAACACCTGAACGAAACCCGGTAAGTACCTCTGTCCTCCACCCAAAGTGGCAGCGAACACCGCTCAGGTTGTAGTAGCCGCGAATTTTTGATACTAAACACCTGAACGAAACCCGGTACGTACCTCTGTCCTCCACCCACAGTGGCAGCGAACACCGCTCAGGTTGTAGTAGCCGCGAATTTTTGATACTAAACACCTGAGCGAAACCCGGTACGTACCTCTGTCCTCCACCCACAGTGGCAGCGAACACCGCTCAGGTTGTAGTAGCCGCGAATTTTTGATACTAAACACCTGAACGAGACCCGGTACGTACCTCTGTCCTCCACCCACAGTGGCAGCGAACACCGCTCAGGTTGTAGTAGCCGCGAATTTTTGATACTAAACACCTGAACGAAACCCGGTACGTACCTCTGTCCTCCACCCATAGTGGCAGCGAATACCGCTCAGGTTTGAACAGTAGGTATATAATATATACAGGGCGTCCCACGGATATGCCACATGGAGGGAAAGTACCATGAATATTGTAGAAGGAACATTTTACTGAAAGATAATTATTTGAATTTAAAAAACAATTTAAACTGCATTCATAGATATTTAAATAATTACATTTTTACAACCGGTTCTATTTTTCTCGTGTAACGGGTTCGGTTTCCGGTTTAAATGCAGTTAAATGTTTTTTTTAATTCAAATAATGTCTCTCAGTAAAATGTTCCATCTACAATATTCAAGGTAATTCCCCTCCATGTGATATATCCGTGGGACGCCCTGTATATTTCAAAGTGTTAAGCGAATACAAATTTTATGTTTTTCAAATAAATTTAATTGGAATACCTACTTTAATGTTATTTGATTGTATGAACATTATTTTCACCAAAAAAATCGAATTTGTACTTTTAGTAGATGATTAATGCTCGGGCATTAGTTTCTCAAATTATTAGTTTTTTGTAGTTTTTTATTATTACTAACCCAACATTGTGGTAGAAAGTTATTTTCTACAAAGTATCGACTTCAACTGAATATAATAAGATCCATTGACTTTGTTTGATTAATTTTTGAAATTCTTTATCATGTTATTTAGAAACAAATGTTCTATTCTCTAATTGTATTTAACAAATAATACACCATAATTTACGTTTTTTTAAACTATGAAGCTTCGATAATAGTAGATTATTAACCAAGGGCTGTATGACATCAATTGCATACGAGGTTTTTGGCTTTTTAACCCGAGTATGCAATTGATGCTTACGCCCGAGATAAATACTCTGCTTTACATATCGATTGTGAGGTAAGTAAACAACAAGACAGCAGGTTTCAATGAACATTTATTAAGAAGAAAAAAATATAAATTCGTCGTATGCCTTTACTATCTTTCTTTCGAGTTCGGCGGTAATATATTTTCCACAACTGTTTTTGCCCTTTCTTTAATAAAATCGGGCGTTAGATCTATGTCTTCGTCACTAGACATGTTTAAAACTTTTGAAAAAGAACTCAAACAAGAAAATTAATTATTTTCGCGATGCTTTCGCGCCTACTAGTAGACTGCCTTTTTTTTTCACGCACGCAAGCGCGTCAAATCTTGCTGGCCAGTTTGATTTTTAAATCGATTCCATCTAACATACGATGTGGAAACAAATAGTTCCATATTTAAAATAAAATCTTTATAAAATAAATTGTCTAGATTCCGATTCGAGTAATTAATCGATACCGAGAAAAAAAATATTAACTTTTTAAAAATATTCTTCGTGCAGTATGAGTATGACAGTTCTTTTTTCAAATTCCAAAACCTATGCTGTGTACACCCTTACACCCCTATTCAGGGGTGTAAGGGTGTACTTACAGAGCAAGAGATATGTAAAACAATTAATGTCCTATATGAAGTTTTGTACACACCAAGTTTAATTTTTTTATTAAGAAAGAAAAATTTTACCAAGTTTAAGGGAGATAAAATAGCCAAGTTGTTGCTACTGGTAATTGAAGGCATTCCCGTTCACTTTATTCTATTAAAATTTTATTGACAGCAAGTCATATTATGTCAAATGTTTAATGCCGATACAGACCTAAGCGGTATTCGCTACCGTCTGCGGCAGAGAAAACGCATTGGTTATGCGGTAATGTACTACTGTTCACACAGTGGATTTTGCTATCCTTGTGGGTAGAAGACCGCGCGGTATGCGCTTCTACCTACAGTGGCAGCGAATACCGTTCAGGTTGTAGTAGCCGCGAATTTTTGATACTAAACACCTGAGCGAAACCCGGTACGTACCTCTGTCCTCCACCCACAGTGGCAGCGAACACCGCTCAGGTTGTAGTAGCCGCGAATTTTTGATACTAAACACCTGAACGAAACCCGGTACGTACCTCTGTCCTCCACCCACAGTGGCAGCGAACACCGCCCAGGTTGTAGTAGCCGCGAATTTTTGATACTAAACACCTGAGCGAAACCCGGTACGTACCTCTGTCCTCCACCCACAGTGGCAGCGAACACCGCTCAGGTTGTAGTAGCCGCGAATTTTTGATACTAAACACCTGAACGAAACCCGGTAAGTACCTCTGTCCTCCACCCAAAGTGGCAGCGAACACCGCTCAGGTTGTAGTAGCCGCGAATTTTTGATACTAAACACCTGAACGAAACCCGGTACGTACCTCTGTCCTCCACCCACAGTGGCAGCGAACACCGCTCAGGTTGTAGTAGCCGCGAATTTTTGATACTAAACACCTGAGCGAAACCCGGTACGTACCTCTGTCCTCCACCCACAGTGGCAGCGAACACCGCTCAGGTTGTAGTAGCCGCGAATTTTTGATACTAAACACCTGAACGAGACCCGGTACGTACCTCTGTCCTCCACCCACAGTGGCAGCGAACACCGCTCAGGTTGTAGTAGCCGCGAATTTTTGATACTAAACACCTGAACGAAACCCGGTACGTACCTCTGTCCTCCACCCATAGTGGCAGCGAATACCGCTCAGGTTTGAATAGGCTTTAATCAGTAACTACTTTTTGCTTAGGAGTTCCAAGCGAGAATATCTCAGATTACCAGTAACCCATAAGATGCAGTTATTCATATTAATTTAGTTTACATTATAACATTGTAATCATATTTACAATATCTGGTCAATAGGTATAAGAAAAAAAGTTAATTAAATTAAACCTAGCTCCGTCTGATGTACGCTTCGTGGGTAATTAAGTGTTATAATAACTGCATTATGCCAACTATTACAGTAGTGAGACCATTGCGTCGTATTGCCTTAGTTAGTTGTATAGCAGCAAAGTTATTTGGGAGTCTATGTCGACGATATATATATCAATATTTTTACTAATAAATCTGGCTTTGCCTATTTTAGATATAAGTTTGTTGTGGATTGCGATTTGTATCAAGATAACAATTTTTACTAACTTCGCCCCGTACTACTTTTAATAATATTCTATATTACTGACTACACATGGGAAATAATTACTAAATTATATATAAGTAAATAGGTAAGAGTGTATGACCATACGTGTAACCACCAATGTGAAATGATGTTTAAAGAAATTTATTTTCAAAAAGACAAAGAATGCCACTGAAGACAAAGAAATGATTAGAGGTTCAAATCACTAATAATACAAATGCAAGCTGATCAAGAAAGTTGTATAATGTTTTGTATTCTAAACCTTTTTAACAAGTCGATAGTCATTTTTAAATATTGTTTGTATTAAACTTTATCTTGTTTTATTTAGAAACGTCTCTTTTAACTTTTGTTTCTTAATCTATATTAATACTACTATTATAAAGCTGATGAGGAAACTACTGGATGGAATTGATAAAATTGTTTCGTGCTGGATAATCCATATCGAGGATGGTTATAGGCTTTAATAACATCATGCTATAACCAATAGAAGGAGAGCATAAATCAAACATTATGCAAAAAAGCTAGGAAAAGTAATTACTTAAATCACTGTCTCTCTCTCTCTTAGGCAGACGAAGTTGCGTGGTTCAGCTAGTCAAGTATAAGAGAGAAAAATCGAGTCACTTACTGTCTAATACGGTACTCAAATATACAGTATATTTGAGTACCGTATTAGACAGTGAAACCTAAACATCGGCACTTGTACTATTTTTATATTCTCCTTGATTACATATTGGTGGGTACTTGAAAAGGATGCAAGTAAACAATAATGTATTATTATATCGATTTTTAAACAATGCCAATGTTTTTACATACGTAACATGACGTAACGTAGCTCTTGGTGCAAGATAATACAGGTTACTGGACAGCGATAGTTGCAGTCTCAAAGCAAAAAATAAGCACCGGTTCGATACATCAGTCGCTTCTTAAACTAAGCTATATAGTAGCTTTAATCCGAAGCGATAGAAAATAAACAGCGCGTTATAACACAAACCGAGCTAAGTAATAAAGTGAATTCGGAGCAACTACCCAAACTCACGGGAATCTCGTGTTATCACGCGACGTTTATACACACTTAGGTGATAAAGGACTTAATTAATCGTTGATCTAGTTACCTGGTCTTGCACAAATTGCGGGGATTACGAAGAAAACGGTTATGCTCGCATATGCAAAAGCCCCTCGCACATGCCTGCTCTATTTGCTGTCCATCATAGAGACGCGCTGAATCTGAGTCTGTCGTCACGTTAGTTACTTAATTTAAATGCAATGGCAAATATTTACACAATATTGTTTACTTGCGTACAACGTTATAAAATTGTATGATTCCTAGAACATTATTATTAAGTGTAAATGTATCTGTAATGAATCGCAGTAAGCGATAACTATAGTTCTGTATTAGTAGTAAATAAATAAATGTTGTACTTGAAATTTGTTTGTTAGTGTAATATTTGTCGGTTTGTGCTATTATTTTAATAAGGGAACTATATAGTACTGTCAAATAATCCGAAAAAAGGGGACAATCTTAAAATTAGAGGTGTTTCTGAAATTTTGTAAACACCTTTGTTTTGGCATTATAAATTATGTGTCAAAAAACTGATTTTCGTGACCTTTGACCTTTATCTTAAGACTTGTCCATGGAAATATATAATATGACAAATCATTTATAATGGCAAAACAAAGATGTATACAAAATTCCAGAAACTTACCTCACTTTTTGAGATGAAACCCTAATTTGACTGGACTAATACTGGCAACATGTACACTTATATTTAAGGAAATTATAATCTTAGGTTTGAATATTTTTTAGGAAATACTTTTTAGGTTAAGTATATAACTAAAATAATTGTTATTTGTAGAATGCCTAGTGAAAGCTTTTTGTTGTAATCGAAACATAAGCGCGTTTACAACGTGCGATGCTGCAATTGGTCAGCTTCGAGTTCCAACCGTTGTAGATTGGTGAAAAAAAATTTGGCAATTACGCAAATACCTGTCGAATGTTCTGTTTTGATTAATTTGCTAATATTATATTTTTTGTTATATCAACAAGGGTGTCACTGTCACAATGTGACCGATATCAAGATTTTTAGGAAATTATTGTGATAATTAAAATAATTTTGCTTATTTAAACGTTTCTTTATTTTTACATCGATTTCCACACTATAAAAGAATATTATAAAGACTATTTCAACTCATCCCGAACGAGATTCTTCGAATCACCCATGGATGGGCTATATCCAAGGAGCTTGTTTTACCACAAAAAATCGATATTTGAAATTTTCATTTGCGATATCTTCAGTTATATTTGGAATCTGATGATAGCTATTTAAGACGTTGCCAAGTGTCTGATTACATTCTAAACTTTTACTAGACACTCACACTTTTTCTAACTTTATTACAGAAATATGTAACAGAAATAATTATTTTAAAAAGTATTGTGTCATTAGTCATTAATTGGATATATCGTTGAAATTCCACATTGTGAACACGTAAATGTAAAAGCAATAACGTTATTTAATCACCATGGTAACTAGTTAAATTTTAATCTTTTATTGATTGATATAAAGTTATCAGATATTTTCCACGAATATATTACAGATCTTTGGGATCGGAATTAGTTAGTGCAATTTATGTACTTACCAGTAAACATTGACATTAAAATAAATAATCCTCAAAATTTTCGGAATAAATGAGTCCGAAAACAGCAATTTATTGCCAATAGTGCCTTTCTTTAGTATAGGTACATAAGTACTGCCTACAGAATAAATTTGACTTCTTTTTTTACATAATAAGGATACTGATTAATATTTTTTATAAATGTAATGATTACATATAAATCCTGATTTGAAAAATGGTCTCCAGTATTCAGTATTCTTGAGTGAAATCGTTGGCAGAATATAAATTACACTACCTGAATCTGATTCTTAGGAATTGGAATAGAATGCTGTAAATGATTTTCTGAATGTTTCGTATTAAAATGTTTCAAATAATTATTACCCACCCAACTGACACGGATTCTGTTCTTTAAGAAATATGCAGGAATGTCGAATTTTCAATTTTTTACTTAAAATTCTTGATTATAATATAAACATTTGATACTGATTTGATTCAATGCAATTATTTGCAAATTATAAGTAATTATATGTGAAATTAGTTGGATTAAAAAACATTGTACACAGATACCTAGGCGCACATTCCCTAGATATATTATATTTTTACTACTGGTATTGTCGGATTTTTATTATTACATATTTATAATGTCATACACAATATATTAAATAACTTATATTAAATTGTATGCATCAATGACATATTATTATATAGACACGTCATACACGAACATTACGGCTGTGCAAAATGGCGACAGCGACTAATTTGTTCAAAGAAAGCGAAAGACACATTTTTATCTTTCACTGTTGTAGTATAATTTGTAAACACATGAAGGCATCTTGTTCTCAGGAAGTATAAAACTATTAAGCACAAATTATTTTTACGGAACGCACCCTAGCAACGCTGGTTGGTGCGTCACTAAGCGCGATCCCGGCAATTGCCTTGATTTCTTGTTGCCATTTTAGAGAGCGGGTAACGTATCTATAGTTTTTTATATCATTGGTATGCATACATTTACAATATCGTTGCATAGACATACGCAATTGTTATAAATCTTATCCTTAGATATTACATACTTATGTATCACAGTATATTTTGTAACAAGTGTTTTATTTAGTAAAAGTCTTAGTATATATACAGGTGACTTTACTATTACTTTTAAAAAAAATAAATATATAATTCTACGTGGAATCAAGAAAATTTAGAGCGTGATAATATGGGAAATGAATAAGTGCTTTTTGACCCTGTAAAAAGACGTAAAAGTGGCGAAAGTATCAAGACAATAATTCCGCGTATAAACGTTTTCTGTAAAATGCGTGTGCGATGAATCCGCTTCACCGCCGCGTTCGGGTTAATACTTTTCTCGGCATAAGGAGATCAAAAATACAATAATACTCAACTGACGAATTGACGACTCGGTGGCGCAGTGGCTGACCGATCGACTTGTGCGTCACGGGTTGTGGGTTCGATCCCCGCACGGAGCAAATATTTGTACGTTCTACAGGTAGTTGTTCCGGGTCTGGGCGTTTGTGTATGTGAAAATCACTGAAAATTTTCTGCAAATTCGCTAATTTGCAGTAATTTTCAATATCTTATACCGAGGCAGGCCGCTGCCTCGATATAAGATATTTAATAAATATGTTTGGTTTTTTTTAAAACAAAATACAAACTTCGAGAGACATCAACGGTTCCCCTCGATAAATTCACAGTTTGAGTTACTTTTTTGATGTTTTCATACGGATGCTTTGTTGATTTTTAATAAAATATAGGTATCTTATGTTAATAGCGGAAAATATTATATTCTAATGCATTCTAATGGTCGCATGTTTCCTCTTTATAATAGCAGTATAGATTGAAGCAAAATTACTTTTTAAGGGTTCTATTGCGGTATATATAGATAACAGCTGATTCCCGCGGCTTAGCCGGCGTGCATGTCGGTTATCGCGACCAAAAGTAATCATGAAATTTTTATCTCGCTTCCACATCCCATGGGAACCTTATTAAACTATTCCAATCAATTTTCGGCCAGATCCGTTCATCCGTTAGAGCCTAATGGAATAACGAACATCCAATCATCCAAATATTAGATGTTTGGATACATATCTTCACAAAATGTCACATACATATCCATACTAATATTATAAATGTAAAAGTGTGTCTGTCTGTCTGTTATCTCTTCACGCTATAACGGCTTTAGATTTAGATGAAATTTGGTATAGACATAGTTTGAGTCCCGGGAAAGGACAGGATAGTTTTCATCCCGTAAATCATCCCTAATAGGGGATAAAATTACTAATTTTACGCAGACGACGTCGCGGGCAAAAGCTAGTTTATAATATTAGTAGAAAGTAGGATAGGATTAGGAGGTAGGAAGATGGGCTAAGGAATCAAAGAGCGACAAAAAGTCATGCAAGTCGAGACGATGCGGTCGATTCGAAGTAGCACGTGGTAGAACAACATACAACATTGAGAATCCTCGCTCAAATTGAGCTGTCCGACTGGGGTACTTCCCCAGTCGGACAGCTCAATTTGAGCCTCCCCCTTACAGAATACCGCAGTAAATCAACAATAGTTGCAATTCTGTGAATGAGTAAGGTTACCAGAGCTTGTTGGGGAAGAGACTATTCTGACAGCATGGGCACTCCGGTTGCTGTCAGTTTAGTAATTCCCTATTTTAAGAATCCTAAACGGTTTCTGCAAGGGTTTGCAACGCATATGCTAGCCTTCTGGTCTTGCAAATGTCCATGGGCGGTGTTCACTTATCATCAGGTGAGCCGCCTACTCGTTTGCCCCCTTATCACAATAAAAAAAATACTATTGCCCGTGCGAGAAGCACTGCGTACCTCCCGCAACTTTTAATGTTTGACCCTGCGCTTTATTAATTGTCATTCCAAACGCTATTTTTATGGGAAATTGCAATTCTGAGGGTATCATGGGAATTCTTGGTATACTTATTCATATTCATATTTATTTATGCGTTCCATAAAGTTTACAAGTGGTATAAAAATGGCTTAGAGCTAAAGTACAGTTATGGACCCTGTAAGGGCACAGCAACATGGATAGGAATTTAAAATCAAAATATTAAAAACAAAAGATTAAAACAACAAGTGTCAGGTTTAAAATAAAACAATTCTTATTTATATAATTTAAATTACATTATTAATGAGATCATTATTTTTATATTTAAACATTATTCTATATTCTAATATTTTTATAATGGTTCAGAAATAACGTCTATATTTTTATGTATTTTATATTAAATAAATTAATGTAATATATATAAATGTGTGTTTTATATATATTATTGCGTGTGGATTAATATAGATTTATCAACAAATTTATTTTTATTGTAATCATATTTATCACTATGATTACAATAAAAATAAATTTGCTAATAAATCTATATTAATCCACACACGCAATATACTTTTATTTATCATTTAGGTATTTATTTATGTCGTATTAGGTTTTTCTTTCATAGAAATTGTTTTAATTTATTATTAAAAATATGATTATTATTTATATTCCTAATTTCTTCCGGTAGTTTATTATATAGTTTTATAGACATGACATAAGTACTAGACGAATGCATTTTTAGCCGCGATATTGGTAAGATAAGTAAATTTTTGTGTCTTAATGTAATTTTTGCTTGAATTTCTTATCTTTTTGTATATAATTAGGGGTTAAAAGGTTTAGATCTTTGAACTGGTGTTTACAACTATTCTATCATTCTAGGGAACGACCCGTTTAGCTCAGCGGTAGTTAATGCTGCCTGCTGTGCTATGGGTCCCGGGTTCGAATCCCGGTAAGGACAAATGTTTGTGTGATGAGCATAAACATTGGTATCCGAGTCATAGATGTATCTATGTATAACAAAAAAAAAAGTATATATGTAGTATATCAACCATCTAGTATCCGTAATATCTAGCCTCGTTGCTTAGCTCGGAACTAGATGGCGATGTGTCATAATGTCCGGAAATATTTATTTACCTACATTAACTAAGATTCTTAGCAGTTTTTTCGTATAGTTAATAATGTGGGTGCATCTGTACTATTTCCCCATAATATGAGATTAAAATTAAAATCAAAAAGTTTTTATTTCAAATAATCTTTTTCAAGCACTTTTAAAACGTTATGATTCTAGTTGCACTATTGTATGTGACTAGCGCGGTGTTGAGGTCTGTCGTATTTTTTCTTTCGTTGAACGCGGGTTCGAGTCCCGACTCGACCTCAGGCGGGACTCGAACCCGCGTCTTCTGGATAAGTACTCCAGACGCTCTGCCAACTGAGCCACCGAGGTATCCGCCTGATGTGTTGAATTTTGCCTTCTTTATGTTACTTATGTCTTACGGCGACATAGCAACATCGATTGGACAATTCCAACCCAGAATACTCCCTTTACAGCGAGTAGATTCCGGATGATATTGCATTACCTTTATACAATCTTTTAGTATTTTTTAGCTTATTTCTAGCTAAGATTTTTAAATTTTTATTAAGAAAGAAAATTCAACCTCAGGCGGGACCCGAACCCGCGTCTTCTGGATAAGTACTCCAGACGCTCTGCCAACTGAGCCACCGAGGTATCCGAGGTATACTGTCGTAATTTTTATTTCGCGAAGGGCATACGTAAATTTAGATAGTTTATTTCTTAATATTTGGATGTGCGATTTCCAGTTAATATGAGAGTCAATGTCTAGGCCTAATAACGTGAACCTATTAACTACTTCTAGTTTGAAATCTTTCAAGCAAAAATTTATATCTATCGGATTTTTGTCGGGGGTGTAATGCCATTATTTTAGTTTTCTCAAAGTTAATTATTTTATTATTATTATGATTATTTATTTTTTATTCCAAAAAGGTAAGTGACTTATAAGCTAAACCCCAAAAAACCGTTGCAATGGTTTGACAGTGGGGTCTTCAAAAAATTATGTTAAAAAATTAAAAGGTTATGTCATCCAGTTTGTTGTAGAGTTGAGTATATAATTTAGTTATATTATTGATGTTACTATTAGATTTCCAAGAGGCGATTATTGATATGTCATCTGCAAACAAAACACTATATATTCATTATATGATTAGGTAGATCGTTTATGTACACAAGGAATAGAAAACAGCCTTACGCTTCCTTGTGGGATTGAAGCTTTGATGGGAATACTGTTAGACCGGAATAATTCTATTTCATTAGCTAAATACAGTTTAACCAGTTGCGTTGCCAGTTAATATGATACATATATATGATATATTTTTTTAAATTAACTAGTTTGATAAGGTAATGGTCCATTAATAATAATAATAATAATAATTTATTGATCATACAGAGGTAAAATATTACAATAATAACTTACAAAATAATTAGGAGGTAAATACAATGTTAGGTGCCTGTACTAGGATGAACCTGTGTCACAGGCGGCAAGTGCTTAACAGATTATTTATGAATTAATAAAATACTACGATTTTAATTACGATTAAGATATTGTAATAACTCAAACAGTAAGTAACATAAACTAAAAACACAAAAACGAATAAATTAAATTAATTAAATTCTAAGATTATTAGGGGAAGCAACTTATTTCATTTTATGACAGTCATTAGAAATTCAGTGTCATCATAGGACAAGGATTGTAAATGTTTATACACTACTGATTTAGTACTATAGTAATTAAGGGCATATATGGATAATATCTTATTTAGTCTATTGTACAGGAAAGGGGCTAAAAATGAATAAAACCTATTTGTGAAAACAAACCTCGACTCGGAAAGTGAAGTACATACAATATCTTTCCGCCTTTTGGAGTTAGTGAGGTTATCATTATACGACAGGGTGGCATGTTTTTTAAGCACAGTTTGCATTATGAAAAGTTGTCGGACTGTGAGAACATTGCAACTTTTATACAATAGGTCGGTGGGGAAAAGGAAAGGTCGGGAGGTGGCTACTTTTAAGATAGCACGTTGGGCTCGCTCAATGGTTAGCATTACTGTTTTTGGGGCACCACCCCAAGAAGTAATGCAGTATTTAATAATAGATACACAAAGTGCTTGATATATCTGCTTAATTAATTTGTAATCCGCAATATAACGAAGTTTTTTGAAAACAAAAATTAACTTACGTATTCTATTAGCTAGAGTTGCTATATGTTTTTTAAAGGATAGGTTGCTATCGATTATAATGCCTAGATATTTAACAAAACTAGTGTTGTTAATAATAGGACAATTGCAAGTGTCAACCAGGGGATCATGACAGTAATGTGCATATAATTGATTAATACTAGGCTCAGGCTGACGCATGCAGAAATTAATAAAAGTAGTTTTTTCAGTGTTCAGTGTTAGTAGATTGCGATTTAGCCAGTTAGTAACGACATTAAAACCTCGTTGTGCATAATCGTGGACGTCCGAGCTCGAGTCAGCGGAAAAGATTAGAGCAGTGTCATCTGCATACGAAATAATTTTGCCGTAGTCTATAGTTAACTTACAGAGATCGTTTATATATACCAGGAATAGGGTAGGACCAAGTATACTTCCTTGAGGAATGCCAAAAGGTGGATTTTTCATATCTGCACTTGTAAAATTGCCTATTTTAACACACTGAGATCGATCACGTAGATAATCTTCGAAAAATTGAAGCTGTGTGCCTCTTATTCCTATTGCCTCTAACTTTTTTAGAAGTAAAGAAACAGACACTGTATCAAAAGCTTTGGCCAGGTCGAGGAAGATCCCTGTTACATGTTTACCTTTCCCCAGTTCCTCAGAGATATAGTCGGTCAAATGGTGAACCGCGTCTGCTGTTGACAAATTAGATCTAAAACCAAATTGGTAAGGGGAGAAAAGGGAATATTTTTCAAGATATGATACTAGTCTATTATTGACTATTTTTTCCAGAACTTTAGAGATTGAAGGCAATAGGGAAATAGGCCTATAGTTTGTGACGAGATCCTTTCTACCAGATTTATGAATGGGAATAACTACAGCCTTTTTCAGATATTTAGGAAAAATCCCCTCACGTAGGCAGATTTGGAATATGTAAGTTAAAGGAGGGACTAAGATATGTCGAAATCTTTTCAGGACTGTGTTGCTAATGTTATCCCACCCAGCCGCTCGGTTGTTTTTCAAACTTAGAATAGTTCTGTCTACTTCACTTTCGTCTAGATCTAGCATAACAAAGGAGTTTCCACTCTGGCCACTGGACAGATTGAGTGTCGAGCTACTGTTGCCCACTTGTATCTTTTCAGCTAGATTCTTCCCAATATTTACAAAAAATCTATTTGCATTGTCTGCAGAGGAGATAGGGTTAGAATGTGTGTGCAATAAGCTTGAGTCTGAGTTAGAATTCTGTGACGTGAAAGTGACGTTCTTAATCAGTTTCCAGAGCTGTTTACTGTTATTTCCCGCTAGATGAAGTTGTTGCTTGTCATATTCAATTTTTATTTTTTTCAATAGGTTATTACAGAAATTCCTGTACCTTCTGTAAGATAACTGTAGAATAAGATTATCAGGAAATTGCTTAGCTTTCTTATGTAAATTGTCTCTGTGCCGTATGCATCGAATAAGGCCCGGGGTTATCCAAGGTTTAATGTTAGTCATTTTCTTGCTCAGTTTAATAAGCGTTGTGTTTCGTAAAATAGCTTCACGCACTTGATTAATAACATATGACAAGGAAATGTTAGCGTCAGCAGTACAGTAAACTGGGTTAAAATCAATATTGCATAAATTGTGTTCAAGGCTACACATGTTAATTTTTGTTTTTAGTTGCGGGTGAGCAATGCGCTTAGTCAGCGACAAATCGAGGGTAAGTAGGACAGCGCAATGGTCTGTTATTGTCGAGTTAGTTACAAGTGTTAAACATGGAAGTCTGGTTTTAAGCATGACGTGATCCAAACTAGAGCCGCTTAGGTGTGTTGGTAAAGTGTGGGAAGGGAAAAGTCCATGGTATGCGCATATATTAAGGTAGTTCTGGGTCCCTGCATCGCTAATATCAGAGTTAATATTTATGTTTATGTCGCCAGTTAAAATAATATTTCTAAAAGAGGAAAGGGACTGTACTAAATTATTTAATTCACTGTTAAAAACGTTTAAGTGTCTGAAAGAAGGAGGTCTATAAATAGCAATAATTACGATGTCAGTGCCGATTTTGATTACAAGGCAATTACATTCTTGAACATCTGGTTCCTCGACTGTTAGGAGTAAAGATTTCTTTGAGTATATTACCACACCATCATTCTGGTTAAAAGATGACGAGCTGTAAAAACTATTATAACCCTGTAATTCAGGGATGCGGCCCGCACGGTTGGATAACCAGCATTCGGTAAGCACAATTATATCACACTCGATATTAAGCCTATGGAGAAAAATGTATAAACTATCTATATTCTTATAAATACTCCGGATGTTTTGGGTTAGTATAGTTAATGGGTTATTGTAATCAGAGAGATATTGTTTACAGCTTTCCGAGTCACACAGTTTAGATTCATATACAGAAGTATTATCTAGATCGTTCATTAGAACGTCGGCCATTTAAAGAAAAGTATATACGCTAGTAACTGCTAAGACAAGTAAGGGGAGAACGGCGCTCTAGGCGCCCCCATAATCTATTGAATTAATGTACCTTTTTTCGGCTATTGTTTTCGCCGGGCAGTCAGCAGATCCTGTAGCATGATTGCAAGGCTTCTTGAAGAACAAGCAGGTAGCGCATTTAGGATCTTCCGCTTTTTTCGAGCAGTCCTTAATAGAGTGACCTAGCTCACCACAGTGGCCGCAAGTGTAGGTAGCCTGCCGACATGACTTGGCTGCATGACCAAACTGCTGGCACTTGAAGCATCTTGTGACCAGAGTAAAGTCTCTGACTGGGCAAGAAGTCCAATTCACAAATACTCTGTCGTTGGTGATTAGGGCTTTACGTATGACTGCAGGTACTTCTATGATGTAGTTGCAGGTCGCAGCATCCTTTCTTCCTGACTTGTGGCTTAATTTTATACAGGTCAAAAACTTCTCAAGGGAGGAATCCTGTAGTTTTTCGGCTAAATTTTGGTAGTACATGCAGGTGAAAACCTCATTTTCCTGCATTGATGTGGGAACTCCAATTACTATAACTCTCGGCTTCCGCTTAAAGGGCTCGTCGATAGTAAATCCCGAGGTCTTCAACTGCACCGATTGCTTCAGCTTCTCCGCGTCCTCCTTTGTGTCAGTGCTGATTATGACACCACCATTCTTGGTCTTCCGTAGGCCTCGAACATGGAGCTTCATCTGCTCAGGACAGATAATTTTTTGGACCAGGGACTTCGTCTCCTCGCTGGACTTCAATTTATCATTTGGATAAATGGCAACGGCACTTTGATTTGTCGGCTGAATAAAACTATTGTTACCTTTTTTAACCATTTCAGCAAAAGAGGACCCCGCGGCAGGTTTCGATGATTGGTCAATACTTTCCTTCAGGTCAAGTAAGCGCTGGGATAGGTCAACCTGGCTTCTTAGCACTTGCATAGACGAATGGGCTTGAATTGCTTTAGCCTTAAGGGACTGGTACTGGACAGCCATTTGTGACGTAAGGTGACCCACTTTACGAGATAGCGCATTAATTCGAAGTTTTTGCTCCGAGTTCAATTTGCCGCCTTCGGCAATATTGCATACCTCATTTAGGTTCAGTTCAATTGCAGTCATCCAGTTCTGGATCTCAGGTGTGGAAATAATTTCCAGATTATCGCCACTGTTGTTTGGGTGAGGTGTAGGTGCGGGTGAAGTTGCGGGTCCCGGTGTAGGCGGCGGGGTGCGAGCAGTCCTACCGCTTCGGTTGAAAGGACTGTTTTCCATTATAGGTTTATAACACTTAACATTTCTTTGAAATATTAGTTTTATACATAATTATTGTGGCACAGTTTATGTTACTACCGGCTGTTCACAAAAACGAGGTCAAGATTCAGCATAAAAAATAAACTGTTAATTTATATTATGCAGTTAATCAACACGTCTGATCGTGACAAAAAGCGACAATACAATACATTATAGTTGAAAACGTCGGAAATAACAAGCCAGCGGGGAGCTTTAATTGAAATGTTGCCAAATTCCTTTGAGATAAAATAAAACAATGAACCTATAGCAGAATTATTCCCCTTTCATAGATCTAGCGCGTGCGGTTGGATAATAAGTTATAGTCACGCTGCATATGCATGGAGTTAATCCTTTTTCTAAGCAAAGCACTTATGTATCTGACTACCCAATTTGCCCAGCGGTAGTTAACGCTGCCTTCTGTGCTACGGGCCCCGAGTACGAATTCTGGTAGGGGCAAATGGTTGTGTGATGAATATCATACTATACTATGAATGTATTTGCAAAAAAAAGTATATAAAAAAAGAAAACACAAGCCTCGTTGCTTACCACGGAACTATATATACAATTATATATATACATAATTATATCGCCATAGAGACCACCGTTCAATAAAATGTAGAATTACTCCGATTTTATCAACAATTCCGTTATTTGCTACGAAGTCGTAGCCGTAGCAATGTGCGTAGCACGACGGCAGTTACGCTACTTGTTTTAAACTAAAATAACGTACCAAAATTACAAAGCAAATCATCGTATACATAAATTATTGCATGTAAATCATATACTCATTGCAATTATTGTATTTTTAATGATTTAACATGCCTTGCAACTGTTTACCTGTTAAAACATTCACTGTCAACTATACATATATTGTGATGACAGTAAAAATCATATTGTAACGGTAAAAGTCTTGATGGCCTGTTTTGAGTATGACAAATAAATGACTAAACGAAACTAGAGCCACTCGCAGGAACCGAACTTATAAACTTACATAATAGTCGCCGTCGTCGGAACAATTACAGCCCGTGGTCTACTGCCCAACTTGATCAGCTGCAACATTAATAAAAGTAGATGCATCGCAAGCAAGAAGCTACCATACAATAAAGACGTGCGTCGCATAGATCATTTCCCTAGTTTTTTTAGCTGCTTCGGAATTTCTAACTGTATTTTGTTGATGTTGCGACTCGCGGGATACGATTTAAATATTTGTATTGCCTACAGGTGGTTTTGCCGGTTTTAAACATTTGTTTTACAAACTTTTAAAGTGTTTTTGAGGAACAAAACTAAAAAAAGCAATTGTACAATAATGTACAGTCGCTCGAGCGAAGCCGGAGCCTAAAGGTTTTTAATACACAATTTATACAATAAAAATACAACACATCATTTTATTTTCGGATCTTTTGTCATATTTAGTTTCCCGGAATACAAATCAATACACCGATTTGATTGGCAGATTCAATCTAGAGGGTGGATCCTTTTGGAACCCCCTTCTCCGAGACATTAGCGCGCATCATACCTGCGCATTTAAATTAATCGAGTGCCAGCACCAGTTGCAGCCAGTAGTGTCGACCCACCACCACCACCACCATCGCAGTTTGTTGTTTTATAAACATTTGTGTTTAATACTCGAAGCGATGAAGAGTTCCGGTGCGGGGGGCGGTGGAGATGACTACCAAACCAATATAAGTGATATTACGATGACGTTGTTAGACGACGAAGAGGAGCTCGAGGAGGCCGCCAAGAAACCCGGTCCTTCATCTCAGGCGACTAAACGTCTGAGGGCCGTTCGACCAGCGAGTATGCTTTCGACCATGCCCTTGGAAAAAAGGCCACGGTTGAAATATTATGAAGCTCAAACCCCGACCTCCTCAACTCTACCTCAGGTCCCGGCGGCAGTGGACTTCGAGCCGATACAAAGCACTTCATCGGCTGAACCAGCATATTACACAATGCCTATTCCTCCACCACAAACGGAGCCGCTGTCACTTGTCGTACATAGACGGCAACAACGACAAACATCGCCTCACCACTGTAACCACCGCTATGCATGCCGCTGCAGATTCGAAAATACCTTAAATGATGCAGAAAAATACAAATGGCACCCTGATACCACGGCAGCGCATCAGCACAAAGTTCCAGGTATGTCATTTATACTTCTCAAACAGATTCTGTAATTAATACTATGTTTAATCTTAATATCGTATAGGTACTTAGTAGTATAGGTATATAGTATATAGTACTAAGTCAGTAGGTATATAATATTGCGGTCAAGCGATTAGGCTATTTGACACTGTGAAAAATAAAGTGTCAATTACTGTTATCAGTATAAATTCAGAGTAAAAATGGTTATTTATGAACGTAAGTTGAAAATAATAACTAATTTATTTAAAAATCCGTAATTAAAATGCATTTTTTAAACGTTTGTCCCGTGACATAAACTGGACCAATCAGGAGGATTGGTCCAGTTTATGATGACGTCACCTGCTTGTACACGTCGTTTGTCTACTTGTTATTTATATTAGCTTACAAAACGTCGACGCAATCATAGTCGGATTATTTATCAAAAACAATTCCGACTTTTATGTTTCGGAGCAAAAAATGGGAAAACAGCAAAGTAAGTAGGTATACTAACACTTTACAATTTAGCGGGAAAACTTTATCTTTCAAATTTATTTTCTGGCTGAAACCCATTTTGTACTGATAGTAATTTGCCATGTCATTTTCCATTTGTAACAAACAAACAAGTTACTTGGGATCTTTTAGTGTAATACTTATTGAAATCATAAGACCCTATAGAAAGTTAAAAACATTAGAGGTATTATAACCTCAAATCAATAACGAAAATATTTACATTCTGAATGTAATTAATTACATCGAAATTAGAGTTTGCAAACCGGGCCCGGCCTTTCATACCGGGCCCGGTAGGTACGAAAACTGCAGCACGGAAGCTCCAACTTGTAGAAAATTGGCATGGCAAGATGCCGTTCTCCCGCGCACCTCTCACCCCTGCTTGTATGCGTGTTTTCTTTTCTACACTTAGTATAATTTATACTGAGACTTAGTTGACGTTTGTCCTTGGTTGACGAAGTATGTGTGTTGCTCTGTCATTCCGACGCCGCCGCAAGCACAGCAAGACTAGTTTATTATAGCTACTTTCATAGCATCATGTCTTACGGAATATTGCTGTGGGGCCGTGCTGCAGACATAGAATCAGTCTTCGTGCAGAAAAGAGCAAAAAGAGCCATTTATGACCTAAGTACTCATGATTCACTCAAGGAACTCTTTAAAGAAATAAATATTATGACAGTGCTCTGTCAGTATATCTTTGAAAATATAATGAACGTTAGGAAAAATATATCACATTATACGAAAATATGTGATTTACTAGATAATACTAGATATAAGTCAAAATTAATGCAACCACAGCTTCGTCTCGCTAAAGTGCATACCTCTTTTGTGGGATATAGTTAAAGCTAAAGCTACCAAAGTTTATCGATGTTGATAAGACAAGTTTAGTACATTAGGCTGCGTTATTAGTTTCTTGAAAAACATACCGGGTTGCAATCTCTAATCGAAATGGTCTTCACAGAAGAAAATATTGTAATATTACCTATGTCATTAGGATCTCTCCAAGGAAGTTTCAACCACTTTCAGCGCACTTTGACATTTTTTGGAACACTTACAAATAGGTTTTTACCGACGTATTTATACATTTTGGAACTGCACACCATTTGTAACTCATTTTGTTACACTGTTCACTGATAAAATGTAAATCCAATTGCACTTTCGATTTTTGTTTGCAACAAGTGTATGTGGATGATATGTGCCACAGATCAGAATACAAGCAAGTGACGTCACCGACCTCATTACATATCCGACCATATTGTCCAAGTAGCATTTTGGCACGCTATTTAAATATTGAATTTGATATTTTTTAGCAAATATGTACCAGAATAAAAAAAAACAACTGTTACTGGGTTCCTTAAACTCTATCTACATAGTTAATATAAAATGAATTTTAAAAATCTGTCAAATAGTCTACCCCTTAGGAGGTGATAGGGATGACTATTTGTGATAATTTTACCCCGATATGCATTACGCGAAAGTGAACCATTTTTGAGTTATCCTGGTTTTTATACACTTATTAAATAAACAGACAGAAATGTGTGCTGGGGAGTTTGTTGCGCCGCTTCTTCTTCCCAGCAAAAACACTAGGAAGCGGTGAAGGGCGGGCGTTTTTGAGGGCTGTCTTTATTGTCGACGTTCAAAAAGAGCCATTTAAATTTGGCCTACTTTGAATAAATAATATTTTGACTTTGACTTTAGCTTTTTCAAAATAAATCGGAAATTCATCATCGAAAGTTTATTAAAAAAAAAAAGTATAATTTTAAATCTCACGTTTTCTTCGGATTTATAAAAACGATTAAACACCGGTTTTTTATCAATATTAAAACAACAATTTTCGTTACAAATTTGAAAAATCGAGACATAAAACGATAACATTTCAATTTTCTTTTCCACCATAATGCGTTAAAAACCACTAAAGGCTTCGAAATTTGCTATGCTGATTATTTTAAAAATATAACCGGTTTCTCAGCACTGATCACGATGAAAACAAGCAGAAATTCGTATTCAAACTAAGCACCTAGTCACCCCTAGCGCAAATAGTCACCGCTATCACCTCCACCGTCGACTTAACAAAAAAGTATATGAAAGGTCTATGATAACAGTTGCCTCTGAATAGAACAAATAAATAATAAATAATGTTTCTCATCAATAGACGATCCCGTGATTGGACGTTATATTGACAGTATCTCCAGTATTGTTTGTGCCCTGTACCTATTTACGGTGAAGCCTAAGAAGTAACTATCTCTCCTGTAAAGACCTGCTGCAATCAGAAATTCTGGGCGAAGCATGGAAGGGCTGAAAAACTGCTACCGTTTTCTATAACTGAACTTACCATCTATTGCATCTTACCGCCTACTTCTAAAATAAAAAGTTCTTACAAAGAATAATTATGTAGATACGTACTGATGGTATTTTTTTACAGACTATGTACCGATAATACGTGCCCATGTATATGTATTAGTATTTTAGGGTAGACCTCAATCTTTATTACCTATTGCCATCACAAAGTTTACTTTCGATAAGCCTAGCATTGTTGTACTCCAACGCGATCACAGATTCAGCTCAAATCTGGCCATCGCAATCTACAGGAGAAGTTCAACTACACAAAGCCGTACCACGCTGTCCGAGCTGAGTAAATGGGTTAGTGAGTGTAGAGCGAGTTTGTGCAAGCTATGCGATTAACTTAGCGTTTCATAAAAAGTGTTAACAAAGGAAACTTCTCAGATATTACTGCTAGATATTGACTACAGTCGTATTTGCTGCGCGTAAATCTTTTCTTTTCCACTTATTTGTGCTCGGGTGTGCAAAAGCAAATTTGATATCCATTGATTCATGATCCATTTAAACATGGTTTGAGAACGTAGCGATTTCTTGCAAGCGGCGAATGTGGAGAGCTGATGAGGTCTGTGGCGTCCACTATGTGTTAGTAACTATCAACTATCTAGCAGAGCATATATAGGTAATAAGCTGATTCTTGAGAAACTTTCGACATACTGATTTCGTACACTTACGCGAATTGAAATAAAACTACTTTTTACGGATTCTATCGCAGTATATTTGATATTATTTTAACCCGAAGTTTCGGATCCTTTACAGCATCCATAGTCACGGGCAGACTGAGGTGTTGGTCGTCTTGAAGTTATACTTACTAACAGCTACCCTGTAGTAAAAAGTAGTCTTATTTCAAAGCTTCGACATCAAAAATTCTTGTCTTATATTTTATTATTACTCAAATTGAGATAACATCGTATTACCCAAAGAGTATAATCATTACAATATATAACATGTTCATTATGTTGTCCATAATTATGTGAAATTAAATAATAATTCTTATCAAATCTTCATGCAAAATAAAATAGCATTCATAACTATTCTTACGCAATAATCGTAGTTAAAATTATAATGAAGGAAATATCCGCAACTAGAGATAGCAATATACATATACCGAGGCAATTAGGGCTAAAAAAGTAAATAAGGATCAATGAAAATTTTTAAATAAGTCATGGTGAGCCAAAAAGATACTTAAAATTTTTAGATTTAAAAACTGATACGTGATTTATTTGTAATAATCTTAGTTGACCTGGTAATAAAGCGGTTTGGGTGGTAGACAATGCCATATGTCATAACTATGTTTATAAATTAAAACCAGCGTGAATGAACACGAGTGTTTTATAAGTTGTGTCCAAAATGCTCGCGTATAAACCCATCACCCCCAGTGGACCCCAGGCTGAATACCTATAAGCCTTTTATTGATGCGAGTAAACCAAAGTATTATCACTCTTCTCAATCCTTGATAGTTGATCTTTTCGAGCATAAACTATCATCATCATCATATCAACCATTACACATCTACTGCTGGACATAGGTCGCCAAGGCTCGCCGCAACGACCGCTCCTGCGCATTCCAGCTACCTTTATCTTAGACTATGCTACGAACAAATTCTAATCACCATACATACACACATACATACAAAGAATATAATAATAATCTTTACTAATCTTATACATAGTATATACAATTCTCGTGTCACAATGTTCGTTCCCGTACTCCTCCGAAACGGCTTGACCGATTCTCATGAAATTTTGTAAGCATGTTGAGTAGGTCTGAGAATCGTCCAACATCTACCCATCTACCCCATTTCATACCCCTAGGTGATATGGATGTCCTTCACCAGATTTCTTTTCACTCGTCTACCACCAACCCATATAATGTAGCAAAACAACGTTTGCTGGGTCAGCTAGTAATATGTAAATTTTAGACATGATTAAACTGTATACAGTTTATAAACTTTCCGAACGGTACCAGTTGCGCCAAATTGATATTTTTAAATAATTGGTTTTTGGTTGACAAATTTCATAATCATCAACCATTAACGTCCCACAGCTGGGCATGGGTCTCCTCTCAGTTTGAGATGGATTAGGCTATAGTCCACCACGCTTTTTTTTTTTTTTTTTTTATTTAAGTGCGGAAAAATCCTTTACGGACCGTCCCATCTCCTGGGGAGGCAACGGGGTGTGTCGGACTCCGCTTAAGCGTTTACCGACTAAAAAACCGCACCCGTCAACGCCACTAACCCTATTGCCGGGGCCATGGGATTCGCAAAAGCATGCACCACAACCCCGGCGGGCTTCGGTCCAGCTCTGGTCGCTGGACCCCGGCTAGGAGCGAGGCATAGCTCGCCTCGCATCCTCCGCGCAGGCGCACGTGTGACGAACACGCGCGCCGCCTACTTGGGGCCATTACCAGTTCGGGCGGCGGACTCTCCTAGTCGCGCCCACCCGCTGGCCACAGCTTATGGAGGCCGGAGGCCTGTTTGCGCCCTCCGGCGCCCGGTGCGTCTACTGCGGATCGGGAGAGAGGTTGTGATTTCTCTCTCCCTTTCCGCCGCCTCTTTTGCGCGCATAACTTGCTCGCAGTAAGAGGCGGCGGCATCCCACGCGTTCTCGCTCCCGACCATGGATAGGATCACGGCCGGAAGCGAGAGGTCACCGCCGACTGCCGCTATGAGTTCACGGCGCTGCTCTGTCCAGGCCGGGCAGGCCTGAAGTGTGAGTAGTATATTATTGGGCATTCTACCCCACCTGCCGTTCCGGCTTCGCCTCCACTTCGGTGGGATAGAATGCCCAATAATATACGATCGAATCTCGTCCGCTTCGACATTACGTACCTGTTTATATTTTATAAATAAACACAATTCGTCATTCCAAGTAATTTGACTAAACCAAAGCCTAACAGAAATGTTATAGCAACAAAATACAAATAATTGCATACTAGGCGCAGGCAATAGCTATCATTAGTACAATGATGTATAAAGTAAAATTAAATTAATACTATCATAAATTTTAAGAAATAACCATATCCATCAATTTGACTCATTGTTAGTATAACTACCCATAGCATCGGACGTGTTATTATGAAGTTCATTAAACAACCTCATTCACTTCATCTTGATTCCATTTGCGTGGAATCACAAAACAGCAAACGACGACACGGTGAACTACTACCAAACACTATAAGGTGTATTATATGTGGTCCATCTAACTGTGGAAAAACAAATCTTGTAATTGGTTTGCTGTTGCATAAGAATGGTTTAAAGTTTCGTAATGTATATGTTTACTCAAAAACTCTAAACCAACCGAAGTATGTGTTTGTTGAAAAAGTGTTAGCTAACGTTCCAGATGTATCGTTTGCAAAATTTAAGGATAATGAGGAAGTAATAAGTCCACAGGAAGCTAGATGTGATTCAGTTATTATATTTGATGATGTAGCATGTGAAAACCAAAATAATATAAGAAATTATTTTGCAATGGGTCGACATAAAAATATAGATTGTTTTTATTTAAATCAAACATATAGCAAAGTACCCAAACAGCTTATTAGAGATAATGCAAATCTCATTATTCTTTTTAAGCAAGATGATATTAATATACGTCATGTTTATGATGAACACGTAAACACAGACATGAAATGGAATGAATTTCGTGAGTTATGTAGTAAAATATGGACTGAACCTTATAATTATCTAGTTATAAATAAAGATTGTCGTAAGAATGAAGGTGGCTATCGCAAAAACTTTGATAGTTTTGTAGTTTTTGATTGATCTAACGTTTATATAAATATAAAATTATATAAAAAATTGTTTATTCCTAATTTAACTGTGAAGGAAGACAGTAGATCATTTATTCAATTATTATATAATGGAAACATCTTTAAAAAGACAAATTATTACTGCTGCTGAAGCAGTTAAGAAAAAGGTCCGAAAAATGCGAAATATTGAAGATGATAATGAAAAAGCATTACAAACTGTTTTTAAACCGTTAATCAGCCCACTTAATCAAATAGCACAAACCAACAAAAATACATCCATCGAAAATTTAAATCATATTAATTTGAAAAATAATGATTACGCAGACCATCATGATAGCAATTTATCTAATGATGAATATGTTAAATTTGAAAGTGATTTGGAAAAAAATACCAGTATACCTGAAGTGGGTACTGATGATCAAGATCATGGTTATATTCAAAATTCTGAAGATTCAGATGATAATTCACAAAACAGTATCGACTCGTTCAAATCTGTTGGTGTCGGCGACAATGTTTCATCATGGTCTCTATCATCTGAAATGATAGATGATGTTCCTTTCGGAGTCAGAAATGAAAAAGGGAAGTTAATGCTCGGATGTACTAAAATAAATATTGGTAATAAAACTATCACAATAGGCACACACACATATTCATCCACGCCAGGGCTAAAGGAACTTTTATTAAAGAAAGATCCAGATTTAAATTTGGTTACCGAAAATGATAGACAAAATTATAAATTAATGTTGATTCATACAAATGCTCATAGACGTGACTATGATGCAAAAAAACCAATAAAAAGCAACAAAGGCAAAAAATATATGGACGTTATAAAACCTCTATTTAAATTGCCAAACGACAGCAGCGATCAATTAAAATTTCAAAAAGGGAAAGGACTGAAAATGCTGAAAAAATGGAATAAAAATGTAGACTACATTTATTGGGATGATCCTAATGAATTAGTTGAAAGATTAAAACTACTCATGGCTTCTCGAGGAGCTGGAAATACAGGGTTAGATAATGAAATAATATCTATTATAGAGGAACTACGCGAAGGAAAATTTATAAATTAATAAATATCTTGGTAAATAATTATGGTTTTCATTGTCATATAAGCATTCTCTCTGTACACACATAATGAATATAGATAAATTTGGTCATCATATTCACAAAAGGATGCGATTGTCAGATATTTTTGATATCGCAGACAAAACAATATTAAAAACTGCAAATGGCGAGTTTAATTTGCAAATGAGTAGACTACGAGGCGTTATTAATCCTGTTGAAGCAGACGATGCTGCTAATAAGGAATATGTAGATGAGAAAATTGATGACTTGTGCGCTAAAAAAGATGTCCAAATATTAATAGACAAAATAAAAATAGAGATTACAAAAGAAATTCAAGCCTCATTAGACCATTTAAAAACAAGTATGAGGGTGAATTTCAACAAGAGCTTTTTATTTGTCATTTCGGTGGGTTTTTTTTATTTCAATGCTATCTACATATTTTTTGTGACTAATAAAACCTTAGCCTATTTTATACCATTGGGTGTGAGTGGACATCAAATATCATCAAAACTTACATAAATATTTAAGGATGAATTTTTAAACGTCCACTGAAATGAAAAGTAAACCGAAATGATAAAAATTACCACTGAAATGATAATCTGTGCACCGGAATGAAATAAATCCACCGAAATGATACAGCTAAGAACAACCGCGCTTGGCAGCCAGGGTTCCGTACTTTGTTAGGTTTGATTTCCATGAATTTTAGATAAACACTGAGACAGGACAGTATTTTAATATTCTTATTTTAATATCAGTACACAGTTATTTTAATATCATCATTTATATACTGATATTACTGTTAGTTATTATTATTATTACGATATCAACGTATCATCATCATCATCATCAGCCTATAGCCGTCCACTGCTGAACGTAGGCCTCCCCCAACGTAATACTTATTATTATTTAATGTATTGTTTATTGTGATATGAATGAATTGTTTCTTTACTTATATAACCTTTGGTAATTTTTCTTGTTGTGTTGTGTGAAAATGTTGGAAAACTTTATCGTAAATGCTGGTAAACATGAATAAATATTTTCGTTTGTTTTTCAAATACAAACTGATTGATATATTTTCAAAAGAGTGAACGAAGCGCGATTAGAAAGCTTAAAGTTTCTGAATAATATTATGGCTGCATTTATGACATTAATAATAATACATAATGTCTACCTATTGCACTAAGAGAAAAATGCTAGGTAGGTTAAATTGGTAACGAGACGAGAATAGTGTTCTACAGGTATATAAGTAAAACTTCTAAAATTAAACCAACTCTTATATTTTCAAAACACAATAAATGAATAAGAAATATTATAAAAATATCTTAGTAGTAATAGCTTAGTACTTTTAATCCTTTTACATAAACGTTAATCCATGTCTAGATATGTATGGTGCCATTTTTTAACCGACTTCCAAAAGGAGGACGTTGTCAATTCGACTGTAATTTTTTTTATGTTTATTACCTCAGCACTCTCGACTGGGTGAACCGATCTTGATCATTTTTTTTTTATTTGAAAGCTGGTGCTTCCCGTGTGGTCCCATTTCAATTTTGTTCAGTTTGGACAGTGGCATCCATGAGAAAATCATATAAGTCTTAAATTTGCATTAAATAATAATATGTGAGTGACAAATGGACGAATAACTCATTATCACGCCAACTGATTTCGATGATTCTTTTTTATATGAAAGCTGATGCTTCCCGTGTGGTCCCATAAAATGGGAAGGAAATGGTGAGGATCTGATGAGTGGATCCTTGGGAAATTGAGAGAAACCCTCAAATTTTCTACGTAGATGACGCGTTTATTGTTCAACCCATTACATACCATCACGCTTGTCATCCCCAAAAGGTTAGGCAGAGGTGTACTAATGTACATCCACGTTTTGCCGGTATGTTTTAGGTCCCATGTAATAGGGGGCGAGCCTATTTCCATTAACCGGGCACGAATCCAAACTCCGAGCTGCTACTGAGAATTTCACATAAAAACCCAATAACACTTTGCTCGACCTGGGAATCGAACCCAGGACCTCTTGTTCGGCAGTCGCACTGAACATCCACTAGACCAACGAGACCTATTACTACAAACCTATTGCAGACACTAAAAAGTAAAAAATAAAATAAAAAACAGCCCTTCCGAGAATTTGATTTTTTTTCTTATCAGGTTTTATGAGTTTTACTGCTGGTTTGGTAAATACAAATATTATACAGCAAATACACCTGAATAATCTAATCTACACTCTAGGTAAAAGTACATTACAAAACTTACAAGACTTTGTATTTGACACAAGGATCTCTAAAACTTTGTGGTTTTATCATTTCGGGTATAACTGTCCACCGAATCCACTGAAATGATAACACTGAGATGATAAAATAGAGGTTAGTTCTACATTTAACACCAAAATAAAATTATTAAAAAAATATGAACACTACTCAAACAAAAGAGTACTTACGGCGATATTATATACAATTTTGAAACAAATTAAAGAAATCTAGCACGAGTTATAACAGCCACCGAAATGAAAATATTTTTGTCCCCATATTACTGAAATGATAAACTTACTTCTTTGGCGGGTAACCGCAAGACGTTAGGACCGGTGCATTCGTGCCGAGAGCTTGACCCGGGCTGATCCAAAGCGAGGAAAGGTGAGAGGTGCGTAACAACGCAATGTTGACGTGGCTATTTTACTAAAACTTACTGTCCTCTGAAATGATAACTTTTTTCCAGACAAAAGTTGACTGCCTGTCAAATCCATGAGAAAGAAGATAAACAAACAAAAATAGTTTTATTTGATCGGATATATTATAATTTAATGATAACAAAACCTACTTAAATCCATATTACGAATGTATTTGCAGGGGAAGGTATTTTATGAGCGGAACTGGGTTCGGGACAGGCCACCGTGATGATAAAATAACACTTTATAATTATTTTTTTGGTTAATTAGAGGGTAGAAATCAATGATATTTTTTGCCCAGGTAGAGGAGCACTTACGTTGTTAAGAAAATATATATAAAATTAAAAATCAGCACATTGCACTACCGTTCTCAGCTTTGCCGTGTATTTTTCTTGCTTGTGCAATTCACCCATGACATCTTATATTGATCATAAAATAACGAACAGTGGTACGAGGAAGACTAACAATCCGTCTCAAAATGATAAAGCAACAGGTCGTGAATGAATTACATAAAACAGCTAGAAAAAACTTTGCACGTCGTTGTGTTATTTTAAAAGGAATCGATGACTTATGGCAAGCTGATCTTATTGATTTAAGAAAAATTAAAAATTACAATAAAGGTTTCAGTTACATCTTAGTTATAATTGACTGTTTTTCTAAATATGTTTGGACTGTACCCTTGAAGTCAAAATCAAAATTAGAAGTAACTAATGCATTTGAAAATGTTTTACGTACATGTGATCGTTCCCCTAACCATTTACAAACCGACTTAGGAACTGAATTTTATAATGATACATTTTCAAGATTAATGAAACGTTTTAATATTAATCATTATTCATCGTTTTCAATTAAGAAAGCTTCGATTGCAGAAAGAGTAATTAAAACTTTAAAAAACAAACTCTACAAAACATTCAGTTTAAATGGAACCTATAGATGGATAGAAAAACCTTTAGAAGGTATAGTCTTTAATTACAACAATACAAAACACCGTACTATTGACTGTAAACCGGTTGACGTTAATATTGAAAATGAAATTCTAATAAGGAAAAATATTTTAAAATCACACAAGAAAACACAACCTAAAAAACACAAACTAGAAATCGGAGATCGTGTTCGCATAAGTAAATATAAAAATTGTTTTCATAAAGGCTATACTCCTAATTGGTCAACAGAAATCTTTAAAATCATAAAAATAAATGAAACTATGCCTACAACGTATAATATTCAAGATCTTCGAAATCAGCCAATTTTAGGTACTTTTTATGAACAAGAACTTCAAAAAACGAATCATCCCGACATTTACCTAATTGAAAAAGTTTTAAGAAAAAAAGGCAGTAAGCTGTTTGTTAAATGGCTAGGTTTGAGTGATAGTGAAAATAGTTGGATTGATAAGAGAACCGTGCTAAAATAATAAATGGTATTTAATCATCTATTATTATTTTTTCTCACATTATAATACAAACCATGCAAGGAGGTGGACTTATTAATAATTTAATAAATAATTTACCATTTGAGCTTCATTTGCCAGGCTACAATTACTGTGGACCAGGCACTAAATTACAAAAACGTTTAGCACGAGGAGACAAAGGCATAAATCAATTAGACGAAGCCTGTAAAGTTCACGATATAGCCTATACAAATTATTCAGACTTATATAACAGACATCAAGCTGATTTACAGTTATTGAATATGGCAAATAAACGATTAAAAGCAGCAGATGCAGGGAAAAGAGAAAAAATTGCTTCTTGGTTGGTAAGCAAAGCAATGAAAGCAAAACTTAAAACTGGATCTGGATTAAAAACTTTTGGATCTTTAGTAACAAAAATTCGATCACAGATCAAAAAGTTAAAACCGAAAAACAAAGAAGACGTAATAAAGTATGCTTACTTAGCGGCAAAAAAGTTGTATTCAAAAAATTGTCGGATTCCTGTACCTAGAATTATACCGTTACCAAAAACAGGAGGTGTTTTACCGCTGATTCCAATTTTCGCTGGATTGTCTGCATTAGGTACTTTAGCTGGCGGGGCAGCTGGTATCGCAAAAACAGTAAACGATTACAAAAGTGCTCAAAATAATTTACAAGAATCTCAACGTCATAATAAAATGATGGAATCGATTGCGTTGGGTAGAGGCTTGTACGTCAAACCATACAAGAAAGGAAACGGATTGTTTGTAAAATGTTCAAAAAACTAATCAAGAGGTTACCTAATCGTGCTCTTACTAATATAGATATCCAGAATCATGCATATAACGTACCTTATTTCAGAGGTGTGTTCATGAAAGATCAATTACCAAACAAACCCAAACCTATTGAGAGCGGAGTTGTTAATTTGGATAATTCTAACAATGAAGGAACACATTGGGTAGCCTATGTAAAAGTGTATAAATATTGTGAATATTTTGATAGCTATGGCAATCTAAAACCCCCATTAGAGTTACTAAATTACTTTAAAAATTGTAATGTTTTTTATAACTATACGAGATATCAAAATTTTAACTCTGTAAATTGTGGACATTTATGTTTAACGTTTTTGTATGACTTCTGGGATAAATATATAAATTGAATAAAACATTTTTTAGTTTCATTTACATAATGTCACTCTCGCTGTCAATAACTGGTAACTCATCAGTGCTATCTACTTATTATTCTCCTACTCTACAACTTGAAGGAGAGTATGAATGTGCATTATTATATTTATCTACATTTAATTCTATACCAAATATTGATAATAAAAATAACAAATTTTATTACGATCATAAGGTTATTGAAATTCCTGAAGGAGCATATGAACTGCAAGATATCAACGATTATTTAAAATCAAAAATACAAGACGCAGGAATCAAATTAGAGTGCAATAATAATACGTTAAAAACAAACATATTTTGCACAAAAGCTATTGATTTTACTAAAGAAGATTCTATTGGTAGATTGTTGGGTTTTGAAAAAAAAATAGTTGAAGCAAATAAATTACACGTATCACAGTCTCCAGTGAACATTCTATCTACGACTGTGGTGAGGGTAGAATGTGACATAGTGAGCGGATCATATGTTAATGGTCTACCAAGTCATATCATTCACGAGTTTGCTCCGAATGTACCACCTGGTTATAGAATTATCGAAGTACCTAAAAACGTAATTTACTTTCCCGTAAACCAAAATATAATTAACAGTGTGAATATAAGACTGTTAGATATTAATAATAATTTACTAAATTTACGTGGGGAGGAAGTGCAGCTATATTTACATCTTAAAAAAAAATGATTGATTATAATAAAACTAATAAATATCAGAGTACCTCTACTAAAATAAACAGTGCGTCTTGGGCTATCCGCAAGACAACATCAAACTGTAAGAATAAACTGAAACTTACTAAAGAAAATCATAAATTCCTCAAATCAATTGGTCTTCTAAAATGAGTTTATTAGATGTATTATCTTCTCCTGCTAGTGATAATAGCATTATTGGTATTGAATATCATTCATACAAACCATACATAACAAGTTTCAACAGAAACGATGAGATTCGCATACCTATTAATCAGAAAGATCTGTATGTTCTACCATCAGCCAGTACATTATATTTAGAAGGTATAGTAAATGTTACTAAAACTGCCACTAAAGAAAAAACTAGTGTTAAATTTACAAACAATCCTTTGATGTACCTTTTTCAAGATATTCGATATGAACTGAACGGTGTTGAGATTGATAAAATAAAAAATGCAGGCGTTACAACTACTATGAAATCATTGCTATCCATGAATGAAAGCGAGTCAAAATCATGTCGTTCTTGGGGTTGGGATATACATGGTTTTAAAAGTAGTAATGGTTCATTTTCTGCATCTATACCGCTTAGCAACATTCTTGGATTCGGTGAAGATTACAAAAAAATTATAATTAATTGCAAGCATGAACTGATATTGTTGAGATCGAATACAAACTTGAACGCTGTGAAACTCGATGCTGGAGAAGTCATAAACGATATTGAAATTAACAAAATCATATGGCGTGTACCACATGTTAAGGTATCTGATAAAGAGAAGATAAACTTATTGAAGATTTTGGAAAAGGATAAAACACTGCAATTAGTTTTTAGAAATTGGGATTTATATGAATACCCGCTATTGCCTAGAACTACAAAACATACTTGGTCTATTAAAACTTCATCTCAGATTGAAAAACCGAGATATGTAATTATAGGTCTACAAACAAATAAAAAAAATAATTCTGCTGCTGATATGTCTAGATTTGATCACTGTACTTTACGAGATGTCAAAGTATACCTCAATTCAACTTACTATCCCTATGAGAATCTAAACGTGGATTTCATTGATGATAAATTTGCATTGTTATACGAGCAGTATGCACGTTTCCAACAATCGTATTACGATCGCCGATCTGAACCATTGTTGAACACAAGGGACTTTAAGGAGATCGCCCCTCTGTTTGTTATCGACTGTTCTAGACAAATTGACAACCTCATATCAGGACCAGTAGTCGATGTGCGTGTAGAGTTAGAAAGTAATGATGAAATACCTGATCTAACTTCTGCCTACTGTCTTATATTGAACGATTGTATCATTGAGTACAAACCACTGAGTAATATTGTAAGAAAAATATCTTAGTTATTTTATTTTAACGCAAATCTACTACTATCAATCTACGATGTGCAAAGTTCATAGATTCTCAAATTGCATGACATATAAATAAATTCTGTCTTAATTTTGTACTGTTTAGTGTAGAAATATTTTATTAAAGTGTTGGTATAATGTAGGTATGTAACTAGTGTACCTAAAAGATAGATTAAATAAATGAATTTAATTCAAGGAAATTTATTTTATTTCATAACCCTACCCTACACTTGATAAATTTTCAATGTGGAATATAGTGAATAAATAAATAAAGACACATTTATAAGGTCAAATCATTTATTTAATTTAATATAAAAATAAACAGTTAAATAATTACAAAACTAACAAAAATCATAACCTATTAAAGACTTAGCAATTTTTTTAACTAATGCCTCCGTTTCGTTCATTACATCATCAACCGCATCTTGCACTACATATTGCGCATTTAATATAACATTTTCACTGTCACTATCACTATCACTCGTTTGAGGGTTATTGCACAGATCGATAACCGAAATCTTTATGAGTTTTAGGCCTCTCTTCTGAATCCTATTCATAACAAACGATTTTGTTGGTTTCACAATATTACGTGTTTGTTTATCTCGTCGATGCCTTGATTTCTTTTCTTTTTGGATATGCGTGGTCTCTGGAACTTCAGTGAAGACCTCAGAAAACTGACCACAATGTCCTTGTCCATACTGACTGAACACAATTTCCGAATCCGATATCTAAAACAAAACATAAAAATATTAATAAGTATTCTGTCAAAAGTATTGTTTTGATATTAAAAATAACTAGGTATTTATAAAAACACTTACCGATGACATTGTGTGTTGTACAACAAGTTTAAACAGGTTACAACAGGTACAAAAATTAAAATAAAATATGTAATTATTTAAGAATTAATTTATTAGATGTCTTCACTACGACAACTATTTTATGAATGAAACATTATGGCACAATTATTTTTGGATATAATAATTTGTTGTTTTATAAATATGTACTTTCAATTCAGAACACATAAGTCACGACTTAGAATGTTCCATTGAAAACTGCAAGCTTGCTTTACCTACATTTTATATATTTACAGTGCAATGAACTGGCACATGTTCGCTAAATGTATTACAACACTGAGCTCATATTACTATATTGTAATAAATTATGATTAGGATTTCTGTTTATGTGAAATCAATCTTATTACCTCACATTTAAGACACTATTCAGAAAATTACTTTAGCTTAGAATATAATAGTGCAGTCTGTTTAGTGACTGGTTTCCGAACCGTCGGTTGCGGGTTCGACAACAACGGATATACATATGTATATACAATTACAGTGGAATTCGTAATGGACGAAATAAAAAAATAAGTTTGATTCATCAATAAATTTATTTACCCTTTATATCATAATTAATATCTTAAAAATTAAACAAGTATTTTTATTATTTACATACCTCATAATTTAATCTAACAATATATAATCTATACAACATTTAACAATTTAAATTTCCCTTTAAAATACATGAATTACCCCATGCTCGGGTTGCAATATTACCTGGACGTATTAACCGCTTATCGTCATTATTAGAGAGCGCAATTTTATTAACACTTTGCGTAAATATTTCATGCTTTATTGATTTAAATAAAATGTTTTTTCTCCGAATAATCTCATTATTAAATAGTACATTCTCATAATCTGTGATGTTCAGATCACGTACCACGCTACTTTTAACCCCCTTAGCTTTTTTAATTATTTTATCCACAGTTTTTATTGAATAAAGTTTCGACCTCAAACCAACAAAATCAGTTATAATTTTACCAGCCATTTCATCTTTAAAAAGGCCTGGTATTTTTTTGTTTATTTGCGGTATCATGAACTCATTTTTAATGCTATAGTTGCTGGTATCAAGGTATTCCAAAAACTTGTGTTTTAAGTCGTAGTAAAAATCGTTGGTATATATTTCGTAAACAAACGAATCTGTGTCGGTATAACATAATTTTACCCTCTCATTATAAAATGGTTTGATTATATTATAATGGAAATTATACATGTGTGATTTAGATAGTTCTAAAACAGTGAAGCCAATATAAATCGGTTTGTCTAAAATTAACCGATCTGGTTTCATCTGGATTGCTACTAAGTTTTCGGATAAAACTGTTGCACTATGAAAGTAAGGGTTTGCTATGAGCCTTTCTGCATATTTTGATTTTTTTGTTACATTATTTTTATCATTCCACTGATTAACTAAATGAACAGTTACTCTATTTTCAGTGTTTTCGAGCGTTTTCCCAAAAACACTGTTATTTAATAACTTGAAAAAATCTTGTTCAAATACACTTTTTGCTTTTTGTCGCAATTGAGTATTTAATTCAATATACTGTTTCAAGTATGCACTTTGCCTGAATGTAATGACTCTATGGATTTTACGTAAGATAAGGCCATGTTCCAAACACTTCTTTAAGTGAATATAATGAATAACGTAATTGTATTTATTATACAAATTTGAAATAAGTTTTTTCGTCTTTCCTCCAGGTGGTATGCATTTTTCAGGACAAAAAGGTAAGTCATCATGCTCCTGGTGTAAATATTCAGGGTACAATAAATCTACTTCTAATATGTAACCCCACTCTGAATGATCTGTAATACTTTCCACATTTAATTTATCTATTTCATTTTGATTTAAAAATCTAAATCCGGAATAAGGTAAATGTTGACACATACTGTAACCATAAAGATTATTGCAGTCTAAATAAGCTATAAAACACTGCGGTTTTGTTACATCACAATCTTTCATATATTTATTGTTAGCCTTCGAATAGCGATGAGAGCACATACACAATCCACCTCTAATACCATCTTGAATCATTCGTACGATAGCTAAGTCAGAAACAAGTTCAAGCTGAACACCTGTTTTCATTAACATCGCATCAAAAGATAAACTAGGCGCGGTTATGTAAAACGCTGGGTCAAGTTTGTAATGCTGTTTACAGGTTTTACGAAAATTTTGAAATATATCAGTCAATAAAAGAACATCGGTTTTCAAATACAAATCAGTATATTCACCTAAATTTTGTATATTAAACTCATTCCACACTAAATTAGCATGTTTATAATCTTTATCTGAAATCTCCTCATTCGTTAAACAACTAAAAAAATACCGTTTAGCCGGTAACATTGTTTCTTCATAACATTTCCAACTAGTCATATAATCATAAGGGTATACACCTTTTCGTGCAAGTAATTTGAATCGATTATTTTCGGGAAAGTGACATCGTAAACTTATAAAATCCTCAATTGGTATGGTTTTAGCAAGTTTGTCTAAACTAGCTCCTAAAAAATGAAATGAATCCAAGAACCGGAGTTGTACATAATCATTATCGGTGACCTGCAGGAATTTAGAAAAAGAAATATATTTTTCTTTGGTTTTGGGTATAATATTCAATTTACCTGGCATTTCGCCTAATTTCTTTATGAATAAATGACAATCGTACCCTGATAAATTGTGAAAAAATATAGGTATAAATTTAGGTATTTTAAATTGTAGGTTACAATGTCTATGGGCGGCTCCACGGTATTTACCGGTTATATGACAGTGGTCTCTAACTTTATTTGTCCATAAGAGGTTTTCACATATATGACAGATAGAAGCTTCTTTATAATCAGACGCATTTTTTTCTGTAAATATCATTACATGATTTTGATTTAAAATTTTATAAATTTTTTTGACATCAGATGTAAGAAAATCGATAAATTTTGAAACACAATCTATACCGCGATAACTTTTAAAACTATCGTCAAAAGTATAATTTAATGAAGAAACAATGTTGTAAGCGAATGCCGCAGGTACGTGTTGTTGTAAACATGACGTAGTAGCGGTGTCAGATTCAAGAACGGAAATTGGATTTAACAATGTTTCGAAATCGGCATAGATAGCAAAGGGAACATTTTCTTTTCTATCATAATTTTTAAATTTAATCACACTCCCCTTTTCTGGTAAAACAGTAACGATCCCTCCACACAAATGTTTATCAATCTGTTCAAGGGTAGGAAAGAACAATAAACAACTTTCACAGAAATATAATTTGCTATGATGTTTTGTTATCTGATTTTTAACAAGACGTGGCAAATCTTTTATAAGACAATAATGAGATGATTTATGATTTTCTAGGAACAGTAAGTGAATGCTCTTCATTGTTGTACCCCTCTTAACTAATTCAGGTTTGTAAAGGGGGCCAATTATTACCCTGTTATTTTTTAAACCATACACATATATATTTAAAAATGGGTTATTTTTTTCAAAAACAGAGATATCCGAAAACGATATTGGAAATGAAACACCTTTAACATTTAAAACGTCTCGAAAATGTGGATAAGATGTTACTCGTTCAGGATGACGAGTTGTAGGATATAAGGCGGCCACTATGCACCACAAAAAACAATAATCATCCTTGTTTTTGATATTCAAGCAAGCTTTTTTGGTTTTTATAAATTTAGGTAAATCTATATAAAAAGAGCCGCTGAGTGGTTGATATTTATTGATATTAATTTCTAAATGGGAATTACTAAGAAACGTCCATCCACTGTCTCTCTCCTGAAACTCTTCAATTTTTTTCAATAACGTAGTAGTAATTGTATTATAAAGAGTTTCAAACTCGTAATTAAAATGTATAGCAAAGTTTTTTGTCGCAAAAGATTTTAACTCTTGTACATCATTTTTGTACATTAAGAATAAAGAAAAAAGTTCAAAATTCATTTTTAACGCTGTATATTTTTTGAGAGAATCATCAATTAAACATTTCACTTGATCATGAATATCATTGAAAAATAATTCGGGCAAATTTACTGCTTCGCTGTTAGACGCAATAATACGGTAACTAACAATACGCCCTTTAAACGCAGAGTTAAGGATTTGAACGTTATCATTAATTGTTACAGCATTATTATTTTTATGTTTATTAGTTCGTAAATGACCAGTCCACGAACGTCTATCTATATGTATATTGCAAACCGAACAATGAGGCATTTTCAGTATATCAAAATAACGGATTAAAGTTGCACACAACAATATAAATATACCTTAAATATTAAGCGAAGTAGAAGATTATTTCCAGCACAGCTTCTCTCAGTACGTTTTGTTCAGTCTAGGTTAAACAAAAAAATATTAATCAAATCTTCACGTAGGTCATCTTAGTGCCGTAGTAAGTAGTTAGTCTTTATATATCCTGAAAATAATACAAAGGCATTAGAAAATATGCATAAATAACAAATAAAATACTAGGCTTAAGTAGATATTGATAATAATTATATGTACCTTCAAGTTTATGCACAATATTGATCAGCTATTATAAAATTTATATCTCCAAAATGTCGTGCTCCGCAGAAGCAGTTTATCAATAAATCTCATTACCCCAAGATGTTGTAAGGCATCAAATAACTCTGAAAATACAAACATTAAATTTAAAATTTATATATTAAAAATTTCTTGACGATAAAGAATAATAATAAAATAAAAAATAATTAATTAACATAACTAAGGTTTATTTTATTATGGTATGGACATACTCTGGTTATCACTACAAGCTATTTGTAAGTAAATAGGAATAAAAAATTAAATAATATAGTTTAATAATTACCTTACTATTTTCAAAGAACAATATCGAGATGTCGTATATTTATTTACTCATGTATTCTGTTCTACAGAATGCTACTTATACAGAATAATGCGATATATAAAATAACTATCTTCGATTTTTACTAATTTAATAGTATATGATTAAGTTTTACGAACACATTTACTTGAATTATGTATTATTCATTATAACAAATAATACGTAATTCAAGTAAAGGTGTTCGATTACTAATCAAATAAATTAAATATTATATTTCAATTAATATCGTCATCGCTTACACGTGTCTTCCGTTCCAAATTCATATCATCATTTTTTATAGCACAGTCAGTAAATCAGTAGGGATGTACACCTACAATACTTAGCTGTTATGTTAACTCTGAGTAGCTACTGAGAATTTTATACAAAAACTCAATAACACTAAACCACAAAGGAATCAAACCATTGCAGTTGCACTTAACCACTTATGAGACAGTTTTATTAAATATATTTTTCTGCCATATCACATAAAAACACAGATTATTTATTTGACTTATCAAACATAACTATACTGTAATTAGATTTGTGGTTAAAGTAGGAAAGTTAAATAATTGTGTATAGGTGTGCCTGTGCATGTGTACAAATTAAGTACTTACTTATATTATACTTTTATTATTAATGAATCAACTTAATGTAAGTGTGTCAGCCCTAAGTAATTTAGCTACATCGACATTATAAAAATGCAACATTTTATTTTTAGACAAGCAATTTACCAGAAAGTCCTATGTGCATCATTACTTCTATGCTTTTGTGATAAAATTCTTAGTTAATTAATTTTGAACGATTAGTATAAAGGCTATACTTTTCATAAACATTTAACAAATTCGAGTTCGCGTCTACAAGAGTTGGTTCATCATCAAGACCAGTATACAGTGATAGTAGTGTTAGTAGTAATACAGACTAGAGTCTACAGTCTGCAGTTCAGAGCGGTTTCCACAACGCCATAGCCCAGAGAAGCGATTCAAATAGCTTAATAAAATGTAAGTATGAACATTAACTTAATTATTCTGCTTTCAGGTTATTTACTGACTTATAAAATATTCTTTAATTTTACTTTAATTCTACTTTAAACCTCCCAATAAATTGAGTACTTACGCTACTTTCTTTAGATTGTTTATACATACTTAAATTCCTTATTTCTTTATTTTAAAATTATTAGATTTCATTACTTTCTGCAACTAATATGTCCATTATGATCACGAACTTATCTCACTGTCAATAAAATTTAATCTGTTTAATTTAACCGTTAATCTTACATAATTGTTTTTTTAGGTCCGAGTCTGAAAGTGAAGTTTACCAAGAGTCGTCGAAGGTGCATGAAGATAAATTTAATCGCAGTCAATCAGTAACTGGAAAGCGCAAAGCATTGAAAAAATCACCTACCACTACAAGGTACTTATTTAATCTTCATAAATTTACTCAAGTGAATATAACCTACGACATACGAGCTATACTTATAAATAATAATATTTTTTTTTTAATCATGCGTTCACGTTAACAGCTATAATGATTTCAATGTCCAGTGTTTCAAGGAATGCGATATCGCTCTATCTTGGTTTCATTCAACATTCACAGTGTATACATATAAAGTTATATTACAATCTTTTATACATTACGTACATGTAGCTGGTTTGGCTGCCTATGTAATAAATATATTAAGAAGTTCTTAAACTGAATACATATAATTTTGTTTATTTATGTGATGGTTATTTATTAAAGAAACAGGAAAACATGTAGGTTGAAGTATTGTTTTATATGGTTGTGTGATGGTACGATGTTTATTCTTTTGTTCTAGCAAAAAATCTAAGACTCTGGACATCTTCGGTCTAAGTCGTGAGCGCGGCGAATCCACAACAGGTTATCCTGTTCTGTCTTCGTTCTTCGTGAATCGAGTTGCTAATGGTAACGAACGGCGATCAAATGCTACATCTGGCAACTACTATGTTGATTTTAAAATATACAGGACGAGTGATGCGCGAGATACCGAGTCCATGGAGCTGTGGAAAAAGGCACTAGTACGAGTCAAGTTCCAAACGAATGAGGATTCTGTTCAGTGGCGCAAACTTCAAGACTTCATGCGGTCAGCTGATACGTTGTTTGACGAACAACCTATATTTACTACTTAATATTATACATTACAGTTTATTTAAGTATAATGTTATTTAACTTCAAAATATAATGATGATTTCATGATAACATTATGTTGTTTTATTTCATAGCTATTACGACGACCAGATTTGGCGCGAAGGTTTGTGTATCAGATTTTCGTGTCAAAGGTTGCGGGTTCGATTCCCGCTAGAGCGATGAATTTCGTCTCTAGTCTGGTTACAACTTTGATAGTTGGTACTGTTGTTCGTTCGCGTTAAATGTTAACGCAAACTCGATCGTAGTATCTAAATTTACATCACAACGTAACACATCACAAATTAAAACACATCACAATTTTTTTTATCACAATTCCAAACTCCGAGCTGATTGATACTGAGTAATTCACAGAAAAACTCAATAACACTTTCCTCGACCTAGGAATCGAACCCAGGACCTCTAGCGTTGCAGTCGCGCTTAGGACCGTTGGACTAACGAGGCAGTTATATTGTGTTTATCAATATGTTATTATAAGTTTTCAACGGTCTATATCACGTTGCGATGAACGATTCGCGCTTATTCGTCGGTAATCTTTTTATTGTGTAATTGTACGCCGTTAGGCATTCCGTCTCGTTTGAACAAGTAAATAATGAATTATCATTGTGATTCAACGAAGTGATGTGACGTACAGACAGTGACAGTGAACGAAATAAACAGGTACGTAATGTCGAAGCGGACGAGATTCGATCGTATATTATTGGGCATTCTATCCCACCGAAGTGGAGGCGAAGCCGGAACGGCAGGTGGGGTAGAATGCCCAATAATATACTACTAGTGTGTGCTGCGCCGTGTCCTCGGGGCAACCTACGCAATGGTGACAACCGGGCGATGGCTCCCGGCCTATGCGACACAGGTACTTGCCAAAGCACCCATGCCCAGACAAGACCTGCGTCAGCCGGAAGCTGAGGGCGCCGTGGCGCCTCTCAAAACAATCCTCCATGATGAGTCTTACCGCCACTATCGTGGCGTGCCCTGCGCTGGGTTGCGCAAGTCGCATCCTCCACTCGGCCACTAGGATCTGGTGGAGCTCAGAGCGCCGCGCCTCAGTCTCACGAGGCAACGGCAGTTCCCTCCGCCTCAGCGCCTCCTTGCGCCACCGGTATAGCGACGCGAGGGCCTTCGCTTCGAGGTCCCAGGGCGGGGATCCGGCAAGGAGGCTCGCCGCCTCGAAGGAGATCGTACGATATCCTCTTATAACTCTGACGGCCATTGCCCGCTGCGGTCTGCGCAGCAGCACAGCGTTACGGGCCGCCAGGTTTTCCCCCCATATTGGCGCTCCGTAGAGCGCCATGGATCGCACGATCCCCATATACAGCCTCCGGCAGGAGGCGTTGGGCCCGCCCAGATTGGGCAGCAGCCGCGACAGAGCTGATGCGGTGCCCATTAATTTGGGGCCCAACCTTCGGAAATGGTGTCCGAAGTCCCACCGGCTGTCGAGCATGAGTCCGAGATACTTCATAGTCCACCACGCTAGCCTACTGCGGGTTGGCAGACTTCACATGCCATCGAGACAAATCTCTCAAGCATGTAGGTTTCCTCACGATGTTTTCCTTCACCGTTTGAGCTTGTGATAAATACGCACATAACATACGAAACGTCAGTGGTGCCTTGGGTTCGAACTCGAGACCTTTGACATCAAAGTCCACTGATCACACTACTAAGCTACCACAGCTCAAAGGTTGACACAAAGGTTGACTGACTGAAAGGTTGAGTGCCATATGTGAAGGCACTCAGAGGTGTTGATGTCCGGTAGGACTTTCGTTATAGTGGATGAATTTATATACGGGTGATGATACTTAGGCCCATCAAAACATCATCAACAAAACATAAATGTGAAATGAGAGCCAAGTTAAATATTATGATATATACCTTGGTTAATTACTTCATTGACAATAAAGTGAAATTTAAATGGGTGCCAATTTCAATGGTCAGTCCTGAAATTAATTTATAACAACATAAAATATTTTATAAGAACTTAATTTTTTTTTCTTATAACTTTAGATAATATATATTGAAGCCTAAGGTCTGACTTGGCTAGTTCTTATATACATTATAAAGAATTAAAAAAAGGAAAAGCGGAAACGGCCACCGTCAAAGAAAACAATAGAATAATAATAATACTTATTAATTAATTTAAGAAATATAACCATTCTGAACCAGGGCAAGTGCATGGTATGGATTCAAATTAAGAGCATATTTTTTTAACGTAGATTTTCCCCATTGACACGATGACTGCTGCCGTAAATTTCTGTCTTAATAAACTTTAGATCAAATACATTATAACCAAATCTTCTAAGCACACGCTTTTCCATTAATATCATTAATCATTGAACTACATTTTGTGATATGTTTTTTATATAAAGAGAAGTTAAGTAAGCTATTTTAATATTTTATATGTATACTAGCGGATAATATTTCAGTTTGCTGTGCGCGAATGTTACATAATTACGAAAACCTTACCCAGTTAGTATGATTAGAATAATAGAGTAAGATCCCAGGGCCGCCAGGACGTCACGTATTTTATGACGAAGGAAATGTGGACGATTGAGTAGTGATAGTATGTACTAAGAACGCATGCCTACCAGCTAGTTTGCTTGGAGGGCCAATTTTGAGGTGTCAGGAAATCAAGGTATACTTACGTAAAAACATGACTTACCTCACGTAAATTCTCCAAGCTGATTATTACGTATATTATAGGCGATATCCTGAAAAATAAATCGCTAATACTCCCAGACACTTTCCGTCAGCCGTTTTGCCTTACAGACGCCTTAAAGGTCCCAAAATAACGACTACGCATTTAGTGCACAGTACCCAGACCAGAGCCTTGCTATAATATCGATCCTGGAGCCTGGTACCATATGTGACTTGTGTACTACTTACGTTATAAATTAAATTTAAAATGATGTTCAGTTTTGCTAAACCTATCTAGAACTCGTAGATTATCAAAATAAAAATAACAATAAGATGATTTAGATTACATTAAATTTGCATCCACGCTAATTGTCATTTTTGTTATTCTATTTTGTAATCTAACAAACGCAGTGTTAACTATCTAATGTTAGATATCTAATATTTAATGTGTTACAATGTTGATTCGATAACACTGCGTTTGAAGTCAACAACGTATCAGGTAACATAACACCAAGTAGAGACAGTTGGGCATTCGCGGCCGTCTTTTTGCTGAGATTTATGTTCTTGTTGCTCGAGTGAATGCTTTCAACATTAATAAGTTCCTTTTGTTCATTAAGTAGATATTAAAATGGTAAGTGATGTAAAGACTGTGTACCAGTACAAATATGGTATCATTATAAACTGAACAAATCATCATCATATCAGCTGGAGGACGTCCACTGCTGGACATAAGCCTCCCCCAAAGATTTCCACAACGACCGGTCTTGGGCCACCTGCATCCAGCTGGTTCCAGCGACCTTTACCAGGTCGTCGGTCCACCTTGCCGGAGGCCTACCCACGCTGCGTCTTCCAGTTCGCGGTCGCCACTCGAGAACCTTCAAGCCCCAACGGCCATCCGTTCTTCGAGCAATGTGCCCTGCCCACTGCCACTTGAGTTTGGCGATTCTTCGGGCTATGTCAGTGACCCGGGTTCTTCTACGGATCTCCTCGTTTCTGATTCGATCACGTAGTGAAACTCCTAACATAGCCCTCTCCATCGCTCTCTGAGTGACTGTGAGCTTACTTATAAGGCCCACTGTAAGCGGCCACGTCTCGGTGCCGTAAATCATTACTGGCAACACACACTGGTCAAAGACTTTCGTCTTTAGACACTGCGCTATCTGGGACGAAAAGATTTGGCGTAGCTTCCCGAACGCTGCCCAGCCGAGTTGAATTCGACGATTGACCTCTTTCTCTAAGTTGGACTTACCTAACCGGATATTTTGTCCCAGGTAAACATAATCGTCAACAACTTCGAGGACAGAGCTTCCGACCTTCACCGGAGTCGGTACAACATGGACATTCAACATCACTTTGGTCTTGTCCATGTTCATCTTTAGACCGACACGTTCCGAAGCTCTGTAGAGGTCATTGAGCATAGTGCTTAGCTGTTCAACGGTCTCAGCCATTACGACTATATCGTCGGCAAATCGAAGGTGCGTGAGGTACTCGCCGTTTATGTTGATGCCAAGTCCTTCCCAGTCCAGAACCTTAAAGACATCCTCCATTGCAGCAGTGAACAGTTTAGGAGAAATAACGTCTCCCTGTCTCACACCACGCTGCAAGAGGATAGGTTTTGAGGTCTGATCCTGTAGTCGGACTGACATAGTGGCGTTTTCGTACAAACACTTCAACACTTCGATGTACCGATAGTCAATTTGGCACCGCTGTAAAGCCTGCACTACCGCCCAAGTTTCGATCGAATCAAAGGCTTTCGCATAGTCCACAAACGCTAAACATAGGGGTCGGTTATACTCTGTAGTCTTTTGTATAACCTGCCGTAGCGTATGTATGTGGTCTATGGTACTGAAACCTTTTCGGAAACCGGCTTGTTCGGGAGGCTGGGAGTCGTCAAACCTGCGTGAGACTCTGTTTGTGATGACCCTCGAGAACAACTTATAGACATGGCTCAGAAGTGATATAGGACGGTAGTTCCTCAAAAATGTCCTATCGCCCTTTTTGAAGAACAAAACGACCACACCTCTGCTCCATGCCTGTGGCGTTTTTCCTTTGATGATGACTGAATTAAAAAGCTTCTGAAGGGCCACAAGGACTGGTTTTCCACCCGCCTTCAGTAACTCTGCTGTGATTCCGTCATCACCTGGTGCCTTGTTGTTTTTAAGCTGTTTGAGAGCCATCTGAATCTCATACAGGCTGACGTCCGGGATATCTTCAGTGTAGTGTTAATCTAGCTCTTGGATCGCCCGCTAGATTGGCGACGGATTTATGTGAAGTGTACAGCTGCCCATAGAATCCCTCGATCTCCCTAAGCAACTCAGGTTTGGATGACACGATTCTGCCATCGTCGGTCTTCAGCTTTGTCAACTGACTTTGGCCTACAGACAGATCTCTGGTGAATATTTTAGAGCCTCTATTCCGGCTTATTGCCTCGTTCACACAGTTCGTGTTGAATTGACGAATGTCACGTTTTAGAGACTTTGAGATCTGTCTGTTTAATCGCCGGTACTCAGATTGATCAGCTGAAGACTGCAGAATCATCTTGCGTCTATCCTCCATGAGCCGCAAAGTTAAATCGGAAAGCTTCTTAGTTTTAGCAGTTCGTCGGGGTCTAAGATAGTTTGACCCGACTGCATGGACAGCTTCTACAAATCCGTCGTTGAGATCGTCAACATCGCTACCTAGGCAATCGAAACGATTTTGTAATTGGAGCTGAAAGTGTTCGGGGTTTTGGATTTCGGTTGGTGAAGGACGGAGCGTAGACTTCATCAGTCGAGACCTTTCCATCCTAACATTAAGATTCAATGTGCCTCTGACCATGCGGTGATCACTGCCTGTTTTCACATAGTTGATCACTGAGACATCATTGAATATATGTTTTTTCGTCGACATGATGAAGTCAATCTCATTTTTGGTCGTACCATCGGGACTCATCCAGGTCCATTTCCTATGTTCGCGTTTCCTGAAGAAGGAGTTCATCATAAAGAGACCCTCCTTCTCCAGGAAACCCGCCAATAGGTGTCCCCGGTGATTCCGTCGCCCAAATCCAAATTGCCCCACTCTCAGCTCATCGCCGTTTCTCTTGCCCAACTTCGCGTTGAAGTCCCCCATTACAACGGTGAAGTGAGATTTCGAACTATGCATGGCTCTGGATATGTCCTCATACATAGTTTCAACCTCATCGTCGGAATGTGCCGAAGTCGGGGCGTAAACCTGTATGACCTTCAACGAATACCTTTCGGTGATTCTGAGTATAAGGTACGCCACCCTGGTCGACACACTCTCGATCTTCAACACGTTGTTGACAAGGGACTTGTTGACGATAAACCCGACACCACCCTGGGACTGTTGATGGCCCTCCCGGAAGTATAAAAGGTTACCGGATTTTAGGATTATCGTGTCCTCCCCCTCTCTTCGGACTTCAGATAATCCCACAATATCCCATCGAACCTTGCTCAACTCCTCCTCAAGTTCTGCCACCTTTTCGTCCGTCCGCAGTGTGCGCGTGTTATATGTTGCCAGGTCAATCCGTCGTCGTTTGTGGTAGCCGGATCTCTTCCGGAGATTCTTGGCACCCCTTGCCCCGCCGTTACCTCGACCGCTACCACTATGGACATGAGGAATAGCGGGGCCACCGGGGACTAGGGGCCGTTTTTTTAGTGCAATCATATTGGGGGGGATATGCCATAATCGCCACGCTTGGCAGGCGGGTTGGCGATCGCAGTTTGGCAGGCGTAGTACTCGGAGGGCGCTGCTGCCCATCCTCCGGTGAATCCCTTAGTCGCCTCTTACGACACCCACGGGAAGATATGGGGTGGTGCTATTCTAAGCCGGCACCACGCGGCAAAAGCCTAAAGCCTAAGCCAAAAGCCAAAAACTGAACAAATGTATTCGCGAAAATAACTAAATCACCTGTTGCAAGTTTTTAATTTTATTTGTGGTTATATTAAACATGTGATTTTTATTCATTGTTTACAAATTCTTCGTTACGTAACAAAAATGAGGTATGAAAAAGGAAGTAATAGTAGATTGTGACACAAGGGTCGAAAGGAATCAATTCCTATACGAGGTATTTAGGCTATAGTCCAAGTAGGAATTAGTATTAGAATTAGTTTTTCAGTGAGAGTGCTTACACTTTTCATTTCGAATATAAGGAAAGTAAAAAAAAATCGGCTTGTGTAAACATTTATATTTTCTTATCTGCTCACCACTTCATAAAGTCACTCTATGTATTTATGTATCTTTCTTTAGAAATTTCTGGCGAAAGATTTTCGATTACTGTATTTGCCTCGTCTTTAACAGAATCTGGGGTTAGGATTTCAGAATCACTTGAACTCATTTTTAATAAGATATTAGTAAACTAATATCTTATTAAAAATGAGTTCAAGTTCAATCCGAGATTTCGATACAGCTTACAGAGTTAGTATAGGTACTATATCGCCAAATTATACATATACATAGTCTATTTAAAATTGTAATTAAGGAACACACTGCGTTACTGCACGCGTTTTTTTGTTTGTTTGTTTTTAAATAATAACCCTCTTTTTCAATTTGTGTCTTATCACTTACTTTTCGCAGGTTTGCGATTAAAGAATGATCAGGCAACTAAAACTAACTTGTCGCTATTTTTAGTAGAATAATTTATGTTTTCGCATAATACTGCTATAACGTGACTTAATAAAGATATTTTTGTGTCTATTGTAATGACAGAGAAAGCAATAAAAAAAAAAATTATAGCACTGCTGGAAGAAGGGTGTAGTCAACGTTGTTACGTCTCACATCGGTTAAACGTGAGTTGTTGAAATGTCTAAAGACATGGACTCAGTACCAAGAGACAGGTTTCGATCAGAGTAAGCAAGGTTTTGGGAGAAAACGTAGCACACAACAACGAGATAACCACTTAGTAGTAACTCAGGCGCTGAGGTACCGCAGATACAGTTAATAATAATAATAATAAGCCCCTTATAGGGCTAACTCCACGTCCGGTTCGAACATCTGTAACCACGGGAGGGGCGGACTTTGGCAGCTTTTTAGCTAATTACTTACCAAAGACCAACGGAGCAATAGCAAACAAAATGCGATGCGATTAAGAAGCGGAAATAGACTACCCCAGGCGGGTACCGGAGCGAATAGCAATGGAGAATCCCGCCCTGAGCCAACAGGCACGGGCTGTCCCACGTATTCTGGGGGGGACACCGTATCGCAAACTTCTGCCCAGTTCAGAACTGTTGCAGATCATCACCTTGACTCATCGTCAGTCAACATCCCATCATCACTCCCATCATCATCCTCACTTAGTGTCATCCCATCCATCATATCGTATAACCCACAACCCCACACATCAACACATTCAACCATAACTACTTATAGCATGCTACCGGAGGATGTTGTGCAAGAGACTGAACCAGTCGCTGATATTGCACCCACCGCCATTAGCTTAAAAACGCGCAGAAAATGGAATAAAGCAATGAACGAATTTATTCTACGCACATATCTTCAGCTTACCTTAATGGAAACTGACACTAATGGCTACTTACCACTACTTCACACAAAATTCATAGAAAATTTTCCAGAGATGCATATGATTAATCGACAGAGAGTAGGAGACCAGAGACGGGCTATAATAAATAAAAAACTACTTTCTCAAAGTGTCATAGACCATATTTATATGGAAACACGTGAGGAAATTAATAGCATTCAAATAAACGCACAGACGTACAATACACAAACACCAATTACTCAGGCAGATGACAACATACAACCACCACAACATACACAAACCGGTCAGCGAATGCGCTGGACCAAGGAACACAATGAAACAATAATGCGAGCCTACTACAAAATAACTCATTTAGAATCAAATATTTCAGCCTATAGAGGACCACTACACCAAGCATTCATAAACACATTCCCACATTTAGAACACATAACTGAACAAAGAATTGCTGACCAAAGGCGACTAATAATACAAAATAGGTATTTAGATGAAGAACGGCTGCAGGCTATAAAAGATGAGGTAGCAAGTGAGTTGTTACCCTTACAGAACAATAGTGATACACAAGTTTGCAGAAACACACCCCTGAGCCGACTAGAACCCACGGTTGAACAAAACCAATATCTCAACAGTATAGACCCTGAAATATGCACTCATATAGATAACTACACAAACAATACGCCAGAAACACTAACACCACAGTCAGAACAACAAATATCACCAGAAATAGAACAAACGTATCAGGATGCCTACAACTACTTTAAAAATACAGATCCTACACAGAGAAGTTATATCCCCAAACAAAAATCTTCATCAATATTAAAGTTTTGCCTAAATACATTAATGTTGACACAGATTTCATCACTCTGCAAACTGTGCTGTACAGTGCAGCATGGGCGGCCGCTAAAAGTAATGGAGCTAAAATTGAAATTCCTCCAAGAATAGAAACGACCTGTAGATATAAGAAGAATAAGCCGAAATGGCAAATTACACTCGAACGTCGAATAGAAGAACTGCGAGCACAAATAGGTCGACTAACACAATACATAAGTGGAAATAGAAACAATAAGATAGTTAAACAAGTTCAATATATACAAAAACAATACAAAACACACGCCACTTATGAAAACCCAAACACACATCTATCCGAGTTCTTGGATACATTGGACTTTGAAGACATACCTGTTGAAGTATTCTATGATGTCATTAAAAAACTACACAACTGGAAAGCACCAGGCTCAGACAACATCCACAAATTTTGGTACAAAAAATTTACTCGAGCCCATCCATACATTCACAACTACATAAATAAGTTTATACAACAACCACACACATTACCAGAATATATTACAGTAGGAACTACGTTATGCTGCCAAAAGACTCAAATAACTTGTCAGACCCTGCAAAATATAGACCCATAACCTGTCTCCAAACTATTTATAAAATAATAACATCATGTCTAACACACTTAATTTATAACTATATTGATAAAAAGAGTATACTAGCAGAACAACAGAAAGGTTGTCGGAAATATAGTCAGGGTTGTAAAGAACAGCTAATAATTGACTCTGTATTACTTAGACAGACTCAGCTAAAGAAGTCCGATTTGTTTTCTATGTATATAGACTATAAAAAAGCTTTCGATTCCGTACCCCATACCTGGTTACTTCAAGTTTTAGAAATTTATCGTATACACCCTCAAATTATTATTTTTCTACAAAACACAATGACAAAATGGACGACACGACTTAGACTGACTACTGACACAAACACAGCTATAACAGAACCAATTAAGGTACAAAGAGGTATATTCCAGGGGGACGCCCTAAGTCCTCTTTGGTTTTGCCTCGCACTGAATCCACTCTCAAATATGCTGAACTCCTTAAACTTAGGGTACGAATTAGATTACAATGACCTACTGACGGACTCTTCACCACATAAATTAAATCACCTGTTATATATGGATGACATAAAACTTTATGGCTCCACCATAGGACAACACCATACAACAACTTGCTCAGTATACTGAAAACTTCTCTCACGACATTTGCATGGAGTTCGGAATCGATAAATGTAAAATCAATTCAATTACGAAAGGACAACGGTATCAACACCAATACCCCATGCAAACTGGGGACGTCATAGAAGCTCTTACTGAAACAGAAGTATACAAGTACTTAGGTTATAATCAGGCACAACAAGTACAGTACAAAAGCATAAAAAACTCTTTAACTAAACAGTTTAAGCACAGATTAAATACCATATTGCGCAGTCATCTCTATTCTAGAAACACGTTTAAAGCAATCAACACATACGCAATCCCTATTCTCACATACTCATTTGGAATAATTAACTGGAATAAAACAGAATTAAAGTCCCTACAAAGAATTCTTTGTACACACGTACACACGTCAATGACTCGAAACAGAAAACACCATCCAAGATCCTGTATTCAAAGAATGACGTTATCACGATGCGATGGAGGGAGAGGACTAATAGATATTTTAAATCTACACAACAAACAAATAGCCAATTTACGAACCTACTTTCACAATAAAGCCCTTACTTCTACCCTACATGATGCAATAGTCCAAAATGATACTAAACTTACACCATTAAATTTGACCGACAAAACACAGCAAAGAAACGAAGTACAGACAGACAGACAGACTAAGTTAAATGAATGGACCCGGAAGGCGCTACACGGACGACACCTCCACGACTTGAACCAACCTACCGTCGACAAGACAGCGTCGAACGAATGGCTCAGGCGTGGAGAATTGTTTCCTGAAACCGAAGGATTTATGCTCGCAGTACAGGACCAGGTCATTGAAACTAAGAACTACAAAAAACATATAATGAAAGTACCAAATTCATCCGATGATTCTTGCAGAAAATGTAAGGGCTCCCCAGAAACAATACAACATGTAACCGGAGCATGCAGAGCAATCGTCCAAACTGACTATAAACACCGACATGACCAGGTTGCAGCAATCCTTCACCAAAATCTTGCATTCAAATACAAACTCATACTAGAAAAAACAGCATACTACAAATACACCCCACAGACCGTATTACAGACAGCATACTACAAACTCTACTGGGACAGAACCATACTAACAGACAAAAGCGTACACTACAACCGACCTGATATTACTTTACATGATAAACAGAAGCAAACAGTATATTTAATAGACATAGCCATCCCTAACACGCATAATCTTTCATCCACACATACTGAAAAACTTACCAAATATACCGACTTAGCCATTGAATTAAAAACCCAATGGAAAGTAAAAACTGTGAAAACTATACCTATTATTCTATCGTCTACTGGAGTCATACCCCGCACACTACACACAAGCCTCAAACTCTTAGAGATGCATTCACTCACATACATACTCTTACAAAAAGCTGTTATACTTAACACATGCAGAATTGTCAGAAAATTTCTGAATTCAGATACGACCTAATCAGCTCTCGTGCTTGGCTAAGGCCCGCATGAGAGTGTTGAATATACCCCTTCTGGGAGAAACAAAATATGTTTAAAAATAAATGATAATAATAATAATAAGCCTTTTATTTCATGCAAAAGTAGGATTACATAGTTAATGAAAAAATATATATAATGAAGTTATTTAAACGTATTTCACTTATTTTTGAGAATGTTAAAATCTAGATAGTAGTATTGATAGTAGATTGATTGCATGAACCCCTCCTCAAGTGAAGGTCAAGGCCTCCTCTAAAGAATTCTCTAATGTATCTCTATCTTGAGCTATTTGTGGCCTACAGGTACCACCTATTTTTATTAACTCGTCTGATCACTTTGAGTCGTTTGTCGATTGGACCCTTCCACGTTGTTACCCTGTTGGTCCATCTCTCGTCCTTTAGCCTCGCTACGTGCCCAGCCCACTTCCATTTTTGTTTTTTAACGTAGGTTAGGGCATCCGTCACTTTGGTGGTTTCTCTAATTTTTGTATGACGAATTTTTTGTATCTTTTTAATGTTGAGCATACTTCGTTCTATTCCGCGTTGGCAGGTAGTGATTTTGCTTATTAATTTGGATGTAAATTTCCAAGTCTGACATGCGTAGGTCAGACAGGGTAGGAGGCATGACATCATGACTTTTGTTTTGATATTTATATGCATGTTACTTTTGAATATCTCTTTTAAGGACCAGTACTTGTTCCAAGTATTTTGTATTCTATGTTCTACTTCTAGTTCATTTAGTTTTCTGTTAAAGCCAACTTGTTTTCCAAGGTAGATGTATTTCTCTGTATATTCCAAAGATTCATTGTCCACTGATATTCTTCTCTGTATACTATTTGTCATGACCATTGTTTTCGAAAGATTCATTTCTAGTCCTACCTGCTTACTGGCTGTGTTTAGTGAATCGATCATGTTTTGTAATTGTGTGCTAGATTCTGACAGCAGAACTAAGTCATCTGCGAAGCGTAGGTGGGATAAATACTTGCCATTGATGTTTAATCCTGTCTTTTCCCAGTTGAATCTTATTATTATTGACTCTAGGATAGATATAAATAATTTTGGTGACAGTGGGTCGCCTTGTTTTACGCCTCTTCCGATGGAGAACGTAGGGCCAGTGGATTCTAGTTTTATTTTTGCTATGCTACCTTTGTAAATCTTTTTGAGCTTGCAGGGCGGTCCATATACTTGAATGTGCCACAGTATCAAAAGCTTTTTTATAGTCAATATATGCGATGTAGAGCGCTCTTTGCTTCTCTTGGTATTTTTCCATTATTTGTTCTAGAGTATGTATATGATCGATTGTTGAAAAGCTCTTGCGAAAGCCTGCTTGTTCTATTGGCTGGTTTTCTTCTATTGTGGCACTTATTCTTTTGTTAATTATGGAGGAAAACAGTTTGTAGATGCATGAGAGTAAGCTTATAGGCCTGTAGTTTGTGACATCTTTTGAGTCACCTTTTTGTAAATTAAAATTATTTCCGACTCTACCCACTGCGATGGTATTTTAGCAGTTTTTAGTATAAGGTTAAATAAGTACGTTAATGGGAGAGTCAGTAGCGGGCAGGCAACCTTTATAGCTTCATTTGTAATGCCGTATGGTCCTGGGCACGTATCTAGCTTTAGCCTTTTTATTTATTGTGTGACTTCTTTTTCAGTTATTGGTGTTATGTTTCCGCTTTTGTTTGTAGAGTTATATATATATCATTTTTATTGCTATGGCTGGTACACTTGTTTCCTTGTGCTTTATATAGTGTTTTATAGAAATGGGTTGCTACAACTATGATTTCTTTTCGATTATTTACGGTTTTGTCCTTACAGTTTAAGGTATCTGTCCTATATTTATTTGTTTTTGGTTCTTTAAGGGCCTTTTTTGAGCTTCCTGCTTTTTTCAGATGTTTTTCAATAGTCTTCGATCTGTAGCTTTTGTAGTCATGTTTAATGTATTTACTTTTAGTTTGTATAGAGCTGATAGTTCATTTTTTGTGGCTGGAGTTTTTATCTTAGCATGTTGTAACTCTTGTCTTCTCTTGATAAGTTCAAGTGTACGCTCTTTTAGAACTTTATGCTTACTTTTTGGTACTTCGTTGTGTGTTCGAGCGTCCTGTAAGCTCTGGGTTATGGCCTTGCTTAATGTGTTATAGAAAGCCTGTACTGTAATTTTTTCTAGGCATTCATGTAAATCCTGTAACTGAGATGAAATGTTTTGTTTATAAGATAGTATTTCTTGTTCAGTTTTCAGTGATGAAAACTGATTGCTTTTCTGCTTTGTGATAGACATTGTTGCTCTGATGGCTCTGTGGTCTGACGGTGAATTACCCGTCAGACCGATTTAAAACTTCTATGTTTTGGAAAATGTTTGGTTGGTTTGACAGTACGTAATCTATTTCATTTTTGTATTTATTGTTCGGTGATCGCCAGGTCCATTTTTCGTTTGTTTTTTTTATGAAAGAAAGTATTTAAGATGGTAAGTTTGTATTAGAGGGCGAAATCAATTAGCCTCTGACCGCTTTAGTTTCTTTCACCATACCCGTTTGGTTTCATTATCACATGTTCATCTTTTTTTGGTTGACCTATTTTCGCGTTAAAATCACCCATTATTATATAGTTCTTGTAAGCTTGGTCTTGGGCTCTATTGTTATTTGAGTAGAAGGTGTTAATCTCTTCTTCACTCGCTGTTTCAGTCGGTGCGTATATTTGTATAATTGACATGGGCAATCCTTGTATGTTTAAGTTCAATAATGCTACTCTATCATTTATGCCCATGAAACTTTCAATCCAGTTTTTGCGAGTTTTATTTATTGTGAAACCGACTCCGTATTTGCCAGGTATGTGTCCCGTGTGGCATAGTATGAAATTATTATATTCTTCAATCCGGGTGCCCGTCCTCCTTATTTCACACAATCCAATTATGTCGTACTTGATTCTAATCAGTGCTTCGCTAAGTTCGATTAAGCGTTCATAAGTAGATAGAGTTCAAACGTTGTAAGTTACTATGTAGAGCTGATGTTTCTTCTTTTTAGTTGAGTTAAGTATTTCTTGGGTTTGTGTTTCATTTCGTATTATTGAAGAGGTTTGAGATGTCTTCTTTAGAGGGTTTTGGTCTTGATCTTCCTCGGTGACCAGCCGGGTTGGAAGATGGTTTTTGTTGCTTAGTTGAAATTGATTGAATGTTGAATCGTTAAGAGAGGGGGTAGTTGGTTGCTATAAATGAAGGTTATTGGTTGTATTGTCGTTGGTTTGGCTATGTGATCTGTTGACGTTATTGTTTACTAAGTAGCTTAGAATGCTTGGTTTTAGAACTCCTTCTGAAACACTGTTTGATCTGGGTATAGATGGGTTTGATTGTTTTATTTTGTTATTCTTTATGGGTCTTGTTGTACCATTTCCAACTAGTGTTGTCATCAGTGTTCTTTTGTTGTTTGATTTTAATATAATAAGTTTATCGTATGTTATTTTGACTTTATTTCCTTTCTCGCGCTCTCTATTTGCTTCTTCCTGTAGTTCTTTCCTTTTTTCTAGTATGTATTTAGAGTAATCTTCGTTCAAGTAATATTGAGTGTCTTGTAATAATCTATTTTGCTTGAGAATGCTGATCTTTGAACCAAGGGTAGAAAAGGTTACAATTATTGATCGCGGTTTATCACCCTTTTTTCAATTTTTTACAATCTAATTTTAAGAGTAATAGTAAGAGTAATTTTAACAGTAATTTTAAGAGTAATTTACAAGATACAGTTACAAAGACCTAAAAAAAACCTTGAAGAGCCACGAGGAGCACAAGTTGATCTATAGACTGTGACGAGGCTTTTAGCGGCTGAAATACGCAGTTAATGATCAAAACGGACACCCAAGTTACTCAGTGACCACCAAATTACCCGATTGAGGTTCTGAAATGAAACTACTTTTTTTTAACTTTTTGATGTAAGTTTAAAAAATCAATAGGTACGATTGAGGTTTGCCAGAAATTGCCAATCTTCAATCAACTAGATAACTGCAGTAGCGTACTCTTTTCCGATGAACCGATACATTAGTTAATTCATTAATAAAAAACTGAATCTACCTATTGTTTTATTTACGTTGTGAAATAGCCCTATTTCTTCCTTTTTGTTTCATTTTGGTAACTATATTTTTTTTTCTAATATGACCCATTCAATTACTTATAGATTTGCTACGCAGGTTCAGCAAGCCAGGTAGGGTAAAAAAAATAGATCAGTAAAGAAGTGGATGCAGCAAGTTACCACGTACCTACATGCCGCGGCCAGATAACAGTCGTATCCGATGTGGACTGACAAACGATGTATGCTTATTGCAACGGTGCAAGAATTTATTTCAAGACTGCCTCGACTACACGGGTAATCCAGGCAGTCTTGAAATAAAGTCTTTACTTATAAATTATAATTATATTCCAGATATTACTTTGTATACATAGGAACTATACATGCGTATACATATAATCGTCAAATTTTACATCCTTGAATATCGTTAGTGTCTTACTAGTCCATCTTTATATTGGTGTGATTATTCCGATAAAATTATAATAGGTCTACCATATATGTATATAGGTTATATTGAGCAAACATTGAGTACTTTTTTTTACTTACAGGAACTTCGACTTCATCTACTTCTTTTAAATATACATCAACAACTCAACACTCAAATTCAACTCAACTATCTCGATTAACGCTATCGACGACCCATTCAGCAACAGGCACGATGATCTGCTCGGCAGGAACGCAAATTAAGCCATCCACGACCCCCTCAGTAGTAGCGCAATTAATGCCATCGGCAATCCGCTCGGCAACAGCACAGTTAATGCCACCGGAGATCCGCTCGGCAACAGCACAGTTAATGCCATCGGAGATCCGCTCGGCAACAGCACAGTTTATGCCACCGGAGATCCGCTCGGCAACAGCACAGTTAATGCCACCGGCGATCCACTCGGCAACAGCACAGTTAATGCCACCGGCGATCCATTCCATGGCAGCGCCAGTAATGCCACATACAACACGCTCGGCATTTGCGTCCATACATGGAAGGCCATCAACGTACCAAATGCCACCCGCGCCGTGCCGACAACAAACACTACTTGAAGCAATGCAACTCAACATGCAATTTCAACGAATGCAATACATGGCTTCTAGGCCAGACATTCCACCACTACGCTACATGCCAACAGAACAGATGCAAATACTACAAACGCATCCACTGGAATCCCTGGCACATATGCCAATGCACTGGCTCGCAACATTGTCGCTTCAGATGGTATCATTACGCCAACAGCAATTACTCGAATCTATGCAACATAAACTACCATCACAATATATGGGTATTTAATAAAAAAAAATTGTGGCTTTGTTATATGTCTCCAATTGCGAATCGATTTTAACAATTCGGCGAGTACAGTAGATATAGCTCGAGATGATTTCATATTAATTTAACTGGATTGGACCATGAACTTTAAGAAAAAAATTTTTTTTAAAATTACATTTAATTTAATAACATAAACATTGATATGGAATACATGCTTGCTTGTCCGTACCGGTGTTTCGCTTGTAAAAAGAAAACTTGTAGCTAAGAAGCTATAACAAGCGTTACCGGGTCCGAGCGTATAGTTGTGTTAAATTTTGTTGTGCTTTATTGTTTTATTAAGTAATCATTTATGTTTTGCTGTAAATTAGATTAGATTAAGCCAATCAGTACAGTACAGGTATGTCATTGTGCATAGTTGATACAGCTTACTATTAAAACGACGGTTAGATTTTTTTCCAAGCTGTATGATTTATGCTTATTGAAGAATTTATTTGTCATTGTTGATATAAATTACAAATACGCCATCTGGGGTTAAAGTATGAAACTGCCGATGTGTACTGAAAAAATGAAACTGTTTTTTTTTTATAAATTAATATTTATTTAAACATAATAATTACCATTATTATCTATAAATTGCTGTCATCTAATAGGAAGGTCATTTATACCTTTGCGATAGACCTCTGGGTGTCTAGATATTTACAAACTGTGTGAAAGCATTTTGTACTGCCTCCTGGGAAGAAAACTTCAATAATCGAGAACTTCATACTCCATGTGAAAAAAATTCACTCATAAATCTCAAACCATGAAGTTTATACGTCAATTCGAAGTACCCATTACATTAAAACGGCAATTTCCTACTTTAACCCCTATTATATGGGGTTAGTAATTAAGTCTATGGAACTAGGTGGCATATTTCTAATTTATTCGGTATAATCTTAATGTCACATACGAACTGGCGAAGACTTGAAGACTTTCGTGAATTACTCATTCAGAGCTGCTCTCGTATGTCGCCTATTATAACGTACCTACGTACTGAAATTCACCACAAGCTACTAATGTTATCATGACGTAAGTATATGACAATAAGCGAAGGTTTTATTCTTATTTTGGTGTCAAAAGTTATTGGAGTAATTCAGCATGCCTTATCGATATAATATATTCAGGGTTTTATACAACTGTGTCCGTTTTTTCAGCGGATGCCACTCGTGGAACATTCGGTCAGCCAGGCGTACCCAACAGAGGTTCAAGCACCGCCGAACGAAATAGGTAAACACACTTAATAACCCTCGATCCATGCCAATATTATAAATGCCTAATTAATATTTCTATCTGTTACCTCTTCACGCTCGAGTCCCTGAACTCAAACGAATCACATGTAATTAACTATAGAGATAGTTTGAGTCAGGGGAAATATATAGGGTACTTTTTATTCCGGAAATCATTAATTTTAATTATGGTTTGGGGACGTTTCTTCAGGGGACGGATTTATTACCTAACTGCAACGGTTCAAAGGTTGAAGTTAGGTAATAAATTATTTCGCAAAAAAAAACTATAAAGCTTTTATATTTAAATACCTACCTAACTTTTCGTACGAAATAAATAATGTTTATTATTCTTTGACTAAGTATAGTGCGTTAGGGTAAGATCGGCGCTGGGGATAGTACGTACGAACCAAATTTCCAGCTTATTCGGCAGTAGTTTTTAATGTGCGACATTATCGCTACCCTCAGCGCCGATCTGACCCTAATGCGACTTATCAACTAAATTGGTGAAAAAGAAGATCGGATTAAAAAAAAACAAAAGCTAGTACGGATGAAATTGTAGTAGGTACTTATTAATATAATATATTCTAGTTGCCAGTCATTTAAGTTTTAACGGCAATTAAAATTTGCCGGATTGAAATATCGGAAGTTTATTCGAGCTTATTGTTTTGAGAAGTTTAGTGTCAATGCCACCTTTTGGGCACCCTACACAGCAATGCGGACGAGATTATTGATATATTTTTGTTTTGATTTTCTCTTTTTCTTTTTTTTATAGTATATTCCTAATTAATTGATTGGGAATAAGGTTGTAAAAAGTGGTTTTACTGACAACATTTATTGAAATGAATGTAGTAATCATTTGTAAGTCAATATAAGTACATTATAGTTATTTTTTCTTTTTAGAAGTTTTCCTGAAGGCAGTAGTCGCGCTCAAAATGAACCAACCGTCACTCGTGGCCCGAATTCGGTAAGCTAACGTACCTACTATATATTGTATGGAAGTTGGGTAATGAATGATAATGCAAAACAAGATAAGAAAAAGTAACGATTTATATTGTGATTAAACTATCTATATTCTATCTAATAGATACAGCGTGACTGGTGAAATACTAACGATATTGAAGGATAGGATAGGTCATGGAGGGCATGTACCATGGCCTGCTTGCTCTTCAGATCTCACCCCACTAGATTTTTATTTATAGGGTGAGGTTAAACATCTTGTGGACACGACAGACTATGCAATGAACGATGAATTAAAGACTAAAATCACTAGTGCATTTGAAACATATATACTAGTATTTATTATATTATTATCTATATTGTTACCTGTATAATTCAGGTATTGTATAGAATACCTGAAGTATACAGATTACCGTTAACACACACATATATCTTCTTATATATAAAAATCTCGTGTTTGTGTTTGTCACAGTGTTTGTTGCTGAATTCCTCCGAAACGGCTAGACGGATCATTATGATTTTTTTATGTATATTTGGTAGGGCTGAGAATCGGTCGTAGGCTTTTTCACTCCAGTTATTTTTTCTTACGTTTATGTCATGAAAAAAAATTTTTTAACCGATTTCAAATAGGAGTCGGTTATATGTTCCGATGTTTTAATAGTGGTATTAGTTAGTATTTTTACTTTCGTCTAGCATTCAAGTTAGAGCCAGATATTGAATATTACGCTTATTCAAAAGTGACTATTGGTTCTATGGATAAGGAATGTCTCCATTTTAATGCACTTAAACATGAGTCATCTAGGATAAAAAGAAAAAAAAAGAAAAAACGCGTCAGAAAAAGTGCAACTAATATCTGAACCATTGAACGCCTTACTTATCGGTACAGATCTAGATTCAACCTGAAGACCATTTATAACAGTAATAGTTCACAATAATGCAGCAAATGATGAACTACTTATACAATTCAAAATACCTGTATGAGATTCAAAAGGCTCTCAAACAGCTTAAGTACAACAATGCAGCGGGTGATGACGGAATCAAAGTAGAGTTACTGAAGGCGGGTGGAAAACCGATCCTCATAGTTAATTAAAAGCTTTTTAGTCTCGTCATCCTCGATGGAAAAACGCCGCAGGCATGAAGCAAAAGTGTGGTGGGTATTGTTCTTCAAAAAGGGCGATAAAACTCTTTTGATAACAATCTTGCTAAACAAATTTCTGCTGTGTCTTGTCATGGAAGACTGAGTCTTCCAGAATCGCGAACAAGCCGATTTCCGAAAAGGCAAGCTGACTATGGGAAAGTCTTCAATTCAACTGAAATTCGGACGGTACTTCAAGCTTTACTACAGTACCAAATTGACTATCGGTACACTGTGTTCCAGTGTTAAAACTATTGCAATGTGGTGTGAGACTGCAAGACGAAACTTTTCACCGCTGCATTGGAGGGTAACTTTAAGGTTGTGGACTAGAAAGGGCTTGGCATTCAAGTCAAAGTATCATTTATTCAAAGTAGTCCAATTTTAATTAGCTCTATTTGAACGTCGACAATAAAGACAGCCCCCAAAAACGCCAGCCCTTCACCGCTTCTTAGTGTTTTTGCTGGGAAGAAGAAGCGGCGAAACAAACTCCCCAGCAACACATTTCAGTCTGTTTGTTTATTAAATTATCTTATATAATATTTCAATGAATCAATTAAATATAGAGTTTAACAAATTATTATGATTATATTTGTAGAATTGACGGCCTCTAGTACTTCCTTATTGAAAATTAAGTTGGGTCCTAAATTTTTGACATTGGGTAAACAAAATTTTTCATTTTTAGTTTTTTTACCAAATTATTTACTGTAAACTAATGCATAACCTGATCAAGTGCTTTATTTACATCGTTACAATGATCTAACATTGACATATATGACATATCTGAACATTGTGGTACACCCAATTACACTGACAATCCTGATGATTTTTTATTGTTAATATCTACAAACTGATTTCTACCACTTAAATAAGAAATTAAGATGTTAAGTGCCTTATTTTGTATTCCATAATGAGCAAGTTTGCAAATAAGTTTTTATTTTGAACTAATCAAAAGAACCTAAGAAAACGACCACTACTACACGCACCAACCACATCTACAAACTACAGGAGCAATGCCTTCTTGTAGAGCAGGCAAAAGCTTTTGATAATTTACCATCGCATTCAAATACGGCACTATAATAAATAAAGTACTTTGACTTTTGAGACAATCCAAATTTAAAGAGTATTTGCATTGCGCCAACCTTTTTGGTGAGTTCAACTTTAATGAAAAATCGGATTCAGTTTTCAAACATGTGTCAAAATAAAATGTAATTTTAATCAGAAGCAATAAGGAGTATTGATATCAATTTCAAAGCAAATAACCCCCAAAATAATTTTGTATCCCTTTTTAACCCCGACACAGGATGAATTTCTTTTTTTAGATTTGGCTATAAGCACATATTATTTTTAAATTATTGGTCACTTGAGTTTTCATACATTTTTTAAAGCTATTGTTGCTTTATGTTTTTCAAAATATATATTTAAAAAAAAAGCACTTAAACAATAATTCAACTTGTTTTTCTTTAACAGCTGTGTAATAGCAGTCGTAATATTTATTGCTTATCTATCAGCTTAGTTATCGTAAATTACTATAACGGTGTGTATAAACTTAGTAACATGTTATATAACTTGTGTTATAGAACACCTCCACATTACATAACATTGTTATATAACAATGTTGTATAATGGACGTGTTATAAAAGACAAGTTATATAACATGTTACTAAGTTTATACGCACCGTAACAATAAAAAACCGCTGGAGTTCATCAATTTGTGATCGTGGTGTACAATAATGTAAAATAAGGAAACAAAAAACGCATTTATAGACAGCCTAAACCGAACAAATCGATAAACCAGATGGTTGAACATATAATACAAAGTCTATACGGAATTAATTATATACTAAACATCCATTTCCCATCTTCATCTATACATCTTTCAGTTATAGTCCAAGATCCCAGGGCCGCCAGACGTCACGTATTTTCTGACGAACCAATTGTGGATTATTGAGTAGTGCTAGTATGTACTAAGAACGCATGCCTACCAGCTATCTTGCCTAGTGGGCCAATTTTCAGGTATCAGGTAATCAAGGTACACACAAATATTACTTACCTCACGTAAATTCTTCAAGCAGATTTTTACGTATATTGTAGGCAATATCCTTAAAAATAAGTTGCCTATACTCCCAGACACTTTCCGTCGGCCGTATTGCTTTGCAGACGCTTTAAAGCTCCCGAATAATGCTTTCACACAGTTTGTCGAATCTACATCACCAGAGTTCTATCACAAAGGCATAAACGACCTTCCTATTAGATGGCAGCAATGTATGTATAATAATGGTAATTATTTTGATTAAATATATATGTTAAATTAAAAAAAAAACTAGTTAATGCAAAAAGGAACCGATAAATGTTGTTTTATATTTATCTGTTCCTTAAAAGTTAGCGCCGTGACGTAACGAATGTGACGTGATTATAAAATTAAACTGACAACTTTTTTAAACGATATAAGATTTTACTGAATATTTTATCTGTCAGTGACGTCAGGGCGAAAACAGAACTCTATTTTCGCACCGTAACAAATGTATAAGGCTCATATCATAATTATAAGAAAATTAAATGAATTGGATATTTATCTTGAAACAAAAAAAAACCTACGACGTCAAATTGTATAAATACGAGTTCCCTCCAAAATTTAATCTATTGTTCTTAATTCGTAGCATTGAAGTATACATAGAAATTATATAAATATACATATTAAATTACATTTGTAACGTGTTTTACGTTCTTTTTAATTCAAATAGTTAATAGAACATATAATGTTATCAGAATATCAAATTTAAATGTCGAATACTAAAGCATTAGATACTACAAAATTAACCGCAACGGTGAAAAGTCTGGTTATATAAAAAAATATGTTAAAAGCGCACAAGTGTTGTGGAGCTGTGTTGTTGAATTTTATTTTTGTTATTAATGAAATTTGGTAATTAACAAAGATAGCAGGGTGTTTCGTTATGGTTGGTACAATAAAGATATTTTATTTAATGATTTAGGTAGGTGAAGTAAATTACATCCATCAGGGGCAAGATCAGAGTACGTATAAACTAGCTCCTGTTAAAAACGTCCTATTGTATTCTTTGCTGTTTTGAAAAATATTTATATTGAGAGAGGACTTTTTTCATAGATTTTTTGGCATAAGCTATTGACCATATTAACAAAACATCGTGTTAAAATAAATGTTTCTTGGCATGCATACTAAGCATTATAATGATTTTTTTTTACTGCGTTAAGTTCAGTTTTTACCGTATAATTATAAGTTTTAATCAGTGATCGGGATTAGGTGAGTTAATTTACCTCAGTTTCAAAGAACAGAGACAAAAACTGGAAATATCCTTTCGACAATATTGTTTTTTCGGAGAAATTGTCTCGGAATTTCTAGACTTCACTTAAGTTTTAATCTAATTTTATTAACACGATAAAACAAATGAGTTAATTTCCTGTTTTTATTTCTCAATTTTGACTCAAAACTTTTTTCTTATTATCTAAAAACAGGAAATGAACTCAATTATTTTACCGTATTAATAGCATTTGACGACCTGATTGGCGCAGAGCCTGAGCGACCGGCTTGTGCGTCACGGTTTGCGGGTTCGATCCCCGTACGGAGCAAATATTTGTAAGTTGGACATATAGTTGTGCCGGGTCTGGGCGTTAAACGATACACGATGCGATACAGGAGAAAATCCAAGTGTGGGGCAACGTTTTAAAAAAAATATTCAATTTACTTAAGTGATGTCCTGATTGATGAATGAAGATGAATTCCCCGAAAAAAATTTAGTCGTAAGGATGTCTCCCTAGTTTTAAATTTATTAAGTTAAACTATGTCACCCAATTCCGATTACTGAAATAATGAAATTCCGATTAATTAATATATAAAATAATAATACAATCAATATGCATATATGGCAGGATTTTTCTATCCTGACATGAATAAAAATACTAAATTATAATTGATTGAAATTTATTAATAAGGCGAGACATAATATTTGGGTATTCATAAATTTCAAAAAAATATCATGAGGTATATTTATTCATTTTAGGGCTATGTAATTGTCCGGCAATGCATTCAAGGCAAGGCAAATTAATGTAACCTAATTATATAATAAAATAAGCTATTATATTATATAATTAACTATTATATCATTTAAAATTGTTAGGTATGAATAAACTTTTAAATCTGATTAGTCTAATTTAACAAAATTTACGACTGTATTTAATGTCATTGGTATTTTCGTGCCATGTAAGTATTACTGCAACAATAAAATTGACAGTTATTATTAATAGTAAGAGTTAATCAAAAATATATAAATCACCTTAATTATTAGGTTAGGTTAGGCAGAAAGCGTTTTTGGTCAAAGACCATGATGAGTAGTATTTTTAAAGATACTTTTAGCCTTCTAAATATTTTTGAAGCCTTAAAGGTAGCTTTAATTATAATATACAAAGTATACAAAAAATAAATTATACACGGAAGGGCTTATTAATTTATATTAGGGAATGATATGAAAACAGGGTCATTAATATATATCTCTGGACGTTACTATTTGTGTTACTTCAATACCTGTTTAGTGTAATTGTTCTAGGAAGTTGACTTTTTTATTAGTTTCAATAATTACCATGCGAAAATATACCAAGATACGGTCCATTTTGTGCTATAAACATATTGACGCTACCATCATGCATAAACTACAACACAAATAGGGTAACACAACATTGTTTACGGAACATATATATGTTAGTAGCTATATATACCTACTAATATAATTATAAAAAGTAGGGACTATTAAATACACAAAAGAGTTTCAATATACTCATGACAGATTTATTAAAAAAAAACTACGATACAATTGAGGGACGTGCTAAAAGCCAGAAAAGTGAAAAGTTTAATAAAAAAATACGATGTATAGAACAAGATATTGTTAGATTTATTGTCTACAGGAACTCCTTACGAACAAACAGCCCGTATCTGTTTAAAATATTAATATAAGCTTGTTCTTAAGGTGCGTACAGTTTACACAACATTATATTATGAAACGTAGTTATATAATATGTTATAATTTTTTACAACAATCTTATATAACTTGTATACGTGAATAGGTACGAACCGACACTTTAATTGTTATATAGTCGTGTCAATCATGTAGGCAGGTATTTTAGTAAGTGTATAGATATAATGTGTTATACATTTTTTTTTAACTATTTATGTTGAATTTTTTATTTGTTTTTTTTTTGTCGGTTTTTATTAGGGGTGGTTTCTATGTGTATGTTTTTTTTAATTCAAACGTTATAATATTTAAATTGCTCTATTTATTGTATTGGTGAGATAATCAATATCCAATATTGTAAATCATCCGTAGTGTATCAACAGGGTAAAAAAATCTCACAGAAATATACATGTATTGCTGACGACCGAATTACTCCACTGCCTTCTGTGCTATAGGTCCCGGGTTCGAGTAACAAAAATAAGGGGGGCGTGGCAGCCTAACTTTTTCAGCACGGCCCTCTTTTTTGGGTATTTCTTCAAAAGTACATAATTAAGTACATTGAAAAACAAACAGGTACATTACATACACAGGACATTGCATTGAGCCTTGCGGGGCTTGCGGGGTTCATCAAAAATAATATATATTTATACACTTTAGTTTATAAGAAATGTGTTACTGAGTAACTTTACAGGGTTGTTTAATCGTTTTATACAAAAAAATGAGATTTTGACTATAAAACAGGTTGTAAAACATAACCGCTGCGAGACTGTTACTCGCGTAGGCCAAAGCGTTTTGAATAAAATTTAAAAAAAATGTATTGTAAGAAAAAAACATGTTATGTACGATTGTGATACATATACGTAGGTACCTGCTAGTTTATTTGAAATTAAATACCTATATTATTTATTTTGGTAAAATAAGACAACCGTTGAACACAATTCTGCCATAATTATCTTTATGTAAGCTGATGCTTATGGTGTACATACATTTATGTAGGTAGTACCTACAAAATTTAAGATGATGATCATGATAATTATCTGTATTAGGGATTTATATCCCTAACCCTGCGAAATACGCAAATGCAGTTTTCACATGATTAACAGGCTAGACTCTTTGAGTCAAATGGAACAGGGTCTCCTGCCACGTATTTATTGTAGAATTAAGTAGACGTAAGAATATTAAAAACCACGAAAATGGAACATTCTCCAAATATTATGCCATAGAGAATAACTAAAAATGACAAATCCTAAGGTCAAGATCATATAGGTTTCAAGATCCTGTTGATCTTGAAACCTATATGATCTTGATCTTGATAAACAACGAAATCAACTTGGGCATCTATTTTGGAGAATGTGCCCAAAAAATTATTGTTATCTGTAGATTAATGTAACATATCTATTTTAAATTTATATGAAATCTCTTGTGATGTCTAACCCGTTAGTTTTAATAAATAAACTTCCTTTTTATTTTAATATGACCTAGGTCATTTTGTTAATAAAAAGATCATACTGGGCATGAATCATAGGAGACTTCATACATGAAACGGAGACCGTAGGAGACCGATAATCTAAAATTACGTGGCCCATTCCGAAATGTAAATTATTTCGCTGTAAGAGAGTGAACAGTGACTTATTATGTTCACTTTCATTTCACTCTCTCTTTTTACTCTTTAACCCCAGGGTTTTAGTGTGGGCGCTGACAAATCAGTCAGCTTTCCCGTTTTTTTTCCATATATGTAATTTAAGAACGACATGATCTAAGACTACAGATGCACTTAACCTGCGCGTAAATTTAGATTGATTTTATGTATATAGTAATTATCCATACTAATTAATAAATGAATGTGTCAAAAATTTGTGTTTGATTTGTGTTTCTCTTTTTTTCATTTCCCAGTCGACGGTGTGCTTGTATGGCAAGATTGTGTACACGAACATGAACGAAGCATATATGGTATTCATTTAGCATTCTATGGCATGGGATTCAACCATCCCCAATGTTTGGGATGGGTAAAAAGATTCGATATATTTTCAGAAAATTATTGATATATCGTTTATTTATTTTTTTCTCTGGAAATATCATAATTCGATATTTATTTCTGAATATTAATTTCGATACTCTATCATATAGGTTTCAAATTCAAATTATTTGGTTGCGTTTAGGTTTCAAGAGTTTTTAAAATATTTTATATTACTTTTATTTACATACTGCATAGGTAGGTACTTACTTCCATATTAATATTACATTATAAATGCGAAAGTGTGTACCTATGTCTGCCTGTCTGTTACCTCTTCACGCTATAACCGATGAATCGATTGACATTAAATTTCAATTTCGTATAAAGATAGGTTGAGTCCCGGGGAAGGACATAGGATAGTTTTCACCCCGGGATTCACCCCTTAAAAGGGGGAAAAGGGGGGTGGAATAAAATTACAAATTGTACGCAGACGAAATCGTGGGCAAAAGCTAGTTTACCATATTTTCACATAACCTCTTAGATATATAACACACATACGACATAGTGATAATATCAAAGCTAATCTAGCTGGATCCGACATACATGACAGATAACATGCCTCTTTGCGTAAAATCAGATAAACATGGCAAAATTTACAAGAGGAGAAAAATGTTTGTTTATCCATCTCATCATAACTTTAGCCATCATTATTCTGATGCTAATTACATTCATTGTGCACTTGTGCGTTGTGAAGCATACACGAAGTGAGATGTTCAAAATATACAGGCGATCAAATGACAAACGTAAGTCGAATAGCACTCGTCATCATCACTTTCATTGCTGGACATATATATGTATTATGAAGCCAAGAAATCCTTGCGGGAACAAGGATTTCCACGACAACCGATCCTACGCCACCCGCATCCAGCAGATTCCAGTGACCTTTACCGGCTCGTCGGGGAATAATAGGAACAATAAGATATAAAATAATATTTTCCTAACACTTAAAATATTCTTTCAAAATCTAAGTACACATCATCTTGTTATATTGTGAAACAAAAAACGATCAACAACGATAAACTCTATAAGAACTGCTATATAGCTTAATTAATGTATTTAGTTAACATAACATACCATCACGCCTGTCGTCCCCGAAGGGTTAGGCTGAGGTGTACTAATGTACACTCACATTTCGCCGGTATGTTTTAGATCCCATTTAATGGGGGGCGAGCCTATTGCCATTAACCGGGCACGAATCCGAACTCCGAGCTGCTACTGAGAATTTCATAGAAAATCCCAATAACACTTTCCTCGACCTGGGAATCGAACCAAGAGTAGTCTGTAAATTCCGGAAATGAATAATTTCTGGTGCTGATAAAGTCTACATACTTACGTATTACATCCACGGACTTGATGCTACCCAGAACTGAGACTAGACTGAGAGAGCTGGTCCTTCTCGAAGTTAGATTTGCCGAACGGAATAGTCTGTACTTGATAATGAGTATTACCAAGTACTTAGTAATACTCATTAGGCAACACTACGAGAACAGAGTTCCTAAAGGAAGTAGAAATGCACACAACAAGCCTAATTGGTAAAAAATAAATAATGTTACTAATTTTCTCAATAGATAGGTAGTAAAAAAGAATATATAACATTTCTGTATGTTATAAAATAAGTAAATGTATTTTTTAAAGCCAGCCTTGCAATCGATCTATCTTTTCTAACGCAGTTGCAGTTTATTGATGCCCTTCCTTAAAAAAACAGCTGGATGAAAGGCAACAAATTCTTCATAGGCATTTTCATAGGGTATTGATTTTTTTTCCCGCTAAGAAGTTATCCAATAAGAAGTCTGGAATAATGGATTTAATAAGAAATAAGAGATTAGATAGGACTGGTGAGTGTGGCAGATGATGGAGAGTTTTCTACCCCAGCTCATGTAACTTGGAGACCGTCTACTGTGCAGTATGAGATCGCGTGTTGGCGTACAAGAGCAGCGGAGATGAGCGTGTGACCAAAACTGGTTGGAGGTGTGCGAGCTTCCCCATAATTGTGTTCACACCGGCTCTGGACCACCAAACAGTGACCATTAGGTTCAAAATTCCTTCGTTTGTGTGCTCATTGAGCAATGCAAGGCAAGTCTCCACTGGCAATCATCGTGGGACAGCCATTTGTCAAACTTTTGTATCAATATGGTTTCGATACTAACTTTAAAAACTGCTGCTTGTTCGGCAGTAGATCATCAACTTCCACAATCGCCTTCAATAAGAATTGAAGGCGATTGTGGATATAATAGACCAAATACTAGATAAATAATCAATAAAAAATGACTAATTTTGGAAAATGTTTTCTATGTTTTTAAGATAAAGTTAATTAAAAATTAGAGTCCTTAGTCACACCAAAGATATTTTGATTTGAAATGGCCAGTACTGCAGAACGGCAATTTCATATTATTCAATCAATCAATTATTTTTATTCATGAATTCGCATGTTATTCCGTGCGTATTTCGAGTCGCGATACGCAGCGATCTAGCGTGAAAATCAAACTCGGTGACGCATGAACTGTGTCAATGCGTAGATTACCAATATGGGTTATAATAATACCGACGTTCGATGTCCACCATTCAAATTAGTACATTTTCTGTATTAATATTAAGTAATATAAAACAAGTTGGAGGTTCTATGAATACAGAATAATTACAAAAATATGACATTACTAATAAAAGGAGAGAAAATATGACATGATGAAACGATAATATGACAGTAAAACAAAATTAGTAATTTTTAAACGCAAGTAATTACCTAAGTAATTTTAGAAGAATGGGTTGAAGCTTTCCTATTTTTTATAGAACTTCAACATTATTCATTATTTTGTCAATAATTGGACCTGTTTGGGCTTGCTCAGAAACACAGCCGGAAAAGCGACAAACCAGTTATCGAATATAGCCATGATGCCAATCGTATCATTGCAATTTAATTATAATTATTCAAAGCGTAAAAATGTGCTGATTCTAATGCGCATCAATATTGTCAAGGTGTCAATAGATAATAATATATGTAAACGACTAAGTAAGTTGTTGTAAGTTGCAAAAAACGTACGAAAATTTGAATTTCGCGGGCTAGCTTGAAGCTTCCACCTTAAATACCTTCATTAACTGTTACTTCCCGACCCTATTAGCGGAGTGGTACTTAAAAGGCTACCTTCTGTGAGCAAGAGGAGCAAGAGGTTTTGGGTTCGATTCCTAGGTCGAGCAAAGTGTTATTGGGTTTTTCTATGAAATTCTCAGTAGCAGCTCGGAGTTTAAATTCGTGCCCGGTTAAAGGCAATAGGCTCGCCCCTATTACATGGAACCTAAAACACACCGGCGAAACGTGGGTGTAAATTTTTACACCTCTGCCTAACGTTTCGGGAATGACAGCTGTGATATTATGTGTATATTATGTTATGTATACACCTTTCTATTTACAAATAAAACATATAGTGTATCATCCAATGAGGCTCGTGCTACGGATACTTGATCCGTGACACAAACCTCATTGCTTATCTCGGTACTAGATGGCGCTATGCATAATGTTCGAATATTTATTTATTTACATGTTATTATAATTTGGATGGTATTTAAAAGTGCTTCAATTTATTCCCATTTCATTTACCTAATTTTGCCTGTGTTCCACCAAATATACTGAATGTGCACCAAAATATGTTCATGAAAAGTATTGTTATTACTTATATACACTTTCTTGGTATTCAGATTTGGTTCTGGCACTCGCCGGCCGCTCCCGCGGTACCGCTCGCTTCGCTCGCTCGGCTCGTGCGTTGTGTGGTCACAGTTCTAACCTAACCTAACCGATATCTGTATTTTGCTGCTCAATCAGTAATTTTGTCGCTCAATCAGTATTTTTGATGCGCGTTTTATTATATTCCTTATAATTTGTACAGGTTTGACGGACTTGACGCAATCAGATTACGAAACAATTGGGGTGGCGTATCTGAACATTACGCCGGCGACAGTCGTTTGTAACACCTTGTTGCTTGGAGAGCGCTGGTCCTTAGCGCCAGCTCAGTGTACCTCCATGCATGACGATCCTGACATGTCAGAATATCTTCTATCGTGGAAAATTAAATACAGAATTAACGGAAAACATATACGTAAGTGTTAATAACCTTTAGTAGTGTTATCTGGAATATATCATCATCATCAACCCATTATTGTCCCACTGCTGGGCACGGGTCTCCTCTCATTTGAGAGGGATTAGGCTATAGTCCACCACCCTAGCCTACTGCGGGTTGGCAAACTTCACATGTCATCGAGAATATCTCTCAAGCATACAGGTTTCCTCACGATGTTTTCCTTCGCCGTTTGAACATGTGATAAATACGCACATAACTTACGAAAACGAAAAGTCAGTGGTGTGTGCCTTGGGTTTGAATTCGAGACCGTTGATATCTCAGTCCACTGGTCACACCACTAGGCTACCACAGCTCTCTGACTCTCACAGCTCTGGAATATATATGTAGGTATATCTAAACTATAAATGTGGAAGGTATTTCTCCATACAATGTAATTAAAAAACATCCGACGAATTGACAACCTCCTCCTTTTTGAATTCGTTTAAAAAAATTAATTCTATCAAAGCGTGTTTTTTTAACTATTATTATTTATTTTATTCTTAACTCGTATTCTGTACGTAAATATTTTATCTATTATCAAGAGAAAGCGCGTTTTTCTGCCTGTGCGGAGAATAAACCCTGGCGCCACTGCACCGAAATTCAAAATAAAGGTTTATCATTTGCATGGTTGTGACATAGTCTATACGTATGTGACGGATACATTTACATCAGACAGATAATTATTATTCCTCCCGCACGTGGTTGGGGCGGGTCGCTAGGGTTAATCCTTACCCACTAGTGACTCGTCCCGGCTACGCCCTTATATCATTGTGTGTTATCGTTTCAAGTTAGTATCATTTAAACAAATAAAGAGGTTTCGGTGATTAACCTCGACAAACACAAATTTGAACTTTGTTTTCGCACGAACAGAAGTAAAGCATCAGTCTGCATGCCAAATTATATCAACATCTGTTTTGCGGTTTAGGTGCCGTAATAATATACTTTCACATTTTCAATATTTGTATTAACACTATTATAAAGAGAGAGTAGGTAGGTATGTAACTATTACGAGGGTTACAGAAGTATAATAAGAATTTATTAAATTAACAATAGAAGTCTTTGGAAATCTGTTGAAGTGTAATGCATTCATAATTATGTCATTTGTTTTTTACAAATTGGCAGCAATTTAAAAAGTAACATTTAAGTGCATTAAACCCGTGATGCTGTTTTAATTAACTTAAATGTGAATATAACATGAACGCGCCGTCGTTTGCATTGGTGCTGCTCAATGCTTGAAAACTATGATGGAAGTGACTCGAATGCTGTATATGACATAGTCACAGGAATCAAAGCTAGATAAGTATGTTCTTACGAACCCAAAACCAAAAGACAATCTGCTCATTTAATGCTTCCATTCGAAGAAGAAGTGCAGATATCATAGAAAAAAGATAATTGCCTCATTCTTTGGAAGGAAGGATCAGTTGTCTTGGATAATAATAATAATAATAAATAATAATAATAAATTTATTTGTCACTAAACAGTACAGTACAAAAGATAAGACACAACAATGCACAACACAGGGAGAAAACATTCACAAATTAATAGATTATTGACCCCCACGCTAGGAAATTCCTGTGGTATGGGGGACATCCGTCCATCCATCGAATGGTTGGAATATTGTTAGATAGTAGTACCTAAGACCATGACAACGCTCCAGCTTATTGTGCGAGTCAAAGTATCGAATATTTGTGTACCGAATGTGTGTAATTTACCTAATTCCGTTCAACCCTGTGACCTTTATTTATTTCCAAAAATAAAAGATAAACTTATAGGAATCCGTTTTCCCTACCCTGAAGATGCTGTGGCTACGTTTGAAAAAGGCGTGGACGAGGTCCCTAATCTGTGGGAGAACTCACTACTTCAGTCAATAGTTCTATCGCACGGTGCTTAGAACGGAGACTACTGCGAAAAGCAGTAAACATATTAAAAAGTATATGTATCGAATGTACATTCGGCAAAGTATAAATTAGTAGCCGGTAATTTACTCGTACTTATAGCCAGAAGGGTTTTTGTTTCACGTTAATTTTATTGTGATTTATCATTTTATTAAGAATTCAGATCTGGCAGGGGTCGCAGTTCTATATCGGCTCGCGAGGCACTGATGGCGACTCTGGACCAAGATCCTTGGGGGCGTCCGTACCTCATGGTACGGGGTAAACTTCGCCCGTGGGCTCCCCCGCTGTCCCAGAGTCTCCAGCCGCAGCTGCTTGAGGACGTGGTGAGCGCTCTATTCCCCTCACGGGGAGAGCATAGCCCACCGCCTATGGTTCCGCCTTCTGCGCCCGACGCGGGAGAGGATGACGACGTGCCCAAAGTGACCCGGGTAGATATGAGAGTGGCGGTGAAAAGGCTTCAGACCAAGAATACCGCCCCAGGACCAGACGGCATACCAGGTCGCGCATGGGTCCTGGCTCTGAAGGCTCTCGAGCCCCGATTGGCGACGCTCTTCAGCGCGTGCCTCGAGCGGGGTCAGTTTCCAAGCCGGTGGAAGACCGGGAAGCTGGTCTTGCTGAGGAAAGAGGGGCGCCTTGCGGACAGTCCGTCCGCATACCGGCCCATAGTGTTGCTGGATGAGGCGGGAAAACTTTTCGAAAAAGACATTGCCGACCGCCTTATCGCACACCTCACTCATGTGGGGCCGGATTTGGCGGACAACCAGTATGGTTTCCGCCGCGGGCGCTCCACAATCGACGCAATCATGCGTGTGAGAGCCGAGGCGGAGGATGCTGTGTCTCGAGGCGAGGTGGTCTTGGCGGTGTCGCTCGATATCGCCAATGCCTTCAACTCCTTGCCTTTGAGCTGCATCAGGGCGGCACTCGTGTACCATCGGGTGCCGGCCTAACTCCGCCGCATAGTCGGGGCGTATCTGACAGATAGAGCTATCATTTACCCGGGTCGTGAAGGATGGAGTCGGCGAGAGATGTCGTGCGGTGTTCCGCAGGGTTCGGTCCTGGGGCCGCTCCTGTGGAACATCGGTTACGACTGGGTGCTGCGCGGTGCTCTTCTTCCCGGCGTCGGCGTGACTTGCTACGCCGATGACACGCTAGTCACAGCAAGGGGAGAGACGCACCGACAGGCGGCCATTCTGGCCACAGCAGGGGTTGCGCAAGTCGTAAGAAGGATCCGGCAGTTAGGTCTCGAGGTGGCCTTATCCAAGTCCGAGGCCCTATTTTTCCAAGGGCCTCGTAAGGGGCCACTTCTAGGATCTCATATAATGGTGGGAGGTGTCCGCATCGGCGTCGAGTCGACGATAAAGTATCTCGGACTCATGCTCGACAGCCGGTGGGACTTCGGACACCCTTTCCGAAGGTTGGGCCCCAAATTAATGGGCACCGCATCAGCTCTGTCGCGGCTGTTGCCCAATCTGGGCGGGCCCAACGCCTCCTGCCGGAGGCTGTATATGGGGATCGTGCGATCCATGGCGCTCTACGGAGCGCCAATATGGGGGGAAAACCTGGCGGCCCGTAACGCTGTGCTGCTGCGCAGACCGCAGCGGGCGATGGCCGTCAGGGTTATAAGAGGATATCGTACGATCTCCTTCGAGGCGGCGAGCCTCCTTGCCGGATCCCCACCCTGGGACCTCGAAGCGAAGGCCCTCGCGTCGCTATACCGGTGGCGCAAGGAGGCGCTGAGGCGGGGGGAACTGCCGTTGCCTCGTGAGACTGAGGCACGGCGCTCTGAGCTCCACCAGATCCTAGTGGCCGAGTGGAGGATGCGACTTGCGCAACCCAGCGCAGGGCACGCTACGATAGTGGCGGTAAGACCCATCATGGAGGATTCCGGCTGACGCAGGTCTTGTCTGGGCATGGGTGCTTCGGCAAGTACCTGTGTTGCATAGGCCGGGAGCCATCGCCCGGTTGTCACCATTGCGTAGGTTGCCCCGAGGACACGGCGCAGCACACACTCCAGGCCTGCCCGGCCTGGACAGAGCAGCGCCGTGAACTCATAGCGGCAGTCGGCGGTGACCTCTCGCTTCCGGCCGTGATCCTATCCATGGTCGGGAGCGAGAACGCGTGGGATGCCGCCGCCTCTTACTGTGAGCAAGTTATGCGCGCAAAAGAGGCGGCGGAAAGGGAGAGAGAAATCACAACCTCTCTCCCGATCCGCAGTAGACGCACCGGGCGCCGGAGGGCGCAAACAGGCCTCCGGCCTCCATAAGCTGTGGCCAGCGGGTAGGCGCGACTAGGGGAGTCCGCCGCCCGAACTGGTAATGGCCCCAAGTAGGCGGCGCGCGTGTTCGTCACACGTGCGCCTGCGCGGAGGATGCGAGGCGAGCTATGCCTCGCTCCTAGCCGGGGTCCAGCGATAAGAGCTGGACCGAAGCCCGCCGGGGTTGTGGTGCATGCTTTTGCGAATCCCATGGCCCCGGCAATAGGGTTAGTGGCGTTGACGGGTGCGGTTTTTTAGTCGGTAAACGCTTAAGCGGAGTCCGACACACCCTGTCGCCTCCCCAGGCGATGGGACTGTAAAGGATTTTTCCGCACTTAAAAAAAAAAAAAAAAAAAAAAGGGGTCGCAGTTCTAACCAAACCTATTTACATATTTGTGCAACAGCAGGTATTCTTTACAACCCCTAGGAATTGTACACATTACGGTAATCAATTATGACTTTACGGTAATAAAATTCATAACTTTTATTTATTTAGGTTAGCATTTATTCGTAGATGTAGGGCCTTCGTCAGAGTGGCAGACATTTTGAACATTTCTTATAATTTAGATCGCTATTATTAATGTAAAATTTTGTTTTTTATTTAACCCTAAGATCAGGTACATTTAATATAAATAAATATTCCATAATGAATTATACCATTTGAGAATCGGCTATAACCACATATTATTTTTAAATTATTGGTCACTTGTGTTTTCATACTTTTTTTTAGCTTTGGTTGCATAAAGTTTATCAAAATAAATATTTATCACAAATTTTCCACTAAAACAATAATACAACTTGTTTTTTTAGCTGTATAAAATAGCAGTTTTAAGGACGTGATGATAGTATGTATTATTATTACAATATGATTTTATTTATTGTACGATTTGTACTTATAAACTTTTGAAAACACTTTTATAAGAAGTTGCTAAATAAATCTACCTACAGTGTCGACGCAAATTGTGACAAATCTCGCAAGTTCGCAACACACGAACGAACCTCAAACCACAGAGAATCTTGACACTTGTATAAATTATAAATGGACTAATTATAATAGACGACTCAATGCTATAGGTCCCGGGTTCGAATTCCGGTAAGGACAAAAGTTTGTGGGATGGGCATAAACATTTGTATCCGAGTCATGGATGTATCTGTGTATACAAAAAAAAAGTACATAATATGTAGCATATCAACCAGCTAGTATCCGTAACCCAAGCCTCGTTGCTTAACTCGGGACTAGATGGCGCTGTGTTATGACGTCCAGGAATATTTATATTTATAAATTTCGACATTCACATCGGCAGTGTGATCATTGACTACATCAAAAGATAATCTATGGAACTTGATACATGTGTTTTTTTGTCAAACTCATACAAAGCATAAACACTAATGTATTTTTTTTTCCAATGTAAACTAGGGGTAAGAAACACGTTAGCGGCGCTCACAATTAAGAGATCCGGTTGTATAACGCACTCACATTTATGATAAGAGGAGGATTTACGGGTTTCTAAATGTCTATAACTCTATACGTCTTGCAGCATTTCATAGAAGAAGGTCGTAGGACTGAATGGTCTCTTATTTCTATGAATAAATAGTACTACCTACCTACGACTTTAAGATCTTTTGCGTGATTTATTTGGGAGAAATCTGAATATTCTTATTGTTTGTTTTGTGTCAAAATCACTGTCAGGCACTGTGTTTCCAATTCGAGTGTGGATAGGAATTAAAATCAACATCTGTTTACATTTTTGTTTATTATTTCCTTCAAGGCGGTGAATTGAAAATGATGTAAAAATAATGAAAAAGATAACGAAAAACGTATATTCTCTGATGATGCGTACAGACCGAGTCCATGAGAAACATTACGCTCTCCTAGTTGGTGAAAGTCAATGCTCGTTTTACTTATTAAAATTCAAACAGAATCTTAGAACAAAAATGGTATATCAACCAACGCAGTTTTTTTTACAACGTTATTCATTTATGCTCCGCTCCTATTGATCGTAGCGTGAGTTTATATAGCCGATAACCTTCCTCAATAAATAATCTATCCAACCCAAGAACTTTTCAATTATATCTAATAGTTCCTGAAATTAGCGCATTCAATCAAACAAACATACAAACAAACTCTTCAGCTTTAAAACATAAGTATAGAATAGTAATATTCCTTCACATTAAGACACTCGCTTTACTGTCTGATTAGTCTCATACATATTTGCAAACGACTGCTTAGTGTGAGATAGGTACTTTACTTGATTCCCAGATTGAGCAAAGTGTTCTGACAAATAAGTGAATAAGAAACACGCACATATGTATATTCACCCATATTTGTTTGTACAGATACTGACATCAAACGGACCCTCACGCATTCTCATTTCAATAGAGGTGACTACCACAACAACATCGGATTATTTGAGCATGTTGAGCATATACTGAAAGATGAATATTACGTCGGTAAGTAGCTCACTCACACATAGGTGCAGGTGACATAAACCACTACCCAGGATTTCTGCTAAGTGTGGGTGAGTGCACATTTATCCCACAAACTCACCCCTACAACTGCAGGTTTCTATTGAAAATCTTTCTCTGTTTTTACCTCTTATACTTCTACATATGTATTAAATAGTGAGGGTATCCAGTATAGAAAATGGTTATATGTAGTGTATGTATAATTTTTGGGAGGTAATAATATGTAGGTACACATGATATTGGCAATTTATATATTTACCTTTAAAAAACATTCAATAAAGCAAAGGAATTCAAAATTCGGAACTTGCAAGGTGCTTTTGGGATTTCGGATTAGGTTTAACGCGGGTAGTACCGGGGGACAGAAGCAGAATGACTATACGTTAATTTATAATTATGATAGTACATCTTATCGTTTATAACATGAGACAATCGGAAGTTTAAATAATGCAATTCATCTTCTAAAAATAGGAAAAAAAAAACAAAAAGTTCTTTGACAAGTATAATTTTATGATGAAAGTAAGCAGTTACTAGACAAAGGGAATACATAATGCCTACTTTATACATATATTTCCTAGAAAAGTGCATCGTATACAAAGCCTACCATTTACCGAATGCAACAGTCCTGTTGACCTTCCGTAGGGAACGGACGCGTTCCGGGTTTGCCAATATTAATTGCATCCGCGGAATCTGCGACCCGCATATCAAGTGCCCAGTGTATTTTTTTTAATCTACCCTTTTTAAATATAATAGTCTCATTTTCGCTAAGCAAGAAACCTGCATCATGTTTCGAGCGCAGCGCATTCAAATACAACAGCAAGTCACTGTGGTATGTTTTTACTTTTTTTATAATCTTATCTACTAAATTACATTGTTTCAGTACCATCAAATTATATATTAAATGATCAAATGTTTCAAAAGTACGCTAAAAAGATGGTTATAGTGGACTGGGAAGTACAATTTTCGAAAAAAGGTGGGTGTTTTGTCATAAATAAGTTACGTACTGGGATTTTGACGATTTCGATATGAGTTAGGCCATATTATAGTATCGCTATAATATGTTTATTCGTTATTATAGCGATAGGATTATTAATATTATGATGTAATGTAGTATTTCGTTTTAAATTTAAGTTATGTTTGGGGACTTAATTGGGTGGAAGTTATTATTGATTCTTTCATGTTCAGTTGGCTCGTTATTTTTGATTGATGTATTACCACGTATGTATACCATTATCGTAGACTTATAATATAATTGCTCACCTGCTGTGATCTTGGCGAACCCACACTCCTGCTCTCATTAACCTATTCATATCAGTATAGGGTGTTCTTAATCTTTTTTTAATAATGTCTCTGATTTGATGTGGTACGTTCGCCGAGGGTTGCCTGTCCTACTCATATAACGGCACGCGCTTTGTGTACCTTTTTATACAATCCCCTTTATTGAATCTACACGTACAAACTTTTTTAACATAGGCACCTTTTTTCAATCCTTATTACATCACTTTTGAATTGTAACCTTCTTTCTTATTATTTTGTCCTACACAAAGTCAAAATGACTAGCTTTTGCCCGCGGCTTCGCTCGCGTTAAGAAGTATTATTATTAATTAGGTATAGTTTTCATACAAACTTTCATCCCCTATTTTATCTCCTTGGTGTTAGAATTAATCAAAATCCTTTCTTACCGGATGCCTACGTCATAACATCTACCTGCATGCCAAATTTCAGCCCGATCCGTCCAGTGGTTTGGGCTGTGCGTTGATAGATCACTATGTCAGTCAGTCAGTCACCTTTGAGTTTAATATATATTATTTAGATATCTTTACGTAGGCAGTCGCAGCCGCTAGTACCAATGATAGGTGGTACGCCATGGCTGGCGCACTAGTGATTTCTTGGCACCAGTTAAGCCCTAGCGGCCTATTGTTGTTTATTATTATGGTACTCCAACGACTTACGAACTAATACATAAGCAGATATAATTGAATACAATTACAATTACACAGCAATTACCTACTGTATAGATATTAGTTAATTTAATAAAATAATAATATTTAATAGATTCATTATTATAGTATTATTTACTAATTTATTATATAGTAATTATGGCTAAATTAAGTTATAGTGAAGATAAAAAATCATAATCACGCCAATATAGCGTTTATCATCATAGATGTCCACTGCTGAATAAAGGCCACCTCCAAAGATTGCCAATACACAGCCGGTCCTGCGGATTGCAGCGACCTTTACCAGGTTGTCGGTCCAACCAACTTGTTAGGGACCTACCCACGCTACGTCTTCCGGTACGCAGTCGCCACTCAAAACCTTCGAACCCCAATGGCCATCTGTTCTTCGAGCGATGTGCCCTGCCTACTACCACATAGTGTTTATAACAGTATGTGGTAGGACGTAGCTATGTGGTAATTAAGCTTAATTTTAATGACCAACCAAGCTGATAGCAAAGTATTACTTTGTTTAAGGAGACATTTCAGACGCTGTTGTCAATCAAGTTCGACCGATACCTCCAGATAGATGTACCTTTTACATTTCTTCCATAGTCGATCAGTTGCGGGAATATGAGTTCTGTGTGACGTTTGAACGAAAGGGACCTATCGCGGGTTAGTCATTTCTCAAATTTACCTACTTACTAAAGATGAGTTGCATCGTTTTAACCGTAACCACCAACATGACGTCTTCAATAGGGATGTCATTTCATTTTCATTTCATAGGCATATCATTTCTTATTACAAAATACAGTAGGCTATAAAAATAAGATTTTTTTAAATAATAAATACAAGTACTGCATGTCGTTCAAAAAATGATTAAATTCTTATGCATAAAGTGCATATAACTGTATTGATTGTCTATTTCATGAAAAAGTCATTCAATCCAATTGTATGCACTGTGAGGGTTGTATTGATGATATTAATTATTATAGTTCTGTAACTAAATACCTATTACAAGCGCGAATCATATTTTGTTCAATGTACAGCCTGACAATGACCGGTAAATTGCAAAAATCTTACGAAAATTTGAATTTCGCGGGCTATCGTGGAGCTTCCACCTTAAGAACGATACGTTTTGAGTCTACGTTTCATTTAATTCCAAACATAGCAACATAAAATAATGAATTGTAAATATCTGATGAATTATAAATTTCATATTTTTAATCAGTTGTTTGAGACATAGATTTGGCAGTCGTCTGAAAGTTGGTTACATTTTAAGTTAAATAAAATGGTGCAACTTTGTCTAAAGATATTATTCAGGTCAGGTTTTGATATAAGTATTAATTAGTAATAGTCACACATTGATGAATCAAGCTCGGTAGGCGCAGTTCAAGCTTATAGTCGATCGATCAGTGTGGTTTTAGTGAGAAAAAACGCTGCCCGGGTTCTTCCTCAGAAGTCAGGCAGCTTGGTCTATTTTAAGGTTTTCCCAAATCACCGAAAAAACAACCTTTTCATTCATTATAGCCTTGGAAATTTTTTATCTACTAATTGTTCCGCAACAAGTTGATATTTCTATTAGGCTCGCGAATTTAACAGCTATTATTAGCGTGTTTACAATATAGAATGATACCAATAAATATTGATTAATTGAAGTCTTACCTGAAGAATTCGCCTGACAATTTGCCACGAATAACGTACGTCGTTCGTTTCTATAAACCTTTAACCTTTTTTGACCTTTCCCCATTTCTAGATCACGGAGCAATGTTAGTGATGAACTCGACAATTGTTGGATTTTTCTCATGGGGTGACATAAGAGGAAGAGGCGTGCCATTGATTATTTTAAATATTATACATTTTAGAGAATGGTTTGAAAGTATAGTTAACTTTTAAATGTTGTTTGCTGTTTATTATTTGGTTAGCTGTACCTACGGTCTGATTTATTATTTAGTCGTATCTATAATTAGTGAAGCGTACAAAGACACTTAGACATTAAAATGCTTATAGTGCCCATGCAACATTTAACAACATAACACATCATTACTCCATATGCATGCATATCTACTGAGATATGCCCCAATAATTGGACAAAGCTGTATCTATTTAATTCCGTTCCATGAATATAACCTCCGCCTATAGTTACATAATTGCCTTAAACTGTCGTTAATTGAAATTCCCATATTGATTGTTACTAATGATTTCATAGAAAGCCTGATAGCACATGTCTCAAACTTACAATCAATTTGACAGACTAAATCACATTGTGTGCCCACCTACGTACAAACACCACGATTCCGTGATTTAGTAGTATACTTACCTAAATCACTAAAAACCGATTGCACGCTACGTCGGAAAACTTTGTGCCGATACAACGCACTACCATAGAGTAATAAATTCTTTTATTACACTATGGCACTACACTACATCGCTTATTTTGATATTTGTGATTCACAATAATTAAAATTATTGTCATCAAATAATTTTAACGTTAGCATCGTTTTTTTTTTGCTTTAGGGTAGTTCTCTCGGTTATACGTACTTACTTAATTTTTTTGAAAGTTTAATTATATTATATTCGTTTTAAGGTAGTGACTATTCCGACGGTATGGGACCGCATAGCGTAGGCCAAAAGTTGGCAAGCTTACACCGCTCATTATTCCGTTTGCTGTTCTTGTAATATAACTCCCCTACTTTAAAAAACTTTAAATCTCTCCATGGAATGAAAAGGTTTCTTACAGGGTCGACAAAGCGCGAGCGACACTACAGGTGTTGAAACTTCCATAAGGCTAACCACCACCACTAACCACCAGGTGGATTGTGACGGACCGACAGCAAAGTCTTAGTAATTGGGTCCCGTTTTTACCCTTTGGGTCCGGAACCCTAAAAAGTAAAGCGCAAATTAAAGACTTAACAGTATTTAAAACGGACAGCATCAAATAACTTGCTTAAGAGGATAAAATGTATATAAAATAAATTCATACTTATATTAATTTATTCAAAAATTGTTGACTACATGGTATATGTAGTTATAATAAATACAAAGTCTCACTTAGGTATATAATATTATAACAGTTCAGTTCACTAGTATCTAATGTGAATTAAAAAGTCTAAAATAAAACAATCACTGATCTAAACCTAGGTAGGTATTTTACCAATATGTACCAAGTACGTATTAGTAAAAACTAAAACATTAAATATAATTAAAAAAATAGTAAAATAATATTTACTTCAATACAACCAGCAATTTATGCGTATCTTCATCCGACATGCTTTGGAGGGTTCATGGAGATTTTTCTGAAAATTATTGTAATTAAGAGTATACTGTATACATCATATATATATTTGTTATTACATTTAGTCTATTGCAAAGAAGCGGTCCTTTTTTTAAGTGCGGAAAAATCCTTTACGTACGGTCTATTTATGTTAATTATAATATCTGATATCTGTAACCTATTTGTGTGTCCACCTTATTCATAGATGTTGCATCTTTTATATATTTAAACATATTAATTATATATTTTTATAAGTACGTAAATGTAAACACGTCTTCAAAGCTTCAATTGAATGGTAAGAAATAATCAGACGTAAAGAGTTTTCTCAGGAATATATGTAAAGTCAGAATACTTGCCTTAGGGAGTCAGCGTGGTAGACTTATAACCTGACGCCTCTAACTCTGAGAGCGGACCCCTGGCCAATAAGGGGATATAAGAGTCTTGGTCAACTGGACCCACTCGATATTGGAACCCGCGGATCCAGTTAACCACTAATTTTTTTTTCTTTATTTTATTGGTTAACGGGACCCACATTAAAACTTAAAAAAAAATATTATTCAAAAATCGATTGTTTTAAAAGCTTCCAGTGGGGACAGTCGACCGCAAAATCGGTTAATCAAAATATAATAAAACGCAATTCGAAACCCTTATAACGAGAATAATAACTAACTTATCATAGAATAAATTAAAAATCATAGACCGATATAATTTTTAACATAATATACCCATATACAAATCATATATAATTTTTAATTTTATCGTTACCAGACTTAAATACGTTTTTTACCATCATTGTAGTCGGCGAATAATAGAAACTTATATTTTTCGGTATTTCAATGTCAGTTGCCTATATAGTAGTGGCTAAACGCGGTGCGTGATAAATGTAAATATCTAATTGAATAATATTGCTATATTTTAAGTCATTAAAATAGTACTATAAACCGGCTTTTTTCCGTGACTGTACTATTAAAATTGGACAGTGGGTCCAGTCGACGCATTCAAAATGTGATGTGGTCAATTGGACCCGCGGGTCCATTTCGAGCGGGTCCAGTTGACCGAAGGGGGTTATAAATGGGGTTGATTATAAACCTAGTTTCATGAAATGAATACTTTTGATGTTAAGCCACATTTCATTGTTATGGTAGAACAAATAATGATGCGTGTATTTGTTAACTTATCAACCAGCCCAAATACCTATACTTTATTGATATTTCTTTGAGTAATTCCGTGAAACAAATATGAAAAATGAATGTATAGCTTCATCATATACATACATATATGATTCAAAATCTCAGTTGATGGCGAAAGTGACCTTTCAAATTTTAATAAAACTTACCTTTGCAAACAATTGTATTTCGATAAAGCATGAACAGGTTTGCGTGTATGGCTATAACATTGGTATATTACTAAGTATTTTGGAAATAAATAATAAAATAAAAACTAATAACTTATAGGACATATTATAATTGCTCTGACGCTTGATATGATAATTGCTCTGAACGCCTTATGAGTCTATTATTTTTTTAAACCACGTAGGCCAACAAACTTACGGTTCGGCTTATGGTAAACGGTTACCGTAGCCCACGAATGTAGGTATACTTATAAAACCAGTGGTGGTCGCCCGCGTGTTATCGTTTTATTAGTCCAGCGGTAGTTAACACTGCCTTCTGTGCTATGGGTCCCGGGTTCCCGGTGTAACCGAGTCATGGATGTATCTATCTATAATATGTACGTATTTACAAAAAAAAAGTTTATATGTAGTATATCAACCGACTAGTATCCGTAACACAAGCCTCGTTGCTTAGCACGGAACTAGATGGCGCTGTGTGTCATAATGTCCAGGAATATTTATTTATTTATTGTCTTCCTTCTACGCTCGACTATATGGAGCAAATGTTATTGTATTGGATTTTCAGTAGTTCCAAAGATGAATTTGTGCCCGATCGTATAAAGATCGCCCCTTAAATACTTATGTACTGTGGGTGGACACATGTACACCCCAGCCTTACCCTTTCTTCAGTCGTGATCATTAACAATAGCGACAATATTGATATGTCTGCTAAATGAATACTGTCCTATAATTAGTGAAGGGTACTTACCGTATGACAAAGCTATTGCGTTATGCATCAATTATCTATCTGTGGATGGGGGAGGACTGCACGTATTTCGTGGAAACAGTGATTTGGCCGCCATGTTTGATTTTCAACGAGGCAGGCTGGGCTGACGTGTTTACGCTGTAATGTAATAAAGTCATATAAAATATTTCTATACGGACTTTACACCTAACTGGAAGTTGCTTTATTGTTCGCTTGTTATATTGATCTAACAGTTAGAGCCGCTGCCGTCCTCGTGGACCGACGACGGCTGCGGTTTTCTCTGTTGTCGGTATTTGCGCCGCTCGTACTGGCAGCTAATATGAAGTAGACTGTAAACTTTTGACAGTGATGGGTAGGTATATATACTTACTTCATTAGTATATAGTTACTATTTTGTTTTAATATTTATCGTGGATCGTGCTAGGGTTTCACAAAGCTTTCGCTGTAACTAAGTAAATGTATATAGTTATATACATACACAATTTGCTGTGCTTGCAGACCAGCCTAAGACCTATCATTTTAATCCCGACACGCGCAATTCACAAAACTAAATTATTATTTAATATTAATAGGTATATTCCATTTTTTTTATATGAGCGTCAACTCTATTCGTTGTAAACAACTTATACATTTTAACCGGTATCTTTTGTACTGATTAGATTATTAAAATCGAAATAAAAACATGTAGAGGAAATTATGTTCTCAGAAAAGGCAAAAAATATTTTTTTTTATCAATTTTCTTAAAAGAAAGCTTTTTTTCTATAGGCAGATCAAAGATTTAAACACATTTCTTATATCAGTATTTCTCTCTATCTCAGTATCTAATAGATACAGACACAGTCAAAACCAGATATAACGACATTGCAAGGGACCGCAAATCTTCGGACGTTATAATTATCCGATAGATTGTTATAAGCAATATACACAAGTACCTACGCTCTAACAAGCTAATTGGTTTACATTCACACATGGACCGGTCGACAGTTGCATGTATTCCAATTAAGTTATTAGACCTACCTAGTCATAGTAATTGATATTGTAAATGAGTACATAATGTATATACTTATGGATAGAATACTCAATCTTATGAACTTGATTTCAAATATAAAGTCGAAAATATATAAAATGTATGATCTAATAAATCTTGCAGTAGGTACAACACCACTTAGCCAGCTTAGCACTAGCTAAGTCTGAAACAAGCAAGAGGTTCGTATGGGGAGAACGAAAATACGTGGCTAATAAAGAGTCATAAAATCCTTCGTAGATTAGAATAAGTTTAAAAATTGCTTGTATATTTTGTTTTGCTGAAGCAAGTAAAACAGTTGGTCGTCATAGCCGATGATTATCGTCCATATTCGATACAATGTGATTAAATGTCGACGAATATTCGTCGTTTTAAGGGGTATGCCGGTCGCTGTATACGATGTTGTTGTTATAGGCGGTATTTTTATTCATTGTTTATATAGGGATTCAGCTGGGACCTTTCAATTCAATCACCTTTCAAAAAATAAATTATTATTACAGAACTAAACTTAATTCAGACAATGCAATTTGCATTCCTGCGTCTGTCGACAGTTAGTTATTTCGGACCGAAAGCACATAGGTACCACAATTGCTACGATTCCACAAACCTAACACAAAGGCCTTTAGGTAATACTGATAGGCTTTCCCCTTAGGCCTTTTGAGTAATACGAGAAGATTGATATTATACTCACTTTACTTACATAGTCATTAGACGATCAAAGGACTTGTGAAGGGGTTCCTAGTAGGACTAGGAACTAACAATTAATTAAGTCCTTTGATATGCATCAATGTGGGGGTGACATTATGCAATTAGTGTTTCGGTAACTAATACCGTAGTGCTAAGTTAGCTTGTCGGCAGTTTAGGCGACAGCGACGCCGCTGAACGCAGACGCAACGGCAGCGGCATCGCGCCTACGCGTAGGCGTAAGTCACTGTACACAGTGGCGTAACGTGGGTATTTGCCGCCCGGGGCCGTCTGGAAATATGCCGCCCTCTTTTCTAGTAATATAAAAACGACGTGGCACTTGATGCCGCCCCCTTTCATGTGCCGCCCGGGACCATGGCCCCCTAAGCCCCCCCACGCTACGCTACTGACCGTACACGTGACTCATTTTTGTTTTACGATAGGCCAATATCAATTATCAAAATTCAAGAACTAAGTTTAAATAATGAGACTACATATTATAGTCATATATTGTGCCTCTTATTTAATATTCACCGTAACCCGTCATCCCCATCCTACTTGCAGGGAACTGCTCTCCTACTCTCGCTCGATGAATAGGCTTACCTTGCAGAGACATTAAAACATTACTACATTTTCCTTATCTTTTCTTTCTTACCATTTAGTCAGTAGTCACCCACCGGCGACGATTCGACGTCTCCCCGGACGGCGAATAAATAAAACTTAAAGACGAATATTTTTTCATAGTTGTTTCTTATTTATAGCTTATAGGTATGTACATATATGTACAATAAGTTTATTTGTATTTATAGTTATGGACATTTTTTTTCTTATAGTAAAAAGCTCATCTGGTCGGTTTACTTTTTTTAGTGAGCTAAACTCAACTCAGGCTAAAATTAACAGGTGAATTTGGAAAGACGACGAAAGTGCACATATCATAAAGTTAATTGTAATATCTAATTGACAAAATTGTCTACCAGGTTACTGAATTGCAAAATTCAGTAGGGATGGCAAAATACTAATACCCTGCTGGCGGCAAATGTGTAAACCTGCCACTGTCGGGAGCGATTCAAAAATGACACTTCTTCACAATCACTTCCAATCACAGCTTCAAAAATTAGGGCAATAATATGCCTGAAAAAATGCTGGGGTCAAATGAGCTTAGCCTAGATCAGTCTAGAACATGTGTAAACACAGAAGAGTTCCAAAATGAGAGCGCACGTCTACGACCGTTCGAAGCTGTAACCATGGCGTACCTAGAGGGGGGGGGGGGCTTGCTGTACAATGCGCTTCCTATACAAATAGTGACAGAAATAATTAATTGTACTAGGCAGTAGGCAGTAACATAAATAAATAAATTTACTACCTATTCAATTTAGATTTTAATACTTGTATAGGTATTTTTTTATTTGACCTTGTTTAGGAGATTTTGCTGGTTGTTTACGTATGGTAGTCTGAGATCAGCAACTACCTACGACTGATGTAGGTACGATATGTACGATGAAAATTAGGTCTGTTGAGTAAAATAATTAAACACGCTACGCCGCGCCACTGCGGTCATTATTTGTGATGCAGTCAAACTGAATCATCTTGAGTATTCAAAAAAGCCATGCAAGTGCGAACAGGACTCACGCACGAAGAGAAAATTAATTTAAAAACATATAGAATCCGACTGCGTAAATAGTAAACCAAACTAAGTAATAAAAATGAGCTTTATTAAAAACTAGAAAGTAAAAAACAAGCAAACGATTATAACTCTGTACCCTTTAAGGGTCCCGACTGTTTAAAATTTAAATCGTTTACTTGTAGTTAGGTAAGTAGTACCTAGTTAGGGCTTGATATGTATATTTACAGATATTTATTTATGTTGTCACTAGCTGATACACGATGACTTCGTCCGCGTGCAATATAACGAAAAAAAAAGTTTAATTAACTTTTACCACCTTCCACCTTAGGAGGTGAATTTCCAAAAAGGGATATCGGAATTAATCATGATTAAGAAATTAGAACTCAAATATAAAATTTTATTAACAAAGTTGGAAAATCAGAGACTTTCATAATAACTTCGCACCCCCCTTTCGCCCCCTTAAGGAATGATTTTTGAAAAAATATTTTACACGTTTTATGACTTTCAATGAAGAACCTTCGTACTGAATTTCATTCGAGTAACTTCAAAAACAGCAAATTTTCTTACTAACTTTACACCCCCGTTTTACTCCCTTAGGGGGTACATTTTTAAAAATCGTTTCTTAGTGCTCATCTACGTTATAAGAGGAACGCCTGTACAAAATTTCAAGTTTATAACCCTTATAGTTTAGGCCCTGCGTTGATATCTCAGACAGTCATTAAATCAGTCAGCGTCTCTATTTTACATTATACGTACATTATACAATGTTAGTTATTAAATTGCCATCTTAAAGATAGATAGATCTGTCTTCGATAAAAAATGTACAATTTTCACAAATCCTTTCTTAGTGCTCCCCTACATTATAAGAGGAACGCCTGTAAAACATTTCAAGTTTATAACCCTTATATTATAGTTTAGGCCCTGCGTTGATATGTCAATCAGTCATTATGTCAGTTAGCTTCTTATAAATACAGTGTTAGTTATTAAATTGCCATCCTATGGATAGATAGATCACCCATAAAAAAAACTGAAAATCCTGACAAAATGTCAACTTTAATTCGTTATAAGTAGATCATAGATGGCAATTCTGTTTGAAAGACGATTCGAGAATTTAATAATGTTTTTTTAATTCAAATACCCCATTTGACATAGTACGTAGTATTTTTTTCTTTTTCAAGTTATGTTTTCGGCATCCAAAATCAGCCATATTGATATTAAAATTTTTTTGGGTAGGTACGGAACCCTAAAAATTGGGTTAATAAAAAATCTATGACAATGTGCGTTTTTGCATATTGTCCTAGAATTCTTTAGTGAAGTTTATTTTATTTTTACACATATTTCGTGATAGATAAATATGATATCGTTTTTATTTCTTTGTATATACCATAGTGGATAAAGTAATAATAATAGCGTATGCTTGGATAACTACAAATTCGTGTAAGTACACTTATGGTCTTCAAGAAGTTTCGATCTCAATAGAAAACTCATTGATAATCTGTTAACGATTTTTTCCGAATAATGTAATAATTTGTTTTTCTTTGTGGTGATTAGAACTATAAATAGTTCTTTACTGAAACCATTTTTAAATTTTAGTGATGATTATATTATTATCTTCACTAAAATTTCTCATATATCTATCAATAATTAATCAACCTTTGTCATCCATCATCATAAAACTCACAACAAAATTAAATGATACATTTATGGAAATAAATTACGGAAAAATTGACTTTAGCTAAACACATAATCAATTTTACTATGGCTACAGGCCAATCTTGCCAGTCAACATTGAACATTTTACTTCACCCTTTCACTGCCCAGTACCTGGCCTGGGTTGATTTTATACAAGGCTCTGGGCATTGAGTTTAATTACTTTGTAAGACTTTTTGACATTTATTTTCATTTATGTCAAAAATACGTCATAATTTAATGCCCAGAGCCTTGCTATAATATCGACCCAGATCCGGATATCGGACACTGAATGGGTTCATCTATCTATTATTTTAAGAACTGAAAAGGATTTGACCTTTTTGTATTTAACGCGGGACGACGCGGATCAGTTATTGGATAATGGCAAACCTAAAAATGACATTTCAACCAGAGCCTTGCTATAATATCGACCCAGATCCGGATATCGGGCACTGAATGGGTTCATCTATCTATTATTTTAAGAACTGAAAAGGATTTGACCTTTTTGTATTTAACGCGGGACGACGCGGATCAGTTATTGGATAATGGCAAACCTAAAAATGACATTTCAATGTTAATGTTGCCAACTTTTATATGCAATCCTACAGTGGTAACAATATAAACGATATTTTTATTTTATTTTGTAAGATATCATGAGCTATTGATTTTCAGATTTTGCTTGTCCTTTCAAATTACTAAAAATAGCAAATCTTCGTTTATTACTTCATTATAAACTAATAGTAAGCATAATTTAGACGGTGCAAGATAGTGTTCTACTAAGTATACATAATTTTTTTTTATACTTGATTAGATATTTATAGTTAATTTTAAACATTATTATTAATGGTAGTTTCTAAGGCTAATATTCAGGTTTAAACTTTTTTATCCCGACAGGACATTCAGCTTTACGATCAGCAGTAACTTCGGCCATCAAACTTTTCGGTGGCCATAAAATAGAGAAAAATCAAATCCATATGATAGATTTTCGCCTTTAGACAAAAAAATTAACACAAAATTTCAAAAAATCATAATTTATATATTTATTCTGTCAGCATAATTCAACATTTGTATGGTTATTTATTTCTAACAAAATATCTAGTTTGTAGGGCTGGATCAAAGTCGTGTTATATGTTGACATTCAATATGGCGGTATGTCGTCAGTGCTATGCTGTGTCGTGGTGAGATTTGATTATTTCATGGTTTTGTATTGATTTGCTTTCAAATACCGTATATTAACGTCGGTAAAAACGATTAACCATCGCGCAGTTTATATGTAATTTGCTATTTGCCTTAATGGAAGTATAAGAAGTGAGGCCTTGTCCCACGGCGTTGTAATTGCTACTCGCCGTTCTATCGGACAACCGATGCCTACCTAGATAATAATATCAAAATGTAGCGATGTTCCGACGCATCGCTTTGTTGTAATCCGGCGTTATTGTAACTAATGAAATTCGTACGTTAATATAATAGCGTTTATACTTGTAGAGGCTAACGAGAATGTCTATTGCAGCTTGTGAATATCGAGTTAAACACGTATAGATCGCAACAGAGTTATACGATATCTACATTCATCCAAGCTAATACACCACGGGCCCCGACTCAGCAAGCATTGAAGACATCTGAGGATTTAGCATAACATAATCATAAGTAGTTTTATTTTGCAACATTAGTGGTTTTGGTGTTTAAATTGTGACTTTGCGTTAAAGACTCCATAGTGTTCTTATGAACACTAAAGACTAAAAGAAAATGTGATTTGATGTAAAAATTTGTAACCTCTACTGAAAACTTAACACCATACAATATTCTGTGATATATTGGTACCATAGGTACTGAGATTTTCGACCTATATACAAGGAAGCTACTATCGACGAACAATGTCCAGCAATCCTCAGTGGAAAATGTTCCAGCCGCCAGATTCACACTCCTCGCCCTTGCAAGATATTTTAGATCTCCAGCATTCTAATATGCAACCCAAAGCAACATACCGTAATGGTGAGTGGACCTGCTATGTTCTATTAATGCATATACCTAGCACTTGTTTATTATGTTGACATTGACATTTATATCAATTGATGCTACAGGAACTACCAGTAGAAATCTTTTTTAAACGCTGCTATGCTATATAACATTTTTGAGTCTTATGCTTCATATAAGGTAAATTTATGTGTTAGAAAATCAATAGCCTTGTTTTGCTTATTCACTCATTTTCTGTATTACTTTCTTACACATCTTTGATTATATATTCCATTTTAAACATTCAGTTGAACATTATATTGCTGTTAATTTGGTTTTACTTCTTTATGCTGATTGTTACTTTGACTTTGTGTCACCTAACTTTAATATTAGGGCTTTATTGTATGACTTACTGCATCTATACTCAACATTTTATACTTGACTGTGTTGAACATTATGTAGGTTCTATACCTAGTATTGCACAGATTACAGTGTCGCACTATTTTATATATACCACAAGATATGCCAAAAAAATGATATTATCATGCATCTAAAATATTTTTTTAAATTTCTTACTGGAATGGTTTTACAGTACATATGAGTACAAGATAGACACCATCCATGCCCCTGACTCTTCCGGAAGAATTATACCGTACTCCTTTATTGTCTGTATTATTTAATGTTTGCCCAGCCTGTGCCTTCCATTTACATGACAATAGATTTATCCTCATATTCTGTTCACAATTAAAAACATAGCCCCAAAAAGGCTTGTTATCATAATAGGCAAGTAATTGTAATAACATTATTTTCATGTCTGCATGTCCCACTCTAGCTTATGATTGTATTTTTAATATAAATCACAGAATCAACATAGACTAAAGTACAATCAATATTATTGGTAATTAACTACTAGAACTATAATATTTGTCTTATAACTGTATTTTTTTTTTTTTTTTAAATTTCATTTCAACAAGCTATTCTAAATCATTAAACATGTACACGACCACACATTGTAGCTGTAAAATGCATGTTGGAATGCTGGTGAGACTGAATTGTCTATACAAGTGTAATAATGAAATAATTAGTAAATCAGTTATGTAACTTAATTTAATTTCATAAATTTACATACATTACCCTGGTGAATGAATACTTCACACCTTGGTCTCAATAAAACCATTTGATCAAAGATTTAGGGATCCAGGACATTACTTATTTTCCAATTAACAAAATCTATAGCATCTGATAGTTTAGTTTGCAAATGGCCCATTTACAGCTATATATAGTACCAAGTTTTTAGTATAGTTTTTATATAGTACCGATTTTTATACATGATTTAAAAGTAAATATAAAGTTAAGAAACTCAAAAAATAAGTAATGTTTGGGAGGTTTGGGCTCTTGTTCTATTAATGAAATAAAGTTTAATTTATTCCATTTGTATGGGATTCAGTCTTTGGCTGTGGCGGTGCCCTCATTTGTTGTATGAAGCCCTGCATTATAGATGTTAAACACTGTTTGTATGTAGAAACAACTCTTATTGATTAAATATTTAATGGATTGATTAAAATACCATTCAAATACCACCATGGCTATATAAATGGAACAACCAGGTACCTAATATATTATTAAATAACATACAATATACTGCAATTAAATTGTAGGTAGATATAGTCCAGAATCCAGTATTAACTTATTAAAAGTGTTAAGAATTTAAAATAAATTGACACCTGAATGATTGAAACTATTCATGATCAAACGGAAGCATTAACCTGCATTGTGTTATGACGTTAAATTATTCTTAACTCTCAGTATCAAAGTAATGATGTGTGAATCCATTAAATTTAATAGATTCACACTTTGTAGACAATTTTAAATCTTGAAACTGTCATCATTTCACATAAATGTTGCATTTTGAAAAGAACAAGTAAGATAAAATGAATAATATGAATAACTTTTTTATTCTAAGGTGAGTATCCGAGTTCGCCGAGGGATAATTATAGCAGTCAGCCTAAGTCTGGTGGTGGTAACCGCTTCTCTCTTGGGTACAATATTGACGGCTGTCCGATGGGAGACTCTGTTTATTCCTCGGGGTCTACTAACAATTCTTCATCGCAGCAGTATGATTCAATGAATCACCCACCTATCAGAGAGACAGGCATAATTGAGAAACTACTTCACTCGTATGGATTTATACAATGCTGTGAGAGGCAGGCTCGCTTATTTTTCCACTTCAGCCAGTTTAGTGGCAATACCGAACATCTCAAGATAGGAGACCCTGTAGAGTTTGAGATGACCTACGATCGCCGCACTGGAAAACCAATTGCATCAACGGTTACCAAGATTGCACCGGAAGTGGTAATACATTCTGATCCATTTAACTATTGTTGGGAGAATACTAGACCTGGTATTATATGAGCGTCTATTCTAGGTACTGAGTGAAGCGCGTGTAACTGGAACAGTAACAACTGAAGTTAAGGGAGAAGGTTCTGGGGACAATACAGGAAGAATTTCTTATGAGAATCGTGGAGAATGCTTCTTTTTACCTTATACTAAGGATGATGTTGAGGGTAACGTCACTTTGCGTACGGGCGATGCTGTTAGTTTCCAAATAGCAACAAATCAGCGGTAAGTGTTTATTAATTTTATATTTTGAGTGTTATCTACATTTTTCTAACAAAATAATATTCTAGAGGTACTTTGGGAGCTTGCCATGTTCGTTTTGAAAATCCCGTGCATCCCGTCAAATATCATGGTGTGGTTTGTTCGATGAAAGAAAACTTTGGATTTATCGAGCGTGCGGATGTCGTGAAGGAGATATTCTTTCACTATTCTGAAGCTAAGACTAAAGAAGAGTTGGTATTGGGAGATGATGTCGAGTTCATCATTCAAACTAGAAACGTAAGCAAATTTTTTGTGCCAGTTAAATGCATTTGAACGGACGGATGTGAAGGTAATGTTTGGTATTATTGTGTAGGGAAAAGAAGTGGCTTGCAATATAACGAAGTTGCCAAGCGGTTCCGTTGTGTTCGAGGATGTCAGCCCGGAGATAATGCGCGGGCAAGTGTTGAAGCCTTTGGAACGCGGGAATATGGTGCGCGTGGCTCAGAATGACCCGCTGCCGGGGCGAATTAGATATCGCGCAGCAGACCACTCCGAAGTTGAGGTTCATATTTCTTTTGGTTATCATACATGTTTATTTCAATTAAATGCTGCCAGTAAGACTATTTCGATTGTAATCCATATGATAAATACATTTCTCTCGATGCATATTTTTACAATTGAACTCGTGATCTCAACTGCAAAAATAGCCAAACTTAATAAAAATCGTCACATTTTTATCTAATTTCATTGTAAAGATGATATACATTTAAAATAAAGAATAATTTATTAATTTCATACCTTTGTATATATAATATTTATAAAGGTACGAGATTGCGAGAAGATAGTTTTATAAATATTGATGTCTACAGGTGCCTTTTGGTGACAAGGACCAGTGTGGTGAGTTCACTCTGCGCCACGGAGACTGGGTCCAGTTTCAAGTTGCCACCGACCGCAGGGACCAGCTGAAACGTGCCACTAACATCTCGTTGTTGGACGAGTCATTTAACGTGTCCGGTGAACGGTAAGGAAATATTAGGGGTCGGTTAACGAAAGGGGTGCCACAAATACTGCTCGATGTTTTCATAGGTATCAAAGATGTGAGAACGACCGTTTGCGCGGATCGTGTTTAAAGTTCTCTATATAGGCGGCACAGTGCGCGCGACGACTTGTCCATTTTGATTTTATATAATTTTATTTATGATTATGTATTACGAACTTCATTTTACTGTATTAAGAGGAACCGATAACATGGTATCCAATAGATGCAAACTCATGACTATAATGTGCACTGTACTGTGGTTGGACAAGAATCACTGCAAATTATGAATTATAGTGACGCGACTCGTATCTATTATATGTTTGAATACACGTTTATATTTTTCTTGACTTCTATAACTCGCGGCAAAAGAAACTAGCGTTTGATGGTTTTAGTTACTTAACTAATATATTGAGTTGTATAAAACATAGTTTTGATACTTGTGTTAGATAATTATGTTGTCCGATGAAAATATCGGGTGGCAGAATATTATAGTCTGCTGTATTATATGCTTATAATTTGTATTGATATGTCTAAAATGATATGTTTATCCGTAAACAGAAGGGAGCAAGGACTGGTGTGCTCCTTGAGGGATGGTTTCGGATTTATACGCTGTGTTGAGAGGGAACAAACTATGTTCTTTCATTTTGCTGAGGTGCTCCGTCTCGGACAAGAACTCAGTGTGGGTGACGAGGTCAGTGAAAATATAATCATATTTATTTTGTGTACTGTCAAACACATAAAATTACATTCGGCAAGTCTAATTCCATTGAAAGCTTAATAAATATGATGTTGTAATTTTAAAGAGACTAGGCAATATTCCGAAGACCACCTAAAATAGACTTCCCATTGGTTTTGTGTCAGGTGGAGTTCACTGTGGATCCTGTGACAACTTTCTCCAACATGAACAACCGTCAGTCTGGCATTCGTATCAAGCACTTGGTGCCTGGAACTGTCAAATTTGAAACGCTTATTGAAGCTTGCGCCCGTGGCGTTGTCACCAAGGAAGCTACAATGTGCTCCACTTCTTCATCCAGCCCCACCGGAACCCCACCATCGGTAAGTTGATGCTTTTTTTTTTAAATATCCTTCCTACAATCATCATATTTATTGTTCCAAATTCCATAAAAGCTTCCAACATCCACTCATAACTATGTATAATAATATGTCATTGCGCCATTTTGGGATATCAATTTATCTTTGCTTTGGCTCTGAATTTATATAATGTGTATTAGTATTTTTTTATAATTGTCATTATAGGTACAGATAAAGAGTACATATTCATAGAAATAATTATTTAAGCATATAGCATTTTAAATGATGTTGATGAATATAGGCAATTAAAATAGAACAAATGCATCATCATATCAACCGTTAGACGTCCACTGCTGGACATAGGTGTCCCCCAAGGATCGCCACGACGACCGGTCCTGCGCCACCCGCATCCAGCGGGAAATGCGAACAAATGCACATGCATTTGTGATAGATACATATCTATTAAATGAAGATAGCGTTGACCAGGAGAACTTCCTGTTGTAATTGCTTTCGCTGTCTCATATGCCTCGTTGTTATTCAACATGATTACTTCACCGTTCACTTTCGACTTAAGGTCTACTAGCACCTGAACGTGGCAAAAGTAATATTAATTTGTCAGTTTCTTGCAATAGTAGCAGAGATTATGTCCACCAAGAGTCAAATCCCAGCAAAGTTGTTGGAAATGTTTATATTTATATCTTATTTTATTTATTATGAATATTGGCATGAAATATTTTGATTTATATTTCCTATATAATTTCCCCATACAAAGTCCACTACAACATAATTATATCCATCTTTTATTGTTATGACACTGTAACCAACCACTATTTGATGTATAAATTGTATATTTTAACTGTAAATGTAAAATTAATCCCTATCAAACTAGTCTCTAAAAGAATTCATAAACTTTCGGTACATAAAATCGTTTTTCTATATGTTATTTGAATGTATAGTTTAAAAGGGATTAAAGAGTACCTATGTTGAAATGAGTATTTTGATGACGTTTTAGTGCGTTGCACTCGCACTCAAATAAAAAACGTTATCAAAATAATCTCAATGAAATCTTGTTTAAACACTGTGATTTACGGGCAATACATAAGTGTTATAACTTAGAACTATCCGAATTGTATCCATTTTGCAAAGCCGCTCTGGACCAAGTCCAAGAAAACGCGAAATGAGAATCAGACACCTTTGCGTAATCTACGAAGGCTATGTAAAATGGTAAGTTACAACTTCTCGCCTATTTCGCTAAGTGTTGACAGACCTAAGAAGGTTGACAAACTGAGAACTGAGTTATGTTGGAACATAGATGAGTGGTCTAATCTATGTAATTTTTTATACAGTAATAAAAAAGTGAAATAGAATTATGTTAGAGTGGCAAGGTACAGATTCTTAAATCAGTAAAGTTAACTTTCAACATTATTAAAATTATTGTTGTTGTATTCGGTGTTACGCTTAATGTCCATAGGATTACTACAAAACATATTTTGTTCTTAACAGGAATACAATGGTCTAATTAGTTGGCAAGTAAACCAGCAAACAAAGAAGTCCCTACCATTCTCTTCCAAAAAATGTGAATCTAAGATGCTGCCCCGTACTGGTGACATTGTTACTTTCGACGTGTACCAGGTCTGCTACTTTTAAATGTATTGTACCATTTTTTTAGTTTTCATTTTAATTATTTATTTATTACATTAATGAAGATAGACATTAAGGATTTAATTTTTTTATATATTAGTCGGGCTTCTGAACTACCGAAAGGGACATTGATTGTATTGTGTTTTGACAGATTAAGCGGACTAAGGAATTGGTAGCCAAGTCCGTGCAGTTACAGCATAGTCTGACCAATGGAAGCAGCAGCAACGGCGCCGGCAGCCGGCCCCTTATGCAGGGATTTATTGCAGCTCTGAAGGATGGATTTGGTTTTATCGAAACTTCGGACCACAACAAAGAAGTATTCTTCCATTTTAGGTGAGTAACCCTCGGGTCACACTCAAAACCTATATAGGTTTTATTTTAACCACTCTACGTATGACGTGCAATATAATCTTCCCCTTACTAATAATCTCCGTTTATTATGTGTATACATTTGTTTTGACTCAAAACTAAATTAAAACTATCATAGATTGCTTGCACAACGTGTAATAGACTGATAGAGATGCTGTCAAAATATAAAATATATTATAATAATGGTAATATATGGAATACTGCAAATCAATTTCATAAATTAAAATAATAATTTATCCTCTTAAAACACTATTAACCAACATAATAAATTAATGATAAAATTTGGTCCATATCCTACTGTTTTTAATCATCTACAAGAAAAGAGTTTTGTAAACTTAAAGCATATGTCTGTCTGTGGATTTATAACTGGTTATGGGATTAACCAAGTACAATGCGTTTGAAAGCCGATTACATTTGATGTTGGATGGAAATAATTTAATTTCGGTTTTACAATAAATAAATCAAAATTATAAAATAGCCAGTATTTTATATATGAAATTGAATTACAAATAATACTGAAAAATGTTTATTTATAAATATTTTCTGTTAGAGAGGATTTAAGAATGTAAGAATCGGTCTGTTTTATGTAATTTTTTTACGATTAAAGTACACTTGACCTCTTTAAAAACTATAACAACAATAGTTACTGCATAAGCAATGCGATACTTCTACAAATTATGTATTACGATGCATTCCTAAGCGACTGTTTTTAAATAGTGTTTATTTTCTATACTAACATTTTTTTGCAGTATTAATTAATTTATATTTTGTATTTTTTTAGTATCAATGCATATTTTACCGTCTCACATTCGCATGATCACGATTTTGTTATAGTTATTCAATAGCGACTGTTTAGATCCGCTTAGAACACTGTGAAGACTTTGTGATGAATGAATGAATTATGCTAATATATAACTTAGGTATATTCTGTGAATGCCATATTTTTGGTATAATTAGTTATTTTTTTACAATTTCCTCATGCTTAATAGCAAAGAGTATGTCTAAACCGCTAAAAACGTAGCTATTACGCCGTTCAAAGTTGGTAGACTGTCAGGACATCGGACATGTCTTGTTGAAAGTATACCGCAAGTGAATCTTGTGTTTATTCAATTGTAATCCAATTGAATGGACTGAGCGTGTCTGGGTACTGCACTGTATAACGATCAGAAAGGAATATTTTTATACATAATTTGATGGGTGCAAATTCTATTTTCAATTTCAAAATCCAAGCACATTTTTTTTTATTGTATGGTTTCATTATTTATTGTGTTTATTTAAGCTATAATGCGAAGCTTTAATAGCCTAATGGTATGACCAGTGGATTGTGAATTCAAAGGTCGAATTGAATCCGGAGGCACCAATGACTTGTCGAAAGTTACGTGTGTATTTATCACATGCTCAAATGGTATGGGAAAACAACGTGAGGACACCTACACGCCTGAGGGATGTTCTCAATTGTTGCCAACCCGCACTAGACTGGCTAATCCTTTTTAAATGAGGGGAAACCTGTGCCCACCAATGGGAGGGTAAATGTGTTGATGATGATGGCTACAATTATTTTTTTAACTGTTTTTTTTTAAGTATGCTTTAATCGCCTAGTCATTTCCCAGTTATTAACAAATTTATTTCCATGCTTATAGCGTGTTCTTTTTGCTGTTTTGTAAAAGTTGGTTTTGTATGTAATCCTGCTATTGCGTTATTTAATATTTATAAATTATGAATATTCTTACGTTATTGGGATTAACAATATGAGCAAAGCTTTACAGAATGTTGCCTAAGCTAGACGGTATAATATAAGTATACTTACTACGTTGAATTGCGAAGTGATATCAATATTATGCACTACGTATTTCCTAGAATACAATAAATAGAAAATCCAATGCAACTTTCAAACAGATTTAATATGCTTGGAAATGTAATATTGTAAGTTAACAGCTTTTCGCGTACTGACGTCGCAATCGTTTGCTCTGCGTATTAAATGAAATCTAAGAAATTTCAATTTCATTTAGCGTCGAAAGTTCCTCGAACTACTCGTATATTTTAACTCTATTGCATAAATATTTCAAGTAGACTGCTACGCAATTCAAGCTGCTACTCATGTAAATATGAAATATGTCAAATGTGTATCCAATAACAAAACATTATTATCACGATATTTATGGAAAATAAATATTTACCCCTTTTACCTCGTTTATGCATTTCAGCAATCTGGAAGGCAATCCGGACATTTTGGAGCTAGGCTCTGAGGTGGAGTATACTTTGGGCCGTGTGAACGGTTCCGGGGGTGGGTGTGCCAGCGCTGAGTACGTGCGCCTGTTGCCTCGTGGCTCTGTGCCCACCGCCAAGCCGCTGGAGCCCAACCTCAACGGAACAGTTACTAGGACCCTGAGGGCGCTGAACCCGGACCAGGCTCACTACTCCGGTACGGAACTCATACATTAGTTATTTACAAATATACGAACACTCACGCCTTCCCATCGTGATAGTCGGAAACTACTAGAATGCCACGCGCCACGATCCCTAAATACCACTTTTGCCCCGTCCACATTCATACATCTCGTCATGCACGCGCGCCGGTTATGAGTGCTGCGTACCTGACCTTTTTGGAAGAGTTCACCAATTAGGTCGGTGTATGTCCTTCTGGGGCGCCCCCTCCCGGCGTTTTCACTAACATCCGCCTTATAATACCATGCTTTAATACATACAATTCACGCATTTTTCATGGGGGTAGACAGAAACTACAGAATGCCACCAGCTACGATCCCTGCATACCACTTTTGCTGCTGGTTATATATACTAACTTGCGCATCAATATTAAAAGGCTGCCTTGTGATAGGGTCCTGGGTTCCCCGGTTGGGGAAAATGTTTGTGTGATGAGCTGAGACATTTGACCCGAATTATGGATATTTCTATGTATAATATTTACAAAAACTAAATGGTGTATCAACCATCTAGTAACCGTAACACAATCTTGTATTGTCATATAAGTCTTAAGTCAAATGTTTTATTTCAATTCACAAATCTGCAAAACACACTGAAACATGAACGATATTAATGGCTTTTGGTAATCTACTTCAACTACAAGGCCAAATATGCACTTGATTGAAAAGGGGCCCCCCTACTTCCCCTCTCAACGACCGTCGTTTGATTAATTTCGCGGCTCAATTTCAGGCAAGCGACTAAGCAATCATGGTGAAAGCTAATCTACCGAAAAATATGAACACTAGGGATACCATATATGAATAATGAACATATAATAATTATTATATGTCATCCTAACTAGCTGTGCCATCATAAGGTACTATCTGAAAACCTGCATAGTGGCATAATGCTTTTTGGTTTTTGATGTCGTAGCATGATGTCATCTGAGAAAGGAGCTTAGTTTGGCCTCGCTCTGGGTCCCCGCCTCGTGCGAGTTCAGAATAAAAAGTTTTCATTCTTTGAGGCTTGAGAGTCCATGGATAATTGACCTTAATTGTTTTTGTACAGGGCTGATACAAGTGGAAGGCGGTACATCATACGAGTTTGGTATAATGGGCTTGGCATGCAAGCGCGAAATACTACAGGTCGGCGACCCAGTCACTTTCAAAGCTGACGTGGAAGGTCGCGCCACTAACATTGTGCCAATCAGGAAGAAGAGACGTGCCACTGTTGATGCTATCAAAGGTATATTCTAGTCTGATAGTATATAGATCTTGCTCCTCACTGCATTCGCTGTCTTTTTTAACTAAAATAAGTACTACTAAAATAAAATAAATAAATAATAAATAAATATTTCTAGACATTATGATACAGCGCCATCTAGTGCCGTGGTAAGCAACGAGGCTTGTGTTACGGATACTAGTTGGTTGATATACTACATAATATACTTTTTTTTTTGTAAATACATACATATTATACATAGATACATCCATGACTCGGATACAAATGTTTATGCTCATCACACAACACCCAGGACCCATAGCACAGAAGGCAGTGTTAACTACCGCTGGACTAATTGGGTCGTCACTACTACTACTACTACTGTCTACTACTACCGTTTCAAATGCATCTATTTATCGTTACACATACTGTTTGTTGTATTATTCAAAGATACTAAGATATTAAAATCGATTAGTTAAAATTGTCTTGGTAAATAAATTAATTCTGAATAAACCACAATGAGTCAAATACTGAAGAAAGGCGAGTCTGTAGTAGTCAAATGGTGAAGGAAAACATTGTGAGGAAACCTACATGCTTTAGAGATTTTTTCAATGGTATGTGAAGTCTCCCAATCGGCAGTAGGCTAGTGTGGTGAACTATTTCCTAATCCTTCTCAAATGAGAGGAGACTCGTGCTCAGCAGTGGGACAATAATGGGTTGATAGTGAGAGTAATAAGTTTTCGGAATTTAAATGGTTTATTTGTATTAAGAATATCAAAAACTATCTGCTTGCTATAGCCGTTATGACATGTGAGAAACAGATACGATTTGAAATTTAAGTAACTTGGGTCACGTGGCTTACCTACCCTACCATATCCATGGACTAATATATTTCTATATGAAATTGGTTCAGTTTTATAGATTGAAAACTTAACAAACCGAAAAAAATCCTTTCGAATTTACAATATTAGTATTGATTATCTTATATATAAAAATCTCGTCTCACGGTGTTTGTCGCTGAACTCCTCCGAAACGGCTGGACGGATTTTTATGAAATTTAGTATGTATATTTTGGAGAATTCGTAGGCTATTTTTACACTCTTAGATGCTAAGGATGTCCCAGATTCACCAAGTTTTTTTTTTTATGGTTTGGCATCAAAAAATATTTATAACCCTAAAATTTTCTCTCTTCTACCACCAACAAAAAACAACGTTTTTTGTGGCAAAACAACGTTTGCTGGGTCAGCTAGTAATATTATCAAAAAATAATTCAAGTGTAACGTGCCACGCTCACAATATTCTTTCAGAAGCATGTCTAAATTGTTTTTACTTTCTAAGCAATTGCGCGAGTGACGAACTCGCGGTGGCAGTAGTGAGTGACCATAAATCTACTGATGAAAAACGTGTGATCTAATGTGATGTGCACACGTTTTTAAAATAATTTTATTATTCCAGGTGGCTTTGGGTTTTTGTCTTTGGAGGCGGAAGACAATCGTCGTTTGTTTTTCCACATGTCTGAGGTGCGTGGCAACGCTGCTGAACTGCAGCCTGGTGATGTGGTGGAGTTTGTCATGTTGACCAACCCTAGGAATGGCAAATCGTCTGCTTGTAACGTTGAGAAAATTGGGTAAGTGTATATTTTGTAGATTGAATTAAATAACAAGTTAAAATATAACAAGACAAGCCTTTTTAGTTTTAAATAGAATTATTATGTAAGTGAAACAAAATACATCGTTATTTTTTAAACAATATAACCAACAAATAAATAAATATAAAATATTATGTATACGGAGAGTAGACTAATTGACTGACTAGACTAAACTAACTGTAAGCATACAGTTTGACAATACAAAGGGTTGATATTGTATAATGTTGTACTAAATTTCATAATGCAACTCCTTTTTTACTCATCGAACAGTCACATTCTCATGGCATCTTTATGAATTAAAAAAAAAGAACATTGTCATGCACGCGCGTTTCACTACCAAAGCGCTGTAATTTAAATAAAAATTTATTCGATTTTTTTAATTGACGTCGTATCCGAAAAAAAATATATATTTTGTTGTTTAGACAAATTATCATGGGTGTAGATAAAGTCTTGTATGCAACTGTTATAGCCTAATCCCTCTCAAAAAATGAGAGGAGACCCATGACCAGCAGTGGGACGTTAATGGGTTGATGATGATGATGCAACTGTTATAATTAGGTATTTAAACACTCATGTGATACTATTATCACGTTTGTGTTTTAATACCCTTTATTATACAACAGTTGCATAAATAACTATTATTCAATTGAAACGGTATATACCAATTACAATAAATAATTGAAAAAGCATACAAAATACTGAAATACGTTTGCAATTTGCAGTGGTAAAGGTTTTCCGGGGGGCAAACCTCGTTGCGAGCGCCCGGAGCGCCTGCTGGCGCGGCTGCGCACTGCTTCGCTGGAGGAGTCCAACGCGCCGCGAGTGGTGGTGGTGCGGCCGCCGCGTGGACCCGACGGCACCCGCGGCTTCCGCCCACGTCGTCCCGTTGCAGGTAAATCTCACCAGACAAATCCAGTACCTACATGTTCTAAACATTGGACTTTACGAATGCGTTTAATATTGTTCTTAATATGTCCTTTTTAGGGCTCCGTACCCAAAGGGTGCCAACGGGACCTTATTGGTTACAGCCTCCGCTGTCCATCTGTCTATCTATCTGTATCTCATGAACCGTGATAGCTAGACAGTCGAAATTTTCACAGATGATATATTTCTGTTGCCGCTATAACAACAAATAAAACGCAATAAAAATAGAATAAAAAAATACTTATGGGGGGCTTTAATATAACAAAGGTGGTTTCTTATTGCAGTTTTTTTCTCTGTATTAATAACGGCGACAGGTAGCCGGTAAATGGTACGGAACCCTTCGTGTGCAACTCCGACGATTTTTTTAGTTTATCTTTAATACAATTTAATCACATCTGATTGAAACCACAATAAGGATCTAATGAGTTTAGTATAAGTGCCCTACCAAGCACAAATAACTTGCTTTTGATCTGCGACTGTCAATATATGTGTATATGAGTAAGAGTATATGCTAATTTGATATTTTGTCTCTTTCCAGAACAATTAGCTGAGTAAGAGATCGAGACATCAGCACTAAGGCCTCAACCATGTAGGTAAAACATCTTAAGGGTTTGATTTTCCATTTCAAATTATTCATTGTATTCATGAGAGACTGACTTATCCTCTTTTCTTTAGCAGCATTTAGGAAATTGTTTTGTTATTTTTACTAATTCTAGGTGAAAACAATAAATTATTGTCAGCTGTCATTAATACAGATCAAAAACGTAAACATGTATAACATCAATAAGCAAGGTACATATCAATGAATCAATTTACGTTGCTTATTTACAATTTTATTTATATAAGAGGTTCTTTTTCGCATAAAGACGTTGTTCAAAATTCCGTTTGCACCATTCCTTGACCAATGTGAATGTTATGGTTTGCCAAGTTCATATGTATTTGTCTGCGTTGTCACGACACATGGCACATGAAGTCGACGTGTTCACACCGAACAGCTTAGCATCTGTCTTCAATCTGTTCGCTGTATTGGGATTGGCATTCGAAAACAGTGTAAATATTTTATAGAAGCTAGGTATAATGTGTATAAAATGCTCATAAATCAAACAACCCCGCTAGTGTGTGAATGTATTGTCAATGAAGTATCGGAAAGTTACGGTTTATATATGAAATGTTGCATTCACTGTCTATCAGTCGGAAATAGATATTTGTCGAAGCTTGGTACATCTAAGTTATCTGTATAAGTAAGGTGCGTGAGGTAATGTAACCAGTTCATGGACATTTGATACACGTTGTTGCGGTTGTTTTTACGTTTAGTAGATCTCTTTATGCGAAACATACTGTGATCAATGAAAATTTGTTGTGCAATAAAAAGATAAGATGTTGTCCTCATAGGGCAGTGCTAGTCTCTTAGTATTATGCGAACCCAGCTTGTCACTCGCGCGCGCTTCATTTGATATGTGTCGTCGTACATTGTATTCTTATGATGGATGGCTAACCTTAATTTAACGAACAAAATATTTCATTGTTAATCGGAAAGCATTTATGCAATGAACTGGAATGGAACCAAAGACTGAATTAAAATATTTATAACAGTAATACTTATTGGTATTCGATTATTTTAATCGGCTGAATGATGTGAACCTTCATGGTGTTCATTGTGGCCATAGTTTTTTAACAAATTATGATGATTTCAGGAGAAAAGTATTTGATTTAAAATTTTAGTTGTACATACAAATAATGAAATCAAATATAACTTTGTCGGCATCCTATTTTCAATATATAATGTAACATGATCTTGGTTTAGGTAAAACCGAATATACTAAGCTCACGCGCTGTCATGTTATATATGACCAAGCAAATCTAGTTTCATAATTTTATTGTATTTATTGTAGTTGTTCTCGAGTAAATTAGGAATGGTTTTATTTTTGTGTCCGTTATTCAGCCCGGATTGTGTGTCAATTCTACATTGTATATTGAATAGTTTGCGACTTAACATTGCTGTGTCGAATTTATTTTGTAGATAATACTCATTGTAACAAATCAATTCCAAATAAATATTATGATTTGAAGTTCATAACAAGAGGCGGGTAAAACTGTGATTGATGATAGGGATCTCATTGGATCGATGTTTAAATTTATAATTTAATATTCACGTTGCCATTATTTAAGGACGTCTTAAACTAAAACTGCCATTGGCTATGAATTTTTTTTCGATAAGCAGTTAAAGTTTTTCATATGAGCAGTGTGTTACACGTGTGTGTTGAATGTTTCTTAAAACTAATGCTTCCACAAATGCCATATATGTATCGGAGACACACACAGGCAATGTCATGCTGCAAAGAGTCACGAATTGTAATTAGTAGTTATTTTTAAATATTTAAATAGTTTTGGCGGCTTCAATGTATTTTAATATCGTATATCATTAAACCATTTCTACACGTCGATACATTTAATCGCGTGACGTAGGTTTATATTCATAGTCTTGTTGTTTCTGTTTTATTATACTGATTATTTTATAACGCACGTTATTGTCCTAATAAAAGTAGCTTTACTCTTCTATAATTTTACCTTATATTCGAATCCACTGTCGTCCCTATCATTGGTAGTTTCGTTGACATATATTTTAAGTTTCACCGCATTCGCGACTTGCAATCGGTAGAGTAATGTAAGTTGTATTTTATTTTGTTAATTGTAATATCAATCACAATCCAATATTTTGAGATCCAGCGGGTTCTGAAACGTTATAAAATATAATGCAACTTTCCAAAGAATACATGTATCGTGTTGTAAGTCGCATTTGCACTTTTATCATTTCTAAACTTTGACGTGTCTAATAGACACGCATTTAACTTTTCTGTTATACTATTCCCTTTGTTATGTTAATTAATAGTTTGGAAACATTAACAATCTCGTCTGGCATAGCGCACATAACCATTAAACTATAGTACATAGTTTTACCTCGTGATTATTGTTAGGTATAATGGTAAACACCATGTCTCCCTTAAGGACTTATGACCCTGTGATAGCTATAACAATCAATTGATATACTAAAATAATTATTACATTTTTAAGATGCCTTAAATAATTGGAATATTCATCCTTCATTATCGTTTTTAACTTTTGAATTTATATAATTTACTTTACGTTTAATCGGTTTCTTAAACTAATTTTAATAAAATATTATAAATTATGAGGTTACACTGAATATCTGAATAAATAAATAAATATTTCCGGACATTATATCTAAATTTTGGTGTCATCAGAAACATGAATAGTTGCTGAATTCACCAGATGACCTCGCGGCGATGCGTGTTAATATTTATCTCACTTCTAAAACATAAACGTGATGGCCTAAGCCTGTGTAAATTAAGCAACCAAGTGCATTTGCGGTCCAAGAAACAACAGGTTGAGTAGCGCTGTCATAACAAGTACTATTAACACTATTTATATTATTGAGATGGTATATTATCATTTTGACGATCATGTTAGAGATATTTTATCCAAATTTGTTGTATTTGATAATTTCTTTGGACGATTTGGGTCATCGTTCTTAGATTTGATTTTGGCAGATATTTTTTAAGTTTGACGAGATAATATAAGTCGATTCAAATAAAAAATAATGAGGTATATATTACGCGTGATTTCCTTTCAAAGTGATTAGGTACTTTGGCTGTGAGTTTGAATGCAACTTTTGTTACGGGTGTAGTATTTAAATAATTATCTACGCAATAACATACGATTGATGGTGATTTATTCGGTCGACTTTCGGACACGGCGCAACTAAACCCCAAATATAGCGAACGCGCCTCGACCGGTCACAAAGTCAAAAGACGTTATCACAGTTTTCTTTTCAAAACTTCCACTGTCTACCCCCTTAATTTATTTCTTGCAATCTATTCTTGTCTTTCCTTTTTAAGTTATTTTGAGTACAGAATTTTTCTCAGTTGTTTATCTACCGTCAAATCTATGAACGACTTAGTTTTATCGTACCAAATATCCCGCATTTCTTATTATTGTCGACTAGTTGCACATTCATGGACTGACAATTGATTAAGCAATATTAAAATGTGTTCAGATGTGTTTGTACGAAGCGCAAACCAGCTTTTGATGACACATTAAAACGCTTTAGTGATGCATGTTAGAGCATTAGAACGTTCTAAACATGATAGTTGTCACTGTGAGGTGTAAGCCTACTACTGCCGAATACTGTTCTAACGATTTTGTATTTATTAACAAAATTTAAAAGTCTAAAATAATTAATTAAATCATTTGACAAAATTGTAGTAGATAGACTTTCTAAAAAAATCTTATGAAATGCAATACGTTTAGCGGTATTAGTATTAAGGTTAAATTGTAAGATGAGACTTACGTTTGACTTATGTAAGACATTCGGCGGCAGTGTTTTACACCTTGTGCACATTTTCGTAATAATAATCACATAATATATTAACGAGTATACTGTCTATAATCTTGGGTGTTTAGTATAATCTTTGTAATTTTGGATACGGTAGACATAATAATGTCGATGACAATTTGACATCTTTAATTCTGGCACGACATCTACAAATCTACATAGTTGTATTTTATGAATAAGGTATAGTGAAATAATTGTTTAGAACGTGGATCTTTTGTGAGACTAATAATTACTCAAGTATATTACAACTGTCTTTGCTATTGACACCGTGTCATCTGTAAGTTAATCGGTATGTAGTACATTTTTCATGACAGGTTTTCAGTATTCTATAATGTGTACATATAGAGGGGTTGCGGTCACTGACCAAGCTCTCGATGATGTCAAATTGTCGCGCTAACAACTATTCATGAGTACTTCTAAGTGCTTACGCTTTTCTTAATATGTATTCCCAAAGAAAAATAGGAATTTTGAACAAACGTTATATGCTTTACGCTTAAAAACTACAGTCTTTATTGTTCTGTATCAAGTATATAATATGTATGCCCATGTAACCAATATAATAGTCATAGTGAAATGTGTAATAATAATCGAAATATTTGATGTTGTAGTGTATGAAACTTAAGCCCCGGATCATTTCGGGTATAGGTATTATTATAAACTAGTCTTAAACACTTACGCCCGGGCGCCTGTCACGAGCAGATGTATTTTTAAGCTAAACTGCTAACAAACGAACTGTATGAGATCTGATAAGGGAACCCGACTATTTTTCCCTTTACTATCTAAAGTTTCAGTGCAGCTACGAATTTGGCGAACCAGTAAAATATATTCAGTGCCTAAAAGAACCTCTGGGAGATGAAAAAAAAAACCAAACAAAATGTGAAATTATTTAAGCATTTCAGAAATTACAAACTTTTAATAATCATAAGAGTTTATTTTTATTTAATTCTTCGAATGTATTCTTTAGACAAGTATCTTATGCCAAATGTTTATACATTATACATGTACATTTGTGAAAAAATATGATTAAACCAATGTACACCACCTTGTTCGCGTTGTGACTCCCTTAATTTTATAACATCACAGTCGCACGACGTAGTTGGTGTGAACACGCGACGCTATGATTCTTCTATTCTCGATACACTATATATAGCACTCAGGACCTATTTCACGATGTTCAGGTAGGCATGCATGGAAGGAACAACTATCTTATACAACAATTCGACATAATTACAGATAATATAATTACTCTGTTTTGTCAGTTAAGGGTCATTAAATCATTGAAACATTTGTCCTTTGTATTGTTGCAGAGATATTTTACTCAATATAATAGACTCACAAAGAATTCAGGCTGCGCGATTGCAACTACCAACTACCCTATGCGAACCCCCCTGGTAAAGAGAGAAAAGTGTAGATAGCAGCTTACCGAGAGATCTTTGCAATATTCTTTCAAGCTTCTTAACCTTAGGCCATAGTTTACAATGGACACTGCAGTCTGACATGTCATTATTGACATTGCTTATACATATAGAGCAAGCTAATGTACATATTTCTCTTAACGCTCTAACCAAGTTATAAGTTGTAAATATTGAGTATGTAATTACTTTAAATAACAAAAAGACTTTCTTTAAATTAAATTCCTAGGTATACTGACTAGTTAAAATAAAATAACTATATTTATTTAAAATATCATTTATTGAATTCTCGTTGATATGTATTTAATTTTCCCAATGTTCCTGTTCTGAATCAACCATTACAGAAATATGGAAATTGGAACTGTCTTTGAGAACTTGGAGTAAGTACATAGAGACGCTACTCTACGCGCAGCGTCTTATGCGCGCACTTAAAATAGCGATACAATATAATATTATAACATATGTAAAGTTTTCCCGAATTAATGTATATTTGTGGATTTTATCAAAGTAAATGTCTTAAACAACAATCAGTTCAGAAATCTCATTATTAGCCATTACCAGCTATTGTGAATGGAACAATAAGCTTACATATAGCCTATTAAAATAATACCTAACTTACTAAAATATTCGTATTAATACTAAGTATCTATATTTTCTGCAATAATACTTTTATATCCCAACATAGCACCCCATAATTACAATACTTACTTGACGTATTACGGTACTTTACATATTATTAAGATAAGTGGTACCTACATCATATTATCATGATTAATGAAATTGTACCATTTGTAAACATATAAAAAGCGAAAGATCACTTACTAATTAAAAACGAAATCTCGAAAACAACTTGGTCCCATAAATTACGATACAATGCAGTTTTTCTTGGTGTACTACCAATTTAAGTATCTTGCTATCAACAAATTCATATAGGTACATATAATTATCGTCAAGTTGAGCACTGATTCCCTCTCAGCTTTAGCCAATGGCAATCAGGGCCCTTCTTCAACCTGAATAAAAATCCTTTCATTGCGTGGTGGTGCGCCTCGCGTCACTACGGCGCAGTACAAACAAAAATCGTTCTCAGCTCATACGCCGCAGAGGACAATTTTTATTTGATGCATAGACCCTGTGGCTGTTCTTCTTGCCACCTCAAACAACTGACTATAGTGTGTGCACACAATTCATATTATACATACTGGCGAAAATATCATATTTCAGGCAGGTTTCCTCACGTTGTTTTCCTTCACCGTTTCAGCGGGTGATAATGATTCATTTTTATGATTTCAAAAAGCCAGGTGCGTTAGTGCCCTAATCTCTAACTCGAGACTTATGACTTAGCAGTCTATGGTAAAATCACTTATAAGTATTATGTTTAGTACTGATGAAATATTGGGCTATTTATTGACGTAATTTTAAAGTTCTTATAATAATGAGCAAGTTAACGAAAATCAAATACATACTGACAAATATATACATAATATATTTTCAGTAATAAAATCATCTTGAGTAATGCGCGTAGTGTTATTTCATCATCGACTAGATCATTGAAGTTGCAGTCAGTAAATAATATTTGTAGTCTGACCTAAAGCCTAGCCAAGGGGATGTCCATTAATCACGTGAGATTCGAAAGGGGGGGGGGGTTAGCATAAATCACTAAATATCACATGGGGGAGGGGGGGTGTAGTAAGATATCACGTGTAATTATTTTTTCGTCTAACGCGTGATTTCTAAACCTAAAAATAGTAGGTATTACAAACATTTTAAGATTCTTTGTAGGTACTAAAAAATACACGTGATTTTTGGTGGGGGTGGGGGGGTTGTCTTAAACCTCACCACGTATCACCATGGGGGAGGGAAGGGTTAAAAAATGTTAAAAAAACATCACGTGATTAATGGACAGCCCCCAATCGTCTGTTTGTAGGTATCTACGTTCATTAAGGAATCAGGTTTCTTTGGTCCCTGTTCGCATACATGTAGCCGTCCTGACGTAAGGATGGCCGGTTATCTCAAACGGCAATTTATAAAAATGCGCATTTCAAAGTGCAATAGAAGTGATGACCAGCCATCCTGGTGTTCTCATAAAGTAAAGGCGTTTCCAAACCAAAACCATGTCTGTACCGACATGTGGGTAATATGAGTTGTCCCATATTAGTTTCCTTGTGTGCCGCGACTACTTCCATGTCAGCCCGCGTTTCTCATGACCAGATTCTGGTCCTAGATCTGGATAAATCCAGAGACGCTATAATCTGTAGTCTATAATTAACTGAACTCTGCTTACTTACAAATATAAAAGGCTACAATCTATTACAGAAAAATGCGTGTTTTAAGTCTAGCAGTCTTCAGAGCCTTAAAAAGAATCAATCCCAATCGCTGGCTTTCACGCACTGAGTGTGTTGTCTGATTTCACAAGTTTTGTTACTTATTTCCGATGAGATAATCACAATTTGCTTGCTTCTTTCAACGTCGGTAGTAGAGTAGTTAGACTCGCTACTCTGGTTTCATTTTTGTACATGTCATTTATTTCTTTGCAATTTTTGTCTTTGTAGTAGTTTTCGTGATTGTAGTTAGGCCACTGTTTAATGGAATTATAGAGATTCGTCCCTGGACTTTGTGTTGCTTTGAGGTCTTTGGCGCCAAGGACGTGATATTGAGGGTGCAAATGGCCAAGTTTGACGCCTTGTGCGAGTAACATTTTGGCCCTTGTGAGTTGTAGCTCCGTAACCCTCGAATATGAAGGCAACCCTTCTCGATAATCACCTGCAATAAAAATGTATGTGCTGTTAAATTGTTGAGTCCACAATTCAATATGATAATAATAACAGTTTCTAGTGTATATTTATACAAAAACATGGTGTAACTACGTATCTAATAGTTGAATACAATAAATTAAAAAACTGCGTTTAAAAATACCGACTTCAAAACTAAAGTAACAGTAAAAAATAACTTAATACAGTTTTAACTTCTTTTTAGTTTTAAAGGTATAAAGACGGTGCCAAGCCAAATGTACACTCATCGCGTGTGATCTTGAGCGGGGTGGCTTCAAACCAGGCACTGGCACCGACTGCATACCTTTCAAAGTAAAAAGAAGTTAAAACTGTATTAAGTTATTTTTTACTGTTACTTTAGCTTTGAAGTCGGTTTATTAAAACGCAGTTTAAAGTTAGTTTTTAATTTTATTCTTTAGTGTCTGTAATAGGTTCGTTGTATTATATGTCTCGTTGGTCTAGTGGTCATACAGTGTGACTGCCGAGCAAGAGGTCCTGGGTTCGATTCCCAGGTCGAGCAGTGTTATTGGTTTTTTTGTGAAATTCTCAGTAGCAGCTCGGAGTTTGGATTCTTACCCGATTAATGGTAATAGGCTCGCCCCCTATTACATGGGACATAAAACATACCGGCGAAACGTAGGTGTACATTAGTACACCTCTGCCTAACTTATCGGGGACGACAGGCGTGATGGTATGTAAGAGGTTGAACAATTGTTTTGAAGAGGTTGTATATGTATGCATTTATAATAATAATAATTATCTATTTATCTATATATTTAATTTATCATTCCTTGTTTATTAATACGGGCGTGAATACCAACATTCTCCTCGTTCTGATAGTTCGTATGCTCACTTGCCCACAATATTTTGCCACTTCTGCGTACGCGAGAAGAATTAATTTTATTATTTAATCCTCAGGACAGTGCTTACAAGGTCCTTCAAAAATATTTGTTATCTATCTACTCACCAATAAATGCAAGACCAAGAGAACATCTGTTATATCCTAAAGTATGAGCACCAACCACATTCCAACCTCTTCCCTCATAAACTCTCCCATCGTTTCCTATCAAAAAGTTGTACCTGGAAAATTAAGTATTATTTATCAAAGGAGGAAATTAAGTATCAGTACCTAAAAAATAGTTTAGTAAATGGCGAAAATCACAACAATAATTTCTACTCTACCAATTGCGAGTCGAGACTGGCACACTGAGGGTACCATACACTCCCTCCCGAGTTGGGAAACTCGATATGACTTCCACATGTTTCACCGATTAGCAGTAGCAGTTCAAATGAAGAAAAAATACAGTCATCAGCATCACATACCAACGGATGCAAAGCAGTGTCTTAAGAACAGGAGAATACTTACGAAATATCATATCCGTTTGTCTTAACAGACCAAGACTGGAGGTTCCTGAGTTCGGCAGCGCAATTGCTGAACCGGGTGCATTCTGGGCTGACAGTGTGTGCGATGACGACCAGCCTTAGTGGGTCGTACTCGTCAGTCTTGTCACCGTCGTTGATAAATGGCGGCGCCAGCCACATCTTGCGATTTATGTACCATTCGTGAGGAGCTGTCGGGCGCATTATATATACATCAGGACATGAGTAATAAACTGCCTCGTTGGGTTAGTGGTTATAAATGCGACTGCGGAGCAAGAAGTGGTTCGATTCCCTATTCGAGCAAATTATTAGGTTTTATATTAAATTCGCAGTCTGAGCTAAAACATACCAGCGAACAGTAAATACCTAGCCTACGGGATTCCGACCCCGTAGATAAGCGATATGTTATGTTACGTTGTCTGACCTTGATTTTTTTTTTGTGTAGGTAAGGGAACTTCTCTAGATATAAAATTTGAGCCGTGAAACCTTTACCAGTCGTATCGTATAAAATGAACGTTTTCTAATCCGCACAGTGGCGAAATGGAATCATCTGCCTTAATCTATATTTCCCGACGAGTACCTACAATTAGGGCACTTCAAGATGTATATGTATCTTCTTCACTTCTACACATCGTCACTTACGATCAGATCACTGGTCAAACGCTACTCAATCTAATGAAATTATCAGGAATATCTTTATTACAAAATATATTGTTATGTATATGCAAGTATATAATTATATTGGTCAAAAGATAAATTATTAAGTCTTTATATATATAGTTATATCATAAGCATTTAGTAGTTTATTGTCAATTTTAACCATTGACATTGTTATAAAAATGCATGAGAATGTAGGTAACATATAAAATCATCTTAAAATATTTACTTAGCTACAATGTCATTGATTATTTTTATCGAGAATTGTCTGAGACTTCAAACAATAATGTCAATGTAATAGAATACAATAGCACCCAGTGTTGTTTGGCTGAAATGCCCACGATTCGTTTCCTGCTACTATAACAATCTATTATGACGATAACATTGTACATTTTACAGTGGAAGCACTTGTAATGGCAGCATTGTATACAGTTACTAGATAAGCTTTATCTAAAATATGTTGCCGTGAATTTCAATTGGTGATACAGCGTTATGCACTTATACACCGTTTTTTTGGTATATACATAGTTCTTATGTAATGGGAAAAAAAATATTTATGTTACATTACAGGGCCTCTTACGATTAATGACCCCAGGGCTAAGTGATCGAGTGTGATGGAAAAAATAGGTCATCACACTTAAATAACTTCCGTTAAGTTTCAACTTTTGGATGACCGTTCCTTCCCCCCCCCCCCCCCCTAGATACGCAAATGTGATTAACCTTTTACTATCACATATGTAGGCAGACAAGTCTTATCTCAGGTTGTGTAGGGTTCGGTTTTAGTTGGTTCTAGTTCACATGCTGTCGAAAATTCTCTCATGTAGGTTATCTCACTATGCTTACTGTTTGGATGTTTGCTAATGAATATTTTTCAAAGAATCAAGACGGGGAGGAAACGATCTTGACGTTTGTGTTCATATCAGTTAGTTATCACTGCTATGGTAATCCGTGGCTAATTCGATTCTACTTATATTTTAGGAAAGTCTTAAAAATGTGTCTCTAGTCAATGAGCAAGTACTTGATGTAGCTGTACCTAAAAAGACTGTCGTAGATGCTGAACCGAATGAAAGGCCCATCTTTACAGGTATTGTTATAAATGCTTTAAATGGGTAAATTGTTTTTACTTTTATGACCATGGTGTGTGATTAATTGGCCTCCGTGATTGAAATAAGCAATTGTATTTTTTTTATGTTGTTACGAGTGGAAAGGAAACTTATTTTAATGGTGTTTTTTTTTATGGTTCTTGCCGGTTTTATTACTTTGGCTAAGAATTTAAACTATGCTTTTTTAGGAAAATAACCTTAAAGCGACCTGCTTCAACAATCATTTGAGAAGTTTAGGTGCCTAAGATATCATAATAATAATTCATTTCTCGAGATAAGATCTTAACCTTTCAACGATTACAATGTCTTCTAACATTGATTTCGATTCTATATAACCAAAGGCCATTAAAGCCACACCGGACGCCAAAACTAATAAATCACTTCGATAATAATTATCAAAAGTAATTAATAATTTAAGAAATTATTGCTTGCGACCCAAGTGTATCAAAGTACAAGCCTTTATCATTTTTAGGACCAAAAAATGCTCGTCAGTATGCCGTAGTAGAGAGTTTTAGGCACGCATGGCGTGGATATAAGGAGCATGCGTGGGGCCACGACAACTTGAAGCCAATCTCCGGCATGGCCTTTGATTGGTTCTCACTTGGCCTCACCATCGTAGATTCCTTGGATACAGCCTACATTATGGGACTGACGGAAGGTATTATTACTTTTAATTCATGCTTTTATATTCGACTAGCTTCACACACAGAACTTTTGTAGGCGTATCGTTAGGCCTACCGTAATTACATCTTACTTTGTAAAGTTAATTTTAAATTTGATTTAACTTAACATTATTAATTCTATATACCTATGTATCAAATTTTATAATTAGGACCTCTTTCCTCCTAGACATTTCTGGGTAACTTATCCAACATAAATACATACAAGTTTCGTTATATTTCAACATTTCTATAATAATATAACGTTTATCTGACGACCCAGTTAGTCCAGCGGTAGTTAACACTGCCTTCTGTGCTATGGGTCCCGGGTTCGAATCCCGGTAGGGACAAATGTTTGTGTGATGAGCATGAACATTTGTATCCGAGTCATGGATGTATCTATCTATAATATGTATGTATTTACAAAAAAAAAAGTATATATGTAGTATATCAACCAACTAGTATCCGTAACACAAGCCTCGTTGCTTAGCACGGAACTAGATGGCGCTGTGTGCCATAATGTCCAGGAATATTTAATCTATTTTTCTGTTATCATGTATTCATATGCTCCTTTCGTTTTCAGAATTCGAAGAAGGTAAACAGTGGGTTAAAAACGAACTAGTTTTTACAAAGAATAAAGACGTTAATTTCTTTGAGGTTACCATAAGAGTTTTGGGTGGTTTGCTATCATGTTATCATTTAGCACAAGATACCATGTTCCTCACAAAAGCGGTGAGTGTCAATGCGAAGTTTATTAGTATCCGTCTAACCAAACCTTGGCGATTAATGATAGTTTACATTACTATTCTCGCAATTAATGCCACAGGAACTCAACTTGTGAATGTAGTATATTTCTTTTTTTTAATCTGTAGCCCAAACTATCTTTTTATTCTTTTATATGTGTACCTACTAATAATGTGTGACGACTAAACAAAAGCTGTCCACAAATTAACCCTATTTAAAAAAAAGGATTTAATCGCTAACATATAATCAACCCCAAAACAACTAAGCGTAGAGAAAAGAGCAAACAAATGTTTGTTTCGTGCGGAATTTGAAACTGTCTCTGTCATGTATGGCAGTATGGCCCAAAAGCTGTGGAGCGCAAAGTAAAACTCAGCCACTGTGTAAATAGTAAACAGTTTGTATAATTAGCTTGAGTATATACACGCACATTACTTCAGGTATAATTGAGAAAACTAACAATAACGCATTTGCAAGTCCTCTTGTGTTGCAGATGTCCATGGGCGGAGGTGATCACTTACCATCAGGTGAGCCTCCTGCCCGTTCGCCCCCTTAATAGCACAAAAAATACGAATAAAAAAAATATAATATGATAAATGTTATTCTCTAGACTGACCTAGGAGATCGTCTCATGGCGGCTTTCTCGTCGCCTTCTGGCATACCGTACTCCGATGTGAACCTGGGGGAGAGAACGGCGCACGCGCCCGAGTGGTCCCACTACAGCACAACTGCAGAGGTCACTACTGTACAGCTGGAGTTCAGGGAGCTGTCCAGAGCCACCAGCAATCCAGGCTTCGAGGTAGGAACATCATTACGTAGTTTTTATTTTATTATTTAAAGGGAGGAAGGGTGGGCCTTTCTCGTTAATTCAAAGTTTTTATCTCCTCTTTCGCTTGATAAGGAAGGTAGTGGAAATGTAATATTTTTGCTACTCCTCCTACTTCATGATTAATTACGCTGCGGATTCCAAGACAGTTAAAATCTTTCCCCTGGGAAAAATCGGGGTTTTTTGGTTGGTTGTTGATTTGATGATTGTTAGTAGTAGGTGCTTACTGTGGTGGGCTTAATAATCATTTCAAATAACTTAAGGTCCTTACATTCTCAGGATGCCGCGGCAGCAGTATCTGAGAAGATTCATCATTTACCGAAGAAGCATGGGCTTGTGCCAATATTTATCAACCCGAATACCGGGCATTTCCTGCCGCACGCTACCATCACGCTGGGAGCTAGAGGGGACAGCTACTACGAATATTTGCTGAAGCAGTGGCTGCAGACTGGCAAGACTATCAACTAGTAAGTACTGCTAGCAAACAAAACGTAACGGGCTGGGCGTGCAATCATAATCAACCCCATCATCCTCCCTTTTCCGAATCATTCGCTCCCCCCCCCCTTTCCAACTATATGTTTGATTCCCATTTTCCACCACTACACTGATGTAAAAGCTGATCTGTCAGCTACTGTGTAACCTATCTTCTTAGGTTTTCCATATTATTAGAAAATAAATACCTTTGCTGGCGATTAAATTTCAGTGCTTACGGTAAAAACTCTGATAAGAAGCAACAATAATAAGCATTTGTTATTGGTATTGAAATGTAATACAACGGATACAACATCACTATTTTATCAATAAACGTATCCGTAACTTGTTTACTTATAAATATCTTACTATAATATCTTCATTGTATACATCTTTCTGGATTCATGATCTTATAAGAATACCGTATGAGTCTTTGCAGGAAACTGACGATATTTTTTTACCTGTGTTCCATCAACATCATGATAATCAACCCAATTATCATTCCCTCTTATTTGTGGGGGATTAGTCCACCACGGTAGCCTGGTGTGGGTTGGCAAGCTTCACGCGCCATTGAGAAAATCTCTGAAGCATGCAGGTTTCCTCACGATCGTTTCACCATTTGAGGTTTATTAAATCAATGCAACTATACCTTACTACATACATACCATTGTATACTTTAATGTTTACATTAGAATCATGGCGCAAACTACTATTAACCTTATTATAAACTAGCAGCCCGTCCCGGCTCCGCACGGGTAGACTTTAGTTTTTTACAAAAAAAAAAACTGGTAATAAACATATAACCTATGTTACTCGGGAATAATGTAGCTTTCTAAAGTTGAAATATTTTTTGACATCGGTTCAGTACTTTTTTTAGTTTATTCGTTAAAACAACATACAGAAATACAATTCTTTCCTCTTTATAATATTAGTATAGATAAATAAGGCCTTGTATGAAACACCTTTTTCATTGAGCAAAATTGCGAATGTTTACATACATGTTCTATTTATGCATTATAAGCGTGACACATTAACAAATAGTAGCGAATGATGTTCTTAATAACTGACTGCGCGACAATTAAACTCAATTTGTCATTTAAAGATGTGTCATTGGTACACTCAGGTACATAAGATCACTTGATTATTATTTCTTTATGACATTAGAAATTTGTGATCATTGGCTTGCGAAAATAAAAATGTTGGAAGTAATTTTTGACCGCTATAACTATCGTTCATTGTACTTGTGTTATTTAATTATGTTTGTTTAAATTTTGACAGTTTATTGGACGACTATCTGACTGCCATAGAAGGTGTACGAACATTCCTTGCGAAGCGCACGTCCCCAAACAAACATTTGTTTATTGGAGAACTCTCTGCTGGGTCAGAGGTAAGATCACTGAGAATTTCGTGTCGATAAATTCGAAGCAGCATTGAATTAGTCACATTACCACGTCATGTCGTTGTTGTCAAATTGGAGTACCTAACCGGTAAAGAAACCGGTAAGGAAAAGGTGACCTTTACAGTTTCAATTAAAGAACGTTAAACAAATTATACTTCATCATGTGTGAAGTATTAAGCTGAGTTTCACGCCTAGTTAATAAGTTTACGTTACGGTAAATAGTGTGACTAAGGTTATAACTATGTAGTACAAATTGTCAAATACACTAGAATGGCTTAGGTTATGTAGGTACACACTAGTGATACAAAAATAAAATATTGGTTATCGCTATTAAACACATTTATTGACATTTAAAATATATAGCTTCAAATTATTCTGACATTACACATGGGCTTAGGCAGAAACTAGAAAATGGCACGCGCTTCGATCCCTGCATACCAGTTTTTCTCCCACATTCATACATCTATATGTCAGTTAGGAAATACCGAAGCTATCTAGATGGCTTCGGTACATAATATACTAAAATAATCTTATATGTGACTTGTAAAAGTTTCTTCAAATGATCAATTTACAGAAATAAAAAATCATCATAATATCTATACCTACGCGCTGATTACGAGTACTGCGCACCTGACCTTTTTGAAGGAGTTTATCAATAATAAGCAAGGTCGCTGAATGTCCTGGGCGACCGGTCCTGGCGTTTCCACTGACATCTGCCTTATAAATTCCTTTCGTCAATCGCCTATCATTCATTCTCTCAACATACGCAATCAATCTAAGTAAATTCTTTTCAATTAATGCACAAAGTATTTGACAATGTTGTTAGTTATGCAACCTATCGTTATCTTACAACGGCCCACTCATAAAGTTTATAATTGGCGTCGCTAAGCAATTAATCTGTATAATCATACACGCGATAATAAAAGTCGAAGATAATATGTATGGGTTTAAATGGTAATATCGTTCTTATGTCATCATTTTATGCCAAGGTCACAGTGACTCAACGAAAATTTATACTATTATACATTATGCCACTATGCCTATCGTTGTTAATTTTAGAATTTTTGCATAATTTAGGAATAATAACGAACTCTGTAGGTATATATTTTTTTTTCTCATATCCGTAAATGAATAAGTGTTAGTAACGTACCTACCTAATCTACTATGTTATCTAATTGTTAGAAGCATGTCTAGTCATTTTCCTGTCAGTTCCAACATATTGTATTTTATTTATTTATTTGAATTGGTTCACCAACAATTGCTTACACTAGTGTTGTGACAAAGGTAACATGTTAGAAAGCATATGAAAGTGTAACAATCACTTATAGGTAAACTCTGCATGCAATATTAAAGAAAATACATTTATTTAAGTCGTACATTAATATGCTATACTAATTTATATTAATTTACGCTCATAAACACCTTGAAATCTCAAAACAGAAGTAAATATTGATCAACGATCAATCAACGTTGAGCATGGATCACAAAGATGTATAGTTAATATTACAAATTAAACTTAAATACTAAGTATTAACATTAAGTGCTTTATTAAATCAACATTAAAGACATGCGAGATCGTTTGTTAATAGCTAATCTAGGTTGAGATACTTATGGAATTTTCGAAGGTTTCTATTGAAAAATTCTCAATAGAAGCTGCTTTCAGCATAATATGGGATATAAGAAGGGCGCAACCAAGGCGAGGGGTGTCATATACCCCCCTGGGTAGTAGGGTCTACATAGGCCACAAAATACTTTTATTATCAATTAGAATTCTTCTTCATCATCATCGTATCGGTTAGATGACATCCATAAGAATTCTTATTGTAATCAAATTGGGGCCTATTATGACTAGACCACGACTATGTGACCCCCTCTGGAATCTAGTTTTCCAATCCCCGACTGGAAAACTCGATCCGCCCTTCATACGTCTGTCTCACCCTATAGTTTCCCAACTGCCCGTCCCGCTCGCACGGGTGGATATATTTTTTTGGATTTCTAGTAATAAATACATACAGCCTATGATACTCACAAATAAAATCGCTTTCTATTCTATACAGTGGCGTAGCGTGGGTATTTCATTTGACGTGGCACTTGATGCCGCCCCCTTTCATATGCCGCCCAGGGTCATGGCCCCTTTTGCCCCCCCCCCCCCCCCACGCTACGCTATTGATTCTATAGAATACTAGCTTCCGCCCGCGGCTTCGCCCACGTAGTAGGTTGATAAAAAGCCTATACCCTTCTCCAAGTGTCCGTCTTTACCAATACCAAAATTGATCAAAATCGGTCGCTCACGTGGGATGCCGTGACCAAAAGAAAAAGGGTAAATCCCTTTTTCCTTTTTTATATATAGAACATATAGATGAAGACCTCTTTAATATCATGTCTATCTAAACTTAGCTCCTTTTGAATTTGCAGGTTTTCAATCCGAAGATGGACCATTTGACTTGTTTCCTGCCGGGGACGTTGGCGCTGGGGCACGCTAACGGTCTACCGGACTGGCACATGACCATGGCCGAGGAACTCCTCTACACTTGCTACTTAACCTACGCCGCTCACCCGACTTTCCTGGCACCAGAAATAACGCATTTCTACTTGGTTAGTGTAATGTTTAGGTACTGGGTGGGGGCTCACAAGCCGCAATGACACACATGTGATTCGTTCAACGGTTTATTTTATACTGACCCGAGTGCAGCGGTCCCGAACGGCCGTTGCAACTATACATAGGTACTAGTATCTACTTATATCTATGTGACTACACTACACTCCTCCCCACTTAATTAACAATAACAAAAACCCGTTTCTAATACTATTACTGCTCTGTAATAAATAACATTCACTTAGTTTGTTTATTAATCCTACTTATAACTAATAGTTTTACCTAATCTACAACTTCGAACCGGACGTGGCTGGGTCGGTACAGGGGAGGCAGGAGGCCTGATAACCTGCTCGTTTGCTGGCTCGGTCCTCTCGGCGGTTAACGGGGTATCGGTTCCACCCGTGCCCGTGGTCTGGGCTCGCGACATATCCTCGCGCGAGCTCATTTCTTCGGACTGCTCCGACTGGACCCCGACCGGCGCTCGAGGCACATCGACCGGGAGGTCTGCCGACGACGGTCCAGGACATGTTGGGATTACAAGTGAACTCCTAGATCTACGCTTTAACTGGTCGAGATGTCGGTGAACTACATTACCGCTAAGATCTAGGATTTTAAAGTCATTAGTTCCGGAGGAGTTAATAACTGAACCCGGTTGCCACTTTTCTGCTTTTAGATACTGACGGTACCAAACGTCATCCCCAACACCTACTACCCTATTCACTCCTCCTTTGGCTTTAACTTGGCGGGTCTGGGCCTCTCTCACCTTTAATTCCCTATCCGGTTTTAATGCATCTAACCGAGTTCTTAAACGTCTGCCTATTAACAACATTGAGGGACTTTCACCCGTGGAACAATGTTCCGTATTACGATAGTGTAATAAGAATTTATTTAGGGAAAATTCTACATTTTTATTTTCTGACAGTGCCTTTTTAATTACTTTTTTTAGGGTTTTAACCGCGTTCTCTGCCGCCCCGTTCGACGCGGGGTGATACGGTGCAGTAAATATGTGCTCTACGCCGTCACCATTCAGGAAGGTTGCAAACTCATTACTAGTAAACGGCGGCCCATTGTCGGTAACTATTTGCCTGGGCAACCCAAATCTACCCCATAGTTCGCTCAACCTCGAGATTGTGCTCCGAGCTGCTGTACTTGGTACCAAAAAAACTTCCAACCATTTTGACATAGCATCTATTACTACCAAGTACAACTTCCCATCAATTGGACCCATGAAATCTAAATGTAGTCTAGTCCATGGCCTTACGGGCCAAGGCCAGGGCCGTGGTGGAGCACTGGCGGGAGCGTCCGCGAGCTTCGCGCAAGTAACACACGCGCGGCACTCGCGCTCCACCGCCTCGTCGATGCCGGCCCACCACACGTAACTGCGCGCTATAGCTTTTGATTTCACAATGCCCATGTGGGCCTCATGTATCAATTTTAGGACCCTTTCTCGGCTACATTCTGGGATTACAACCCTATGTCCCCACATAATGCACCCAAGTTCTTCATACAATTCCGATTTCCTATTGAAATAAGGCTGCATACCTACTACGTCACAGATTTCCGGCCAACCATCCCGTATATACGTTAAGACTCTGCTTAGAATACGATCTTTCAATGTTAGTCTTTTGATTTGTTTGTAATCCAATAATAGGGCATCTTGTGCAAAATGTAGGTACGTTTGTTCCGGAATACTGTCTTTTACCCGTCCCGCAGTGTCATTGGGTAACCGCGATAAGCCATCCGCACAGTTCTCGTTCGTTTTTATATATTCTATATCGTAGTTATAAGCTGATAAAATAACTGCCCACCTCTGCATCCTACTCGCGGTCATAATCGGTATGCCTGTATTAGGGCCAAATATCGACACTAAGGGTTTATGGTCTGTCCGTAATGTAAACTTCCGTCCATATAAATATTGGTGGAATTTCTTTACGCAGAAAATTATAGCTAAAGCCTCTCGATGTATCTGTGAATAATTCCTCTCCGCGGTCGTTAACGCACGTGATACATAAGCGACCGGGCGCTCGCCGCGCGGCCCTCGCTGCGCCAACACCCCGCCTATACCTCGCGCGCTTGCATCACACGTCACGATAATTGGTTTCATTGGATCATAATGCGCTAAAACTTCACTACTAACTAACGCTCGTTTGACCTCTTCAAAAGAATGCTCACAGTCGCTACCCCAATTCCATTGAACACCCTTTCGTAATAACTTATGCAAAGGAACTAATAAAAAACTTAAATTCCTAATAAATCTTGCAAAGAAATTGACCATACCTAAGAATGACCGTAATTCTGTTACATTAGTTGGGCGTTGTAATTTTATAATAGCGTCAATTTTAGTTGTATCTGCTTTAATACCTTCCTTCGATACCACGAACCCTAAATATTTGACGTCATCTACTAAAAAAACACATTTATTCTTTCTTAACTTTAAGCCATAGTCCGCTAATCGTCTTAGAACGGCCTCGAGGGCCTGTATGTGTTCGGTTCTAGTCTTACCCCCTATAATTATATCATCAAGAAATCCTTGGACATGTGGAATACCTTGCAGTAAATTGGTCATAATCCGCTGGAAAATCCCTACGCTTGACGATAACCCATACACTAACCTATTGTAACGGAACAGCCCGCGATGTGTATTAATGACAGTATATTTTTTTGAATCATCTAACTCAATTTGGTTATATGCATTTGATAAGTCAATTTTGCTCAAAAATTGTGCCCCATTTAGGCCAACTAATACATCATCAATTTTAGGGAGGGGGTAACGATCGACCAGTAAAACGGGATTTAAAGTTGACTTGTAATCCGCACAAATCCTAAGTGTACCGTCTGCCTTAGTCACTGGCACCAATGGAGAAGCCCAGTCCGAGCAGTCAACAGGCTCGATGACGCCGGTGCGCAGCATCGCGTCGAGCTCAGCGTCAACGTGCTCCCGGAGCGCGTACGGCAGCGGCCGCGCACGATGGTAGACGGGCTCCGCGTTGTTGCGGACCCGCAGCGTCGCCTTACCGCCCGTGTACCGTCCCAGTCCTCCGCTGAACACTTCTTTATATCTGTGGAGCAATTTATTTATCTCATAATCTATGTGTATGTAATTTTTTTCAACATAATTACAACTTATTTTCGGTATGACAACTTGTAATTCTGCTAACCACTGCCTCCCTATTAATGAAGTAGTACCACCCTCAATAACGAATAACTGTAGTCGTTTTTTAATATCACCATAACATACTAATGGTTGAATAATACCTAACGGCTTTATTTTTGAGCCATCGTAAAATTTTAAAATAGTGTTGTCACTTTCAATAGGCAAGTGGTTAAATTTACAATCATAAACTATTTTACTGATACACGAAATAGCAGTACCCGTGTCTACCTCCATTTGTATAACAATGTTGTCAACTACAATGGGTAAACTTACCGCCTTGTAGCTGTTTAATGATAACATATTTAAATCCTCGATATCCTCCTCATCCTCGCTTGTTCCGTGCTCCAATTCGTCGAGGTGATTTAACCGCCTTGCCTTCCTAACGTACTGGTCATTTTTTTCTGGCGGCCGTTGCCCACTCCGCTCTGGGCATACCCTCCGCAAATGACCTGCCCGCTGGCATTTGCTGCACACAAAATCCCGATACCGGCACTTCCCGTAATCGTGATTCCCGCCCCCACATGCTGCACAGCTGGTCGTATTCGCCGTTGCTCGAACCGCTATACCGGCCATCCCGGCCTTCCCGCCGCCGGCTAGCCGCCGGAAGCCGGCTGCACCACCCCCGCTGCGCCCACGTCCTTGTCCGACGCGTCCCGCGCACTTCGTTACCGCATGAACAGCGCAGGCGCTACTCGCTTCAGAAACACCTTTAGGTCCCTCGACCATCGCTGCATCCCTCTCTGCCGCCTCCAAAGAACATGCCAATTTAACTGCCTCCGTAAACGTTATTGTGTCTTTCTCTGCAAAAAGCCGCTGCCGGATTACGTCACTTTTAAGCCCGCATATAAACTGATCTCGTAGATTCTCGTTTAAGTCCGCGTTAAATTTGCAATTACGCGATAGCTTTTTAAGTTCTGCCACGTACGTGGCAACGTCCTCCGATGTGCCTTGTCGTTTCTGACGAAATCGGTACCGTTCCGCTAACGATGATGGTGCTGGTTGCAGATGTTGACGCATCAGGTTGCCAGCTTGCTCATATGTTAACTCCGCAGGCTTCTTGGGACTGGCGAGATTTACCAGCAACTCGTAAGCCTCATCACCCATGCTCGCAATCAACGTGGGTAACTTTAAATCATCCGTGACTTTGTTGACCTTGAAGTACATTTCAAGCCGATCCGTATACGACGACCACAAACCTGACCGCACGTCAAATTCTTTTATTTTTCCGATCGACATAATAAATAGTTTCGTAGTTCGTAGTATATCACTTCCACAAAAATATTATCCTCGTCGCCACTGTAATGTTTAGGTACTGGGTGGGGGCTCACAAGCCGCAATGACACACATGTGATTCGTTCAACGGTTTATTTTATACTGACCCGAGTGCAGCGGTCCCGAACGGCCGTTGCAACTATACATAGGTACTAGTATCTACTTATATCTATGTGACTACACTACAGTTAGTTCCTACATTTTTATATACTGTATACTAGTTTTTTCGTAATTTAATCCTCAGAAGAAAAGTCTAGCCTAGACTGTTGGATTTGTAGTAAAATGCTTCCTACCTTTTGCCTAAAACGCCATGAAAAAATGTAGATACAACTACATTGCTCTTTATATTCTTTTTTAGATTTTGGAATGCTCTTCCTAGGTAATAATACTGTGGTGCATTACAATTATTTCAAATGAAGTCGATTTGTATTAAACTGAACTCAAAATTAGTAGTAAAAGACGTATAATTGGTTGATCTGGATATCGTTACAACAGACAATTCTAAATTTACAGTACTTTTTAGTATAGTTAAAAATAATACATATCTGCGCCTAATACATATAAAAAAATATTAATTACAGTCCAGCACTACCGAAGATATGTACACCAAAGCAGCGGACGCCCACACACTCTTGAGGCCTGAGTTCATCGAAAGTCTCTGGTACATGTATCAGTTAACTGGCAACACGACATACCAAGATTGGGGCTGGCAAATATATCAGGTACATTTTGTTTATTCCAGGTATATGTAGGAATAAAAAAAGGTTTGTGCTATCAGACCGCACCACAGGGAAAATCTGCGTCTAAATCTGTTGAGACTGATTAATCTTTCAACGCACAACCAAAACTACTAAGCGTTAAAAGTTAAAATTAAGGTTTATTTCATAATGAAGGATTTAAAAATATATATAATATTAACGACTTAAAATACAAATTCGCGAACAGCAGCTAATATACAAAATATGAAACTCAAAAATCTGACAGTTTACTTGAATAATGATGTCAAAAAGAAATCGTTAAGAGAGTGTTTCAGGTATTTGAAAATCATATAAAAATATTGTTTTAATTTTACGAATATTAACGGTTCACATTCACACAAGGCATGTCACAAAACTAAAAGCCTTAACGCTATCCGACTCATCACCTTTATGGCGAGCTCAAACTTTCAAGCTCTGGAAATACAACAAAATACCACTGTGCACAAATAAACTTCTAATTCTTATACCACTAAAGAATAATTTGCTCAACCCTTTGTCATAGAACTACATTTGCCAGAAGGCAGTTCTACATACTGAGCTAGTGAGCTTCCTGGTTTATAAAAATGTTAATGACTAAATTTTAAGCACTTAATTAGCAAGGTTAAATAAACATGAAGCAAAGGTTAAACTAAAGCTGCACCTCCTAGATTACGTTCAAACTAACCTAACCTTCCGTTAATAATGTGTTTGCCTGAACTGCGTTTTTATTCTTCGATCTTGTTATCATATTGATCCCATGATTAGCTAGGGACTTATTCGGTCGTCCACGGCAGAGCCCTGCGTTTACCGTGGCAAGGGTAAGAGTAAAACTGGAAGTCCCCTACTCTCCAGAGTTTGCATACTAACGATCAAGCCTTCCCCTAGCCATGCGACCCTTAGCCTTGGATTGTATCCTTTTTAGTTCGACTTCTCAACCTAGACCTATCCGGTATGAGTGTGTGAATATCGCAAAGCAGCCAGAAATTTTATTTCTGGATGCTTTGCGATATTCGAGCGTAGAATGCGGATTGCACTCTGGATCGAAAGAGAAAAGAGTGCAAGAATGCTAGCATGGCATGTTAGCCGTTTGATAGGCTCCAGCTGATCTACGACTGATCCCCAGTCGAAATCGAAAATCTCGTACAGCAGACAATGCGTTGGAATTATTTATGCGTCTTACAAGGGATATCCCCCCTAAATGCCGAATTATACTTAGTATTCGACTTCAGATTCAGGTTTCGCGATCAACTCGCAAATCTAAGTTACCAAACATAAGCTGATCATCCGCGGCAAAGCATATACCATATCCAAACAGACCTTTTGATCTCAAGCTTTCTAAAATAGTCAATCGTCTGGTCTACTTAGTAGACTTATTAAAGCGTAAGGTATCTCGAGTTTATTTGATTGAATTTGCAAACAATTTGTATACTACCTACCTAGGTAATTTATTATACCTATCCTCATAAATATCTTCAATTCGACGAATTTACAGGAACCAGTGACCGAATGCCCCCGTAGACTATATAATATATTCTCGATTACTTGGGTGTGTATATAATACATTAGATATTAATCAGATACGACTAACAGAATAACTATCGAGTACGAGACGATAAAGAATACTATACACTAGGCACTAGGTCCACGATTTTAAATAAAATTTCACTATAACATAATGATATCTCATCAATCGCATCATTAGAATGAAAGTGACCTAACTCAAAATTCCAGGAATTTCAGATTTTGCCATAATTTGATGTTACCAATCTCTTTATAAAAGATCAATCTATAAACCCGCAAAAAAAAAACATTTCCCATGAAAAACGGAAGAGATACAATTAAATATATTTGATTCTATACTTTTTTTTAAATCTTTCTTACTCATTTTGGTCACTTGCAAGTTGCATTTTATGGGTGCGAAATGTGGTTCTATGCTAAAATCAAAAAAGTTAAACGATAATCATAAAAAAATCATCATTTTATCCACCAACAGAGTCATAACAAATTAGATAAATAAAGATTTTATAAAAGGTCGCAGTAACCATGAAAAACTTTTTACGATTTCCCAAGGATCCACTCATCAGATCCTCCTCCATTTTTGTATGAGACCACACTGAAGGACAAACAAAAAAAGAATTATCAAAATCGGCCTAGCCGTCTCCGAGTAATCGGTGAACAAAGATAAAAAAAATAGACGCATCCGAATTGACAACCTCCTGCTTTCTGATGTCGGTTAAAAAAAGAGTGGAAGTGCATAGTGGGCGTTTCGCGTCGATCAAATGTTAGCGATTTTCCGCACATATCGTTCAAATCCTGCCCTAGTCGTATACTGACATTGCGTTGAGTAGGTAATTTGATAGAAAATAATAAACTTATATTAATGATAATATTACTAATATTTTTTAGACCGATGTATCGATATCGATTTCGATCAATGCGTCGCGTACTGATTGTCTGATTACATTGGCGTATAGATAAAACGCTAATTTTAACCTTTCTTTATCGGTCATAATTGTTTCAATAGATAACAACGCCATCTTTGGTTAAGTTGCAACATTATCTCAGAACGTTCCTAGTTTTATACAAATTGAATCTTACTTTTATAATGAAGGTATATTGTCTAATGTAGCATTAGAGAGTTAATCTATTTTTAACGGATTATTGGGATATTTGTGTGAGTTTGGTGACAGCGGTTCCATAATAATTTTGTCACATACCACTTCCACTCTTCTTTTCTGTTCCGTGATTCTGAGTGTTAGTAAAGAATATAATGAAAATAAGTAAGTGTCTCTATATATTTTTATGCATGAATGTATGTATTTATAATTAATATGTAATTACTAAGGAACTAGATGGGGCTGTATCTTAGTGTGCAGTTATGTTTATTTATTATTTTTTAAACAGACTTTAATTTTTTGGACTGGGGTTTAAATTGTATACCACGTTAGATATGTATTAACTACCAAGTAAATAGTCATCAATAGTGCAATAATGCCCATACAAAATAACCATCTTCGTGAAAACGCAACTCATGACACTGACATTGACATTGACAGTAATAAATGAGTATATATTATCTGTGATATCGATCTGCTTTTCGTACAAATGGAGGAGAGGAGAGGCTGCAAGGAGTGGAGAGGTAAGTGGTGAAATCGAACTGGGCTGGGCTTGTCAAGTTACAAAGTGTTAGTGTGTACTGTGTGATACTTGTGTGATGTGATATTCTTGTCTTCCTCAGCTTACCTCTAATATCCGTTTTTGTATTATTAAGGACACACATCGATCATATTAGTAGTTTTCAACAAGATTTTAGTCATGAAAATTTAATTTCCATTATTACTTTATAAAGGGTAATGTACCGATGAAACTGTTTTTTTTTGCATTGTAGTGATCGTGACTTTTAAATCTAAGCTAATTCAAATTGGCAAAAATTTTCAATGTACGAATATAATATTTTAAAGGTTTACTGACCTTTTTTGCAAACGTGGAACTATATTTTGTATGAATAATCTATGCGTAATTTATCGTGTGGAGTTAATTTAAATAGGGGTCTAATAATAATTAATAATTAATTCTGACAAAATTTTGTCAATTATTTACATCATGATATATAAAGTTAACATTTCAAATCTGGTACAGATTGAATTGAGATAGTACCCATTAACAAATCGTAAATCATAATGTATGCAAAAAAAATATTATTATCAGTTTATCTTACCAATTCACCTACTTGTTGTTATCAAATCATTTGATAAAAATGTATTGCTTCTAATCTGCTCTAATAAATCCAAATAAGTACATAATTATTATCTTATCCTATGTAAATAATTACATATTGTTATTACTTTTAGATATCATGATAAAATTAAATAATGCTCAAGTGTGAATCAAAGATATGGGTCAAACTGTCATATAAGGGACTGAGTATTGAAATCCAAAATGGACATGAAGATAGAGTTTGATGTGGGCCAGCTACCTATAGTTCCTCAAAACAGTATAGGCAAATGGAGCCTTAAGAGTGACACTTCAGTCTTGATCACAGATCCACACCAGAGTGGGTCTCATAGAAAAATTATTAGGGTAAGTATTGAAAAATGTTTAAAATATAACAAATGATCTGATGACTGAAAACCAGTGGCCTACATAGTTATTTTTGTGACCTAAACAAGCTCTAAGCATATAGACAAATCATGTAGGTGCATATTGTCACAGTACTAAAAACATAGGTCAAAAACAATTTGAAAATTCTGTACTATATATTATCTTCTATATGTTTTACATTAGTCAATCACGATTTTATTAAACCGAAATACAATCAACTTAATCTACTACAAATGATCACTTAAATCAAATGAATTGGGTCATACTGAGTAGAGTAGAGTAACCATAAATAAATAGATTGAACTTTGCTAGAAACTATTTATTATGTTAGTCATATGAATTGATTAAATATAATCAAAATCAACTCATTCTCTTTCCACTACTGAGCAATAAGCTACTGAGTTAGCCTAGTGCGGGTTTGCAGACCCACAATAGCAATAGATAAAATATCAACTTTTAATGGAAGTGGATCCTGATTCTGTTACCTTATTATTGCATTAACAATAATTAAATTTCAATTATAAATGCTGTGAATATATAAGTGTAAGATAGTATTTTATTTATTCTTACAAACCTTTTTATACATCGTCAATGTTAGTGTTCATTTGTTTATATTCACTTGTACAAATACCAAATTAATGCCATTTCAGGTATGTACATTTTTCTTATTTGTGATTTAAGTGTTTATTGGTTAAAACAATACACAAATTTTATTGCCAGGGATTTTTCTTATTTGTACCCCAATGGGTATCTCGCAAGCAACCAAGTGCAAAAGTGCAAGCAATTGTGCTTGCCTTATCAAACTGCTAATGCTTTCAGAACAATGTTTGGTCAGCTGGGGTTAATAATCATATACATATTTATAGTTTTGATTTTTTGATAAACAAACTTATCAATGAAGGTGAAATTATGGTATATTGTAAAGATTGTATTATCTAATACCTATAATCCATATTGTTACCCACATCTAAAACTATGTAATTAAAAAATACTGCAAGCAATCTCAATTTTGATGCAAACTATAACTGCATCATTGGGTTTTTGGAAATTAACATTCTTGTTTTTGTCAGGGATTGAATCTGTTGATTTTGGACAATAATTATTAAGTATTACACCATGGAACTTGATAATGAAAATCAAATTCTCTGAAGACAGCTAACAGCAAACTAAATAAGAATTTAATAAATTCATAAATTGTTACCAAGTAACTGGTCACACGCATCCAACACCAATATGTACTATTCTGAGATTCCTATGTGTATTATTATGGTTTCCGATGCATCCATCCCCTTACTTGAAATAAATATCAAGAAAACTAATTTTCTTTTAATTTTCAGAGATGGAATCGCCTATCAAGATTGCAAAGATCCATAGTGTATGCGTTAATTGTAATAGCAGCAACTATTCTAGCAATGTTTTATATTTCAAGAGCCACTGCATCTAATGTAAATAAAATTAATCATAGCGATATAGCACAAGTGAGTAAAGTTGTTTTATTATATTTCAAATAAATATCTTGAACTGCATACTTACTTTCCTAAATCTTATCGTATGTTTTTTTGCACTTGTGCTGCCTGCCCAAGTTTCTGTAAACAGTATATCACCAATAACTTGAGAATAGTTATCAAATATACATACTGATGATAAATTTCAGTATCCTTTAAATGTAATCCAATGTGCCTATTATTATTAAAAAATATACGCGTCGACTTGAGAAACTTCTCCGTATTTTGTTTCGTCGGTTGAAAAATAGTATATTTTTAGTACGACTGGAGTCTGTTTTTCTGAGACAATTATACTTATACAAGCTCCCGATGGCGATGTTCTCTGCCCTCGCGTCACTCTAAGATAACGGATAATGTGATACAAATGGGTAGGATTTATTATAAAATCTAGCTGGTCTTCTGTTTGGTATGTACTTTTGTGTGTATAAGTTACCATTTTGTTAACCTTTATATGCCCGATGCAACCGGTAATTACACCAACTACTTTACTACTACTTTAACTGCCTACCTTTAACTAGTTAAAGTAGATACTACATAAAGCACAAAAACCATGAATCACCGGGTTTGGTGTTAAATAATAGGTAGATACTTAAACATAATAAGTTCTGTCAAAAGCAGTTACTATTTTTAAGACCCTCAGAATTAGGAAGGGCCACTCAGTTTTGCGACAAAGTTTTTTTATTTAAGACACTGGCCACTTGTAATTATTTTGAAAACTTAAATTATTTAAAAGTAAAAATACCACTGTTGATTTTGAAATTTCCCGCCGCATTTTTTTTAAAGCCAGTTTAATTTCTCTTGTCTTATAAAAAAATGGATCTGCATCGAGAACATTTTCGTGCAATTATTTTTTATGATTTCAAATGAAAAAACCCTGATGAGTCATTTGATCGACTTCGAATTGCTTTTATGGATGAAGCACCTTCCTTCCTTTTTATGGAAAAGCAACGTCTTACTTTGGCTGATGAACAAAGGAGTGGTCGTGCTACGACGGCTGTCACCGAAGAAAGTACTGTGTTGACAGTAAAAAAAAAAAAATTAAAGAAAACAGACGAATTACGTACGAAGAGATTCAGCATACTCTGCTGATTGGTTCAGGAAGTGTTCACAAGATTTTGCACGAGCACCTTCGCGTAAGGAGGAGAGTCCCGCTGGGTACCGCACAACCTCACCGAAGCTCAGAAGCAGGCCCGTGTGGATTGGTGCCGTGATATGATACAAAAATATTCAGGCTCGTTACGGCGCGTTTACGACATAGTGACAAGTGACGAATCCTGGATTTATCATTACGATCCAGAAACAAAGCGTTAGTCTTACGACTGACGCTTTGTTTCTGGCGAAATAAGTCGCCAATACTCCCAGACACTTTCCGTCGGCCGTATTGCTTTGCAGACGCTTTAAAGCTCTCGAAGGAATTAATTAACTTCACGTAATTTATGATGCTCCATTGTTTATATCTCCACCAGATAACTATTTCGAAACCTTTTACGAGAAGACAGAGTGATCCAAGGGGCCAATCATCCCCTAGACTTCCGCATATTCGCAATCTGCCTCACTCTCATGCGCGTTGATAATACCCTCACGCTCCTACCCACAGAGGCATTAAAATTGAATTAAGGGGGATGATTAGCCCTTTGGATCGGTCTGCCTCCTGTCACAACTATTTTGAAACCTTTAACAAGAATGGACCATCATAATTTACGTGAAGTTAAGTAATTACTTTGGGAGCTTTAAAGCGTCTGCAAAGCAATACGGCCAACGGAAAGTGTCTGGGAGTATTGGCGACATATTTTTAAGGATATTGCCTAAAATATACGTAAAAATCAGCTTGGAGAATTTACGTGAGGTAAGTATAAGTAGTATTTGTATGTACCTCGATTACCTGATATCTGAAAATTGGCCCACTAGGCAAGATAGTTGGTAGGCATGCGTTCTTAGTACATACTAGCACTACTCAATAATCCACATTTGGTTCGTCAGAAAATACGTGACGTCTGGCGGCCCTGGGATCTTACTCTATTATGGATGTGTGGTTGTATATGTATGAGTGAGTGGATGTACGTATAGGTTTGGGGGTTTTTTTATGAACCTTAGGGTCGGAATTGTCCGATAAACTTTTATTATCTGCTTGGGTAGATACAGATACATAAAAGTAAACATGTAATAGGCTTGGCAGCCGACCTTGCATACGTTATCAAGCACTTGTGTGCTTTCAACATAGTCTACTGAGAATCAACATAACCGTCTCTTTTTACTCTGAAATTAATAGGTTTTTTTTTATACAAAACTTCTTATCGAAGTCACAAACGTTGAGCATCAACGGTTTTTATTGAGTAGATAAATGAGTGGGAAAGTAGATCTACGCTCAATCTAAAAAAAAAACGTTCAATTTCATTTAGACATTAGGAACTTAGGTTATCTATATTATTATCCATTTTTTCATTTGTTGTAATGGTTTCACATACTATATTCATACATACTTCTAGTTTTGTTAACTAAAAAAACAAAACTACATGATCACAGCGCAACGATCTTCCTATTCCTTCGATAGGTACTGACCTACATATGTAGGAAAACGGTTCAACGAGAAGATTGCAGAAAAATAATTATACACCATGCACTAAAATAAAAAAATACCCCGAACCACATTGCTTTTTTTAAGTGAACTTACCGACATCTACGGCGTTTTGTGAGGTATTCTTGGCTATTACAGTAAAGTATACAACTAACATGATGCATATGAAGAGTACAATTAATGCGGCAGCACACGAAACTCTTTCAGCCTTCGTTGTACTTTTCGCTATATCCCAAAGGTAACGGGGTAGCGGCAAGTCTGAAATAAAAAAAAATTAGTCCGTTCATCATCAAGAAATAAAATACATAAATATTATCTTTAAAAACGTCAAACTACATTCTAATAAGACTGCTAAAATATGCAGGTATGTATAATTATGATTCTGTATAATGATGATATTTTTGATAAAAGGTTAAATTATTTCTTTGATCAAAGTTTAAAAGTTACCTAACTAAAACAGATAACAATAAGTAACAGATAACAGTAGGTATGCGGTCAATTTATCATTATGATAGACTGGGAGTATATGGATACCCATTCATATTAAGCAATCATTAAATACGCTAGTATTAAATCTGTGTCAAATTTAGGTGCCTGCCCTAAAATACATACATAAATAAATACACATACCTATGGAACAGAAAAAAAAATCTGTTCCGTGGTCGCATATTCTTATCGGTATTTCTAAAAGTTTTATCTATACAAGCATGATTTTTTAATGTAAAATAATGGTGGATTATTAATTTATTAATTGTATTTTAATAAATTAATAATCCACAATTTAGGTAATTTTGTAATAGTCTTCGTAAACGTGCATTTCAAACAGTTCAAATTGACTTTGAAGTTCACCCAAGATATCCGTGTCAGGTTTCAGTAAAGAATCACATATTGATTCTAAAACCAGGAAAAAATATCATCCTTCATAAATCATCCATTGTAAATTTATTTAAAAACACTGAAGACTTGGCTGTATGATCTAATTTCCTGCGCCCTATCCATAAAGGGAAGAAAGAAGGAATGTATAAGTGTCAAAGTGACAAAAAAAAAAACGAAAAATAAAACCCTGCGTTTAAAAAAACCGACTTCAAAACTAAAAAGTTAAAAATAACTTAATACAGTTTTAAATTCTTTTTAGCTTTAAAGGTATGAAGACGGTTCCATGCCAAATGTAAAGGTATGTACACTCATCGCGAGTGATCTTGAGCGGGGTGGCTTCAAACCAGGCACCGGCACCGACTTCATACCTTTAAAAAAAAAAGTAAAACCAACTTCAAAAACTAAAAAGCAAAAAATAACTTCATACAGTTTTACCTTTTTTTTAGTTTTAAAGGTATGAATTCGGTGCCAAGCCAAACGTAATAGTAAGTACACTTACCGCGAGTGACCTTGAGCGGGGTGGTTAAAACCACCACATCATCGGCACCGACTTCATACCTTTAAAACTAAAAAAAAGGTAAAACTGTATGAAGTTATTTTTTGCTTTTTAGTTTTTGAAGTTGGTTTTACTTTTTTTTTTAAAGTTAATTTATTTTTTTCTTTTTAGTGTTGTATATATATATATTAAACTTTTCATATCAGGTCAATCTAATAGCCTGAAAGAATACAACTATCGATCCATATATACTTATAATTATGAAAGATTTTCCCTTCAACTCCTAACCGTTGAGGAGTTGTACCTTCCATCATCAGCTTATCAACCGCAAATGATGATTATCAGACACAAATACTGGAACAATTTTAGTAAATATATTCAAAACGTGATAATTGCCTATAAAATTTGAGGGTTGCCCTCGATTTCCCTGGGATCCCATCATCAGATCGTGATGTGGTTACAATGGGACCATCTGTAAAGTATACCCTTTTAAACAAAAAAAAAATTTTGCAAATCGGTCCAAGCGTTTTGAAGTAATTCGTGAACATACATAAAAAAAAAAAAGATTCCGACGAATTGAGAACCTCCTCCTTTTTGAAGTCGGTTAAAAACCAAAAAAGAAGTTAAAAATGGTATTGTTACTTTTAACTTTTTAGTTTTGAAATGGGTTTTTTAACGCAGTTTTTTTGTTTTGTCTGCATAGCCAATATACCTATATACTTGATATTTTATGGAATATGTTATATTTAAAAGTAAAACGCGCATATATACCTAAATAATATCCAATTTTTTTATTGATTTCCAATTAATAACCAGTCAAAACTACTTTTGTCTGAGTAAAATAGTCAAAAGTAGTTTTGATGAGCCGGTTGGTCAAAAGACATTTGACTGCAAACTTGCGGTTAAAAGTAGTTTCGACCAATGGAGAACTAATTATATTACTAACATAATACATACTAACAAAAGCAAGCTGAGGTTAATAATATAAGGTTGTGGTTTTTTATTTAATACTAGCTTCCTCCCGCGGCTTTGCCGTATGGTATATAGATAAAAAAGTAGCCTATGTGTTAATCCAGATAATAAACTATATGCATGCTAAATTTCATTCAAATCTGTTTAGCGGTTTTTTGCGTGAAAGAGTAACAAACATCCATCCATACTTACAAACTTACGCGTTTATAATATTAGTAGGATTGTGATTGTAAATACACACCCACATGAACAATAGAGGAAAAGTTACGGGAATATAGGCATAATTATTGAAAAAAACAATCAGTTGTAAATTATAATATATATAATTATTATGAGATTAATAACTATTATTTATACTTATTTACAAATTATATGGTACTAAGAACATTATGCAGTAGGTACACATTGGGTCATAACATTATTTTCTATTTTATACCTTATCATCTATTAGGCACTAACTAATATCTAATGTTCGGAGATCAATTGGACACAAATTGTTGTTCATTTGCGTATTGCAATTTATCAGTCAGTTGCAATGCCGATGGACTCAGTGTTCTGTTATCAATTTGAGGTATTTACACAAAACCCATAAATACATACGTAGGAATATACAATTATGTCGTAGGGGCAGGGTGACCAGATTTGATTTTCTGTTTTACGGGACAACTGCAATGAAAATACGGGATCCGAGATTAAGATGCGGGACGGGCCGTTTTGTGATTAAAAATCAGCTTTAATTTATTAAAATAACTACTAATAATCTTGGCTAATCCGTTAAATAACCTATACAATTGCTAAATGTCCTAATGAAAAACTTTAAAATACAATATTTAAAAAAAACATTATTTTTAAATGCTATTGATTGTTTAAATAAAGATTATAATTATTATTGAATCATAAAATTACGGGACAGTAAAAAAATCGTGCCTAAAATACATGACCACCCGTAAAATACGGGACTTCTGGTCACCCTACGCACTGGCGTCATTTGGAAGTTTCTATCAGTACCTAACTAACTATCATTGCGTTGTAGCCGAAGCGACTTCGTCTTTATTAAAGTTTGTGAATCAAACGAGTTATGATGAAAATTAATCCAAATATAATGTACTTTATTATATTTGGTCGAATTTTATCTATGGGTAAGTCAGGGTCTGGGTTGCAGGGACATTCTTTTGAACATATTTCTATAGCTGAAATTTAAAACTAGTTCTTTTAAAAATTTATCTATAAGAGAACGAGATATATACGTATATACCTACCTAATAATTTAGGATAGGTACGAACCTATCCTCATTCTTCACACTTATACCCTTAACCAAAAAGTAGGCACATAATAACTATTTGTCATTATACTTGGATCGTCTTGAATTTTCCAACAATGTTGACATAGCAGTAAAATAATTATTTTATATTTTATCTTTTATATTATTTATTATATAGCTATTTATATTTTCCTTCAGACAAAGTGGATTATCAGTAATGATAATATTAAGTGTGCTAATTATAATCTGACTTTGATCACTGAATCAAGTAAACCAACATTGTGTTTAAATGGCGTCCTACTTACGTTCCATATAATATCTATCCCTAGCAATATTATTATAAATAACAGATATAAACTAAAAGTCTTGATACTTGGTTGTTGTAGAGGGCCTTTCTTAACCGCGGTTAATAAAAAATCATCAAGCAAGATGAAACAAAAAATCTTAGACGATTAACATTTACAATTGGGTGTATTTATACATCAGCAGGTATATACCTAGACCTACATATCTAAGGTACCTAGATATCAAGTAAACATAAATACATACGCAGTATCTATGTTTGATTCTTACTACTGACAAAGCATTCGAGACTAAAAATAAAAACATAATCCTACCCAACCAATTAATATTTATGACTAAATTTCGTCCCAAACGACTCAGGAAATTTCCTACGTTGGACACAAAATGAATCAGCTTCTCATTACAAAAGTATCCACTAAGTCCATCAAATTTTCGGTACGGTTGTTTAAAGCAAAAACTGCACCAATTCTTTTTAAATTATCACATTATCACATAGAAAGTCATCTCACACAAATTGTCTCTTTCCATTTGTTATTTACGAAGACATAAGGTTTTGTTAGCAGGATTCCAGTGTTCGAAGTTATGTAATTCATCTACTAAATGTACACCTGGGCTTTTTATAGCACCCGTCACCTGACAGTGGCCGTACATTATATAGTCTGGCTTCAGGACCTCTTTTTCCACGAGCTCGTTCAAAAGTATTTTAACATGGTCGAACTGAGCTTGAGCAGGTGTTGCAGTCATGTAATCGCCAAGAAACATGACGCTTATACCATTGCGATTCCATGACTTCACCATTGCACCTAAGACGTTAGCTCCCCTGCCTTCGAATACCATTCCATTACCGCCAACGAGAAAATTTGGACCGATATCATTCCAACCACGTCGTTGGTGATCTCTCTGTATTTCCAACACGTCCTTAATACAGTCGTATCTATCATTACATTTCTCCATAGCTGAATGGCCGATTAGTACAAATGGTACTGGTAGCTCTAGAAGTTCAATTCCATAATCAGGCATCGCTTGCCAGTCACCGCGTCGCAGATACCATGACTCCTTTATACCTATTCAAAGCAAAAAATTGATCATTGTGATTTTTCCCGATAATATTGATAATAAGAATAATGTTTCAAGTTTTGTTAGAACTAGTTAGTAGAACTAGCTTAATATGTCGACGGTGAATTTAAATGACATTCTACTGGATGGAAATGTAGCCGGTAAATGGCAAAGAGTATTTACCTAGATCTAGTCGAGTTTCTTGTTTGGCCAGGGCAAAGTGGAAGATGAAGAATGTGAGCGCAGAAGCGACTACGAATGCCCAGCACACAAACACTGCGATGCTACAACGGAGTCGCTTCGAGTTCTGTGGCGACACCAGCTCGAGGCCCAGTATACGGCCTGAAACATTATCAACATCGCGAATGAATAACACACAGTTCTATAGAACGGATTAGATTTCTAAAATCACACCACAGGTTGAAAAACTGCAGCGTAACGACTACTAAGAAAGTATATCGAAACTTCATTCAGTGTTTGCAAATTATTTGAATGGCTGGATTGGGAGGCGCATGAGAATTATCATAACTCAAAGTTAATAGACGGGCAATTCTTTCGTATATAAGGACACACACATATCGATTCACCAAGAAGTGTAATTTGTATAATATTTATGTACATAAAAGAAACAATATTTCGATACAACCCTCTGCTAGGGCCAGCCGAAAAAAAAACAAGATTATGGGCCCGGAACATAGCCCAGAGCTGAGTAAACGACGCTTAAGCGATTTATTGATAGACGCATACGTTAAAATTAATGGACAGGAACAGAAACAGAACAAACAAAATTTTACTCGTCCTATACATGATACATTGTAAATGTAGCGTGGCCAAAGTCTTACCTTTGAGGTGGATTTTCCGTACGACCACTTAATTAAGAGGTATAAATATTTGGGACCTTTTTGCCTACTACTGCTGCTACTGTTGATGCTCTGATGTCTTAGTCAGATATTTCAGAAGAAAATAGAGAAATCAGAAAATAAAAATATCAAAAGGGACCTCAAAATACGTATGTTAAAATAATTGATATCTGTAGGAATGTGTAAGCCAGTGTAAAGTGGGTTATAAAAATAATGTTTTTGAAAGCGGCCATCAACACTGATGAGTTTGATTAGTTAGCAAACAAGATTACGGTATATGTCAGCATAAGCTAAAAAGCAAGGTTGATACGAATTGCGCGCGACTCAAAATATCTTAGGATTTCTTCCTATATGTTGGCAAGTGTATGTTCAACTAAAATAACGAATATAGTTGAGATAAATTGTATTACGATACATTAATATTGTTATTCCCGATTTTTAACCGACTTCAAAAAGGAGGAAAACTTCACGAATTACTTAAAAACGCCTGGACCGATTTGCAAATTTCTTTTTTTGTTTAAAAGGGTATACTTCACAGATGGTCCCATTGTAACCACATCAGGATCTGATGATGGGATCCCAGGGAAATCGAGGGCAACCCTCAAATCTTATAGGCAATTATCACGTTTTGAATATATTTACTGAAATTGTTACAGTATTTGCGTCTGATAATCATCATTTGATGTTGATGAGCTGATGGTGGAAGGTAGAACTCCTCAACAGTTAAGAGTTAAAAGAAAATTCTTTCAGTTATAGGCATTTATTACATTTACATGTATTCTCCAAAGCTGTTCAAGTATTTGCATTTGAAAATCACCATCTCATGTAATGATCTGATGATGGAAGGTACAACTCCTCAACGGTTAGGAGTTGAAGGAAAAATCTTTCATAATTATAAGTATATATGGATGGATAGTTGTATTCTTTCAGGCTGTTAGATTGACCTGATATGAAAAGTTTAATATATACAACACTAAAAAGAAAAAAATAAATTAACTTTTAAAAAAAAGAAAAACGAACTTCAAAAACTAAAAAGCAAAAAATAACTTCATACAGTTTGACCTTTTTTTTTGTTTTAAAGGTACGAAGTCGGTGCCGATGATGTGGTGGTTTTAACCACCTCGCTCAAGGTCACTCGCAGTAAGTGTACTTACTATTACGTTTGGCTTGGCACCGGCTTCATACCTTTAAAACTAAAAAAAAGGTCAAACTGTATGAAGTTATTTTTTGCTTTTTTAGCCAAGACCTGTTATTGGCTCTCTGATGCTGATACTTGTATTGGAATCTATAATATTATTAAGTTTGTCTCCTTGAATTAATGTGAAATAAATAAGACGGTTAAAATGTCTCATTTGATTTGTGCACATGTGACAAATAGCGAATGGCGAAGCAAAACTGCATTGAGGTAAATAAATTATGTATAAAAGATATTTATTACAATAAAATCGCCAAACACAAATTAATACCTATACGATAACCCGATTAAGTAGTGCAGTGGTTTTAAAGCCTGCCTTCTGTGGATCGCGCAAATGTTTGTGTGATGAGCATGAACATTTGACCTGAGTCATGGATATTTCCATTATAATATGCATGTATTTAAAAAAAAAAACTATATAGGTGAGTAGTGTAGTATCCGTATCCAACTGTTTATTTGTAGGTTACTCGTATTTATGGCTACTATTTACGGCTGCTATTATAAACTTGGGCCCAATATATATATTTTTGCATTATATTGACTGATAAATGACAATCGCAAGCGCGCAATCGATCAAATCGGGTTAGTATGTAACTCGCACAATTTTAATTCGCACGATTCGTGCCAATCGCCTACTTTAAAATAATAATATTTTTTAGTATGTGACTCGCACGGAGGCGTGCGAATCACATACTTCAGAAATTTGTAAGTAGGTGATTCGCACACTTTGTTTTTAAATAGAATAAAATTAAAAAGTACTGTAGCTGACATGATGATGATGGTGATGATGATTGAACGGATAGCACTTTTTAAATAATTACATATAGGTAATGTGCAAATACCAATAATTTAGATTTGGTATATGTAACAAAGCGCTTTAGGACTTGTTTTGGTCTTCGGTAAAACAATTGTATCCGTTTGGAATACACAGTAGGTCAACATGAGTTGTCACAAATACCAGTGGTACATATTAGTTTTTGGTATTAGAACGGAATAAATCAAGCATACCAGGTAGGTACTAATGTTTAAAAGACCGCATTAACACTTACCTATTGCTTACCTGTACATAATAATATGTACCTTATGAATATATCTCTTAAGTGGAATAATCTGGAAACATATTTATGTTTTTATGGTATGAAATATAATAAAATAATCTAATTGTTTATGGCGATATGTTAATAGGATAGTTATAGCACAGTGTAATAACATTAAACCGTGAAGGTGTGTACTAATATATGGATTAGAAGTTAAATTGTATTATCCTGTAGGAACGTAAGTCACTCCCGACAAACGGTTATGCAGTTTAGCAGGAGAAACATGATGGTAACAATATTATAATACTTTTGGGATAAGTAAATAAAATACTTGTAAAATGTTTTTGTGACAACCTCTACAACAACTAGCCGACTGTTGGCATTTCGCGCTAATACAAAGGAGTGCGCTCACTATTAGAATTTATTACACTATGGTTATAGTTATTAGATTAGATGTTCAAACCTAGGAATAACAGTTCCGTTCGGTACCGCTGAAGGCGCTGTGCGGCTGCTGCTACTATCCCGTCGCTAGGACCACGGGGTGGCGTCGCTAATAACCTAACTTGGTCTCCCATGTATTGCTCTTCATCGCAATTTTTTTCAACTAAGTACGGAGCGATACATTACTTATTTGTTAAACGTTATACTTAGGCATCTATTCACAGTACCTGATGTTTACTATAGGGTCAAGCAGAGTTGTTCTGTAGTAGATACAAACTTTCAGGCCTTTTAGTACTTATTATTATTGGTAGAATGTTTAAAACTGGTCTAACCCCGAGCCGTACTGAAGGTAGGTGCTAAGATAGATCCACTTAAAGCCACCGGCCATTATTAATTAGTCCTAAGTAGATAATTGCTTCTGAATATGTTCTCCGTTACAAAAGTCTGGATCAGTAATAAAAGCTTTCAGTCTACTCAATAAGATCTTCGTCTTTATCAACATTATTCAATCAGCACGGACGTCGTAATGTACGTGCGCAGTTGGTGAAACACTTATGCCGTTAACATAAAGGTCATGTTGGCATAATTTCGACTTCCTCAAACTAATTCTACGTTTCTATGTTATCTATATAATTATAGGCTCAATTCTCTTCATTAACGAACTCGGATGAACTGTATTGGTCGGATAACGTATTGAAATCAGATGAAAATAACGTAACATGTTGTTTTGCGTGACAACATGTTGCATGCTCCTAATATAAACAAATCAGTCAAACTGGCCAACTACTTTACCTAGGTACTAATCACTAAATATTATGTTTACGCTAGAGTTAGATACCGTTAATATTTATCATCACAAGGTATTTCTCCACTTGTAAAAGTAAGTTATTTAAACAAGTGTTATTATGTAAAACGAAAATAAATTGTTGTGTAATAATAATCTTAAAGCACTTCATGGTTGACTTATTCTGATTTTGTTTTACTTGCATTATTTTCTGAAGACGCAATTTTTCAAAATGTCAGAACAATATAGTATAATTTTGGAAATAAACAACTCTACCTGACCCTCTAGTTAGTGGGTACTCTAATTAAAATTAAAGAGTAGATGTCTAGCATTAATGCATTAAGTATATGTATTGCTACAAAATATTAAACAAAATATTATTTATAGGATTATTAGGTAGTAGGTATTAATATCAATATAATTAAAAACTGTATGCATACCTTTGCAGCACAACATCGTTCGGAAATTTAAAATAAAACTATTAGATAAATAATATAAGTCGGGTTTGTTCCAGAAAAAGATGTTCTGGTTACTGACAGTATAAGAAAATAGTGCGTTCATTTTATTAAAAAAATATTGGTTATCAACGATAAAAACGGTACTTTCCTTTTAAATGATTATAAAATAAGTATGAATTTCATTTGACCCAGACACAAATGAATGTAGGAAGATAACACACATTAGTACAATCAAAGCGCGTTAACATTCTAACAATTGAAACTTTTCACCTAATTTGATAACGTGTTTATATATAAGTGGGTTGAATATAAACAGATTATTTCATGTAAATATATAATTAGGTAGGTAAGTTATATATGACTAATTAAATAATATAAAAACGAATTACTTTTTCGATATTTTATGCCGTACCACGTTAATGTCCGTAATTTTTTTTTCTTTATTTATATTCTCTCCACAAAAGGTATAGATTTTATAATTAAATAGGTGATCAATTACACTCTTTTTACCTACCTGTGTGTGAGACTGGCGCCTGATGTTTTATAATTAAAAAGTCTGTGTTGTATTTATGGAACAGATTCGTACTTCGTTTAATAAAGATTTCTAAAGGATACAATATTGAGGCGTTTTCTTTACCTACATACCTATCATAAATAAATGCTATTTTTTTTTCTACTGAAAGAGACAGATTTTATTTGACGACCCGTTTAGCTCAGCGGTAGTTCACGCTGCCTGCTGTGCTATGGGTCCCGAGTAATCCCGGTAGGGGCAAATGTTTGTGTGATGAGCATCAACATTTGTATCCGAGTCATGGATGTTTCTATGTATACAATTTATGTATTTACAAAAAAAAGTATATATGTAGTATATCAACCAACTAGTATCCGTAACACAAGCCTCGTTGCTTAGCTCGCAACTAGAGGGTGCTGTGTCATAACGTCCAGAAATATTTATTTATTGTAATTTATTTATGTAGAGTTTACGCGTTAGCCTCGCACAGGCTACTTACATACAATCGAACTACGCGTTCACTACACACCCGCTACGCGTTCACTACACACCCGCCACGCGTTCACTACATACCCGCTACGCGTTCACTACACACCCGCTACGCGTTCACTACGCAACCGCTACGCGCAAACTACGCTCTAGCCATAAGCCAGCTACGCGTCGGCTACTAGTTACGTATGCGCAAGCTACGCACCGGCTACGTTATGCAGACTGTATATTAATAACGTACAGTCTATGTGTAAACAAAGTACCGGCAAATTAAACTACACGTTGGCTGCGTGTTTACAACGTGCTGGCTACGTGTAAACAACGCCGTGCAGACTAACCGCTAACTACACGTTAGTTATATATGTACGTCGTACGACATCCTTATTATAAGCTGAATCGGATCGTTGAACTAAACCAAAGGACTTTAAATGAGAATATAACTTAAAAATACAAACATATTTGCAAACATCGAAAATTAAATAAATCTTTATTTATTTATTTTTTATCTCGGAAAACGTAGTGTAGGACGGCCGCCGGCCAGGTGGAGCGATGACTTGCGCAAGGCAGCTGGCAGTGACTGGAGGAAAAGAGCCGAATCGAGCTCTGTGGCGTTCACTAGGGGAGGCCTACGTCCAGCAGTGGACGAGTATAGCCTGATGATGATGATGATGATGATTTATTTTTCTGTTTTATATTGCCATGAGGTTCAAAGTAATTTGTCATAGTAAAGTAATTTCATATTTAGTTGCTATTATAGAGCTGAAGTGAAAAGGTATCTCGTTAAGGTTAATTAAAACATTATATTTTTGACGCAATAATTGGTACCTATAAAATTATTATCTAGAGAAAATATTTTCTTTTTCATTCTAAAACTTTCCCCCTAAGAGTATTTTCCCCGTTACCGTGTGTCTGTTTCAAAACACGTTCTCACAAATACAAACATGGATGTCACAGTTATGAGTCAGGTAAAACACAGTTTTCACTCACAGTAGAAGTACAGACAAAACGTCTAATTTATTTATTTGACGTCATCTCCCTAAGGCTCAGTGTACGCAACGATAATAATTTACATCTACTTTTTTGTAAAAAATCTAAAGGCGTGTTTTCATTGTATGGCTACAGGTTTCTACCAAACATACATTAGTTTTTAGGTATCAAAAAAAATGTGAAACTCACAAGTTTATCAATTAAGGAGGTTATTGCCAAGGTCATATTCTAGTAATAATATCAAATGTCAATGTTGCATAAGAATTTAATCGGTACATTAGATACCTGTAACTATGAATATATATAGAGATTGCAAACCGGGCCCGGCCGGGTCCGGCCCGGCCGGGTCCGGCCCGGCCGGGCCCGGTGCCCTTTTAGATATCCACCGGGCCCGGTGACCGGGCCCGGTAGGTACGAGAACTGCAGCACGGAAGCCCCAACTCGTAGAAAATTGGCATGGCAAGTTGCCGTTCTCTCGCGCACTTCTCACCCCTGCTCGCTGTATGCGTGTTTTCTTTTCTTCTCTTAGTCACAGTATAATTTCTACTGTGTCTTAGTCGACGTTTGTCCTTGGTTAACGAAGTATGTGTGTTGCTCTGTCATTCCGTCGCCGCCGCAAGCACAGCAAGACTAGTTTATTATAGCTACTTTCATAGTATTATGTCTTACGGAATATTGCTGTGGGGCCGTGCTGCAGACATAGAATCAGTCTTCTACTGCAGAAAAGAGCAATAAGAGCCATTTATAACCTAAGTACTCGTGATTCACTCAGGGAACTCTTTAAAGTAATAAATATTATGACAGTGCCCTGTCTGTATATCTTTGAAAATATAATGTATAAGGAAAAATATATCACATCATACGAAAAAATGTGAACTGCATAATTATAATACTAGATATAAGTCAAAATTAATGAAGCCACAACTTCGTCTCGCTAAAGTTCATACCTCTTTTAAATTTTCCGGATATAGGTAGTTAAAACTAAAGCTACCAAAGTTTATCTATCGAAGTTGATAAGACAAGTTTAGCACATTAGGCTGCGTTATTAGTTTCTTATTCTAATAAAGGTTTGAAATACATAGTTAAAAAAGTATTAGTAATTAACTTTAAGCACGTATTAAAAACTCGTTATTTTGAGACTGATTAAGACTGACTAGTGTTGATTTGCTATTAGGGCCCGGCCGGGTTGAGAAACAAACCGGGTTGCAATCCCTAAATATATAGCGCATATGCATAGCTACTTAGTTACTAAGCGCGGCCTATACAATTTTAGAGCATTAAGTACAACATCATTCTGTCTCTACCCATTTCAAATAGCTGACTGAGACGCAATGTTTTACATGAGTAGGTACTAAGTCGCCTACGTAATTTGTTCAATAAATATAATAAAGATAACCAACAATATATTAATAACAAATCTGGTAAGGACCAGTATATAAATGGTCTATCAAAACCGTTTATCTATGATTTCGTAGTTATATTGTATTAAAAACGATTAATATTTGTGTACAATAAAACGATCATAAACAGGAAAACACGAATAAAATCTTTCGCTAAACATGACGACATAGCTTCCTTAGAATAAAGGATAAACTGTACTTAAACAACATATATACGAAGTTTAATATACGAATGCATTTTGTGGTTATCGCTGACAAGGTGGTGCCAATATAAATAACGTTATGTGCGCAAGCTCCGATATGTGTAAATATCGCAATATGTGGACAAGAACACAGCGTGAGGACAAACAGTACGCCAAGGAAATCGCTTTGTTTACATGTAAGAGATTAGAGACTCACCTTTGACCACCTCAGTGTTCTCGACGTTCTGCGTGACCGATACAAACTTGGGTCCGATGTGGAGACGGGAGGACTTGGTGACGTTGATGTTGGTGAGGCCGGGCTGCGCACGCGCAGCCATGTCCATGAGGTGGTCGTCCATCACGACAACCTCGGAGCCGCCGCTCGACCTGTCCATGGCCACTTCGTGATCCCGCAGCTCGCGGCGAGGGTCACCGTCGCTCCACATTGCCGACACTTAACGATTTACTGACGGATGTGACCGATGGAATGGAAAACCCGACCACAATAGGGTGACGTAATCTGTTGATTCTGTCCCTGTGTTCGGACGTCGGCTCGCTACGTTGTCAGCAGCGCAACTAACTTTTAACTTTGCGCCTTTGTATGCGACGGCCAGTGATAAAAATTTTGCAACCTGACCCATTCGCACATTGAGCGTATCTGCTCTCGCAGTTTTATTCACTTGCGACTACAGGCTGATCTGAGGTAATGACGGATGTTCTTTTTGCCTTATCATCATACCTACAATTTATTATTTTTCATTATTTCTAGCAATCGATCTGTGACGTATTTCTTAAAACATGTTTTTGGGACATTCATATTTGTTGAACTGTTTATCGGCAAGCATACGTCTAGCTTAGTATTAGGTCATTATTTAGTCTGCCTGTTAACTGTGTCTATGTTGATGTACATGTATAGTGTTGGACATTTAATATACTAAAAGTGTTTTTTTAATTATGTGTTATTAAACTGAAAACAATCACTTCTTAATCACAGAAAATAATCTATAATATATAAGAATATATAATAAAATAATGTCTACCAGTCTCAGAATGGTACACATTATTTTATTACATTATTACACAGATTAAATATAATAGTTTCGTTAGCGGACCGCTTAATCCAAGTTTCCTTTCCGATAAGTGGGAAACTGGGAAAGCTAAGAGCTGGCCAATGGCAGTGGAGAAGGTTTTACATCCATCTTCACGAAGGGATGGGTACCTAATATCTTTGATCACTAATAAAATTACTTTGACTTTTACAGTGTAGTCGCGGTAATTTTGACATTTTATGTGAGTTTGACAAGTATGTAAACAAACTTTATGGCTATTCTTAATTCGTCATAGTGACATACATGTACATCGTTATCGGACATATTTTGTGGTATTTAGCAATATGGAAGTGGATGTTTGTTACCCTTTTTTATAGAATAACTAGCTGACCCAGCAAACGTTGTTTTGCCATATTATACAGGTGTTGGTGGTAGAAGAGTGAATATTTTGGGGTTATAAGTATTTACAATGCCAAATCATAAAAAAAATACAAAAAAATATTTTACCAAAAACAAAATGTTTCATAATAATCCGTCGAGACATTTCGGATGAGTTCAGCGACAACGACGACACCGTGGCACAAGATTTTTATATACATACTAGCTGACCCAGCAAACGTTCTTTTGCCACGTTATAGGAGTTGGTGGTAGAAGGGTGAAAATTTAGGGTTGTATGTATTTTTTAATGACAAATCTAAAAAAAAATACAAAAAAATATTTTGTCTAAAAAATAAAATATAAATTTAGGGGTGGACTACCCCAAACATTTAGGGGGATGAAAAATAAATGCTGGCCGATTCTCATAGATACCGGATAAGCACAAAAAATTTCATCAAAATCGGTCAAGCCGTTTCGGAGGAGTGTGGCAACGAAAACTGTGATACGAGAATTTTATATATTAGATAAGATTAATTGTGAACATTGTATAGTTCGCGTTAAAAACTTCAAAACCTGCACAGTTCGTTGACAGTTCAGCCAGTTATTGGACGGGCGAAGCAATTACATACATACATTGTTTTTTTTTTTAATTGAATTTGAATTTCCTTGTTTCCTTTGGCGGCAATTTGACTTCACGCACTCACACTGGCAAGGAATATGACACTGGTATAGGATAGGAACAATATTTACCTTATGCAGGGATCATTGGCGTACCTACGGTAGAGCCAGTAGCGTAGCGTGGGCATTTGCCGCTCGGGGCCGTCTGGAAATTTGCCGCCCCCTTTTTTAATAGTATAAAAACGATGTGGCACTTGTTGCCGCCCTCTTTCATATGCCGCCTGGGGCCATGGCCCCCTTTGCCCCCTCCCCCCCCCACGCTACGCTATTGGGTGGAGCATCCCACTGGCTCTGTGGTACGAAGCTAGGGAAAAAGAATATAATGACAAATAATATAATTAATATTTTACGATGGAATCCGCTGGATGCGGTCGGCATATTATTATGACCGGTCGTCGTGGCGATCTTTGGGGGAGACCTATGTCCAGTGTGGACGTCTAACGGTTGATGTGATGATGATGATGATGATGATGATGAATATTTTACGAGGAATAAAAATTTGGGTAATGACAGCAAACCGTCTTGTCGGTTTCGAGCTGTGTATGAGTGTACATAGAAAGAGGATTCAAAAAATACATTTTATACCAAATTTTAAGCTTGATTTAACCAGTACCCTCGCAAGTCATTATTGGAATAAGGAAGAGTAGTAAATAAAACGTGTTAATCGGAAAATACAATTTCTGCCCCACGCTTTAAAAAATCTGGGTTAAAAGTTATTGGAATCGGAAAGTTTATATTGAGAGTCATAGAATTCTTTGTGCATTGTTTATGTAGCTACAAAATTAAGATGATAAATCCGATATCAGTACCTAGATAGGTTTAAAAATATAGGCGATTAAAAGGTTAAGTAACCTTTTTGTCAACTTAATAATTTTATTTTTGTTTATAACGAACTGTTAATGAGATTGAGCGTATTTAGTTAAAAATAATTGGGTTTTTTTCTTATTCTTTCAATTGGTTTTCAATCGCCCATTATTTTTTATATACCTACATAAATAGATAAATGCGGAGTCTTATCGAGTGTTAATGAGGATCGGTATTGTTAATCAGATATCGTGAAACAAGGCCAGGTAAGAATTGCAATCAATTAAAACAAAAACAGCCGCATTATCTTTGTTACCTACTTTAGACGCATTGTGAAAATACTGATTAAAATTTATTGTTTGTTGTGATATGATAATTTATATGTAGGATGGCTATGTGCAGCCATTGTTTCTTTTCTATAAATAAATCGATCCTATTATAAGAAATCTAAAATGATTTTTACTGAGTCAGAAATGCGCGAGCGACACTTCTGGTAAACTTCACCGAACATCCATAACAAGCGCTTATCATTGCGACGAGTCGTAAACTTGATTATTGTTGAAAAATAAATTGATATAAGGTAAAAGGACATTCATTTATGGGATTATTCAACTGCAACCATATTCCGAGGTATTCGAAAACGATACGTTCACGAAAGAACTCGCATTATGTTATTCTACGGTAAACCTTGTTACAATCGACTGTTAGACTTGTGTCGATTGACAACTTTGAGTAGTTATATCATCAAAGCAATAATGTGTGTTCAATTTAATATAATATGTAATTGGTTTGCATTGTGTTAGCATTGTGTTAGCAGCTGCTAGCTGTTCAGCTACTCCAAAACAACAGACTTAAATATGGCGGATGGAATTTTAAAGGCGTGCAAAATAAGTTTTAATTATAATATTTTATAACTTCGTTAGGAAACACGGTAAAGTATCTTGCTATAAGATTCGCAGAAATTATAATACCGCGTCAACTTTATCCTTAACGTCTTGAAAATACCGCTGCATTATGTACGGTGGCCAGCACATCAAGCTACCACAATCTGTCAAATTTCTTTGATAGATTTTCAACTTTGTGACTAACTAGTAATTTAAGTTCATCTGCCAGCGACTGTACTAAATATTTCAGTTATTTCCTTATTCTGACGAATACCGTATAAGTATCAACTTCAACCCAATTATTGTCCCTCTGCTAGCCACGGGTTCTCTCTCTCTCTGTTGTTGTTCTCTCTCTCTCTATATCTCTGTTGGTACTTAATATCCTACTAATATTATAAACGCGAAAGTTTGTAAGTATGGATGCATGGATGGATGTTTGTATTCTTTCACATAAAAACTCCATCAGAATAACACATAGGCTACAATTTATAAAGATTTTGTGTCAAAGTATGACGATAATTGTCAAGTAAGTAGAAAAAATCTACCATGTGCGAGAAATGCCAAAACCGCTAAAGTTACACTTGTGTAATGATGGAAATGTTTATCTTAAATAGTCCTACAAAAAAGCCCGCTACAGTATATATCTATAGCTTATGTGTAAGCCATTATAGATAAAATAGTAAAAAATATATAATTATATAATCCTTTGTCCGATATCTTAAAAGTCTGATTCATTCATCCATTACTAATTACCACGCAGACGAAGTCGCAGGTAAAAGCTAGTAACGCGAATAAATGAACTGGCCCCCCTCTCAGAACCGGGCTGGTATTCAGTGGTACTGTCATATGATTCCCTACCTCTTGTGCTAAAATTATTTTAGAACTTCTTGACCGGAGCTGCATTCTACAGCAATTTCTAGGGTACCGCAGTCAACAAGGAATCTTTATAGTCACTCTACACTAATTCGTCGGCTGTCCAAAAGGGGACAAATAAATTTTACTTTATTTCCCATAAGAATAAAATATTCACTTACATGAGAAACACAAACATTATTTGATGTTAGTTTTGGCGCACGTAGGCGAACACGAGTATAAAACACAATGATTACATACATATTACATAGTTACTATCATACACTTTCACTTCACCATCACTAGTTACACCTTTGTTTTACTTTTAAGTTATTATGAACATCACAGAAAATAAAATAGTAAGTTATAACAAATAGCAAGAAGTTTTATGAATAAGTAGGTAGTTCCACATAAATTGACAAACGATATACGGACCGCGTCGCCGCCCGGGCGGCCGACCGTTAAATTTTGAAGAAAACAAAGTGAAGGTAGGTAACCTATCGTCCCTACGAAACAAACAGTAGGGATGAATTTTGGTTTCCTCGTCTATCGCATAGGGTAGGGATTAGACTAGTCATTAAATATATATTTTATCATTAAAATATTATGTGTGTGCGAAAATAAAATTTGAATTCGAGGTTCACTTTTTAGAAAAACTAAGCTTCACATTATTCAGTTCTCTTCCACTACTATATACATGGTATGGTTGGTTTTTTAAAGCAAATTTCGTTTATGAAGTTAAAAGCTTTAAAAGTTAACGAGGTATAGTCAAAAAATTGTCATCTACGGAACCCTGCACTTGGCTGGTGATTTTATCTAAGCCCATATCAGATTTCTGGCAAAAGATTAACGTGAGTAGCACGGGCCTGTGCTAAAATTATAAAGATAAAAATGACAAATTCAGTACAGATTATAAGTAATATAAGTAATTTGGGTGTGTTATCGTTCACGACCTATTTAACTAAGCAATTGCACTACATATCGCTCACATATTTATTGTATCTATTGATAATAATTTAGTGCCTAAATTAACAACAAACACATCAAAGTAAAATGCGACTTGAATAACACCCTTTAAGTATACTATGTACACTCTAACAACCTAATTGGTATACATACAACTAGCGAGTAGCGACCTATCCATGTGTGGATGTAAAGTAATTAGGCTGTTAGAGTGTACTAATTAATTAGATATAAATTAATCGGGAGGTTCGATAGAATTGTAGCATGTAGACTTATTTCAATCATCATTGCACCTACTTATTGTCCCACTCCTGGGCACGGATCTACCCTCATTTAAGAGAGATAAGCTATCCAAAATCAAAATATAATTTATTCAAAGTAGGCCAAATTTAATTGGCTCTTTTTGAACGTCGACAATAGAGACAACCCCCTAAAGCGCCCACCCTTCACCGCTTCCTAGTGTTTTTGCTGGGAAGAAGAAGCGGCGCAACAAACTCCCCAGCAACACAGATCTGTCTGTTTATTAATTAAATGATTCTATACAATATTACAATGTGAGCTATTATGTGAGCTAGCATACACAAATCCATTTTACCAATAAAAAATAATCTTATTTAACAATTACATAATATATAATTATGTACATTTGCAGATTTTGATACGATGATTTCCTTCAGCATTTGAGCACGAGTATCTCAAACGCCGGAGAGAGTGGTGCCGCTATCAAGTTTCTCCAATTCAAAATCGTAAATAATAATAATAATCTAATAATTCTTTATTTGCATTAAGATATACATTTACAATTTTATGAGGCTCTGACTAGGTACAAGTTACCTATGTTTCAGGAATCAGTGTCTTCTCGCTAATTATATGGTGCATTATGTTATCCAGCAAAGAGTAGTATTAAATTTCCAGGATTAGTAACAAAATAATAAGTAAAGAAAATTTACATCCAAAATTACAAAGTTATTAAGAAACCATGTTTAAAATTGTGGTGTGATCAAGCGGATCATGTACAAGTGTGTGAGTGTGTGTGTAGGCGTGTGTCTAGACAATGGTCTTATACCAAATATGCTTCGCAGGCGTTGCAGTAGTATTTATGTATTTTCGTAATCCTGTGTCAGTAACCACGATTTCAGTTTACGCTTTGGTTTCGTGTACTGTAAGGGAGTTTGTATTAATATTATTATTAATTTTATTATATAAGTAAATAGCCTGGTGGACATGTTGTCGTAAATCGTAAATCCGTAACTGATAGTCCTAATCTATGAAAAAAGGTGGCGCTATACTAATATATGGATGTTGTGTCATACGTGAAACAAAAACTTTGTTCCCCTTTTTACAAAAATTGTGCTACACTTATACCTAGTTTAGATTGAGAAGTGCAGAATGCTAGTATTTTTTTTAAATGTCCATAAAAAAAGCTTATACTTAATTTAAATTAATTATATTGTTAAATTTCAACCACTGGGCGACCACTAATATTATTTATGAAGACAAGACTACTCGTGCCATAGTGAAAATCAATGACGCAACAAATACTTAATTTGACTGTCAAATATTAATTTTGTACAAAGCACATAATACGGTGCAAACATTACATTATATAGTTTTGTGTACCACTCTATTGCGACAGCGTTCAGACTCTGTTCAGTTTCTGTTTTCTATAAACAGATGGAAGTAGCACGTATTTCTGTATAAATATGTACATACATATATAAAAGAGAAACTAATGGGCCCACATCTAAGCACAGTCATGCGTCTAGAATCTAGAAATCTTCGATAAGCAGGTGAGTATATTCGTAAGTACCTATCGGTTATTGTACTTAGTGTATAAATATACCTGATAGTACTGATGCCACACCCCAGAATCTATAGAAAAGTAAGTAAGGAGTATACACAAACTTACGCAAATGTGTGAGTGAAGTATCGTTTACCGTATTATCGTATATTTGCGTATCATCAACCCGTTATTGATTCACTATCGGGCATGGATCTCTTCCCATTTTACGGGTTGGCAGACTTTACATGCCATGAGATTTGATACAGATCTTGGCTAAGTGACTACGCTGATTAACCGATCTGTGCATTAAGCTGCACCAGCTGCGGTCAGTCAATAGATTTATGAACATCGGGACCACTACGTGCCTTGGTGAGCGGGTGTAACCATCGGTGCCGGTTACTTACGTAAATGTAGACTAGTCTTATTAATGGTAATCAGAAGCGCGATAACCCAGATAAACAATGTTTGTATTGCTCAGCTTTAGTCTGATTAAAGTCTCTTCATATACCTGATAATTATACCTACTGATACTTAGCTGCCACTACATAGATTTAAAGCCATCTCCAACATACTCGGTAAAATCTTCAGTCAAAGAAACTAATGATAATTCTATGATGATGCAACGGACGTATCTGTCTCAAAATAAATAGGTAGGTTACCTATAAAAATCATACCGCGAACGAAAGGAAGCTCACGCACATTTAGATGCGCAAATTACGCAGTAGGTACCTATATAAAACACCTTCAATATCCCTAACATAAATCATAACATGCCATCACGCCTGTCGTCCCTAAAGTTTAGGCAAAGGTGTACTAATGTACACCCACATTTTACCGGTTTTAAACCTTGCCAATCTTGCCATCAACCAAGCACAATTCCAAATCGAAACACTGAGCTGCCATTGAGAATTTCATAGAAAAACCCAATACCTACATATCACAAAGTGATATATATACCTCTTACTCAGCAATCGTTTTTTTTTGTTACGATTAGGTACAGTATTTATCCCAATGTTGGTGCCTAAAAAAATTGGAAGAATGAGCAGAGTTCGTGGTTGACTTAGTAGAGTCTGAGATACCTAGAAATTCCCGTATATCAGTCGACAAAATATACTTAAAATAAATTATCTCCATTCATAAAAAAAAAGTTTGTATTCGTGTTATCATATAGCGTGTGGATTAACTGATTAAAAACAGTGTTATTGTAGTCGTATTCGCTCAATAACATAGGATTAATTAGATTTTTAATCACATTGGATTGATTACGATAGGTGAAGCGTATACTTATTTATAGTCCCAAAGAACTCTTTTAAAGGCATTTTGGTGGGAGAGAGAGAAATCAAAAAGAAAAATTCTAAATGAATTCAAAATCGTTCGAATACCTTACACGGCGCGTCCAATATAATTTAGGTAGGTATTAAATTATATTGGAAACAGAACCGGCTCCTTGTTTGAAAAAAAAAAGTATCCTTCACACACCGATGAGTCAGGTATAAGGTAAGCGCTAGGTTTTTTAGATTTTTTATTACTCTTCGTAACCTGAACAAAAGGTTTCGCCCAGAATTATGATTACATACGCACGTGTAGCGACATCTATCTCACGAGGATGATAGTTTCGACGTAACTAATCAACTGACAGCTGTCAAAAAGCTATATCGCGCAAGCAATCTGAGTTGATGGTGTAAGGTAATAAATGATTCTCGTTTGTCAAACAATGTTGTAATGATTTATAATTATTAAGATTCAAAATATAATAGTTGAAAACATGAAATGAATCATCATCAACCTAATTATTGCCCCGCTGCTGGGCACGGGTCTCCTCTCATTTGGAAGGGATTAGGCCATAGTCCACTATGCCTAGCCTAGTTTAAATTGGTAGCCTTCACACGCCATCGAGAAAATCTCTCAGGTGTGCAGGTTTCCTCACGATGTTTTTCCTTCACTGATTGAGTATGTTGTGATCAATACTTACAGAACTTCCGAAAAGTCAGTGGTCTTGGGTTCGAACTCGAAACATAAGTCTCGTATAACTTTTACAGTCCACTGATTACTATCAACTGTCCAGCTGACAGTAGCCGGAAGTAAGCACCAAACGTAGGTTTTTTGATGTAGAAATCCAAATACACCATCGCCCAACTACATACATAAAATGGTAAGTCCATATCGGGCAGTCCAATTTGCGAGTATTGATTACTCGCAAATTGGATCGCACTTGCTTGACAAACAAGTAAACCAGTTGTTTGTCTAGCAAGTTTTTATCTCTCGCAAATTGGACTGCCCGACTTGGGAAGTACCTCCGTTTTAGAGAAGATCGCAGTGAAACAGTGACAGTTTGGGAATCCCGTTTGCCACCAGTTTAGTAACTGTACTATTTTAAGAAACCTAAAACGGCTTTTATGTACTGTGCCGGCAATCATGCATGTCACATCTAACTGCATTACTCTCATATTGATATTGTATACATACATTGTAAAGGAATTGATTTCCTATTTCTTAGTTTGTATTTTATTTATAAGAGTATCTATGGAGTTTATTGCCGGTTCTTCTCCATAAGACCTACCTTTTGGAACCGTGCAACTAAATTCAACTAAATTCGACAATTCAAAAGCACCTGTAATGTTGGTCTATTTGAAATAAACGATTTGACTTTGACTTTGACTTTTAATGCGCGTTCGAAACCTCGGCAGCTTTCCATGACGGCCGTAAACTTCTTTGCCATCTTCGTAGTATATAAAAAAACGACTGATTCGTCTTAACATAGCAACACTGAGACTCAGTGAGTCTAAAGAGCTTAGTAATTATCACCCTTTGCGTACATACGCAAAGGGTGTTAATACATATTGTAATACATATAATGCATATTGCTTGTGAATACATATTCACAAGCCCTATGGTCCCGGCGCAGCAGTCCGCATCCTGCTTCAAGCTTACCGGGAACGGCATTTAATTAATTAGAGTCTATTGTATAGATGATATTAAGTCTAATGCAGCGAAAGGATTGGACAAGTTGGACCTGTGTCTTCAAGCCAAGGGAAATCTTCCTGAAAGTAGATAGTGCCGTTATATTAATGGAGATGGATAGGTACTTACTTCTTATCAAAAGTCTTATCGGCGGATTTTCGCGTATCAAGTAGTGCAGAATTAAAAACAGTATGACCAAACAATTTTATGTTTATTTCATCACAAACTCATATGACATCATTAATAAAGTAACATAATATCTTAATCGAACAAAAATGTGTTATCTCAAAAATAGAGCTATAATTTTTTTTATTATAATAGCCTTATAAACTAATACTAATTCAGATTTAATTTACATTAATATATGCTTAGGTACATATTATTTATATAATTACATTTTACTGTTAATTTATCACGTGGTTTTGTTACCCTACCTATTGCATAAACCTTGCCTACGTGCTGACGGTGTCGAGACAAATGGGTAAAAGACAGGGTAATCTTATAATTGTACCGTAATAGACTTTCCTAATTCCGTTGTAATTCTGATAATAAATAGAACAATTTGAATTAGTACCTCAACAGACGATTACGATACAGCGTGGCTCAAAGTGGCTAATGCCAGTATAATATTCAGGTAGATACCATTTTATTGTAAGAAAAACAGATCTGTAAGCACAACCCTAGTTCTCTGAAGTTTTAATGGAATATTGTTGCATGGTCTCTTGAGGTGCTAATAGAATTTCATACATAAATATGCTCTAGGATCTAACATAAATACAAAAGCATGCAGACGTATATGTAGGCAGCCATGTTAACATAATATACCTACTTATATATAGTTACTTAAATATTAACGGTACCATCACGTTTAAAATTGTGACCTTTGTGAAAAAAAACAACTTTTCAACTAGTAATGTGCAAATACAATTTTAAACGTAAATGTGATAGGTATACACAAATCTTAACTTATCTACGTATGTATAATATTGCTACAGTTATAAGTAATATTAATTAATTCATTTGATCTAGTTACTTCACGATCAGATTATTCAACCACTATATAAATCTATCGCAAAAGGTGTTTTAATTTGAATACTTTCCAAAGAAACTACCTATACACGACAGTTAGCCGTATGTTGTGTATATAATAACAATAATATTAACAAATGTAAAGTTGAAATCAATGATTTCGCATTTATTCATAAGTCAACTGATAAATAAAATAAATAAGATGCCTTCTTTAGATGACGCTATATTTAGGCTTTAATACTGTTCATATAAACCACATAGATATTCCTGTTTCAATATACAATCCTGTATTTATCAATAAATCATTGAAAGTTCCATTATTATTTTTAATTAATTTTATCATTGATTGTATTAGCGTACAACGCCATCTGCTGGCATCTTTAAAGTAATAAATATTTGAATCATATGTTATTTTTTTCAACAATTGAGCAGAATGTTTTCGTTATTCTTCGTCAAACTTGTAAAATTTTGCAGGTTTTGAATACAAATTAACTGTTTAAATTATTAAATTGTTCACTACCACTTTCTTTGTTTAGTTTAGTTTAAAAAAAAATTGATGCGGTGGGTAACGTACGAAGAAAAGTATCGTAACCCCGCAAGCAAGAATAACACGGGCTTCTGACACTGACATAAGCTGACGGCAAATATCAAAAATGTATTTTTTCCTTAACATCGCCGCCAGTGCCGCGTTAAACACGCGTTATATCAGCGGTAATTATTCCCCAAGATTAAAAAATAAACAATGCGGCATTGAACGTATATTTTTTTATAATATGCAACTCATTTATATTACTACAAAATGATTTACCTTAAATAAAAATGGGTAGGTACTGAAGTCCCGTTCTGACGACGCTCGAGAAACGCTTACGCAAAGGTTAGTATTAATTAGGAATGTTTTATTCATATATATTTTGTATTATCAAAATATACAATTTACATTAGTTTAGAAGGCTTTCACTTTCTGCTCAATATAAGCTCTGAAATCGAATACCGGTCTATACCTATTTAAAACAAGAAGTAATAAGGTCTACAGACTCTATTAAGACAATGCGTTTAATTGCTAACGAAAGAATAATAAACGCATATGGTTTCATTATTATTCTATTCGAATAAAATTAATGACGCAGGCGTCGTCAGACAACCGTCGATTGACGCGGAACGAGGACAAAATAGATTGTGGTGTGTACAGTCTGCAAAAAAACTGAAAGGTAGAGACGTAGGTACAAAATAGAATAGCACGTCACATTCCGATATTTTTTTTACGAAACTAATCATGTTTTTTTTAAATTCTAATTCCAATTTTCAAATTCCAATGTTCTATGATATCTAATGTCCTCTCTTTTACGACTTTAGGCCCATATCGGAAAGGTTAAATAAGTATTTTAGTAGTAAATTGTATACCAGTATTAACGAGATTATTTCGACCTCCGATAAACGGATTTGTACCTTTACAGTAAATGAGATTCTCATAAAATCAATTATATTATAATATGGGCCTCACCACGCGTTACAGTTGTTAGTAGAAAAAATAGTAACATTTAACTATTTTTCGGTTTCACCTCATGTTTGTACTTGTAAAGTCTTTTAGATTTTTCGCTCCTCTTCCGTCTTATAATAACTTAACTATTGGATACATAAATAGCACTAATTACATTCGATATTTTAATATGGATGTCAATGTGATTTTGTACATACCCAAAATGTATGGCAAAATTTTTGTATGTGCGTGTGGGACTGCCTAGGAATGTCCAAGAGGCATCTTTTGTTTTAAGTTCGGACATCGATTTGATAGAGTGTGTGGGCCACGTGTAGGGCTTTGCCCGGCTATTCAGCCCCGGCTTACAGATGCGTGATAATGATTTCGTCATCGATTTCATCCTTCTCATCATCTTCTTCTGGAGGTTGCTTGGCGGCCTCGGCGGCGATAGCTGGATCTTCAGCGATGGCTTTGAGACGGCGAGCCTGTACATTCAAAAATACATTGTTAATATATAATATAATTATACTGTACTTTTGCCAATTTAAACTCAGAACCTACTCCTAACAGATCCGTAGAGATCCGTCTATAAAGTGATCCATCCCTGTATTTTAAAACCATCACTAACTATACAAGCTTAAGTAAGAATAACAATTTATAAATATAATACATTATTATTTAAATTAAGATACATATACGCGATTTCAAATCTTCCAAGTAATTTTTCAGTCATTATGTACATACAACAAATTAAAATTAAATCCACGTTGCCAATGTTGAATGAATTATACACAAACGGATAATCTTTGCACAAGTGCGTTATCGCAACCAAGAATAATAATATAATAAAATACGCACGAATTCCAGCCACAGGATCATGATTTATGGCGAAAAACATTATTCAAATTAGGTATTTTATTGAACGTTGTATAAATATCTTGCCGAAAAAATTTTACCTCTTCGATATTATGGTGGATTTGATTTCACGTAATATATAATATATATGTATGTTATGATGTAATTGGCACTATACTATTACAATATAAACGACCATAGCATCTTTTTTCATACTATATAACATACTTCATGGCAAATTTGTCCGAACCTTGTTAACTTTATTACATGTAAGAAATGTAAGTGCATGCAATTTCATACAGATTCTAAATATAGTGATAATTGCTGTACTGCATAAGATAGCTAAGTTGTAAATCGTATATTAGTACTATATACTATATACTCATTTTATCATTGACCCATTCAACATGTAAATACGTAAATAAGGTAACTACCCGAAATATTATAAATGAAATAATTCGGCTCTTAACAGTACTTATCTCTGTGTACATCTGCGGTGCAATAAATTGTATTAATGGCGATCAGGTTTTGAAAGCATTTCAAGTCAGTTAGTTAGTCTACTCGACTATCTATTAACATAGCGTAACATAACATACCATCACGGAAGGTTTAGACAGAAGTGTACTAATGTACACTAATATTTCGTCGGTATATTTTTTAATTCCCTTGTAATCCGAGCTGCTACTGAGAATTTCATAGAAAAACCCCAAATAACACTTTGCTTGTCACACCTTGCATTAGAGAAAGGAGGCAATATATAAATAGGTTAAGTTAAAGTATAAACACTGACCTTTCTCTTGTGCAGTATTTCAACAACGATGTATCCAGCAACTCCGATTAGCAGCATCACCATCATCACATAAAGCTTCATTCTGGCGCACAGGTGTGTGGAGTAGGCATAGGCGATCACGAAGCCAGCAGACTCCCACAGTCGGTAGTTGGAGAAAGCAGCCTCCTTATTACGCCTGAACAGGACACCATACAATCCTGAAATGGAAATAATAGGCCTTTAGACACATGCGAAGATGTTTAAAAAGGGGTTAGTTCGGGTCAAATAAGTCAGTCTAGGTCAGTCGTCCATCGATTTGGGTAACCATTCTTAAAACAACGAGTACCCTCCGTGTCTCGGAGGGCACTTAAAACCGTCGGTCCCAGTTGCGATATGAATATGACAATTGTTTGTGTTAGACAAAAACTCGCGACGGAAGCCCAACCAACCCAAGTGACAACCAGTTTTCCATTTGGATATTAATACTACCCAGTCATGGGTTGTAGGGGCAGCCGCTCCGATAAAAAACTGTCATTCAGCCTCTTTTGGTAAATCTGGGATCCGACTCCCACATACTGGGGAAAACGCTCAAAAGATGATAAATAAAAGATATTCAAATCCATATCCCTACTAATATTATAAATGCGAAAGTGTCTGTCTGTATGTATTACCTCATGCTACAATCGCTGAACCGATTAAGATGAAATTTAGTATCGAGTAAAAATAAATACCTAAGCAGATTTATAAAAAACTATTTGTGTAATTACTACTTTGTGTAATTATTATCTACACAGACGAAGTCGCGAGCAAAAGGTAGTAATATATAAGTGCCCCACTAGCCTAGTGGTTGTAAGAGTCGGTCTGATAGCCGACCAATTTATTTACGATAAATTGTTCTGTAACTGCTTATAGTTCAATCAGGACAATGGTAATGAACACCCTTATATAGAACGGAGGTCATATACAATTTACAGGTGTGAATAGCATCACAAACAACACAACAACTGTATCAATAAAATATTGCATAAAGGTTTCCTTATCGAAAATAGCAAATGATTCTTAACTCGTCATAATAATTTCTAAATGCTAACAAAAGAAAATCAAAGTATTTATTATAGAGTGTTTATTAAATCATCAAGCTAGCATAGAGCGTTAACCCTGAAATCAGCTGTAAAATTGATTTTGTAACTTAACGACACCTATTAAATCTACAAAGTTATGCTAACGAATAAAAAATAAATAACCCATTGATCAATATAAATAGATTCAACTAGATTGTATGCCATAACTTTCTATAAGTACCTGTATTTTAACTAGCGTGATTTATCTCTTTTAAGGCTAACTATAAAGTATCTAACATGCTTAAAAGGTGAAGGAAACATTGTGAGGAAACATGCAGACCTGAGCGATTCTCTTGAGGGCATGTAAAGTCTGCCAATCCACACTAGCCTAGCGTGGCGGACTTTAGGTGACCCGTGCCCAGAAATTGAGATATTGATGAAGTCTAACCATAAATAGGTAAAGTATGGCTACTAAAAACGATGTAATCTTAACTATGGAAAATAAATCGTAACGATACATGCAAATGAAAATGATCGGAAAAAATATTTAACAAACAGCTTTTCAAATAATTACATAATCACGTGCACGACGATTTGATAAAACGTTCTCATGCAGATGATGTGGGTAATTAGTAATTATATTATTAGTTGAACAGCGGAATTCATGGGATGTAATTACTAACACTTAGGGTGGCAAGTATTGATAAAAACGTGTTTTATTCCGTTCACGTGTTGGACTGAAACTACCGATGCGATGAAATCGATGTTTTATAGGTACAAAAGAACACGTATCGTGCATCCATATATTCATAGCATGAATGAAAGAAAATATACGTTAAATGTGTCTGGCAACTAAGGAAAAAGATTTAGAGGAGAGAGATTCTATTTTTAAACTGAATTCTTTTATTTGCGGCTCTTAAACGTTTATGGCTTTCGGGATCAAAGCTATATAGCTGGTTCTTTGGTATTAAAGAAACCGGTTCCATTATTCTACATGTAAGTATTGTATGTAACGAATTATAGTCACAGAGAGCAATGTTGAAATTTAGAAGATCTTTTTTGAAAAAGGCCATTTTGACTTGTTTTACAAAAGGTACAGCTATTGTACCTAACCGAAAGATGATTATGCGAGATTTAAAAACTAATTTTACTATTTATTTTACTAATCAATACGTTCATTTGTACGACGTATGTGTACATTACATAATGGTAGGTGTACTGTGGCACAATGTCCCATTACGTCCAGCGAAAACTTATTTTATTGAGCACTACGTTGTAGTACGGAGTCTGGCCATATTACATAGTATCTAAGAGTTTGTTTGGTATGCTACGATATATCGAACTCTCACAATTCCACTTGGTATTGATATCACTAGCTATTTGCATAATATCACTGGACGCCGCTTGTTTTTGTGTGAAAAAATGAGCTTTGATATCACAAGATATTTATAATGTTCACCTGAACGTGTTAACACTTATTTCGTAAAGTATAATGTAAAATAACTTTTACATAACGCAAAGTGCGAAGAGGAAAAGATTTCAACCAGTTTATTACATAAGATAGTAACTAACTGAATTTACTGTAAACAATACATTTGTCAGTCAGTAAATAGCACAGAAATAACTAGTATGGTCTCGGTGTATATAGGTACATCAATTCTCAGTAGTATCCTACGGGAATAAAACCACGTCAGCTTTGAGAATGAAGAATCGGTTTAATAACCTATTTGAAATATATGTGCCTTTAGAAATCGAGAAACTTTATACGTTCTCAGAATAAATATAAATATAAGAACGTAGAATACGATAAATATTCGTTTCTATTCATATAGCGCAGTTAATAGCTCAATAACAATTGAGAATCGTGGGCTAAGTTATTGGCATCGCTTTTCACTCAACCTTACACGTATGTACAATCACTATATATACATGCATACGCATATCTGGTAACAAAGGGTCACTTCTGTCTTTATTCTTACTTTACAGGCACAACATATTAAGGTTTTTACGAGAATATATTTTATAATAACTGTGTAGGTACTGTTTTAGAGTATTTAGGCGATTCTCCGTCTTAAATTGATTAGGTAAGAAGTCGAGACACCAAAAAGAGTTCAGAAGTTATAAAAAAACTTAAATATCCTCCCCTGCCTGCCCATCCCAGTTGTAAAACATGCAAAAGTGACCCTTTTGTGAGAAATGTGCGATAGGTTATTTTATGAATTAATAATTCTACACAGACAAAGTCTAATATACTGAGAGTTAAAACGAGTTATTATAAATGCATCTAATTCCAGTTCTCTCCCTTCAATAGCCCTAAGCCAATTACTACAGTAGGTACTATTCGTTATTGAGTCTACATAAAACGGTTTCTGATAATGAACCTTGCATAGACTAACATTTTTCTTTTCTTCTTAGATCGCGCAGTAAAATATAAATTCTATGTAATAAATTGTATATGAATGCATATTCATGTAATAAACATAATCTTAGCTATCGAGTATCAACTTAGGGCAGTTACATACGAGTATCATGGGGCGCGCGGGCAACTTGTGCATTGCACACCGCTTTCAAAACAACGTATATCTACATATACGGATTTCGTCGAAGCCCAAAGAATACTCAAGTGTATACCGAATTGTAGTAGCAGTACTTAAACTGCGTACTTTTAATAGGCTGCACTAGATATAACTTGCATTACAGACAGGTGGTTGTCTAAAAACGATAGAATATCCATGCGTGGGACTCACTTTTGCAAAAATAATCATATTATCGATACTATTATTTGCTCGAAACGTGACTATATTATTGTTATAATTATTCTTTTCTTTATTTCTTAATGGAATTCTGAAATACAGTAACATTCTTACCTATTGAATGGATAGTTGCTAATTGTCAATAGTATAAAAAAATAAGCAATTGATGATAGTCTAATTCCATTAATAATATCGATTTTATCGTAACGAGGCGATATTGATCAATATAACGAGGCGATGGTATCTTCATAGTATCAACTGTATAAGATTTCCTCAATTGTATCACGCCTTTTTGAACTATCGACAATCAATCGGTGACATTCGTTCAATTAAAATTCCTTAAATAATAAGAGTTCCCAGCCGGGTATATGTATAACTTTAAAATACTACAAAATAATGTACTTTCTAATCTTTCTAACTATTATAATATATTTATTTCCATAGTGACCGTATCGTCCCACGCTAGCAGCGCTGTATGTAAACGCCCTTATCACAAAAGTGAATATTTTATTACGCAAACAAATGAATATGTATTTGAGAACCATGATTGTCACGCTGTAAGATTATACTTGATCTTTTGACCTTTAATAAATGCTCCATGAATACTAGTATGACTTATGTTCGTGATTTCATAATCAAATTCATTCTTATTTAATGTGTAAGGGAAGTTTAGAGGCATCAGGAAAAAAATACGTTGGTCGTAGATGCCTTTACCGGTCTTAACTTGCAACCATTAAAATGCGGAAATATAAATACAAATTCATAGTCTATATTTCTTGGTAGAACTTAATGATATCTCGGAACAGTAATAACAGTAATGGAAGTCATATTAGTACGAGAAAAAAACATGCATGCGAATCAATCTTCACCGCTTGCAAAGATATGTCAATTTTATCACATTAAAGAAAAATTACTCACCATTGATTTGAGTCTGCCAAACAGCATCACCAACACCCCAGAGACCGGAGATAATGAAGAATGTGGTCGGTGATTCTGGGTTTGGCTTCCAAATGAGTAGCCAGACGATGAGACCCAAGTGTAGGGCTGCCCCCATCACTAGGATCGGGAATCTCCCGATGTACTTCATCGCTGAGCCGAATACTAGGGAGCATATCGCGTTGACCACACCAAAGCATATCATGACGTAGCCGATTGAGCGGATGCCCAGAGCGCATGATACGTACGCCTGAAAAGAGACAAAACAAAAGGAATTTAAATTATGTCAGTCAGGAATCTGCGCCACGTGACCAGGGGCCTGTCAAGTAATTATGTGCGTATTTTGACGTCCCAAGTAGTCCAGTGGTAGTTAATTAACACTGCCTTCTGTGCTATGAGTCCTGGGTTCGAATCCCGAATCTACGTCCGAATGTATGTATGGGTGATGAACATAAACATTTGTATCCGAGTCATGGAGGTATCTATGTATAATATGTATATATGTACAAAAAAAACTATATATCAACCAACTAGTATCTGTAACACAAGCCTCGTTGCTTACCACGGGACTATATGGTGCTGTGTCATAATGTCCAGGAATAATAATTATTATTATTATTTATTACATGCTCAAACGGTGAACGAGAACACAGTAACAAAACCTGCATGCCTGAGAGACTTTTTAGATGGAGTTTGAAGACTGCCAACCTGCTCTAGTGTAGCTTGGTGGTCTATAGCATAATCTCTGGGTCGATGTTGAATAGGAATATCTTTAAAAAAAATCTTCCAAATACCTATCAGAATTAAACTGAGCTAGTACGTAAGCATATATTATATTTGGTTTTGCAGTACTTTTTTACATAATAGTGGTGAACATTATACATTAGTTTGCGTGCGATAAAAACACTTGTAACTGTTCCGTTTCAAGTGAATCGAATTCATCTTACCTAACATCCTCTATGTAACGGTGCGCGTGATTTTGTTACCAAAAAAGTTTACTGTTCCTACGATAGACATGTGTTTTAGCCCTCGTAAATATTTTTTTTTTTTAATTTAACTCTCTCTTGGATTTTTTCCTATGTCGTGGGTTACACAAATATTCACAATGCACAAACACATATTTTATTTTTATTTTTTACGTTACATTTGTTACATTGACCTCGCATATCTATTACCAGAATATTGTATTACAATACCCATTATTTTAAAAGAATGTCTATGGAGTTTCTTGCCGGTTCTTCTCCATAAGATCAACTTCTTGGAACCATGCAACTAGAATCATAACGTTTTAAAAGTGATTGAAAAAGTTTATTTAAAATAAAAACCTTTTAATTTGATTTGATTAATCCGGAATATGACCAACCATGCTAGCAAAATATACTATGCTTTATCCTCAAAATGTACAAATTTACTCTACTTGCTTAGAGTAAATTTGTACATTTTGAGAAAAAAGTAAAGTATATTTTGATAGCATCGCATTGCGCAAGGCAGCCAGAGGAAAAGAGTCGAAGTTTGAGCTCTGTGGCGTTCACTAGGGGAGACCTACGTCCAGCAGTGGACGAATATATTTTTTATGCCTTATTCGTGCTTACAAAATTCACATTCAGCATTTTTTTTTTAGTTATGAGTACTTGTCAGTAGATCCATACTATCCATTCTTCCATACGAAAGTATGTCTGTCTGTCTGTTACCTTTTGCGCTATAACCGCTGAACCGATTTAGATGAAGTTTGGTATAGAGATATAAGTCCTTCCCCGGGACTCAGACTAGTCCCGGGGAAGGACATAGGGTAGTTTTCATCCCGGAATTATCTCCTAAAAGAGTGCAAAGGGGTTGGAAGTTTGTATGCGGCTGAAATTACAATTTTTACGCAGAAGATGTCGCGGGCAAAAGCTTGTTAACTAAAAACGGAATAGAGATATTATATGCAGTTACGCTATTGCAATTATAATAAAACTAACGTTGTCCACCATTATTATTAGTAATTTATTTTTATAATTGTCTTCCTGTTGTTTCGTTTATAAACTGATTGTGATCAAGATATTCAATTCTAAGAAATAAAGACTGGCCACATTGTAACATTATTTTAAATAGATTTGACATTAGTAGGTACTTTACTCTCAGAATAAGTCATCATCAACCCATTAACGTCCCACTGCTGGGCACGGGTCTCCTCTAATTTTTGAGAGGGATTAGGCTATAGTCCACCACGCTAGCCTACTGCGGGTTAGCAGACTTCACATGCCATCGCGAATATCTCTCAAGCATGCAGGTTTCCTCACGATGTTTTCCTTCACCGTTTGAGCATGTAATAAATACGCACATAACTTCTTAACTAGTTAGTGGTGCGTGCCTTGGGTTTGAACTCGAAACCTTTGACAAGTCAGTCCACTGGTCACACCACCGGGCTACCACAGCTAAGTAAGTACAAATCTGTTTCTACAAAAAGTAAATACAAATCTGTAACTAAGTACAAATCTGTTATTCTAAGATTTACAAAAATATTTTTCCCTCACTTTCCTTCTCCCATTATAATTATTTTTAATTGTTTTCTTTTTCAAAAACGTTGCTTCACACTAGGCATTTCTCTAGTGTTTGGTACGTTTACAAACACAAATACACCCAGACCCGGAACAACCTTTAGGCCATACATATACCTTAACCAACCCGCAGTAGGCTAGCGTGGATGACTATAGCCTAATCCCTCTCAAATGAGAGAAGACCCGTGCCCAGCAGTGGGACAATAATGGGTCGATGATAATAATATACCTAAATATCCATTTGGTTTTCGTGAAGATAACTCACTCAATGTCTATAGGTACTAATATTATAAAGCTGAAGAGTTTGTTTGTTTGAACTCGCTAATCTCAGGAACTATTGGTTGGAATTGAAAAAATATTTTTATGTTAGATAGTTCATTTATCGAGAAAGGTTATAGCTTATAGAACATCACGCTACGACCAAGAGGAGCGGAGCACAAATTAATTTAAAAAAATAAATGTCCAAAAGAATGAAGTACCTGGGTGAAATCAGCTCCAATGAACGCTTGCTCCATTCCGATCCATAGTGTGATAGGGATCAACAACTGTTGGTTGGGTTTCTTCAACTGGTATGCAGTCGCAGACAGCAGCTGGATTCCAGTCAGCTCTTTTGAGGGATCTGACTTTCTTTGCTTCTCACCATACCTAGGTAAAATAAAGCATTTGAGTTTTAGTTAATGATACACTTGATATAACTAAACAGTGGCTTAGCGTGGGCACTTGCCGCCCGGGGCCGTCTGGAAATTTGCCGCTTCCTTTTCTAATAGTATAAAAATGACGTGGCACTTGATGCCGCCCCCTTTCATATGCCGCCCGGGGCCATGGCCCCCTTTGCCTCCCCCCCCCCCCCACGCTACGCTACTGTAACTAAATCTAGTCTAATTCTACAACTGTCTCGTTAGTTTAGTAGTCGTAAGTGCGAATACTGAGCAAGAAGTTTCGGTTTCAATTTCCAACTCGAGCAAAATGTTACTGTAATGTTAATGGTATTTTTTTTATATTAAATTTTCAGTAACGTTTTGGAGTTTGGATTCGTGGGCCATGGGACCTAAAACACACAATAATTCACCTTAATCTAACCGTTCGATGCAGACAGTCATGATATTATGGTTAACTAAATCTAACATAATAACATATTATAGGTTCAGTACATAAAGGCATACTTAAATATAATTTTAATTCTGCTACTTATAGAAACAAAGCGAAACTTGGATACTTAAGTTACTTCCAAATGTTTTTGAATAAACATGGGTTAAAAAAGGAATAACCAATTATTAAAAAAAACTCGCATAGTTACCAAAGTCACTCAGTATAAACGTATGACAGTGACTACAAAAATCGTCTAACGCACAACGTACCGATATCAATCTAGCAAATTGTACTGACAAGTACGTTGAGTATAGCAAAAAATACACGTCAAATAAATTATTTACGAGAAACGTTATGAGACGGTAAGAACAGCACAGATGGTCGCATTCAAAAAAATATTCTTTAATATGGAATTGATTGCATTAAAAGGCGATTTTTGTATCACCTTAGCTGTAGTAACCAGCAATATTTCTACATTTAGCAAAGAACCAAACTGATCCCTAAAATAATAACTGTTGGATTGTTTTCTAGTAAATCTGTCATAAAATGAAGCTATAATAATCACAATTTTTTGTTTCATTTTCTAATATCAGCCTTCTTTGCATAAATATTCTAGAAATGAAGTGATTTCTCATAATTGAAGAATTACTCTGTCTTTACACTGTATAAGGCCTTTGCATACATCTTTCATCAAAGATCATTAAATTAATTTTAATAAAGTCAATAGCACTTATGAATTTGCAACTGTAACTAAAGACTCTTAACTTTTTGGATGTTTCTCAATAATTGGGCTCAATAATTATTATAAATTTCCAAATGAATTTTTATGATAATTACGACAAGATTGCTCGAATCCTAATTCTGACCAGTCATTTAGTTTTATTATTTTTAAACCATTTGATAACTATCAAACAGTTTAATAAAACTATATTTTAGGTTATTTGATATCCTTTCCAAATATTTTTTTAATACTCGTACGACGGGTCGATGTACTGTTGATATCATGGAAAAAAACGTTAAAATATTTTAATTGTTAGTCCTACCCTGTCGAGGACTGACCCAAAACTTATTGGACGACAAATAACCATAAAAATGTAAGTACCTACGCATTCGGTTATTACTTATGTATATCTATATAACCGTTATGTTACAACAAAGAGACGAGCTTTGAATAGGAACTAGATTAAACCGATGACTGGCGAATTGTGGCGTTCCTATGTTGTGACGTTGCTTTTTAGATATTATTTATACCTATCATTGCGTAGGAGTTTGAACCGTTGGATAAAATAGATAAGTTAATGCTGAACTACCGCGATTGACTTGCACAACACATGACACCAGATATCATAGAAAATTCTTATTACCCATCGACGACGCTACATATAATGTAGATACCTACTAAATTAAATCTTAAATGAAGTTGGCCTATAGAATATGGCCTAGTAAAGGTGTGCCGGTGGAATGTGAAGTCAAAGTCATAGTTGCCCAGGCACGCAGCATTGACTACTTTAAGTTACGCGCGTATTTATCAAATCACATCGTGAAAAATCTGCATGCTGAGAGATTTTCTCGATGCTTTGTGAAGTTCTGTAACCGTCACTAGGCTATCATGGTGACGTATAGTCTAATCACTCTCAAATGAGAGAAGACTCCTGCCAAATTGTGGGACAGTAAACGGGCTGTATTAAATCTGCAGCAAAAAGCCTATAATATGCAAAAAGTAGGTAGGCGTTGATTAAGGTTGAATAATGAGGTAGAATCATAGTTACCTTGACAACGGATCAACAAGAAGAGCCACCATAAGTACAGCCACAACGACACACGCGAGGTATATGGCACTGATCTCATATATTTCGCTGTCTGGTGGTCGGTGCAGGTTTTGGTTGTCATGGTGCCCACCGCCGATCATGCAGAAGTTGGCGCCGCAGGTCAACACCGCCTTACTTGTGTTCTCAGTCGTCACGTTTGCGTTGTGGACTCCCGAAGAAAACACTGCCGGAGAAAGGACGTTGCTACAATCGTTAACACACGTTAGAGCCCAATGCAAGACTCCAGGTTTAAGTATTTAGGACTGTATGAGTACGTTGAAGTAGGCGAAAACAAAAAACAGAAATTACATGAGAGTGTGTCACTTTGTCCAGTGGTCACTATCATAGCCGCTCAGTGTAAAGGCTTAGGTTTGTCTTCCAGGTTGAACAAAACGTTCTTGTGTTTTTCTATTAACTTAGCAGGAGCATGTTAGAGTTGGGATTGGTGGCTAATTAAAGGCAAAAGTTTCGCTCTATATGGGACCTAAAGAGATACTCGTAATATACACATACTGTTGTACATCAGAAATACTGGACTTCATTTTTCAAGGATACAGGCTTTACGTGTTAATACAAATATGCATACGAAAAAAATTATATATATATGTATATGTGTAGTCGTACTTACCTAAACTGGAGATCAAATTTCCCCAAAGCTCAGCGGTCTGCCAAGCAAGGAAGAAGAAGCCGAAGAATCGTACTATGATACCATCAACGGCTTGGTCGGTAAGCTTCGCGTAGACGCTTCCCGCTTGCGTTAGGTACGTGGCCTTCGAGGTCCACATCGGTGCAGCTCCTAAGCCGACAACGACCCCCGCTGGGACGAGGGTGTAGAAAGCTGGGTAGAACTGCGCCCCAATATAGGGGGCATAGCACATCATGGATATACAAAGGGTCCACTTGACCGTTAGCCTCTTAATTAGGAAAGTAGGTACAAATATACAAGAGACGACGAGCGCCGCATAGATGGAACTCAGAGACACTGTCCCAAGACCATCGGCGGCATTTATCGAGGACTGCAGATTGGCAGTTCCTTGGAAGGCGGTGAATTGGATCATGAACGCTGCGCTCACAGCGGCAATGTTCTTTAATATCCTCCATTTCTCGTTTCTGGACAATTTAACTTTTCCAGAGTTATAATTGTCGTCCTCAGTGGGTAGCGGTGGGGGTTTCACGATGTCATCGTTCGAGTCTCGGTCGTGTTGGTAGCCATCGTTTTTGAATCCTGTCTTGATGGTGTACACGGAATCTTTGTCCGGACGATCATCTTCACGTCCGCCGCCGTGCGTAGCCGTCATGCCGTGTTTCTCCTGTTGCCCTGAGAACAAAGAAAACAATAAAATTATTAATGTGATCGTCGATATTTTACAAATTTTAGGACAATGCCTTGTTCAATGTAACATTCGTGTTCAAAAACATACTTTTGACTTTCAATTAAACATTGTGTAGACTGGATAAAATACTTTATTTTGACCACATGTGTTGTCTGCTTCAAAACAGCATTACCTACCATTTTTTTTCGAACTTTTAAACAAACCACTCATGTTCCTAAGATTTTCGTGCATTTAATAAAAGGGTCCATATATGTAATTGGAAGTTTCTGTTTGACATACAATTTTTGCGAGTTAAAACTAGTTCCAAAATAGGGCACACGAATTAATCTCGCCTAATTATGACGATGTAAAGCGTGTCTACTACGCCGGTCGGTGAAGTTTTATGTGACAATTACAATTGGATCCGCACACAGCACTACAATGGACAACTTCGGCTGAGTACATATAGCCCTATTGTTTGCCCAGTTTCACAAAATGTTTCGTCATGACATAATCACCACGTTTGTGCCGAGTGTTCCTCACAACTGAAAAACTAGTTTCAAATAGCTAGAATTTTTTATATAAGTGGTGGACTTTGGGAGAGCAAAATTTCTGTTTGTTGATGCTATCAGGGGCGGGAAGGAAATCGTAGCCTATATTTGTAATTATCAATAGATATCGTAAATTGTTTAAACTGATTATGTCGTTTAGTTTGAGGATTTGACCCAATTTTCTTAGTATCATCTTGTTAGTATGTCTTACAAAACATCTTTATATAATTATGAAGAATCAAGGAATTTCTCGCAGTAGTCACCGGTCGATACAATTGTCAGCCCACTCGCAATCGGTCACCGACACCAAGACGCAACAGCATGAATTATGAAAACAAAGTATAGAGTTTACAAATATTCTCTTCTATAGCAGCGGTTACTTCCAGGCATGAGTTTCTTCGGATATCATTCACATTATAGTCTAGAATGTCCTTCTAGAATGGAATCACAGAAGTATAGTGTAAAAATCTGATTGTCTTGTCATACCTATGTAATAAAAGCGTTATTTAATGCAAGAATCCTTAACAGGGACCATAAATTTCTAGCTCCGTCGTGGAACCATCTAGAAATTGTTATGCGATGGACTTACTTGTATTCTTATAAATACATGTGTATAATTATACTACCTACTTTAATTTACTATCTAAAATATTCTTTGTTGAGTTGTTTGCATTGAGTACATCTTATCAGGCAGTTGTTTTATAGTTACGGGTTTGCACGTTGACTACATTTATAGTTGTTTGAATGCCATCCATTAGTAGTAACGCGGTTTCTTAGAGGGTACTACGGTGCTATCAGGGCCAGCAAGTGCCCAGTAGAAGAAAGAAAAGCCAAGATGGCGCAGGCGTCGGTTGCCTTGAGTAAAATGGCGTACTTACATCGTAATGCCTGACGATCCGCTATTGTATTACTCTTAGTTTCAATTCCAATTATAATTAAAACTAATATACTACTTAAGCATTATAAATGTACTAGCTGCATCACAGGGCTTTTACCGCATGGTATATAGATAAAAAGTAGCTTATGTGTCAATCCAGGTAGTAAACTGTATGTTTGCTAAATTTAATGTAAATCTATTAAGCGGGAAAGAGTAACAAACATCCATACAAACTTTCACATTTATAATATTAGAATAGATGGGATTGATAAAGCCAATTCACGATTTTTTTCTTCTTGTTTTCAACTACATTTTCATATTTCATGAACTTTATGACTGAATCGTACATCGGAAAATTATTTATACATTATAGTTATATTCTACAGAATTCATAAAGTCAAGTTTATGACATTTTTATTTGCAATGGATACTGCACTAGTAGCATTTGCATATTTTTAATCACTAAATTCTAATACACCTATGGTGGATAGGACAAAATGCACAGATTTATTATATAGGCCGCCCATACCTTATCAGAAGCAGTATAGAACTTAGAAAATGGTAACGGGTAGAAATAATTACAGTTGATTACCGAGAGACAGATGCCACTAGATCCGAAAGATAACTCATGGGGATGGTCTAAATGTATAGCATAAACGTATGGATGCTAATACTTGTCCTAATGGGAAGTGAACTCTGACTGTAAACAATTAAATTATGATGTGTTATTAGAACCTTTTTACCGTGCTTCTATCGGCTGTAAAATCACATTTAAAAATCGAACTTATAGAACCCGACTTTTCTTTGTCAGTGTGAGTAATCATCGATATAGTGAATAATTAGATACTAGAAACGATTCAATATTATATCGAGAAGCGCTTCTAGCTACGAGTATGTGCGCAGCGCTATACCACCGGCAGTTATGTCGAAATTAGTGCACATGTATTCAGGTCATGTTGGAGACACCCAAATCGAATAGCTATCGAATGCCCCATTGTGCAACTTAATGGCTGCGTACAACGTCTGTGTTTGTTGTTAGATTTGTAACACGAGTTATTGTTGCCAGTTCTCATTGTCAGGTGGTTGTGGTGTAAACATGCCGTAGGTAACCGCATGCAGAACACTAACAAACCGTGTTTTCTTACCGTGCCTGTATATGACCTATATATTTAATTATGATAAAAGAAACTGATTAGTTAACAATGGTCTGCTTATTACGCACAATGCAAGAAAGTTAATAATAAAATATTGTATATTAGAAAAGTAAGTAAGTAAAATTAGACGATGTATTAACTTTATATCCGTTCTAGGTATACTATATTGGTTATGGAAGTATTTTATTCCTAATTGCAAAACTCTATCTCACTTAACAAACCAATGTATTTTGTATAGTATATTCGGAGTTACCTGTAGTCTAACACATCCCACTTATCATAAATTCGAAGTTCCAATTTCAAATTTATAAACGACAACGAACGTTCGGAAATGACAAAAGGCGACGATATTATACACAATTTTACTTAGATTTTAAATTGCACCTTGATGAGTAATGTACGTGTTGGTTATTTAAGTTTTTAGCTTACATATTCTGTAGGTACCTATATGTAGATAATAACCGGATTATCGTTTTAATGAGTGTTTGTGGTATCCATTGTTCTATTTAATTCTTCCCAGCGCAGAAGTGTTGCTATATAGGTACCTTGGTATACTTCTACATAATCACATGTGTCTGATATACGTCTACACGTGAATTAAATATGGTCTCTATAATTGTTCCGGATTCATGCGCCATATTTAATTATGTTCTTATTTTGAATTTAAACCGTTTGAGAGCTACAACTACGCTTCCAGAGATTGTATTTGATACGTTACCTATATTTCGTGGATTACATTTATTTTCACTGTAGTGAGGCCCTAGAAGGACTGGCTCAACAAAATGGACTTATTGTCAACAGTACGGCTGCATTACTTCGAAAGAAAAATGGCCTTAAGTGATTTTAATGCATGCAAAATATGAAGTCGCAGAATGTCTAGAAACGCCGAAAACTGAACTGTCCGCTTTCATATCAAGTTATGAGTAATCTGAGGCATTCATACTCGCCTGGCGGGTAGATTGAAATATGAACGTTAATTAAACATGCTTCTATGTGTACTTTCATAAATAGGTTCATCTGCTGGGAAGAGCTAATTATAGTCTATGCTTTTAAAGTTACTCTTACTAGACCCTTCCACACTACATCTTGAAGAGGGCTTTCAGTTGACCCAATTGTGAATGCGATTTACTTCAGCAGGCGTTGTTTATCGTTACAGATAGGGCCCCACGAAAGTAGACCATGAAAGAGGTTTTAACAATAAATTTAGTTTCTATTATATGTATACGATGAGAAATATGACTTCTTAAAGTGAAATGTTTGGCCACTAGGGTTCAAAACTAATAAGAATAATAATACGAAGAAATGAATCACAAATTTTTTGTAATTTGAATTTAGAATGTTGTTGGATGTTTTGTTGCTGTCTATACAAACAATAGTAGACTTAATCATTGAATTAATAACAGCTATAATGTGTCAATATTACCGACAGATCCTCTTATATTGTCGAAGTATTGCTAAATTATTAAAATTCAATCCTTATTAATGTAGGACGTCTGAGAAATTGACAGCACCGAAGTGTTGAAGGATTTAAAGGCTAAGTCACATCTATGTGTATACTTGAGAAAAAAGATTATTATTTTTAATGTATGTCCTATCTACAAAACAATTATATAATAAATAGTTTTTAATGTATGCACGGAGCGTGGCTTGGCGTCACGATAATTGCTTTATGTTCAGACAATCGCATGGTATCTATCCTGCTTGTACCTATATAGATATGGGAATGGTGCTCAATAGCCTGTTACTGTGACGTCAACATTAATAGTTAGGTATAGCAAATAGAGACGAGCAAAAACAAAATCAAGCTACGGAGAACATACTTCGAAGGATTAAAACAGATAAAACAAAAAACTGCTCAATATTTTTTTCTACTGACAATTAAAAAACTACCTCATTACATTGCTCCGAAAAAGTTGAAAATAATTCAATGTAATCAGTTGTTCAAGCAGATATAATCTCTAAGTATTTTCGTATACTGTTGTTACAGTTGCCACTGTTGTTTATGTATTCCTTAAAAAATACAATAGAGCCAAGATTTATTAAACTTACATAATTACTTAAGGAAAAAAATTTAGTATATTAGGTACTTAAAATAATAATGATTATTAGCAGGGCAACCAGCATATGACAGACTTTTTACAACTATTCGGCCGTGTCAGAAAACCATGTACCAGATACCTGGTTTATTTATTTATTCCGGTGAAGCAAATAATAATTTTGTATCCGACGAAAAATATAGGTAAAGCCAATATTCTATCTAAGTTCTACATTGTGCATTGATATTGTATACTATGGGCTAGAATAGCCGCCTAAATGATAATGCAAAGTAGTGTCGACACTACATACCACGGCCATGCAGTCAGCAATAAGACGTGAGATAAAAAAGTGTTGCCCACAACTAATATTGTGATTATTTCCAGGAAGGACACGTACCAAGATTAGGGTGACAAAATAATAGTTAATTAACCAATTTGTATGTGGTCAAGGAAAAGACAGCACCGATTTATCTACTATGGCAACACTTAGCGATAATATATGCTGTCACATTTCCTCATATTTGTAGTTCCTAGTATCAATAAAACTAGTATTTTAGGTACTTATTTTTTCTTAATACCAAGAACTCATTTCATATGGAGGAAACTATAACATTGTCAATTGCATTTATTTACTTTACCAACCATAAAAAGCTTCTGAAAATTGTATATTCCTTGAATATTATATTATGTGTTTTAGGAATTAGGGATATGAGAGATTTTAATAAGATATGTTCGTCATAAACTGTGTCAAAGTCGTATAATACTAATGGAAAGTGCCTGTTTTCCGCGTTAGACGATATCATGACGTGGTATTGTATTCGCCTGATTACAATGCCCCAATCACAGCATTATTACTTTTTACACTTGAAATCAAACCTTTGTTGTCTTCATAATAGATCACTGAACTTGTGAAATGAAAACAACGCACACGCTATAAATAAACGTAATAGCTACTGAATAAAGGCTTATTTCCCGAATTATACCAGCAAAAAACGTATGACGGAGTCACTTTACCTGATAATTCCCACGTATACAAAGCGTGCATATTATTCAGTGGTTTGTCAATTTTCACTTCCGCCGCTTCCACCCTATAATGAGGTTTTCAAGGCTAAATACGAAATTGCCCCCTGTCATGTTCAAATAATACAGCTTATAAAGTGCCATTGTCAACCGTTTTATTGTTGAGCGCGTGATTTAAGCGTGGGTCTCGATTCTGCCCATCATCAAGTGAAAAACCTTGAATAAAAACTGCTAGTTTTGATGACAGTGACAGAGGATTTATTCTGTTTAGGGCTGTCAAATTAGAACTATTAGAATACTCTATTAGAACTGTAGGTTTTTAATAATATGAATCATTCTGATTTCTTCCACTTGTACGTAAACATGAGACAATTTTGAATTGGCATTGCTTTCCAAGCGTTTTCCCAACTACATTGGGATTAGTTCTATATAGCTGAATATATCAGTATTTCACCAAAAGCAACTGCCATGAGGCGTCGTCAGCCCAATTACTATGCAAGCCCTATGAATATTTTGAGTGTTAACAGGGTTTCAAGATTTTCAGGTTTTTGCTAACGGGACCAACGGGTGCTCCCTGGGGCACGGAAAAATCTCGATGTGTTAAGAATGGATCCGTATATTGTATAGACCGACGGCAAACGACGGCGCGCGGCGGACGTTAGATCATTTGATTATCATGGTTGCTTATTAGGTACTAAGCCACGTCATTTTATGATTGAATTATGTATATATTCGAGTAGATATTCGAATATATAATTCAGTAAGTAGATACTCATTACACATTACTTAAGTCAAAATAGCTTTTAAACGGACGGCTAAGAATAGAAAACATGTACTTTAAAAAAAACATAAAATTAATGTAAAGGTCAATAAAACCAGGCATGCTTGGTGGCAGGATTTAATGATCCGCCTGGTTAATTATTGTGTTCAGTCGTTAAGAGTCCAGCTGAGACTGGATTCCATAGAAGCGTTATTAAAAATGAATACCTAATTGATAAATCAAACCAATATACATAGACGTATTTTTCCATTACATTGTCTAATTTTTTTTTAAATTTAGTTGACATCTTTCTATCCAGGTTTGCAATAGTTTTCATTTTCCAAATACCTACTATCAAAACCACTGTCAAAACCAATTGTAATACAATGTAATTTGACGGCTTATATTGCCATTGAAAATATTATGATTTATTATTATCGAAAACTAGCAGCCTCCCGCGGCTTTGCCCGCATGGTACATAGATAAAAAGTAGCCTATGTGTTAATCCAGGTAATAAACTGTATGTATGCTAAATTTCATTCAAATCTGTTACGCGGTTTTTGAGTGAAAGAGTAACAAACATCAATACTTACAAACTTTCACGTTTATAATACATATTAGTAGGATGAGCCCTCAGCTTCTTAAAAGGTTTTTTTCTTGTTTATACAAGAGGTGGGACAAACGCATATCAAGAAAAGTGTATTTCATATCGACATTCTTGTATATGCTAAATATATTAAACTGTAAAAAGTATCGCTTCATAATCAATTGTCAAGGCGTTTATCGATCAAGTTCAAGTCAATGTAATCACGTTGATGTGAATTTTGTCGGTGCGAATCGATTACAGCCAGATTAAAGACTGCATTAATGATGATTTACAAGTAATTATAAATTATATTAAAATTATAATAAACGTAACGTCTAGCCTTCATTGTAAGAGTTTAGTGTATTCGGTTCGACCTCTACTACGGCATCGAGGATTGCATTAACATAATTATTGAATTGAATGTGATTAAGTTTCTTTTATTATCTTGTTTAGTACAATAGAGATGATATTGTTTGATGAGGTCGGTATTCAAGTTTGCATTGCATGACGTTCTGGAAAAATTACGACTTGATATTACCGAAGTACTGATGTTCATTCAGAGTTCGTCGGTATGATTTGAGGTCTCCTGTAGAGCCTGTTTTCGAACTCGTGCTTCTCGTGTAAATTCATAGAAACCCCTAAAATAAATCGCAAACAAGACCTTGCGAAGTTGCGCGGAGGCTACTTAGACTAGTAAAACAGTATAATATTTATGCCCACGAATCAGAAATTGTAATTTATGTTTTATGGCATTGTATTCAGCGCTATAAATTCTGTCATATTCTGTGTCCTTAAACGTTACTCAAAATTCGCATTCAACCAAGGTCTTTCTGTTTGTTAATAAACCGAAATTGATGCGGAAACATTTTGAATAAGCATGCTGCATCCTCCCACTGTTTTAACTATTTCAATTTAATCAAATCAGCCTTTCACAAGTCAAAGTCAAATATTTTATTTTAATAAGTTATTTGTCAAGTACCTAGATAGTTTACACCGAACAAATAGTTAGATGTAAAGTGCCTCTATTGAACAATTAACGGCAAAATACGTCGTAAAACATTACATATTTTATTTTCCTTCATAAAATAATTTGGTATTAACACGCAAAATAAAACTACTAAACCTAGAAGCTAACATTTTGGAAAGAACTTTTGGAGAAAAGTCCAGCCAGCCTTAAATGAGTAGAGTCAGAGCGAACTGTGTAACAGTATGAACTGTGTTTTTAATACTAAGTTTACTGATTTCTCACACTTACGCAAATTTTATACATTATAATAAAACAATTCTTTACGGATATTGTCGCGGTTTATTAATATTATTTAATCCAATCTGGATATGGTCTATGTTTAGTAGAAAGTTTTAATTTTAATTATGTACGTTTGTTATAATCTATTGGATAAGTTAATTCTACTTCATACCTACGTAAGGTACACGTGCTTGAACACAGGTCACGCACCTGCGATGCATTCATTCTTTACGTGTTATATACGATTATTTTCAAACTCAGTTTTTTTTTATCATATGTTGGACGCAACCTGTCGAAAAGCAAAATTAATTAGTAGATTTAAAATAAATTCTAAACTAACTTATCAGTTCTAACTAACACGTGTAGTTTATAAAGTATAAAAGTATACACAATTGTTAGCTTAAGCGGATGACAAGATTACTTAGAACAATTTTTCTATTTTATGTCCCGGAAATGGAGGCTTATTATCGTGCATTAGGTACGCGATGCTGTATTAATTGGTGGCCAAGGTCGAAACACAATAGGCATAGCCGACGCGGGCGCAACAATTGTATACGCAACACCACTGCCTTCTGCTTGAAAAAAAAAACACAATCGCTGTGAATCGTTGACGTCTAATACACACGTGACATTTTAAACCAAGCGCTCAGTCCCGCACGATTCGCTCGGTGTACCCTGAAACTTTAACCCCAGCGCCGGCGCATCGCATAGCCTTAAGCTTAAGCTTAGGTAATACCTCTAAAAGCGGTTTATTAGTCTCAGTCTCAACTATGCGTTTTCCAACTACGGCTATGTGTCTGCATTGATGCTAATTTTGCTTAGGCACTGAGCGTGTCCGTGTGAAAATATGCGGCTGTTTGTAAATATTCACTTTAAGTACTTATTTCATTTTATGTTGTGTTTATTTTAGAAGTTTTAAGGTAGAAAAAGAGGCGAATGAACGAAGGTTGTCCGTAATTATACAAAAGTATACTTAAGTAACGTCATAAAAGTCTCATTTGCCAATCATTCTTCAACAAGTAGGTATCTTACATGGTTGTTAGAACCACCACAATGTCTGAATAGTTCTAGTAGTTTTAGTGACGATCTAGGTCAATCACTTGTTCATCACGAAATCCTCGGCTCGGTTGAATAAGGGCCCGTGGTTGTTCAGAATTCACAATTAATTTGATCACGCGATAATATTGTCATTTTATTTCACATCATTAATTGTTTTGTATAAAAAGTTAAGTACCATTCACTAGCCAATCATGGAAATTTATCAGTGTTCTGTGTCGGTTACATTAAATTGCCTCTCATTTAAAGAAATCGTGAAAAATAAATACTCTATGGAACATATAGGTTTTGTTTTATGAAAATCTACCTACTAAAATGATTTACTGTAAATTTATAATAATGAAATTTTACATGCGTATCTAGGAAATCACTTAGGTCAAGCAATGAATCGTTGAAAACTAAAAATAAGCTGTACTGCTACGTAATTTGTCAAGTCTTATAAACTAAAATTCGTGTTATTCGTGAAAAATGGACAACGCTATATGGGATAATCCCATGTCGTGTCGGCCATTTTTCTATTTGTCCAGTTATAAGAAGTACCGTTGTCAATGATTAATGTATGTGAAATTTAGTCGATTTTTGTATATTTTGTATCAGAAATATGAATTCATAGATATATATTAATATAGACTGACTTTTTTCGAGACAAGCCCGCCGTTCTAAATTCTACTACTGCTACTCCTATAAGCCAGGATCGTCAATAACTAATAATATAGTTATTCATAAAATCATTGTGACAGCGAATCCCGACGTGTCCAAGGCGAATGATTTAAAAATTCTGATTCAGCAGCGAAATTAATCATGAAATTAAATAGGAGGAGTAGGAAGAATATCAGTTTTCCACTTCCTCATCAAGCGAGACACAGAATAGAGTTTACATGCCATGCCATTGACACAAGAACACAGACCATGGTCATAAATACAACAAATATAATTAATTCCTATATTCAAGTCTTTTACATTGAAATAAAGGTTAAATGTAAAATTAGAATTTTATAATGTAAGGATTTTTCAAAAAATCATGTCGGAAATTCAATGCAAATAAATCAGCTAGTTATCTAGCTATCTAGCTTATTGCCGCGATTTCTGCGTAGAATTAGTAATTTTGTCCAATCTGGTTTTTCATTAAACTGTTTATTAATTTATTTTAAGAAATTATCGATTCCGCATACAAACTTCCACCTCTTTTTCACTCTTTAAAGGGATCGTTTTCCGACAAAACTATTCTATATCTTGATATAGGATAGTTTTTGTCCGGGGCAAGCCTCGGGATTCTCCATACCAATTTTCATCTTAATTGGTTGAGCAGTTATAGCGTAAAGACGTAACAGACAGACTAATTAAAAGCTTTATGAGCTTTATTTTTATTCCATTGCTTGCTTTGCATTAGATCTTCTATCTCTATCTTCTGATTTTTTTGCCATCATAATTGGACACGAAACGACTACCCGAACCCGATCTCAGGTTTACTACATAAAAAACTATTGTCATAGGTGTTGCCATGGCAATAAGGACTGACAGCTTAAATTGCTTCCCGATCACCCATCCATATATTGACCTTGGTAAGCCCAGCTTAACGTTATATATAAATTGATCAGCTTTTTTATTACTTAGCCACTGGCGTTGATCTTTTGTTTTATTTATATTTCTCAGTACGATATAATGTATAACGAGTTTTCTGCTTAATCATTTAAGTTAAGATTATCGCTAAAGTCCGAAGGAATGTGGAAATTTTCTGAGACAGATATACTTATATACATATATTAAATCCTTATATACTTTACCTAATTTCACACTTATTTAGTTGTTCATAGATTTCAGAAATCTCTAGTACGATCCCAATCACGCCACTGAGTTTTCGAAGTAACATGCTGCGATGAAGGAAAAAAACATCAAAAGGAAACCTGCATGCCTGAAAAAAAATCTGGATGGCAAATTTATTCAGCTAGTAAAATCCGCAGTGAAAGCGCGAGCCTAATTCCTCTCAAAAATGAGAGGAAACCCGTGCCTAACAGTGAATTAGGATGACGATCGATTCTTTCTCCGAGATAAAGTGTAAACGAAATTGATATTAAATCGCTCGTTTTGTGCTCGGGATACTAACCACTGTTCTAATTGTTATACAGTATCTTATTGAAAGGAATGTTTGCGGTACATAGGCACACAATGTTTATACATCGCAGCATATTATATTTCCGCGGCAAGTAATGCGAGGCGTGGGCATTCCTGTACTTGTTAATTTATTATTTATTGAATGCGATTTGCTCTAACATTTAGATTGTAAATCTTTGCAGTTATTTATGACTAGATATCGCTGGAGGCTTCGCTCGTAAAGGCATAGACATTCTCGGCTATTTTTAGTCAAGACTATGTTTTATAGAACTTATTCCTCGAATGAATATTAAGGTTATAAATTCAAGAATAATAATGATCGTTTATTCCAAGCAAAGGCGTAAATCGAAATTTTCCAAGCGCAAAATCACTTTAAAAATAATTTATTTGACTGGCTCAGATGAATCTTACGATCTCCAAATATATGGAAAAAAGAAAGTTTTATTTCAATTAATATAATATATGTATGTTACAGACATAATTAAAAACCACTTTGGTAAAATAAATAAACTTTATGAATGTACTTTATTTATTTATTTACGCCCATACCGGGATTTTTGGCGCTCTTTGGAGGGTAGGGGGGGGGGGCTACATATATGTATGCTGTAAGAAAATTGCAATTTGCAATTGTTTACAGTCACTTACTGTATTATCTTAATCAATTTTTACAGTACATTTTAAATTTGAATAAATTGTTGTAGGTTTTATTGTACCTAGTTTACTATTGTCGCTCAATTTGAATCACTTACGAATCAATATGTAATATATTATAAATAAATAAAGCGAAAGCATTGCTTTTATTCTTATCGCTTGTTACGCTTAAGTCGTATTCGAAATTTAAACATTATCATACTTATGATAATTAAAATTAAAAATTAATTTAAATACTGGCGGTCTGGAAATGATTGCGGGATAAAAAATTGTTGCTGTTGTTTATTTTTCATAAAATTTGTGTTGAGCCGAAAATAACTATAAAATAATAAGGTATAATATTAATTATAAACAATAATGGAGGATTATATTAGCCGTGACTCGTTTGAGAAAATCTACATGTCTTGTGTTTTATCAAATCCAACAAAACAGTTTCAGTAAGTACTTATATATAAAGTCATCCTTCTTATATATAAATCGTATATCACTGATTATTATCAAACATCCATCATCCATACAAATTCAAAATATGGTAATAAGAAGACTTGGCTCAAAGGTCGCTATAAAACTTATTCAAAGAATATTTGCAGTGACGTCTAGAAGGTACAGTGACGTAATCAAGCAACTACCTAGTGGATCCTGCATTATACTAGCAAAGTTTATTGCCCAAATCGAATATATACAAACACTGCACATCAAGTGTAGCGGGCAGTTATCCAGTAGGTATAAAACCAGCGGATCCATACTGAACTGAGAATCCCAAGCACTTTGAAGTAATATGGTAGTATTAAATAACCAAAAATGTTTAGTTACTTTTGATTGTGTAATAAGTGGGTAATCGCTGGCTAAAGATATTTATAGATATATGTACCTCTTATGATATGGGACTTAAAACAATCTACGGGTGTAATTCTAATCAGTACGTCTCTACCTAACCTCATAAGATACATGCGTGATTATGTAAAAATGTAATAAAGCATAAATCCACGCCCTAGGCAGCTTATTTAATAAATTGAAATAATCACGTAATAGATTTCTCTAATTAAAATCTGCTTGTAATATTATTGTAAATAAGAAAGCTGTACATACGGCCTACAGTCAAGCAGTAAGCTAGAAATGTTCTAAATCAAGTGCAATATCTTATTTGTATTCTAAACGCGTACGTTGTTGGCAATTTCAAGAGATTCTTAGTATTCTGCAGTGTGCCGATGTAGTGGGCCAGTAAGTAATCGTTGCAAACGGCACAGAATCTGAAATAAGTTTGTCAACCACATCACGCCATGTTATGGTTAATACCTCGAGACAATTAATCCGGCGGCTGAAGCCGGTTGTGACCGGATAAAACTGGTGTAATACGGTTGAACGGGACAAAGTCGGTTTCAAGATCGAGTCATTGATCCCTACATGTGCACAAACAACTGAACACTTGGGAAACAAAGCCATGTTTGATTAGAGATGGGAAGAATGTTATAGGTACTTCAATGAAAATGACATTCCTCACCTAGTAGTAAGTGTTTTTAAAATCATACAAAATTCAAGTAATAACCAAGATGTTCACATAAAAAAAGATAGAGCATAATAACTTTAAAACTAAGGTTATGTTTAATTATATGAATGGTTCTCTCAAATATAATTTGTCTACTAAAATCAATTAGTGGGGGAAGGATCTTAAGAGAATTCTGAAAAAGGTCTATCAAACATGTGTTGATTTAAAACCTAATTCAATCTTAACAATAAACTAAAACCGACATTATATATGAACAGCTTCATATTTTGAACTACCTACTATATTATTTTCACTTAATGTACTAATCTGTGGCAACACATGATTTTAGGACTGATTTTTAGGATATGTATGTATGAAAGAAAGAAGATTTTTTTTTAAGTAAAACATATTTTTATATTTTATAATTTATTACTTGAATAGTAATAAATTATAAATTATAAAATATAAAAATATGTTTTATTTAAATTTTTTTCTTCTTTCTTCCATTTCACCACTTACATTTTGTTTTTAGATTAGGTAAATACAAGTGATAAACTTGTATTTGTGAAAGTTGGTTCACCTGTTATTAGCAACAAAATAAGCCCGTTACTAATTACCTACTATTTCTTAATATTTTTTTATACATAATCTATTGATGTCGATGTAGATAAATAAGAGAAGAATCTGCGTTTTATTTCGTGCCTATCTTCCGTGTACGTTTTTTATAGGAGTGGCCACATTTTCAAAGATGAGTCGGACATTTTTCTTGAGTCCAAGTTTCGTCCATGACTTTCATTGTGGCGTAATCTTTTAGCGATGTAAGCAACTTCACGAGGTTATCCTTTACATAATATATTAAAAATGATTGTCTCAAACAAATCAATAAATCCTTAAAATATTTTTTGGGTTGGTCACACACATTCTACTAAATTTGTTTTTATTTTTAATTATAGCTACAACGTAACTGCTTTCAGATTACGCTTAATGTGGGTAATAGTGCTAATGAATATTAATATAAGATAAAAACCTTAATATAAGCTGCATAGATTGAGTAATAAATTTAATAAGAAAATAAACCTAGATTATTTAATAATATTTAAGTCTTGATGAATAAAATAATGTACCTACACATTTAATTGGCAATACCGAAAAGTTAAAGTTTTTTTTTGTAGGTAATAATTTTTTGTCCGTATAGTTTCTTGTTGGTGTTTAAGTGAATAATCTAATATGCTAATGTATTTTATTATGATGAGCCACGTTGTTTTGATTGGCAACAAACATGTTGAGTATTCGTAAAGCGTCGGTCATAAAATTATACTCCAATGTTTAATGTTTTTTGTTCAATGATAATATAGAATCCTTAGATGTGTGTATATCTACTATTTTTTTCAGGAATGTAAAGTTTTTTTGTTCCTTTAAAGTATTTGTTTAGTAGATTATTTTTTTAAACTACTTTAAAATAACTAATACGGAAACAATATGATAATATTGAAATCAAAAATGGCCGTTTCAAAAAAAATCAATGATGTACACAGGTCTTACTTATTATAAGATGGCATCGGTAATATTGCTTTATTGCTTCTGCACTTTATTTTTTAATAAAGAAATTTATACTATACGTACCTATAGTATAAATTTCTTTATATATTTTTTTAATATTCTACGTATGAGTAGAATATAAAAAAATAAACTCATCACTACAATATATAACATTATTATAATATAAAAATATTAATACTAAAAACAATGTGAAATCTGTAACCACGAACCCTACGAATTTCATTATTAATATAAATTTAAAAAAAATAACCTTCTAATAAATTTACTCAAAATCAAAAATATTTCAATTAATAAGTCTGGCAGCATCAATCACATTACTATGGCTCCGGTATGACATCTGTCAAAAAATGGTATCCAGTAGACGCCATTCACAATGAAAACAACAAGTCTACATATTTTAATATATGGTGAACAATGAGAAAATCTATACCTACAAATAAATAACAAACCCCTAACACTTCTTAATTACCAAGTAACATTACTTTTAATTTGTTCTTTAATTGATTAACCGGTGTTCTCGCACACGTGCGTGGCAATTTTTATCATGAGTCAATTAAATCTGACGTTGAAATCTTTCCAGCGTCAAAACAAGAGATTATGTATTGTATCCAATTATTTATTTATGCAAATTTTATAAATAAGTACCGTGGTTTTGAGTTCTGCCTTTTGCTCTTTTATCTTTTAACCCAAGATACGGGAAAGTCCCTGACTATGCTAGTTTGTAGGTATGTATGAATCCACATACAATATTCCAAAGTATGTTAATATTAACGAAAATTTTAAATCAGTTATCGCTTAATTAATAAAATACTGTTATTTATGGCTGTCGATATTGGCTGCATTAAAACAACGTTTACGAGTGTTTATGCACATAATTAAATGTGACATTCGGGAAAACAGCTTAATGTCTTCAAGAACTATGATTATGTAATTCATGCTTATATAATAAGAGGAGATACACCGCTAAACGTCAGCAGGAAATGTGTAATACATTTAATTTACGGGAAACATTATGAACAGTTACAATCTACCTTTTCAGGAAAATAGGTATTACAAAGTGAACAATTACATCTTTTGCAGTGAATGGGACATATCATATTGTACTCGAAAGGTAGTAAGTATCTTTGGCCCCAATGGGTTATTCCGATGGCATGGCGCCACACATATTGAGCTCACATAACTTTGGTAAACATCACTAAACAATTTCGCAAGTGTGCTATGGCACCGTGTTTTCCCGACTAACTAACCGATGCGCTGCCACATTTTGCGTCGCACACGGCATGTCGCAACAGCGCTGGCTTTAGCATGATGATTATATTATCCGAATTCTAATAGAAGCCACAGATAACAAGATTTCATTCTACATAATAATGTTGAGTTCTCATGAATAAAATAACAGTAGCAAGTTGTGGACTAAGATTTCGATAAATCTTTCGTTTGTAGAAACTTCATATCAGGGTAACAAAGGAATCCCGGAATTCAATCCTATTTTATGTTGTTCGAAAACAAAATACGGTATTAACTTAATAAAATGGAGAAAAGGCTGTTTCAGTTTTAGTTATTTTACTTTACCTACTACTTATTTGATTTTTGCCTAATATTGAAAATGGAATGCTTATTTAAAATTTGTTTTTTTTTATTGTTTTTTTGGTGAACTTTGTGTTATCGTTAGAGTTCGAAATGCTTTTCATGTATACATAGTTGATAAAGTTTTTAATTGTACTTTTATAAAATGGATTCACACTAAGGTCGGTCGCTGCTTTTTAAATATCATATGTTAATAATATATTATTTTATATAATAATAAAATATAAACGTTTGAATTAGACCTTGAATGAATTCATAGTTCAATGCAGTTCTGCCGGTTTCCTTATTAAGTTTGGCAATGTTAGCAAATTTTGTGATGCTTGATAATAATTATATTACATTGATATAATAATATGATATATGGGTTTATTTGCAGGACAAGTAATAATTTTGTGGTATTCGAAATATTTAACTGATCATTAAAGTTATCATTATGTACCTACCTATATAAGTACAAAAGTGTTATTTCCTTTGGGCAAATTTACATATTCTTGTAGGTAATTAAAATAAAATTGCACGTGCACATGCACGTTTTATTTTCCAGTATATTGCATTGCAAATCACTTAATAAAATGCGGTTTTTATTATTTGCTAATGAATATACTTACAGATCTTTATTCACGTTGAGTTATAAACAAGACGCGAGCTCTCCATGAGTGATAAATGTTATAACGTAAACGCCATAGCCACTACCTGTGTATTTTTTGTAGTTTATAAACTAATACATTTAATACCTCAATGGTATAATACGATCTTACATGCACATATATTATATGAATTAAATTAAAATACAATAAGTAATAATATATAGGTATTTAATTGTGTGTCAATCACAAGGCACATTATGTCGTGGAGGTAAATAACCAGACTACGATCAATGGGATCTGATGTTATGTATTTCAATGATTTTTTCCTCAAATCTCATGAATGAAACACGCGAACGGACACTGCGGTCAGAAAACACGTTTGCCTGTACACAGTAAAGTTTAAAAATGACTGCTTGTTAAAAATTGACAGCGGTGCATTCTATTTTTAACTGAGTACTTTCTTGTGAGCTCTTTTTATGCGAGTAGTCTGCGAGGTTGTAGTCGTTAGCTAGTTTTTCTAGTTTCCTATTACAAGAGCGAGTGAATAAGATATTCCAGACGCTTTTACGGCAAAAAACACTTTTATTCTTAGTTCGCAACACATCACAACTGTCAACAGTGTTTTATAATTATGGTTCCATATAACCCAAGGGTCCAGTGGAGGCTAAATTTCCAATGAAAATTGTGAATACAATTTTTTTTTTATAATAATGTGATAATATTGATTTCGTTGAATAAAACGACGTTTTATGGATTTTGTCGCGGCATTGTAAAGGATGCGAAATGTTAGGAACTAGAAATCGTAAAAATATTATACGTACTTTTACAATATTGTTATATTATTCCGATTCGAAAAGGACTGGGGAAGCATCTTACTTAGTTAGGTATTAAATAAATATAGGGAAAATAACAAATTTTATTGTTTTATTTTTGTAATATTTATTCCATTTGTATTTAATTCAGTGTGTACCGGACTCGTAAACACGCGAACACAACAGAAGATTCACAAAGAAAAGCGACACAGAAAAACTGTTTGTTACGCCAACGACGATTTAGTGAAAGTGATCGCCGCGAGCTGACGACCGATTTAGTTTACGAAAGCCTTAACTGTTCAATAATAGTGTGTTTACTGTATTGCATGTGGAATCTTTTAAAGATTTCAATCAGGCGATATTTCGGAACGGCTGTGATAGCCTATTGGTCTCGAATACCACTAGCCACAAATAAAGGTATGTGCGTATTTATCACATGCTCAAACGGTGAAGGGATACATTATGAGGAAACCTGCAAGTCTCAGAGATTCACTCTCAAAACGCGAGACCCGTGCAAAACCATAGGACAGTAAATAGGTTGATGATGATGATATTTCTTCATGAATTTGTTCGAGATTGATTTCGACAGGGCCTATTAGCTGCCGGCGTCGGTGGTCAAAACCGGTGTGCGTCAGTACTCGGCCCTTAATAACATTTAAGAACACTAATCAGTCCGACACATTGCAACTGTTGTACTGAGTGATTGTAATTAGTCTGTGACGCAAGGTCACGTCGTTCATCGAACTGCTGCACTGCGCTGTACTCACATTCGATCATTAGCCATTGAAATTGGTATTGTTATACTACTAAAAAATAAACTGGTAATTTTCTGTGCGAACTGTTTGTTTGTCTAGCTGTTTGCCACGCCCTTGAATGAAAAGAAATTTGTGCTACGATACCAATATATACCTATATTAAGAATGATTTAGTAAAATATTATAAGGTAGTTTTTAATGGGTAATTTTAAATGCCAATTATTTTATATAATTTTGTACCCAACATAATGAATTCGATCGATGATTCGTCGTGGCGATCCTTGGGGGAGACCTATGTCCAGCAGTGGACGTCAAACGGTTGAAATGATGATAATGAATTGCAAAACGTATTATAAAACTGTTTATAATAAAAGGAATTAAGGTAGAAACAACATTATTATATGATAAATAAGCTGCTGTGAAACAAACTACACGCTTTTAACATTAGGTATTGTAGGTAGGTACATATAATATATTTGTATTATTTAGTTATCGCTTTCGAAATTGGACAGTTGTGACATAGTTTTCATGACCTCTTGCTAATTTGCAACAATGTGTCAATTCACAACCTTTGTACAATATACGAACGTCATTTTATATTGTTTTCATTGATGTTTTATGCAATCCATGGTAACAGGTTATCAAAGATTCATGAGCATGAATCGTTTTCCTGATGAAATTACATACATTGATTTGACATAAGACCCAACGTCGTCAACGTCGAAAATCGTTTCAAAATCATCTACCCAATTAGATATTATCCCACTGCTGGACACTGGTCTCTCCTTATTTGAGAGGGATTAGACTATGGTTCAATACGCTAGCATGTTGCAGATTAGCAAACTTCACGCCATTGAGAAAATCTCTCAAGGGGGCGGGAGGTTTGATGATTTCCATCATCGTTTGAGGTCATGTTTCATGGTCGTCATCTTGAATTTTTTTTTAAATGGTTAAAAACAATTTATTCAATAGTAACCAAGATAAATTAAGTAATATGTATAATGTTTCCATTTAGAAGATTTTTTTTCTGTACAGGATTTTTCGTCGGATCGGTTGAATTGAACGAGATGGGATAAGTTCTGTAAAATGTTCAACCCTTATTTATAATATAAAATATACATAATTCCACTACCTGGTAGGCTACAGGAGCACTAAGGCAAAGAATAGAAATGTTTATTTCAAGTTTTTACGGCACAAAATCGTTCGTAATCTGATGGGAGATATGTTACGATACGTTTATCTTAAACTACAATTAAAAGCAATTTTCCTTGATTAGATCAACTGAAAAAAAGTTACGTCGTCAGAATAGACTTTTGCGATCAATTGAAAACATGTGTTTTTGCAAAATATTTTCAAACACAAGCTTTCGACTCAGTTTCGTTGTTTGGTTGCAAATCACTGCTGTATAACAGGTTTTACGTCACGGTGACGTATTCACATATACAACACCCATAAATATTCATAGGAAACTGTAATTATTGAATATTTGACTTTAAACTGAAGGCTATAAGGTGTGAGATTGAATGTGAAGGTTTTGCGTTTAAATTAGTATCCTAAACACGTCTGCGGCACTCAGTGTCGATCAATTGATTCGTATGTTTCTTTATTATATTGCTAAAGTTACACCGATTGAATTTTGCCGACATATTGTTAACTAATAAATCCGCACTTTTTATCCAAACAAATGTCGGTAAAATACAGGAAGGGAACACTGCCGAAATCTTACGTAGTTTTATAAATACACATAATTACATGTAATCATACATTAATGTTACAATTCCATTTGAGACTTATAAATGGTCATAAATGTATTTTTCATGTAAATTTCTCACATTTATCACTAATTTATCTACAGTTTTTGTGAGTTGTGAAATAATACTAGGTATAGATGGGCTTACGTGGTATAGCTAGTTGACGGAAAATTAACGTGATTAGATCAAATAAACATGTCTTCAAAATGTTGCATTCAATTAATAACACAATATAAAACAAGTGCCATGTAAGTTATTTGAAAATATAAATATGCAACAATGATAAAACTGTTATAGTATTTCATGAATGTAACAATGGTATATTACTCCATATCAATCTAGTTGCAGTGATATTTTTTTTGTATTTAGTATTTCATCACAAGTTGTATTTTCTTATGTATTGTGGTCAGAAGCCCGACTTTTAAACGCGTTATAATTTTGATTAGTAGGTTGAGAAAGTATTATTATTGGAGTCGTGTTTGAAATTATCCGTACTAGCATTGAGCTTATATTGGACATAATTCGGTAACAGTGAGAAGCAATACATTAGTTTCCCTATCACATGGGACTTAAAAACATAGAGATGAACTATTGGTGTTCCGCTCTGTACATAAGTGGGAAAACATACGCCTACGTTCGTGGTATATTAATAGAATCATTTTCATTGCACTTAGAATTCTATTATACGTATTACTTTTCCGCACATGAAAATCAAATAAAGGATATTAAAGTATAAATCATTTTAAATAAAAGTTCTGAAATATCTGATAACATATAGAATGATTAAATAACTAATTTATGATGACCTAAATAGTAGCTTTTTCTTGGATTCTTTTTAATATTCAGACAAAATTGTCTGACCTGACTCGCACAGTCAATTTATAAAATTGATGTTATTAATTTATAATTGCGGGTAGTTCAAATTAATAGAATTTGAGCAACAAACAATAAAAACAAAAAACAACATCAAAGAAATCCCATTCTCGCGATACCGAATCACTAGGCACATCAATTGGTGTTTTTAAAGCGAAAATTATTGGCGATGTTAAAAGCTTATGAGTTTTTAGCCCATGGGTCAATCACCACCAGAAATAAAAATAAAAATGATGTAACATACATCATTCATCATTATTTCCATGAGCTGAGAAGTTGAAAGAAAATATGCCGCTATTCTTCACTTTGATATACCTACGAATTGGATGAAAAACTACTTGTTTCATGGTTGCTTGGATACAATACGATTTTACTGAAGTGTACCGGGTCCATAACGGTACACTATATAGCTGTTAAGCTCAGTCCATAAGATATTTAAGCTTCATACGAAATGGTGTATTATGATGATCATCATCGTCATTATCAACGTATTATGCCCAAACATGAGCACTTGTCTCCTGTCATTTGAGAGGGGTTAGTTTATTGTCCACTCCAAACTTCACACGCCATCAAGAGATCTCTTTGACAGCCAAATTTCTTCACGACATTCCCTTTATTGCTTGAACATTAGTGATAAATACAAGTACGAACGTAAATTCTAAACGTCAGTGGTGTGTGCCTTTTCCGTTGTTCTTTGCTGTTTGAATTCGCGATCTTTGACTTCAGAGGCCACTGATTACAACACTAGGCTATCACAGCTTCTAGCCATTATCTAAATAAAATATCGATTACCTAAATATTGTTTTTCATAGCGATATGGTGGTCCTACGGAATGGAAACCACAAGGCAAACTGTATTGTCATCGTGTTATGAATTGGAACGTTGTTGCGGTTTGAGAGGCCAATAAGTTTGTCACCACAAGAGGTATTATCCTAGTTGAAGTTCTGTTTAATTCTGAAAGGAAAATGTAGTGAGTAACCAAATAACTATATCGGTTTGCTGAAGCAATATTTTGTATGAATGGGTTTAGGATGAGTATCCTTTTAATTCTCTTAGGTGTTTTATATATTTACTAACAACAATATCATCAGCAACAGCTGAAAGATTAGCCAATAGAAATGGGTTGCGGATGCGACAACTTATCCTGTAATATTTACACTGAGTTCTGGAGAAATTAGAGAAAAATAAATTAACTAACTACAGAGCATAATTTAAACATTTTGAAAAATATGGCAGGTCGATGTCTGTCTGTGCTGTCATCAAATAAATAAAAATAATACATTGCAGGGTGAGCCAACGGAATTTAAAAATTATACCACAATCGCATAATATCCGCAATCAAATAAAAATCAACTTGAATGATAGTTCTATACATACAACTATCAACTATATAACCCTTTATTTGATTAGCAATTCATATTAGTTTCCTCTTCAACTATAAAAACATATTTCCGTATTGATGACCACGCGATTGTGATCATAATAATAATAAAATACAATAATTGTAAACGTTCGTTCAATATACAACGTAAACAACAATCGAATATAAATACATTTCCTTTACTCGTCATTAATTTATGTTTAAATACATAGTTGTTATTATTTTCTTCGATACTTTATGAGTGAGGAAACAATGAGATTTAATGTGAATATGGACATATTATTACATTATTGAACAAATATATTATATAACGGTTTGAATAAAGGTGTCCGTAGGTAGGTTATTTTCGGATTTTGGGATGGAATGGAATTAAACAAATTATTATAAGATTGGTCAACAAATCTAATTGACTGGGGCCGTCTAGTTGATTATCTCTGCTCAGACAGATACTTCTGTACATATAAACAATGAATGAACCCTGAAGACTAATTTGTGGGACTCGCCGGCCCTGCTCCACGAACAATTGTTTTTTTTTTCTTTAATTGCAGTAATTGTCACAGAGACTGTCGACGTAATCATTGTCATCGTCAGACACGCAACGCCTATATATAAACTCCTCGTTAATACTTAGATTGCGTTCAAAGCTGCAAATTCGGGAAGCCAATTGCCAAGAATCTGATTGCCAAAAATGTACTCTCGCAAATTTCAGGTCAATCAACGTATCTTTTAATTACGGAGTTATAACAAGGGTCGCCATTGACACGCAATGTGGCTTTGTCCCATTATCATATTATTTGATATGTGGTATATTCTTTAGACTCACAACTGATTTTGTATTGACTTAGCAGGCACCGGAAAAACGTGGTGTATAATAAAAATAATTGTCTTCACATGTTCGTCTATGAAACAAACGTGTAACATACAATGAATGTGTCTTATTTTAATTTTAATACACGTTTTTATTCCGAGAATGGACGAGTCGTGACGCAAAAAATCTAAGCCATCATTATAACGTGAAAAAAGGTCGGCAGTTCAATCAAAACAGTCCTCCCCTGTCATGTACTTCATCAGAAATAATTAATTCATTTATTTATTACCTATAGAAAAAATAAGACGATTTAGGAATGTGCGGCTGTGGTAGAATTGATGGTAGAACCTCAATCAATCAATCAATTAAATGTAGGAGTAGTTGTCCAATGGAAGGAATAAAAGAAGAGAATACGCCTATATAGCTGCTCGGCAAGAAGAAAATAATTAGTCTAGAAATGAAACTACAAATTGACCTAAACTTATTTAAGTTCCAAAATATAGAACTACATATAATGAGCCAGTTTAAAACTAAGAGGAGCTTCATATACCATACCTATGTATGTTCTTAACATCAGTTTTGGAATGAGAGAACAAGTGTACCTGCAAAAGCATGGCTAATACAAAATCGATACCATCGCTAAAGAACGTCTCCCAAGTTCAAAGTCGTAATGGTATAAAATGTATTTTGAATTACTTTATTGCGAGCCTGAATTACCTTCTCATTGAAACATGAAATATTATTATTGTCAATAAAATTCATTTGATACTGAATTGAGGATGCTCTTACGTTGCATACTTTGCAGATCTTTTAATAGTAATCAATAAGTTGTTTTGTAACGATAACTGGAGGTGTTTCGGGAAATATTTATAAAATACATTTACTGTCTATAACTGTAATTTAGGAATTATTCATGAGCGATAAATTTATATTATGATGAAATCTTATTATATGGTGGTTTTAATGCCTGTAGCTCCATAACTTGATTGATGTCTCTTGAAAAACATGAAATTATTACTTGTAGGATTATGAGTAGAATTTCTGGGATTATGAGTAATGTCTTTGAAAGTTATTTTTCAGTGTTTGATGTCAGTTTCAAATTAGCATGATACGAAATATATTTTCTTAAATTGTGTCATAAATGTCAGTTATTTCTCAATAGTGCTTATTAATGCAGTTTTCCAATATGGTACTGATTGATAAAGTCACTCGTTGATTGAGGGCAATATGGTGCATCATAATTTCATGGCCTAATGCCCGATGTAAGAAATATATCTGTTTATACGCATGTCTAACTGAGGATTTAGATTGATTTAGATTAGATCGAGGCCGCAGCATCCCGCTTATTAGGTACGTGCTTGATTAGTCTTGTTATATTATTGGTGACTAGATACATGCTAGTCAAGCTATCAAAGGTTTATTTTAAGTTCATTCATACTTATATTTCATGGACAATATACTAATGATTTCGTTATTTTCGACGCTATTATTATTAAAGAAGTTTGTTTTTTATTTACGTACCTAACGACTTACTTATATTAAGTTAATATATGCCAAATGAAACTGCATTTATTATCTGTTGACTGTTAATGTGACTCGGTGACGTTCTTCAATATCTAAATATATATAACTCAAAGGTGACTGACTGACTGGCTGACTGACTGACTGACTGACATAGTGATCGATCAACGCACAGCCCAAACCACTGGGCGGATCGGGCTGAAATTTGCTAACGGTAAGAAATTATTTTTGAAAATTCACCCCCTGAGGGGGTAAAACGGGGGTGAAAGTTAATATGAAACTTTTATTTTTTTAGTTAAATTGCACGCGGACGAAGTCGCGGGAATCAACTAGTTTAAAATAAAACGTTAGTTTGTTGCAAGTTAGAAAGAAGAAGAAGTAGTTTAATAGAATAAAATAATTTAGAAGTTTAGAAGTTTTATAAACTTAAGGTAAATAATTGCATTTTCATTCAATATTTTTTGATAGTGGTGGTGGTGCCACCTCCCCTTAATCTTAATTATTCAAAATAAACGCGAATGATAAATGATAATGATATTGATAAATGCGAATTAATTAATTAGTGTTTGGTATACACTGAGACTTACTTTTTAGTCTGTTTTCCTACAAACATTTTACAGTGTTCTTTTCAAGAAAATAAATATTATATTTCACAATACGCTTCGTGCCTTGGTTTTTTTTTCTACAGAAATAGACGTGAAACGTGATTAGAATAAGTAATTACCTAATTAGAATCACGTATAAATGAATTGTTGGTTAGAAACAGCTATGTATGTGAATACGCAAATAATTAAACGTATGGATAGTTATGTTGCATTTGTAAATACTTTTTCATCTGACGAGCATCGATGTGTGCAAAATACGATTTTTACCGTTTGTTTGAAAAATAGCCCTATAAAAACACACAAGGAAACGTTTCGTTCATACTAACACAACGGATTAGGTACCAATTTTAAAGATTTATTTTAATAATAATATTGTAACTATCATTGTTTTTAGTTCAATAAATATTTATAGAATAAGACGCATTATTTGTTTAAGTTCTTAAGTTAGTTTAAGAACTGGTTTCTATTTCTTTATAAACTTAATTCCTCTTCCTTCTGAAGGCCTTATAGAATTAACAAATCGATCAAGACTAAGCAATATCAACAATTATACCTATATAAAACCCGCATTTACAATCAACGTGCACAAACACATACATATACAATATAACCGGTACACTTCATTCACTTGAGCTCAACATACATATAAACAGTTTTTTGCTTCACATTTTTGTCGAGGATAACCAGTTAGAAGTCTTCCTGGATATCCTACTCTAGTTTTGTGACGTCACCAATAAAGTACAAAGAAAAGATCTAGAATTTTAAAAGGTCTTCTTAATACGCGTAGTGTCGTTCGTAGTGAAGTGACATATAAATGTCAAGATATTTTGAATACTTCAAATACTTCAAAGTTCCGCACCGTTTTTCTTTTAACGTGGTGAGCACTTTTTGGGTGAGCAAAAAGCGTCAAACTCACATCATTGTCACCGCACGCTTCCCATGAACTATATGTATTCGTGTATATGTGTACATAGATATGCCACCATGCGTTTTCACTTCTATCGGCACTTCCCAAATACTGCCGAGGACGTTTTCTTATCTATTTTTCGCGTCAATGATGTGTGTTGTTCCTAATTTCACAATATGACACCGCAAATCGCAGTAAGGTATAGCTAGAGTTGTATAAAAAATTGGATACTAATTTTACCCAAATATGTGTCGCCGAGTAGGTAATAAATTTTCTCTTAGCTGATAAATATAGTATAAATTTGTCTTCAGCTATTAGTTATTTGACTTGAATTTATATTACAGTATCTGACCAGTAAAAGAGTTCCTTCAAAATCTGCTAGTAAAATATTTAAATTTGGATATTCTATAGAATAATTAAGTTAAAAGATTTATTAAAGGTACCTAATACAAATACGGCATGCTCTCAAAAAGCATAAAGTAGACTTATTAGAGAAGTTATTTGTTTTTTTTTTACCTATGAACAGAAATCCGTACAGGCAATAACTTAATTAAAACCTATGCGTGATTTAAATTTATATGACCTGAGTGAGAATAAGTCTCACGGAATATGTCTAGAATTATATGTATACTGAAATTATATTATCAGCTTAATAGGTAAAGTACCTTCTCATAAAAAGGTACCTGTTGCGTACTTGTTATATAAAAAGTGTAAACTATTTCACGCCATTTTCCGGTTTCAGTTCCGTGTTAATAGAATATTAAAAGTTATATTAAAAAACGTTTGTAGCATTCAAGTAATAATTCCGTTTCTGAAGCATGTGATACATTAAAAAAATACTTGTAAACATTTATAAAACATTTGAAAAGTTCTTGTAACTGGTTCTTGTGCGTACCGGAAAATTGGATGCAAAAAGTGGTTTCTAAATGTTTCCTAAACAAGATAATATTTGATGCATATACCTACTAGTAACTACGCTGACTAAACGTACTTAATGACGTTTGTAGGTACATTGCGCCTTTTCTCAAAAGAACAGAGTGGACAACAGACTGCGGGCGTCCTTAGGTTTTGATGCTGGGAGGGCGAAGAGTGTAGTACTATATGTAGTCGATGTTCTATTCGTGCCTACGTTTATTTTGTGACAGTAGCGTTTTTTTTGTGCAAATTGCTTTATGATTCTCACTTTCCTTCAATGACTGCGACTCAAGATAGGAAATTGATAATTTTTTTAGTTAGCTGAAGTACACAACCGAGGCCAGTCTGCGGTTAGTCTTTAAGTACCTATGTCTTACTGTACCTACCCCTCCAACCAAGTTTTTGCAAATAGACGTACTTACTGTATATTAAGTGAATCACTATATACATATATAAGCACATTTTAAAAGAATAATAAAACAGCTGTTACAGATGTAAAGATAAAATAATATGTTTCAATAAAAGTATGGCGTGAATCACTCATGTTAAATGTATAAGGTATGTACATTTATAGCCTTACATTTTTTATTCAAGAACTTTCTAGACACTTTCTTAAATAAAATATGTAGATACATATTTAATATATTTATATGCTAATACCATAACAAACCTAAATTTAAACCTTAGCCCAAAATTGGCGTATCAAAAACCGAGTAAAGAAAAATCTCATTTATTCCTTCGTTGGAATAGGGTTGCCCTACATTTGGGTTTCTCCGGATTTTTCCTAGTTTACAAAACTCCAGGAGGTTCGAAACCTGAATACCTACTTGTTGTTAAGAAAATTGTCCAGCGTCAAAAGTTTTGATAAGGATTTTATAACAATGGACTTTGTGTATATAAATTGTATAACTTATACCTCATATTCAATAAGGTTATGTAAATTCTAGTTATACCTACTATTAGCTTGTGCACAAACACTACGGCTAAATGTACATAATCTTATCTCGACCCTGGACCAACTTTCCCTGCAATCATTATACGACCACAAAGGTATCACAGAAATAACTTGTCTGTTGTCTGTCATTAATGACAGTCGCCGACTAAACACGCTACATTTAAACTGTTCAAAGTCACAACATAAAGTACAAAGACCGTCGTCAAATACATACATATGTCATGAAAACATGTTTAACTTAAGCATATGATTACTAATTAGTACTACAGCTATTTCGTTCCATTCGTCATCCCTCGCATCATTACCATAATATAGGTAAAGCATAGTGACGTATAAAAAACGCAACGGAATCGTAGCAGTGTAAACTATCTTTGGGAATTAGAAAATCTTATTGCGCGGACACGTATTTGGCTAGTCTCAATATCGGCGTCTAGACGCAGTTGTGTTGGCTTTAATGAAGCGTGAAGCTGAAAAATCGCAAGGTCGCTGTCACCAACCAAAGCCCGCAACGCGGGCTACCTGCGTATGTGAAATCGTTCTTCATTTCATCAAGTTTGTCAACAAATGATACATAATTATTGACATTTATTACTTATTCTCCTTCACCTACCATTCCAGGTCATAACCTATAAATGGGTACATATAACCTACCCAATGCGATAGTGAACTCTCGATTATAAATTTAATACGACTTTCAACATAATACACTACACTTCATGTTTCACAAAATAAATAATGTTACCTACATTCATTACATTAGTCTAAGTCAAGAGATAAATTAATGGTTACCATAAAACAACCATAAATATTAACCAAGATACGTATATAAAAATACAGGATAATCTGAAACCTAGATATAGGACATATACTTAATTATTTTATTATATACCTATTATATTGAAATAGTTACCTATATTGTGTATAATAATAAATTATGAACTGAATTATATAACATCTAAGAATTTGTCACGACATGACGGCGTACTATTATACATATAGTACCTACATAAAAAACAATGCCAAGAAAATCGTGATAATGTGTACCTATTCAACTAGTTACAGACATATTTATTATTTTCTACGAGATTTTCTATTTAAATAGTAAGTGATTGAAAGCATTTTCTGTTTGGTAAAAAGTCCAAGTATACATACTACGTGGTTGTTGTTATCGCGTCGTCGATGAGTCCCCGCGGGCCAGTGGCGGGGTCCGGGCGAGTGGCAGGCCAGTCCTCGGCGACTATAACCAGACGACACCGGTTAGAGCTGGTTCTAACTCGATCGCACAGCTATCATTCGCTAGAGGAAGTATGCGCCAGCAATTGAAAGAGTCGAAGTCAGTCTCACTCGAAATTAATTAACACGAGCTACCACAGCTTTGCGATTCAAGTAAGTAGTTCATTAGTAGCAGCTTTTATTTCTGGCTTTTAAAAACTAAAAGTAACGTGTATTTATTACAAAATATCCATTTTTGTGTTTGTTATCATAAAATGTTTAAAAAATACAATTAATGAATAAGATTCATTGTTGATTCATTCAACGGACGGAAGGTAAACGTCAAATAAACAATTTTTGTTTTTAGGTAATCGTATAAACTCGCTTTGAACGGAATTATGTAGTTATGTTGTGGTTATGAAGGCAGGAAATGACACAACTAAAGTTACCAACCCCAAAATTAAAACTACGTTCTAAAACGTAATAAGAGCAACATAGCTGAAGAAATACACCATCATTAATACTTGCACATTTCTCTTATAAATTGTCTAATATTAAGGAAAGCCGTTATTAACGCACAGCCAAATAAATCAGTTGAGTAGTTGCTCTGGTATGAGAAAATAATATAAAGTAGAGGTTGGGTTTTTTATATTGTCAGCGCAACTCGTTTATTTATTCAGATCGATGTAAAAAATGTATCGAGGAAGTGTTTTTTCCTTATGCCATTCTAATATGTATATTAAGGGTCGTTGATAAATGCTAGTCGTACCTACCAATATACTTATATATTTGTGACGCGTACGCGGTGATTGCGTTACATTTTTAACGTCATATGCCTAATAAACGGGCTAGTACACTCACATACATACAGTTTGAATTCAGCTATGTATTATCGAATTTTGCAATATCTTACATCTGCTAGAACTAGATGGTTATAGGTCACTGTAAGTACATAAGTTGGTACATAACCTAGTCTAGGTTAAAATTTAAGGCGTAGGCATTTGTTCAGAAGTTTCTTTTTATGCTGGTTTTCAATTAGCTTCAGTGTTGTCACCTATTCCACATCTACAAGTATATTACTGCACAAGTTTTGCATATTTTTGCGCTTGTATTTACCGCCCTTTCAGGTAGAAGTACATCTGAATGAACAAATGACTTTGGTTAATAAGATGATGATAATTATGTAAATTAGACATCAGTTTACAATCTATAGGTATATGAGTAAATCCTAAGTTTATGTCCGTGTGCAAAAAAAAATACTGACTTAGCTAATTAAGTGCGTAAGTTCTAACACTTTAAAGGTTTCATTGGTCGCTATTTAAGCACACAAAGAGATTTTTAGATGGGTATTCATTAATAAAAAAAATAATTTACTCTTCTACAATGGAACGGCAAATAGACAATATGAACTTGAATATGAATAAAAATAGAATGTTTTGCTTGTAATAAAGTTGTTAGAACTATTTGTTGTGTGTTAACCTAAATTTCCTAATATAAATTGCTATATTTTTTGTAATACCAGGTTTTAGAAGGGGTCACATAACTTACTATCACATATGTGTTTCCGAAGTGTTGTTTTGATGTATTTAAACATACATGCATAATACGAAAAATCAATTGCAATTTGCTGAGAATCTGTAAGAAAACCAACATATTTTACCTCATGCTTAACACCCACAATTGAGCCCACTAGACCAATCGCAATGCGGCAGTCACACTTAACTTGAAACCAATAACTCCTTAGTCATTGCAAACACTAGATATAAGGTGCAGCACTTGTACAAAGAACGATAAAAATGTTTGGAAGCAAAATCAAGGGTACAAACGACAATCATCGTTCCGCTGTGTAGTTTGATTGCTATTTTGTTATAAATTATTATTAGTTTTAATTACCGTGAATTGTTTGCTACATCGTAATATACCAATTTACTCAATGGATGACGTCATTTAAGATATAATGATACAAGCTTTTGAATCTGCTGTATGAAACTCTGTCAATCCGGTTTCTTTGTCTCTGTAGACGCTGCTGAGCTCAGACTCTGTACTAAAGGCCTTGGTGGCTATGAATGCGTATTTGAACGCATTTAATACATTTATCGCAGGAATGTTAATGTGAAACGTGTAGCAGAAATCATTACCATAAAGCTAAAATATCATGCAGTAATTTATGTTATGACAGCTTAATAATCCGTCAAAAAAACATGTAATCTACTTAGCAGAATATAAATAGTTCAAATTAGAAGCCTAAGTAATAAATTGATATTGATATTTTGTTATATAGAATTCGATTTTGCCGGTATGTTTTGTACATGGTCCCACGTAATAGGGGGCGAGGGATGAAACTATTGCCCGTGTGTGGGCAGTGGGCACCAATCCAGAATCCAAGCGGTTACTGAGAATTTCATAGAAAAAACCCTATAGGTAACTCTTTATTTGATGTGGAAATTGGACCCAATGAACCTCTTGCTTTGCAGTCGCATTTACTTCCCCTTGGGCATCAAGGCAGTACAAAAATTGCAGTAAGTACATTGTTTACTAAGTTTTATCTTATACCAAGATGTACCTCTTTTTCCTAGAAGACGTCACGTATCAGAGGAAACAATTATTAATTATTATTTAGTAATTGATACTGGCTTCCGCCACGCGTCTCAAAAGTATATAGTGGGAATCTTTAGGACAAGAATGGTAATGTTACGGTATTTAGATTCATAATGCGATTATGTGGGGTTTCCCTGCACGCTTGAAGAAGCACCGAAAAATGCTAATTCAGTGAACATAAATACTGGCGAGTTAGCTTCTGCACTGAGCGAAATTCTAAACAGGACGAAGCTCGGTAGATTGTCATCTAAATAGCGACAATGTGACTTGTGTTACTGGTTAAATTATTTATAGACGTACTGGTAAACTCAGTACTGCCAGGCGTTTAGGTATCCACACCACGTAATTCATAATAATGGTTACAGAAAACTGCAATTTAACATGTCATATAGACATAGGATTTTCGACAATTCAATTAACGTGACTCCGAGCCCTTTATTGAAAAAAACTATTAACACACACGATTTTTCTGACAGTCCGGTCTGCATGATCTACAAAACGTTTCAAGTACATCGATGAATTGAAACTAAAATGTTATAAAGATTTATTTTTCATACGTCAATGACTTGACAACATGCATGTTGGAGGTTAAGTTGTCCAAGATTATAATGAGTGATGCAAGATAATTGTACAAGCCTCGCAAAACGATGCGATCTTTCACGACGATCTATGCACTGCTAAGCAAATTCGCTTTATCACAAGTTCTATCTTTTCCTGCTAGGCTAATTGATGCTAAAGGTTCTTTATATTACTACACGAACAAAGGCTAGAAAACGAGGTCTTTAGGTAAACTAGGAATGATACTATGTGACATAAACAGCTAACATTATTATGGAGGTAGGTTGATGGAATTCTTCTAAATTTCAGCTTTTTCCATCTACATACCGATTAAGATAATCGAAATAAAACTACTTTTTACTATACAATTTATCGCGGTATATTGATATTATTTAATCCCCATGTTTTGGATACTTTACAGTATTATCATGAGGAGATAGCTGTATTCATGTCTTGATGTTATAATGCTTGAACCAATAATAAGCCGTTACAAGATTTAACATTTTACATTCATTTTGATACTTTTATCGGCCTCCTAAACACAGCCAAAACCAGTTTCATGTAATTTACTAAGTACTTACTTCAATATATCTTAGTAAGCATATTTTTTACTGATGTACAAATTTTTTTTTGAGATCCTACGTTTAGTGGTCATACTTACATATATTTTTTATTAGATCTGTTTTTCTTCTATTTCACGCAGACATGCGTTCACAAAATGGTAGTTGTTAGTGAATTATTACTGAATACCTTTTGGTGTTACCTTAAGGTGCAAAGTTGACGCGGAATACAGATTGCTTTTCTTTATTTTTGAAAATGGAATAATTTGGTCACATTCTCGATTTCTCAGATATTTCGCGATATTATACTCTTTATGACACGTGCTATGAATATCGCTTCTGCTTGCTCTAATCCATTATAGTAAGTAGCAGCGGTTATTGTTTAATCCGTTTAGTGAGACAACAGACAGACACTTATGTACAATCCTAAAAACCATAAGACTTTCCACTGATAAGTATGTTTGAGATATATTTTGTGAGGACCAAGGGGAACGTAGGCCGGTGCCGTTTTATGATAATATATAATCTGTACCTAATATTAATTACCTCAGTGCATCTGTATTTCAGAGAAAATAGAGACTATAAAAACCTGGCGTCACGTAAAAAATAAAATAATTATGCAACCGCGCCACTCGAGGTCTGCCCAGCATTCGCAGATGAATCGTGATGAAGTGTGTACGTTTCCGCACAAGTAGGATTTCGAATTGCGATATTAACGCGCAAAGGTCATCGATCTGATTAAACTTTTTTCGTCAGCCAGACCATCACAGCCTGATTTACTGTATTTCATTTTCACACTTGTTCAATGCTTTTTAATATTTTAAGCCACCTGTTTGAAAATGTACAATGATGGTTATTAATATTATAGCGAGTGTCGTTTGAGAAAATCTATTTCGGATTAGAATTTTATTATCACTCATTGTGAGGGAACTTGAACGTCTAAAGAGTGTTTATACACTACATTAGTTACTTAATACAAGGAGTATGTAAACTATCACCTCAGTTTTTAATTTAAGAGGTAATCACTAATCAGCATCAGTGAGATTGTTACTGGGCTGATACTATTAGGCAAAATAAAATAAATGAAGAAAGAGGTATGTTGACCGCTGTTCAATTGACAAATTCAATTCACTGTTCTATTGTATATATTTGTATTGTATTTACAACCAACCAGTAAACCGTAGCTACCATATGTACCTGCTTACAATAATTACAAACCATTTTAAAATTAGCTTTAATCCCAAATGCACGCTCGTAGATAAGGATCAAAATACTTAACGACCTGTATGACTGTATAATTATGTACAAATAAACATTTAAGGGCGTTATTGTAATGGAATTTGGTATATTTTGCTGTAAACATCATCCTACATTTTGGCGTGTAGGTACGTATTTATTGAAATAAAGTGAGGACGGCTTGGACCGTTCTGTGTTCTTAAGACGCATCCTTTGTGATGCGCACAAAAAATATTCATTTAAGTCTATATAGTGCCGAATAATAAGCTGTGCAAACAAACCCATCGGTTTCATTGTGTTCGTCTATAATACAATTGTTATTGGTCGAGGTATGATTTTCAAAGGTGGACACCCGTTGTTTATTCGACCGCACAGCATGGGGTCAAGATTTTACGTCATCGTTGTTAAGAATAAAATGTTAATTGTAACCGTTGACGAATTGAAAAATTAGCTGTAACTTTTTGAATGACACGTATTTATATTCACTTACTAATACTTACTTTGAGATTAGGTTTTATTAAGATTAATTTGTGGTATAGGTATACTACTATGCCAATATTATGTAGGTATATGTGTATGAACGTGTCCCGATCTAGAAAGGTTGTGAAGTGTTGGTCGTAGACGTGCCATTTTTAATGATGGATCACTTCACAATTCAGCGGGTGATAATGTCTCAGAAAATTTGTTAGATTGTAAAATAATACAAATATTGGTTTTATACGTGCACGTTACGTACGAACATATGAATATTTTTAAATTAATCATTATCCTTAAATATATTATCTTCAAATATAACTAAACTTTCCTAAACATAAGACTCAAAATGTTAGTCATTTTACATAGTTATGTGATAATTTGTTTATTAGTCGCACTCTATGTATTCTCATTATTTTTATTATTATGTTAATGTAAGCTACGTAAGTGTCACAATTGGGTGGCTAAACATAGACATTCAAAGGTTTAGAAGTAAAATTCACATATAATATACCCGTCCCAATCACGTTGATGTTATTTTTAAATATACGTTCTGATAAGGTTTACATAACAATTAAGTCATTGGTAACCATATCAAGCCAGTTTACTCACCTAAAACGGGTATTTAGTAAACACATAACTGAAGTACGACTAAAACAGTCTGTTTTAGTGCTGCGAAAGTTGGTAAAAGTTAGGTGTTAATGAGGGGTAATTAATGTACCACAAATAGCCACGGAGTAGGCACCGAAGCCAGACAACACTTGCACCCAACCGGTTGTTGTGGTCTTCATGAAGTAATCTCACTTATTTATCTGTATGTTGTTGTACTTCGATTTCCCTTGCGAGACGTTTGTAGAACCGAAGAAACTGAGGTCCACAGATAACATAATTATAAGTGCCGATGTTATCTCCCAAGAGAAATTTTCACTCTTATACTTATAATATCATATTATAAGCCAGAAAGTTTCGACTTCTAGTGACTTACACGACACAGTGATGATATTAGGTACTCATTTCAATGAAATAATAATTTAGCATAACTAATTTTAATTTCAAATAGGTAGGTACAGAATAAAAAAGTACCTACGTATAATATACATATATTTATTCTCACATTTTCTGTCATTAATTGCCGTACAGAGGAACAGTAATTAGTAATAATGAATGCAGTATTTAGATGTGCAATTAAAGAAGAGACCACGAGAAGTGACTTAGCGAGTATTGTGACGACCCGGTATTAATTTTGCCTTCCGAGACTCGGATACCCGGATTTTGAGGTCCGGTATGCACAGATTTGTGATCTTTTCATGTATAATATGCACGTATTTACAATAAAATAACTATGTAATGTTTAATCTCATGTCCGTAACACAAGTCTCGTAGCTTGACATGACAATAGATGGCGCTGTGTAACCGACCGGATATATTTAATTATTATTATTTATAGCCTCGCTTCATCTTGGTGACTGTTTAATCTATTTTCCGCGGCTGTAATTTTATTGTATAAATGATGAAAAAAGAGTAATTAGGAGAGGATCCTAATTTGTATAAGTTATATCTTATAGTCAACGTTATATAAAGCTAAACGTTGTTCAATTAATACTCGTATCCATATCCATACTTTACTTTTACTATTATAAATACAAAATTACCTATGTATCTCCGTTACCTCTTCCCGATTTAGTAGAAGTTTGGTATAAAGTAGAATCCAGGGGGGAAAAAAGGATAGATTACCCCGAAAATAATCCCTTAAAAGAGTAAAACGGGGGTGAAAGTTAGTATAATTGTCGGCACGAGTCGTGAGCACAGATATTAGTAGTAAAAGCCATTTTACGTGTGTACGCTTTCGGCCAAATTCTGTTCCGTATCAGTTTACCGGTCAGAAACTAGCCTTTGCGCAGCCTGGGCGCCCCTCACCATCGTCATTCCGCCAAAGAGACCGAAAATTTATGGAATGCGCAAGTGAAGTTTGTGCTCTCGACTCGTGCCGGTACCTATACACTGAATCGATAATTTCTTAAAGAGGCGGGGAAAAAATTAATAAGCAGATAAAGTCGCGCACGCAGACAAAGTCGCGAGACAAAGCTATTTCTAATAAAGTTCAATGATAGCTAACGAGTCCTCAGTATGCGGACATCTTCAAGTTCCTTGTGAGCCAGTGTTTGCGACGACGTAATAAATTGTATCACTCAAGATCTTCTGATTGATGTATACTCGTTAGTAAGATCCGCTTTAAGAAAAAAATACATACCTACATATATGTTCAACATTGTAGATCTTTACACAGTGTATACTGAGATTTTTTCTTCATGAGAGGCCTTTGTCCTATTAAGTACGTATATGTATTTCAAGTCAGCTTTTTTGTAAATTTGGCCAGTAAAAGGCTTGACATCTGTTTGGGTATTTCGGTATACAACGGACTCATATATGTCGCTATATTTTATATCAAACTACCTACAAACTGCCGTCATTTTGCTTAGGTGTGCATCGTTTCATTAGAAGCCACACATTGATGTAAGTCATGCTTACTCAAGTTCATTGAAGGAGGAATTAATGTAAAAGAATCCACATTCAATCATTTCTATTAAGATGAATGCTTCCTAAAGAAAGGATCAAGTAAAACGAGATCTCTTGTGACTTTTGAGGGTTAAATCTCTTTTATTAATTAATCTTACAAAATATGTAGGTAAATATAGTATATTCAATAACGGATTTGTATAGAATATTAACTCACATTTTTGTTTGTGACTTCGTTTACACGAAATCTCATTAATGTGGATTTATTTCATCAGTCTTTAATAGTAATAATTTAACCGGGTACCTTAAGCTTACGCCACATTTCAAGGTGCCCTTTCGCCATGGGAGTTGCAATGGCGTCTGTACTCATTAATAGAAGCAGTTAATTTTAAGTACAACGAAATTAAACCTACTTTTTACGGATTTAATCGGGGTATATTGAGCATTATTAGAGTCCATAGTCAAAGTACGTATAAATGTATTATTTGTTAGTGCAAATGTACCTTAAATATAATTATGTGCAAAATACCTATAATAAAGTCGAGAAGAATAGCACACGTGATTTTGTTATGTTAACAATTTAATCATACAAAATTGGATGATACAACAGCAATTTTTTTCCACAGTGTCATGGTAACTATGAATTATGGTTATTTATGGATAATTGTGAATAGTAGGCAGTAGTAACACAGTTGATACTAGTTTTGTAACATTCCGTCAGTTGGCAGGTTATTCGCAAATTCTTGAGACTGTGCAATACCAAGTAGTTTTGAATTACCGGTTCGAAGTATCAACCTTTTGTACAAAATCTGTTGAGAACATAAATAATATTCTAAAGTACTTCAACTATCTTATTGTCTGGTATTAAACTTAAATATATAGGTATATATCTCTCTATTATTATAGATTTCACGCTATATTAAATTCTAAATTAAAATAGTAAAATATGAATATTGTTCAGCAGGTTTACTGCCATTTAATCCCGAGTCACTGACACGAGAAAAAAGGATACAGAGGCAAAAAAATTATGAGTAAGTATAACTAGTTTAGATTCACGACGGACGGCACACAACTCTTCGCAACGGCACATTTTCGAGAATATGACCACTTACGACTCCTAAACTCGAACTGGGTTAACCATGAAATTAACGATTAAATATTTTTTATAAAACACTTAAATTTTTATTTAAATACTATGTTGCAATAATATCATGTCTGCTGCTTTTTATATCCATACTAATACATTTTATAAATGCGAACGTGTGTCTATACACATATCTTTCTGCCTCTTCACGCTTTACCTCTGAACCGCTTTAAATGAATTTTGTTTTGAAGACAGTTGAAATCTTAGAGAAGCATATAGGAAAGTTTTTATTCCAGAAATCGTCCTATAAAAGAGCGAAAAACCGAAGAGGAGGGTGAGAAATAAATAAGCAAATAAATGTAAAAGCAAGTTAGAAAAGTTACTAATTCTACGCAGATAAAATCGCGGCCAAGAGCTAGGTTGAAATAAAACACGACCGAATCGAACAACCCTAGGTAGATTGCAGTTTATACAATCTAGATGAGTCTATAATTTTCCCAGGGAGAAAAACTTGATTATTAATAGCCGAAGTTAAATCAATTATCTACGTGCCTGCGGTGAGGATTACAAGTTAGGCCAAGATAATTCACCATCAATTAAGTGCCTCCAAATTAAATTTTATACACGCGTTTAATCACGTGATATCGATCGTTTTATTGCCTTCCGATATTATTTTATCTACGACTGTCATGTTTTATAAACTTCAAGTGTGTGTAAAAAATATTATGTTCAAGTATTTTACAATATTATTAAATAAATATTGTGTGCATGTAAATAGCTAACACATCGTCCTTGATAGAATACTAGCACTATTTTTCCTCACACACTTGCCGCGATTTTATTCATCTAGTTTAGTTTGTAATTTTAAAATATTCATAGATGATTCATAAAAGTGCCCTGTTATTTATTTTGTTTGATGGCATGTATGTACGTATGAATGGAAAATAAATCACTATTTATGTTGCCACAATGCGTCACTTGTATTTAAACACAAACGCTTATCGCTACATTATGAGGTGTTGTTTTTTTTTGTCTTATAGTGTATTAAGACCCAATGAATTACACGTAAGTGCTTAGATTTGATTGCCTTAAATCATTAGGAGCCATTATTTTGTACTTTAGCTTGTATTAATATCATAAAAAGTGTAAAATATATTTATAACCTTCCTAATGTTTTTGAAAATACATAATCACTTAGTCACTTTGTTCGATGTGTTAAACTCTCCTAAATCATAAAATATATTGCTTAGGTTATTTTTCGGAACAAAATTATAAAAGTTTTCTTTCTGTTCTATCATATCTTAGACAATATCATCAAGGATGGTTAATGAATCACCCTCCTTGAGTATTCACACACGTGTAGGATAATTATGCCTTATTTTCATCGATTATTTCTCTTATTACCCTTAGTATGTTGGTGTAGTAGTTACTGATATTAATTGCTTGAAGTATTTACGCATAACGCAATCAAACAGTGACGATGCCCATCTGATATGACGTAAATTAGAATTTTCACAGCACACTATGCAGTTAGATCTATAAAAAATACTTAAGGTTTATCCCTATGGACAAACACGTAGTATAAGAAGGTTACAGGGTCAATGTTAATTTGAAACGAATCATAAACGACCAACCTGTTAGCGATGAGGTGCGGAATACTAATGGCTATATTTTATTGACATTACCAACCGTTAAAATTGTTTTATTACTAAATCGGCCGCAAGGTCACGCGTAGATTCAGCCTTCGTCTGATGTTTCCAAATATTTCTACGTATCGGTCCCTCAACTATGACATTACGATACGGATTTCCGTATAGTAATGTCAAAAGTTTGTGTATAAAAGATTGTCGGAGAAAGTAAAAATGTGAAATCAAATGTACTCGTATGCAAAAATATATTTGTTCTCGCGCTAAAGGACCTACTCAGGTGTTGAAGAGGTTTGTGTTGAAACGTTTTCGACGGTCAGTCGTTTTATTTTTGGTTGTTCTGCGAAGTCTGCATTTTTGTTAATTTTAATTATTATAATTGAAGTATTTTCCAAGATTCTTGTTACTCTGCAATTTTCGCAAATATTCCCAGAATTTGAGTAATTTTTAAGTTTAATTCATGTAATATTCATATTTATCTTTTATGTAATTTCGTTTCCATCTAATATAGATGTAAAAAATGTGTAGTTTTTTACGTCAACTACTATCGATTCCAAGTATACTCGCGAACCTATTTTGAAAAACATAAACTAAATCAAGGCAGTCTAGTCAAAAAAATCCAGACCGCAGATGTCATATATCGAGATATATTTATAATAGGTACCTATTTGATCTGAGAATATCCACCGAATACTAAATCGATTATTAGAAATTTATAGAACACAGTTCTCTTTATATACAGTCCGCGTGCAAAAAAATATATTATACTAACTTTGCACTCCCGTTTTACCCCCTTAGGTGAATTTTCAAAAATAATTTTTAATGCTCCCCTACGTTATAAAAGGCACCCCTGTGCAAAATTTCAAGTTTCTAACCCCTATAGTTTATGCCCTGTTTCTCCATTTATATATATAGATTTATCAGAATTATTTATACTTTTAGCAAATTTTGGTGAATTCGAAAGGAAATGACGTAGATACCTGCTCCCGGTGTAGATAAGTACGTGCGAACGTTGTACCATGGGCAGTTTGGGTCTATAACGATTACCAAGGTACAGATAATGACACGTCAAGGAAACAACGGCACTTGCATACGAAATTATCAGCAGGACAACTATGTATTGCAAAATACTATGGCCTAATGTACGTACATTAGGCCTTTATTATACAGGTTCGTTTAATTTTACACTTGACTAGCTGACCCAGCAAACTTCATACCGCTATATTTGTTTTATGAATATTTTCGAAAGTTTTCTTGCAAATTTAGTAAATATTTCGACCTACCTGAGGAATAGTCGGATTCTTTAAGGAATTAAGGAATGGATAATTGTAAGTCTATAATAAAAAAAATACAAAATTGCTTCATCACATGTCCCTACTAGAAATCACCACTCTTTATATGGCACATCGACTCAGCCTATCGCAGTCCACAACTGGATATAGGCGTCACCCAAACATTTGGCACATACACATTTTTTTAAACGAATATTCTTTAAACAAAAAAATAAAGAAACGAGCAATGGATTTTCCCGTTATCGCTACAGGCTATTAATTATCCTCGCGTGCACGCGCATTGCTGTAACTTACAACTATTATTACGCTGTAAAAATTTAAGAACTGATAGTAGAACCTCGCTCTATTAGGTACGTATATATATGAAATATGCACTATTAATGAAAAACCAACTCTATAGAGATGCTCGCACATACATTTTATACCTACATTTCATTGTTACATTTTCAGTATTGCTAAAAATATTAAAATGACTTTACTTTCTTTCAAAGAGCGGATAAATCAGTTAATAAGGTATATATACTTTTTTTTAAATAAGATAGGTATTGACCACAATCTCACTTGATGGTACATAAGTAAAGATGCGGTCTAAAGTGTATTACGCTAACTTAGAAGATACTTATTCACTTGTGACTCGAAGATCCCTAAATCGTACTCGTCGGGACATACAGACTCCGCCTCACTCCATTGCTTCGCTGTGCGGATTAGAAAAGACGAAGCGAGGTACTAAGCACCTCGCTTCGTCTTTTCTAATCCGCACTCCAAAATTTTACAACTGAAGCAGTTCTATTGGATGTAGTGAATTCTTGTCGTACAAAATAAAACAGGAAGGTCTCAATCAGTTGCTAGACTATTTTATTAGATATATCACAGGACAATGGAATTGTATAATGTAGAATTGTAATTGTTCTATTTCAAATAGAAGTAGGCGTAATCGAGATAAAACTAAAGCAGTGATGATGTCAGTCAAGATTTTGTTACTGCAACGATTAATTAAAAAACATCTCTAAAAAATTACTCGTAGAGTTTTAATTACCAAAACCCGATTTGAATTTACATATATTTACAATTAATTTTTATAATACCTGTTTGTAATATAACAGATTTAGGCTACATGCTAAAAGAAGGCCCGAGATAGTTTAAAATTAACGACCCAGCGAAAGTGGCAGAGGTGACTTTTTCAAATTAGGTTCGAATTTCGAACACAGTTTCCTGTTGTTTGTATTCGAAAAAGCACAGCTACATTATTAGTCATATACTTATAAAGATTGTAGATATTAAAATAAAAATCACACGTGACCTAGGAATACATATGAATAAATTAAGATAAGTATTTGAATGTGTGAAAAAACACAATTCAGCGTCCTTATCAGTGAATATTAAACGCAAATGTGTATAAATGCATCTCTGAAATAAACATTTCGTATATTCGTTGAGCTATTCGATTGCTTATTGTGTTTATAAGCTATGGATATGAAAAAACAGTTAAGCAGCGAAATCGCGCATTAAATTTTGTCACGAGTATAACATTGATCAATCACCTTGTAGGAAGTGGTTTCAGAACGAAAGTTAGTAAGAAAATGCGATGTTGTTCCGCCGCCGCGCCGTTGTGCTACCAGGGTGCGCATGCGTCATTTCGTAATTATCCGTAAATAAGGTGTAACGGGTGAATATTTTTTATGTTAGTCACAAACAATGTGGTCAGTCAATGAACTGCTCAGGTAAATAACATTAAGAAAAGTAACTTTGGTTTTGGCACGCGCTCTGTGGCATTTTTTAGTAGGTATAGCCGCTTGCGGCTGTCATAAATAAACTATTGAATATGTAAAAAATATTTTTTGATGTGTCATTTATTATGACAGCTCGATGTTTGAGGAAGAGATGTGATGTTATTTTGCCCTTGTTATAAACAAAAACAACGTTAAAAGGACGATTTACTGTCAAGAATTGAAAATAACCTTAGAAAATTTAGAGATATTTGGAAATAATGCGTACATGTATTAACGTCTTGTGGTTTATCAATGGTCGTGTTTGTATGTTTTATCTGCTTACAATACTTTTTGAGAAAAACACCTAATCGTGCGATTGCATCAACAATTGTTTGCTTATTTCAAGTATTTTCAATGTACATAAGAGGTTTACTCAAATATTATAAATATTACACAACTTTTGTAGGTGCATGGACAAGTTATGTTGGGTACTGAGTAACACTTTCTTTATTAGACACCGTTGAGCAATGAACGTAACCTGGCACTTACTTATATTTTAAACTAACTTTTACAGTGTACTCACTACAAAATGTATCTAGTAAAGTAAGCAATTTAATGCTTTTCGTTCTTCAGTCTGTAAATTCTGATGCTCATGACTAATTAGTATTTAAATGAAAAAAAAATCAGCAGGAAGAACTAATTGATGATTTGCTGTTAATCCTTTTTTTTTTTCGCAAAAAATGTTTTATCGACTAATGGAAAGTCTAACCAGTTATTCAATGTCAATACCTATTCTAAGTAATTAATCATTATTACGCAATAATAAATAAGTAGCATATATATTGTTCTGTAAATTAATTCCCGGTAATTATTGTAAGAACAGTTTTTTAAAAGATATTGTATATACAGATAAATTATAAATGTAACTACTAGTAGAAGGAGTTCAGAATGCACTTTTTAAAAAGCCTCACTTGGTCATAAAGTTCCATTAAAGCTTGTAATAAACACAATTTAGTGCTCATAGGAGCTATAGTTATTTCCACTGCCTCGATAAAAACCCCATTACACGTCTCCAGATAAAAGAACGCAGCCGAAATCACGGACAAAATCTGGTAACAATTGTAAATAAAAATGAAATAGTAAGGTTTAAAGCGATTATTGATGGTAAACAAAAAGCGAAAAACAGATTGTAATATGTAATTTGATTAAAATCAAATTGTCTCGACCAACATTAAACATATTGGCACCCTGCACAATCAGCTCGCGAAACATTCATCACGTTATTTAAATACAAGCCATTGAAATGAACCCTATTGCCTATTGTTCGTAAGATCAGTGTCGTCGTGAAGAATCGTTTATCGGTCAGTCTTGGGTGGCGTGCGATTGTTATATAAATTAACCTTAGAGCATACATACCATTATATGGTAGGGTCGTTTCATTACGTATGGTTTTGGCTTTCAATCCGGCTATGGGTAGCTCGTAAAAGTTATTGTTCGCTATTGAAATCTGAAATAGAATCTAGATCTGGTAGCTTAACGAGATACAATAATATGCCAATTGACAGCAAATTGAGGAAATTAGTCGAAATATAAAAATATATCGACTAGAAACAGGGAAAATTACAACATAACATCCTATTTTCTAAAAGATTGTTTAAAGTAGTTAGAACGCTTTTGCTTCATAAATTATTTAAATTAAACTAAGGCTTTAATAACCGATATTTTCGGATAGGGGATGATTTTGTAGATCATAATTTGGCTACAAGTTATCCCCTGCTGCAGATTTATTACTAACTAGGCCATATTGACTTACAGTTTCTTGTGGCATATATCATCAAGCAAAAATATGAGTCTGCTATATTATTAATAATAATTTCAATGCATTTATTTCCAAGAAATTTAATTAAGTGTATGCTCTGCGATCAAGCGCAACTGTTTATCTATGTATCATGGTATCGCAAACATATTCGCGGTACCGTTTTTAGCTCTAGTCGAGTGAGAGCAATTATTACAGTTGCATTCGCGGCGCCTGCGCCGGGTGTCTGTGAGCGGCGCTCGGTGGCTGCGCGGCGCAGAGCAGCCGGTTTACCGGCGACAACGTCGACGTGTGACGACGACCTTTGCAACATTTTGATGAAACCGGTGAAGAACAAGTGACGTGTACGAATGTGGCGAGCTATTTCCGTAAACATTCATACTTCCATACATAATGTTATATTTTTAGCTTGTCCGTCGGTTACCTCTTCACGTTTTAATCGCTGAATTGATTTAGAAGGAGTTTGGTATAGAAATAGTTTTAATATGAATGGTATAAAGATAGTTTTTATCCCAGAAATCATCAGGTGGAAATCAATAATTTCTTGAAGAAGAGGGTCAGATATAAATAAGCAGAAAGATGAAAAAACTAATTGGGTAAACTACTACCCACTACTAATTCTAAGCAGGCGAAGAAGGCGGGCAAAAGCTAGTGCTATTTCGTAATAAATTATACAATATTACATCGTTCCAGGCCAATGACGGTGACGCTTGTTTGTGAAATAGATCAGTTCAATAAGTATTTACTTCTCACTAGACGCCATACAAAGAAAAAGTCAACTCAAATGAACTCAACAAACCTGATAATATATGCCTCAAGCTACTCGCTGCGGAGATGAATGGCTAATTAAAGAGATGAATGGATCTGTATATTATTTGTAAATTGCCTGTGACTACATTGGAAACTTGAGTTGGGCCCTATGTAATGTAATATGTTCTAAGATGGTTTTCAAAAGAAATTGAAAGCTACACTGCCTGCCTGGTTAGGTAATAAAAACAGCAACATGATTAGTAAGTGTTTACGTCATAGCAGTTTTTGTCTTAATTTACTTTTTCGTACATCTTCAACGAGCTCAGACGAGCCAAGATATTGATAGGTGTAACTTTTGAATTTGACCTCAAACTTAAAATATTTATGCAGAAATCTCAGAAAATCACAGTTTAATTTATTTTTCCTTAAGAACAACGGCCTTTCGGCAAGTTTTGTAGTTCACGGCACCGAACTTCCGCTTGGATTGTTTACCGGAACATTATGGACATAACATTTGTATGCATAACAGGCTTTTGGGTCGAATCGATCTTCCTATTTGAGGGTCGTCCATCTTGAGGTTACTAGTGAGGTGGCCATCATTACATATGTATATCGAATACGAATATATAATTCGACGACCCGATCAGCCCAGTGGTAGTTAATCTGTGCTACCGGTCCCGGGTTCGAGTCCCGGTAGGGACAAATGTTTTTGTGATGAGCATAAACATTTGTATCAGAGTCATGGATGTATCTATGTATAATATGTACGTATTTACAAAAAAAGTTTATATGTAGTTTATCAATCTTTTAGTATTCGTAACTCAAGCCTCGTTGCTTACCACGGAACTAGAGGGCGCTGTGTCATAATGTCCAGATATTGAATAAAGCAGGCTGTTTTTAACGCTGCTGTAAAGTCAGAAGTTTCAAGCACGATCCCAAGGCTCACTGACTTTATTTACGTATTTATCATACATACATATGCTTTGGGAGATTTCTCAATTGCAACTGAAGTCTACTATCATACGCTGAATTAGTGAGGTGGACTTTAGCCTAGTCTCTCATACATGAGAGGATACTTGCGCCCGGCAGAGTGCTGTAAACGGGTTGGTGAGATCAGTGGGTCAGTCAAAACGTAAAAGAATGTATGCTAGATACAACATAAATATAATTTAATTAACAATCTGCAAAAAGAGACAGTTTTATCAATAAGGATCTTACCAATTGCATTGACAGGCCCAGCATTATCCGACATGCAGAGCCTGTCTCCATAGCAATAAGGAGTGCCAAGATAAGTAAAAGTACCGTACTACATAAACAGAATGCACCGCGGTACACGCCGACGTCCTAAATTATCGCGTTTGTGTGTAAATAGTTTAAAGTCCCGCACGTTTTCTTTATTTGTACGATTTGTTTGGATGTTAACGGCTGTCAAAGACCAGGAACTTATGTCCTAGTTCATATGTTTACTGTGTACAAGAGATAATTGTAAGGGAGGACGTTGTTGAATCAAAACTTTCGTATAGATATTTAATACACATGCTAGCTGAGACATTTTTATATCTCCACACTTTTTAGGAGGTAAAATAACCCTTGATAATATATGAGATTCAACGTTTGATTAAAAAGTTTATGGACCATATTGAAACTTATTACAGATTGATTAACTTGTATTTAAGGTGGTGAAATCCTAAAAACCTGCTGTCGAAATCATAATCTTGACTTATAAGCAACACTGTGTCTTATATTAAATAAAGATGTTTTGTGTATATACTTTACATTTACGCGACAAACTGAGAAATTGGGCGTTTATTATTTCTGATATTCACAATAACACTGTAAGGCCAATTTGTATATTCTCTTAATTGCGATTTGGTTGGCAAAAGCGCCGCTTACCAAAACCGGTCACCGTTCAACCTGCCCGGTGAAAATATCCATGAAATACAGGCTACCCATTTAAAAAAATATATATTTAAAAGCTGTATAAAAGTGTTCAAAGTTATTTTTACTTTATAAGAGATACTAAAAGTGGCACGCTTGCATGACCGGCTTTAATGGTTTTATCTTGTTCACGTATTAAGTATCTGAAAGTGTCAATTTATTCATTATATAAGCAGAGTCCACAATTTCAGAAATAATTAGAATGTCTTATTTGTTCTCTGTATTTTCATATAAATATATACAATAAATACATTTCGAATTTATGTAGTTCAACTACAAAGTGCATTTTCTAAAGAAGCGCCATTTTTTTTATTTTGGACCTATTATGATTGTTTATATCAAATATCCTCTCTGATTTGTTGCAGTAGTTCATTAGATAATAAGGCACTTAGGAAACAGGACTTTTTACGCAGAACTCTTGTGTTTAAACTTTGAACTGCAATCATAGGTGTTTTGCACGAGATATACATACACCAACCACATCAAACAATATCCATTGTACTAGGGCTACATAATCGAAGAAGACTATATCTGAAGTACACTGTGAAGTTGTAAACAATTTTATTGTATACGACAATGACCATGCGTACATATCCACGGGAATTGTTAACCTTAATACCAGGAAATTAAAGTTGAAATATCATTAAATACATATAAATGATTTGAAATAAACTTATATCCCAAATTTCAAGTTGTTGTTTACTTCTTAGAATAGTCAATCAGGTGTTTTGTACTTAAGTTTAGAGGAAGATTACTTCCAAAGTATTTAAAGTGCCTAAATATTTATGTTATTAATAATACTTTGAGTAAGGAAGTATTTTTTCTTAGAAAAGTATGCGATTAGCTAATTGCTTTGAGCTATGAGTAATCAACAATTGAGGCATCTTTGTGTCAGTGTGTAGAAACCAACTAGATATGTGATTAGAATACTGATTTCGTTAGTTATGTAAAGTTAAAAATAAATTTTGAGCGCACTACTATCTTGCGTTAATAGCACATTGAATTAGCTGTAAGGCTGTAGTGATTGCGGCAAATGATACATCCGAATATAATTCAAACAATTTTGTACCTACCGTCATTATGATAAAACCGAAGATCGAAAAGCGATAAAGTATTCCATTAATGTTGTTAGTTGTAGTTCAAAATGAAACAATTCAATAACTAATTTTATACTCTATCGGTGACAGAATATTTTAACAATTTATGAATACGTAATTTAAAAACATTCTGTATAAGTACATGATGTCAAATCAGTGTTGCGTTACTGTAGCGAATTTATACGAAACGGATCGATAGCAAACAGTAGATGAAAACAACAGTTGTGCGGTATTTGCAAACGAAATTCTGACAATTTTGAACACTTTAAGCGTCGAGTTTCATGGAACCCATACTCAAAATAACCGGAATATATAATAATACCTACGCTATTTTTGGTTTTTGCCGGGTCTGGATAAGGAAAATGAAGGTCCATCAAATGGAATGCTTTCGGGAAACCTGCAATCAAACTGTCCATTTATAATTCGTCCTTGTAGCCATCAGTTGAAATGGCTAACCAATTATTTTAGCGCAACCAAAAATATATGCGCCCCATGAACACGAACATTATTATATTTTGAGTTATAAATCGTTGTTTTATAACGGTAATAGGCGGTGCTGTAAACCCGCAGACAGCACTTTAGAAAACAGTTTCTGTTTCATGTGAATGTGTTGAACAGATAGAGAGGTACGCAGTTAGTGTTGTATTATATTCTGCAAGGCTATTACGGATTCCAAACACGCGGCATCGCGCCGAAACAACCTTGTTGCAAGGCTTTTTCGTTGTAAACCAACCACTTTAGGTCGTGTGACTCGGCTCCTACATGAGCGACGGACGGGACAGAAATTCTTAATAACTGAAGCATAATTATATGGATAGATTTATGTGAATCTAATTATAATATATGAATCTGTAGTTTGCATGCGTTTCCTTCTAAGTCTAGCCAAGTGGCTCTAAAGGAAATGATTTAAAATGTCAACTCACTTGGGTCAATCTTTACGTTTTGTTTCAGCATACTATATATATTAAAATATGTATGCATTCTGGCTGATTGATGATCTGATATTTTTAATTACATCAATGATTCTGGCAAGAGAACTCATTCAATGTGGACTTGTTATAAACTAATCACCATTGATCGCATAGACACGAATCCGTGATTTTATTTGTGCAGTCATAGTATTGTTGTCTTTGGAAAACATTCGTAAAACGTACTCATCAAAACATAACATTGTCTAAAATAATTCTTCTCGTGGACATGTCAATATTATTATTTCGAAAAGTAAATTGTAAACATAACCAAATTGTACGTTCATCATAACAGTAGGTACTTGAAAACGTCATGAAGTTTGAAATTATTCGACGCAAAATTAAGGAATTGTTTCAAAAACTTTATTTATAATATTTTGTGAAAAATCGTCCTAATCCTAGACTCCATAACTTAAGGCTAATAATAAGGATACTGTTTATATAATGTACTGAATATGTTACATTAACGGGGAATCTATCTATACAACAGATTATAAAGCAAATAGCTATATGTGTATGTAGACAGAAATATAGGTATATAGTTTCTTTATTACTATTAACTTGTCTACAAATACATTTTTGTCATTGATATGTGCGTACTTAATATGGGTTTCAAATAAAAATTTCAAAAGGCAAATACAAGACATTGACGTTGTAAAATAAATATTAGACGAATATAAAAAAAAATGTGAATACGAGTTATTTACGTGTGAACATTACCTACCGTTTAAAAATACAAGTATTTGTTTATTTTATTTCCTTATTATACTATTATTTCCGTCTTTATAATTTTTCATTAATTTAATCGGCTGGTACAAAAACATTTATTGTTTGTATATTATGTTTACTATATAATTTAATTTATAATAGTAATATTTTATTACCCTATACATATACTATAAATAAGATGGTATGTACTGATTTTTAACCGACTTCTAAAAAGGAGGAGGTTATCAATTCGACTGTTTGTTTTTTTTATATATTTGTTACCTTATAACTTTCGATTTGGAAAACCGATTTTGATGATTCATTTTTCATTTGAAAGCTGGATCTTTCCATGTAGTCCCATACAAAAAGTTGGGGATCTGATGAGTGGATCTTTGGGAAATCGAGAGACCCTCAAATTTTTTACGAACATGTCGCGTTTATTGTTCAACCTATTACAGACACTAAAAAGTAAAAAATAAAATATAAAACTGCGAATAAAAAAATAAAAATAACTTAATACAGTTTTAACTTCTTTTTAGTTTTAAAGGTATGAAGTCGGTGCCTATGCCTGGTTTGAAGCCACCCCGCTCAAGATCACGCGCGATGAGTGTACATACATTTGGCTTGACACCGACTTCATACCTTTAAAACTAAAAAGAAGTTAGAACTGTATTAAGTTATTTTTAACTTTTATTTTCCTAATATTTAAGTATAATCTATCATAGTTCAACTCACTATTATTAAAATTATCCTCTTGGCTTCCCAAATTTAATGACAAATCTTATAATATCGTAATCGTAGACATAAAAAGTTTTCATTGCGCATGGAAAAGCTTATAATTATTCTGTCTTACTCGGTAACTTTAGGATAAATCACAAAGGATCAAGGAAACTAAACGACGAGTAGTTGTTGGTCACACATTTTTTGGGATAACGAATAAACGATCTAAGGTATACCATACCCGTTATCCTAATCAAATGTATATAATAAATACATACGCTCACGCGTTCACTAACTACAAAACACCACGCGCTACGATCCCTGTATACCCTTTTTGCTTCATCTTAATTTACACATTTTATCAGGCATGCGGTACAATATATCATTGTAGTGCGTCCCCGGTGCTTCCACTGTCATCAATAAGTAAGTTTAATAAAATTCTAAATAGATTCGAACGTATCTCATAACAAATCTCCACAATATTAATCATCCACTGCTGAACGTATACCTTCTCTTGTGAACGCCGGATGTACGCTTCTACTTGCCCATATAACATAAAATAATGTACCTATACAATCATTTGATACTATGTTTTTTATTTTTAATATCAATTAATAACTGTCTGTGACTACAACGATTGTAGAAAGATAGACGGAAACTGTAAGGTTATATTATATTATACCTTATCATCAACCCATCTACTGGCCCACCGTTGGGTTTGGGTCTTATAATGAGATAGACACCACAGTAGCTAAGTGCGAATTATCAAACTCCAAATACTGTAGCACAGCTATCACTTCAAAGGATTTTTCCTGTTAAATTAGTATTAATTATTGTACTTTAATTAGAAAAGGTTAAAGGGACATAATATTCGAACTGGAAATCTATGACTTAACAGTCAATAGTCATATATCTCAAGCCTTGACTACAGCAGCTTACAAAATCACTCTACGTTGACATGCAGCCTTCCAGCTAAAGACCTGTTCTTAGTAAATGGCACAGGAATAGGTGCCGTAGACAGATGAATACTAAACAGGACAACGATATAAATAAGTATGAGAAGTAAGATCCTAGTTCGATGTTCATGTGCAGGACAGTATTGTTGTACTTTTCTGATGAAATTCACAGCAGCGGGTCGAAGATTGGCTGATGCAAATTGTATCTACTCTGCGAGCGATTGGACTAATCATAGGTACTTGTGTGTTGTTCTGAACGAATCATTTGTTTTCAATTCCGGGGCCCAACAGGATGTCATGACTCGACGTATCACAAAAGTCAGATGAACAAAAGTACGTAGCCAATCTTATGGTAAAACCGTATCAAGCCCCAAACCAACTAAGCGTAAGTCATTAAGTTTTTGCGCCCAACAGGTTTGAATGAGATTCACACCTATTGTTTTGTGAGTGATGTTATTGTAAAAAAGACTGATAAAGTACCTGCACATGCACAGTACCAGCAATTTGCGATGGAACTCGTTTCTAGAAAATGTTCCTCAAGGCTTTAGGTACAGCATATTCTTGTAATAATCGTGCTTGCATCGCGACTCGCTCGCTTGTCTGCGCAAGCGACTGAATACATTGAAACACTTTAATAACACAAGAAAAATAAAATTTCCATCGTAATATAATATACGGGATTGTACTACTAGTACATTTAGCCGTTATGAACGGTCCTAGAATAAGAATTATGCTAACGCATGCATCGTTGTATATCTTCTAGATGCTGCATACTGATAATAAACATATTTCAAGGAAATATAATATTGCCTCATTGATCAGAATCTGTCATTATTTATTGTGTAGCAGTATTTCTGGATGTATTAGAATTGCGTATCGTGGAGTTGATATAACTTCGAATACTTCGATGGCTTTATATCTTTCAATAAACGAAGCATGTGACAATATCTAATTGTATATGTGCTACATATACACGTAAAATCTAGTTTATGCTTAAAAACGCACCGATATTGTACTTTATTGCAGTAAACCTGAAAATATCTATATTTATAACATACGTCCCTAAAACTTACCTATCTACGCCTAAATTATAATGAAGAACTATTAAGTGAGCCGTTATCATGAACTTTTTTTTTTTTTTTAATAATTCAATTCTTTTTTATAATATAAGTTTGTTTTAAGAAACATTTTGCTTTTAGGTTAGTATTTGAACAAAATTTGTTCTTTAACACGACCAGTATCGATAATCACACCTTTTGACGTGTTTAAACGGTTTTATTTTTACACGATATTTTATTAATAGTCTGACATTAAACCAATACATTAAAACTATGTGGTGAGAGGTGTTAGAATATCTAGACCAATCGTCGTTTCTGGTTCTCAAAACATCTAAATATTTAAATTAAAACTAACAACGTGAATGTAGCTCTAAACCGGCCACCGAAGACCTTTAGAACGTGTAAATTGTAACCAGACTTTTATCTTAAATAACTGTTTTGTTAAATAAGTCAAGGCCTCTAAGAATTGGTGTTACGTCGACATGTAAATGACAACACATAAATTTCCCGAGCGGAAACTAATCGTATGGATTGTACCACCGGCACCGTCTGTATTATTATTGTTCCTGTTATCAATGAACAACGCAATGTTCAGTTTTCGTAAACATTACTTTGTTAAGTAAGCATTAGAACGTAATGCGTGCGATAGTTTTTATGACGATGTGTTAAGGTCGAAATGGAAATAAGTTTTTTCACGGGACGTGCGTTAAAAGGGACATAAGTATTCTAATTCAAATCGAGCCGTTAATTTTACAAGTTTATAAATTAATCATAAATATTAATCTTTAAGATTTGTTCAAATGCTGAGTAAAAATAATTTTCATTCATACTCTAGAATAATTTGCTTCTACAAATAAGCAGGACTAAGCTTCTATAAATACAGTGTCGTTAAGCATACGTTTGTAAACTTAATAGCGTAGATATGCACCTCGTTCACATCAACAAACAAGCTACAAAATAATAGACAATTAAAAACGTCGTCATCATTGTATGAATGTCATGGGAAGTACATGAGCTGGCACGCAGAGAGCCGCGCGGTCTCGTCTGCGCGAATTTAAATCAAATTGATTGAGCTTGATAAAACCGCAACAATAAACCTCGCTTATCATTAGTTTTATGGCCTTAAAACAACACAGTGGTTAAAAAATAATTGCAGAAGTAGGTCATGCGATGTGACAAACGTGTTTCTCCGCGACACTCATTCTTTGGGTACTGCGACGAACCAACGAATATATACTAATTAGTTTGCCCATCGAAACCGGTTTCGAAAATAGACGTTCTTAACGTCTCACTCGTTTGGCAGCCAGCGCGACTGGTATGAATCAATTAATCTAAAAAATGTGCTAATTTATTTTTAAATGCAGTAGGTAAGCACAGTATCAGTTTCGTTTAAACCAGCTGCTTGCACCCCACACAATAGCGTAATAAACATTACTTAGTGTAGGTACAATTAAGCGAGCCGTTTTGTTGTTATGAGTTACCCTAATGCATCTGATAACTACTTAACTAGCTGGTAAGAGTGTAAAATATAAAATTGTCAACCTTCATTTCATGTCATGTTTTAGTTTTATTTTGCAATTTCTATGGTTGCTTGAGCCGTTCCTCCTTTGTGCTTCCCTTCAGCATATATGTATGTTCCTTATAAATTGCAACAATTTGCTCCTTAAAATTTTGCTATTCAAACATAAATAATCGTAGGTATCCATTAGGTGAAAACAAACACTTTTAGTAAATTATTAGATTCGTGTCTATTTGACATACTTTTTGTTAAAAATAAGACTAAAGATGAAATTAGTTCATTTGAATGCGTTCTATTTATTGACCAAAAAAATGCCCAGTAATTTGCAAAATCGGTCTTGCAAAATAATGTCATATTATCTAGAAGTGCACAGACCTTGTCTTTCTGTGGCGATGACATTTAATTTTGTAGCTAAATAGTACGTACATAAAGTTGATATCGTGGTTGTCAATAACCAGCACGTGCCTACTCTCCATTCATGCACCCATTACCCATATTTGCACACCATATCGTCACGTCTTTTGTAAAGTTTATTTTCCAACACATACCGTGTCAGACAAAAGAAAAATGATATATAACAGCAAATATTTAAGTGCTATGATTCTTTGGCAAAATAACACTTGCTCGACAAAATTACGTAGCGGTTAAGTAAATAACATTATGTTTTCAGTAACAAATGTACGTTTTTAAAAATAATGAAGACGTTCGTAGAAAATGCATGAGCCGTCTCGAACACAATGTGACAACTTTGCAAAGAAATGCATTTGTACAAACAAAGGTTTCGACGTAATTGTTAAACGGTTTCTTGGAGCATCAAGAAAAAAGCACACAAGTAAATGTATCATGTGTATTGTATTGCATTGTTATTGAATAATTTTGGAAATTCAAGTAGATAGAAATTTAACCCTGAATATAGACCGTATCTTACGACGGGATATGTGAAATATCATAAGTATTTAAAACAGGACCGATTTCTTAAAATTGCGCGAATATTAGCAAATAAATCTACTTTTTACGGATTTTATTGCGATATACTTGATATCCGTTTGCCTGTGACCATGGATTCGAAACATCGGGATCAAAAAAATGGAAATTGTTTTAAGCCCGAAGTTTTTAACGATTTTTGACATTTCGAATCCTTTACCGTGAAAAAATCAGTTGCAAGTTATTTTATTTCAATGAATAATTAATTTGTTTAATATTTTTTAAATGTATGTATGATCCACTCAAATTGACACACCCGTGGTTACCTCGGGTGTGTCAAATTGAGAGGATCAAAATAATCACACCTTCTGTCTCGTGGCTGGCCAGTGACTAAACGTGAGATAATGTGCCTAAAATTTTATTTTTAGACCCCTTTGTTTTACATACAGACAAACATAGTAGACAATCTATTACAACTCATTGTTATCGTCTGATTGCCACTCTTTTATATTTCATAATTAAATCCCAAGAGGATAATGTGCTCTCGCCAAAAAAAAGTAGATCGACCTATTGTCACAATTACTCATAAGGTTTCAATAACTGTAATGATTAGGAAGATCGTGCTAATTTACAATACAATATTTACTAAGAATTATCACACCAATTTGAAATCGTCCGCTAAAAGGTCAACGTTTTCTTGACAAGTAAACTATATAGAATAGATTCTTCTGCAAATATAGAACAGTGAAAATCTGAAAATACGGAAAATAAAATCATTATTTATGGAAATCGGGCTATTTTCAGGTTAAATGCGTTACTAGGAAATATTGTGATATGTTTCTCAATTACATTTATTTGTATTTAGTATCTAACTTTTCCTTCAATAACCATAATACTAATAAACCATAACAAAGTAATGTATATAACATGCATATTTGCATAAGTTCGTGAAACGTGTTCTTCTATATTGGGTCAGAAATTCATTGTTGTGACACGGTCACCTGAAAACTTGTCATTGACTAAACTCAGACAAGGTAAGCAAGAGCCACAGTTATTTTTAGGGTTCCCTACCATACGACGCTGATGAGAGTTTTCATTACCGTATGCCTCTCATCACTCAATGATACGTGCACGAAATTCACTAGAAGTGAAAACTAGTATTGGTAGGTATATTATGAATTCTGGAGAGTCAATTCCGGAGCGGAATTTGTCGTTGTGAATACGACTAGTGACTGACTGCTTAAACCGACCAGATAACACTATTATGTAGTTGATTGTCATATGTTAATACTGGTGTTTGTCTAGCCTCCTAGCTAGAATCCGTTTCCATACAAGTGTTTTCCCCCAAGCGAACTAATACGTAATGATGTCACAGTAACGCAGTAAACATGCTTACTTTTCCCGATACGAATATTAAAAACCAGTACAGAACCTCATATTATAAGTCAATATTATTTATCTGGATACAATAACATTTAAGTAGGTCTCAAACCGAAACGGAGTCTTGCATTAATCAATTTTATTTTATTTTGTTTGTGTGAATGTTCAGTACATGCTTTTATATATATCACAAGCTATAGGTAGTTACCCGGCAGTGCCACAAATGCGTTTTTGCCAACGGAATTGTCGTAAGTTCGGTCTTGAGAATGTGGATGATCGATCATTTGTCAGTCAATCAAAAAAATCTAAGGAGCTATAATTTTGTAGGTAAGCTATTTTTAACAATATCTGTCCCGTATATGGCGCCTTTAAATTAAAAATCTTGGAATTAATTGGTGCTTAGTATTTTTTACCATTGAAGGTATTACCTAGAACATATGATAGGAAATATAAATGTAGGTTTAATTTATATGAAGGTTCTCGCATATTCGGCCTGAAGGTTAAACGGACGAAGCGAAATTTGGAACCCTATTGAACTTACTTCAATGCACTTGTGCACACTACATTATGCAAGTTAATATTTGTATTACATACGTATTTGTGTGCCCTCTTACATAAACAGGCACTTGTACATATATGTATTCCCAATTTCCGACCAATTTTCCAAATACATAGTTGAAATGTAACTTACACTTTTTCAGAAGGCAAAGATTTGTTCAAGTTCACGGAAACTTGACGCCGTATCATTTTCCTTTGTAATAATTAATGCGAAAGTATTAAAACGTGTGAATGAAATTATTTTTTAAACGATAAAGCAGTCGGAACTAATGTCGCCGGTACAGTCTCGCAACATGAAGGTACCGCACGTGACCGACGCGGAAACACAACATGTTAATACAATCGATGAAATTTCTCTTCTTAATTACAACGTGAAGGTATTATTTCTAGAATATTGGTTGACAGTGCCAGTGACTAGAGGAGGCTGGCTTGTTCTAGAGTCATGATGGAAGAGTGCTACTTGAATTCCTTAGCAATCATTTTTTGCCTTGCCTCTTTCGCAAGTATGTTCGGATCGCTTTTCAGTCTACCCGAATATAGCTCAGTATTTTCTCGTATCACAAAGCGGTAGTTAAGTTCTCGGGTTCCTGACTACCGCTAACAATTGGCCAGGTTTCAATGAGTTACGAACGGTCACCCATCCATAATCTAACCTCAGCTGGCGCAGCTTAACCTCATAGGTTGATCAGCGTCATTACTCAGCCGGGAGTTCTTATTATGTTTGTCGTGTACAAACAACTCTGACTAATATTAATAATCAAACGTTATTAATTATATGTCAACAATTTAATTAAATCGCTGAGAGCTTGAGGTGTACGGTACACATCAGTGTTGCTATGTGCCCATGTACCTAGAAGAGGGTCGATAGTCGATCTGCTACTTCTACAAGAGCCGTAAAAAACTATGTCAGGTAATCTGTGCCTAACGGTCACCCCCGACTTGTATTTGCTTTGTACATTAGAAATATCTTTGCATCAAACGTCTGCGTATAAAAAAATAAAATAATCTTTAAATGTTTGACAGCTGCAAAGTGTGCCGATTCCGCTTGTAAATACTAGAATGCGTCATTCGTGTTCGTTTGGACGGTTGATAAGAGATCTCAACTCTTTGAGCGTAACAAATATAGAAATGCTGGCAAATGTCAAATGGAAATTGAATTGTTTGGCAGGTGGTGATAAAATTATTTTTTGTACTGAATTTATACTGAACCTATGAATACCGATGATTCTGGACCTTCTAAACAACGAAACTAATGGGAATTTATTGCGACTTTTCGAATTTACATATATGTGTATATTCATCATAATCTATGCTCAAACGGTGAAGGAAAACATCGTGAGGAAACCAGCATGCCTGACAGATATTTATGGCGACCTGCTCGTACTAGGCTAGCATGATGCACTGTATGGCTTAATCTCTCTCAAATGATAGGAGACCCCTGCCTTCCGATGGGAGAGTAAATGGGTTGATGATTAAATTAACCAGTTACTATTACAGTATAATATTTTTATACTAAACAAAATTCACGGGTAAAAATATTCAATTTCAGGCAGTCATTACTCAAGGTAAGTTTATTTTTTCCAAAATATTGTTATTAAAATAATTTAGTTTAAGAATTAATACTTTACTGTGTTTTTGCATTTATTTCCTTTGTTATATGGCCTAATAGATTATATAATAAGTTTAATACAAAACAGTTTAATTTTACTATATTCGATTCCTTTTGTCGTTTTGGTTTTGATTTTTAACCACCAACCACTGTAATGTTTTATATCACTTATAAAAAAAATACAGATACAGTTATAATCAATAAGGGACGGCGTTAGAGATTGGAATAGTGTAAATCATACTTAAAACCTACCTAGTATGTCTGTCTATTACCTACCTCTTCACGCTTAAACCGCAGAATCAATTTAGATGAAATTTGGTATGGAGATAATTTGTGTCTCGGTGAAGGATATAGGATTTTTGTACCGGATATAAATCCTTAAGAGGGGAAAATGTATACCGAATCAATAAATGTATATAAGGCCACAAATAAATAAGCAGCTTGATGAAGAAGTAAATTAAATTAAATAACTTATTCTAAGCAGACGAAGACGCGAGAAAATGCTAGTAAAATGTAAGCTGTAAATTCAATGACGCTCATATTAAATCTATGTCTCCGTGTAATAAATTGCAACTGAACTCAGTTGCCTGCTGAGCAGTTACAAGGAGTTATAATGGAATTAGAATTTCAATTATCTGCCGGTCCAACCTGTTAGCCTTCTCGGGAACACTCAAGCAATGCAAAGATTCTATTTCAAAACTGTTAGTATTGCTAATGATACTCCAAAATGATTACATGTCATTTTGATATCGATAAAGTGAGACGGCATTAGGAATAATACCTGCTAAATAGTACTAAATATACACATATTAAAAATGACATGTGGAAAATACATCAACATTATATATATATCTAGTTATAATATAATATAGTAATAATACTTTTAATTCAACCTTATACATATTTTAAATATTGTTTCATAATAATAATTATTATGAAACAATATTTAAAGAGAGCTGTGGTAGCCTAGAGGTGTGAGAGAGCTGTGGTAGCCTAGCGGTGTGACCAGTGGACTGAGATGTCAGAGGTCTCGAGTTCGAACCCAAGGCACGCACCACTGACTTTTCGGAAGTTATGTGCGTATTTATCACATGCTCAAACGGTGAAGGAAAACATCGTGAGGAAACCTGCATGCTTAAGAGAATTCTCGATGGCATGTGAAGTCTGCCAACCCGCAGTAGGCTAGCGTGGTGGACTATAGCCTAATCCCTCTCAATTGAGAGGAGACCCGTGCCCAACAGTGGGACATTAATGGGTTGATGATGATGATGATGAATAATAATTATTAAATATTACTGTATTATGTGTATTTAAACAATTTGACAAGATTGTAATCATTGTCATACTTGGGAAAAAAAATTCTGAGTTTCCTAAGCGTGTAGATATTTCACGTTATCGAGACGTAAAGCGTTTTTTATTAGTGTTATGTTAGAAAATTTATTGAAATACTTGAGTAGTTATATAAGGTAACTATTTCAGATAAGGGGTGGCAGAAATCGTGATTACGAAAGCGTATTACAAAATGTTTTCTTACACATCTTTGCTGATGTCATCAAGTACTTGAAGAATAGGGATTTACGCATGATAATTTTGAATTGATACCTGCATGACACAAGATCCCTCAATGCCTAAGTGACGTGCTTCGAATGCCAATGGCAATCGCCATATGGTAGTCAGAATCCCTAAAAGTCTGGCAAACAATTTACCCTTAGAATATCGCTATTGTATTTTTTTCTGATCAAATCAGCAGGCAAACAGGAAAACGGCCCAGACGGAAAAGGTTTGTATGATACATTTCTTTTTAACTAAAAACTGATTCATATTATTCACCTACAAAACAGCAATTCTTTTTTAAATCATCACGCAATCTTTGCAATTTTACGCTTAATTTTAGTAGGATCTTCGTTCAAATCTACCAGTATCTATATTATAAACATCTTTTTTCTATACTGTTTATACACAATAAATTTAACGAAGATTGACTCTTTGACCTTTTGGAGTTCGTTAATTATATTAATACGCCTGCATAAATTGCAGGAATTTCGCTACACGCAATTAACTTCTGCCACGAAACCCAAAAAATATCTAAACATAAACTATTTAGTAAATTATACTAATGTATCATAGCTATGCGTAAAATATTTGAATAAGTTGACATAGCTACATTAGTCTCGAAAGATTGTTGAACAAGAGTGCAAACAATTTTAATGGGGAAGCTCATTAGCGGCCAACACGTCTATTAATATGACGTTCATTTGATAAATCTAATGTTGTGGCAGAAACTCGAACATTGTATTACGGTCGGAATGAATTGCATATCAATTTACGATCGGTAATCTTGTTCGCCTCAAAGCGTGGCGACAATCGTCGCTTGATGAGTTTAGAAACAATCACTGTATTTATTCAGCTGTATGCTATTTATTTGATTTGCCAATTGTTGATTGGGTTATGAAGAAAACGATGACTGACAGTACCACGTGACGCAGTTCGATTAGCAGGATCTACTTCTGCGCTAAGTATTGGGGGTTATAATCTTAAACATCTTAAATAATTTTAACAATAACTATACTAAAAAGTAGGTGGAATAATTTCGACTAATACTTAAATGATAACTATTTATGCGTCTCTCTCTCTCTCTCTGTACTAGTCATCACGCCTAACATAACATAAAACAAGAAATCAATAACCTACATAACATAAAAAATCCAATAGAAAATCTGTTACTCAAACACACCAAATTCACACACTTCCTCGTTGTATTAACCTAGGAAGTGGAACGAAATCGTAATAAAATCCACAATTAATAGCTACAAGAAGATAAGCGGGCAATTAAGAAACTAGACAGAAGCAGTTCGATCGTAAGAATCATAGTGTGGAACAATTGACACGCATCCTTATTAATACCAACGTTAATAATAAAGGGACCCAACACACGATCATGTGAGCAACTGCAGCGTGACGCTAGCAATAGATTCACTAAGAGCGCTATGACCCGCGCTAACCCGTTACTTAATACTTTCATGTGATTTAGAAAATGTTGCAATAAAGGCATTTAATTATACTCCAGTGATATTAATTGGTTCGTTTGCCGTGGGAAATCGTTTATGGAAAATAACGAAGATTACCGGAATATAACCCACGCGAGCTTTTGCAGAACAGAGGCTTACCTTCACTGTTGTGTGCGGGAACGTAGTACTGTAGATAGTTTTTCGTAAATAAAACGCTGCACTGTCCACTTGTGTGAAACTATACTAAGTCGCAATAGCCGGGATCTTTTCAATGTAAACACAAAACGCCCTTGTGACAATTATAAAACAGAAATTGACATCTATTTATATACCAAACGACAAAACACGGTCTCGCGTCGCGGAACGTAAGAGAAAAATAATGGTTCCTTTGGACGTACCTATCTCAAATTAAAAAATAGCAACTTCAACTTCGATGAACACAGAACTCATTTATTTTTTATTTAGTATTATTCTTCAACAAATTTACTAAACTAACTACTATTGGTATATCTTTAAACGCCGTGGTTCAATACCATACTTATATGGGACCACCTGTAAGCGTGCCTGTATACCATAGTATACTATGTAAACTCAACGCAAAGATAGTAATTAAATCGGTCTGCAATTTGCGAAGATGCCGCATAATATACGCTTAAAAAAACCTCTACGAAGAAAATTTGTTTATTGTGTGTATTCATATTTACGGCAACTTGATCTTAGTTTACTATTGACATACTTGCATCGCAGGGAAAACAACATAATTAATTGCCAACAAATAGTTACTATACTGTATACACAAATGCAAAACTCATAACATAAATTCTGCACCATAAAACACTGAAACCTTGTCAACTGTGATTATTCCTGTCTAGGTGTCCTTAAAATTTGTAGAGTTCGACTCAAAAGAGCATATAGTGAACTAGTTGTCACAGACACAGAGCTAGCGTGAAGATTTTTAGCAAATTGACAATATGTATTATTGAAAATGTTCTAAATAAAACAACGTACAATCAGTGACGCTTGTACACTAAAATTACTTTTTCAAAACCATAAAGGTAACCATGTTTGTTACACAATGAGTGTGGGATGTTCGAGACGTGTTCGGACGCTAGGAATATTTTTATGTGTGTATTGTTGCACAGTTTTCAGCTAATGCTTAGATCAGCGGCAGTTGTTGTGTGGGGCTAGAACTTGATATATTTTATACGAAGCGAGAATTTAATTATAAAGGAAACTGCGCTTCACTACTTACAAATAAGCCTTAGCTAGGTTAAAATAACCCTAGATTACTATCTTTCGCTATCACTCTAAATATATTTCCAAAACAGACCTTGTAGAGGATGTTAAATATCTTCATAGATATATTGCCTACTATTAGCAGTCGACATTCTAGATAGACAGAAACCTAACCCCAACATAGTTTTCAATGAGGAAACTAATCTTTCTATAGAATCTAACATTAGGAAAATAAATATCTAGGTACTTATTTATTGATTGAAGCAAAATAAACAGAACAAGGAAAATGCTAACGCTATTAAGATTATCGCAGAATGTGTCATAAGGCACACAAGTATGTATTGGGCCATTCATGCATGTAATAAAGGTAGACGTGTAGTCGTTACAATAAAAAATATGTATGTTTTATTCATGCCTTTCCCGCAACGGTTGACAATTTACTGTGAAGAATACCCACGTAAAGCGGTATTTTTGAATTATTTTAAATATAAAATCGTACACTAATTTTAGAATGTTATTTTAATTTTTTTCTTAAAGATAATTAATTTATGTTAAAGTGTTGCCAAAGGGAAATATGGTATTGAAACTAGCATTCTGAAAGGCTTCACACACGATTGAGGAAATCTATCAAGCATGCAGAGTACCCCATGGAATCATCTGCCAACGATTGAACATGTGATAGATACGCACATTATTTCGTGAAGTCCGTGTTTTACACCGTACCGTGTTATACAGTAGGTATACACTGTGTAAACAGTATACATATAGCTCATGGGAGGAGTTCGGTGACGATGACGCGAGTTCAAGATTTTTGTTCACCCAAAAAGTGCTCACCGCGCCTAAAGAAGAATAAATTATAATTAGATAAAATTCAAAATAGTCTGAAAAAAAGATTCATGTTTTGTCCACCTATACAAAACGTTGAACTGTCGTGTTTCGTATAGCAACCATCCCACTATTCGTGTGAAGACGTTGGCGAAAGCTAAAATCCTTGCCATTAGCTCAAACAGTTTAGTGTAAATACAGAGCTAACGCTTATCCACCACTGCAGCTGTTAAATGGCGAATATAATTATACAGGACCGTTGAAGGTCGGTCGTAAAATATAACCTGACATACTATAGTCCTAATCTCACTTTAAAATGTAAATTTATATTGTACTACAAATTTATTTTATATGTCGCGTCATTTCATCTGTCTGTGTGGAGACCGTAGACTAGTTAGTTTAAAAATGTATCCACAAACTATCTACTAATGAACCCGAGATAAGGGCTACCGTCTAATGGCAGACGTTGCAGCTGAACCTGTTACTATCTCTCACTATTCATTAACATAACTGTCTCATCACTGAACTCTTATCGCTTAATTAGTATTAGGAGCATTACCATTTCAAAGGGATTCGTATAAAGATACTTTTCCGATATTACTCGTCTATATTTGAATATGTTAATGAGGAAAGCGAACAGGTTGTACGTGTTTGACTAGTTTAGTAAAATCTATATGGGACGCTGTCACTGTAACCTTATTGGTTGATTTATAAGAACTCACCTAATTTATTTGTTTGGGTGGCTACAAGATTATTGACCTAATGTTCAAATAGCCAGACGGCGCGACGACACAAGTTTCTATTTTTAAGCTATTTATATAAAACATATGTGCTAAATATATAGTTACGTCACCCAGACGACGTAGCAACGAGCCTTCGCGGGTAGTCCAAGAAATACACGTGCAAATATGAGTCTTGAAGGTTGTATGTAGATAAAAAAACAAAAAAGATCGGTATTGCACACACGTGCGAGTGACAGGTCCTTTTCAAGGAAAATGAGAAATACAAGGTGTCAGCCCTTTTGTACATAAAACAGTCTGACAACACTCTAAAACCAGATAATTATGTACGAGGAGCGTGTAAAAAATAATTATCGAATAAAATTAACCCTGAGACAAAGACGCAAGACTGATTTTCGTATACAAGACGCGCAAGAGTGGCCATAATTCGACTGCTGCGCCAGAGATCTTTGGTTCGATTCCAGGTCGAGCAGTGTTGTTGTGTTTTTAGTAGCCACTTGGAGTTTGGACTCATATCCGGTCTCTATTACATGGGACTGGGCGAAATGTGGGTGTTCATTAAAACACCCTTCGAGAACGACAGACGTGATGGTTTGTATTATAGAAGTAATACTAAATGATAAATTATAAGAATCGATGTTTTTAAATTAGGGCGCACTAACAAAGTTAGCCGACGAGATTTTCGTCTCAAACGTAAGTTAACCTAGAAACGCTGATCACGACGTTTGCTAACAGGATACTGTCGTAAGATACACTAACGGTGCTTTGTGGCGCCATCGCCGCTCGCTCTGATATGCGAAGAAAAAAGCGCATAACGTCTGCGCGTAACACACATGATTTGACTTCACCGAGGTCCTTGTTCTCAAATCTAACATACATACATTCCACATCTTGCCTCGAACAATTAAATTCTATACCTTCATAACATATGCAACGTCTCAAACTGCATATATTCTATGTACCTATGTACATTAAAAACACAACTCAAAAGGTTCTTGCTGGAAAAGGCCATCGGTTAGTTTGGAAAATTGTAGTAGCTATTATGACTAAAAAAACACTTTATTGCTTACAATTAAGGCAAATACCAAGTACTGGAAGCGTTGTTCTATCTAATCGGTATAACTACCAGATAAATTCACGTTAATCATACGAACTCAAAGAATTTCACTGTTTCGACACCTTTTTACAATGCAAAACTCAGGAAAAACTTTGATCTAACGCTGAATAATTCAAAACCAATGCCATTGCTCGAAAAATATGCAACATTCATATGCATTTCCGTCGATGAAAAACTATTTGCATTTTGACGGAAATAATTTTATTTTTAAGATGGTTATTTACTATCTAAACTCATTGTTTTATTACAAAAGTAACTCTATATATTCGGCTGCACCGATTTCATTAAATTTTGGTATAGAGATAGGTTGGAGGATCATGGAGGATATCATAATGCAGCGAAAATTTTAAAAGCCTATTAACCTTAACGGATATGGACGAAGTCGCAAGAAAAAACTGATTAAATAAACAATATTTATGTCTATTTTTAATTGCACTAATATTCATTATACGGTACACCCGTGAAGCGAACGTTTTCTTTTGCTTCGCTCATACATTGACGTACGCCAAAGAATTTCGAAAGCACGTTTTCAACAACATGTTTAATTTATTTTTCATTTTTTCACGGTATGAAAAAACGCTTACGCTCATTTAGTTACGGTTATATAGGTCAGTTTATACGTTCATTGTTTATTTGCAATAACTCGAGCCTTGACTGAGTGTCCTAGTGCATTTGCCTACTTTGCCAAATCTTCGTGCGGCCGACGCACTCAAATAACCAGTTCGTTCGCTTATCTCGCCATCCACATCCAAGACCGGTTCCAGTACCACTGGGCGTGTTCTCAAGATGTAAATAACCTGGAAATAATTGAGTTTTGCTGAACAAAAAGAATACAAGCGCAAACATGCAACACTATCTCCGGTCGCAATCCTAAATGTCAGTTACATTTTAAATGTTGCCAGTCATCCGATGAATGTGTGTCAAGTGTCGTGTCGCGTCCGGACTCCGGACTCCGGACAAAAAGATGTATTTTATTGAAATGTATCGAAAATTGATTGATACTATCGATGTTCATTCTGCGCGAAGACAAACACTTGTGTTTCGGTTGGTAACATTAATCAATATAAAATGTATAGGAATAAACTTGATAAGTTGTATTTTCGTACCTGATGCTAGTTATGACATTTCCTTTTGTTACTCAGATAGGGAATGCGCAGAAATATTGCCATGCGCTAGGATTAGGTATCCCTTAAACTTGTACTTAAGACATATGAATATAATTCGCGACATGAGAAGATGCCATCAGATGATATTAGTTCTATACATTTATCTCAAAATAAAACCTATTTCAATTTAGAAATATATAAAACGTACTAGTATACTTCGCCACTGGCTACGGTTCTCGCAACACTCCGCACCGTCACCAATCGTTCAATTCAATCACCAAAACGTGATGTTTTCATTTCTTTTAATGGCGTCGCTTTGTCAATTTAAATTAGATACGTAATATAACACGTTTTACGTAGATTTGCTATTATTAATATTTTTACTACCAGTAGCAAACACATGGAATAATTAATTGCTAAACTATAGGGTAGGTTATTCAATATTGGAAGAGTGCGCGTTAAAACAAAGATTCATTTATAAAGAAAATCTATTAACAGTCAAATTAATTTTACTGTTATTGTAGGAACTATGCGCAAATTAATAATGTATTTTGTACGCTACGTCAAACTGTAATCAATAATTAATTAAGACGTTTTACACTAAGTCCAAACACCTATAAGAAGATAATCGTTCTATATTCACTTGAAATAATGAGAAACAAGTATTTAAAGAGTATTAGAACGATTTGTTTAAAGTAAAGATTGTTTTTTGAACTAACTATGCGCCGTTAAATTGAAGCGTAACAATACTATGGAGAATTCTTTAACCGTAAACACTGTTAAGGTGCAAAAATATACGATTTTAAAGGAGTTAAATAATACCGATAACAATTACTTAGATGATAAAAAGCATGCCTATGCAAATGGAATATTCAAACACTATCACGCTAGTAATACCGCAAGGTTTGGCAGAGACGTATTTTCTTCCACAGCTATAATAGATACGTTAGCCGGTATGGTAGGTTCTATTTAATAGAGAGCGAGAACATTGCCGTTTGCCGGTCATAAGTCCAAACTTAAGAAACGGAAAACTTAAACAAGATGACGAACCTAGGTAAAAAGGACAGCAGGTGCTCTTGCGACTATTCACCTAATGAAGTAAACAAACTAAGTTTAAATTTCGTATAAGAAAATCAGTAGCCAATAAATATTATACGTGTTTATAATATTTTCGAGCATGTTTAATATGCGACAGGTAAGAAAAATATCCGTGCCCTCCCATTAATATCACTGACCTAGACGCAACATCACGTTTCGCTGACCGAAGGCTCAGATAAAACGCGATTTCATCACAATACATCATATAGCATCGTCTTAATAAATTAATACATACCTACACTTAATTTAACTAGCGTAAATACAGTATTTTTTATTATTTTAACCTTGCGGAGATTTCTATGATTATATTATTCGTTGAAGAAAAAAAATACTTAGGAGTTTTATAACGGTTTTCGGTTTGGTATATAGATCAATAGACACTTGTTATTAACAGAATAAACAGGTGCAAACTTAATAGTTTTGTTACTAAAGGATCAACCTGTTACGAAATCAATGTACACTTTTGTTACTAATAGACGAACGGTCCAATATGTTATTTATTACGCTTCACTCACTGATGTATATGTTATAGACACAAACTTCCAAATTTAAAGAAACTCCCAAATAAACTTCCTGATTATTTTTTTCGGAAGATATATATCTATAAAGTACATTTACACCTCCAAAGACTTTTGAATCATCAAACCACGGTCAACGCTACATTACATCAGTTACATCTTGCTATAAATAGGAATACAATGCAAGACTCTCAGGCAGACCGTAGTCATGCCCTGACTATTTTTTGTAAAAAAAAAAACACCACGAGGAACCGGTTCATGAAGGTAATAAACTTAAAATAAGATGAGAAGTATCTCGATATTTTAGTGTAATAGGTTTCTAACTTAGGGCAGTTTGAGTAAAGTCGGTACGCTAAGCGATCGTTAAAACGTTATGTAATGAGCTGAACAGGTATAGTTTTCCTATTATGATGTATTAAATAGTACAGTTATAGTACACTAGCCCCTATGCCACAACTAACAAAGTAGTCATGTTGAAATACGTTAAGATAATTGCACTGCAATTGTTGCATACAACCTTTTTCAATCTTGTAACTTCATGTTGTAGAGAGAACATTATGTTACAAAATATTGCCAAATTCACAGGCAAGCATAGCTAATTAAAATTCAAATATTATCATTAAGGAATAACTATGTACATGTTTATATATTTTGTAGAATAATTAAAATGGCTTGTTTGAACAGCGAAACAGATGTTATATTATATTCTACAACCTAGACGCTTTCATCCTCCAATGAATACTAAATTAAGTTCAGTGATATTGAAACATACAACAAACTCTAGGAGATTATGTAACATTACGACCACCACCACGTTTCTTCACGGCAGCACAGTGACCAAGGCGCAGCTAGATACATCCAGCTATAACCGGTTACATCCAGTTAATTTGAAATAACGACGTATTATTTTAAACGTTTTTCAGCCGCACTATAACTGCTGTCCATGTTTTATAAAATGTTTTATTGGTACCTATCAATATCTCAGTACTGAGGGTTTCTTGAAAACAACACTCTTATTTCTATAGAATATAGCAGTATTGTTATTACTTATTATTTCTTTAGAGAATATTATTTCTTTGTTTAATATAAATGGAATCTGTGCACTTGAAAACGTTTTCACTTTACTTTATTATGCGACAATTTCTCGATCAAACTTAAGTAGAAATGAATGTATGAAGAATGGCCGAAGCCTTCGAAAAATCACATTGATTCTGATAGTGGTTTCGAAATCGTATACAGAACGTAAACACGTCGACTAGCGGCCGTCGCGTCGTCACCCCACTCACAACTTACGACACTCGATATAATAACATACAACTATAAGACCAACTACCTCTTTGGTCTATTAGGCGCCTGCGCAACTGCTGAACGTGATGTCCTAGGTTTGATACACAGGATCGAGCAAAGGGTTAGCAATTCTGAATTTGGATTTATGTCCCGTTGATGGCAATCGATGGGTTAAATGGTAACTGACACACAGCCGTTGTAAAGTGCATCATTGTACTTATGTTCTGTAATCCCCGTAGGTTTATCCTACGAGTATTCATGTTAAAGAAACGACAGTTTTCCGGTACGATTTTTTTGGTCCCATGTAATAAGGCGTGCCTATATCCAAACTCCGAGCTGTTACTAAGAATTTAATACAACGTCCAAATTATACCTGGGAATCGAAATCGAATCTGACACTCAGCAGTCTCGTATACAAGACAAATAAGACAGATCAAACAAATTTCGGAAAGATTAAAAGATGTGGATGTTTGATTATTACCCAATATTAATTTTCCTGTCAAAATCTACCCAAATCACAATTATATATATCTTAAGAGTCTAGAAACAAACAGCTTTTCAGTCTTAATAGTACATCATTAAGGTTCAATTTTTTTCTGACAAATCGCAAACGTCGTTGATCGTAGCTAACATACGGTTTCAGTCAATTTATTTTATATATTGTACTAGCTGACCCAGCAAACGTTGTTTTGCCACATTATAGGGGTTGGTGGACTACCCCTAACTTTTAGGGGGATGAAAAATAGATGTTGGCCGATTCTCATAGATACCGGATAAGCACAAAAAAATTCATCAAAATCGGTCGAGCCGTTTCGGAGGAGTTCGATTACGCACCCCGTGACAGAAGAATTTTATATATTAGATATGTTATGCATGGGATTAGTTGTCAGGTTCCGAACGACTTTTTCTTGGACAAATTGTTTGTCAGTTTGTTAATGGTACATTCAATTATGTAGATTGATTACTAGAATAAAATATAAGCAGGTACCTTCAGTCAAATATACCTATCGTTTCTTTTTAGGTTTACTTCGACTTTTGGGACATACCTATTATTTTAATTGTGACAATATTGTATTAAACCTTTTTTAATACTCTTTTGAATTAGTCGAACTGTGGACTGTGAAGTCAATGGTCCTGACCATTGACTTCACAGTCCACTGGTCATCACAGCTCCTTACTCTTGAGTGTGGTATATACAGGAATTAATACAAGTGAATTCCTTATATGATATCTACTTGGTCGCGAGATGGTTAGAATAAAATAATTATAATCTTACTTTCCTCCTTACATTATATATTAGAGTATTTGTAATTCAGTGTGTTAAATAATATGCATTTTAATATTATTATCTAAAATACCAGTCATACATTTTCTAAGAGAAGGGTGACCAAATTGTTGTATATTACAGGACAAGTTTTCAGCATGTTGTATGTACCCTTAGCGGTAAAGTATGATGGCGTGAAACCTTATCTTTAACGATCCTGTTCTTAGAAAGTGCTCTACTAGCGACATCTAGTTTAACTGTTGCAAGGCTTTTAACGGGAAATCTTTCGTAAATTGTTAAATATTTTAAAATCTGGTTTTGGCAAACGATACTATAAATTAAGCAGATGCTTAATTAATATTATCCGTTGAAAAACAATTATGTAGGCTAATAGGTAGCTTATATTCATCTTTTGGAGATAATTGCCCTAAATTGATTTATAATAACGTTATTTCAATATTATACTGCATTTTTGCAACTTGAAATATCATTAAATAATTAAATATTCGATATTTTAAATATGAAAGTTAAATTATGTACTAAGTAATCTTTATTTATATGGGAAAACAACAAATTGTACCGTAAATATTACAATAACTGGTTCCAGTTTAACATATTGATTTATGTCTCAATTTAGAACATATCCATGTTCTACTATGTGTACATGCACAACATCGTCTAATGTCTTCAAATGCAATGCCATTGAAAAATTACAAATAATTAGAAAATATAAATAATATCGCAGTATATAAATGTTCAGCTATCTAGTATCTACTTAATAAATGTAATGAGGCAACCATTAATTAGTTTTTGTTTATGATTATAGGTTTCTAAATATCCATTAGAAATGACAAGAACTGAATGTAATAACATGAGTATTTACTTTGATATTGCTATCGCTGTATAATTTTAAATTATCTTCCATTACACTAATTATTGCTTAATTAATTGTGTACAAAACCAATAACGCTAGATATTCACGTACTTGATAATGCAAGAGTAGTTCGCGGCCATTGTTGGTACATGATAGGTTCCAAAAGATTTACAATTTCAATAATATTTATAATTACTTAACCCATTTGCTAGCATAAGTTAAACTTGCATAATGTTTATACGTATATTTGTGAAACTGGGTTTATCCTGATTTATAGGACCAAATGTATATGTCATCTACTTTCTGGTGTCATAATTTTGGACCAAAACTCACTTGTAATTGTAAAAATGACTTTTATAATAATAATATTAATTAAGTTCTAATATCCAATGATTTTTCCTAAGTCCTAATATACATTCATTTCGATACTTACTCATTATTTCATAATATTATATCTACATAATAATGTACTATAGCCTATATAGCAGGTAATATGTTATACACTCTATGGAGGTATATCATATTACCTGCAAAGCACTATCACAGAACTTGTTTTGAAATAATGAGAAAGTTGATAAATACTTACGATTATTATGACACAAATTTATATTTATCATGGAGAGATATGATCGAGTACGGTTTAGTTTTCATGGGACCGACACTTTGAGATTTTAGTTTAAATATTTTTACTTTAACATAATACCATCACGCCTGTCATCTCCGAAGGGTAAGGCAGAGGTGTAATATATACACATTACACCTCTGCCTAACCTTCTACCAACATTTTTCCAGTATTTTTCATAGGGATCGAGTTTATTGCTGTATTTTACTCTATTAATTTGTTTTACTAGTTTCCTTTGCGTGTGGAGGATTCTACTTTTAAAATATATTGGGTTAGTTATAAATATGTCTGAAATCATGATGAAGTGATATTCGGGTTTCAACATAACCTACGTAACGTGACAGTAAATATTAGCTTAATTTTCGTATAAAATTATAAACATAATAATGATGTATCTATATTCAAAATTCGTAAAATACGTTTCTTTTCTGTTCTTGACTTCAATGTGAGAAGCCCCAACTTCCAATTATCGCATTTCCAATAGTTTTATATGAAAAAATCCAAAATCGTATGACTAGAAATGTCCATTTCAAGTACCAAAAGTGTTGTCACTAGCGTAAATCTTTATTTTAAATATTATGCCGTAGCTTACGGTATTAATTATGTTAGTACCGTAATTAGACTGAAAATAATTTATTTATACACACTATAATCTGACCCCCATTCCACTTTTAAAAAAAGGTATTTTATTTTTATTAAATAATATTAGTAAAGAGTTAATAACCATTATAAACTTTAGGTATTATATATCTATATACAAGTTCTTTGAGTGGGCTAATATGTTTTACGTTCGATGAAATGTCTTCCTGCATTTAAAAAAAAACACTTTTTGATATATTGTCGATTAATAAGAAGTGGGTACAAGTTGAACAAAAAACCATCATATTTTTTATTATGTATCCACATTCTTACGGCTGAGTATTGTTGTTATTAAAATATCATTGCTAGTGGATAATGTACGAACAAAAGAATCAATACACGCGTCGAATCGTACGCCACTTTTCGCTGTAACATCGACATTCGACGTTTCATGTAGGTAACTAAATTACTTAAAAATCTAGAAAACGCAGACACAATACACGTCGTGTCGTAACTCATTTAAAATCACAACGACGGACACTGAATATTTACAAATACCGTCAGAGCTGTTAACCTTAACAGTACAACGTGCACGACCAGCAGGTAATCTGTAATCCAACGTGAGCACCCGAGTCTCTGCAGAACGCCAACGCATAATCTGCGAGGTTTCACAGATCGCGAGTGGTGAAGGCGCCTGCCTACGAGCCGCCGCGAACGCGCTCCTTTCAAGGAGATGCGGGTCTTTTGGAAAGTAAGATTGAAACAACATTATCGACTTCGGACGTGAACTCGCAAGAGCAGACAGTCGCTGTGCCTAATAAACAATAAAAAGTAATAAACAAGAAGAAATCTTACCTATTGAAAAATTTCAGAGGTCCGAACCGCTGCGGATTGCTTGTAGTGGTCTCGTGTCAAGAGAGTAGTCCGGTTTTGCATTCACGTACCGAAGCACGATCACACTGCGTGAGAGAAAGGGCGCGCAACTCGTTAAGTGAACACTATCGCGTGTTGTGCCTCGGCGTTGTTATGCGAGAGTGGGCGTCGCGAAAGCGTGTTGGCGTTCGCGGGTCTCAGCTTGAACTGAAGGCCGCGAGGTGCGGGGGCCACTTTATGGTAGCACGCCAGCGCACCCCGCCGCGGCGCCCGCGCAGCCGCGCAGCCTGCACCCGCGCCGCACCACCGCGCCCTCCTGAAAATCTCATTAATCATACTCATCCTCATCCTGTTATTTTCCCTCGTAATTTATGAGTATTTATTGCTAATTAATTTCCCTAAACAAACATCGGGCCCCTTATTACCAAACTTCTGAGCAGTTTTCAGCTATTTAGTCCATAATCATCAATTAATTAATAACCAACATATAACTAGACTTACGAGCACAATTTTGTTTATTTTATTCTTTAAATTCCTGTTTTGATGCTTAAAACGTTCGTTATGGACACTAGTTTTTAAAGAACTTAAGTTATAGTTTACATTTTATTCCAAACAAATAGGAGAAGAATAATATAAAATTAATAATAAAAATAAAACTAACTGATTGCATTAAATTGAGAAATATAGTTAAAACTATCGTTAAGCTTATATTAGTATTAAAATTACGACAAACCATATCATATTATTAAATTAATAAAATACACATATACATATAGCTGGTTAGGCTACAAATTACAATATAAATAGACTAATGATTCATAAATTCCACGTTCTGGATAACTGAAATAATTCCATTCAAAATACCTATGTCATAGGTATTTGTCGTGTTTATCTCCGTAACAATTGTAATTGCACAATGTTGAATAGGTACCTAATAATTCTATGAATTTAATTATAAACTTAACGAGGAACAAAAAGTATGGATAACTACTTTAAATAAATAATTACCTCATTATATTTTTGACACTTTAGAGACGTAGAATGTACTTGGATTTTCTAAAATAGTTTACAAAACCGTAAGTAAACAGGGAATAACCCAACATTATCGTTCCATTTTCTGTCCCACTGGGACTCCTGTCATTAGGCTATGGCCATCACGCTAGCCTACTGCGGGTTGGCAGACTTCCCACGCCATCGAGAGAATATTTCAGGCATGCAGCTTCCTCCACAAGATTTTCCTTCATCGTTTGAGCATGTGATAAATAACCACCTGAATATGTGGTTCAAGGCCAATGAATTTTCGAAATTAGGTAATTTCATTTCAATCATATTCAAGAGCTTTCACATACATACACAACTAGGCTATCATTGCTGTTAATGCTTGGAAATATTGAGAGTCATATCGAAGACACAGTTCCAATAGATAGGTATTAATTCTTTGTGTGTTTTTGTAGTACGACCTGAAGGCGTTAATATTTTTAACGACCGATTTCTAAAATGGCTCACGCATTTCTACTTTAAAGCCCAACCACACAGAAAACTATTTCAAAGTGGAGTCAACGAGAGGATAATAGCTATCAATGGGACTATAGTCCCTCAACTTAAACCTGAACGTTATTTTTCAAGCACGTAATGAGAAGACTGTCTTAGCTATACCAAGTCCTGATATTCCTGTACTCTTAGTTACATACAATGCTAAGTGTGCAGTAATAATACAGGAGCTTCTTATTCTTAATGTTTATCTTTAATTGCCTATTTCTGCTAAAAAAAGATAAAAGGAGATATAAAAGATCTCGAATAAATGATATACTTAATTACGTTTTTATATAAAACTAGCTTCCGCCCGCGGCTTCGCCCTCGTGGTAGGTTGATCAAAAGTAGCCTGTATCCTTCTCCAAGGTTCTGCCTTTTTTAATACCAAAATTGATCAAAATCGGTTCAGTCGTTCACGCGTGATGCCGTGACCAAGGGAAATAGGGATTCATTTTTATATATATAGATTAGCTTTTTTCCCGTATCTCCGTAAACAACTATTTATTTACGGAGACGAAGATACGGGAAAAAAGCACACAATAAGCGCGATTTACATGGCTTATTGAAGCCATGTAAATCGCGCTTATTGTCAGTTTTTACATTAAATTATTTGTGTTATATGGCGTAGATACCAACTGATGCCAATTTTGTAAGTATTTTTATGTCACACTAGGATGCTGCTCTGAGAACTGTGTTATTTTTTTCAAAGGGGTTCTAAAGAACTTATTTTGCTTTCTGCGCTTATTGAGAGTAAAAATATACGATACGTATGTTACGAAGCAAAAAATAATAATTAGAATAATATTTGGCCCAGACTTTATGACACAAAGTTTCTTTCACGTTTAAATGGTAAGTAATTTATTTAAAGGGTAAATGCCAGTACAGGCCCTTGTATTTACTATTAAGATTTGAGACTTTATTATTATAAATATAATAAATTAGGTTTAAGGCCTAGACTATTTAAAGAATGCAACAAACATTCTAGATCATGTTAATTTATAAATAAACAACGAATTAGGTATTTGTCCCCTTACTCATCATAATTGTATACGTATAATATCCATTGTTATGGAAGGTCACGAGGATAACTAAACATATTGTAATCGCCATGTGGCTACTTGTTATTAAAAAGTTAAACAAAATATAGATGTGGTCATGTCGAAGTGAAACATGTAATCTGTATCATGACACTTGAAATTCGCGAACAAAAGCGTCGAACGTTGCAAATTACATATTATTATATACATTGGACCTTTAGGTACTACCGGTTAAAAAAAGCCCTAAGGATCAAGGCCAGATGAGTATATGATTTTCTAGTAATAAGTACTTAACTGCCTCGCTGGTCTAGTCGTTGTAAGTGCGACTGCTGAGTAATAGGTCTTGGGTCCGATTCTTAAGTCGGCCAAAGTGTTATCGAGTTTTTCTATGAAATCCTCAGTAGCATCTCGGAGTTTGGATTCGTGCACGGTTGACGGGACCTCAAACGTATCGGCGAAATGTAGGTGTACCTACATTAATACACCTTACTCTTCGGGGGCAACGGACGTGTTGGTATGTATGAAAGGACTCGTGGTTCGATATAATGATCCAAGCAACTTAACTTCAAAGCTTCAGAAAAATGGACATTTAGCCTGAAGGGTGTAATTAAAAAAAATGCTGGTCACCTAATAGGCTAATCGTCTTATACATCAATTAAAGCATTTGGGTCTTAATAACCCCCTATCACATTCATTACAAAAATACCAGTATATTGTTGCACGGTAGGAGTATCTGACAATTTGCGAGATTGCACATTAGATGTAGTTTGGTCATTACACGTCGGCAGATGTGTTAGGTAGGTTGGTACGGTTTTAATCATATCACGTTTTAGGGTTTGTTTGGAACACGTGGAGTTAATAGGTAAGTTTGCAACTTATATTTTTTTACAATCAGTACCTACGCTTCATAAGTACCTAAAAACACGACAAACGCGTTCCTCCGGAAACTATCCTGCGATAAATAGCTATAGTGCACAGCAAAGCAACATTTAGCAGTAATGATTTGTAAGTTAGTCAGTAATTGTAATTGTTCAAGAATCACTATCAAAAGAAAATTTCTTGGCTCTTCTACTGTCCCACTTCTGGGCAAGGGCCTGTTCTCATTTGAGAAGGTTTAGGCTAAAGTCCACCACGCTGGCCTATTGTGAGTTGGCATCTCTCAGTTTTCCTCAGGATGTTTTCCTTCGCCGTCTGATAATGTTATAAATAAAACTTTGCAAAGTCATTGGTGGAAAAAGCATGCCTTTCAATTGAACTCGACACATTTGAATTTACAGTTATAGATCATACCTTATCAGTTTTTGGTTTTCATCACAGCTGGACGCAGCTCTCCTCAAAAGTAGTGATGGTTAAGACTATAGGTACCTAATTACTATGCCTTAAGCGCCGCAAGCGGCACATGCCGATGCTATCGAGAAAATTCCACTGGCAATTTCCTTACGATATTTTCCTTCACCAATTCTCATTGCATTGGCATATTATTTCAATTACAATGAATTCACTAGTAGCTAAATAAAAGTTTTAGAGCTGCGGTAGCCTAGTAGTGTAGCCAGTGGGGTGAGATATCAGAGGTACACACCTTTGAAATCTCAGGTCTAGTTTAGGTTTTAGGTTAGACCTATCAGATCTAACCTAAAACCTAAACTAGACCTAATTCAAGTTCTAGAAACGCCACAAAAGGTGAATTAAAACATCGTGAGGAAACCTGCTTGAGAGATTTTGTCGATGGCGTGTGAAGTCTGCCAACCCGCAGTAGTGGTGGTGAAATATTGAGAAGAGACCCGTGCCCAGCAGTGGGACAACAATAGTTTGATGAATGATGAACTTCAAGGTCGTTGGGATCCGCTGGATAAGGGTGGCACAGGACCGGCCGTCGTCGTGGCAAACGTTGGGGGAGGCCTATATCCAGTAGTGGACGTCTATCCGTTAATAAGATGATGATGGGGGTGTTATTTGATTGTTTTTATTGTATAGATCCAATTTCTTTTTGCTTTTTAGCGTGAATATAATGTCACAAATCGTCCACCCCTTTCATTGAATACATATATCGAACAATATTAAACAATAATAGGTATAATTGATAATAATATTTATTACCTTGTACCACGTGTCATCCATTTCCCTACACTACATGAATATAGGTACTATCTTTATTTATTTTGACGACTCCACTGGTGCAGTGTCACCGCTTGGATCAAAAATTAGTGCGATCCGTGCGTGTACCGGTTCTAGGCGTTTCTGTATGTGAAAAAATGTGTTTCTAAACGCACCCACGACACAGGAGAAAAAATCCTAGTCTAGGCAAAGTTTATTTTTTTTAAACTATATTTATTCCTCCCTAGACATTACGAGTTATTAGTTTATGTCTAAAGTTCAATGACTTGGCTAATAAATAAACTTCTAGCCTTATCAGTGATAATCTAGTACCTATGTCATACACAGCCATAGGATTCGAGCTCTGCTAAGGCAAGTTCACGCCTACTGGATTTGTTGCACACTGTGTAAAGTTATCAGTTAAATAATGGGACGTGCCCACCACCCTAAGTCCCTACTACTGCAACTCCTGTAAGCCAGGATCAACAATAGTAACCATCCAAAATATCGTCGAGACAAGCTCGACGTGTCCCAGGGGAATGATATTAACTGTCTTGGAACCCGCAGCGAAATTAATCATGAAATTAAATCGGAGGAGTAAGAAAATAACAGTTTTCTACTTCCCTCCTTACCAAGCGAGAGACAGAATAGAGCTTACATGTCATTGATATAAGAATAGATGTTTACAAGATGTTTAAAGTTATCAGTTACGTAGGACTTTAGCATAAACCTTCTTAAATTGAGATCATACCCTTGCCCAGCAGTGGGGCAATAATCAAGTTTACCCTGCTACCACCAACCATCCAGGTTGTGTAACAGTGTTGAGGGCACATCGTTAAGACTTCACTTGACTAAAGCGGCCTCCCCTAAGCCTCTATGTATTTAGTAAGATAGTCGTATGTTGCCAAACATATTCACATTTATGATTAGAATTAAATACAAAAAACACCTACATTTCATTGGTATTCATGACATTTCGATGGTATCCTTAATAAGTCCATTCATATCGGTGGCGAGCTTATTGCCATTAACCGCTCACAAATACAAGCTCCGAGCTGCTACTGAGATTTTCATTGGAAAACCCAATAACACTTTGCTCGACCTGGGTATCGAACACAAGTACGACCACTAGACAGCTATAATTAAAACTAAGTCTATGATATTTCTGGGCATGTCAATTCAAACTGAACAGCGTTATCGTAATGTATGCAATGCGTCTTGACGAATTAAACAAATATAAACAGGGAACCGATTGATAGAGATTGAAATAAACATAAATTGCAATAGAATCGCATCAAATTGATAGATTGCGAACAGTGTCATTACAGTTACAAGAAACGTCGCTTGTTTTTTAGTAATGAACAAACAGGTTATTTCATGCTTGTTATCGCGATTTGGAAGATGATATTTATTCCAGCTTGGAGTAAACCATCAACCCATATTTCCTTTCATTTTCAGAGGGATTATGCTATACATAGATACATCCATGACTCGGAAAGAAAAATGTTGATGCTCATCACACAAACATTTGTCCCTACCGGGATTCGAACCCGGGACCCATAGCACAGCAGGCAGTGTTATCTACCGCTGAGCTAAACGGGTCGTCTATTAGGGATTATAATAAAACTTGAAAAGTGTCTCCTGGCTAAATTATAATTATTCCTGTAATTTTGCTTTTCTTTTTAACTTAAGATTGATCGTTACATCACAATCTCACCTGCTGTAGTGACGATGTGGTCTAGGATTTTACACTCTTACTTAGAGATTCACTCGTGACTGACTGAGTCGTCTGTAAATAAAGACTCAGGTAGTTAATTCCTTTCCGTCACGGTACGGATGAGGAACAACGAAGGTAAACGCTAAGGACTCGTTTTGGGGTACTATCATGAACAATTTTATAAATTTTATTTCTGAAATAGGTCTTCTATTTACAGGAAAACATATTATTTTGACAAATGTAAATTAATATTTTTTTGTTAAAAAAAACGATATAATGATTAGCATCGTTTTGTTTTTAACGACAATTACAAATTCGGTTCCTCACGCAATTCTGAAGAACAGATGTTCTAGATAAAAGGGTTAAGTACGAACACATCACGTTTAGCCTTTTACTGCGAAATAAAGAGCTATATCTACAAGTCTATCATTTAATTATTTTCCTCGTCAAACATTTAGTCCTTTATAATTTCTGCCAAAACTTGAATGATGTATGTCAAGGTCTGTCATCTGATACAAAAACAAAAAATCCCAAATTAGTCATTAGGGCACAAGCTGAAAACTTAAAACTATCAACAAACAGTTGTTATTTTTGGATATTCAAATTAATTGTTTGATTTTAAATTATAACTTTTCTATTGTATATGTTTAGTTTTGACATCTATTGACACACTGAGCAAAAATTATTACCAATTAGAATTAATTCATTTATTACCAAAGCAAATGAACTAATAATGTTTAATACTCCGCCAGCCCAGTATTAAACATAAATAGAACTTAATATTGGTGGTCACCCACAGGACGAATTTGACCATAATTAATATAAATTATAAGTCTTTTTATGTTTCATTTACAAAAAATATAAGTGAAATGAAATTTGTAATAATAATACCTCAGAGTGGTGTAGCGGCAATGTTAGTCTTGAGCACAAACACGAGAACCCTTAAGATGTAACATCATCTCATTGATATAAAATTAGGGAAAACAGATTAATTCGAACAAAAAAAGTGACTACAAAATGATCTTGATCTTCTATGTATAATATGTATGTATTTACAAAAAAGTAAATATTATGTAGAATATCAACCAACTAGTATCCGTAACACAAACCTCGTTGCTTAGCACGGCTTGCTTAAATATTCATAATTAAGGACTCATACCAACCTCTTTCAATTTTCTTCTTCTTTCATCTCGATACAAAAATGTAATTGAAGACAACTTAAAAAAGAATAGCGATTATGTATTTCGTCGTTAGAGCGTTAATACAGGCGATAACTAACGAACAAAAATTTACATAAATTCTTTCTGTCTCTTATCAATTGATAGTCTGTCCTAAAGCCTGAGCACGGGTCCTCTTTAGGGTTGCCAACCGTCCCGTATTTCACGGGACGTCCCGTATTTATTGCATAAATTTCTATGTCCCGCCGGGACAGCCAATGTCCCGTATTTTACCAAAATTTGCAGACCACGGACAGCCACGCGCACACCACGCACGCTAAAGGTATTCTAATCTATGCGCACACTCTGCGACTGAGAGACGTGACGAACAAACGAAGCGCGTGAGTGAGTCATAGAATGAGTGAATAATTCGCGTGCGGAGGGCCTTCACGCTAGTTCTCCTTTTCTCTTCCCCCGCAGCGTAGGTACCTACTCTCTCATTTCTACCTGAAGTTTCTTGCGTTGCATTAAAATTGAATGATTTTCATTTGTCCCGCGTGAAAAAGAGAAATCCCGTATTTTTTAGAATTTATGACCATTTGTCCCTTAAGGCGGAAAAAAAAAGTTGGCAACCCTAGTCCTCTTCCTCATAACCCTACTGCGAGTGCTCAGACTTCACATAAAAATGAGAAAATCTATCTGGCCTATTAATTATGATCTTTTCTTTCACCGTTTGAACGTGCGATATTTTTTTTTTTATATTTCTGGACATTATGACACAGCGCCATCTAGTTTCGTGGTAAGCAGCGAGACTTGTGTTACGGATACTAGTTGGTTGATATAGAATAGAATAGAATAGAATAGAATAGTAGTTTATTGTCTTCAATATTACAGCCATCATACTATACTACATATATACATTTTTTTTGTTGTAAATACATACATATTATACATAGATACATCCATGACTCGGATACAATTAATGTTAATGCTCATCACACAAACATTTGACCCTACCGGGATTCGAATCCGCGGCCCATAGCACAGCAGGCAGCTTTAACTACCGTTGAGCTAAACGGGTCGTCAAATTATGGATCAAACAGGAGACCATTGAGACTTTTGACATTTTCAATGTCCACTGATGAAACCAGGGCTATGCCAGCCTCCAAAACACTTTCAAAACTTCAAACGAGGAAAATGTTTAGCAAATACATACAAAAAAACTCTAATCGCTTCATCCCGCCTTGCAGCTATCGGTACCTACTTAAAATCAAGGTTAATGCGATTAGAATATTAAAGCTTTTAGGTCTTGATATTCTGATGTTTAAAACACCGCACTCAAGACCTTTTTGAATAATTTACAGCCACATCTATTCATCATCAAAATCCAACTTACTTGTTATCTGGGCACGGGTCAAGCTAAAAGGCTGTAAGCCTGTAAGGCTGTAAGCAGTCCAAATAACGTATATTTAGTTATAGTTATTTCAAATAGGATCGATCTGAAAGTGTACTTATATGAATGTCGTAGTTTTATATTTACAGAACTACCAACCTCATTATTCTACCTTCCCTCATCCTTATCCTATCTTAAATATAAGTCTTTCATAACATACGAGCTGTTGCTCGCAGCTCGCCTGCGCAATTTCATACAAATTTCCCCTCATGTCGCCGGTTAGGGGTTGAATTTCCAAAAACGACGAAACATGTATTCATTTATTTTTGCTGAGGAGCTTGAATATAAAATTTCATACTTCTTATAAACTTTCAACCCCTTATTTCACCCTCTTAGAAGGATGATTTAAAAAATCCAGAAATGTTGAAATGTGTTTAATAATTTGTAACCAAAAACTTTTATATTAAGTACATATCGTATCTCTAACTATAACTATAAAAATGACGAATTTCCATACAAACATTCATCCCTAATTTTACTCCTTTAGCGGTCGAGTTTCAAAAATTCCTTTTTTAGTGATTGTTTTCGTCATAAAATGCATCACCTGTCAAAATTTCGTTTCGTCAGTTTGTAGACCCTATATAAAGATTTTAAAACAGAATCAGGAATTGGATTGAACATCCTCATCTCACATATTCATTCGTTAAGCACTTGTTGTTATTATAGGTAGTTGACCTGTTATTTAATGGGATACCAGAGTACTAGTAAGAGTCTGTAGGAGCACCTAGTGGTAATTTCCGACTAAGGGTTTATACCTAGGAGTAGTGGTAGTCTCCGGAGCTATCTCTTAAGAGGACCCGGGACCTGAAATCGTGTGCAGATGGTTACCACCTGGATGGTTTTAGTGAGATAAAAATCTCACTAAAACCATCCAGGTCTCTTCCCCAGATGCAGATGCTCAGGTGCCTTTTGAAGGTTTCTACACCGATAACAAAAAAGGAGAAGATTAGTGTTCTTCGTGTCAATGGAACATGAATTGTTATAAGTATCATCATAAACCAATTAATGTCACACTGCTGGGCACGGGTCTCCTCTCATTTGAGAGGGATTAGGCTGTAGTCCACCACGCAAGCCTACTGCGGGTTGGCTTCACACGCCATCGAGAAAATCTCTAAAGCATACAGGATTCCTTACGATGTTTTCCTTCACCGTTAGAGCATGTGATAAATACGCACATAACTTCCGAAAAGTCAGTGGTGCGTGCCTTGGACTCGAACTCGAGACTTTTGAAATCTCAGTCCTCTGGTCACACCACTAGACTACCACAGCTGTTATAATTATATGAGAATTAAATTTGACGAGCCCAAAAAATTGCCACATTTTTATTGGCAGCCCCAAGGTCTCTCGAGGTACTGGTGATGGGTCCTTGGGGCTGGAGAGCAAGAAAGTAGGTGCAGACAGGTAGCTAAATAAAATTCATACCAAACCAACAAAGGGTACGACAACCCTACTATTTATTAGATCAAATAAAAATTAAACACAAATTGAAATGCAACTATGTAGTTGCACTTCATATATGTACATATATACCAGAGCTTAAACTTTTTCTTTTAGGTTGCAAACAAAATAATAGGAGGCGAAAATATTGCCATAAACTAGCCATAAACTTTAGTTTCTAATAATCATTATAAGAAAAGCTCATAATACTTTCGAATCCTGGGAATCGAACTCAGGTAACAAGCCTTATGCACTTTTTAAACTCGGTAAACCGTTCTCATAAATAATTTGATTTCTTTACCGTTTACCGATTTCATGAAGTCGCAACGTTTTTATAACACGTAGTAAACAATGGCTGATAAAAATAAACTAGAAATCAGTTTAAGTATAATTTACAGTAAAACGCTATTTACTTAATGGTAAAGCGCCTTCGCTATATAAGTGGGCAATCGCAACAAAGTTGTCTGCTACAACTTTAGGTTTATCATTTTTATTAATATTAGTAACTACACTTTAACCGTCATTCATGAAACAAGCAGGCGAGAGTGTACTGAATACTAGATTTATTTCAAGAGTGTACTAAATATTTAATTAATTTGAGTTATATTTTAGTACATTTATTATTTATTATTATTAATGAGTTTTCTTGAAATTGAATGTTAATAACACATCGTTAACGTTTCTATCATAATAAATGATATTTATTTCTGGATCTTTTGAAGATATTTTTACAAGTCATGTAAGTATTAAAAAGTATTTTAGGATCTAGATGGGCAACGGCATTTCAATGACAGATAAACTGTTCCTAGCAGTGGTGGTGGATCATGATATTTTAAGATATTTATTGTTTATGTAGTACCATAGACCCTAAACTTAATTTAATGCATTTTACAAAGTAGCTTAATTTAAAAACGATGACTCAATTATTCGAGGAGTTGTTAATTAACACTGCCTTCTGTGCTATGGGTCCCGGGTTCGAATCCCGGTAGGGACAAATGTTTGTGTGATGAGCATAAACATTTGTATCTGAGTCATGGATGTATCTATGTATAATATGTATATGTATACCAACAACTAGTATCCGTAACAAAACCTCATTGCTTAGCTCGGAACTGTGAAAAGATGGCGCTGTGTAATAATGTCCAGAAAAAAAAACATGTACTTTGGCCGTCATACAGAATGAAGGTCCGCATGGTCACAATCTGCCGCTAAGCAATGTTATACTAACATTATTGTGTTCCGGTTTGAAGGGTAATGTAACTAGTGAAACTATTAGACTAATGAGACCTAACAACTGATGTTGCATGGCAGCACATGTGAGTAAACTCCTGTGGCTCAAGCCTCCACAGACTACAGCCGTCGCTACCATAAACAAGGCTTAACTATGATTATTTTTGACATTAAAATGTTTTTAATAAATCTGCTGAACACATTCTCGCAAAACTTACGAGTTTGCTAAGGCACCTACTTTCTGTTTATTTCTGTCACCCTGTCACCTACTTTTCGACATTATAGACTTTTCTGGCAGTTCTAATGAATAGGACAGTTTAATTTTATGACGATCTATCGATATCGTTTATAACCAATTCTTCATCTTCTTCTCTATGTTATGTAATATGATTTTTGAGCGCCCCAAGAGGGTGCTTCGAGGAATCATTTTAGTTTGCTTGAAAGTTGTTGCGTTGTATTGAAATTGTTTAGTGCCCACGTAAGAATTGTATTCTATATAATTATAATCATTTGCCCTGACTGCCTCAGCAACGCACAGCTTAAACCACAAGGGTTACGAACTTGACTATTTTTTAATTTTAAAAATTCAACCCCTTAGGATGAAATTTCATATACACGTTTTTGGTTACAAATAAATACACACTTAATTCAGTATATCAAAAAATTAACCCTATAAGAGGGTGAAATAGACGTTAAAAGTTTATATGGTAAGTCTGTCATTTTTAAAGTAAGAAGAATGGAATTTTATATTCAAGCTCCTCAACAAAAATAAGCATACGTGTCTCGTCGTTTCTGGAAATTCGACCCCGGACGGGCGAAATGAGGTGGAGAAACTAGTACTAAATTGCCCGGGCGAAGCTGGGAGCAACAGCTAGTATTCTATACACACATATCTATGTGAAAAATCCAATATGCATTCATGAATATACAGCAAGTTTTAAATATAGAAATCTACTTAATATTCTCAAGATCCATAGAGGAATATAATTTCCGCACAATTAAAACCTAATTTGTCATAAATGTTTCCTCAATAAACAATATAGTTTATTGTTGTGTACATAGAATTCTATGGTTTATCAAAGTTATCCTTCTGACTGTAATTTTTTTATCGCGATTAGGGGGCAAACGAGCAGGCGGCTCACCTGATGGGAAGTGATCAACGCCGCCCATGGACATTTGCAACACCAGAAGGAATATGCGTTGCCAACCCCTGCAGAATCCGTAAAATAGGAAATTACTAAACCGACAGCAAAATGAATGCCCGTGCTGTCAGAATAGTCACTCCCCCAACGAGCTCTAGTGACCTTACTCACTCACAGAAATACAACTACTGCGATTTTCTGTAAGGCAGAGGTACTTCCCCAGTCGGGCAACTCAATTCGAGCGAGGGATCTCGCTATGCCCTACCTCTCCAAAATATTTTATTAAGTTTTAATTACTGATAATGAATTTCTTGCAGAACTTGACCGCGCTAAGTTTCTTAGACTATTTAATTTAAGCCACAGGCTGATGTATGGGAGGAACTTATATATGAAGTTGACAGTTTGCAAATCATATCGGGGGTGATTTACTACTCGGACCTTGTTGCGACTAGGATGAATTTCCGTGCGTTTAGGTGTTTTTGCCATACCTATTATTGGAATCAGATATAATAGCTCTCTATTGTAGGACCCATAACTTAATAATGTCTTCCGTGGTGCCTGGCAACTGGGCTTAACCCAGTTGTAAACATCTGTTCTTATGTCATTTTAACTCTATTCTGTCTCTCACTTGATAAGGGGGAAAGTGGAAAACTGTTATTTTCTTACTCCGATTTAATTTCATGAATAATTTCGCTGCGGGTTCCAAGACAGTTAACATCATTCCCCTGGGACACGTCTGGCTTCATTGTCTCGACGATATTTTGGATGGTTACTATTGTTAATCCTGGCTTACAGGAGTTGTAGTAGTAGGGACTTAGGGTGGAGGGCACGTCCCATAAAAAAAATACTGATGATTACGATTTAACAATACTGTAGTAAAGTTAAGGCGATGAATAGATCCCTCCAATAGTATTTTTTATTCGTTATTAAGCCACGGTAGCCTAGTGGTGTGACCAGAGAACTAAGTAATTGCAAGCCTCAAGTTTTGCAAATGTCCATGGGCGGCGGTCATCACTTACCATCAGGCGAGCCGCCTGCTCGTTTGCCCCCTTATCACCATAAAAAAAAGTAGTTAAAGGTCTCGAGTTAGAGTTGAGTTGAGTGTGTACTTATCGCATTCTCAAACCGTGAAGTAAAACATAGTGACGTGAAAGCATCTTAAACAGAGGTTCTTTACATTTGGGGAGCGCTTTTTTATACTTTTCGAAGAATATATATATAGTATATGCATACATTAACTTAATTTTTATTAAAAAAAATATTCAACCGCCTAATATTTTTTAACGTATCGAGATCAAGATAACATTTATTTAATAAGCAAACTTTTTATTTACCTATGTTATTAGCTAAACATTCTTTTTTAATTTTTTACTGTAACTGAAATACGAGGATTTCATGTTTGACGCCATTTGTTTGAACTGCACTATCACACAATCTGAGAAGGTTTCTATGATAGGTATTATTGATAAACACAGGAATATTTAATCAAAACTACAGACTTAATAACACAGCCCAATAACCTGATGGCACGAAATGCCAGCAAGTAAATTACCAACAAGTCTCCCTTGACCCTACAACGTTCACAACTTTTCATACATTCGCATACATTTTGATATCTTCACGGCGATTATAGATAGCCAAACATTTACGCAAGGTAGGTTCTTAAATGCAAAAACAATTGCTGCTTATTTTACAGTACATACTTTGTATATAAACGCTCCTACCAAAAATCTTTCTAGGTTGTGGCGTTCTATAGTTACTAACATTCTCTTTGGGAAAAACGGCGTGAGTGTATTTATGTACCCAATAGATCAGAATCAAACCCAGAGCTGTGGTAGCTTAGTGGTGTGACCAGTGGACTGAGATGAATCGAGTACCTACCCAAGGCACGCACCACTGACTTTTCGGAAGTGATGTGCGTATTTATCACGAGCTCAAACGGTGAAGGAAAACATCGTGAGGAAACCTGCATGCTTGAGAGATTTGTCTCGATGGCATGTGAAGTCTGCCAACCCGCAGTAGGCTAGCGTGGTGGACTACAGCCTAATCCCTCTCAAATGAGAGGAGACCAATTAAGTCTATAGCCTTATCAGAAAAATATCTTTAAACTTCGACATAGGACCTAAAACATACTGGTGAAATAGGGGTGTACATTGTACACCTCAGACTGCCTTCGGGCACGACAGGCGTTGGTATGTTAAATACTACCAAATTATTAAACCAGTTAAATTAAAACTTCGGTTTTGGCTATAAAATATTCAATAACTCCATATTCTTTTCATATGAAGGAAGGTATTATTTATTCAGAAGCATTATTCGTATAGCGTTGGTGAAGTCGTTTTTAAAATTGCGATGGGGATTATAATTCTTAATACACATCGTAAAATTTCACGTCATGAAAAATAATAAGAATAATTATCTATTATTGGAGTTAAAGAATATCAGTATAATTCACACTTATATAAATGACCTAGACGTTCAACTACAGTGGGTAAACGTGCGAGTCACGTGTTTCATTCACCATACGAACAACGTAGCTAATTCAGCGGACGTGTATTATGTTGAAGGTACCTACGTCAAAAACCACATTAGAGCTATGTTCCATAATACGCTCAGTTGCACTTATAGTAAATAATAATAGTCATCTACAGCCAGCACAAACATCGGAATCTAAACTCTAAATCTCCACCGTAATAGCTTGGTTTCCTTGCGTGTAGTTGGAGGACGCAGCACTAATTGAACCTTAAATTATTGCTTGTACTTATTGTTAAATCGGAATGTTAGACAAGGCTGGCAATGATAAATTATGATGGGACTCATTAGTAGGTACAAAAATGCAGTTTCGAAGTCGCATTTCCTGCCCAGCATTATTATGCTTTTGATTTCATAGAGATTGATATTATTACGTCGCAGATAAATGTAACCTTAGGTATAGTTAGTACTGGCTGCTGACTTCTGTACTTGTATTGTGTAGAATACAATATCATTAAGTAATTCTATGGGTACAAGTATTAAAATAGTTAAAGTATAGACTGCAGTCCACTAGAATCAGTAGTTAGCCGTTATGGTGTCCATTTTGTCACAGCCACGTATTTATTTACGGTGATTTATTATAATGAAACCAAAAGACAGTTATTACGTTTATGGTGTTCAATATTGGCGTAGACAGTTCAGCGTATGTGTAGGCAATATTCATTTATACTCACCATCTACGCCCGAGCTAGGTATCTACATATTAAACAGTTACTAAATTTACAAACCGTCTACTTATGTATGTATATTTTTTTTAATTTACGATAGTTGATGTTTTACGTTTCAGGCAACTTACGCGACTAGGGGTCCTCACGTGATTACCAAAAATACATAAATATAAAAAATCTTCACTAATTAAATGATAACTTGCAGAACGCAACCGAAAACCGTCTATCTGTCTGTCATTATATAATGTCGATCGGTCACCTTTTCCTAAAAACTTAATTTCAATTTATTTTATTCGTCGTAATTAGGTAGGTTAATAATATTATGTTACCAATAATTACTACAATGTTTCGCCATTTTTCGTTTGTAATAATTGACAAAATCATTAATATTGTCTTGACGATTCGGCATTCTTTTAAGTAACAAGAAATATCTATTTATTAATTATCGTTGCCCAATAACTAATATAGAAACCGAGACAAACAGTGATGTGTTCGCAGATAAATAGATAAATACACACATACATATAAATCACACGTCACGACACCCACGTCATTTTCCTATAGTAGGGTCGGTACGCTAAACTACAGATCGCGACGAAGTATGAGCGGTGCATACCACTTTAGCTTCGTCCACATTCATACACCTTGTCATGCATGCGCGCCAGTTATTAGTAGTGCGCACGTGACCTTTAAATATATATAAACTTTTCGGAAGTTATGTGCGTATTTGCCATATGCTCAAACGGTGAAGGAAAACATCGTGAGGAAACCTGCATCCTTGAGAGATTTTCTAGATGGCGTGTGAAGTCTTCCCGCAGTAGACTATCGTGGGTGTCAATGACCTAATTCTTTTCAAATGAGTGGAACCCGTGCCCAGCATTAGGACAATAACGTGTTGATGATAATGATTGCAGAATTTATCAATAATTTAAATATTGAAGTAATTAGCGATACCTAATTGATTAAATTATTTTATAAATGAGTCAATTTATCACTATCCCGGTACAAATACAAACAGTCATTAAGAATTTCTTTATGGGAAAACCCTAATGCTTAACAGTCATGTGTGAGACCATTAAATCAAATGAAGGAGGAAATCAATTGAATAAATCTAGCCTTTATAACAAACTTTACCTATATTGTTTCCCTATAACATATAAGGGTGTCTCTGACTCCAGTTGAAAGCTTCCAAATTCCAGTTGAAAGTAACTGAGATTCAACTCCTTTCATATAACTAGATGGCGTTGGGGTCGCATTGAATCAAGCTATTATTATTTGCGCACATTTAGCTTCCCATGGTTCAGTACTGATTTACGAAATAAATTTTCTGGTGCTAAGCACATCAGTAAACATTTACCAATTTATAATAATAATTATAATAACAATTTATAATAATTTAACATATAAAATTTAAACATTTAAAAGACATGAGTTTATTTGTATCTAGCTTTTGCCCATTACTTTGTCTGCGTAAAATTGGTAATTTTATTCAGTTGGTATTTTTATCAATTTTTTATCAATCTATTTATTTATTTCTAACGTCGGTTAAGCAATTATATTATCGATTCCGCTTCCAAACTTCGAACCCCCTTTTTCCCCTTTTAAGGGATGATTTCCTAAAGAAAAAAAAATAACTCCATACCAAATTTCATCTAAATCTGTTCAGCAGTATAAGGGTAAAGAGGTAACAGACAGACAGACAGACTCACTTTCACATTTATGACATTAGTATGAATTAAAGGTACGGATTACGGATCAGTTTAATTATATTTTATTTCAAAACCTTAAATTAATTAAAGACATGTATGTGCATTCATTCTTACTAAAAGATTCGCACTATGGAAAATCACAGATACCAAACAATGGTATGTTGTTCCTATATTAGATTCTATTATGATATAACTGGTGATCATTTTGAAATGGTGTCTACTACTGTTACGTGGTTTATTCTAACAAATATCAGCTAACTTATCTATGAGTTAGGTAGGCATTCAGTTAGAATAATCTTTAAGTAGACGAAAATGCTTCAACTAGATTCTCAACTAGGTAAGCCAGTAACAAAGCACACTTGCACAGCTGGATATAAGCACCTTCCAAATTGCGCCTTAGAAATTTGTCCTCTGCTTTCTTCTTCTAGTCTAATCCTGCCCCTGCTATCTTTTAAAAATATTTAAATGATGACAAAATACACGTTGACAGCAAGAATATTAAATATCCGATATAGACTTATACCTATCAATTTTATGAGGACAGTAACTCATTAATATTGTCATTAAATCTGATCCTTAAATATATTATATATATTACTAATTTAGATGACAAGTCTTAAAAATTAATACTCTCATAACCTCTACATGTAGGCTTTAGGGTATAAAGTATCAAACAATAGGTACATACATAAATAGATTTGTTTCAATAATTGCAATGATATCCGTTTTATTTTAATGGTAAATATTTTACACATATTAGAGATGCACGCGTTACAGGACGCAGTAAAATCCTGAATATTTATTAAACAGATATTTTTAAAATTAAATCCTATAAAAATATATATAAAACATGGGTCACGTGCTACGATCCAGAAACTTCAAAATACTCAAAACTGTTACGCAAAATGTTTATTTACAAATGAGCAAGACAGACATCGCCAATTTCTCTGCAATTAAAGGCTAGTAGGAGCTGTTGACGAATATAATTTATCCATTTAGCATTTATACTATTCTTTGTATAATATAACAATGGGTAATAAAGCCGATTATAGCGGCAAATGACAGTAAATATGCGATTCGGACACGCGTATTAATTGTTAACAAACTGTATAGAGATTTCAATTGCTGTTATAAAAAAAACGAAGAACTATGATAAGCGACAAATTGGCACTTCAGAACACGAACGACAGTCAACGTATTTATATATGTATTCAATCAGTTTAAATATTTTGTGCAGGTCAAAGGCCTACTACTGCGTAATCACTGTTCGTAAAAAAACAGAGAAGGCACGTTCAGGAGCAATACCTTAATCTGCAAGTGACTACAATGGCCACCGGAAAACATACACATTCCTTATTGTGTGCAAATCCGTCGCACGCGCATCTATCTGCCGCTAATCTCGTTTCAGCTGAGGCAAAATAATTGTTTCTAATTAGTCACTCAACTACGAACAAAACAACCTAAGCGACAACATCACTCGTGTTTCATCTTACATCTTGTAGCGTTGACATAAAGTTAAATATGACTCACATCATGACGCACCCAGTCATTACGTTTCCACTGTTTATATGAATTCCTGAAAGCCCTATTTGGGTTTGTGAATTTCCACTTACAAAAATTGCGTAACATTTTTTATGATATGAGTAATAGCCGTTAGGTGAATTTTAATTACATTAACAAGATGTAGAGAATTTTATTACATTTGCAAGGAATAATTACGGCATAGTGTTAGTTTTTACATATTAATATATTATTTACTCCAATCAAAGCCAATACTCCATGATAATTTTTGATTATCATTTATTTAAACGGTTGCGGAAAATATCGAGAGAAACTTGCTCATTTATAGAGTTAACTAAGGATTGTTTAGTCTGCGAGTTAAACTAAACGTATGTCCTGAATTATATACTATTATAGGTATATATTATAATTTAGAGAGTGATTCGAATTTTCTTATTTTCTTCTTCATAGCATGGGGGAGGTATTGTCAAACTAATAAGGTTGGTTCTAAAGACTTTCTATCAGGTGAGTAGCGATCATTATGTACTTACCTACCCTATTAAGACTTATGTAGTATAATTATAATACCTACACATACAGGGTGTATTGTGTAGACGTATTCTATATTACGTTTAAATAAAAATCACTTTGAGCTGTCGAGCTGTGGTAGCCTAGTGGTGTGACCAGTGGACTGACATGTCAAAGGTCTCGAGTTCAAACCACTGACTTTTCAGAAGATAAGTGCGTATTTATCACATGCTCATCGGTGAAGGAAAACATCGTGAGGAAACCTGCATGCTTTAGAGATTTTCTCGATGCCCTGTGTTGTCTACCAACCCGCAGTAGGCTAGCGTGGTGGACTATAGCCTAATCCCTCTCTAATGAGAGAAGACCCGTGCCGTGCGTGAAAATTATAGGTTGATGATGATGGTTTAGTGGCCATAAGCGCGACTGCAGAGTAAGAAGTCTTGGGTTTGATTCCCAGATATAGGGATATCCTATGCAATTCGACGACCCGATTAGTCCTGCGATAGTTAACGCTGCCTTCTGTGCTACGGGTCCCGGGTTCAAATCTTGGTAGGGACAAATGTTTGTGTGATGAGCATTAATATTGTATCCGAGTCATGGATGTATCTATGTATAATATATATGTATTTACAACAAAAAAAAGTATATATGATATGTAGTATATCAACCTTCTAGTATCCGTAACACAAGCTCGTTGCTTACAACGGAACTAGATGGCGCTGAGAATGTCCAGAGATGTTATTATTAATTCTCAGTAGCAGTTTGGGGTTTGGATTCGTACCCAGTTAACCTAAAAACATACCTATGTGTATAGTAGACAAGCATGATATTATTATTATTCTATTTCATCCTTATTCTTGAAGTCTCAGTCTATCCAAAAAAAGGTAGCGGAAATCCGAGATTGTTTAATATGAACAATGTTTAATATGAATATGTTAATTAATTAAATATTACGCCAGAGTTCTTAGTAGTATTCAATCGAAATTTTTGAAGTTCCAAAAAAGTTAGAGGAAAATATGGTAAGAAAAAATATCTTAAAAATTAAATACATTAAGTTTCATCTGGTGCAATATGTTTTTTAATTACGAGTTGTGTAAGGATAAGTATCTTATAGTAAACCTAAATTCAAAGTTGCAAATAACACGCTTATGTAGCTGATTGTAGTTTGATTAGCAATAAAATAGAAGCTCAAACGGGTGGTTAAAACTTTGGTCAGTGAGGTACTCTTAAAACTAATTCAGTGAGTAAGCATTTAGGTACTTTACACGATAAATCCAGTTATTATCCAATTTAATCCAGTTTTAATGATCACCTCATGTTATATTGCGTGTGAAGCCGACCGTTCAGTTGAAGATACACATAATCATCACGCAAATCTTAATTATACGGAAAAAATATTGTTCACGCCCTTAGTTAAGAATGAGTATCGCACAATTACAGCATGCTTTGATCTAGGGGCGAGAACCGACGCTACGAGGCATGAGGACCGTGTTTAGACCAGGTGCCTACTGTTATATATTATTGCGTTATATCTACCTACCTTATAAACTGGTAGTACATTAGGTAGGTGTAGAACATATATACGCATCTATGTTTTAATGACAAATCAGAGATCGATAAATAGATACATTAGATAGATTGTTTATTTCTGTAAATAGATCTTTTAAAGACACTTTTACTAGTCATGTGTCATTTTATGAACTAGATGGCATCGGCATTTCCTAACTGACGACCTTTGAAAAGAAATGCCGAAACAAACAGAGAATCATGGTCTCTTAAAGTCCAAACATTTTTGTTTATAGTATGTGAGCCTGACAATGTAGGTCAAAGTCTGAGATGGCCTTTTGAAGAAAGCACCAGTGCAGCTTGGAGTTGACCTGTCCGTACTGACAGCACGCATACGTCAGCCATCGTGTAGCTCAACCATTATTGAGGGAGCTCGATAATGGTTGAGCTACACGATAGCTTAATCAAATCAGGTTTAGACGCATATTTAAAGGGTAGGAACTAGGGTCGTGTTGAATAATAATTATATTAGTAGATCTTTGTAGTTAATAGTATTCATACCGTACTAGTTTCCTTAATACCTCACTCGTTGGCTAAACTAGATACCAACATACATGTTAAGTGTGCAATGTTAGTATACCACTCCAAGATTGTTTCACTACGCGTGGATTAAAATTGAGATTGAGAGATTGTTTTACGTTTGCTATAAGAAAATTCTTTAGCTTTTCCTCTGCAATCAATGTTTCCTATAATATGGAATCGATAAGGCAGGAAGTCATCTCGATGCAAACGCGTCGTTTATATTATTATGTCTAGTATTACTTAGAGATTTCTTGGCAGTTTCCTGCTTTAGCATCTACGATGTTGGCAATAATGAAGTGCATAGGTGCAAGTAGGTACAGGTACCATACACTCACCGTCGGAAATAGAGTAGCTACTTAATGTGTTGTGAGGGACTCATAATAGTACTTAGGCACTAATAAAACTTTATTGTTGTCCGACAATTTGTAGTTTGCATAATAAGATGTCGGCTTCTATGTTAGACTTGCGAGTAAGTACCATCACATCAATAGAATCTTCAGCTGTTTAGTTTCCGTTTAAGATTAGGGCGGTGACATGTATTAGGTAAATTACAAGTAACCGTTGACGTTAAAATATTTGATGAAACTGGATAGGTATAGGTAGGTATTTAACCTAAACAGAAAGTTTAAATATATTAAAATCTTTGTACTTACCCTAAAAGAGACTATGATTCTCTGAGTTCGTTTCAGCTTTTCATGTTTCTTATTTTTGGGTACCTCATACATTTATTGAGTACTGCTCGAGTACATAGCGACCCGCCTCGGCGCATTAACGAACGGCCGTTTCGACGACCCAATTAGTCGAGCGGTAGTTAACACAGCCTGCTGTGTTATGGATCCCGGGTTCGAATCCCGGTAGGGATAAATGTTTGTGTGAAGAGCATAAACATTTGTATCCAAGTCATGGATGTATCTATGTATAATATGTATGTTTTCACAAAAAAAACGTATATATGTAGTATATCAACCAACTAGTATCCGTAACACAAGCCTCGTTGCTTAGCTCGGAAATAGATGGCGTTGTGTCATAATGTTCAAAAGAAAAAAGAAAGCCGTTTCATATGTTGTTTAAGGTTAAGAACTATGCGCAGAAATGGACAGGTGCGGGTAACGATTATTGTTTACTAAAATAAATTTAAGTAATTTTATTCAAAACACACAATTATTAATTTCAATGTAGGCTCTATAATGAATGTCTTGCATAAACAAAAATGCTTTCATATACAGTCAATATCATGTAAAATTTTCATAAGGTGTAGATATTTTGTACCTAATAAAAATTTTGTTTTTTTGAACAATGCTTCAACGGAACCACTGTTCAGGCAAAACAATAAATTAGGCATCCACATGGCGCTGATAGGTTATCCACCGAGGATGGCGTAACTTGTAGCACCTTCAAACTCTAGGCACGTTTCTTTTATCTACATTTCCTAATGTTGCGTGGGTTCGGTACAGTTCCTCTACTCTCTTAATCTACATACTTGAAGACCCGATTAGCCCAGCGGTAATTTGACGCTGTCTTCTATGCTATGGGTCCCGGGTTAGAATCCCGGTCGTGACAGATGTTTTCGAAGTCATGGAAGTATCGATGTGTATGTATACGTATTTACAAAAAAAGGTAGGTATTTGGTATATCAACTTTCTAGTTCGGAACTAGGTAGTGATGTGTCATAATGTCCAGTTTTTTTTAACTTACCAGTTTCGTTAGTATTTTTATCAATTGATAAATTATGCATAATAACTCGCAGGTAACACAATCTATAGTTCGTCAGTAATGTCAAAGGAATGTCGCGCATAATACTGAGTGCCCTGTTGACACAAATCCAAACATCGAACTTCTACTGAAAAACGGGAATCCTGACTTACTCATCAGGTGACCTAGGTTCTATGAGACAGGAAAATGTATTTTATATTATTGCTCGTGCGACCTGATTATAGTTTCAATCTTTTTTTCTCGGAATAATCTAATTGTAAGAAAATATTGTTTTTACCAATTTACGAGCTGTCGATAAGATTTTCTATCATGGACATCCGATCGTTATGGCATGTAATGTATGTAAGCTACTTTATTTTAAGGAGTAAGTACCTTATATATTAGCTATCGGCGAAAGTCCCGTCATAATCGGTCTAGCCGTTTCAGAGCAAAGAGAGACAGTTTTTTTTTAAATGCTTCTTTGAGGTAAGTTCCTACCGTATATACTTTCATATATGCAATTAGTACAAAGCTGCTAATTTAAAATTACAAACAGACACTTCAATTTTATTTGTTTGTATAGATTTGTCCACGAATGTCCAGGAATGTCCAGATTCCACATACTGGGATCCATTTTAGATCTTTTGGATTTTGGAACTGTACAAACTTTTTCCAAATCTAAAGTTATCCTGGATCTTTTTAAGTTGAGAATGAATAAGCTACTATCTAGGCAGCATCGTATCTTCGACGTCATCGTGACTTGGCATTAAAGGTTATCTTATCAGACTGCGAAAAATTGGACCTAGCTTATCTCGAATTTGGGACCTTCTATTATCACACTGATCGCTTTAGTATTATCGCAATTAAGCTTAACATAATTATGCCAAATTATACTTAGGATTCTATGGGTGGCTGGAGCACCCAAACCCAATTGCAGTAACGGTTACGAGGAGTAAAATGACGTTAACATGAGGTAAGCGGCTAATAGTGATTAACTTACATACCCATAATATGTCCAGAATCTTCAAGTTAAAATATAGAAGGCTCCAAATTATTAGCAAATACTTTGGATATTATTTTGGGTACTCAAATAGGTAAACATACGCTGGCCACTTTATTTAACCTCGCTAGTTGAAGTGACTCTTCAAGAAAGGAAAGCTATGTTGACTTACTCAAATTCAAGGTAAAGCTAATATAGTGAATATGAATGAACAAAAACACAAATAAAACACGACAACATTTAACAACATCATACTTTATTTTGCAGTATATATTCCTTAAGTTCATTTTAAAGTAAGAAACAATAATATTTATAACCAACAATCTAAACAGGATTCGCTCAACACAATATAAGCTACGATTGGTTTTAGAGAAGTCTTTTAAGTCAAATTATATTACAAAAATTGAATATATAAAAGAAAACAATAACTACTAGAAGGTCGATGACTGAAACAGGCGATATCTTGTTGCTCTTCTTGATACATTGACGAAGCACAATATTAAAACAAACGAACTGGCTCAACATTAGGTTTAACGTCTAACTACATGATGGCAAAATCCAGAAAATTATTATTACAAGCTTTTTTAAGCGAACAAAGTTTCAAGGTAGATGTGTATTCAAGTATCAACTAGTTTTGTGCGATTAATAACATTCATGCACGCATTACATCTTAAACAAATTGAGGATATAATACTACAAGCATGCATAGGTTGATTTATGTTTGATTTCATTAAAAGTTTGTTCCGCTGATTCCAAAGACTTGTCAAGTTGAGTATAAAAATATTATTATATTTCGTTTTATCAAAAATATTTTTTGTACTGGTATTAGGTTTGTAAGTGCGATTTTACTAATTAATTTTCGTGAACGACGATTGATGACGTTCCTTACCAAACTGTACACTTAATTATACTACCAAGTTCGTTCCAATTTTTTACTGTATGGATACAAACAATGTGGATGGGAACCAAACCGAAAAGGATAATTATCCCTTCGTATTTTGTCAAGGGTGATATGAGTTATGTGGCGAATGCTAACAAGCATTTTAAATGGCAGAAAAGATGGGACCAGGGGAGAAGGTGGTTAGTCCTGGGACCCAAAATACCAGGCAGAAAACAATGATGAGTGACATAAACCAAATACTGCTTAAATCATTTAATTCAGATTATAATTGTGTGCGTTACAAAATATATTATTATATTAGACTGTTACACAATGTAATGAAATCTGTATTACAATAATTGGGTATAAACTAACCGGCCTACTTGCTCTATAAAACTATATATTCTGATTGGAAGACAAACCAATACAAATTGAAGTTATTGTAGATAGTAAAAAAGCTGCAAACTATTCATCTTGGAATTACATAAATATTATTGGTATATATCAAGATATTTCTAATGAATATCCAACATTTCATCAACTACTCAATAACTGATCTTGCAATCTACATACAATATGGAATGTCATTAGCTATTAGCTACCTTTATCACCTCAAAGCTAGGTAATGATAATTTTCTGGATTTGTTAGTAATAATAATGACGATACAATCACAAGGAGTCTACTCGTAAAGTTTAGGAGAGAGGGCGTACTGCGCCGTCGATTTTGTACCTGCGCTGCACTTTTCTATTTCAGGATCTATTCTTTATCCGGTGAGCTGGAACAGTATCACACATTTATCCATTTATACATCTTCAGTAGGCTATACGAGCTGCCCAAGACTGGGATGGTTGGCGCTTTTTCGGGAAGTACGTTCAGCAGTCATAGATATGTTAGGCCTGGGGTGGCCCATTTGCTTGATAGTCCGTAATACAATTTTGAAACTATGTGTTTAACGGAGCGATATTTTTTAAAATTATAATAGCACAAAAATAAAAAGGAAACTCGGGAACATTTATCGAGGGTCACAAATAATCCTTCAAAGAACCGCATACGGCTCGCGAGCTGCAGGTTGCTCAAGTATTCGAGTTAGACTTTACGATAATAATTTATAACAACCAGATTTAAACATATGTATAATGTTCTAAAAATCTAAATCATTCACTAGTTACGAGTATCATCAAATAACATTTACAGAAATAAATATTATTGAGAATACTAAACGGAATAAATGTTCCATCATCAAACTTGGCGGTACATAATTAAACCTATTTATTGTAAGATACAGTCCAAAATTAATCTACGGTAAATGTATGTAACTAGGTAATAGCTTAAATACTTACTGTTACGTGGAAGAACGAGGGCTTGACTATCAGTGACGGTACAGCAATGCAGGTTGTTGTGGAACATGTACCGGATAGTCAGGTGTTTGTCGTCGCTCACACAAGGGTCGTAGAAACCGGGCAGCTCAGACTGCGGACAATATCGAGAGCTCATGTTATTCGTCACGTCATACAATCTCGCTCTATGCTATAGGGTGATATTACAGTTTAACTTATACATATAGCTGAGGAGTAATTATTCTATAAATAATAAATATTGTACGTCAAGAATAATAATTGTATTTTTATTAAGAAAGAAAAATTCAACCTCAGGCGGGACTCGAACCCGCGTCTTCTGGATTGGTACTCCAGACGCTCTGCCAACTGAGCCACCGAGGTATCCGCCTGATGTGTTGAATTTTGCTTTCTTTATGTAACTTATGTCTTACGGCGACATAGCAATATCGATTGGACAATTCTGCCCAACCCAATAATAATTGTATTATAAACTTTTAATCAAGTTTGTTTTACCCTGCATTTAATTAAATATCATTTCTGCATATGTACTAGGTTTCATACCCTTTTCGCCTTTTTAATGGCCGATTTCAGGAACAAAAGCTATCCTATGTACTTCTCCAGTATCCAAAGACACTTTCGTATTTATAATATTAGTACGGATATGGATTTTAAGAAGCACATTACCTTGTTAAGTTCCTTTCGGGCCCTAAAGTACTTAACTTCATTTTTATCGTCAGCTATTACTAATTTCATCTGAAACATGCTACAACAACTCATTGACTGTTTAAAAGATGATAAATTAACACATTTCCATAAATAACTATTTTTTAAAAACACAACTTATGACACACAGGAGTAATTTATGCATGATTGCGGTCTCATGCGGGTTATTTACGAATCACTGCGATATGGGGACCTGGTATTTATATAATAATAGACTTCATTATTCGAATAACTTCCGATGATATTTTTGTAGATACGAGTTCATTGCAATGCACTATACCCATGCATCGATAGTCGCAAAATGAAGCGGAAAAATTTGTTTATATGAACGCGTTAACATCAAAAACTACAAGCCCGATTTTTTTTTAATTCGCCATTAGTATTCTACATTATCCCTAAGCAACATAGGCTATATATTATAAGATACAAACAAAAAAAAACAAAATAGGTTCATGCGTTCGGGGGCCACACACGCACACACGCACACACACACACGCACACACACACGCACACGCACACGCACACGCACACGCACTCGCACACATACTTCGCACACGTCTAATTTATCCTACACCGTCGTTTTTGCGTTGGGGGTTAAAAAATAGGAATCCGTACTAAAATTTTAATAATATTGGTATAGCATTGGTATATTAAAAGTTGGAGATGACACTGTTTTGCTACGTTCTTTTTTCTCTATAAAAAATGTTGGATGAAAGCTTTTTTTATTTGATGGACCTGGGTGCTTGAATAATTTTCTTGATGGTGTAGTAAATCATAAGAAGACATGTACTAACCTAGATTAATGTGGTTGTCTGTAGCCGCTCATGGAGCGGACAACGGCAGATAAGCAATAAATAAATAATTTAATGATGACGAGGATGAAACGATTTCGCTATTTATTTAATTTATGAGGAATAAAGGGTGCCCTTGCCCTCAGCAAGGTGGACTGAAGACCTGGTGAAGGTCGCTGGAATCCGCTGGATGCAGGCGGCGCATGACCGGTCGTCGTAGCGATCCTTGGGGGGAGACCTATGTCCAGCGGTGGCTGTCTAACGGTTGATGTGATATTGATGATAATAATAATATGTTTTATTTATCTCCACAAATTACACAAGTCTTTAAATCTAAGTTGTAATTTCAGTTCAGTAAACTCACAACTCGAAGGCTCGCTTCAAATAGGTGCGAAGGAAATTACTTTAATTTCATTCCATCGAGCGGGCTCGATGCGGCCCTTAGAGTTGTGAGTTTTGCGGTCCACACGTCGATTTTTACTCGTTTTGGAGTATAACTTTTTTTATGGTGATAAGGGGGCAAACGAGCAGGCTCACCTGATAGTAAGTGATGACCGCCGCCCATGGGCATTTGGAACACCAGAGGCTTGCAAATGCGTTGCCAAACCCCTTACGACACCGTTCAGGTGTCTTAAAATAGGGAGTTACTGAACTGACAGCAAACGGAATTCCCATGCTGTCAGAATAGTCACTCCCCGAATGAGGTCTGGTGACCTTACTCACTCGCAGAAAGACAACACTATTGTTGATTCACTTCGGTCTTTTGTAAGGCGGAGGTACTTCCCCAGTCGGGCAAAACTATCGAGTTATATCGACCGGATCATTAAACACTGACCTTGCTAGCCTCCAGCAGTTCTAACCGCGAGTCTTTGACGAGGCACTGCACCGGTATTGTGACGTCGATCACTTCGCCGAACGGGGGCGGCGTTTCCGGGGACGCTCCATCGCCTGTTGGTTCGCCCACACCAACTTCGTGACTTGAAAGTCCTGAAATTATTTATTGATTATTATTTTTTATTATTAATTCAAGGTTCACGCTTGACCACCAGTTCGCCTGATGTTAAGCGACACTGCGATCTATGACAGAGCGCGCTTAACTGATTGGAACCGTTTATTATTATTATGCCGTTCCGATTAATAACTCCACCATTTTTTATATTATTCCAAAAATCTCTCACACTGCAGCTTACCTATAATGTTTCTCACTCACATGCACGGGTAATTTTTTTGATCATCTGGCAGATACAAAATCTCACCAAAATGACCTGTCTTTTTTAGAATACTTATTTTGAATATTAAAAAATACCCTGCCCAAATGCAAAAAAACATATTTTATTCAGGCAGGCAGAATGTGGCGACAAAAAAAAATAGCAACTTGCCTCAACCAAATTTTTTGTATTTACTATTATTTGTAAAATAGCTTTGCAGGTTTAGAATCCCTCGCAAATGGGTTGACTTGTTATTTTCTTTATTTTTGAATATTTAAATTTATTTAAAAAAAATGTTGCATCAATGACATTTTTGCAGTTAAAAAATGTACATGCTGTTTAACTTGGGATTTGTATTTAACTTGGGGTTTGTTAAATGACCGTTCCCCGCCAGCCAGGTATACATTACTGTGTTATTATGAAAGAAGTATCTGACACATTATCAGATACCTAAAATACCTACCCAAAAATGTCTACCAGCTCTCTGTCTAGATTATTTTGTACCTGTAGGAAGTTTCCCGTACAAAGCGCGGAGGATAACAAGTCCTTTCTTCTTCTCCTCATCGGACCTGATCCTCGAGTAAGTCTCCCTCATCAATTCAACAGTAGCACGGGCCTGCCGCTGCATTTCCTGCAATCTATTGACAAATAATATTAAATATTAATATTTGAAAGCAACTAAACATTTAACGGGATACGAAACTTATCAATCCATTTTCTGCCCCACTCGTCTGATTTTGGGGAATTAGTCTATCATGTCGCACCCGTGCGGGGAAAAATCCTTTACGGACCATCCCGCCGCCTAGAGAGGCGACGGGGTGTTTACCGCCTTAAACGTACCCGTCATCTCCTTCAGCCGTATAACCAACGCCATGAGATTTTCGAAAGCATGCACCACAACCCCGTCAGGTCAGGGAATGTCGCTTTCGTATCAGTTTATTTAGCGAACAAAAACATTGCCTCTCAGTAAATACACTATGGGTCGTCTGAAATAGACGAACAGGCCATAGGCATATAGTCTACCATGGCAGATAAATGGCATGCGTTCAAGAATAACTCTCAGGCATGCTCAAACCTACGATGTTTTGATTTACACATGTGTTTATGCTCAGAGGGACCAACCACTACTTGTAAACTTTGAAATTAATTTTTAACATACGATTTTTGTTTGTATTATTCACTTTCTATTGAGCTTAGATCCAATGCTATTTTTACATAGGCGTGGAATTCAAAATCCGTCATCATACATTTTGAAAGTATTTAAATAATGAAGAACAATCCATTAATATTTTTAATATACACTAATAGAAACTAAGGTGAACCATTCACATTACTTTACAAATAAATACCAAAAAGTATTTATTTAATCAATGGAGATCATATTTGAGAGCTTACCTTTCATAGTTAGCCTCCATAGACCGTTGCCGTTCGCGTTCCTGACGCTCCCGGGCAATCGGGTCGAGAATCAGTTTCTTCAACACCAGCCAAGACACCAGCGGCACTACTGTTGCATAAAATACCGGAGACGGCATCACCTCCTCGCACAGATGGATGGGCACTACGATAGTTTGTGACGAACATGTCCACCTAGAAATTGATGGTGTATATTACAAGTAAAAATTAGCTGTCTGTAAAGTCGTTATACGGATGATAATGGTGTGAATGGCCGATGGAGTGGAAGCGAGATAGACGCGTCAGAAACCGAACCGAACCGCGCTCTCACTTGCAAACTCGGCTCAGGCGGAACGCGTGTTTTTCGGGCGTGCAGCCGGCGTTCATCGATTTATAAGACGTTATCACGTCAAAAAGGTTGTCCTACGGGGGCCGGGAGGTGAGTGGAAGACGGTGCATCCTTGCAGATATAACCATGAAATAAATTATCACCATACTATCACGCTGTCGTCCCCAAAGGGTTGGACAGAGGTGTACTAATGTACACTCCCATTTCAGCACTATGTGTTAGGTCCCATGTAATAGGCACCTATTGCCATCAACCGAACACGAATCCACACTCCAAACTGTTACTGAGAATTTCATAGAAAAACCCAATAACCCACTTTGTCCGACCTGGGACAAGGGCCCAAGACAGTCGGACTTACGACGCTTAGACGAAGCAGTCAAATTAACACAAATTAAATTATAGAGTACAGTTTTCTTATTTAGTTTGCCTACAACATTTAACATTCAATTATAATCTGCGAAATAGGGAGAGACTTGTTCAGCGGTGAGACAATACAGGTTAATTAAATAACTAGGAATAAAATTCCACAAGGTAAGTTTGTGCAATTTATATTAATAAATTGCACAAACTTATCGCATTACTTACTTAAGTTTAAGCATAACACCACTGGGTACACCCAACATGACGGCCGCGGACACTGAACTATTTTGTGATACTTTCTTCTCAGCACCATATTCGGCTATTGCTCCAAACGTGCCAAATCTGGAAAGTAAAACGCCATTTTACTGTAAAATGAGTTTATTTTTTAACTTCCATAAGTCTATATAGTATATATAGTACAAGACAATGTTACAAATGAGAAATAAATATTTCATATGAGAGAAAGTATAAAAAGACATCTTACACATATTCTTACATCTAAAAGTCCAGCAAAGCGGAGAGGAGAGATGTTAATGTGTGTTTTGAATAACCCAACGCAACAATATCTGATTGGTTATTCAAAACAATCCGCACATTTCCTCTACTATCCGCTTTGGTGGAAACCTTATTGTAGGCAGGCGTTCTGTCTCCACTAAAGATGAATAACATCAAACAAAAAATCGCAGCGTCAGGAAATAAATCGATATCGCATGGCATTATAACTCGTAAAAATATCATGAGCAAATATAGCGCTTATTACGATGTCCTTATCACAATCGTAACGTTAAAGCCCCGTTCAACTTAACCTGGTTTGACGTTTTGATTAGTCTTGGGAGCGGTCGAGTGGTTCCGCCAAACGTAGTATCTTGCAAATATTTTTTTATCTAATATAAAAAAAACTGGGATGCCTAGTGGTGTAACCAGTGGACTAAGATGTCAAAGGTCTCGAATTCAAAACCACCGACTTTGCAAAGAGATGTGCGTATTTATCACATGCTCAAATAGTAAAGGAATATACCGTGAGGAAACCTGCATGCCTTAGACATTTTCTCGATGCCATTTGAAGTCTGCCAACCCGCAGTAGGTTACGGTGGTGGACTAAAGTCTAATCCCTCTCAAATTAGAGGAGACCCGTGCCCAGCAGTGGAACAATAATGGGTTGATGATGACGCTTTTATTAAATAAATATTCGCCATTGCAGTTGTGGAGCAGGAATGCGCGCCGCAATATAATTGTGTCACCGCATTATCTCGGTCCAACCATTTTAGGCTTAGGCGCGAGATACAAATTCATTTTGTGGCGTTTTATACGGTTACAATTTACAGTGCTAGAAAACTGATTGTATTTGCTGTGTAAATGTAGTACAATTGAAAATCACATTATGTTTTAATAGGATTCGCTTGTTGGTTTATCGGAAGAATGGAAACCTGAACCTTTTCCTAATATAATAAGACGTATACATAAACTTCAACGACGAGCGACCGGCAACCGATAACAGTGGATTTTTTGAATTGTGTTTATAATTTGTACCAGTTTTAATATAACATATATTGAGCAGAGAGCAAAGCGCAGAGTTTTATAGTTATACATAATATGTTATACTCGAAATGCAACAAAAATATAAAACTGCATTAGCAATAAACTTACTTAATCAGTAAAACATTATTGAAATATACCGAAACAAATACTGTGTGATTTTTTTATCACAGTGCACAAACCGGTACAATTTTATTTGTACCGGTCAATTCAATATCCAAAACATCAATCGCAACAGCAAAAAGTTTCACAAAAATAATATTAAAGGCCCATGGAAGAGAAAAAGCTGAGTCCCCTTTTATCGAGTCAACACACTAACGCCAAAGCCATGATAACAACCAAAGACATGTAAAGCCAAAAATACTATTGCATGGCTGTAATATGACGATAATATTATATCAGTCCCAACAATTTAAAGATTGTGATGATTATACTGCTATCTCATCGCCTCTGTTTGGAAAGCCCAACCAAAAACGAGGGGTCCAGAAATTCTTGACAGAACATGATGTTAGTAGTAGTATTATTATTAGTATTTGATGTATAAAAGAAACTAAGAGTATAATAACATTGGATAATAATAATAGTAAAACTTACTTTAGAGCCAATCTGAGTTTCATATCGTGGGATGGCAGTTTCCTCATAATATTGAACGATATAAAGGAATGAGGGTTTCCAATCTGGATGGCTGTATTTGCGTGATATTTCTCAGAGTCACGTACGTAGATGGTAGTCATTGAAGAGCCGCCTTGACCGCCCGCACGGTAAGTCAGGTAGCCGACTGAATGTGCATCCAGTTGCAAAGCCATAGCTGCAGAAGAACAAAGTTTACTTGTAGGTATTTGCTATTTTTATTATAAAAATCTTCTGTACCAATGACTAAATATATTACAAAGACAAAACTTTATCACAAATAAAGATTCGACCCATGCATATGATATGCACAAAGAAAGGTTTTATATATTGAATGTATGTCTTTAAATGCATGAACCAATTTCAATTGAGTGTTTTAAGCTTTGATTTACAATTAAAATTAGTTATTTAAAAAAAACTCAATGCTAATTATTTATTTCAATTAGACCAATATTACAGGTACATTTGACTTGTCCAAAAATAGTTGCACGGATTAAGATTTAAGACATGTATTCCCATTTCCCACACAAATTATACACTTACTTGATATAAGACTTGGCGATATCCCTCTTGGTGTGAACTGTAAGACAGTCCCGCAATTCAAAAACATAAGTCGTGATAGCGTCCTGAATATCTTGAAACCAAGAAGTGGTCCGTTTCCTATACCAAACTCCACTTCTGTCCATCCTTTCTCAGAACTAAGATTTCTGTTACATATGTTCACAGAGCCAGTACCTGAAATAGTAGTAAAAAATGTATGATGTAGCAAATCTTATTGCAGCCACTTGCTGCAAGTACTAGTAATGGATAATAGCATAAATAAACCAATCTAGGTCATAAAACGATCACTGGGCTATTACTACTATACACAGCAGAAAAGATAATTATATACGAGTATGTTACCCCAACTGCATATTAGTGATCCAATATTTTAATACAACATAGTTTTACTAATGATGTTCGTTGCCGGATAATTAAAACCTAAATGTGGGAGTTAAGAGTGTTTAAGCTCTTAGCCCCAACTAAGTGAAGCAGCTAAGTTACTTCGTCGCGTCATAGCAGATCATAGTTGCATGATTCAGATCCACAAGGGCAATACTTTGACCCTCTTATTGGGATGGAACATATATATTTGGCTATATGTATATTAGATAACCATTACTTGGATTATGCTATCCACTCTATTACCTATTCCATTTTGTGTTGATATATTTCCAGATAGAGTCATAGTGTTTCTAAGGGTCACTGGCGCGTCGATAGACTGTTGTATTGTCATTCCAGATACTTCAATGTTAGGTACTATGGTCGTATCTTCCCTAGAATAAAAAAATACACATTGTCTAAAATACTTTTCATACACCGTTCAGTTGTTCACTGAACATTGCTAAATTAATTAAATTAATTTAAAAAAAGGTTAAAACAGTTGCCCATAAAGAACCACTAAAAGAGTAAGAAGAAAAGTTTGTTTGTTTGCTAAGTTGAAAACATCTGCATTAATTTACCGCGATAAATCTATGTAAAGTAGTGATGTTCCGGCTAGTAGGCCATTAGCTTATGAAGCCGACTACCCGGCCAATTTATGAGTCGACGACTAGTTGGCGAACAAAATGTCCATGACATTTATCAAACAAAATCAATATCTTAATTAACAAACAAAACTACAACACACTCGCATGCGGCGGCTGTTGCTTCTGAAGAGCAACAGCCGCCGCCGAAGTGTCACCGAAACTGCCGAATACCCACGAAACCATGGTCGGCTTAGCCATATAGTCGGGCCTTTACAACCGACTAATCTGTTAGTCGGCCCAAGTGATAGTCGGCGCATCTTTAGTAAAAGTATTTTATTTCAATCAGTGGATTTGAATCGATTGAATTACATTTTAATTTATTTGATAGAAAGGTGAGCTAGTAATTGCTCTGGATTAGCTTTACCAAAAGTTAAAGTCGTAAAACGAATATCAATAAAGCGACTATTGCATTACACTGGATATAGCTCTACTATTATAATCATTATGATAAAAGCATGTAGAATAATACATGGTTTTAGTGATATCAGCGGAAAATTATAAATTGCCATAACTATAATGTGAATATTATATTCAAACAAATAATTACACAAAATCTAATTGTATTTACTTTAACAAAAACATAGTATAACCGGTACAACTGACCTTAGTGTTGCTGTTCTGTTCCTTAGGTTATAGAATAAAATATGTATGTACATAAGATGTATGCAAATGTCTCAAATATTTACTTCACTAATTAAATTTAATAAATAATCATTAAATAAAACAAATAAAAAACAAGCAACACTTACATAATTTCATACTCATCGTAATACTTCATGAACATATCCGTCGCGTTGACAGACAGTGTGATGGTTCCGCGAGGGTTAGCACTCTGCTGAAGCCTCCGGTCTTCCCTCTCACGCTTCAACCTAAAAAAGGACAGATTTTTTATGGCTACGATTATTATTCACGCTGTGGGCCACATTGTTCCATGTTTGTCAACAACATTCGTAAGCTTAACTGTAAGTGGCGGCCTTAAAACAGTTACGCCAGAATATATAATCCCAGGTGCAATTCAATGCAATAGATATCTTGCCACCTGCACAGCCATACCTCTCATATTCGTCTCTTATTTCTCTGGGTGTGCGAGTACGGAAGATAACTTCCCATCCATCAACCTCCAAACCACGTTTTCCTAAAAAAAAGAAATAAATTAAATGGCTTAAGCTGCAACTATTTTAATCAACATAACTTTCTGATGTTAAAATAATAGGATTTGTTTCAGTCAACTTGACTACTTTACTTGTTATATGTTTTACAAAAATTATTGTCTAAGATATCTTTCTATATAATTATAAAATAAAGTTTAACTGATTATGTTTACACACTTAGTGACTGGTACCATACCAGTCATTCTTTCTTGCAAGTATTGATAGAGATGTAGTTATAAAGTAAAAGCCTTACCTAAAGTATCATAGATGGCTCTCTTATGTGAATCAGAAAGCACTTCATAAGCCTCTTTAACTTTGTTAAATATTTGCTCTGCCCATTTTTGTTTGTTTGGATCAGTGCTGTGTTTGTCTGGATGGAACATGCGCGAAAACCTGCGGTACGCACTATTAATTTCTTCTGGAGTTGCCTGTAAAATCAAACACAATAGATTTTTATTCATACTATTTTAATGATGCTTTTTACTTCTTCTTATATACAAACTACAAGTATCAAGACATTTATCATCCCATTGCGAGGTACAGATCTCCATACGAAGTTAGAGGAGTTTGGATATAGTCTATAAGATTGGCTTACTCTAGATTAGCAACAGGCTTCCTCAAATACTTGGATCGAGAGATTAGAAATTTTATAACAGTCTGTAGTCATATCACTTAGGTTATAATTGCTAAATAAACACAATTATTCTTAACGTATATGGAAAAAAAAGTTCTTCTTAACTTATTTATAAAAAGAAATGTTTTTCCCATTTTATATGTAAATATTAAAAAATATGCAATACATTAATCATACTTTGTAAATGTCAGATTACAACATCAGATAGTTTTTCAAACAAAAGAAAAATATAGCTTTTTATGTCTAGGTTATTTTGCGTGTGACCATGGGTGCTACAAAAGAAACTGAAATGTCACGGTAAAATAACTGTCTGACTCCTGAGCATGGGTTGTGGCTCATTTGAGAGGGTTTAGGATCCATCACTCTAGACTAGTGTGGGTTGGCAAATTTCATAGACCATCCAGATAAAAATCTATCAGGCAAGTCTATCTGGTCACACTACTAGGCTATACCAGCCAGGTCTGTCTATGTGACACTAATGTCTGGACTTAACTAAATTTAATACCTTTTGCCTCTGAAGGTTTTAGTGAAACGCAGATAGTTAGCCTCTTTCTCTCCATTTGTATTACAGAAGGCACACAAATATTCAGAGGATATGTATGACAAATAAAATATGAAAAGATTTATGAATGGATGGTTACACATAATTATACCTGAATGCATTACATAAATACATAAGAGTTTTGAGCCACTCAGAGCTTCTATATTTCACACCACTTATTAAGCTACCAATAAGATTAGTCTGCAAACATGGATATAGAAAAATGCAAAGTAACAGGAAATCAAGAAACCTCATGCTAATATGCTGTATGTAAAATGTGTAGATAGTTATTTTATTAATAATCCTATTATAACTCTTCCAAAACATTTAGATTACACTAATATCATCATTGCAATTTTCATTCAATATTCAGTAAAATTTGCCTGCTGATATAAAGTACCTACCAATGTAAAATTAAAAGTATACATGGTCAGATTCTTGGATGTGACAAAAAATACATTTTCATCACATATTGTATCCATTCCTGAATCAGTTCCGCTAACCTGTATACCTGATATTGCATGAGATACCTATAGGTAAGTTGCACCAAACATCAGCCATACGATATGTCGTTATATGTTGGCCTTTCCGAACAACCCTCTTATATGATATGACTGTGTAAGTTTTAAGATCAAACCTTAACCTTATGTTTGGAAGCAAGTACAGCATATTGAAATATTGGTAAACTTTAGTAATTCATACTAAGCATATCTGAGGTTCAAGGATAATTATTGCATCATCAAGTCAGTAAGCTGATTGCAAAAAAAAAACACGTAAAATATAGGCAAAAACACCTTGGAATTTATGAGATTAAAAAATCATTTTTTTACATCTCGAATTATGGAAATTCGACGAGTTCAGAATGCACCGCTCCTAACCTTAAAATTAAACTTTAATTAATACATCTTAAATTTAGTAGAAGCAGCTATTGTCTGACGCTCATATTCATAAGAAATATTTACATTCAACAATGTAAGATTGATTTATGTCGTTATATAATATTGATATTGGTAAAAACTCAATTCAATAATTGTAAAAATGCACGTGATTTATATTTACCGTTTTAGAAACATTTAGTAACTGATAGTAATTATCTTCAAGCAAAAGATTATCGCCTTCTTCATCCATTTTCTGTAGTAAAAATATAATTTACTAGTCAAAAAACCAACAATCAGTTTTTCCGATGATAGATATACCTAAATTTTGCCGCTGCAATGACAGTATGAGGGCGCCACTTATGTTTTGGGCACAGATAGTCTAAAATATTTAAAAAAAAGAATTTTATTGCCAGTATCTTTAATACCTGATGAATGTTGGACAAAACCTTAATACCCAATTGTAGACCTACATACATGGTTAATATTTATTTATTTGTGAAAAAAAAATATAAAGTATAATAATTATTACATAGAATAAAAAATATACATTGGCGTAACTAGGGTCATTTTTCAGCCACTGGTCATCATAGACCATTCTGGAGTGGGCTCGGCCCAGGCACGTATATATATCGGTACCACCATTTATATCATGTAGCTATCAATTTGAATATTTTACTATAAACTTAGCGGTAAGATTCTTAGGATTTTGATTTACCTACACTGTACTATAGGGTACTTAATGTTCAATACTTTATCGAACGTTTTTTTTACACCACACGGTTGGCAAACAGTTTACGTCCCGCCTGATGGTTAGCCTAGCGGTTTGCTTGCGCGTGATCCTGTAAAAACCTTAACACATCTATTTTGAAGATCCCCATGCTGCAGTAGATCGGGAAAAAGCTTTTGCCCGCCAATTCATGTGTGTGCAATTAGTAATATCTCCGCATTCCCAAACTTCCATTCCCTTTTCTCCCTTTTATGGGATGATTTCCTGAATGCATATCTTCTCTATCCTATGTCATTCCGGAGAATGGGACTTCAACTATCTCTTCACCAAATTTCATTTTAATTTGACACGGACAGACAAATACACTCGCATTTATAATCTTATTTATATATAAAAATCTCGTGTCATGGTGTTTATCACTGAACTCCTCCGAAACGGCTGTACGGATTATTATGAAATTTTGTATGTATATGAAAGGTGGAAAATCGATCGTAGGCTATTTTTTACACCCCTAGATGGTAAGGATGTCCTGTCCTGTCCCTCACCAGATTTTTTTCTTTTATCGGGACAATTTTTTTTAATTTTTTTTATTTGGCGTTAAGAAATACTTTTATCCCTGAATTTTCACTCTTCGACCACCAACCCTCAGATATGCTTAGTATGAATTACTAAAGTTTACCCATATTTCAATATGCTGTACTTGCTTCCAAACATAAGGTTAAGGTTTGATCTTAAAACTTACACAGTCATATCATATAAGAGGGTTGTTCGGAAAGGCCAACATATAACGACATATCGTATGGCTGATGTTTGGTGCAACTTACCTATAGGTATCTCATGCAATATCAGGTATACAGGTTAGCGGAACTGATTCAGGAATGGATACAATATGTGATGAAAATGTATTTTTTGTCACATCCAAGAATCTGACCATGTGGTATACTTGCGCTTAATTGTATAGTAAATATGGATGATTACGAGTATCTGCTTTATTTGTTTTAACAACTAGTATAGACGCAACTTTCTTGATATGCATAGTGAATAGATTCCAGTTTTTTATTTATATCTCCAGGTTATGTTACGAATCACTATTATCATCATCAGCATCAGCCTTTATCTATATTCGTCCACTGCTGGACGTATGTTAGGAATGCAATGCTTATATAATATGTGACTCCATTTTCATTGGATGTAAGATTGTTTTCAAAGATTAATTACATAAATTTAGAAAAGATATTACTTTTTCTGATAGGAATTTACATAATTTTCTTCAAAACTGTCCTATGGGTATATTTATTATACTTTAAAATAGGGGAAAAGATAAAATGAGTAATTAAAATACACCTTCTTGTTAATTGATACTATTACACATTTCTGAATTACTAGGTATAGGTACCTCAAGAGACGAATAGAAGCCTTCGAAATGTGGGCCTACAGGCGTATGCTGGCTATTAGCTGGACTCTTAAAGTGACCAATGAAGAAGTTCTCCACCGAGCCGGTCAGAAACGCCAAATTATGCAGACCGTCAAACAGAGAAAAGTTGGTTAACTAGATCACATTATGTGACATGATATATACCAACTGCTGCAACTTATAATGATGGGCAAAGTGGCTGGAAAAAGATCAGTAGGCCGAAGAAGATAGTCATGGCTGCGCAATATTTGCGAGTGGACCGCGAATTAACAGCGCCGCAGACCCGTTCCGCCTTGCGAAGGACAGACTGAAGTTTTCCGAACTGACGGCCAACCTCTAGTAATTGGAGAGGCACTTCGAATAAGAAGAAGAATTACCTATAGACAGCTACATTAGGATTATACATAAGATCAAGATAAAAATTCGTGAGAGGTGTCAAGGGACACCTGGATGGAACGAAGTTCCTTTCGATTAATTAGTGAAGGAATTGTAATAAAATAGTATTTTTTTTTTACAATCGCTTACAATTGCAAAAAGTCTCATTACAACTTTTCGTATGAATTTTTTCCATCTAGCCCCCTTTCGCAACGCGCGATAAGGAACTTCGTTCCAATATGTATTTTTCATGATATTTATTATGATATTTTTTTAACCTGTACATACATAACGCAAGTATTTAGACCATAAACAAATGTTCTCAATACACATAGTCAATTTTTGTTTCAAATTGTATATCATCTATAACAGTCTGTAATTTGTTTTAACTCTACGTCTACTCTACTCTCTCTCTCTCCCGTTAGAAATGTGGAATAAATTGAATAAATTTCTCATTTCTGTTCAGTTGAATATTGTTGTTACAAATGTAGGAATATAAGATTGTGAAATATTTGTTCTAGTGGTATCAGTCATCAGTGTACTTTTGACGAGGTAAAAATGATTTGTCTACGTTGTTATTCAATAAAGTTTTATATTTATTGAAAGTGTAACTGTATAAAATCTTCTGTTTTGATTTGCCGAACCGTAACGTAGTGAATAATTCTATTTAATAAATTACAGTCACTATCCAGTGAAGGCTCATACGGTACGTAATCGTAATTTGTGTAGGCGGGTTTAATGGCTTAAGCTTTTTGGGATTGTTCTTTCTAAAATGGCTGTTTCGTATTTTGATTCAGTTCAAAAAATATGGTACTATGACGAAGAATATAAATTAAAATGGAGCTATCAAAGTTTTCACTTAGTGGTATGTGCTATGTCAGAGATGCACCAATAATTACACTAACCAACACATCAGGCTTTCCCTTGCAGGAGCATAAATTACACACACAAGCATAGTTTCTGTGAAAGTATCATGTTTATTATTATAAAATATTTGTAATAAATTATGAAACAAGCATTATTAATATTCTTACTAACAAGACTTTCGTTTACCTCTTATTTTAATTTGTTTTGCGGAAATTAAAGTTGTTTATGTTGAAAGTGTTGAATCAAAATTATATTTTGAAAATTATTGTGACTACTTATTTTGCTGTAAAATATTTACAATATTTCCTAGACACTGATCGGACTATTACATAGACTGTACCTTAATATTACATATTTCATTAGATTTTAATTTCTTTAATTTCTTGGTTGCAGCCTAGACTGTTGTAATTTATAACTAAACAAATAAATGACTCACTTATTATACATGCAGTGGTTAATGCACTACAGTCAGTAAATTATCAAGTTATTCATCTAAAATTACAATACATCTTCAATTGATTTTCATATGTAAGAAAATATAATATTAAATAGGTTTGTTTGAATTTGATTTGCTAAAATAGATGTGGATATTGTGTTAAAGTTAAACTTTCATGTATTCATTATTGAATTTGAATTATTTTTATTGTCTTAATTATTTAAAGTGTTATTTATTGTCATCTAGTTAATTAAAGTTAGTAATTTAATAACTAGATGACATTTATATGATGAGGATTTACAAGTAGAAGACTTGAGTATTGCAGACACTTCCTGTGCTAATCTGTGCCTGTCTTGCAGAAAGTTATATGAAAGTATACATCCTCAATTGCAATGCTGCATTTGATAATGTCATTCAGCACCGTTTTGATACATTAGAAAGTCCGCTGAGCTACACAGAATATACTATTGCTTCTTAATTCATGATTATTTCCTTTATTAAATTAAAATTAAAAACTATATTAATATTTTCTGAAACAAAGTAAAATCCACACTTTCATTATAGCTTAATTCAGTTTTGATGAAATAAAATATTAGAACTCAACTATTTTCATGTTCTCTTACAATGTTCACAACCCGACACAAAACAAAATATGAGACTGAACCGTTTTGTGTTATTCTTGTGTATCAATCAAACTGCAAAGACAACGAAGTGAATCTCACTGATGTTTTTAGAGTGAGATATTAATATACAACACAAAACTATAATATATATATTATCAATATAGTTCTATTCGAATATCAGCTATGGGAATACCTGATATTCTAATAGTACCAATTTTCTATCCCTACTTAGCTACTATAAATTAAATCATTTTAGCAGTGCACCACTTTTGACACTTATTATTAAGTGTCAAAGAGGACAGAAGGAGTTGGATGTCAGTGGTATGCTGGTTGATGTTTGTGGATTAATAAGGGAATCCTTTGTTTAGCACATCCTTTGCCTTATGATGATGATGATCAGGGTCAAATAGTTGTCCACAAAAATTACCACAATAACTATGTTTTTTAATAACTATATTGATAATATATATACCTATATTATAGGTTTGTGTTGTATATTAATATCTCTATTCCAAGAATTTCCTACAATCTGCCTTCTGCTATCATCTGCACAGCATCACTATCTGCAGTCTGTCCTCAGTTCTTAAATATAGATATTTTTATTAGCAAAAATATCTATATTTAAGAACTGAGGACAATCTACAATTGGAGATCTTTATCATTAACAGATAAATGTTTCATACTATTCATCTTTCTGAAGTAAAGATAAGATTAGTGAGATCTTACACAAACAGATCAAGAAAAATAGCCAGTAGCAGATATATTTAATTTGCGATTAGAACAATGATACTTATTTCTTTATATGAATAATAATGCCTGATAAATTCAAGTGTTAAAATATTATCTAGTTTATGAGTAAAGGAAATAACATATTCAATATGAAGTGAATTAACATAGAATTTGATTATGAACTACAAACAATTCTATTACAACTGTATTACTGTTCAGTTTCTATGAAGTGTTATCAATTGTTTGGACTTCCTTTATTATTATATTAGAAATCATGTACAGGAAGGCCAGTAAAGCAGGTCTGTGTCCTTATATCCACTTACTCTAATTAATTATAATGTCAGTGTAACAAATAGTGATGAGCATGCCAATGAGGAACTCCTACTATTTCGTTCAATGTAATACTTATATATATGTACTAGCGTAGTGTGAGAGTACTACTTAGTGGCGTAGCGTGTTTCAGAGGGGCCCTGTATCAAAATTAGATGGGGAGGGGTTTAATTTCTGAAGTGAAAACAATAGCAAGGAAGGGAGGGGGGGGGGGCAACCAACTACAGGAAATTGGGACGACCTTTGTTTTTTAGCCCGAAAAACGGCTCGGTCTGTTTCGTTCACTCGCTAAGGGCCTCTGTAGGCCGGGGGCCCATGTCATTGATACAGATGATACGGCGGTATTTACGCCCCTGGTACTACTATTAAATAGTTAGGTATGTTATGATACCGTATTTATAATGTCTAGGACAATTTTGTTCAGCCCCCTTAGACTAGTGACGTTTACTCATCCACTTGGGTGCATAGAGTTGCTGCATTGTTTCTTGCTTTGTTTATTTAGATATAACAAAAACTTCACTGATGTGATGGGACCGTGATGGTAACTATGTAAAGGTAGGAGTAGTTTTCGTTTGACGTAGTAGTATTCGATTAGTTTTCTGTGTCGAAGCTACAAATGCAACTATCAGATTTTCTTTCGAATCACCCCCTCTGGCCCTGGCTAGAATTGGCAATTATTCTTCATCGGGAATTCGGTTGGCTAGGAATGTCGTGCTTCGGAATTATCTTAATACTTTAAGTATCGATGAATGTCGGTAAGACTGCATAATTATTATTTCCAAGTAAAAATTAAAATAACATCTGATTTTAATAAGAGAATAGCAAATTAAATATGGAAATTACATATTTAAATTTGCTATTCTCTTTTTAAAATCAGATGGATGGTACTCTCTTTTAAAATTTGTTTTTAAATTAGTAACAGACACATATTTTTATTACCAATCGCAGACATTTTCTCTGATTAATAATAAAAATATAGCTATAATAGCGCTATAATGCGCCTTGAGCTTCATAGCAATATCAAGTAATTACTCATAAAACCTATTGTCTACAATTAATAGGTTTTCGCTGCTGGCTAAAGTCATTGTCAGACCAAAAATAAGTAGGTACTAATAGTTTTTGTTTGGTCAATAAAAAGTGCGGTGAATTGTTAATTTCCTTTTAAATTAATACGTTTACGGCTTAACACTATGAATGTGTATTAAGACATTTCAAATTCTATATTAAATAGACGTCCAATTCATTTTATTTGTAATTATCATCAAGTTCGGTATTTATTTGTTTGTTCCAGATATAAGGCACTTAGTTATTAGAATGCCGTCAACCCACCTAAACCTACGCGAGGATGACGTAGTGCGGTTGGCCCTAGAATTTCTACATAACCGCGACCTTCACATTACGCAGCTATCACTCGAGCGTGAAACTGGTGTCATTAATGGCAATTTTGCCGATGATGTATTGTTTTTACGTCAGCTCATCCTTGACGGACAGTGGGACGATGTTCTGGAATTTATCCAACCGCTCAGCGCACTCAAAGCTTTTGAAGCTGATAAATTTAATTATGCTATCTTAAGGCATAAGTATATCGAATTGCTATGTATTAGATCTGAAATAAAAGCCTATAATAATGTTGAAAATATAGTAGATGAAGTTGTAAAAGTACTTAGTGATTTAGAAAAGCTAGCACCCTCGAAAGAAGAATACTCAAATCTATGTTTATTGTTAACTTTACCAAGTATTACTGATCATGCGCAGTTTAAAAAATGGAACCCGAGCAACGCACGTGTTCAGTGCTTTAGAGAGGTGTATCCTCTGGTAGAACAATTCTTGCCTTGCGACAAAAAGTCTAGCGGATCAGTATCTAAATGTGCAAAAAATGATCGATTAATGCAACTTCTAATTAAAGGTATTTTATATGAGTCATGTGTAAACTACTGCCAAGCTAAAGCCACAGGCTCCAAAGAAGCACAATCTAATGAAGTTAGCTTTTCAAGATTACTCGATGGTTCTGGTTTTGATGAATCGGACCTTAGTTTGCTGTCATGGCTGCAATCTATTCCAGCTGAGACTTTCAGTGTCCCATTTGAGCAGAGAATGTTGAATGTGGACGTGGAAAAACTGGAGCGTCCATCTTTGCACACCTCATGGACAGAGCACATGCTTGTTACGCCTATAAAACCACGCACGTTTCCTCATTTGGCAATGCCGTTTAGAAGACCTCGCTCGGCCGCCGATGCGATGACAAGATCACTACGACCGCTCCCAGACGGTGCTCCACGACATCCCGCTGTCATGGCTCTGTCAGCAATCGATTATGGTCCTTCATCTTCATGTTTTGCCGGATTTCACCTCACCGGAATTAAAGGCAGTAAACTGATGAACACATCTGTGGATAGATTATTTGACAGTAAAAATGCAGAAAGTATTTTTAACGGACTGAACGAGTCCCTAAAGACAATTGATGAGGCGACGTTAAAACCTATTGGAGAATTTACGTCTGCGAAAACAACCGAGACGAGTAGCGTCGGTGCGTCCAACGCCACTACTCCCGAGCACAGGGGACAAGATTACTCAGCGTCTACGTCAATATCAAACACGGCAGCGTCGACTGAACGCTCATCACTCGCGGAGCGCACGCCACAGCAGGCTGAAGCGGCAATGTTGCCGGGCGCCGATGGTGATTTTAGAAGGGAACTACTTAAAGAATATCAAATTCAAAAACAGCGTGAGTGCGATGATTACCTTCGCAATCTCTGCTCTTCAGACTTGAGGCAACAGAAAATGTAAATATACATTTTATTTAAAAAAAAAAATTAGTCTATGAGTATCTAACTGTTAAATTTAACATAACATCGAATTTTTAAACGTTAACTTTCATTTACTTTCAGGATGGAGCAAATAGGTGATGCTGCATCAGTTTTTCCGTCGGCAGTCAAGAATCCACAACAGATAACTCCGGAGAAAGGTCGCGAACAGTCCCCGTTTGTCAGGTAATTACTCACCTATCTATAAACTTAATTAAAAATATTAATTTTGTACGCTTGAGGTATAATAAAAAATGTGAAACAGCTACCTCTATAAAAGTTATGAATGTAATTGATAAGTAGATGATTACTAGTATGCAATGCATGCACGTAGCCAACAGTAATAATTCTTCTTACGGAGTGGTGTATTTTCATCGGTAGAGCGAGCAAGCAATTTGTTCTGAATGTTTGGTCGCCAACTGCTCTTGAACCGTTTTCTCTAACGAGTCGTTAAATTACAATGTTATATGTAAAGTAGTGTTATCCGTTTGAATTCATTTGTGTCTGAAATAGTAATGTTATGAACGCATTGGTGTGTGAAATATATTAAACGGTAAAATTTTATGTGTTTCAGGAATAACGAAATCATCGAATCGCTAGATATGGGAGACCCGAAAAACGTAAGATATTTTCTTTTGTACCTTTTTGAACGTTGACCGAATTGAACGTCTTTAGCCTTGGCCATTGTTTTTAACTAATTTTAAGTATAAACGTCACCACATTCTCTTCTCGTCTTGCCTTTTAAGCGAACTGACCACAGTGTCCGCGAACGCTATAGCCTTATTGCCATATTTCTTATAAAACATTAAAGAAACAGTATTGTCAACATCAGTTATTTACTCCTTATTAAATATATAATAATAGTTCCTTTATATTACAACGCAGTACATTTTTAAATATAAAAGAATTTCTCGTCGAAAGGCAGCGTTCACGGTCCAAATAGATTTTTTTTTAAGATTTTCTAGGTCGGACCAAGTATGAATTGACGATGTTCCGTCTCAAACGTCGGACTTTATTAAATATGCTATTATAGTGTTTTATAATTATACATTGTGTTGTAAATATTAACAATAACACCTGGGTAACAGTTAATTGCTTTTTAATTATTAAAAAATATACGTGGGTGTGATCTGAGAGCTGTGATAACCTAGTCGCGTGAACAGAGGTCTCGAGTTCAAACCCAAAGCACGCACTACTTTTCAGAAGTCATGTGCGTATTTATCACATGTACAAACGGTGAAGAAAAAACATCGTAAATAAACCTGCATGCCTGAGAGATTTTCTAGATGGCGTGTGAAGTCTGCTAATCCGCGGCAGTATAGTGGTACACTTTAGCCTAATCCCTCTTAAATTAGAGGAGACCCGCGCCCAGCAGTGGGACAATAATTGGGCCAATGATGATAGAAAACATGAACAGAACCAATGAGCTAATCATTAGAAATAACACCGCTTGGATTTAGATTCATGATGTCAATGCATTTGAATTCAAATTAAGTGCGTCGTAAAAAAACAAAGTGCACACGATTAACATAATATGAGAATTCTAATTTAGAACTACGTAATATGTATCTTTTATTTGGTGTTTCACAACACTGTCGCCCACTTATGAATTTCAAGCTACTACTTTTCGCAGTATGTTGCAGCAAAGTAAGATAACAATTTTACGTATCTTAGTATGTCAATTACCTTCTAGAGAATGTTGTGTTATTATACTTTCTGTCAATGATTGTCTTCACATTTCATCTTGTAATTTGTTATGAAAAGATTTCTCGTTAGTCATTTTACATTTTTACTGGCCAACTAGAGGTATCTTAAATATTATTTTAAAACGATTGGCACAGCGGCTGACCGACCGGATACGCCACGGTTCGAATGTTCGATATCCGCGCGGAACAATTTTATTTGTATAGCCTGCAGGTAGATGATTTCGGTTATTTTGTATGTTAGACATTGATGTTCTACAAAATTCTATTATGTGAAATTAAATATTAGTTAATCATTAAAAAATAGAAGGAAATTATAAAAATGGCATCATATATATGATCAGTGTCTGATAAAAGATTAAAGATATTTGTGTTATTGTTATGTCAAATTCAGGTGTTGTTAATAATTATTTATTGAACGGAAACAGCGTGAAACAACTGAAAACTTTTAAAACTGAAAATGTTTTAAATACACAGTTAGAATACATGAATCATGCCGCATTATTTATTTGCCCAATAGCTGCACAAACATTACATTGTTCACGAAATATGGTTTAAGCTTCGGTCAAGAGTAAAAAGACCCTAACTTCTAAACTAGGTGGGTACCTGTATCTTAGAGGTCAGAAATATTGAATTTGTATGAAATATTGAATTTGTATGATGTCCGTCCTTTCGTTACTTCTTCAAGCATTAACCGCTGAGTCGAAGTTGTGGGCCAAAGCTAATTGAAAATAAATATATATCATTATGTACATTAGGAAGGCGTGCTGGACTGCCCTCTAACATGCAGTAAAAACAGTACATGTACATAATAACTTCAACGATTAGAACCCAACACGTATTGGGCATTTACATGGAAGATAATAGATGCGTTTCGCAACTCACTCTACTTCATATACAGTTCAGTTCAGTAAAGGTGACCTGAACAGTGCGTATGCGATCATCATCATCAGCCTATAGCCGTCCACCGCTGAACGTAGGCCTCCCCCAAGGAGCGCCAACCATCCCGGTCTTGGGCAGCTCGCATCCATCCGCTACCAGCCACCTTCTTCAAATCGTCGGTCCATCGTGTCGCATGCGATCTGATTGAAGATATTTAGAAGAATGACTAAGAGAGAATCGAAACATATTCGTGTATCAATACAAGCGGCCGGAACGCCAGTGCAGCATCAAAATTGATATATTGTTCTGCAATGAAAAGATTTGTTGTTATGTTGTCTACTCATTTATGATTGATGAGCGTTCATCACTCGATTAAGTAGATGAATGGACCATATAATAATTAGAAAATCATATCGCTTGATTTTCTAATTGGTCGACTCCTCTACTTATTCGATTTGTTACTGTCATGGTGTAGAACAAATCTTACTCATATACATATATCTTCTACCTACAGCTATTAATAACATGAGTATAAGAACTAAGCTTTACTGTTATTGTTGAATAGTTCTCGTCTAGGCCTGAAGACAACAAAGAAACGTGGGTATAAAAATTAAGTACTTATATAATTACAGTTTATTAAACTGTACACCCACATATTATATTTATTCATGCTGGAATCATTACGGCTTACGTACACGTATATAGTTTGAAATAAACTGTTGCTTTGTGTCTCTCATGGGGCCATCAAATTTCTACACGCAATGAAAATTCTTGATTACCAATGTCCTGGAAATGTAGTTTCTGGTGCGTTAAGTAAGATATACCTTTTATCTATATACAGGTTGCCCGGTAATGAATGGATAACCTTGAAATGGGTCATAATAGAACTAATGGCCATTCAGAAAAAAACAAACAAATGGTACCAAAGATTCATGATGAAAGATAAAAATAAGCAATCATTTGCAGTATATTTGACTCCCTCTCCTCCTCGGACACCTCTTGCAATGAATTTGGTTGATCATTTTCAAGAAATTCTAAATACCTTGGGCCAGCTGCATTGAAAATAAGGAGAGCGTTTATTCCTAGGGCCTGCATGTGGGTGGCAGGCAATTTGAACATTTATTATAATTTAGAGCGGTATTATTAATGTCAAATTTTGTTTTTTATTTAACCCTAATGATCAGGTAATTTTAATGTAAATAAATATTACCACAGAAATTTTAACAGATGATGCATTTTATGATGAAAACGCAACGAATTTTTTAAATTCCTTAGCGAAGAGGAATTTTAGAAATTCGGAAATTGAACCCGGGCGATATTGGGAGGAGAAATGAGTATTAAATTGCGCGGGCGAAGCTGCGAGCATCAGCTAGTAATAAAATATGCTCCTTGATGAGAAGCACTTCAAGAGATTGTAGAACTCTCAGAAATATTAATTAGATCTCTTGGGTGTCTGAAGTTAACCTTGGCTCTACATGAGATCTGATAACTTTCCCATGAAATGGTGGGATTTCATTTCTTTTTGTAAGTTGTGTATGACAATATTTTTATTGTTGTTTCTAAAGGGTTATATGGTTATATTATCACATTTTTTATCATTATTAAAACAAGGTTCCCTGTATACATTTTCAGATTGGCTCTAGCGACAAAATTTGTGGATTTTTCATACGAACTTCCAACCCTATTTTATTCCACTTAGGAATGGGGGACAAAAATTCCAAGATTATGAATTTTTTTGTTGTTTGTGTACTAATAATGGCTTACATATCAAATTTCAGCTTCATAGGGCATTAGGAAGTACCCTCACAGTTTTGATGGTTTGTGAATCAGTGACGAAATCAGGGTTTTTTAGATATCAATAACATCTAAAGTATAAGAGCTATGCAATTAAAACTTTATATGTTTAATAAATCCGCTGTAGACAAGATCTCCTGAGAATTTTGTTTATCTGGTATAATCCAAACCCAAGTTATGAGGGATCAAAAAACGACGAAGCGCTTAGAGAAAAGAGTCTTGGCGGGCCAATACCGTGCCCTCAGATAATTTATCAAGTTATTAATTCACATTTAATTATTATCATTATATTTATTTAATTCGTTCATGAGCAGTGGTACCAAATTGGCAGTCGGTAAATGTTAAAGTGTTTGTACAAATACTGCGCCGTATCCGTCCCGAATAAAGAAATAATAAGAGGTCAGAGCCATTTCAAAGCGTCGTAAGATAGGGAACTTTATTTCCTCGAAATAGATTACTGTTGATTAATGAAAGATCCTTTGTAAAGCATTTACCATAAATATCAATATTAAGAAACAGAAACGATCCGCAGAAGAATTGCAGTTGTCGAAATTGCTGAAAATATTTGATTAGATTGATTCCTAGAACTTATGTCTGCTGGGGCAGATAGTCTCCTGGACGAACTGGAAGAACCATCTTGGGACGGGATATCCTTAAATGACATGGGCATATTAGATCATCTGTCAACATAATATAGTTATTAACAGCTTTATTCCTAACATCTTAACAATAAAATAAAATAATTACAAAATGTATATAAAATAAAAAAACGTCATGTCAGAATAATAAATATCGTGTGGCTAGAAAGTCCGTAGACAATTTTGCCCAACGTTTTTATCTGCAAGATAATCTTCTGATTTGTCATATGCGTTGCCTTGCAAAGGGTAAGATGAACAATTTGTTTGATTTGGTTTTCTGATAGTTTTAAGAATATCTCTGGAATTGTTGACGGCACAGTAATAGGTGTAAAAGCTAAAGAGAATAAACATAGGTGAGATGCATATAATTGGCGCGCTACATCCATTTTGAATTTAGTTTTTAACCGACTTCAAAAAGGAGGAGGTTCTCAATTCGTCGGTTTTTTTTTAATTTTTTTATGATTATTATAATGTCGGATCTTTTCGCAAGAATATGTACATTTTCAGATACACTGACAGGGCACTGTGATGATATATATTAAGATTCCCCTGAGTGAATCACGACACCTCGGTTATACACAGCTTAATATTAAGTTTTATTCATACATTAATGCTTTAGCCGCCTACCCGTCTGTTTATGTAGTTAGTGTATAATTTATTTACCAGTTCGATTATAAAACGTTCCGACTGTTCTTATTTATTGCTACTCTATAATTATGACCTTCAGTCGTACTGGATTGGATTATTTTGCGCCCACTCTAAATACTTAAATCACGCAATCTCACAAAAGGGGCTAGGATAAAAATCTCGAGTTGCGACGCGATGAAAATGACAAAAGTAATGCAAATTTGCCATGATTTATTGATATTTATATTTTAGGCGTCTTAGAATTTATGTATAAGCTCCAATTCTTACGTGCTTTCGAATATATTCTCTATAATTTCATTTTATCAATAAATTTAGTATCTGGTCAATTACATGTCCTGATGTATGTATTGATGGATGTATTTACAGTCTTAATTTAAATGGGATTCATGCTTAAAAGAAGATACCATCATGAATCCATCAACCTATCCTTGTGTCTACCTACTCTTATTAATGGCGTTGTCAAAGTGTAAGAGAGCTTTTTTAAAATAGGTAATGTGAAGATTTTTTCCAATATCTATTGAATCTGTACACAAAATAGATTTAGAAAAAGTATTACTACATACGACAAAACTACTTTAAATAGAAATTAAAATCCAAGAAGAACTGGTAGGTACTGCAACAAAAATGTATTATTAATTGTTGATTTAAAAAGCTTTTATTGACGATGCATTCATTTCTTAAATTAATGAACGCATTGACTCATCTGTATGCGCTCTGTAATGATATTCAAAGTCAATCAGCAATTATTGTGACATATGTAAAGAAGCAAGCTGACATCATACCTTTTTTGTATGATGCGCCGACATATTTGATACAAATGAAAGACGTTCGTTGGTAAAGTTAATCAAACATAGCTCATAGTTATAAAGTGTTGAATCGTTTTGAGTTTTTTAAGCTCTTCAGGAGCTCTACATTATTTTTGATATGCATCACTAGGCTATCATAGGATAGCCTAGTGGTTTGCCCAGTAGGAAGTCAAAGATCCTGTGTTCGATCCCAGGGCATGCACCAGAGGCTTTTCGAAGTTACAAGCATATTTTTCACGTGAGGAATCCTGCATATCTGAGAGATTATCTTGATAGCATGTGAGATCTACTAACCCGCACTAGGTTAGACTGGGGTATTATAGCCTAATTTGCCTCAAATGAGAGGAAACCCGTGTCCAGCAGTGGGACAATAATGGGGTTGATTAAATTGGGGTGAAGAAATGATCGATAGCGTATGATGTAGCGTAGCGTAGATGGGGTATCTCGTTAAATACTCAGTGTATTTGAAAGTTTGATCAAGTATTACAGTTGTTAATTTAACAGCTCTGTGAAATTAATTCGAGTTTCTGAACGGTTGATTACGGACAAATTATGTAATCATTAATCTGAAATTTTGCTATGGTATGTTCGCGAACTGCTGACTTCTTGGAACGTCGCCGCGTCGGTATTATTTTTTATGCGGGTCCATGTGCTACTTTTGTTATGAGCTATGTAAAAAAGTCTGCAATGACTATCAAGAAGTGTGCCTACATACCTCTATATGTATGGTTTGGTGGCACTAATCGGCGGTAATATCACACTGATCTCTGATATGAAAAGTTGTTTCTTTCCATAAGTAGAATCATCTCTGTAGTTACTTGTCCGAGAATCAAATGTAATACAATTCTTTGATAAGTTGCTTTAAAGGCTGGATATATTAAGCTACATTTATTTGTTGAATAACTATTGCAGACGACCTTGTATAAGTCATAGGACGAACTTAAGACTCGCCAGATATTACATGAAAATGCACCCACGCGGAGACGTGGATATTGACGGGCTGGACAACTAGGCGATTTGGTAATAAACAACCTACCGTCTATAAACATGACCAGACTATCAAACAGATTTCCGTCTTAGGTATATAAGGCACATTTGACTTCTCGAAATTATTCCATCCTCTTCACTTGAGAGGACTGTGTCCTCTGTGATGCGGTACTGGGAAGATAAATGGGTTGATGATGAGGATCAACCCTGCTGCTGCCATCATCCTATATGGCTCCCTTAGTTTGTCCTATTCATTCTGTGCAGGATTACTGAAGTACGTGGTTCTATCTTACTAAGGCGGGTGAGCAATACTTGTAATTGTGATGTGTGTGGATGCGCGCTCTTGTGTGTGTAACTCCAGGTAGAGTTAGCAGTGACATCTTTATAAAAAAAAATCGAGTCCAATTTTCTTTTGGCCTTAATTTTATCATTATCGGAATTTGTACATGACTATTTACCATTTACTTTGTAGACTTTTTTTCTAAGGTTATTTTTCAGAGATTGAAAGTTTGAACCGTTCAACCTAACCTAACCTAACCTAACCTTTTTTTTTAAGTGCGGAAAAATCCTTTACGGAGCGTTCTACCGCCTGGGGAGGCGACGGGGTGGGTCGGTCTCCGCTTGAGCGTTTACCGAATAAAAAACCGCACCCGTCAACGCCACCAACCCTATTGCCAAAAGCATGCACCACAACCCCGGCGGGGACCGTTCACTAACCTAGGGGTCTTAGTTAGTACTCCTGTTGATTATTTTGGTCACTGTAAACAACCTTTCTCAGTTTCCATGTTAACGCGACGCAAAATTTTGGCGCGAAACAGTAGGGCGATACTGGGCAGACAGAAACAATATGCATGTGCACACATCTACACACACAACCCATTCAGTGCCCTGAACCCGATTTTGGGTCGATATTACAGCAAGGCTCTGGGCATTCAATATTTAAGGTATATACTTATGAATACTTTTTGACATATTTTAAATGAAAATAATGTCAAAACGTCTTCATAAATATAATAAAGTAATGAAATTCAATGCCCAGAGCCCTAATATAATATAGACACAGGAGCCGGGTACTGGGCAGTCAAAGGGTTAACTAAGACACCTTAGTGAGTTAGAACTTTTCGATCAGGTGGTACCTATTGTTGACCGAAGGAGAGAACCAAAGTAACTTCTAAATTATTAAATTAGCTTTACAAAAAATTAAAATAGTTTTAGTGTTTAGTTAAGGGACTTCAACCTATTCATCAGTTTGTACTATCCTGAAAGTAAGATTTTTAAAGCAGTCACTACATTTTACACTACATTGCTATATGCTCCAATGAAACGGTTGCGCGGCAAACCAAATTATCATTGTGATTGCAATATTGTCAAACGAAAATGTTAACGGAATACTCGTGTAAGTTCAGAATCTGTGGCGAATTCCTTATAATTGGATCTATTCAATAAGTACTTCAATTGAAAGATGGCAAAAGGGGAAATAGCATATTACGTCCACTGCCGATCATATAGTCATAGAGTCGAGAATAAAGTTCAAAACTGAACGTCGGGTTCATACGAGTATGTACCCATGTTATTGGGCAACGTTCTATCTAATAAAACATAGATAACATTAACTATTTTATGGGTTATCTTCAGATAAAACCCATGAAACACTTCAATATTGTTCAACTGCCTCGTTGGTCAAGTAATCGTGAATGCGACTGCTAAACAAGAGGTCTTGGTTCGATTGCCAGGTCGAGCTAAGTGCTATTGGAATTTTCTATGAAATTTTCAGTAGCAGCTGCTATAACGTTGTAACGTTGTTATAACGTACCATCGCGCCTGTTGCCCCCAAAAGGTTTTTGTTGAAAAGTTGAACAACATATATGTTGTTCAACTTTTCAACAAAAATGTGGCCTTGACCGTCGACATCGTAGTTAACAAATGTCTCTCGCCCACTTTTGCATAAAGGAAGCATAAAAACAGACGAATACTTATATGTCAAAACTAGAAAAATCAATATAACGCGTTTATGACCGTTTTATAGGTAAGTAAGTATATGTATGGCACGTGTACCGTTTGGCTGTTCGTAAGTCTATATGCGAAGCATTGTTTATAGCTTCACATATTTTAGATATTTTGCTGTTATTTGTACGATTTATTAACTATTAATTATGGCCTTCTTAGAAAAAATATTGAACAACTTCTTATCTTACCTTTTTAGGGGATTTCTGCTGTCTGTTAGCCCACGCTTTTCAACCAATTTTGTTTCACACAATGGCAAAGGGGCTACTTAAAAATTAGTTTTCTCTAACCTATTATAAAATCTTAATTTTGTGGGATGCTAATGTTTGCTTTAACTATTGTACGCCATGTAATTCTTAAAAAAACATAATAGTCCACGAATCTGCTAGTAAAAGTGGACTCTAATAAATAATTATATATATTCTAGAATGCAGCATATTCTTAAACAGTTTTTGTATGCTCGATTCTAAATATTCTAATTGAATTGGTTTATCAATAAATCAAACTATTATTTACGATTAGCAATTATTGTAATTAAAGAACCAGTTAGTCAAGTGCATACACCTATTATTTTGATTCCGTTTACTTTTTGACTTGAGTAGTCGCCTACTGCGTTGACTTAATATTTGCATAAGTTAACATAGGCACTTACCGTTGTTGTTCTGGTATCGGTATTCACAAAGTAACTCCCCTATTTTAATAAACCTAAGCGACAGCGACACCTATTGTGTTGCAAACGTCTATAAGCTACAATAACTGCTTATCGTCAGATGAACCGTAAGTTGATTTGCCACTTTCGTGGCATAAAAAAAAAAAAGAAAAATGTTGCTTATTTTTATTATATGTATATAGTTTTTGTTTCAACTGTAAAGTTGAAGGGCTGCATAGCTCTTTGTTGCATAAATAGAATATCGACAACAAAGCTAACCTTTTGTGACCTACTATTGTGAGAGCGTTGTTTTGCAGAGAGGAAACAACCGATGCAGGGCTAGTTTCCTACAAGGATGTAGCCGTTTTGAATCAGTTATTCCCAATTATTTAACCAACCGGATCTAAATTACCTCGCCTAATTTACCAGGGGATCGGTACTATTAAAGGAACCATGTAATTGGCGAGTTAACTTTATTTGTTGATCGAGTTAATTAAATTCGCAGATAACACCGTAAAATAACTGCCCAGTTTAATGTCCCAACTAATTGGATAAACACACAGTTATTATAACGAGCGTGGGCTCATCTCATTAACAAATTAACAATATAATCTCGATATAATTATTTTATTGATGCCCAGTTTGGTCGGAAATTAAAAGATCTTACGTTTGTCTAATGTTGCATGCTCGACCTTCGCGTGAACTTGAATCCACGCCTACATGCCATTAAGTCCTTGTTTATTATTGATGTTCTCTTATGAGTACTTACCTGCTGGACCATTATTTACCTCGTTGTCACCTATATTTATACGTACTATATAATTGTAGGACACAGCGATAATCGTAGTCTCGTTGCTCGCGCGCATGCCTCTTATGAGTCATCGGTAAGCGTTCTGCGCACAATGCCGTCGGAACAGTCCAGTCGCGACGCGGCATACCTAGGGGACATACATGTCACATTATTTAGTCATACGCACGATCGAACTTCGGAAATATTGTAGATCGATATTGTGAATAAAAAATATATTTTTCAAAAGAGTGTTAACGTTCTGTGAAGATGACTGCAGTGAAGAAAGTAATGGCGATGCGGCAATTGGACTCTATGTTTGGTAATATGAATCTAGAGGGGGAGGGCCGGCATTCTCCGATTGTGAGCTCCAGCATTGAGCACGACCCTCGCTGTGAAGTGCATGGCCGTTGCAGTACGCCGTATAGGTCATCACTTTACCTTCACAGTAGCCGAGAATCCACACCTGGATATTACAGGGAGTCAATTTCACCTACAAATGGACTTATCATCAGGTATTTTATATCAATAATAACATTATTAACCGGTTTTGTTATCGATTCTAACAATTGTATACTGGAACAGGCGTCGGGACTCTCTGGGGCTGGCAGGTAGTCCGGCTCGTGAAATGGAGCACCCGTCTACGTTTCCGAGTATCCTGCGGCGCGATCGTCACAGCCCCTCCGTAACGCCGCCCCGTCGAGACACACCAAGCCCCACTCACAGACTACACAACAAGCGCCACTCCATGGGCTCCTTTCCCAATCTGAGCAGAAGCAACATAGTCAACTATAATAGACGAGACTCGATATCTAGCAATAGTGTGAGAGACATGAAGCGTGACTATGTCGGTTCCACAAATTCGCTATCCAGAAAAAGCTCTATCGACACAAAGAAGTCCTCAACGGACTCCTTGGATGTGTGGCACGGTAGTACTTGGGATTCTGAAAGAACTAATTCAGTATCGTCATTGGTGCTTGACGAACGGGTCTCATACGGACATAATAAGGTAATTTATCAAAGACAGTCACTTATTCAGAATTGTAACAATAAGCTTTTTTGATTCACTTCAGGAATATACCAACGTTATGATCTCATCAATTTATTGTATGAGCAGGAAAAAGCGTGTTGGAATTGAATTGAAATGATTGTCTCATTCGGAAGAATCGAAGAATCGAAAATAATATTACAACTTACCTGGATATTGGTGCTAATACCTTATATTAAAAAATGTATCTTTTTATAAAGTTTATTTTTAGTTTGTTTGTATTTTGTAGTGTGAATAAGATATTTGGAAGGCTTGCGCGGTTATAAAATCGTTAATAATGTTGTCATTTATTGAACAAATAACGCTACGCCAAAAATATTACCCAGTTTCGGTTATTTATTCACGCGCAACGTCTTAAATTACGGATGTAAACAATGAGGTTTTTAAACTATAAAACACATCAGACTACTAATAATACGAAAATAGGTAATTTATAATCCTCAGCTTTCACTTGAATATTGTCATTCCACATGGCAATATTCAATATAATCCGTGAATTTAACGATCATATGAATCGTATGATAATTATTAGACTTTTGAATAGTTTTAAATAATTCCACTAGTCTGCTGGCTACCTGAAATGAGTCTCCTCATGGAATAAAAAGCATTGCACTTTATGTATACTATTTAAAATGCATTTTATTGTTAACTGACATACATCTTAATATCGATAGACTTTAATTTATCTTATGCTGGTATTTTAACGGGCACATATTTCGTCGTCGTTAGTGGTGGAATGAGAAGTAATGAGAATAAATACTTAAGTTTCTATTTTTACTCGTTTCCGTTATATCCGCATTAAGCGTGAAGCGCGCATTATCCGCGTTTAAATGAACTTATTAATTAATTCACATCAATCTTTTGTGTTACATTCCGGAAAAGATTTATACAACACTGTCACGTCATTCGCGCTTGTATTTCTTATAGCTGAACATTTTTGTTACATAACAACAATAATAACCCTTAATTAAATTGTAGTTTGTATTGAATATGACGTCAGTAGTCTAGAAAGGGATTGTGATCAACATAATAAGACGGAACTATTTAAAACATGCATTCAATGTTAAATACTTGCATAGATACTATTGCATTCAATATGGTTTGTTATCTGTGGTGACTTAAGACGTTTTCAAATGAAATAGAAAAAGAAATTCCGTATAATTCGCTTTGTACATCACCGGAGCGCTCTACATGGCGGTCTGATAGGGCGTACGTCCCGCGCGTCTCTCGCGCTGACCTATACCTCCATAAACGGGCATGACGCCGCCAACTGCCACCCGCCACGACTAAATCATGACAATATTTACATTATATCTCGCATGCCACTGCAATATTTGCTTCGTCAGTTGAACAAAGTACAAACAGTTTACATTTGTGCGTTTTGTTAGTTCAACAACAGTTAAACGAGTAGCTTAGAATTCCAGATACTTCTCACATACAGTTAATTTTGGCTTGATGTTGTAGAAACTGGAATTTAAAGGTTACGAAATGTTACGACGCTAGCGGTTTATAGATGACGTCAGTCTCAAAGATTCTTGTGATTAAAGTAAATCAATGAACAAATTAGGTAATCAGTCATAATACAGATTGTTTGCATTACCGAGACTAAATAAATGGGCGTAATCAGAATCTCCTTGTTTTGATTCGTAATTCTTCCTTGAAAAATTGTTACGTTTAATCTAGTTGGTAATCAGATTAAAATGTATTTGTTGCGTTAGGTTACCTAATCTATTAAAAGAACATCTTGTTATCAGTTAAACATTTTACGCCATGATTAATAATGAATAAGGGCGAATTCGTGGTATGTACAGACCAAACCTCGTCCCAACTAAATTAATTTCAATTTAACTGTAACTGGATCCTCTCGTAAATACACAAATTGACCCGAGACAAGTTTCCAGTTAATCAGTCAATAAATTTCAATTGATCGCGAGGCGAAGACAGCTGTAACTATGGATGATTCCGTTTAAACGTACACATGTTTGTATTAATTGTGTCAATGTTGCCTTCAACATAATACATAACCTAAGGATTTTCGGTGTACACTCCGTGACTCACTATGAAATCATGGCTCCTGTACCGATTCAGCTTGTGTAACATAAATATTATTAAGTTTACGTAACCCATTACAAGACTGCTTTATCGCTATGTTATTGTTTCGATCATATTGGTTATGTTAAGTTGTTGAGTTACAAAAAAAGTGATACAATTAGTGTGAGATCGCTCTACTTCATTGTGAACAACAGTTTTTATTTATACTCGTTGATATATTGTGAATTTGAATCAATTTGTTACTACAATGGTATTTTGTTTGACTAGCGTACCAACATAAATGTTTTTTGTTGTGTTCGGTGTCTCAATGGCAAGATTTATTGTAGAAGCATCTATGTGTATTGTTCGCGTTTGAGTTGAAGAATCCTCCTTTTGATAAATAGAGGGAAAATCTTTGACTACGTCGTTTCATAGTTTTCTTACTATAAATTACAAACTGTGCCCTCCAAGTTTCACCTCTGGGCTCGCAATTGTCGTAGCTTCCTTTAAGCTTACTCATGAATGATCAAATGTAAAAAGCAATTTTAGTCTGCTAGTTCAATAGATTAGCTCGTACAAACAAAAACAAATAATCTTCAGCTTTATTATATCAGCATAGATTTTACCAAATCCTTATCCTATTTTACTAAACTCGTCTGCGAATTAGTCTCTGGCACGGATTCCTTATCCTGCCTAAGCTCTGAATCGAAGTTAAACAATAACAAAGTGTATTGTTATAGTAAGAATCAAGTATAAAGTTATTCATAAAGATCAAATGTCTAATATACAAGCGTCTTTAAAAGGATCAAATTGATTGATAAAAGTCAGCCTTTATTGAACCGGCCATATGTTTTTTCCTATATAAACTTATTAACGCTATTGTTATCTGTCATCTATCGTTACTAATATTGATAGTACTTTCTTTAAGCTTTGGTATAGATGTTTGATCGTTTCTTAAAATTTTAATTATAAATGTGCGGTATTAATTATGTATTATTTGTTTTTCACGCGTAGGACGAAATTAAGAATATGATGAGTTTCTTCTGACATAAACTTGTTTATTATTATGTATGCTCTTTATATGGCACAACCTTGAGTTCCTTCGTTACGAATAAGGTGACTAATTAAATGTTTGAATTTTCCTGCGTTATTCCTAGACTAGCGTGGGTGGCTACGTGTACAACATTTGTATGATTTATTGTATGATGTACACCGCATGCTAGTGTTATTATCATCTATAGATAACACGTCGCAGTTAAACAAATATTACGAAAAGACTTCTTTCTGTTATGCCATGTTCTTTTATAACTAGTCAGGCGTAAGAAAGAAGCGAAAGTTGCATGCGCGCGTAAATAATTAAAAACGCTCTTTCTAAAACTTACGTTTTGAAATAATTCTCAGAAGCATTGGTGTCGTAATTTATAGCTTACTTGTTCCAAATATTATTCCGTGATCGATATTCTTTAGTTATTTAAAGTTATGTATAGGTATATTGGAATGTCCAATTAATGTTTATGATTGTATATCTCTGATTATATTAGGTTTGTTTTGATAAGACAACCATAAAAGAGCAGGTAATATATTTCATTAAAACTATTATTTCATAATCACTTGTTCCTTCAAATATAGAAAGTCTTCGCATAAATGAATTTGCTAAACCGGCTCACAACAAAATGAGCACGAGTGACAATAATGTACGCATTTGCAATAAAATCTGCTACGATCGTGTGCACGAAGAGATATCTGCAAAGCCACGCTCATGAGCAATACAATATCAAATATCAGAGCGCGTACGACGCGCATTGACCGCGCACGGGCTACCCCTTTCACTTGTATTCGCACTCAACGGATCCAGCGGAACGTTAGCGCGCCTTTCTCTCTGTTCGCGTCTCTGTCTAACATGCGGCGTGGTGGTGCAACACTGGTGGTGGGCCAGTGCACGCCGCTCGCTGCCCGTGACAACAGTAGCGCAGTTTCCTCGACTACATCCGCACGGAACCAACACCGCCGCGCTCGGATGATCTATCGCGATCTGACATGAAGTCCAAACCGGCACATTACGTAGACGCGCCGTTTAGACCGTGGCCGCCGCTTTCCCGCCAGGCGCAGCCACAGCCCAACTTTTATTTTCGACCGCCGGACCCAATGGATTTAAGGAATTTCAAAACATCCTCCTCGAAAGGATCCACATATTCTGATTTCTCCGGCATGAGTGCTTATAGTAATAAATCCCGTGATTACTACTTCCTATCGCCGAGTTATCGTTCAGCGGGTGCCCCGACGCCAAGCAGTCATGTTGATTTATATGGTGTGCGAGAGAGACCACGCCAACTCAGGAATCCGAACCCATCTCCATCAGCCGCTTGTCCGTGTAGCCGGTCACGATCCTTGGAGGACGTCCGCACAGAAGTGGTGACTGAGTGGGAAGATGACGACGAGAACGGCAATCGTATTGTTGCACCGGCCACAAAATTTAACCGCACCTCATACAAAGCTAACCCCGCATTCCAAAAGCAAGGCTTCCTCACACGCCATTCTATGGAAAATCTAGTCGATAGACCACCGCAGCTACTGCCTCCCAAACGGATCTCTGCCTTTCAGGTAATTGAACCAACTTTCTATCGAGACAATAATGTTGTCTCTTTGTGAAATGTCTGCACTAGAACAGTTGTTTGTTAGAATGCCATCAACGACATAGAATTAACTTAACCATAGTGTTTAACTGTAACTGCTCTTTTGATATGTATTTATGCGTACTTTCTAAGCTCTTAAATCTACATGATTATCTTGTTGATTCTAAGCGATGTGAGTAATTTGTATATTTGTGGTGCTTTGCGAACGTTTAATAATGGTACAGGTACGGTAGTACAGTATAGCATGGTTGTGGGAATGAACCATCGACGCCTAGTCAGAGCTCGTTCAGCTCCGTTGAACCGCAACACGCCGTCCTGCGTGTGTAACGGATGTTCAATACTTGTTTTTTATGTGATCGCACACACATGTATCGTAGTTATAAGTACTTTAATATCAAGCGAATTTGGGTTATCTGGTTACCCGAAAATGTTTCTATCATTGTATAGGCCTCTTTTGCAATGCGAGTGTGAACTTTAGTGTAGGAATATTATTGTTTCACGTTGGTTTTGAAATGATGTCTTAATTATGTAAGTCTTGAGTCGTGATTTTATCACGTAGTTGTTATGATGGCCCAGTTCTTGAGTACTACATACCTGTTGCCATTTCGGCATAACAAAATACTCTGACATTGTTATTCTGGGAACGGAGAGTTATAGGTTACAGGTTACTCTTGTCAGTTTCTTTGTACAACACTTAACAGATTTGATCATCGTCGCAATCTTTATCTTGCCAACAAACATTTTCTTATCAGAAACTTTTATAGATGAGCTCTCTCCAATTAACTGTCAAGACAAAGACGAAGACATTTATTGCTTGAACTGCGTACATTAGGTGCTTTTTACAAATTTAGTCTCTAAACAAAATGAGAAATCTTAATCAAACGTACATAAATACAACTAGAATGTCTATATAATTTATTCGCAGTAAATAAAGTTGTTACATATTCATTCATCGTAAAATAATAGACATTAAAATATAGAATATATTAATAGTAATATAAAATAATACACTGGCTGAATGTATAAACTAACGCTTCCGACTTTTATATATCATTAATTTATTGTTATGCAACAGTTATGAATAAATATGTTAGAACCATAAACTGCATTATTGAATACATAGCTGATAGCTGATTAGAGATTGTAATAAATTTGGTTAAATTATAAAATAATTATCTTGAACAACCACATTATATAAATAAATTTCAATGAAAAAGTAAGAATTACATAATTATATGGAATAGTCGTATCATAATATTAAATAAACAAATCTTATGCCACGCACTTTTGGTATATTACAAATAGGTAGTAAATAGGTATATACATTTATCATACATAACATACATACATTTAATCAAAACATTTTCTCTAAATTTTAATTTTAGATATCGTTACTGGTTTCAAAGTTGACGCGGAAACCATAAAATATATTTATTACGTAATATGATATTAGTGATTCAATTTTATGCATTATTTGAAATATACGAAGTCGTTATAGGAAATGTTAAATATGTAATGATGGCGACAGTGCAACTATTGAATCTTAGATTTCTAAGACTTAAAAATGCTGTCAGTTTTATTGGCATTCAGTGTTAGTTTTACGGTTTTACGCTTTTTATATTAGAAGGCAAATTACGCATTGTTACCTTGCATTTAATAATTTCGTTAAGTTAAAAAAATATTTTCGCATACAACGTGGACATTATTCATATTAAGTTAAATGAATAAATTGTTCGATATACATTAAACGTTTAACTGAAATAAGTAATACTTTTATAACATTTATTTGCAAATTAAAGTAGTACTGTACATGATTTAATTTTGTAACTCTAATTCAATTGCCTGAGGGGGTGATTTGGGTGACACGAATGAATATTAATAGTTACAACTACTAAACGCGAAAAAACTTGCGGTAGATCGTTACCCAACGATCGTATTCCACCTTTGTTTCACGGAATTGTAAACAAAAAATCTCGTACGTAAAAAAATGCGGTAAAGTACACTTTCTATAACGCGTTTACGGCGAGCGTTGCAACAATGAAACGAAAAGCTACACCAATTACCTGATTCGAACCGTTTCAAACGAGATTCAAATGCGTGTCTGGTCGCGTCGTGGCTCCGGATTTCATAAACTTATGCCTCTGTCGTCATAAATTAAAGTCTACATTTTTATCTTAAAACAAATGAAATTGTGTAATACATTTGAAATATTTGGACCATAACATCATGCGCCGTTTAGTGAGTGCATCGCGACTTGTTATCGGTCAGGCAGGTGGTCTATTTGTATGTCAACAAACAGGTTCGTACTAGGCCGTCTAGCTATTCACGGCCTACCTCATCTATCCATACAATACAACCTGTTATAGTTACAGCACTGTTATGCTTAACATTCCGGGCTTCAATGAGCGTTGTTCGTTCTCTGAAGTAAATTGACGTGACAGGTATTACACAGTCGACAGTTCTCGCACGCTTTCGAGAATCGTCACAATAATTCGTTTTGTTTTTAAATAGCTCGTTTTGTTATTTATTCGAACGCTGCTAAATATAAAGGCTAAGCTGTCTGTTTACTGGAGTGGAATGGTTGAACATCCACCGAAAGAATTAATATTTCTCCGCTCCGCTCCTTTCCGCTTCAGTAGGCAGGCGGCCTGATGCGCCTACATATATACATACAATCACGATTGTGTAACTGAAGGGGAAGACAGGTGTACACTGTACACCCACACTTCGCCGGTTTGGAACCTGCTAATTGACTGATGAAAATTCAACTCGAGACCACTAGGTCAATGAGACAGTATATTTTCTTTTATTTTATGTTTTTGGTATTTTAGGAGTGAACGCATGACTCATGTAAATGTATGCAATTAGCGCAGTTCGGACTCACTGTATTTCTACTTAAGGTATGGTACCAATTGCAAACAACATTCTACACGTTTCTGTGTCGTAGAAGTGTATGTTGCACAAATGTCTGCGTCATGGTGTTGGGCCGGCCGACGTGGACGGTGCGTCATCGTCACCGTCTCTCCGGCCTCGCTATCACAGATTTAAGATGGCAATGAATAAGGTTACCGTGGTCACCACGCCACTTTTGTTTCATATATACCATTCCATTCTGGGTGATAAGCGATTTTTATTTAAACTCGAACGGAATGCCTGTCATTAACATTTATCGTCCATATGATTACGTAGTGCGACTATTTCTTTAGTAAAATTACAAGGTCATAACAGTACTACAGGATGCATAGAATTATAGCATCTGTCTAGCCACTAGAACATAATTGATTTACATTCGTTACGAGTTTTAATTGAATGCCTCTTTTATCGCATTCTTCTATTTAACGGGCCAGTCTACTAAATTAAATGAAACTTAAATCGACTCATTTGGCGTTTTCGACGCATTAGGTATCAAAATAGTATCAAATTATATTTTTGACAGTAATGCACACTCCATTATCCCCATTCCATTAGGCCCCAGATCTCTTTTGATGCTTTTAGAATCTACAGTACAAAAAAAAGTGCTAATGCGTCTAAAAGACTATCACAACAATAATGCAGCAACTGTCTTCTATAATAGCATGTTATGATCCCGGAAATTGCTTTATTATGTGTCAATCAGAACGACCATTACTATTTGTAAGATTTATTGCGAATGTACACTACATAAATAATAGCTTTTTTGTTTAAGTTTGATTTGTGGCAAAACACATTTATTTATTGCGTACATATACCGGGCTCTTCAAATATTTAAAATTAATTGAACAAAGACTAGAACGTAAAAAGACATAATGTGTACCAATAAATATTAAATTATATCGCTGGTGGTTGTAACGTGAAAAGAATTCGTCCTACTCGTCCCCATGTCACATTATAATGCGTATTTTAATTTTAGGGACCAAACTCTCGACTTTATCCAAAGTTACTTAATCAACTTTCAGTTATACTAAATGATATAAAATTTGGACACATTAAAACCTTTGTTACAACTTGTTGGTTTTTTTGCAGGCACAAAATAGGAACGGCAGTCATCCGGGTGTCCCTCTGTCGACTCCAAGCAGCGTGGGTGTTGGACCTGAAGTAAATGGATCCAGACCCACCTTCAAACCTGTCACAGTCCTAGAAGATCTTCAAGCTGTCCGGTGCGCCGAATTCCACCCTAATGGCAAGCTGTACGCCGTCGGCTCCAACACTAAGACCCTCAGGATATGCACGTACCCGAAGATTGAAGATGTCAAGTAAGTTAGCGTCGTTATCTGTGTGCATATTAATTGGTTCGCTGTTGCCCTTAATTGAGAACAATAGTGCGTGCGATTGCAACAGAAGATACCAGTTGGCTTGGAGCCACGTGAATGAGGTTTTACGTTTAAGACATGCCTTGCAATTCTGCACTACTTTGCATTGCATATGCATATGTCCTGTAGGTTAAATGATACATAATGAGTATTTAGACAAAGTCATCTTGTAATATGTTATACTACAGAATACATAGAGGGACTACAAAGGCTAATTTTAAAGTACGCCAATGAATTTGATACATAATAATTTGAACGTTTGATAGGTGAAAAAGATTCACCTGTTAAAAGTTAAAGCAAAAATTGATAATTATCGCGGGTCATTTATACACTTGGCTATATGCAATGTGTCATGCGCAATATATGTATTTACAAACATTTAAATGTGATGGAACATCTAATTAACTACTGAGATGTATGACGCGATAATGGATTTCGACACCGTTTTATTAACAAGCATTAATTTGTAAATTTCCAGGCTCTTAAGCCACTTGTTTTGATAATAATATTTTTTTATTGATTAGGGAGTTAGCATGAGAGATTTTATCGATGGTATGTGAAGTCTACGAACCCAGAGTAGGCTAGCATGGTGGACTATAGTTTAATCCCCTCTCAAATGAGATGAGACCCGTGCCCAGCAGTGGTAATGGATAGATGATGAGGGAGTTAAATACACACATACATCACGCCTTTTTCCCATAGGGGTAGGCAGAAACTATAGATCGCCAAGCGCTACGATCCCTGCATACCATTTTGCTTCGTCCACATTCATACATTAAGGTGTATCGTATAGTTAAAACTAAATACAACAGTTATTCCCTAGTATTATGACCACCCCGGTATTGATAGTTTGATAGCACTTCTTAAAGGCTACCATTGGTCTACACCCAGGTGAGACACGATTGAAATATCACATCTAATATTTCAATAAAACACTAGGATTATAGCAATATTTCTCGATTTATTTCACAAAGTTATTAACAACGTGTCTGATCAACGTCTCGTAATAGAATGACAATTTTATAATGAAATGACAGTTACATCGAATGATATTCCACAGATCACTTAGACAAGTCATTCACTCAACGAGTTCTGACATTGACATTTACAAACTAATATACAAACCAAATAGATGGAACATTTGTATCGATATTAGTATCGATATGATATTAATATCGATACAGATACACAAAATAATTAATTATACATATCTGCAATTACACAATGCTTACAGCTCGGCCATCCTTATTCCGGTGAGTCCTCTCACGTTTTACAAAATAGATTAAGGAACATACAAAACAATAATATTAATAAGAATGAATAACTTAGTTAATTACATTAATACTACCAATAAGATAGGTTATAGATTTATTACTTCCAATCAATCATATCATGATCTACTATGATCTACGGCCATCTACGTGAACCTGCACGCTGGTCGCTCATAGCTCATGTATTTAGATTTTACAAGAAACATGCTTAGTCTACTACGATCTACAGTCATCTATGCCAAGGCGCTGGCCGCTCATAGCCCATGTCAAGGATCTATGAACACAGTCTACTACAATCTACGGTCATCTACGCCTCCACACTGACTGCTCGTAGTCAAACTCTAATTACAGTTCAATTCACAATTCTGTACAGTCTACTATGATCTACGACCATCTGTACTTTAGCACTGATCGCTCATAGCCTATGACACGGATTACCCATGATCATAGTCTGCTACAATCTACGACCATCTATGCCGTTGTACTGACCGCTCATAGCCTGTACTTTAGATAATCATTTATTTATGGCTAATTTATCGATATATCATTTTCTAATTCTAAATCGTAATATTCAATAATTTTACGAGCAATAATTATAAATTAAACATTAATTTAATATAAAATCATAATACGTATTTCATTTCACACCAGTAATTTACTCCGCATTACTATCTTTATCTGCTTCCTCCGTATCATTAATGCTCTTATCACTATCACTAGCCTCACTTGAAATGTTTTTAAAAGCTAACCATGGGTGTATTTTATCAATTGATACTATATTCTCATAATTTTTATTCCCCTTCCTGGTCAACGGTGTATCTTTAATTACAAATCTATCGTTATCTAATATTTTTATAATACGATACGGCCCATTAAATTTTGACACTAATTTCTTTGACTTGCCCATCTGTTCTTTATCATATATCGTGCGCTGTACTCTAACAAGATCGCCTACCTTATATGTCGTAACTGATTTTCGATGGCGATCGAACTCTCTCTTTGCCCTACGCTGCTGCTCTTCTATGCGATCTTTAGTTTCTTCCCGCATCTTATTTAGATCCTCACCCGTAATTCGATCAGTTACCTCAACCATGACGTCATTCAATATATTTTCTGAGCTGCTTATTAGTCTACATCCAAATAATAATTCAGCAGGGCTTTTACCGGTAGTTTTATTTATAGTAGTGTTTAAGCCCAACTGTACGTCACCTACATGATCATCCCACAAGTTATCCTTTTTCCCATGACATTTCGTTCCTAGCGCATCCAATATTGTTCGATTAAATCGCTCAACCTGCCCGTTCGCTCTAGGAGTAGCTACAGCGTTGAGTATGTGTTTTATACCCAACTCATTTACAAATGTCTTAAACTTTGCGCTAGTAAAACTAGTTCCACGATCTGTTATAAGGCGAGACGGCGTTCCAAAATAACTGAAGTGTTCTTTAAAAATTTTGACTGTCGTGGAGCTTTTAGTATCTCTGACCGGTCTAATATTTATAAATTTTGTAAATGCATCTATTATTACTAATATATATGTATTACCTCTCCTAGAACGAACGAAAGGACCTAAGTGGTCAGCGTGCAACGTGTGGAACGGTATCTCAAGTTTGGGTATAGGATGCATCATTCCTTCCTTACGACCTCCAGGAGCCTTATGATGAGCGCACTTTATACATGCGGATACATACTTCTTGGTGAATCGACGCATTTTGGGAAACCATAATATGCTTTGCAGGCGATTTAGCGTTTTATCGAATCCAAAATGCCCTACATCATCATGATTCATTTTTAGAACCTGCCATCTTACCGCGCGAGGGACTACCCACCGAATTCCATTATCAACGATTTTATATACGTAACCACCCTTAAGCTGATAATTTTTATAGATATCTACTACGCCTTTAGTTTCCGGATCCTGTAAAACCTCCTTAATTCTTTTTATTTCGTCATCATTCTCTTGTACCGTACTAATCCAATCCTTTAATTCTACGTTTAAGACATCAAGTACTTCACAATCTTCGTCACCAGGTAGTGGTTCAGTCACAGGAGCGCGACTAAGAGCATCTACATGACCCATACGTGTCCCGGGTCGATATTCAATTTCACAGTCATACTCCTGCAACTGAATCCACCACCGTGAAATACGTGGTATAAGGTCTCTTTTAGTTAACGTAGTACGCAATGCACTACAATCGGTTATAATTTTAAACTTAAGTCCCAATAAATATACCCTAAATCGTTTTAGAGAAGCGATTACTGCTAAAGTTTCTAATTCGAAGGAGTGTAATTTCTGTTCGTCACCGGTCGTCTTTCGACTATAATAAGCAACTGGTCTAAGTACCCCATCGCTTTGCTTTTGCATCAATATACCCGCAACGCCTAGTTTGCAGGCATCAGTGTGAAGTTCGGTTTCGACAGTCGCGTCATACAGTGCCAAAATAGGTCGGTCTACTAGTTTTTGTTTCAGTAGTTCGAAAGCATTTTTGTGACTGTCTTCCCATTTCCAATCAAAGTTTAACCTTAACAAATCCGTCAGAGGCCTCGCAATGAGTGCAAAATCCTTCACGAAGCGCCGGAAGAAACTAGCCAAACCGATAAAGCGTCTAATATCGTGCACGTTTCTAGGCTCAGGAAATTTAGATATAGCATCCGTCTTACGAGACCCCGGTCTAATTCCACTACCATTTACCTCAAAACCAAGAAAGTCTATCTCCTTATAGAAAAAATGACACTTGCTTAATTTTAAAGTTAACCCTGCATCCAACAATAGTCTTAAAACTTGTTCTAATCTAGTTAGCCCTTCCTGAAACGATTTTGCTGGAATTAATATGTCATCCATAAAAATGAGAACGAAGTCAACTTTAGACTTCGGTAAGATTTTGTTCATTGCCCTTTGAAAAACCGACGGTGCATTAGCCAGTCCAAACGGCATGCGCTTAAACTGGTACTGACCGTCGGGTGTCACAAAAGCAGTTTTTTCTTGGGACTCTTCTGCTACAGGTATCTGATAATACCCTGATGCGCAATCAAGCGTGATAAATAAAGAGTGCCCAGCTAACCTATCTAACTGGTCATCGATTAGCGGTAGAGGATAATGTTCCTTCTTGGTCTTGTTGTTCAGGGCTCTATAGTCCACGCACAATCTTTTCTCACCAGTTTTTTTTTTTACTAGCAAAATCGGACTTGCGTACGGAGACTTCGATTCACATACTATATCCGACTCAACCATTTCTTGCACCATTGATCGCACTAGATCTCGTTCAGTATAAGAAAGCCTGTAAGGGCGGTAAACAACGGGCTGACTATCGTTTAACTCTATGACCATTTCAGTTACGTTTGTGTAACCCAGATCGCTTAGACTGTTTGAAAAACATTCTTCATATTTTTTTAACAGGCACTTCAATCGATCAACTTCCTCAGTTGACAAGGATTGGTCATAGTTTAGTGAATCAGTAGACTCGCGATTGTCAAAATCCAATATGTTGACATTCATAATACGATCTACTCGTCGAGTTCGAGTTAATAATGACCCCTTTTCTAAAAATATTAAATTATCAGAAACATTCTGTATCAATAAGGAGCCATGACCATTAGCGACCTCATATTCACCCGGTAATAGATAAAACTCGTTATTTGGTTCACCTCGCAGTGACCCATTGACATAAATAGGACCTGAATAGGTGTCATTACATGACACTCGAACTACACACATTTTCATAGGCTTCAAAGTAACGTCCTCAGTTAATATTAAACAAAATTTATGCGCTATATCCCTTTCAAAAATGAGTCTGTCATTGGTCTTCGTTATTGTTACATTAGGTTTTTCAGTGAAACTATGGCCTATCAACACCGAATACTTAATGACGTCGTCATGTACAACATACACTTCGACTTGCTCTTCAATATTTTGTATTTCTACCCTAACGGTCGTTACACCTAAAGGAACTACAATGTTATTACCTATGCCTCGCATGACAGGCAAATGATCATTAGTATCCCACGTAATTCCTAAATTTTGAGCATCACTACGACGTATTAAAGTACACTGACTACCTAAATCTACATATCCAGTGAGAGGGATGCCATTAAGTTTAAGTGACACTATATATTTACAATCGTCTAAGTGACCCCTATCAACCCGCAAAACATTCCTTTCATTGGGTTTATCCACTTTGGAATTATTATCGGAGGGTAACCTTGGACAATTAATAGCCATATGCCCCAACTTGTTACAGATTGTACATTTTAATATTTTCTTAGTACACTTAAAACTAAAATGACCGGGTTCATTACAATTGTAGCACACAACAGAATTATTTGACTGCATTTTAGTTTTAGGGTCGTTATTTGTAATTTTATTAACATTACTACCGTTTGATGTTACAGTTCGTTTGTCGGTATATGTAAATTTAGATTTTTCTAATTCTCGAGGCTGTTGCTTGATAGATTGAAAGTATTTTAACACTTGTTCGGGCTCCTGGCATTTCGCAGCCTTTGCACCTAACCTTAGCGATCTATCGTCGATACCGTAAAGTATGCAATCGACTGCTCGTTTACCTACTATTTCGCATCTATTTAGTAGATTAATTTTCTCATAATAATAAAGTTCGAGTGACTCGCTATATTTGACACGCTTAGATAGCATTTCTGTTAACATTTCGGCATAATCATCGCTACTGGGGAAGGATTCTGTGAGTTTATGTTTCCATTCGGTCCATGAAAAGGACATAGTAGGTAAGGCTTGATACCAAGTCTTCGCAACACCGGTCAATTTGGGTAACGCATAATGTATTATTTGGTCATCACCCCATTTATACAACCGTGAACATTCATCGACTTTACTGAGCCATGTATGAACAGTCTGTCCCTTAATCATGGGGTCAAACTCAGGTATAACATTACCAAGCATAGGGAATTTATTGCCTTCCGGACGACTGTTTACTAATGACTTCAACAATTCAGATAGTAATGCGGAAGTTTCATTATGACTAATGACTCTAGAGTGATGTACCTGTTCATTCCGCGCAGAGGGTTCATCAGTCGAACCGTACCTTCGTCCGTAGTGCCGACTGCTCGGCCTGCTCTGCCGACGACGACTCCGGCTTCGGCTGCTTCGGTGCTCACGAAGATGGCGGCGTGAGGAACTCCTTCTACTTTCGCATGAACTGCTGCTCATCCTCTCACGAGAAAACCTCCGTCTCCTTCCACGAATACGGCTGCTCCTCCCCTTCTTACGATGACGATCACTCCTCTTCTCACGAGAACGGCTGTCACTTCGTTCAGAAGAATGACCTTTCTGACGTTTAAGTCGGCTGCACTGTCGCTCTAAAGAACAATTAGTTCGATTCGTTTTGTCTCTGGTACCCTCATCCTCCGAAGAATGGCTTTGAGTTGAACACTGTCTTTTACGACGATACTTTTCTACTCGTGACACATGGCTTCTGCTGCAGCGTTTACTTCCAGTCGACTGTGCGTCCATTGCCTTATTTTGACAAGGCGGTGTAGCTGTCGTTTCTGTTTATGTACGCTCGAATATATATTATTTCAGTAAAATTTTCAGAAGGCCTTGTTCATCCCACTTCTGAGTTGAAATATCACATCTAATATTTCAATAAAACACTAGGATTATAGCAATATTTCTCGATTTATTTCACAAAGTTATTAACAACGTGTCTGATCAACGTCTCGTAATAGAATGACAATTTTATAATGAAATGACAGTTACATCGAATGATATTCCACAGATCACTTAGACAAGTCATTCACTCAACGAGTTCTGACATTGACATTTACAAACTAATATACAAACCAAATAGATGGAACATTTGTATCGATATTAGTATCGATATGATATTAATATCGATACAGATACACAAAATAATTAATTATACATATCTGCAATTACACAATGCTTACACGATAATATCTTCGCAGCTAAAACCTCGAAATTTTGTCAGTCTCTTTCACATTTTTTGATAGTTAAAAATACATTCATGATCGAGTATTTTATGTGACTGACTATAAATGGTAGCTGTGAATTTGAGGCGTGTGCCGAGTGATGTCCGTAAAATACAAATACGATATTCGTTTTTATAGGCGTTATGTCACTGAATGTTTGTAGGTATTGTAGGAATTGAATTGGACAATAAAAATAGCCATGGGTCTATTATACAAAACTCTATATCGACACGGATAAAAAGAAGACTAGATACACAGAATATATTATAGAATAGATGTAGATGACGGTTTTATTTAAATCTGAATAAAGACTATTATTATTATTATGCAATGAATATTAATCATTACATTTACATACTTTTGCACCTATAAACATACGTGGATGACCTGTCATCCCTGAAGGTTAAGGCTGAGGTGTACTAATGTAGACCCACATTTCGCCGGTATGTTTTAGGTCCCATGTAATAGGAGGCGAGCCTATCGCCTTCAACCGGGCACGAATCCCGAAAAAACCCAATAACACTTTGCTCGGTCTGGAAATCGAACCCAAGACATCTTGCTCAGCGGTCACATTTACGACCACCAGACCAACGGAGCAGTATTTTAATATTATGCTATATTATAATATCAATAAAAATGAAATTTATCGCACGTTTGTAGGTATGTACTTACCGTCAGAACTCCGGTTTGACGGCGACGCGATGACCGTGGACTTTCTTCATTCTGGCCCTTGTCGGCCTGACCCAATTAACTCCTAATTATCTGAAATTTATTCTCCCGTATTCATCTCGACCCTTATCGTTTAATTTGTTTAAAGTCATACCTTTTTGGTGTTTTTTAAATATACAACATGCCACCCTTCCTTGTATGTAAGGTTACGGCCCCTCTGATACTTTACGATAAGCGGTTACAATAGGTTATGGACGTTTGCAACACAGAAGGTGTCGCCCACGCGTTGTCGACCCTGTAAAAACTTCTTTCACTCCTCTTGAGCGATCTCAAGCTGTAGTCGTATGGAAAAAACTCGGTAGGTGATTGTGTGAGGTATGAAGTTTCTTTGGAACCGCAGAGGGTGCCCTGATATTAGAGAAATACACATGCACCTTAGATACTATGATGTAAGGTGCATGTATATATGCATGGTATATGCAGATACATATACATATGTGCATCTTATATAATAAACATAACTTTGTGATGACAATATGTCTCGTGACTTTAAGTAGTTAGCATGATTCGAAATTAATGATACTTATTTATTTTTTCTATTTATATGGATATTTTGCATAAATAAATAGGTACTAAATATATACGTATAATTAATCTGCAGTCGACGTTATATAACGACGAAATATTTCCATAACAAAAATAAATGACTAGGGTGTTAATGGATAACTAACAGAACCATTTACATTGGTTACATTTTTTTCAGTCTGTTTGATTTGAACAATCAAACATGTAAATCACGTAAAGCTTTATAGGAATAGGGATTAACTCGATTTAGCATCTCTTTTTATCATAATCGGTTCTCTTCAATCTAAATATGTTGTATACATATTAATTTAAAAAGCTTAAGTAAGAGAACTTAAGAGTATTTTTTTTTTGTTTTATAAATTTTAGTAGGTAACTGTTATTTTTGTTTTTACACGTGCCATGTTCTAAAAGGTCATACTCGTAAAGTTTGTTCTTGCCTGTCGTTTGTTAGTAGTTTATTTTTATTGTTCGAATTAAGCTGCTGGACTAGTGAACTAGGTACCTCCGCCTTGCAGAAGAACACAGTGAAACAGCAATAGTTGTGTTTCTGCGAGTATAAACGACTGATATAAGATTGTTTGTGATAGAGAGATTTTGACATCAATAGATTATTCCCACAGCATTAGATTTCCGTTTGTTGTCAGTGTAGTAGAAAAAAGTCCCCTATTTAAAAAAAGCTATATTCCAACAGATATTTAAAAAAAACCACCAGTAAACGAATAATAATTACATTTAGTTAATGTCATTTCAGTTACATATAATCTCGGAAAAAAAACATTAGGTAGGTATACTATTTATGTTCCCATAGCGGAGCTTTAAATCACAGTGAGATATCGCCTGGCTAGCACATAAATAATATTTTGTCAATATGTGCTATACAAACCTAATACTTTTCCTTTCCATATCATTCGCACATTTCAATATTTTCTTGTCTCAAGGCGGAAATCGTAGACTTCTAAAATTATTTCCGCACGAACGAAAATATTGCGCACGTATATTATGTAATGTTGTCGAATATGTTTTAGCTAATAGCGCGTATTGGTCGAGGCTTTAGTGTATAATGTATCTATCACGCGTGCTGATAAAATCCGTAACAATAACATTATGAAATGTCAAGGCTTTTAGCGTTACGTGAAAATGTCGTTACAATATCACTTCGCTTCGATCTTGAGGTTAGAATGTTGTGGTTGTGTCTCAAGCGCGAGATTGAATTAGTACATTGTTGAGTCGTCAACGTAGAACAAGGGATATATAGAAGCATTTGATGTTGACTACGGAATGTGTAGCTAGCTACCTTTGTTTGGAATGCTTGCCCGTAGCATTTGTATCTTGATCTTATTAAGCTAGCAAATAGCATTATAAAAGTAAACATTAAATAAACACAATAAAACAAGATGGATTTGAACAGTGTGTTGTATTCTAACTAACCACAACCATGCTATGTAATTTAGGTTAATTAATCAGTTTTGCACGTAGCCTCTTGGCTTAACCTACCGCAACACAGTAGGTATATGGAGTGTATTTATTTGCAAAAAATACGTTGAATCCTCGGCCTCGTCATCGGCAGGTGGCCATACATATAGTATTATTAACTCGTTTAATGAAGTGGCCTTCATTGATATTATTGATAATGTGAATGTTTACAGTACACATATTATCTTGTACTATTTACTCTTTTTGAACTAGTTGTGATTCTTGTCGCGATCACGACTCGCGGTATAAGGCCGACACCGCAGTTATGGGCGGCGCGAAAGCGATGACTAAGCGTTCACAAGTCGATGACCTGACGCCAAGTTTAGTACATAAAGTGTCACTACGTAATGATAAGCTATGCATACGGCACATGCATAAATTTCCTCTCTGGAAAATTTTCAGAGGTAGCTCTTTATCCTTCGGTATGAAACGACTACGGTTTTATTTTTAGAATATCAAACCGTTCCGTTTCAATATTTACTAATCAATTGGAGTTTCATAATTAAGTTTTACGAGCACAAAATCAGAATGAAATACCTCTTAATATGATTTATAAGTGAACGTAACGGCCGCCTATTTATATTTAGATTAGCTAACAGAAAGTAGGAAATGTAATGTTATTACATCACGAAGTTAAGTAGTAAAACACACTCTTCGATGTTATAAACATATTTAATATTGATTTATTTTATATCACCAAGATTTGGTTCAAACAGCTAAAGACAGGCATTCGCTAGCCAATTACGAATATCGTGCAATGTATTACGTGTACCATGATGTCGCATTATCTGTGAAATTTTGAGGTTTGCTTAAGCATAGAAGTTTATGCGTCGTGAAAGTCAGGCTAGCGAGCGGAGCGCGGCTCTCGTAAATGTAGACTCTTACGAAATACTTCACATATTACGTTTCACTCAATATAATGCTTACTGTCATGATTATTGAATACACCGCTGGGTACTGCAAATTTGGAAATGTCCATCAAAAATCGTGAAAGCTAATGTAGGCCAGTATTACAAAATATGTTATTATGTGATTGCTATCGTTCGCTTATAGTGTGATGCCTTAATTAACTACCCACTCAAAAATATCGTTTTAAAATAAAAGCAGATCGAAAAGTACCTACGTTTACTCCAGTGATACGTTTTTATACGTTTTTCTTTCTGTTCTAGTAAAAGTAGTTAACAGTGAAAGTCTCACTAAAATACGGCGGTCAACTTCTTGATTTCTAAAATTAACGCTTCGAATGAACGTGATCTATGGCTCTTATGGTCAGCGATTTTAAGGTCAATCAAATGATATTGTCAAAATATGCCGTCGACCTAAAAATAAATGAACAGACGTGAGACAAATCCTCTTAGCATTGATGGTTGCGTTGACACGCAACGTATATATGACTATATTTAAATTTTTACCGTAGCAGTAAATAATTAATCATTTATAATACTTAAATACCTGCCATGCGTATGTATTTGTAACTTAAACGATGACCCTGGTGTACGTAGGTGTGACAAAAAGTACCAAAGTGATCGTTTTAGCTGCCGTACAATGGTTGTTAATAACCGCTTTTGTTTCACGCCCGGAACATTATAATAACAATGACGTTATATATTGTACTTTACGAAATAAGGTCCGGCTTGTGTGGAAACTGCGACGCTATTTAGCTCACACTCACAGTAATAACGCAGATCGCTCTAATGAGCTCACGTGTCACCAACACTCAAGTCATAACGACAACAAAGGATGTGTAAAATATTGAGATACTTTTGACAAAACATTTTATTATATTTATCTCAGTACGCACTGAATGCAGTTATAAACCTCGATTGATTCCGTACTTAATAATCGGTTGCCATAGGCTAATTACACGATATACAATAAAACCGTGATTTAATTTACAATGTACCGTGGACATTACCGCCGTTCCTTGAGTAGATTTGTTCTTTTATTTAGTTGAATATTCTCTTCAGGAAGAGCCTAAACATTTTCATAATATGTAATCGTGTATTTATAGCTGTGATGTTATGCCATAACAATTTGCTTACGTACGATAATTCTGACTAATAACCCGCGGAGCACTATTATACCATGTAATGTACGTATCGGCTCGTTGGATGACTTAAAAAGCATATTACGACAGATAAGAGTTCCTCATAAAAAAATGTCGTAACAAAAGAAATTCATAAAAATCTATGCTTGTATGTAATTTCAAAAAGCCAAGAGAAATGTCTTTGTATTTTATTTAAAAGATTGCCGTTGCCTTTTTAGATGAGTTGCAAATTGGTGATTTTGCATTATAGAAAACGTTGTTATGTGAGCATCTTCTTGTTTTACGTAAAATAAGAGAATGACAACGTTGATTTTCTCTTATAAATAATATTATTGAACAGGTTTATTCGATATTTAATCAAAAGTAGCTTTCGTAACCGTACGACTTGTGACATCAATATTATTCTTAAGATAAATTACTCGTTGGGTAATCGTATGAATAAGCTTATTATTCGATATTTAGTAAGTCCAATGTTTCTTTGATGATCACAGCTAATAAAATTGTGTATTCAAAGATCTTAAGAATATTATGTTATCTCTAGCTTTGACATTATAATAATTGGCGAACTTTAATAAATATATTTCATTTAAAAATGTAGACATTTAAGTGGGTAGGTGGCCACATTTAAGTATTTTTTATTAGTGATAAGTAATATAATTGACCTGCAGTAGGTCTTAAACCTGCGTTCCCAAAATTAATATACGATGCTCACTTAAACTTATATAAATTTTATCAGCTTGAAAAATACATAAAAAAACTAAAAGTTGATTCACCATTATTTTATGCCATCGAACTAAATGCAAATTAACTCATACGTTGTGTTCCCAATAAATGTTGCTGACTTCATCTCAAGATGGACAATGTGAAAGAGAAATTTGACATAACGGGCACAGACCTACGCAGCTTAGTTGGCTAGTTGCCCAATAAACCCATCAGATATTAGGTTTACTAAATTCTCCCCCTCATTTCGCCCGTTAGGGGTTCAATCTCCAAAAACGACGAAACACGTATATTTTTGTTTGTGTTGAAGAGCTTGAATATAAAATTGTATTCTTCTTATTTTCAAAATGACGGACTTCCGATATAAACTTTCAACCCCTATTTCAAGTTAATTTTCTTCTTAGAAGGTTGATTTAAACAAATCCAGAAAGACGTGTTTAATTATTTCTAACCAAAAACTTGTACTTACGTTAAAATTTTAAAATGACGGATTTCCATACATCCATTCGTCCCTATTTTTACCTCTTTAGAACTAGAATTTCTAAAATTCCTTTCTTAGTGTTAATTAAAATTTCAAGTTTGTACCCCTTGTGGTTTAGGCTCGGCGTTGATGAATCAGTCAGGACACTCAATTATATATATATATATATATATATATATATAGATTATAAGGATGTTATTCATAAATAAGGTTGGTTTTAGAAATATTTATTCATATTATTAAAGTGAAAATCAAACTCTCGCGTTAAATAGGTAACCGGTTATGGGACTGATATTAGCCGCAGAAAAGCGTTATATGTTTATACTATAAGTTATGAATTAAAATGTTTATGGACGGCTTTCCCTCGGCGACCTCGTAACGTGCAATGACGTTTATATCTTGAGACGACGAATGATTTATAGCTCTCGATGGAATAAACAAAAACAATATAACCGCACATAGACCAGAGGCTGAAACGAACTATTTGAGCGTAACTCTCCCGAAAATTATTCGTGTACATAAATAGACGAGTAGGTCCCAAGAAGTAGTTATTGCTGGTTGTTTCTATACAAACCCTCTCAAAAACGATAAATTGATTCCTGTGATATGACTGCCTAGTTGGTCGCTAGTGCGACTGTTGAGCAAGTGGTTTTGGGTTCAATTCCCAACTCGTTTATTTATTTATGAAATTCTCAGTAGCAACTCGAAGTTTCGATTCGTAGCCGGTTGATGGCAGTTGGCTTGCCCCCTATAACATGGTGCTTAAAACATACCTGTGAAATGTGGGTGTACATACAACTTAACCTACCTAACCCTTTTGGACGGCAGGCGTGGTGGTTATATTAACAAATAATCTCTGCCTAACCTGTCGAGGGCCTGTCATCTTTCTTCTTCCCAAATCTCTTCCCAATTTCAATTCCAAAATGACAGTTGAATTTCTTTTTAGGGACACCAGTGCTCCAACGGCGCCGACAGTGTTGCTCAAGCGCACGAAACATCACAAAGGCAGCATCTACTGCCTCGCTTGGAGCCCAGCGGGAGATCTCCTAGCGACAGGATCTAACGACAAGACTGTAAAACTAATGAGGTTTAACAGTCACGCGTGCAATTTGGAAGGACAAGAGGTGAGCACATACATAATGTTATTTTTTGTAATATGACTAGCTGACTAGCAAACGTTGTTTTGCTACATTATAGGGGAAGGGTCAAATATTTTGGGGTTATAAGTATTTTTTGGTGCCAAATCATAAAAAAAATACAATAAAATGTTTTGTCAAAAGTATAGAAAAAGAAGTCTGGTGAGGGACATCCTTATTTCCTAGGGATTTAAAAACTTACGACTTAGGCTTATGACCGATTCTCAGACCTACCAAATATGCATACAAAATTTCATAATAATCTGTCAAGCCGTTTCGGAGGAGGTCACCGACAAACACTGTGACACGATATTTTTATATACCTATAAGATATAGGCAGATGTGATTTATGCTGCAATCAGTGAAGTGAATTTACAGCCTGTATTTAATTTATGTATTACGTAGTTACCTTTTGGCCGTCGTAAAAATATTATAATAGTGTTATATGTACCTAGATACTTGGACTATTTTAATAGTAGACGGTGTATATACTTATCGAATATTTAGTCGTAATATCAATTCTCACAAGTAATAAAATATAATTCTATTGCTCGGACATTTCTAAATTTCATGCTACTATCGTACTTTCATATCTCAAAGAGTAATATTTCTTTTGCACATAAAATGCCATAGTGTGCGGCATCGCGTCAAACAGTTCTTAACGCGAGACTGAGTTTAACTAGAGCGCAGAATAATACTATATACATGACTATTCTCCGCCTCCCACCAACGTAGGCAACACAGAGACCCCGCAGGTACTTGGTAGTTTTTTATTTGAAATTAAAACAATCTAAACCCAATAATTGCCGCCATAAGATTCGTTTCTTTTTAAAACACTTTTCTTTTATAATTTTAACAATATTTATTATAATTTCAATATATCAAAATCTAAATCAAATAATTCTATCAAAAACAACACTAAAATTATTAATTACTATAAAAGTACACGAAGTGTGTTTTTCTCGGTGCGGTGTAAGCGTGTTTTCAAAACTGTAATGAAATGATGAAATGATTGTTTATTTATGTAAATAGATCTTTTTAAAGACACTTTTACAAGTCATGTAAGATTTTTTTTAGTATCTAGTTGACATCGGTTGATTCCTAACTGACGACCTCTGAGAAGAAATGCCGAAACAAACTCAGAGAATCATGGTCTCTTTTAAAGTCCAAACATTTTGGTTACATTATGTGAATTTCCTGATCGTTTGTTTCATTTGTGTAAAATTTGCATCCTGTATATTATTTTTAGCATGTTAGTAATCATTAAGTCATCTCTTATAATAATTAACAAGCCGAAGTGAAATCGCCCGTTTTGATGTCTCGGTTCAAATGTTATCGAGTTGTTTTCCTTACTCGAATGATAAGCAGCAGCAAATTGAAAGATGATCCAATTGTTTTAAAATTTCAATTTGTTAGCCTTGTCATTATCGGCTGTAACGTTAGACGCAAAGAGGTGATTCATTTCACAAGAAATCGAACTGACTAGTCGGTTCTACGTCAGTAATTCCGTTTGTAACGCGTAAATACTTTACATACCTATGTGTATCTTTTGACCCCATGTTGATGCCTTATCAGAAAAAAAATTTGAAAAACGTTCATAAATAACACAAAATATATGATAGATACGTAAATATACTTAAAATATCCAATACAAACATTGTTTTCACTTAATAATCTAGAAAAGGTTAATTTCTCGTGTTCATCAGCCTTTAGATCGTTCAAACACTACTTATTATAAAACAAAGTCCCTCTGCAACATATGTCCGAATTACTAAACTTACGATCGAATTTTCATACAAATAGGAGTGAATCAGCGGGAGGTTTAGGTGTATTATTTATTAGGCCTTTGGGAATACATGCTCTGTTACTGGTGTGAAGCCAGACGAAATTATGTTTGTTATAATTATCCCTCACATAATTAAATTATTACGTAATTCTGGATTTATAAAAAAATATAAATAATTGTGGTCGAGACCCGTACCCAACAGGACAATAAATGGGTAGATTCAGTTGCTGCAAATGTAAGAGCCGGTATATATAATACCTAACAACAGTTGCAAGATGAAGCAAATGGCTCTCGAATGGACCGAAATGAGTTTCCTAGTCACTGTCAATCAATGTCAGTATGAGCTGTAGATGTAATGGTGTGAATGCAATGTATTCGAAACGCTTCTACGTCAATCTGCACCATCAGCTCGCTCTTAACGATTGTCAATATCGATTAATCGCATATGTGGCACGATCCCGTAAATAGCTCATCGCGAAAAGGCTGTTTCACCGGCTTTATTACCCGGTGAAATGTTTAACTTATTACACGAGCTTTACTGTTTTTTTTTTATTTCAAAGTAAGCCTTTTTGTAGATAGTCTAATCTCCAGTAAAACCCGACCTTTTGTCAAGGGTAAGTAACGTAATTCGATAAATACGACAAATTAAATAAAGCCCCCAATTAAGATGTCTGATCTCAAACGAATGAAGAACTTAATGTTGAAAATCTTTGAACTAATCCTATTGTTTTGCTTTAAATCGTATTACAAATTTCCGTTAGCTTGATATCAATAGATAATAGAAATATCTTTTCAGCGAAATTAGTCAATAGTAACTATTAGTAATTATTTTCAACATTTCCTTAAAATGTTGAAAATAATTACTAATAAGAATGATGTTATATTTGGCGTGACGATATGTTTAATTATCTACCCATTAACGTTCTACTGCTGGGCATGGGTCTCCTCTCATTTGTGAGGGATGTGTTTACCATTTGATAATAATTAGTTTTTATGTATATTAATAGGTTTGGTTAGAATATAAATTATTTAAAATATTTATCTCGGGCATATGAAAACGGTTATGCTTCATTTACTTTTTGAAATTATAGAATTGAACCTCTTATTGGCGAAATAAAATAGATCTTTATGTATACTCGAACAAGTTAATTGGTATACATGCAACTATAGACCGATCTATGTGTGAGTGGAAACCAATTAGCTTGTTTGACTGCACCTATGCGTATCAATATCTTATATTTTTTATTAGTGATACATATGTAGGAAAAAAAATCACACACAATTTACTTGCATTAGAAAACGTATGAGTAAAAATAAATATGCATGATTGATCACAAAATGCTCAAACGTTGTATGTACCTATTGGAGAAATGCATGAATATGAAATACCGCATTCCTCTTATTATTGGGCATACCGCTCTCATCCTATGATCAGAATAGTTCCACTGCCATAATGCGTGTGTAGGGTGCCGTTACTCGCACGTCGCGTGCCGGAGCCGACGATAAATTCATATGCTTAAGAGGATACCTTGAATAAACAAAAGGAATAAGGGTACAGTGACTTGATTCAATGGTAAAATAAGTGTAAGCGATTGGCCCGAATTCATGAAAATTTGAAAACTAGGTACTAAAGTTGTTTAACATTTTGAATATGAAATAATATAATGATTGGTTTTAATAAAAATATTTACCAACACCTTTAAACATATTTAATATTTCTACTTACAAAGCTTTATCGTAAACACAAAACTGCTCAGGAAAATTTGCTCAACTAAATCTTAACTATAAACTGATAAAGGTATGAATAACATAAAAAAGTCATTAAATTTTTTAAGTAAATTCAACCTTATTGATTTCTTACACTTCGCGAATATTAGACATTGAAATAAAACTACTTTTTACGCATTTTATCGCGGGATATTGATATTATTTTAACCCGACGTTTCAAAATAAGTAAAATTTGTAAAATTTTGTAGTTAGGTGAATCAGGCTATTCCCTTATACATATAATTAATTAATATTTTCGAGAGATGTTAAATATATTTTCATATTTTTCGACCGCACGATAGGAGACTTAAAAGTATATTATAATCAATCAAACTTGGGCAAATAGAAATGTACGATCCATCTTCGAACTCTTGAATTATTCTGCTTAACTTATCGGGTAGTTGAGAATACTTTCATAATTATTTATTTGCTTGTATATCAATGTTGAATAGAAGCACATAGATAATATAGCATACTTTCACACTTTGAAACATTAAATGCTTAATATTTTTAGGGACATGCCCGCCCCCTAAGTCCCTACTACTGCAACTCCTGTAAGCCAGGATTAACAATAGTAACCATCCAAAAAATCGTCGAGACGATGAAGTCCGATGTGTCCCAGGGGAATTTTTACCACATTTTAACTGTTTGGGAATCCGCAGCGAAATCAATCATCAAATTGAATAGGAGTAAGAAAACTGATATGTTTCTTACTCTATCCTTTATCTTATATATAAAATTTTCGTGTCACAATGTTCGTTCCCGTACTCCTCCGAAACGGCTTGACCGATTCTCATGAAATTTTGTGAGCATATTGAGTAGGTCTGAGAATCGGCCAACATCTATTTTTCATACCCCTTAGTGATAAGGGTTGTCCAACAACCCCTATAATGTGGCAAAACAACTTTTGCTGGGTCAGCTAGTAGCTATATATGTAAATGTAATCGTAAGATTCCTAAGGTCCCGCCCTCACTAACTAAAAACGGAATCTCGAATACTGCTTGGCCTGTGAACTGCAGGTAGCTAATAGTTTGTAATTGAGAAACATTGGCTAAGGTAGGGATTTTGGGAAATTCAACTTTAAGGACGGAATTGAAGATTAAGCAATAGTTTAGATGACCCGATTAGAGCATAAGAGGCTGCCTTCTGTGGTAGGGGTCCTTTGTTCAAATCCCGGTATGGTCAAATGTTTTTGTAATGAGCATGGATATTTGATCTTATCACGGATGTATACACATATATATTACGTATGTATTTATAATAAATAAGTATTGTAGTGTATCAACTAATTATGTATCAACTTGCTAAGCTCGGAATTAGATAGCGCTGACTCAAAATGTCTAGATATATAATAATAATATGTATAATATCAATATACGATAGAATGCGTAAAAAGTTAATTGTTTCGTCTAGTATTCACCTAATTGTAAAAAAACAATAGATTTGTTTTATAAGCTTAAGTTACATGTTCAAGGTTATCTTAAGTCATAGATAAGTGGACAGAGATAGAAGTGACTTCTGTTCAGTAGTGGGATTATACAGATTGGATGGAAAAAAGTTACGTGTTTTTGGAAATCCTTTTTAATATAGGACTATATATACCTACAGCACATATTTACAAAAGCTGTGATAGCCTAGTGGTTCACTGGACTGTGGGTCCCGAGTTAAATTCCAAGGTTTAAACCGTGAAGAAAAACATTCACGATGTTTTCCTGTAAATCTGCAAATGAGAGGAGACCCGTGTCCCAGGACTGGGATTGTAAATGGTTTCATGATGTAACTTATACTTATAGCCCTCTTGTCAAACTTGGGCACTATACATGATAGTAAATCCGGCCTCTTACTATTCAGACGTTGTTTAGGCCATTGACACGATAAGAAGAAGAAGTAAATCCAATGTTTGTTTATCAGGTGGAGCTGACAATGCACGACGGCACGGTCCGGGACGTCTGCTTCATCGAAGACACGTCGAACAAGACGAGCCTGTTGGTCAGCGGTGGCGCCGGGGACTGCAAGATATACGTCACCGACTGCGCCACCGGCAAAACTTTCCAGGTAATCCACCGTTTATCGCTCTTTCACTCATCGCTGAATTTTAGTATCAGACTTAATTACCTTACATCTGATGTAGTTTTATGTTATGAAATAAAGTTTTGCTTACATTTTCCAGTAGGTAGTTTTTCATTTCACGAAGGTGGTAAAAGTGTTGTAAATTTGTCCTTATGTTAATTATATTAACGTCATGTTTAGTATGAAACCTTAAAGATTAAAAATTGATTTTTCTTGTAGTCGCAAATACCGCCTTAATAAATATTGAAAAAAGGTTTTCAAGTTAAATGGAAAATCAATCCCTGTAATAAAATCGCTAGATCGTATCACGTACTAAATGCAACCGCTAATTTGATATGTCTGTGGAGGTGACACGTGTTCTTGTTTACGTTGGTGATTAGAGTATCAGTGTAAAGGCGAGGATTTTATACAAACAACCTGATCCGCACTGAATATCATTATGAGCGCGATTTGTGGTTTTACCTCGTAAAGCTCCTCACAACCCGTCTGTGGTCCGATTGGGACACGATTTCAAGCCACGTCCTACGTCATTTAACAGTCGTTTTAAACCATACCATCAAATACACCCCATTTACAGGTAGGGTTTAAACCATCATTAATAATTCTCTTAATTTCGGCTAGCAACGTTGTGGCAGTATTTAATATGGTCTATTTTTTACGATATAGTGCTTTATGTCCAGATAGATGTAACTCGTCGTAATTATTTGAAAACAGATCCAAATTTGTATGATTTTATGTGTAAGATAGCTTCGAAGATGTTGCAATTGGCCCTTAAAGTAAACAATTTTATTTCCCCCACGTGCCACTCTAGCAAACTTCTTCATTTCAATTACTCTCGGTTATATCGAGAATAAATATTTCAATTTAAATAAAATAAGATTTTATGGCACTATAAACATCAAACGTAGCACAATTCAGGAGAAATGGCCGTCTACCTCGGGTCTAAGTATATTAAATCAATTCCGAATTGAAGGGTACATTTGATTTGTACCTACAGGGAATTCAACAAAGTGATTGGTAGTTGTATGGATGCGTTGTGTTGTGTGCAGGCGTTAAGTGGTCACTCGGGACACATTCTGTCGCTGTACAACTGGGGTGGCGCCATGTTTGTGTCGGGCAGTCAGGACAAGACTGTACGTTTCTGGGACCTGCGCACGGGCGGCTGCGTCAATGTCATATCGCCCCCAGCAGGACAACCAAACAAGGTACGTGTATAAAAGCTTTAGTTCGAATAATCATCATAACATCACATCTGTCAAAGGGTTAGGCACAGATGTACTAATGCACACACACATATTGCCGGTATATTTTTACGTTCCATGTAATAGGAGGCGAGTCTGTTGCCATCAACCGGGTACGAATCAAAACACCGAGCTGCTACTGAGAATTTCATAGAAAACCCAATAACACTTTGCTCGACCTGGAATTTAAGACAAGACATCATTCTCAGCAACGAGTAGCGACAGCTGAAATTTCAATACAATTTGCCTACGAGAGTCATAAAACCGATTATACGAAGTCGGATGACTAACTCATAAGTCTCACTTTTAATAGAATGCGTACTTATAAATTAAGAATAAATTTTCCATTTCCACATTTTGTTTTCAGAGCGTATTGAAATAAATACGTATGATTTTTTTTGTTATTCAGATGGGTGGGGTAACATAAGAACGGCTAAAGGCCTTTGAGCTTAGCTAACGAGGTGAGGTCAGACAGGATATTAACAGAAATGTTAATATTGACTGGTGTGTCAATTAATTTATTGGCTTCACGACTTCGCAATAAAATAAAACCCTTGAATGAACGATCGCGTACGAATTAAAATGTGTCTTATTGTTGAACATTAGGTTTTAATTCTCATCTGTAATGATATGACTGCTACCGTCTTTTTGATCTCTTAATACGATTTTATTCTTAAATGACTATTTGCTGACAGTTGCTTTAAATGTTTATTTTATTTTGTTACCTCACTGCTGGGCACGACTCTCCTCTCATTTAAGATGCTATCAAATATTACTGAACTTTTCCTATCAGTTATTGTATGCTCGAACAAAAATAAAATATGTACACATTCTGTTTTTGTCGGACATCAAATGATGTCACGGAGTTCATTGGGGTGTGAAAATCGATTTCGATTCGAATAGTGTGTGAGCCGCTATTACGGTCACGCTGCATCGTCCCTAAAGTGCCCTTTGATCGGAGGATGGTAAACTAAACGCACGAATACCCTCTATCATAACAAAAACTATTTTTATATCTTCTACTGTGAGAATAATGTATATCTACTATGTTGGGTCATATTTTATTAAAACTAAGCTTGATATATATAATCTACACACAGTATGTCATTTTATTATTTTTGCGACGATCGTTATCTTGTGCCAAGAATAGGCTACCTTGAGATATCTAGATTAAATAATTAAAACTACATCCATCTTTGCTGTAAATCCACAAAATAGTTGTGTCATGTAAATGTCTAGTATACACTTAGTGGTATGAATTCAGTCTGAAACTAGACAACAATAATAATAATATTACCGTTTATTATACTATATAGACTAAACACATTAAAGCCTTGTACAAGAACCCTTACGAGCTAAATATAACTAGTAAACGTATCCAAACTAGGTAGAAATACCTGTATCTCGGAAATCAAGGCTCTTGCGGTAATTTTTTATTATTTAACAATTTTGAAGGACTAAAAACTATATGAATGAACAAAAAAAAGAAAGATAAAAAAAAAACTTAAATTATATAAAATCTAGGTAAGTTATGAGAAATATTTTAAGCTATATATCAGTCATTCTGCTTATCTACTTCATAAACATGATTTAGTGTTTTCGGTATATCCTTAAGTAAAGTAAACGTAATGTTCATTTGTTCAGTGTGTACCTACATACGTATTATGCAATCTTGGGTTCGTTATTATTGCACACCACATTTGCCTGTTTCCATACCAGCGCTCATATTTAAATTTCAAATTGCCTATGTACTAAACTAGTAATGATGTGTAACAAAATAGTATGTTCTAATTATTTACGAATATATTTCGTTGCAACACAAACTTCAATTTGGATCGCTAAACACGGTTCGCGTAATCAAAGCTATGTGGGATAGAAAAACAATGTTTGATTTATATCACGACCGGCTTATTAATGTCTATTGTTCAACAAAGTTATAGCTCATTAATTTTACCAACATAATGTAATAGTTTTCTCTTATTTATTCATTCACCTTAGCTCATCTTGTTTTTATGTTACTTATGGTGCTATACATGCAAATGAAAGGTAAAAATAAATAAATGAATATCACCTGCTCAAACGGAGAAGAAAAACATCGTCAGTTAACCTGCGCGCCTTACAGATTCTGTTGATTTGGTCTGCCAACCTACAATAGACTAGACTGGTAGATTTTAGCCTAATCTCTCTCGAAATGAGAGGAAAGTCCGTGTCCAGTAGTGAGACAATAATGAGATTGATGATGATATGCTAACATCATTCATTTTGTTAGCTTTAAAGACCGGATTGATCGTCGCTAGGGCTATAATAAAAAAAATATTGACTATCTGTTATTCCACCCTGTCAATTCGGTGCCGATTTTGGGCTTGTGAGACAAAACTAACCTACGTCCTAACCCTGGACACAGACTAACTCCATACCAAATAACATCTAAATAGTTTCACCTGTTAAAGCGTGAAGAGGAAACAAACGGACATACTTTCGCATTTATAATTTTAGGATGGATTTGTTTAATACGTACCTATGTAAAAATATTGAGATCACATGAAAAATAATAACTCTAATAATAATATCTATCTAATAATATAGCCCATATTCTACGCAGGAGTTATATTTTTCTCTAGAATATTTATCAAGGATTTACCCTTCATCAAGCAAATTTTGGCCAAAATAAAATTGTAGGGACTTTTCAGATTATAATTAAAACAATTCTTTTCGATTAAACGCTCAGCTTCATTATTGGTTTTATAAGAACAGGCATTCTATTGAAGATCAAAGGTATATTGTGTTCAGGGCTGGACGTAATTATTCACAGATCAATTAATAATATGTTGGTAAACACTAATAAATTATGTTGCGTCATATAAAATATATACATTGTTACTAAAACGATACACTAATTGTATGGCAATGCAAAAACAATGTAATATTCCATACAAGCGCCATAGAATAGCATGAAAATCATTATATTGGTATTGCCAACAGAGTATGTTTTACAATCGTGATTAGTCAATCGCTCTTTGTAGAAGTACATCCATGTAAACATTTTATATGACGTAACGGTCAGCGTATGCTACTAATTCTTCTAAAATTATATAAGCGAAAGTTTGTATGGATGCTTGTTACTCCTTCACGCAAAAACCGCTGAACCGATTTGCATGAAATTTAGCATACAGATAGTTTATTACCTAGATTAACACATATGCTACTTTATCTATATGTTACCGGCAATCTGTATAATCCGATATTGTATACAATATAGCAATATATATAACCTTAAACGTGTAGTTAATGTATGAAATATTATTTATTTTGCACTTTGCCTAGATATTTTATACGATACCGAATGTGCAGCCGGTAATACTTATAGCCAGAATAATTTTTAGTTGCACGTTAATTTTATTGTGACTTCCCATTTTATTGTGAATTCGGCTCTGGGGTTCACTGTTCTAATCTATTTACACATTGCCAGTGCAACAGCAGGTACTCTATACAATCCCTAGGAATTGTATACATTACCTAGGTAAAGTATGTAATGGGCAATAATATAGAATAGTATAGAATACCTGAATTATACAGATTGCCGGTAACATCAATAAAATGTGCGCAAAGTCGCGGGAAGCAGATAGTATTCCAATAATTTCTTTGTTCTAAAGTAATCAACATTATGATATGGGTAAATAAACATGAACAATGAAACAAAATATGCTTCACAGAATGACTCTATGTATTATACAGCACGATATTGTGTGAAATGATCAATAATAACATTGGAATGCAATATTGTACTCCCCCCAAGATCCACGATACATACACACACACTTTCCTACATATTTACCTATTTTGTAGGAAAATAAGTCTGTTTTTCCAACGAAAATAATGATTTGTATGTGTTACCGTATACACGACGAAGTATAAGCTTTGAGTTGAGTTTTTTTATGTGCGAGCCTATCGGGGTACGAATCCAAACTCCGACTCCATTGCTACTGAGAATGTCATAGACAAATCCAATAACATTTTTCCCGACCTGGGAATCGAACCCAAGAAATCTTGCTCTGCAGTCGCACTTAAGGACCACTACAGCAACGACGCAGTTATCGTAAGTGCAACTGTTGGTTGTGCTCAATGTAAATATAAATATGATGCTTATCATTGATTATGCCTACCAGGGTTCAGCAGTAGCGTCTCTAGCCGTGGACCCCAGCGGTCGGCTGTTGGTGTGCGGCCACGACGACGGCTCCTGCGCCCTCCACGATGTCCGCGGCTCCAGAGCACTTCAGCGTTTCACACCTCACTCCGGCGACCTGCGCAGTGTCCGATTCTCCCCGGGAGCGTATTACTTACTGACCGCCGGCTACGATGGACGCGTAGTGCTCACTGATTTACAGGGTAAGATGTAATTTAATTAATTATTAGTTTGAAGGACCTATCATCACATCTGATAATAGTCAAAGTCCCCGGCTAACGCTCAATAGATTTCCATACAGCATATTCCAACGCCGTTCCTTAACTAAATCGTATGTCTGGTAATTTACTGTCGACGTTCAAAAAGAGCCAACTTCGAATAAATGATATTTTGACTTTGACTTTGACTAAAGCTTGAAACAAATGTTTTATTGATGTTACTTCGCATTGCATGGCGTAAGGCATATTAAAAAAAGATGCGGATAAAATTCACTTTTTATACTAAAAAAAAACATGCCGTGTAATCTAAGACTGTGTGTATCTTCTAATCCAGGTGACCTGACATGCGCCCTACCGAGCGTGCCCGTGGCCCGTCATCCGGACAAAGTGATCTCTGCCCGGTGGCATCCCGACGACTTCTCGTTCTTATCCACCTCCGCCGACAAGACCGCCGTACTCTGGACGATACCGCCCGTCTAGCGAACATTCTACCACATCACGACCGGCTAGGACTTGGAGTGAACGCTCCAACCTCATGTTATCCAATAGCGATATCATTTAATCCAAAATATCCACATACCCACTAAATTCACCGTGCATCACTCAGCAGCTTTGCCTTAAATAAAGTCAATAGAGAACAAACATAGTTAGCTAGTTAGAATTAGGTATAAGGAAGCAAGAACAACACGGTGGGTCTAGTAGAGTCCATAATATTTCTCAAAAAATGACAAATATATGTGTGAATTTAACCGTGGGAAATATTATAAAGGTACTTCGAACTATCGAATGACGATTGATTGCAAGATGATTGACAATTAATTTAACATACATATTTTGACCCTACTCATAGACAATTTGTCAAAGTTGCTCATTCATTGTAATGTTCTATGTTCTAGCAATTTTGCTTACGTAACTCTAGTTTTTATGCAAACTCGGACAAATATAAGTTGTCACCTACAACCCTCAATCAAAATGGGGTTGGAAAAGGTACGTTTGATAGTATTTCTTTTAGTGAATATGAGGCCTAACTGTAAAGAATAATTGTTGAATATTTGTGTTGAAAAACTAGTTAAATTAAAACAATATAATGCTCGCTTTTTTTCTAGCCAAAAATATAACATTCAGTGGTCTACAAACTACCATTGTGAACTCTAATTGGCTATAAATCGCATTCATTCTCTTTTGTAAACAATTGAAATGTATTGCGTCAACCTATATAAACATATGGATATTGTTGAGTTTCCATGTTTAGTGAAAATTTTAATATTAAGCTGGAGACACAATGTAATTATTTGATTTCAGGAACTGATCCATTTATTAATATAATATCAATTATTTTATTAATACGTGTTCTTTTTCACTTCAATATAGTACATCTTACGATATAAATAGGAACAGTTTCTGGAGTTTCCGACGTTAAGTATATTTCGGCGCTTACTGTTTGTGATTAATCGTGCTGTGCTGTAATAATGCTTTTAATCTTATTAATTAACTGTCGATCCAAATAAGAGCTTTAATATGAGTGACTCGTCCATGACCTACTAAAGCGATACGTTACAAAGCCACACTGTAAGTATACGAGAGTTACCAACATTGTTTACATTACTTGAAAGGTTTGAGACGCGGTTTGAGTTTGTAATGGACAAGCCACCAAAATCTTACTTCAACATACAAAATCATGGAAGGCAATAACGTAGAGAGATTCATTTCGTCACAACAACCATAGGCTTACAATGTAGCTGCATAGATTCACTAACGTACTGATCTTAATATACTACATTCACAGTCCTAAAGAGTATATAGTTATTTATTTATGTACAGTGATGCGGTGTATAATGTATCAACGGCTTCGAATGCAATCATTTGCCGTAGAATATAATGATAATAGAGTATGATTAATATCATGTATATGTACGCTTATGTATATGAGTTAGAAGGCCGCTCACTGTAGCACTGATAAACATTTTTATTTGACTATTATATGGTGTAAAATTATCAATTGGATGAAAGCAGTATGGACAATTACTACAAGAGTTTATTTAAATACTATCCTGTAACGGTGTTTCCCTAGTATATAACGAAAAACAGTGGAATAACTTGTAAATCATTTATTAATTGTATTAATATTTTAAAGAATCTTAAAGATGTATAATGTTACTTAATAGAGTGTTAATAAAAAATATAATGCAATTTAATTGTGTAAGACTTTGCACAAATTTTTAATATCATTGGTGTGTGAAGCTCATAATAATATAAAAATTATTTGCATAGCTTATTAAAACCTTGTCAAACAAGTACTTACATTAAGTAGTGTTTGATATTTATAATTTTTTTATATTATATTTGGACATGTTAAATAACAATTTGGTGTACTATTATTAATTTGGACTACCGGCGCGCGATTGATATTATATATATATAAGTGATGTTGTGAGCTTATTTATTTAATTCGTAGTTGTGTTTAATTTGAAACAAAGCGTCTTCGTCCGTTATAGCTTAACAAATATAAAAAAAAAACGTTTTTGACTATATTGATCGCGTGTGGTAAGTTAGTCAAGTGTTCGCCACTTTGAATTTTAATTTGACTTTTGTATGTATCAAAACCTATATTTTAAAATTATTATTATTAAATTAAATCTAATAAGTCCATAACGTATATGTCTCAAAAACTAAACCATCGAATATTAAAACTGTAATATGATTTTTGTTAAACCGAATTTCTTTAACACGTGTATCCATTTATTATTTAAGAATATAATCCCATTATTTATGCATGTGTTTTATTTAATACAAATTTATTAGTACCTATTCTAAATCCTCATGATGGAAGTTAAGTGACAGTACCTGGATGTACCTAACATCATCATCATCATCATCATCTACCCATTTCTTGTCCCACTGCTGGGCACAGGTCTCGTCTCATTTGAGAGCGATCAGGCTATAGACGCTGGTCTAGTACCGGTTAGCAATTTCACACGAGAAAATAGAGAAACTCTCTCAGGTGTGCTGTAGTCTATTAAGGTGAGTATGTAAGATGAGGTTTTAATAACGGCACACCTCCCTTTATATACATGTACACAGTAATGTTTTAGGCAGAGGGTGAATAAGTTTAATTGTCCCGCCGGGCACGAGGTCCACAGGCAATAGTCTCATCACATTTGAAGGGATTTGCTATAGTCCATCACGCTATATCCTAGTCGCTCACAGATTACACAATACAGAGAAATTCTGGCTTGCAGTTTTCCTCACGATGATTTCCTTCACCGTTTTAGTCTTTTATTTACCCTTCAAAAAGGAGGAGGTTCTAAATACGTCGGAAACTTTTTGTTTTATAGTATGTTTACGAATTACTTAAAAACGCCTGGACCGATTTGCAAAATTATTTTTTTGTTAAAAGAGTTGACTTCACAGATGGTCTCATTGTGACCACATCAGGATCTGATGATGGAATTTAATATATTTACGAAACGTTTTTAATACATTTACGAAAATTGTTCCCGGATTTGCGGCTGATAATCAAAAAAATGCATGAAATGCATTTGATGTTGATGAGCTGATGATGGAAGGTAGAACTCCTCAACAGTTAGGAGTTAAAAGAAAATTCTTTTAGTTATATGCACTTATTACATTTATATGTATTCTCCAAAGCTGTTCAAGTATTTGCATCTGAAAATCACCATCTCATGTACAACTCTTCAACGGTTAGGAGTTGAAGGAAAAATCTTTCATAATTATAAGTACATTTAGACCTAAAGTTGTATTCTTTCAGGCTATTGGATTCACTTGATAATAGAAGGTCAGGGATAATAGAAGAAATTCAGTACCTAACGAAAAATAAATAAATAAATATTTTTTTAATAAAAATAAAACCGACTTCAAAGAAAATTAAAAGCACTAAAAAGTTAAAAATAATATAATTATAATATGGTAAACTAAATATTGATTCATTAACCTATAAAAATATCCTACCTTTAGCTTAAATAGGCACACAATCAAATTTAAATATTTTTATATTACCCCCTACCCTGGGATCATCCCTCGATCGAATAAAAGCGTTAGTCTTCAAGATTTCCATTCCAAGAGTAACATGTAGGTAATACGAGTACCTAGTACTTATTGCAGATAATAATGTAACTTACCTGTTTTTTAATTAAGTGCTAGTCCACCCGGTACTCTAAGTAGGTATAGGTAGCTAGTGTCCAACTCAAAAAGGATAAACATTACAACATTAAAATTGAAAAAAACCCGGCATTTATTGTGACGGCTATCTTGAACCGATTTCCACCAAACATAGCTAAGCTAACACTTCCAAATAACTCACCTTTCCAACAAACAAAAAAAACAAATCATTCATCTGTTCGGGAGCTACCATATCACAGACAGACACAGACACGTCAAACTTATTACACTCCGTTGTTTGCGTCGGAGGTTAAAAATATTGGACGTTCAAAATTAGTAAAAATTACGACTAAATCTATCGCCTTCTTTTTTAATTTTACGGACAAAAATATACACACAACGCTATATATGCTGTAAGAAGTAATCCGAACATAGTCGAACTAATGTATATGTATATAATTATTTGATTCGATAAGGGATATCAAGGGACTAAGTAAATAAAATTCGAAGTTAGAAGGAGACTTTTAATACAGCAAAACATTGAATAAATTATGTAATATGTAGTTACTAATAATAATGTGCATTAATTAATGATACTACTATTCAGCATGTAACTTATCATCCTTTTCAAACAAGGCTAAATTAGCCGAGCCATTAGCTGCCTTTTCTTTTACAATTGTATTTCTTTCTATATTATGTTTTTTTTTGTTTCTTCTTATATCATTTGTATTTGTACATTTAAAGTTATATACCGACAATACGAACATCGAGTACTTAAATTGTTGTTACCTTTTTAAGAGTGGTAAAAGAGGATTCAGCATCAGGATCATGGTATTAGTTGCTTTTTAGTGCAAAAACCTAAAAAACCCTTCATGATTTATAATAATTATATTCAAACCAATATTTCAATTTGCAAAAAACTCCCACGGGAGGTCCCCAAATTTTGTTAAAAAAACGATCGTTGTCGAGGCCGATCACTCCCTCGCGATAATTTACAAATTCAATTAATTTAATTGTGAGTCAAGTATCGAATATGTCTCTTACGAACACTCCTAAAGTCTAATCAGTTTATCCATAAATCTCTAAACTTAATAATTAGATTCATACATCTATTAATATAATCCTTAAAATTACGTAAAGACTAGATTTGCATTGGTACTTAACAAAATTATAGGTATTCATTTTACAACATTATGAATATGAACATTGTGAACATACACATAATTATATAATTTTAAAATAAGTAAGGTCTCTTTTCTCAATAAAATATTAATCAATCAATACTGATTAGTAGCAGAAAAGAAAATACATGATTAAATTTTTATCGAATTCGGCTATCATATTTTAAAAACTGATCAAATGTGGTAAAGTTTAACTGAAGTTGCATTCCATTTTCGTTAACTATATTAAATAAAAAAAATACCAGAGATTTTCTAGAGATATTTTTTTTTGTTAAGCAATCAAAATAACAAAGCTATTATTAACATCGTATAAGATATATATATCAGCAGACTAATATAACTTTATTAAATAATTTAACAAATGTCAGCAAAAATAACACAGCCCTCTATAAATTAAGCATTTTAAACTTTATATTATGCCAATGACTGAATAGGTAATTATTCTAATAACATCAACAAATCTACAAGTGCTATATATTTACTGAATCTGATAATTATAATTGGTTTTACATGTAATTCTTGAGTTAGATACGGAATCCCAGAGGCAGAGATTACTTAGAAATATAGTTTGCTTATAGGTAGGTACAACACATATGTAGTTTGTAAAGAAGTAAATTATCTAACTATAGAATAGTAATCAATTTTAAATATGTTTAAGTGCGTGGACACTCAAATTCACCAAGGGGAGAAAGTGACAGATCACAAACGAGCGTGCTGGCTTCGTGAGGCCCAAGTCGTCGGAAACTCACTCATACTTTGAATGCAAACTCGTGTAGTTGAACGGCACAAGTTGGCAATCTATGATTTATACTTCACTGAAAATATGAGTCGTTAATATTTCACAAAATATGTTTAGTGTATTTTGAAGACTTTCGCGGCTTTAGCCGTTTAGTGAATAAATTGACCAGTCCAGCACGTATTTCTAAATACGTTCTGGACTGGTATATTCAATAATCTAAATATTACTTAGTTTTCTTTCAGGTGTGATACGATATATTGCTGATTAATTCATTGCATGCCGCTACCGTGGCATACTTTATTACCTATATATATTTCCGGTAATGGAGATTTACTAATGTAATTTGTACAGAATTATGTAAATGTACATTGTTTATTGAGATCATTTTTTTGCCGTTATTATTATTTTGTATTAAGTATAATAAAACTATACTTGTAAAATTCTGGTCTCTGTGGATGAAAATATCATGCTTTTGCAGTTATTAGTAAGTGCTAAGTTACCATGTTGGTGAAGCAAAAAAAAGCAGGTCTGTGCTTAGAATGAAAATATTCCGTATTAGCATTAGAAGCTTATACATATAGCTACCACGTAGGGTCGTCGGCATGTCATGTCTTAGTAAAATCGGAAATATTTTTCTTCGTATCCTAATAAGACGCCTTTCCTGATCCTGCCCTTTAGGTATATTACAAGAATCTTGGTTGGCATCGACCGATTACATTAAAGTATTTTAAAATACGTTTACTGATTAAATACATGTTTTTTTAAAACAATTTTATTAGCCTCGCATTACCCTGTTCGCGTACATCCCAATCGCATCGTGTAGTCGTGAATCTGTAAGAAATACAAGAATATTACAATAATTTAAAATATATGTATGATGTTTACTTAAGTGTTTAAGTGCAATTGTACGTTACTTGATATATCCGTATAAAGCCAAAGCGTATCATAAGTATTTCTAATAAGTGTACTTGTTACAGTACCCTTATTTCAAAAAAATTAAGTAGCCACGGCTAGCGTGTGTAAAGATGAATATTTGTTGCGGAAAGGTCATAAGTATTTTGTGAACGAAACCATAACGACATCTAATTCGATCTCAACGCCATCTATCGAGCATGGAGTAAAACTTTGTTTTACTTGAGGCTGTGCCACAAAAATGGATCAGAAAATGGTTATCAACGTTTTTTAACTATCTAGAAGGTACACACCATCACAGCTGAATACCGGAAGGGTAGACAGAGAAGTACTGAAGTACTTACTTCATATATGTTTTACGTCTAAGTGTGTTCATTATATGTCTTAATAATCGCCATTAACCGAACATAAAAAAAACAATATATTTTTACAAAATATGTTATATTGTATTAAGTAGGTACGGTTAACATTGATTGAGTTCGGCTTATTATATAACTATATCTAATAATATTTTAATTATTGCTTGCATTTTAAAAGATTTCATGTAGAATAGTTATAAATAAATAAAAATATACGTAGGTATAAGATGAGTTCAAATGTATGTTTAAATTTCCACGTGTCAACAACCGACGTAGTGTTATGAAAATGTCAGTCATGTCATTGTCAACGAACAATTGTTGTTTCAACTTTCGACGTTTTTTTAATAGATTTGCAGTAGTTATGTTTACACTATAATATCTAAAATAGACTATGTTCAGTACAGGTTGTAAAAATGCTACTGATAATCCAAAACAAATGTTTTTATATATAGGGTGGTTTAGGTCCCGGAAATCAGTCCTTATAAGGTCGAAAAGGGGGGTGGGAGTGTGAGGAATAAATAATTTCTTAACGGAGAGTAGAAATCTGCTTATTTAATTTTATAAAAAGCAAAACCTTTTTGGAAAAAATTACTAATTCTACGCAGACAAAATTGCAAGCAAAAGCTTGTCTGCAATAAAAACGTTACAGTTTGCTTTCTTTTATATTTTTTTTTCATATTAACTATAATACCATATGTACCTATACAAAAAAAAATCTTACATGACTTGTAAAAGTGTCTTAAAAAGATTTATTTACAGAAATAAACAATCATTACAATCAATAACCAAGACATTAGCGTCTTGTCTAATATTTTGGTCTTTGTTTTGCAAATACTTATTAGTTGTAGTAATGTTATCCTTAATGGCCAAGATTTTATTATTTTAAACCTTTTCTAATAAATCAAAGTACGTCTGTTTACAACTATGTAATTTAATATGCATTATTAAATAGCCGTTTTGTTTGTAGTCGGTAGGTAACTCATTGTAAATATTAAACATTATTCCAAACGAATTAATATGACGAATGCATTTGAATGATATTTATATCAGTGCAAAAACACGTTAGGTGAAACGAAAAAAACTATTTATGATGGAAGAAAATGAATGATAATGAAGAAGCAATAATCTAATGTACCTATTCAAGAGTATTTATTGGCTCATTTATTATTGCTTAAAATACATCTCATGTTGTTATCAAGATACGTATGATTCTCACGAATAAAATGCTGCACCTAATCCATTGTGATCAAGGAATGCAATATTAATATGGGGATATGTCTTGCCGAGTTATTTCATTCTAGACGTACTGTTATTTATTTTTATAAAACATTTAAATATTAAACTTGTCTACACAAACATTTCTCAGTAATTAATAGTAGAGTATTCAAATACATTGCATTGTTTATTATGACTTACATATTACATAGAGACTCAAAGCAATTAACATAATACATAGGTATAAACAAATTCTAAGTGACCCTTTTAAAAAATAGGCACCGGTAACAAAAATGTTATTTATTATGAGAATGTCACTGGTTTTCAAGATTTAGAGGACTTAGATTTTTCAAATGCGGGACTTTAAAAAAAACATTTGAGAAACAGGCAGAAACTTTAATTTAAAATTTGGGCAATCTTATGGACAGAATGTCTCCTCCTTTGTAAGTGTAAATAAAAATTTTACTTGTTCGTTTTTTTTTATTTTTTTTTTGAGAAACGGTCAGAATCTTTAATTTAAAATTTGGGCAATCTTATGGACAGAATGTCGCCTCCTTTGGAAGTGTAAATATTTTTTATTTTTTATTCGTTTGTTTTAGTTTATTGCAAGAAGCTAGCAGACGGTCAGTGGCCGCAAAAATACAGTTCAAGGGCACCACATGACCGGCCACTCCTGGCTCAGGGCAGGTACCTTGCCGGGAATAAGGGGACTATTATTATGCGGCGACCCGATTAGCGCAAGTAATTATTTTTCGATTACGGCGACCTTCCGTACCAAGCGTCCGAGCTCGAATCCCGGTAAGGGCAAATGTTTGTGAGATGACTAGGGATATTTCTATTTGAGTGATGAGGTATTCTATGTATAATATGTTTTTCAAATCAAATCAAATCAAATCATTTATTTCAATTAGACCAATACAGGTGCTTTTGAATTGTCATATTTAATTGAATTTAGTTGCACGGTTCCAAAAGGTAGGTCTTATGGAGAAGAACCGGCAAGAAACTCCATGTTGTCCAGTTTGTATTTACAGTACATAGTTTATATGTGTTTATTTATCGTATCAGCTGGTAACTGTTACACAAACTTTGTTGCGTAGCATGTAATTAGATGACGTATTATTATTACGTTCTGAAATTTATAATAAAAAAAATATGTTTAATTTTATAATTTCAGTTCATGCAGTATCAAACGTTAAAGCTTCAAAGACAAGATAAAGTATAAGATATATATACAGCATCCACTCGTTTCTTAATGTTGTACATTAAGTTCTGTAATGATCAAACTTTTTGAGTGTCCCTTCATTAGTACTTACCGGATCCTACGGAACTGTCAACTGAGGCAGTCTTTTATGTGCACTGATTGAACTTTACCTTACCTAAGGTCGATTCTCGGGACATCTGTTTTTGTATTTATACAAGTCGTAGTAAAGGTACTTGTTGAAAGTAGGTAGATAAGATTGAGAACTTAATCGCTCAGTGGTTAAAAATGTCTTAGCCATGAAATCACATTCTATGTTTACTTACGTATGAAGCAGAAGTTTGTATGGTAGGTTGTTTAGGTATGTGGAAGACATCAGAGAGAAACGTACTGTTGGAAAATGTAAATGGAGAAATGGGATTGGGAACTCAAAATAACCCTGATCTTAACACAACTGAATAATATTAAATAAATAGGTGGAAGACTAGATAAAAATTACTTACTAGAAAACGCTCTCTTATCTCTAACTTGTTAGTATAAGAGGGCGAAGGATATTCCTTATGTAAAACAGATATTAAATTTATGTGGTGACTCGAAATTACTTTTGTTATGTTTTATCTTTTGTCGATGAATGTTGGGCTTAAAATAACAGTAATCGGGTAAATAATACGATATTCCCAAGTTTATTGCACCTTAGTCAAAAAATCGTCAACATAGCCAACTGATATAATTTGACAACTCGATTAGCACAGTGGCTGAGCGATCGGCTTGTGTGTCACAGGTTGCGGATTCGATCGCCACATGAAGCAAATGTACAATCTCGGATAGTTGTTCAGGGTCTGGACGTTTGTGTATGTCAAAATTTGAATGTAACCTCCCAGAAAATCCTCGGGTGGGGCCACATTTTATAGCTTGGCAAATTTGGCATATACTTTGGCTTGGCACCCGAACCGAAACCGTCAACGACGACGGCGGCCAACTGACGCTACCATATGATAACAACAGTCCCGCGCGCACGTGCTGCCACCCCCGTTGCCTTACGTCCCCCGCCACCCGCGAACCATGGGAGTGTCACGTACGAATTTGCCAAGCTATAGACTATAATTGTCTATACATACATTGAAGTGCAAACTCACCGTGTGCAAGTATCGCGGTCAGTCAGTTTACAAGGAATCCTTCTTAGTAACTTCGGCGGGCGGTACTCCGGCGGCGGACATTTTCCGACGCTCGTTCCGAGCGCGGGAAACGGGCCGATAGTACTGCTCGCTGCGCCGCCGTCAGCGCTCGGGGACTGGCGCTTCGGACTCCAGCTCCATCCACAATGATGATATAACTCGAGTCTCTATAATACGTTAAAAATATCATTATACCAAACCTATCATCATCATCGTCGTCCACTGCTGGACGTAGGCCTCCCCTAGTGAACGCCACAGAGCTCGTTCTTCGGATCTTATCCTCCAGTCACTGCCAGCTGCCTTACCAAACCTATATAATAATATGTAACATTTTTAAGTTGGTTTTTGTATGCTTCAAAAGCTCAAAATGGTCTACCCCGATCGAGCCCAAATTTTGACACGATATAGGTACAATTGTTATCATCATGCCTATTGTTCTCGAAAGGTTAGGCAGAGGTGTACTAGTATACACCAACATTTTTCCGGTATGTTTTAGTTCCCATGTAATAAGGTGCGAACCTATTGCCATCAACCGGACACGAATCAAAACCCTACTTTGCACGACCAGTGAATCGAACCCAAAACCTCTTGCTTAGTAGTCGCACTTATGACCCCGAGACCAACAAGGTGGTTATAAGATTGATTTTATATATTTTTCACGTGAATGCTTTGTGTTGTTCCTCATTTGTCTTCTATACAAACAATTTGTCACAGCGAAGCGTGGCAGGGTATACATAGTTAGTATATTGTAAAGTAACATATTTAGAGCTCTGTGGAATTCACTAGGGGAGGCCTTCTTCCAGCAGTGGACGAATATAGGCTGATGATGATGATATCATATGAATGAAGAATGTTTGGATGCGACTTCAGTGACTGATGTTGTGATTGAATTCTAAGTTCGGGGACCCAGGATGAATGAAGCTAAGAGTGAGGTAGCTGCTACTGTATAAGAATGCAATAATTCTTGTGTACAATTTACAGCAGCAGCTAGGAATTGGGAATTATGGCTAGCAATGCCAGTAGACTCGCCTCCATGTAATAGGAAACTAAAAAAATATCAGCAACATGTGGTTCAGTCAATTAGTGCAACCTATCAGCTTTAAAAGTGTTATGGAGAGTTATAATAAGTTGTAAAATTATCTAAGATTACATAGAATACACTTATCCAACAATTTATCCTATTATTAAAACCAAGACAAATATGTTAGACATACAATTTTTCAGTTCGCGTTAGGCAAATACATTAAGGTCTGTCTAATATACATAGAGCGTGAATACCGCCCTTTTGGCACGATTCCAAACTGTCTCCGTACCTGAGAATTTCCAACGAAAAACTCGAATAACACCTTGTTCTACGACATAATTATTTGTTACACAAACATTAACACTTCAGCGGACAGAATGTAGTTATACGTCACGATATGAGATTTTGATACGGCACAACGTGTGGTCAAAAACAGAATATGAATTACGGCAGGACGTTGAAGTCCGCTGAATTTAAAAAGATTTCAATGTATGTACCTTATGTCACAGCATATCGAAAAATAAAAAAAAACCTTTTATATGAACTTTGTTTTTAATTTGTCTTGAAATATAAAATGCCCAACTGGACGTGATAAAACGTTTCTGTCATATTGTCTTTTAAACATCTAATATCATAGAACACAACGTTTATAGACGTCATTCCTATTTGTATGGCAATTTATTGTGTCATCCTAGAACACCATTCAAAGTAAGACCGTCGGCAAATGTGATAAAAAAAAATCATATTACAAAGAACAAAGACAAGAAAATTGTATCGAGTTATGTAATTCAATGTTGATGCATATTTAATGGACAGTTTAAGTAAGAGCATGATTAACTCCTAATTATGTCTGGCCCAAAAATCCAAGAACGAAAACAAGAGTCAGGGTTTAATTAAGGATGAAATTTGATGAAGAGGCCGGTGGAAACAGAATTTCCCATAAAACGCAACATAAAATATCTTTCATCATACTTTGATATTATACCTATATAGAACGAATATTTTACTTTACCCACCTCATAAGACTATCGTATTGTACTAACCAATACATTATCACAAAGGAACAATATCTAAACCAATTAGTTAAGGCAGTAAGAAAACTTGTACCAACACTTAGACCTTTGTATGTGCAGATTTTATTGATCATTCATTGCTATTTTTTTGGAGATAAAGTTACTCAAAAGTCTAGAAAATTACAATTTATATAAAAGTTGCAAGTCACCATTCATTGTGACATAAAGTGCTATGGCTTCACACAGCTTATTGTAGTTCTGTATCAATTGGATGCCCTATTTACTGGAGCGTTACTTCTGTCAACATGTTGCCGAACGACTCATATTATCCACCGCCGCGTCTGTAGTGTTTGTCCGAATGAATACGTATTGATGGCAAATATTGTGTTACACACGACTAGGCCAGACAAACTTAGGGAAAAAGACTCACAAAAGCCACAGGATCCACAACCTTAAGTCCAATAGTCTATAAATATGGAGTACCAGCAAACTTTGCGCGATGTCGGCTGTTGGACCTTATGATTATTATAATAAGGGGAAAAGTGGTTTACCGCCAAGATTGCTGAATAGGCTTACAGGATAAGTAAGAACAAAATTGATTAATAACTGATGTCCACGTATAAACTATGATAAAATTAGGTTAGGGTGGTCTTCTCTTAGTGTATTGTTTCTTCTTTGGCACGCAGATTCTCTGAGACGTATTTTTGAAAGAGGGTGAAAGACTGTGCAAAAACACAACAATAACTATATTATTCGCTTCATATAGAAACTTAAAGTATAGCCTTAAAACGAAAATATTTTTTCGTGAATTTTCGTAATTTGTAATTACGTTGTTGGGTTATATAAGTGCGATAGAAATGACAATACAAGTACATAAAATATTTTTTCTTCTACTTGTCAACTACGGAAACCACGTAACAATCGTAAATCACGTGTTTTCGACACAAGATAGTGATTAATGTTCAACTAATTTCGATTTTCTTCGTGTGGTCGCGACCACGACAGTAATCAACTTCTTCGTAGCAAAATAATGTTCGGCGCAACGGCCTGTAAAACTTGGATGACATTAAACCGCTAATAGTCCTAGTTCTCGTAGATTGTTTTATAGTCCATTACAAGGATATATTACTTTAACTAGTTCTGTTACCAGTCGCACGATTTAGTCGACTGAACCAATATATCACTATCGGAACAACATTCTGTCAATATGTCTCGGAAGTATTTCGCCGCTTGGAAACAAAAAGTAATCATCAGATAAAATGAATTGAACGAGGTACGTATAAAAACAGGTAAAAGCAAAAAAAAAAAAACATATTTTTTACATTTACGTATGCGCCCACGTTAGATATTAACTGAGCTGAGATAATGCGAATGACTGTACTCATTCATTAAAATGTAAAATAAGCCGAGGATTCACCGAATATCGCTGTAACTTTTAATGATAATATTACACAATCCGCAAAGAAACTTTATTTGAAATGATGAGATCATAATAAACTATTTATTTCAATAAATTTGAATTAAAAAGTTCTAATATGGAAAAACATTTGAGAATTGTACAACGATTTATGTTTAAATAAAGATTTATGGTTGTTTTGATATTGAATATGATAACTGTTTTACCATTACGTAGTAGGTATATTTTTAACACAGATGAACACGATAACGAAACCAGAAGCTAGTATTTAGAACAAATTATTCCAATTCCAAACATTAAACTTTTGTGTCCTTATTTTAACGAATCTCCGCGTCTAATTGGCTTCAGTTTATCTTAGCTCGATTTTCAATAGACGACAACAAAATAAGTTATTTGATATTAATTAGTTATTTATGAAATTTGATATAATTAAACAGGATCGAAACTGGGTTTTTTTACGAACATCTATTTATACTAGTATCTACGATGTACGTATTACAGGACAACGTTGATAGTAAAATACAGCAAGTATAATTAGCGGATGTAGTGTCAAAATAGCCATCATAAAATGCCGATGGTATATATAATATATAAGTTGCCATAAGTAAATCCACTATCTAGACTAGCTTATCAAATCTGTTATACTTAGTAATGTATAAAGTTATTTTTAGATTAAGTAAACTTAACATTAGCAATGCTGGATCGTCCGTACATTACACATTTGCACCTACAAAAAAGAACTGTAATTTTTCACACATTTGTTCTATTATGGTATCGCTGGCATTTACAAGCAGCTACTTAGTATTGTATTTATAAGCGTGATTTAGCAAAGCCTTATCATATTTCTATTACGTTTGGTTTTCAAATTAATTATAATATTCACTACTACTAAAAAGTAACAACACGTTTGAGTGCAATTATCACACTGTAGATTCTATTAATGTGGATACACGTCACAAAATGGTTTAGCAAATTTGTTTTGCTCTGTACATTTACACACGATCGCTGGTACTGTCACAAATACGTGAAATGAAACACATTCTGTCGTGAACACACGGTGCATGGGTTTGTACATAAAATCTCCATACCTTGGTAACCGAGGGCACTTGCACTTTGGTAAAACATTCTCACCCGGTTTCTCAGCTGGGGCAGGCGGGGCTGGAACCTCGGTAGCTTCTTCGATACAGCTTTGTTCGTCGGGAAATTGCACGTGCTTCTTGATAGCGGAGCGGCTCGGTTTCGACAGGACCGAAGCTATGTGGAAATGTTATAGTACAATAATTAGTATTATAATATTGTAGGAAGAAAGGGTTTCAAATAAACTCATCCCATTACCTGACTGGTCCCTAGCCAAATTAGACAAATTTTAAAAATTTCTGAGAAATGTAAATTACCAGGTGACACCGTATCTGGTAAAAACCAATGTTTTTACCAGATATAGATATACTAGATGATATAGAGAATAAAACAAATTACATAATTTGTTTTATTCTCTACTTAATTATCTAAATAAAACATTATTATTATGGAAAAAAAATATTATTAACTCTTGAAAAACATATGACAATATTGTAATTAAATATTAATATTTTGTTGAGCCACCTTTAGCCTCTATGAGAGCTACGCGGCTGAAAAAAGTATGTACTTGTTTTGTTTACGTTTGTGTATCAATTGGTTAGCATTTTATTGCTATACGTCAAAAATAAATACCAATGGGTAGAATATATCAAATTTCCTCAATAAAAATCCATTACAACTAAGTTTAAATACATAAATTACCGCACATTAACTCGTAAAAACTTTGAATTATTAAAAAACTACAGTGCGTCTAATAATTTGGCCAGGGCTAGTGAGACCTAAAATACTAATTGGCAGACTTCACACGCCATCGAGAAAATCTTCAAGCATGCAGGTATGCTGACGCACGCCGCTAGCCCACAGCTCTAAAATATTCAGAAGTCACGATAAATATTAATTTGAGTAGGTATCTAATGGCAGTCATATTGGTGAGTATTTGATGACCCGATTTCGCGCAGCCGTATTAAGACTGGCTTCAGTAAAAAGGGCGCAAAATTGGAATCTTGATAGCCAATCTTTGTGTGATTAGCACAAATTAGTACCTGAGTCATGGATGTTTCCAGAGGCGGATTATCTCTAAGGTAAACGAGGCAATTGCCTAGGGCGCCAGGTTACAAGGGGGCGCAACATTTTTGGAAAACAATTTGAAAAAAATTGTATCAGTACCTAACTATGTACCTACTTACATAATATACAAAGATTCCTTAATTCTATAGATACGTAAAGCTTCCGTTATCCCACTTTTAAAGTTATCTTCTTATGTTTGAAGATGGCTTGATTTTGGGAAAATTGTTTATGTTTTTGGCTCCAGCCCCCTTTATTTTGGGAATATTGCTTAAATTTTTTTCCCTCAGCGTCCTCGATTTTGGGAAAATTATTAGGTATTTTTAAACCCAGCGCCCTGAATTTGGCAAAATTGCTTAGGTTAGCCCTAGCGCGAGAAAACGGTTTATCTCGATTTCTGACAAAACTACAAGAACTATTAAAAAAAAAAAACTAATGGCAAAGTTGTAATTAATAAAAAGATCTACAACTATTGCATTAACATTTTTTTTCACATAGCCTCAAAATTTATGTGAAAAATCCAAATACCTAAGTTTTTGGTGTTTTTGGTATTTTTATCTTTTACAAAAATATTTATTTTTCACAAAATTTTATGAACACCTACCTTGTTATGCCCAAAACACACTGTAATTTTTTTTATTGCAAATATTTATCTTTTTCACCTTATTTGACTTAATATCGAAAGTTGTAATGCCAAGTACAGTGATCATCATCAATGTAGGTATACCTACTATTTAATACTTGTACTAGTTATTACTTTTAATTTATGGCTGGTATGAGAGGCGCCGATGAGATGCTTGCCTAGGGCGCGCTTGACCTTTAATCCGCCTCTGGATGTTTCTATGTATAATATGCAACCGTGTATCCACAGCACAAGCCTCGTTGCTTACCTCTAATCTAGATGGCGTTCTATTAATTTATAGAAGAACAGATACTATGTATTTGTTGTTTGAAGGTGTAAATATTTTAGTGATCCTACCAAGTCCGAAGTTTCGAGATCAAAAACAAAACATGCCGTTCTGAATAAAACAAACGTTGCGTATTAATTATTATCAATGGATAAAACGGTGGAGGTCACTTGAAGGATTGTCTCTATAGCTAGTGTAGATTACTAATCTTGTAATAGGTCAGCCTGGCCCAGAAACGAGACAATAAAACATGATGAAAGTTTCTGTCATCGTACTACGACCATAATGACGTTTCCTACCATCAAATTTTCAAACCCCTAGCGTATACCCGTATGACTCAGCCACTGCGCTGACTGTGACTTCATTGATCAATCATCATTATCTATTGTTTTCGAGGATTGAGGCTGTACAGAGATTATAATGCCAAGCTCGCTACTTTACTCTCGATGAGACGTGTAAATGAGCCTTAATGGTTATTGTTACATAACTCATTATAATTAATGACTTGAAAGACACCCCTCTTTGTACTAGTCGGTCGTTAATCACCTAAGTTACATCCACTTCTCGAATAATGGCAGCTAAATAGTTTACCATTATGTACTCAGGTGCCGTAAAATGATTTAACCTTAATTGATCAATGTTGCCTTTCAACTGATAATTGATTAAATTTCCCGGTTTTACTTTGAGAGAACTCGGCCCGGATAAGGAGTGCGGTGTTTTGTTGACTTTTATGATAGTGTATACCTATCATAAAAATCAACAAAACACCGCACTCATTTTTAACAAACATTTTCGAAAGTTGGAAATTTATTTTTAAAACATTTTGAGATAAACTTAAATATGCGTTGAAGTTAATTAGCGGCGTTTCAACTTAAAAGAACATCAAATATCAGAAGTTTTAGATATAGACCCAGTTGTTGGAATGGACTGAAAAGGGAAGAAAACGTTACAGAAATGCCTGTATGTAGCTACATCACAAACGGCCTAAGTCACTGCGACAGCCAAGCATTTTTTATCTTAAATCGTTTACCCTTTTACTAGTTTTATGTACTAAGATTTTCTGAATTGATGAAAACATGTGTTTTATATAAACATCACAATCTCCGACTGTTAAACCCTCGAGGACTGAACGCTGTTAATGAACAATCCCCCGCGATGGTTGTTCTATTATCCATCTTCATTCCAATATTAGCCCCGAATAAATGAGTTAATAATACTTGATGAGTTAGAGGGCGGATCACGACGAAACGATTATTTACACACTTATTAAAGCCAGTATATGTGAACAGAGCTGTTATAAGTTCATAATAATGATTGAATAGTATATTTGTTTTACGGAATAGCGAAATTAGGCAATTATCCCAAAAAATACCCTGACAAGGCCATTTGGGCGATAATAATAAGTTTGAAACAAAAGCGTAGTGATTTATGCAAATATTTTGATAATTAATTCAAAGCAGCTTCTATTATGTTCCAAGTTTCCATTGTTGGTAAGAAATGTTGTAATAAAATATTAATTTATTTGTAAATTATAAATCTTATTTGTAAGATCTGATAGCCTAATGCTGTGATGAGTGCAACTAAAATCTTAATGTTACAAAAGTGCTTGAGAAGTTTATTTGAAATAAAAACCTTTTAATTTTCACGCTTTAATGAATATAAAGTTATCACAATCTTTATTATTGGAAGAAGGACCTGCATATTATGTTCATGATTTCATGAACCTGCATATTATTCATCTTGTCTCTGATACGTCCACCAAAGTGACGATACCAAAATGACTGATGTCATTGGTGCGGTGTTCTTTTACGACTATGGAATATAATTAGCGAGACCGGGGGGGGGGGGGGGATTTTTATCGCAATAAAACAACCCCGGTGGCCATCACATTAATGATGGAGTCACATGGAGGCCAACAATGGACGCCCGGGTCCTTTTAAGAGACCAGCTCCTGAATCATACTCCTAGGGAGACTGTATAGGCCTCTCCCCCAAGCCATTGCTCACAGTAACATGTGATTTCTGCGGTTTAGGTACCAACCACCTAATATTCGGAGCAGAAGCCTCATGAATTAGATCGGTACTGGATGGTGATGTTTAAAAATGTATACTATAATATATATTATAGGTATATAATCTATATATTATATATACATTAATCGTTTGTCCTGAATGATTCATTAACGCAGAGCCTAAACCAGGGATTGCAAACTTGAAATATTGATAGATGATGCATTTTATGACGAAAACATCCACTAAGAAAGGAATTTTGGAAATACGACCGCTACAGGGGTAAATAATATTTTTAATGTTAGATATATGAAATTTAATATATAAGTTTTTGGTTAGAGATAATTAAACTTGTATTTCGGGATTTTTTTAAATCGACCTTCTAAGAGGGTGAAATAAGGGTTGAAAGTTTACATGGGAAGTCCGTTATTTTTAAAGTAAGAAGAATGAAATTTAATATTCAAGCTCCTCAGCAAAATAAATGCATACGTGTTTCGTCGTTTTTGGAAATTCAACCCGTAACGGGCGAAATGAGGAGGAGATATTAGTATTAAAATGCGCGGGCGAAGCTGCGAGTAAGTACAGTACAGGTAGTAAGTAATATTATAAAGAGGAAAAATTTGATTGTTTGTTTGTATTGAATAGGCGCCGAAACTACTGGAAAGATCTAAATAATTATTTCACGATTAGAATGTGGTGAACATATAATACTAGGCTCTGTTTTATCTTAAAATACCAATTAGGGATCCGTATGAAACCTTCAATTTTGTAACTCAAGCTGTAAAAAAACAAGTTAATATATTTTTTAAATTTTTAAAATACTTAATATCTGCCCGTGGAAAGCTGGGGTACGCCGCTAGTTTCTTACTATATTTATTTTACGATTGCACTGATATATTACTATGATATACGCCAGTTAGCATCTAGTTTTGATTTGAACCTATCCCAATTTTTTAAAAGTATATCGGTATCGGTGTAACTAGATCATCACGTTTCGAACTTGTCAAAGAGGATTTTATAAATATATTGCAATATCAAAATCAAAGTATTTATTGCGAGTTTCTGCAATGTTATCGAGCTAAATTTAGTACTTTTTTCAAGCATTGCAATTTAATTAATAGATATGCATTATTATTCAATTTATACGATATTTATACGATATATGGATTTGATGGAGTTCCATTGAAAGCCTTTCCTCAGTAAGCCCTCTTTGTTTGTCGGCCTTAAGGCGAGTAATAAAATGCCAGTGTATTGGTGTGTGTAAGATATTAAATTGCTCTCTCGTACATAAAATTGCTCTGGATATTCACTTTGAAGACACACGCATACAGAATACTTCATTTGTACATTTTCTTTTTAATACTTTACCCTAGGCTTTTCCCCTGTATCGTGGGTGCATTTACAAACACAAATATTCATACATATGTTTGTTCCGTGCGGGGATCGCACCGGCGGCGACACGCGCCGCAGAAGCCAAATGCTCGACCACTGCACTAGCCGTACCGTCAAATAATTTCACATTCCAAGTTCTGCCATTACATATTTATTTACTTATTTACTACATTATAAACTTCCTAAGGGTAAATAGACTGTAGTCGGAGTGTTGTTAAACTTACAATTATTCTATTCGAGCAATTATATTGTATTTATGTTTGTGATTGTTTTCGAGTTTATTTATTATGCTAATATTTATCTACAGTTTCACATTAGCAAGAAGCTGTGATAGCCTAGTGATGTGACCAGTGGGCTATGAAGTTAAAGGTCTCGACTTCAAACTTATGGCACGCAATATTGGATGCGCGTATTTATCACATGTTCAAACAGTGAGACGACGGTTTTCGATGGCCTGCGAAGCTTGCCAACCCGCACTAGGCTAGATTGGAGGACGTGGTGGTATATAGCCTAATTCCTCTTAAATGAGAAGAGTAAGACCTTCCAAGGACACATATGCCCCCAGTAGGGGGACAGTGTTTGAATTGAATATGACGATGACCCATTACAAAAAATTGCCACACAGTGGGAATTGAACTGGGAAGCTTTGAATCATATTAAAAGGCTCATATATCTATATATATATGTATATATAATTATGTAAATAGAAGTTTAAAAAAGATTTATATTATTTTCATTGTATTCGATAGACGCCCTAGAGACTAACTATCAATTGTGATGTTCGATGTTAACGGGATTATGAATAGATTGTTTGTACAATACCTACTATACTTATAAATACTTATCATACCTATAAATAGGTACATTTTTTCAATGTTGACTAAAAGAATGACGAACTACCAATAAATTATGGATTGAACAGAAAAATTTCAAATGTGTCGCGTGCTGTCCTGGCGATCAATAATTCGCAATTTTAAATAGGTAAGCATCATAATGTATTTACCACTGTTTTTAACTTACTGATAACTTTGGTGGGGGCTTCGGAGAATTCCTCAGGGTCGCAGCGGCTGGGCATCGGTCTACCGGCAGAGCGGCGGCGTCCACTTGGCGCCGAGCTGGTGGTAGTGGTTTGCTGAGCAGTTGCCGTGTACTGAACTGTTGCCTATCAAGAAGTACATAGAATGAACATATAATTTAAACCATGTACCATAGAATAGTGAACTGGTAACGAACTGAATAACGAGAGTTGTCACTCCTATTGAGCTGTCCGATTGGATAATTCCTTCAGCCTTACAGAAGACCGCAGTGAGACAAGAATAATTGTTTTTCTACCAGTAAGTAAGGTTGCCATAGCTCGTTAGAGTGACAGACAACATGGGAATTCCGTTTGCTATCTGTCTGTAGTAACTCTCCTATTTTAAGAAAAGCAAAACGCTCCCCATTTTCAAATTTTCTTTAAAAAAGGCAGGGAAAAGGATCCTGCAGGTTCAGAACGCACTAGCTACACCTCGGGTGTTACACGTTCATGAGCTATGGTAACTGCTTCAGGTGGGCCTTAAAATTGTTTGTCACACTCGTAATATAAAAAACTAAAAGTAGGTACTAACAGAATGTTTCTGACATCATATAAATTACTCCTCCATTTGGTCGTGGTCTCGTTTATAGTATTACAAACAGGCTTGATTACTTCACGCACGTTTTTGCACGTGTATCAATGTTATATAACTACTCCAAGTAGGCAGCAACATAGAACATTTTATCAAACAATCAATAAAGCAAACAAAAAGTGTATCTTTTGTTTTAATTTACACTCTGCCTAAGAGATCTGTAACAACTGTTCTGACGGGCTAGATGGTAATAGTTAAAATAATGTTTATCAAACTAGAAACTGATTTTAAAGATATATATGCCTATAAGAATACAAATATATTAATTTAAACTGCCTCTTCGCAAATCTAATGTACTAATGTTAACGTACTGTACTACATCAGCCTAACACTCTGTCAAAGCACTAGCACTAATTACAACTCAATACTTTTAACCCCGACCGGAAACGGAGATTGACCGCTAAACTTTCATATAATTCATCTGTGTATCCACTGCTGTGGTCTGTGGCAACATAGCTCCTAGATTCGAAACATATAAGTTGATTGGAAGCTATGAGTTAAGAAATAAAGTCAGCAAAAAGGTCTTGAATGACATTCGTTTAACTTTTCTGAAATTAAAATTTAATCCAATTTTTTAACCTAACCTATATACCTATGTCATATATTGTCTATTTAATCTTAAACAAGTAGTTTGGTGAAATGCTATTAAAGCGTCCTTGTAAATTGTGTATCACAAGATTGTTTGAATACTTCAAAACGCAAGTTAAGTTGTTGTCGAAGTCTGGTTTCCATGTTTGTTAAAGAGTACGAGTCTGAAAGTTATAACCTTGGGTAACTAAGTTATATTGCCTTCTGAAAGCCGCCAGAGTTTTGCCACTGATTAAAGTATTCCGTCAGGAATTTTCAATCTAGTCGTCAAAAACGCGTTATTGTATTGAATAATTCACTGGTCCAGGGGTCTTAAGTGCGGCTGCATAGAGTTAGATATTGGGATTAAAAAAGGGTTACAATCTTAGTGAAGGTCTTACAATGTCGGACATAGACGCTCTTAATACAGTTACACACAGAATTTTATTTAAGAATTATGACGAACATAATTGTTGAGGACTATATAAACCAAAAACAAATGATGATATAATAAATGTATTCAACAGATTAGAAATTCTCAATTTAAGAAAGAAAAATTAATTTCGAAAAGAAATTCTCCAAGCGCTCAATTCTTCAATTTATTAGTTCGTATGCAAAACGATATAAACGATAACGATTTAAGCCAGTTATTGAGATGGAAATTTCAAGGGAAATTGAAAAAGACAATTGCTAAATTATTCGAACGACTCCACCGACGTGTGGGACAAAACACAGTTATATTTTGTATCCGAGTTTTACATGGATATAGCATCCATTTTTCAAGATAGCGACAGTGACACCCATTTACTTAACGCGATATTCTCAATGTAATATTGTGAGTGCTTGTCTCCAAGACTTGTCAGGGTGGGGACGATTTTTTTATCGACCTCATACACAACACACGTAACGTTTGGCACGTAAAGGTTGATTGATTAGCATGCCAACTGCGATCAAAGGGGCTAATGGCAGCAGCAGCGAGGCGAACAGTGTCTGCTTTATTGTTGGTAGATTACTGCGTCGTCCGTCCGCCGCATTGTGGTCTGACGTGACTCCGCCAAATGTGTTCATGTTAACTGTGACCGACAAACACGAGCAAGCATAACACGGACGGTACTCGGGTTCGAATATTCAAACGGTAAACATTTCACGTACGTTTAGTTTCAGGAATTCATAATTTACGACATCAATATGATTACGATTTCTTTACTTACATTAGTTTAGGTATAGGTAGACGTGAGAAAACTTAGTTAGAGTACTAGCATTATTTATCTAATAATAAATTAGTTTTAGTCAGTAAAATATGTAGATGTATCGTTTCAAATGTGGACGAGGCAAAAGTGGTATGCAGGGACCGTAGCGCGTGGCATTCTGTAGTTTCTGCCTACCCCCATGGGAAAAAGGCGTGAGTGTATGTATGTATGTATGTATGTAACGTTTCCAATATTAAATTATATTTACTTCGGCGCTTTAAATTATAAAACATCGCTATGCAGAACTCGATCGCTCGATCACGGCGACAGTGAGTCTCGAATGTACGATATAATCAATTAATTGATAAGACTAGTCTGATAGGTTCTAGCTTCAATCACTTGATTTGCTATAAAACTTTACAATCGCTCGATAAATTCTAATGTATTTTTACAAGACTCGGGTTTAAGTATTTGTATTTGTAACATAATGTACCACCACGCCGGCCGTCCAAAGGGTTAGGTAGAGGTTGTATGTACACCCACATTTCCCCGGTATGTTTTAGGTACCTTGTAATCGGGGGCGAGCCTGTATTGCCATGAACCACGAATCTAATCTCCGAGCTGCTACTAAGTACTAAATTTTATAAAAAACCCAATAACATTTTTGTCACCCTGAGGATCGAACCTCATGCTCAGCTGTCACACTAATGACGGCTACACCATCGAGGCAGTCGTAAGTATTTATTTAGTTAATTTTTAACCGACTTAAAGAAAGGAGGAGGTTCTCATTTTTTTATCTTTTTTACCTCAACTTTCGACTGGGTGAACCGATTTAAATGGTTCTTTTTTATTAGAAAACTGGTGCTTCCCGTGTGCTCCGATTTCAATCTGGTCCAGTTCTGACATTTGAAATCTTTTTTTTTATAGAATTATTTAATTCGGTAATTATTGTACTTACACGATCAACGTTGTCGAAGGCTGCGGTTCCGCGACCGTCGAGGTACTCTTGGAACTGGGAGATCACGCAGACCATGGCATAAATCTGTTAACATAATATAAAATTAGTATACCTATCCGTTTTTGTGTAGAAGTCAGTTAGTACTGATAATGTAAGTGTAGAGTATTTATATTACAATCACTAATTGTACTCGTATTATAAATGCGAAGTTGTGTGTGTGTCTGTTTGCGAACTCTTCACGCTTAAACCGTCAGGCTGACTAAGATGAAATTTGGTATGAAGTCGTTTGAGTCCCAAAGTAGGTCATAGGACAGTTTTTTACCCGGAAATTATCCTTTAAGAGAGTCGAAAGGGGGTAGAAGTTTCAACACGAACCAAGTCGCGGGCAAAAGATAGTAATATGAATGAAAATGAAAAATAAATGTTTTCGACGGAGAAAACCAAACAAAGCAATCAATCCATCGTTGGGTAATAATATCATCTTTCTTTTTAGATTAGTTATGTTGTAATTCATCAACTTCATCGACTCATTTATTGTCCCACGACTAAGATTCCTACCATTCGAAAGGAATTAAGCTATAGCCCACCAAGCCTAGCCTAGTCCGGGTTGGCAGACTTCACACGCCATCGAGAAAATCTTTCAGGCATGCAGGTTTCCTCACGATGTTTTCCTTCACCGAATACGAGATAACTGCGGAAATGAACTCGAAACCTTTGACTTCACACAATGATTCAAAGTTGTGATAGCCTATTGGTGTGAGCAATAGGCTATCACAACTTACACTACTTGCTATATTTGGTATTATAAATCATTGACAAACCTAATATTATTCTGTTCTTATTATAATTTAACTACTTATTACAATCATGTTTTACATACTGTGTTTAAGCACAGATATTAGTCATACACAACGCCATAGATGCATTGTCCACATTTCAAGTTTAACCTTCCACTACTGTGAAGGTTTTTCTAATGTCTAGTACGCAGTACCAAGTAAAATTAATGACTACTTTCTTTGTTTTGTTTTTTTTTTGTACATACACGCAAAATACGGGCCGCACTCCAAAAAAAAACGGACTAAGTTATTTTTTCATCTGTGAATTTTACTGAAGCCGCTTCTGATCTCAAATTGTGTTCGGAAATTTATGGTTACTAAGCGAAACAAATTTAAAACTATTCTCGTTTTCATCCGTTGATTCACCTCGAAATGTTAGTGTTCGCTCGAATAGTTATATTATCTACTTTAAAGATAGTTAAATTTACGAAGTAATTTCCATCGCCCGCTTGCCTGCAACACTGGGTGGAACATCACCAGATACATTTATTAAGATTCTTTGCAACAGCTGTGTTGAAGATACAAATTATTTCAAACAAAATCGTAATCAAACTATCAGAGTAACGCGGCCTTCGGCGAACACAAAAGCTTCAAAAAGTTAGGCTTATGTACAGTAGGCCATAGAATATGCGTCTGCGTTAGTAAAGCACCTAAAGACATACTTATATTATGTTAATTACCACAACAAAAGGTATTTAATAAAGCTTTTTCTCGTTTACGACTATAAAAATAAATGGGACTGAATAAAATTGAACGCTCCAAAAACCTTTTTAGATACTGTAAATATTTTCGCATAATACCTGTAGTAAAAATACATTGTAACAATAAAATAAATTGTTCAGCAGTTTTTATTATTATTCAACAAAATGGTAGATTATGTCACAGTCAAACGACTACAGCTGAACCAAGGCTGTCGAATGAGCTGCCTGCTGAAGTTTTAGTTCAAAAGAATACTGCATGGGGCTCTTCAAAAAAGGAGTCAAATGTTTAGGTATAGGGTCGGCAACGCGCGAGCATACGTCCTTACGCTAGGGTAGCTTGTAATGAAATAAGTAAACCCATCCGATGTTTACAATAGTGTCGTAAATATCAATTTACCTTATCATACATAGTTACAAATAGTTAATTAAATACGAACAATAGACAGATATAACCCACACGAAAATTAATATGATGATTCCAACAAGAGCGAAGATGAATCGATAACAGAGATAAAGCTGAAAGATAAATGAATGTTCCTTCGTCATAGTCCAGAAAGCGGAAAAGATTCCAAATAACAGATACCTATTTATAATTAAAAGCGACCGCTCGATTCAGATTGATTAATAGCTGGGTTTACCATTTCGTACGATAAATATTGAGAAAACGGCGAAATATGAAAGAAGCTGGCTGGTTTGTTGTGAATTGGTGGCGTAATTGTCTGTGAAGAAAAGCGATTTTACATGACCAAAAACTTACCGCTTCTTTAACCGTTTTTTTTAAGTAATAGCTATTACGTGTATGCATGAGTTTGTGTTGGTTTAATTTTCTAAGCAAAGTATACGTATGGAGGTATATTAAATTTGGCATAGTCTAAGGAGAAAGGATAATAATAATTAATAAAAATATCTAGACATTATGTCACAGCGCCATCTAGTTCCGAGCTAAACAACGAGGCTTGTGTTACTGATACTAGATGGTTGATACACTACATAGATATATTAGACTCTTTTCTGAATACATACATAGCTTATATATAAAAATATCGTGTCACGGTGTTTGTCGCTGAACTCCTCCGAAACGACTGGACGAATTATTATGAAATTTTGTATGTATATTTGGTAGGTCTGAGAATTGGTCGTAGGTTATTTTTTATACCCATTTTTTATGATTTGGCATGAAAAATAAATAAATAAATAAAATAAATATTTTCGGACATCGTCATCTAGTTCCGTGGTAAGCAAGTTTTCGAGGCTTGTGTTACGGATACTAGATGGTTGATATATACGTTTTTTTGTTGTAAATACATACATATTATACATAGATACATCTATGACTCGGATACAAACGTTTATGCTCATCACATAAACATTTGTCCCTACCCGGATTCGAACCCGGGACCCATAGCACAGCAGGCAGCGTTAAGTAGTTAACGCTGCCTGCTGGCAGCGGTAGCGCTGAGCTAAATGGGTCGTCAAAAATACGTATAATTCTCAATTTTCACCCTTCTACCACCAACCAGTATAATGTAGCAAAATAACGTTTGCTGGGTCAGCTAGTAATACATAGAAATATCCAAGACTAGACTTATTTACATTAATACAGCCAGTATCCTGTGTCAAACGAAGATATTCCAATTTTAAGTTGATCTAGTTGAAGTAAAACAAGTCCCGAAGTAAAAGTTTTGTTCAGTAAGTTTCAAATGAATAAACAGTTTTCAACAGTGAAGAAGTGCAGCAAGTAATAAACGATTCTAATAATTATATTAAAGTTTAAAGTATTATGGTCTAATTTCTACTATTAGCTATGATTAGTATACATCATAATGCAGATCAGTTTGTGTTTTGTAGTGAAACGTTTGCAGCGAGCTGTCACAGCACTAAGTATACGTATTAGTATTAATACTGAGTATCTATGGCATTCGATGCCTACCTTAAGTTTTTTGGCCAGTAATATATTTTATATCATAAACTTATTAAAATTGTGCAGCAAGTAATAAACGATTCTAATAATTATATTAAAGTTTAAAGTATTATGGTCTAATTTCTACTATTAGCTATGATTAGTATACATCATAATGCAGATCAGTTTGTGTTTTGTAGTGAAACGTTTGCAGCGAGCTGTCACAGCACTAAGTATACGTATTAGTATTAATACTGAGTATCTATGGCATTCGATGCCTACCTTAAGTTTTTTGGCCAGTAATATATTTTATATCATAAACTTATTAAAATTGCATTGTTCGTATGTAACTAAGTAAATAGTTGTTGGTGCAAAAATATATAGGTCCGGTTAGGCCCACCAACTTAGGTCTAAACTGACTGACATAGTGATCTATCAACGCACAGCCAATGGACGGATCGGGCTGAAATTTGGCATGCAGGTAGATATTATGACGTAGGCATCTTGTTAGTTTGTGGATACGGTGAAGTCGAAGGCCGTCGCTTATTACCAACGAGACACTGCGAAATTATTAGACACTTATTGCAAACCGTGCCCTCCACGCTGAGGGTTTACATCACAGAAGACCAGCTATTAAGAGGAAAGATAGAAACAAGAGCGATTACGAAACAGTTTAAAACCCATTGTATGGAGGTGTGGGAAAATATAAGGAACCGAAATATGTGCTAACATTTTAGGGTCCATGCGAAATCGTTTACTTGAAAATAATGGGGATTATACAGAATATTAATACCTAGATGTTTTGGTTTAAATAATTAGGTGTTAATAAAAAAATTGTTATATTAACATAATTATCTGTAAAAAATTAACAATCCTAAATTGAGGTTTAGTTTCAATCCTCTTTTCGCTAAGAAAATGAACACTTAAGCTATAACCTCAATACATTTATTATGACGTTACATAAGAAATAATTTTCATTAAGTGTAAATCATATATTAAACCTATAAGAACTGTGTATTAACAATTATATCTGTGTTATTAGAATACCCTTTTTTGTTAAGGTATTATTTTCACTATGTGGGTATACAACAAAACTGTTATGAACGGTTACAAATGAACTATTTTCATCTAAGTAGGAATGTGACGTCATAATTATCATAGAAGATTACTATTTTTTAAAATAAATAAAACAAATAAAATTGTTTGTTTTCATTCAACAGACTTTCTTATTTCCACCCCCCCAACACCAAAAAGATAAATAAAAATCATATTCAATACTAATATTTAACTTCTTAATAATAATAAGAATAATGTATTCATGCTTATTATTAAAAAATAGTATTAAGTTATTTATAATTAATACATTATAGATAAACATATAAAACAAGTTTCTGCCTAATACTAATATTTTATGATTTCAAAGAAACATAAACATCCTCACGTTGTAAATAAGATTTGTACTCAGATAGGTTTGAATTTGAATCCATTGCCTAGCGCAAGCAGCTACGAGCACATATTAAGTTTCTGCGAATTTTAGCAATGGAATGGTTAGAACACCGTGATATATAGTGATATTTCGCGTAGCGTAACGACAGTTCATTTGTGTTTGTTATCTATGTTGAGACATAGACTCATACACGCCCACGCACACACACACTGGTTTGCTAGTTCGTACAGTTCATAGCAATGTAATCCTTAGCGTGCTTATGCACTATTGAAGTTGATAGTACCGTGCAGGCAGAGCTGAAGATGGAAACTAGTAAAACAATATTGCGGTATTTTAGTTGCTTGTTGTTAATAAACTAAATATGAAGAAATATTTCAATCGCATGAACGCGTAATTAAATACGGAGGCCCTCAGGGTAGTGTGTTAGGCCCCTTGTTATTTATATTATATATAAATGACCTACCCAAATCAATCAATCAACCCGTGACACTTTTTGCTGATGATAGCACCATTACAATTGCATCTAATGATATTAATAATTATAATAATGACATCAATAATTAACTGGTTAGACAATAATAATTTAAAAATAAATCTGAATAAAACTAAAGTTATGCACTTCAATCAACGCTTATCAAATTTAAATAACTGTAAGGTACATTATAACAATAAAATCATTGAAGAAGTTCACACGGCAAAATTCCTTGGGGTGACAATAGACAAAAAATTAAACTGGAAAGAACATGTCGAAAATCTTTCCAAAAAAATAAGTAATTCTGCGTATGCTTTATACAAATTAGCCGCGGTGCTCAACAGCGACACGTTGATTACAGCATACTATGGCTTAGTCTCATCGCATTTAAGATATGGTATCATTTTCTGGGGCAACTCTACTAATAAGGAAACACCTTTTAAAATGCAAAAACGGTGTATCAGGACAATGTTTGGGATAAAGTCAACAGAGAGTTGTAAACCGTTTTTTATAAAATATAAAATTTTAACCCTGCCGTCTATATATATATTAGAAGTTGCCATGTTTGTCAAGCATAACCAGAATTTATTTCCACGCCTCTCAGACGGAGTCAGTCGTAGTCGACGCGATGACACTATTTTACATACACGCTACTCAAAAACTACACTAATGAGAAAAAGTGTTTTCTGTATGGCTCCTATAATTTTCAACAAGATTCCAAAATGTTGGAAAGAGCTGAACGCCCGAATGCTGAAAAATAAACTTAAATTGCTTTTAACAAAGAAAGCATACTACAGCATATCGGAATTTTTAGACGACCAACTTGAATAACTATAAAAAAATAATTAACTTTGTAACTGCTTATTACTATTGAATTGATTATTGTCACAATTATTTAGTAAGTTGATATTGAATGATGTAATTTGAAATGATGAACATTTGATGAACATTTGTACGCCGAAAAGGCAAAAACATGACTGAACTTTGTAATTATTATTTAACAACCTGCATGATTTATTATGTACACACATGTTTATACAAATAAAGAATCTTGAATCTTGAATCTTGCTTTTACTAAATAACAAAATATAGTGCCCTTAAATAATTACTAACAACTAAAGCTTTTAGAAAAGCAATACATTACACGGGTGTGGGTCTATCTATAACTATTACCGAACGAATGAAGTAATGTTTTTCTTGAAAGTTCCAAAAAAAAATCCAAATTTTGTGAGGACTGCTAACCAGCACTAATCTGACATCGAAAAAAAGGAGACCTCAAATTTGTGAGGGAGTGAATCAGTTATGAAAGCTGTGATAGCCTAGTGGCGTAAAAGTCAAAGGACTCGAGTTGTTCCTATCGGAATAATATCTCACCCATACCACAGAACTATACAGCCTTAACTGACACTAATCGGGTCGTCGATATATAATTTTAACCGACTTCAAAAAGGAGGAGGTTATCAATTGGACTGTTTTTTTTTTGTTTGTTACCTCATAACTTTCGACTTGGTGAATCGATTTTGATGATTCTTTTTATATACGAAAGCTGGAGTTACCCGTCCCAAAAAATCGTGAGGATTTGACGAGTGGAACTTTGGGAAATCGAGAGAAACCCTCAAATTTCCTACGTAGATGACTCGTTTATTGTTCTACCTATTACATACCATCACGCCTGTCGTCCCCGAAAGGTTAGGCAGCGGTGTACTAATGTACACCCACGTTTCGCCGGTATATTTTAAAGGTATGAAGTGGTGCCGGTGCCTGGTTTGAAGCCACCCCGCTCAAGATCACGCGCGATGAATGTACATACCCTTTACATTTGGCTTCGTACCGTCTTCATACCTTTAAAACTAAAAAGACGTTAAAACTGTATTAAGTTATTTTTAAGTTTTGAAGTTGGTTTTTTTAAACGCAGGTTTTTATAAATATGAAAGGGTGTATATAAAGGTTGTATGATACATTTTATTAGTATTGCTTGTTGCAAGGTAACAGTCCTACACTGCGTACGTGCTTTCCATGGAACCGACGCAAACCAAATTACAAATAAGTGTCGTTTATTTGACAACCGATGCCGCGGTGTTCAGGGAATTATCCGTAAACTAGTTGCCAAACTCTTTCATCACGTACGAGTATTTGCGAACTTATCGAGAATTAAATTTGTTATTGTTATTCCATCAATATTGCATATATAGTATATATATACTTATATAACCTAAAAAATGTTACCATAACCTATGGTTTATCGCCGATTATATAAAAACTTTTCCACTCCTTTTTGAAGACAAGCAATACACATAAAAAATAGGGAGTAGGTATTAGGCTTCTTAAAATAGGGGAGTTAAAACACGGACAGAGATCGGAATTCTCAAGCTATCAGAATAGTCACTCCTGCGATAAGCTCTGGCAACCTTATTCACTTTTTTTTAAAATTTCTAAAGAATCCTTTACGCTTTACAACTAGTTACTTACTTATTATTATTTCACTGCGGTCTTCCCCAGTCGGGCTGCTCAATTTGAATGTGATATTTCGCAATGCCCTACCTTTCAGCTATTGGACATAATATTGTCGCAACGCTAGCAACTCGTCGGAATTCGAAATTTGAAAGTAAAAAAAAATACCTAGGTACTTATAAATATTTAATGACTACCTTTTGGACGTCAACCCTTACCTGTTTGGTCTGTGGATTATGTACCTGCTCACATATTCCCCCACATAGCGTTGTTTGACCAAAATGTTTCGGCACGGTCGGTATTAATCCCCATATTTTGTTATCTTAGATCCCAATGTGAGATTACTGTTGCCACGCTTCAACAATCCCATCCCTATTTAGCGTGGATGCCATTAATATTCAACAATTTGAATATATTTTTTAAAGAAATCGGACATAATGTTGTAACAACTGCATTTTGGTAGATACTATGGCGGGCACTAAAAAAATGCCCATCAAAGTTGCATCGTAGAATATTCGACGAGGTTCTAAACATATATAATAATATACATTATTAAGAAATAGTAACAGAAAAAGAAACTGCAGTAAACAAACGATGCACAGCACTATTGTCAAGTGACGTCATAACTATATTAACATCATACTTAACTCCAACATCCGTCACTACCATGTCACGTACATATCTGTTATTTAAGTTAATCTATTTCGGTTTGGTTCAAAATATTTTTTAGTTATGAGATGTCTTCTCTTTGAAACGTCTTCTAAACTCTTTTGATGTTTCCAATAAATTATTTGAAATTACATATTTGAAATTGGTCTATTTTTAACTTAGTCGATCCGTAGTGCATGACCATTGACTACGTTTATATGAAATAGTGGTTATCCAACTCTTCGAGTTCGATATTTAAATATTACATAGAACAGAAAAAAATATCGGATTTTTTGTTTTGTAAACAGTTTTGTAAACAAAAAATCCTACATTTTTTATTTAAAAGTATCTATTTCATACAATTTATAATAGATACGGTGTTTTTTTTTTTAAGATCAAAAATCAATACAGTCGTGCGTGCTGATCTCTGTGCAAAACCAACAACAGTTTGCGGGTTTAGGATAGAAAAACCTTATGGATAGATACCCGTTTCCGAGATTTACAGCTAACATTTTTTAATTGGTTAATATTCTACATATTGCTACAGTCATGCTATATGCATATGCTATATACTTTTCTTACTCCTTCTATATAACTTCATGATTATAATCACTGCGGGTTCCAAGACAGTTAAAATCATTCCCCTGGGACACGTCGGACTTCATTGTCTCGACGATTTTCTGGATAGTTACTATTGTTGATTCTGGTTTACAGGAGTTGCAGTAGTAGGGATTCGGGTGGTGGGCAAGTCCCAAAAAAAAGTCATGCTTTATAAGCATTCTAATTTTAAAGTAGTTAAATGTCTATAGATGTTTGATGTTCTATGTTTTATAGACGTAGGAAGCCACAGAATAACGAGTAACAGTCAAAACTTCCACGTGTTAATATCGTGACGAAAATCATGACGTCGGAAAACGATACATTTTAAATTAATAAATATCAGTGGCAAGTGTTAGGTATAAAATTTTAGCGTGGTAACCCTCGGCTCGTATATATTCAACGGTACATGGAATGGCAACCCTGTTGACATTGATCCGAATCACAAAATTCAATTTGAAAAGTAAGATCGTGGGAATTGAAAATCAAACTGACGTAATAAATCAAATATTTTGATGAAGACCTTATTATGGTATTAATTATTATAAATCGGTGAAATGGTGGCGTACATAAGTACACCTCTACCTAATCCTTCTGGCACGACAGGCGTGATTGTATGAACATATTATGTACTATTTTTACTATTTTACATTAATTTGACTGGCGCGGTTCATTTATGGCCAGTGCCCTTCAATCAAAGTATCATTGGTCTATTATTTACAAATCAACCCAACAACGTAATGTTACATGTATATTTGCCCGATTATAGGCGATAGGCTCGGCCTCAATGAGAGCCCTAAAACTAGGCCTAAGTTCGCCGTTAACCGAATGTGATGATATATTATTGTATGTGTAACAAATTATTGGAGATTCTAATTATTTCAAAGCACGTAATCTAAGTTAATGTACACAAGAACAGTTCGTGTACGTGTTAATCCTTGTTTATTGATTACACTCATATCATGTTCTTAAATAACTCGAAGCCATATTTAAAAAAACCTTGGAGGCTTGCTCCCTTGAGAGTAGTCCCTGATCTTATGCCCCGCACACATATGTATATAGCTATACAGCTATACATTAATTTCAAAAGGGAGATCTCATTTTACGTATACGCGTAATACGTGTATTCAAACTAGGCCGGATTAAATCAAGACGAGGCAATTAAAGCTTATTAACTTGACACGAAAGTATATCTTCCATATTATTTTACGCATTGAATTTAATATGTTTCGTTACGCTAATTATTTAATTAAAGATACTTACGCACCTCCTAATTATATAAGATATAATATATAAGAGTTGTAGCTTTGCTTATTATATATTATTATGGCTCGAATGAGGTGTAAACATGTAACATATATTTTAGCAAGTAAAATCATAAAAACAGTATCTATTGTTGACAGGATCCTAGGATATCCTCGTTTATAGGAACTGCAGAAAGGATTAGTGTGGCGAGCTTGTCCCAAAAGTGGTCCTAAGTTTCACGTAACTACTTTGCATTAGACATCATCATCATTATCACCATCATGTCAGCTAGAGGACGTCCACTGCTGGACATAAGCCTCCCCAAAAGATTTCCACAACGACCGGTCTTGGACCACCTGCATCCAGTGAATTCCAGTGACCTTTACCAGGTCATCGGTGCACCTTGCCAGAGGCATACCCACGCTGCGTCTTTCTGTTCGCGGTCGCCACTCGACATGTTAATAGTAATTAAAGTTTAGTGTTAATCATAGTTACTTTAATATAGATATAGATTACCAACAAAATTGTTTATTTGTGTGTAAAAATTGCGTTAATTGCTATGTATATACACATCATAGTTACGGTAAAACCAGGCCAATAGAAGGTTTTTGAAGATTACACTACATATTATAACGCATGATATTTTATACTGTTGTAGTTTTTATTATATAATAAAAAACTCTACTACTTATAATTAATGATTAACTGAATACCAGTGTATCCCTATAGCTGTTAGAGTACTGTGATATTTAGCGGCACCTAGAATTACATATTTTATCTAGTCTTATTTTAGTAAGATCGGAAGCTGACCAATACCATCTCGGAAAAAAATTGACGATCAATTTTACATTTCATATTTACTTGTAGAGAATGTTTTACTAGCTCATTCAACAGAACGTGTAACACTTGTGTTGATTTTGAATAAAAATATGTATACTTACTGTTTTTGATTATGTCGGAAGCGCTTTGAGGCAATTTTCCACTTCAGCGCTCACACAGCTACCATAAACACGTCGGCTACGTGCATATAATGCTTTATATAGTATTTGAGTCAGTCAGGGGTTGTAATTTAAGCGAAGATCCAGACAATCGCATATCCGTTAATACGCAAGTTTTGTTAGTCAAATACAGGCGATTTCTTCGAATGTCTTTTGTTTCATCATTGACTTTAGATGCTGCTAAGTGCAAGAAGAAAGTGGACTTACAAAACATACGATGACTTCAGTTTCCAAGTAAAACTGAATTCTTCTTTTGTTTGTACATTGTACTCTTAACATAACATTTCGCCGTATTGTTTTAGGTACCATGTAATAGGAAGCGAGCCTATTGCCATCAGCCAGACACGAGTCCAACTCCGAGCTGCTAGTGAGAATTTCATAGAAACACTAAAGCCACTTTCTTCGACCTGACAATCGTGCCGATGACTTCTTGCTCAGAAGTCGCAATGAGGCAGTTGTCGTAAGTGCGACAGCTGCGAAGGCTCTATGTGATATATATTATGGGATGCTTATTTTTGATTACCCCCACTATGGATCAGCTTATTACGCACACAGAACTTTTATAAATTCATAAGTATCAAGTGGGTGGAGTCAGAAGGGGGGCAGATCAGGGCTACAGCAGACCACAGACGTTGTGCTAGTGACAGCTTAATAACATGTAATATCGAAACATTTGTGAATAATTATATTCACACGACATGTTGATATTATGTTCCAAATTATGTTGCTAGGCATTACCGCATAACAGATGCTATTCAACCGCAATTTCTGTACATACCATGTCTAGCGCAGTACCACTTCTTATATGCTGGTGATTTAGCTCGTCATAATAATACCTACGTCTTGTAAGTAAATAGTAGGTAAAACTTTGAGTTGTACTTGATCACTTCCCCGTGGTTGCTGATGGGAAACCTACCTATTTACATAAAAAAATCATTCACATAATTATTATTTACGTAATATTATTTATCATCGTAATAATTTATTTGTATTTTAAGAAATCACGAGGAAACCTGCATGCTTGAGAGATTTTAGTCATTTATTTATTTTCTCCATGGCATGTGGAGTGTGTCAACCCGCAGGCTAGCGTGGTGTCCACCACGCTAGCCTATGCTAGCCACGCTATATCTTAAGTGAAAGAAGACTGGTGATAATATTAATATATAATGTGGGTAAGACATTTAGTTTTGTAGTTTGTTATGTTGATAAAATAGTCGATGAATAAATGATTACTTTAATATTGGTCTCCTTTATCATAGTAAACTAGTTTACCGCATCGTCTATTTAGTGGTAGCAAAAGTTAAGTATTAAATTAATATTATATTCTTCTTCGACCTACTTTAGATAAATTAGATGAGTTTAGCGAGAATTGGGAAAGATATAAGTAGCTTGATTAAATTTCTCTTCACGCCTTCAATTTTATTAGTTTTAGAAACTTATTTAATCATTACACTCGAGGTATAGGCCATTGTTAGATTTAATTCGATTTTTTGTTTAATGTTATTACTAACTTACCTGGTAAACGTTTGTCATATATGCTAAAAAAGGGTAAGGATAGGAAGGTAAAAAATACTTTACGACCTATTCTCATACCTACCATAAATATACATAAAACAACAATTTAAAATCGCCGTTTCGGAAGAGTACAACAACCATAATTACCGTGACATGAGATATTTAATAAATTAGATCGTAAGACAAAAGAATTACGTAAAACCAGTATGAAATTAAATTAGATCCCTTTGAGAAAATTTTAACCATACCTATTTCAAGACCAAATCACTATTGGCTTAAGGGTTGGTTTCAATTCTCTCCCTTATCTCTATACGCCTATAATTTATCAAGGACAATATAGGGTCCCACTATAATGGGTGTAAGCCTATTGCCGTCTGTCGCTAACAGTCCAATTTGGACCTATAACAGATAGAAAAGTTCCAATTATCCTATTTTCGGCTTATAGGATCGAACACTGACAAGGATCTGACGCTTGCCCATTTAGCCTAATATACCGCTCGTTATTGGCTTATATTAAATATTAGATAAATAAAACATTGCATTGGAATTCTTTTTGGGTTCAGTAAATTATATGAAGGTCAAAAATTACATTTTTTGAATAGTGTAGGATAAAAGTGGTTCAATTACTAACAATTTTGATTCAAAACCCTATTAGGTAGCCAATTCACATATACTTATATCGTATAAAAAAATCCAATTTTGTTCTGAAGTTGTAGGCGTGCATACAAACACAAATTTTTGCATAAACAAACACTCCGAATGTACAAATATTTGCTCCGTATGGAGATGGAACCTTCAAACCGTGAATTGAAAGGTAATCGCTCAACTGGTGCATCAATCAAGCCATACATACATATTATTATACTCACGCCTATTTCCCTAAAGTAGGCAGAAACAACAGAATGCCACACGCTACGATCCCTGCATATTTTTTTTGAGTAATCTAGTTGTTAAACCTTATAATAGTAGCATTAAATAATAATATATATACATAGTTATTTAGATTACAATAGTTTATAATTCGTTTTGCCGCAAGTAAATGAGAACCTCAAAACTTTCTCAATCTAGAACAATAACTGGGCACAATGAAGAGTACTTAGTGAGATTAAAAAGATTAAGGCAACGACGAGTTAGCTTGAAAATATGGATTGTTTATAGGTACTAAATTAAACCTGAATACAGCATATCTGATTATATTTTTGTTAATCACTAATCACATAATCGGTACTTGTTTCAACAGACTTGTTATAGAGATAGTTACTTTTAAACACGGAAATATTAAAACTTGATCATAGTTTACGTTTTTTACCATCGTTACTTGTACCTATTATTGAGTTATCTAATTTATGTGTAATATATTTAACCCACATTTCGCCGATTTCAATCGCTTGCATGGAATTAATTAAAAAAATACATTTAAATGCAATCAAAAAGTAACATTTTGTACTCTCGTCTGCTAATATAAGTAGGTAATGGCATTTTTCCTAGAAACATTGTCATTCTAAATAAGGCAAATGATTTATTAGTTTGATATTTTTGTTATTTTTACTCCAAAGTACCGTTATTTTCAGTATAAGCCTTCGACACATATATGGGAAAATAGGTCTTAACTGAGCAGAGTGATGGAATGATCCGCTACGGATTCTGTTTTGCCTTTTGAAGTACCTATTAAACTATAAAAACATTGTCAATATGTTAAAGTTTTATCCTAAACAATTTTATCCTTCGTCTCCGATAGGAACGGGCTGAGAAAGGGTTACTTGTTAGGGGATTATATTGTTGAAGGTATCAATAACCTTAACAGGAGTTCAGTGTACGGTAGACATTTATTGTAAGGAGCTGTGGTAGCCTAGTGATGAGACCAGTGGACTGAGATGTCAAAGTCAAAGGTCGAGTTCAAACCCAAGGCCAACTGTTTTTTCGGAAGCTATGTGCATATTTATCACTTGCTCAAACAGGGTAGGATATCGTGAGGAAACCTGCATGCTTGGGAGAGATTCTCGATGACATGTGAAGTGTGTTAACTACTCGTATAACGTAAATCTTAAAAGAGAGGCGACCCGTGCTTAGCACTGGGTCAGTAAAGGGTTGATGATGAGATGCCTGTTAGCTTTGTGTCTCTTGTTAGTTTATTGTATTCCGTAAATCAACAATGGCCCCTATTTAATAATTCCTACTGAATCTGTATTACGTTGCGTTATTAACGGCCCCGCCATTGTTTGCCTTTATTGACTCGTAAAAAATTTTAACTGCTGTAGCTTTTTATATTATTTTTATTTCACATGAAATGCTGAATTATTGCGTATTATTCAATAGTCTTCACCTCATATATGTTTTTATCGCTAGTTTTTGGGGGCTGCTTTGCGCGTCTGTTTTGTTGCCAATTTCTGTAAGAAACAACTTCAATAAGAATTGCTTTGACATGTTTGTATTAACTGGGGGAAGGCATCGATTTTCTGTAAACTTTTTATAAGGGAATTGGGATAGTAGACTTCCTACTGACTAAAGTGCCTTAGGTGAGACCCATATAAAATATTATGTACAGTATCCCGGAGTTAGTCTTTTATTACGAAGACATTTTCCGTTAACAGTAAAACGTATTCTTTGACACAAAATTATTAATGTCATAAAATTACAAATGTGTTTATTTTAATTTTATTATTTAGGCTCATCCACAATTTTTTACACTTAGATAAAACTTTAAATAGTGCAAAAATTAAATAAGTTTAGTTTAACAATCTATTACAGATAAGCATGCATGTGTTGATAAAGTGGTTCAATATTATTATCATCACAAATATACAAACATAGTATACAGCCATAGTACAAACATTTTATAGACGTTTTTTACTAAAATAAGCATGAATGTTTATTACTCCTAGTATATTGCAGCTACGATATCGGCGGAATGTATTTAAATTCACTTCCTCGCCATCGCTTAAGATTTTCTCTTGCATACAGATTTTTGCTTTTAAGCTTCGCATAAATTAAAATATGTCAAGTAGTTATACTTTTATATGACACTTCTTGACATGCTAAGCTCTAGTTTTTTTAACTGTAACCCTAGTTACTCCATATTGCATTTCTTCACACACTGAAACTGACTTATTGGACTTATTGGTATGACGTATACATATATTGCTGAGGTGAGATAGCCTAGAGGTTTTGATATTTTTATATTTTGATCTCAAGGCACGCATCACTGACTTTTAGTAATTACGTGCTTACTATCACATGCTCCAACGGTGAAGGAAAGCATGGTGAGGAAACCTGCATGCCTGAAGAATTTTCTTGATTGCAACCCACTTTTGGCTAGAGTGGTGCTTTATAGCCTAATCTATCTCAGAATGAGAGGAGACCCGTGCCCAGCAGTCGGTCAAGAATTGTCGATTTTTGGAGAAACCATAATGGTAAGTAGGTTAAGGGTGACCCTACCTTGGTCATTTCTACAGGAGTTTTGTACGTTGTAAGTTTGTCTTTAAGAAATTGCTGTCCGCGGTCTTTGTAAGTTCAATTCATTACGTTTTTTATTAAGACACCTAGCAGGTGCTAAGTTTCTTTGTTAAGTTGAATTTTATCATGAGTTACAATGACGTTTATCCAGTTACCATCGTTGAATAAGAGTTATTACAGCAAAACACTGTATAGGGTTTAGTTTCGAGACTATCCAAATCGCCTGAATATCGGAATCTTAAACGAAGTGACTGCCTACATAACTCCGCATCCAATAACATTTACTTAAATCAACGAGAGTTTATTTCTTTATTTTTACAATTCTTGTGCTCACAAAAGACAAAATGTTAAAGGAACTTCAGAAATGATGTAATGTAATCTCAGAGAGTAACCGTAAAAGGAAAATTTGAAGACATAAAGGCACAGTGTGTTGGGATGAATAAAACCAAAGTCAGCTCTGAGGTACGAATACAGGCCAGGAAAGTATGAAAGAAAAACAAAACATTGTCATTGATTTCCTTTAAATTGAAGAGGTCGGACATCCGCTGGCCAGGTGGAGTGACAGTTGGCAATATCAATTTGAGAGTGATATTATCTATGGTCCACCACGCAGCCCTAGTGTGGGTTGATAGACTGCACACGCCCTAAAAAATCAGGTGGCAGGTTTCCTCATTATGTTTTCCTTCACCGCTTATAAATACATCCAGGTATAGATACCTGGATAAATTTATCGATTATTTATAATAGATTATAAATAATCGATAAATTTGTGGTGCGTATACCTTTACGTCCTTATTCACTGGGTTCAAGGAGAACACATCGTTTTATTCGAACATTCGACTTGAATGCATGACTAAAACATGCCGAGGGTCTAAGATTGACTACACAGTTCAAGTAAATAGCCTTTTGGGCTCTGACTCCTAAATACACACAACGAATCATAATTAAACTGCTTGCCTCGATGTTACATACCAGGATGGTAGCTAAATATAATAATAGGTAAATATAACTTTATGACGCGGCGCTTGAAGGAGACTTGTGTTACGGATACTAGATAGTTGATACACTACATAGATATTTTTTTTCGTAAATACGTTCATATTATACATAGAAATGTACAAATGTTCATGCTCATCAGACAAACATTGGCCCCGTGAGTCGAACTTGGGACCCATATGCGCCAAGCCGGTAGTCAAATAGTACGTGGATACTTAAATTCTGCCATATTAAGCCATGCAAGCTATTATTTAAATAACCCACCCTTTGAGGTTAATAACACACGCCTTCTATTTCCAGCGTGCTGGGAGAAGTTAATATAATATAATAATATTCCTGGACATCATGACACAGCGCCATCTAGTTCTTACCACAGAACAACGAGGCTTGTGTTACGGATACTAAATGGTTGATATACTTACATATATACTTTTTTTTGTAAATACATACATATTATACATAGATACATCCATGACTCGGATACCAATGTTGATGCTCATCACACAAACATTTGTCCCTACCGGGATTCGAACCCGGGACCCATAGCACAGAAATCAGTGTTAACTACCGCTGGACTAATTGGGTCGTCAACTGGACTAATTATTATAAATAGGTTTTATGAATGTCATGTCTGACAAGTTGTATAAAAGTTACAATAACTAAACGTCATGTGTACCTTACAATTGAAGCTACTTATTATTGAAGTTTCTAAGGACAACGAGGCAACTAGCCGCTGCAGACTTTCTCAAACAGTTGTTCACATTCCATTGTAAACAGTAATATGGTTTAGGATACAGCATTTCTTTTTTCAAATATTGTAACGTATTGTTCAGAAAGAAGAAGACGTACTGAAAAATGTAACAAACATCCATACAAACTTTCACATTTATAATATTAGGTAGTAGGATAATTGGTAGATATTTTTTTGTAAATATACTAAAATTACACTGTTCATATGGCAAACAATTTTATTAAATTTATACGACTTAGAAGCGATCATAAGGTTCATTTTCCTATTTGACATAATTATGCTTTCGATACGGGCCAGTAATTTTGCGATAAGCAGGCACCACTTTTAGTCTTAATAACTAACCTTTGATGAAACCAATCTAAATAAAAAAGATCTGACCTTCAAAATTATATACTTTATAAATATTTAGGTTGTATTTATTTTTATGCATGTGTTTGAACCTTAAAGGGTCACTTCATTTTTGAAGGACTAAGAGTCTTAGGTAGGTATATAAGCTATTCGAAAAAAATAGTCTTTTTAGATCTAATACAGAGTTATCAGAAAACCACAGCTGGGCAAAGATCCTTTGAGACTGGTTAGGCTATAGTCCACCAACCATCCTAGCCTACTGCAGGATGTCAGACTTCACACACAATCGAGAGAAACTTTCAGGCATGCAGGTTAGCATGTGATATATATACGGCCGATAAGTATCGGCAATATTATTTCGGAAGATATTGACTCTAATTAGGTGGTCGTACCGTCGTTATTTTGCGAGTATATCGAGACGAGATCGACATCGCAAAGGCTCAGATCCGTTTATTACGTATATTTCACGAAACGATAAGATACCGGGACGCCCTCCCCTCTCCTACAACCCCTATGTAAAACTCCCTTCGTTATCACTTGAACCCGTTTGACGCGAGCAATTTTAAATGTTGATTTCATAAACAGTTTTTGTGCACATTGTTCTGAAAAAAAGAAACTGTGACGAACGTGGATTTTATTTAAGAAAATATTAGATTTTATCACAAGGACGATACAGTAATAGATCAAAGAGGAATCGAAAATAATAATGTTCAGAGACTGGGTTACGTTACGGCACATACGGATCTGGTATCGTCGTTTGACGGGTCGTTGAGCTCCCTAAGTAATGGGTGTGCACAATGACTGATGCTTGTATACCATCAGTACGGACAGGTTAACTAAAACATGCAATGGCTTTTTTGTCAAGGACAAACAATTATAACTAAACTTAAATCTTATTTTTTTATATGAGTGCTTTTGACAACGTCTCACCTGATGGTTGAGCACGCAACCTTAAATACGTTATGTTAAAGTTAGAAACGTATTTATAAAAATACGTAATACTTGTATAAAAGTAACTATAAAATCATTGCTATATGATATTGTCGTTAACAGAATATATGTAGCCCTTTCGAAATAGCTATCACCTATTGCCTATTACACCGCTCACGCTATGTAAGCACTTCCCATCTCCGCTAGGAAATGTTGCTATTATGTGTCTCGATTAGTTTGTATGCCATTAGCTCAACTATCCTACTTATAAATGAGAAAGTCGGTTCATTAGTCAGTCTGTTTATTACGTCTTTACGACTTAAATGCTGAATTATGTTCTGAAAAAAGAGTGTGAGAAAACGTTGATTAGGCAATATTTTCTGTATTGTGAGTATGTTTGCAAACACAAATTCTCGCAATCCCGTAGGGATAGGGACCGTATACATTTGTTTTGGTACGAGAATCAACTCTTGGTGCAGAACCTCATTCCTCGACTGCCTCTGAGAACTTCCCATGTGATCTTGACCGTTCCGCAAGTATAGAGCTACTGTTACACATGCTCTAAAATAGCATGGTATTGAGTATGCTCAATATGAGCATGCTTATGAGCAGTTTACATTTGCTAGCAATAGGCATGCTAGTTTTAAGTATGCTCCTGAATTAGCATGCTCAAAGCAAACACTCCAATACACATGCCATTTTATAGCATGCTCTCTCACTCTCTGTCAGTTCAAACAAATCCATGGACAATCAAACAGCTATCCGTATGGAGCTGAATAAGATCATCCTTTTGCTGGCGATGCAATGCATCCAGAAGCTTATATCAGCTCGGCAAAAAAAGAAAAGAAAGAGAAAGATTTGGGTTCGTGATTGGATATCTAGAAGACAGGACTTAGGAGCAAGTGCGCAATTGCTTACAGAAATGCGAGTAGAAGATGCTGCGGGTTACAAAAACCATTTGAGGATGCTACCGCATCAATTTGACTTTTTACTCTCTCAAGTTGAAAGCGCTATACAGAAACAAGATACACACATGCGAGAAATTTTGCGTGAAGATGGTGCACACGCACCTGTTGCTAACGACTGATCGATGCTAGCATGCTCAATAGGCAAACCTGTTCACACGCGCTAAAAGCACGCCCCCCTCCACCCGCGCTGCAGGTAGCATACCCAAAAATCGCACGACCGTTGATTTTTGAGCAAACTCAAAATGAGCATGCTCATTATTAGCAATGTTTCGACACACATACTACTAAGTAGCAATTGCTCAATAGTGGCATGCTTTCGTGCTAGTAATCAGCATGTGTTACTGTAGCTTACGTTTCGAAGAAAATCATAATGCCCTAAGGACACAACCGGTTATCTTCTTTAAAATATCCTCGTAAGCTTATCTGCTTTTTGCATGAGGGGTAAGTGTTTTATTTGAACGACCTATCATTCATTCTGTACCCTCCACCTATCTGATTGTACTCGACTTACTACCAATCGTTCGTTGAATAAATAATATTGGACGGAGTCGATGAGTATTTTATTATTAGAAACGTCTAAATTTATCAGTATTTGATGGACGGGTGTGAAGGATGGACAAAGTAGACCAGTGCTTTTTTAAGGTTCCATATTTCGAAATATAAAAGCAATGGGTGAACCGCACGTATGCATACACCACAAATCAATCACAGTATGCATGGTCACTGCCTCGCTCCGTTACTCTGGACATGTACTGCGTTCAATACCATAGGTAACACTATAGGTGTATGTATGATTAATTGGGAACCTTAGTTACACTGCAGATATTAATTGGGTACCGCAGTGTGACGCTGTAATTTCAAACCAACCTGCAATGATGTAACCGGATGAAATATTTATGTAACCGGATAATTGTAAGCACCGTTATTATTATTAATCCAATAAGTGTCCAACTGCTGGGCACAGGGCGTCTCTCAGAGGCTATATATAGATATAGGCTATATATAGATCTCAGAGGCTATAGGCCACGCTAATCTACTGCGGTTTCGTTTGGCACACTTCACATCATCATCATCAACCCATAAATGTCCCACTGCTGGGAATGGGTTTCCTCTCATTTGAGAGGGATTAGGCACTAGCCCACCACGCTAGGCTACTGCGGATTTGCAGACATCACATGCCATCGAGAAAATCTTTTAAGCATGCAGGTTTCCTCACGATGTTTTCCTTCACCGTTTGGGGATGTGACAGATACGCAGTCTGATTATAAACTGCCGAAAGCCTGCAAAAGGGTGAGGTTCTTATAATACTTAAACTAATTGTTTATAATACGGCCTCTCGTTGTGTATAAAATATTGAATACGAATCATTGAGTTTTTTGGAAGATTTTTACCGGATACATTTACTTCAATAGTTTTTAATCCAACTAAATTAATTACAAAGTATCGACACATTTTTTTTTGTTGATTGAAAACCGCAAAATAATCTTGTTTGAATGATTTTGATTTATATTTTTCGCTGAGATTGAAATCACAACCCATCCTCTAGTTTGTACATAAATTAAGGGTCTTGGCCATTTTGATGACCTTTTCGTCATAATACGCCCTCTTATGTGACATTCATGGAGATCGGTAGGGTCACTCTATTCATAACCCGGAACCTTGAAGTATTAATGTGATTTTTCATAAAGCGCACCCCTTAACCTATAAGGGCTATATCCGTGCTCTTGAATACAGTTTTTAAAGGAGCACAAAATATAATTATAATTATGCGGTTGGCGTGCTCGCAAAATTATTCGATTTTTAAGATAAACAAAAGCGAAAAATAAAATAAATTCTTCCGTTATTTCCATTCTCGCCACTTATGGCGATGGGACCATGGGATGTTAGTATATACACCTCTGCCTAACCTTTCGGAAAGATAGGCATGTTGGTATATGTATGTAAAATAATTCTTTCAATCTTATTTCGAAGTGAGTGATAGTTAATTTTTTACGGCACGGTTCGGGCAGTGATCGAGCGATCACCTTCTGCGCCGCATATCGCATTCGATCCTCGCACGGAATAAATATATATTATTAGTTATTCTGGTTCTGGGTGTTTGTGCATTATCAATATTTATGTTTATTTAAGTAATTGCGAAGTCTCTGTAGCGTATTATTTATTTATTAATATATAAAACTAGCTGTTACCCGCGACTTTGTCCGCGTGAAATTTAACGAAAAATTTAATGTTCATATTCATGCATTGGTCAGCTCCCGCGTTTTTAAATCATTTTTTAAGGAACTCTAATTCGTTTCTTGTTCTTAAATTAAAGTAAGTTACTCCTTATAACAATGGTGAAAGTCTCTACAAAATCGGTCCAGCTGTTGCAGCAATTACAAGGAACGAAGAGAGAGACAGACAAACATTTTAGAAATTAATTTTTTGTGTAATTACCGTATATATACTTTTATATATGAAATTACAAACGGAAATTCCAATTTTAAGGAGTATAAAATATTTGCATTGCATCAAGCTTTTATGTGAGTTTAACCTCTTTTGAATAAAATCGGATTGAGTTTTCAAGCATATGTCAAAATAAAAAGTAATTTAAATCAAAAGCACTAAGAAGTATTGATATCACCTCCAACATAATTCTCTATCTCTTTTTAATCCCGTCAGGGATTGAATTTCGATAAAATACGAAATACGTCTTCCATCATGTTTATGCAAAAATTTCGGAAAATCCTTTCCTAACGGATGCCTACGTCATACAAAGAATACACTCGCCAAGTTTCATTGAAAATTAGAGAACTTTCATACTAACTTTGCACCCCCTTTTACCCCCTTAAGGGATGAATTTCAAAAAGGGATGTCGGAAAGAATCATGATTAGGATCTTATAACCCAAATATAACATTTTATTGATATAACTTTGAAAATCAAAGAAATTTCATATTAACTTTGCACCCGCATTTTACCTCTTTAAAGAATGATTTTTGATAAAATATTTTACACGTGTCTCATAATTTTCAATGAAAAACCTTTAAACTGAATTTCAATTGAATAACTTCAAAAACAGCAAAGTTACATACTAATCTTACACCCCCGTTTTACCCTCTTAGGGGGTGAATTTTCAAAATTCCTTTCTTAGTGCTCCCCTACGTTATAAAAGGAATCCCTGTGCAAAATTTCAAGTCTCTAACCCTTATAGTTTAGGCCCTGCGTTGATATGTCAGTCAGTCAATCAGTCAATCAGTCAGTCAGTCAGTCAGTCAGTCAGTCAGTCAGCTTCTCCTTTTATATATATAGATATAGATTAAAGAAACATACGTCTGTAAATTAAATATTTGTTTTAAATTACGGGTGGGGTTAGAATAATTATATCAACGTGATTCTCCGAACTGATATTAGGAATTCTTGCAAATACTAATTAATAGATTTAAATTTTGTGTACACGGTTCGTAAACACGTCATGTATCTTAAATACTGCGAAACGGTATATTAAGTAGAACAGAATTTAAAAAGAGATCCTGTTGTCAATAAATTTGTATAGAACTGCATGGTTCCATAGAAATATGAGATCATTTTTATTTCTTTCATTTTACATGAGCAGAAATTTGGCTGAAGTTAATGCTAAATTATAAAAAGTCATTAGAGCTATGTACTTTACATATGAGACTTTAATTGGTTAGTCTAAGTAGTGTGATGTAAATTTGGAACTAATCATTAAATATAACTCAAAACGTGTTATTATCTTCTAATCAAATGGCAGGTCAACAGGCATTATCAACCCTAAAACAGACTTCTTATTTAACAGGAAACCGACAGAGCGAAATAAATTTTCTTATGTGATTTTGTCAATAGATACTTATGAAAAGGGATAAAAATGGTTATAAATTCGTTATTGTATGAATGAACCCAGTAACGACCGATACGCATTTAATAAATTATTCTTTATTTTTTTTTCTTTTTCCTGAAAATGGAAAACGCAAGTGAATCCGTTGTAAGTACTTACATCGCATAATTATACAAAGGAGCATCAATTAATCGAAGGCCAACTTTATGTCTTCATAACCTTTATCTATAAATTCTTACTTGACTTATTAAGTAAATGTTCTTATTGTTTTCAGGCATGAGGTAATTATTATTTATAGTAAATTATTTAATAATTAACTTAAATTGAGTTTAAAAGCGAATTAATAAATAATTTAATCGTCAAATGTCCATAGGTTAAGGTAATGGCTAATCATCGGGCGGGCCGTAAAAGCTGCTATGACAAATAAATAAAACTCATCTTCTGAATCGAAATTAATTATGAACACGTCCGGTGCTGTCGACGCGTACACTCAAAATGATCAAATGGAACGGCTCGCTGGCGCGGTCGTGAATGCCATGAATTTGGCTCAGCGCGACTTCGAGTATCGAGCTCATGGTGCGAAGGCCATATGGACCGCTCGTGAATGGGCTGCCTTAACGTAAGCTTTTTTGCTATCTTCGTGGCATAAAAAAAACTACTCTACTGTCCTTATTCTACACTTATTAGAATATTTTTTTTTTCAAATAGACTTCAGTTAAAATTTTTCCTGCTAAATTTCAGCGTTAAAAAAAGTTATATCTGAAGATAATTATATTATTTGATAAAAAATCAAATAAGAATGTCATAAATTCTATGATTTAAATATTTTTCTTGATTAATCCTTTTTATACCTTATTATGATAAAAATAAGGCTGTTCATTAAAAAACCCACACATGATGATTAAACTTAGTTTGATGTGGTGGTCACTGTGTAACGAGCCAATTTACCAACAAACGTTGGTTAGTGGTTCACACTTCACAGCTTCACCCCTACGTAATGAGATTGTTTCTAAAAGTCCTGTTGCTGTGTGTATGCAAGCAAACCTGTTGCTTCGTGACTCACTACAGGTGCAGTACCATTCAAAACTTATTATTACTGGGGCACTCGATTGGGAATAAATTTTACTGGCACGTTTGTCAGATCGAAGTATAATTTAAGGCTTCAGTATAAATACCTCTATAACTTAATGGTATAACACACAGATGAATAGGTACCTACAGCGGGCTTTTTGTCATTAATCGGACACAAATAGAAACGCCTACTTGCGATTGAGAATTCATTGGAAGAGCCCTATTACTGTTAATTACTTGACCTGGTGATCGAACACAAGATCTTACTTGGCAATCGTGCTTGCCACAATTAAACTAAAGTGCCGAAGTAATAAAAAGTATTAATAAAATATGTACAATCATACAATATTAACTAAAATTACTACAACATTAGCGCCGCCGCCAGTCATTAAATTATTACTAAATTGGCTTCAATTTATTAATTAATATTTCATAGGTATAATAGGACATTTTTATATTAGGGTTTTTTCTAGTCTCGTAACATACAAATTCTCAAATGCAGTCGGGCAGCTCAATTTACGCGAGAAATTTCGCTATACCCTACCTCTCGAATTAGCAATATAATATTGGCAATTGTCATTTCTTAGAAATTATAAAGTAGATAGCATACTTAAACAATCAAACTTTTCGTAGCTGTGAAGTCCTTAAAGGCGGTAGTACAAGCTGTAATTTTCTAAAAAGAAATTTTTCATCAAGACCATGTCCTTACACTACAAACTTTACATACAATATAACATACAAGCTACGAGTAGTATAGTCATATTTTACCTGCAGGGGAGGAGCTAAAATTCTACACTCTATTCTGGTTTGGTACCCCAGTCACATTACCAAGCTATTCTGCCTTTGACATTCTGTGAAATAAATCAATTAAACCGATTGAACTATCCGGAATTCCACGAAATTAATAGAGATCGCTTTAAAAATTTCGTTGACCGTGTAATTATTACGCTGCAGAGAAGGCGTCTCAATTTGAAATGAACAATTTTTCAAGGAAATGTATTGAGCTTCACTCCAGGCTTTTTTTATTTGTGTTGAGTAAGTGAGAGATAAGTAATTAAAGACAAAAAGCCAGAGGGCTACTGTCTGTTGAATTATTCCGTTCGATAGATTTGACCACTGAACACTGAACTGTAGCCTGTGAACCCACTGAAGAGACCAATGAAGCGTACGTTAAGTGCAAAAAAATTTTGACTTCGACTAACGAGAAAAAGACGTACCTATAATTTTCTAGATGTTCTAGATTAAGATACTCTTTTTACTTTTACATTAGGCGAATATAACTATGTATTTAAATTTTTAAGGTGCCATTTAGAGTTTAATTACAAAAGGAATGCTGTATGCATTGCTATTGTAATTAAAACCATCCAAATCGCGGGTATATTTATTTGCAGTTAGAAAATACTAGGGCAGTATTTTATATTCGCGATTATAATAAAAAAATCTCGAAAAGATTTCAATAATGTTTTGGCAATCTTAGAGAAGTGTGGTTCGATGGTGGTATACAGTTTAGTAGATCCATTTAATAATTAGCGAAGCATGACAAGTCAGTGGACTACAAGAAGGAAATTTCATTTAGAAATTTATTTCTACGAAACTGCAGCAATTAAACGCATACAGACACAAGAATGGGGTCCACTAGTGTCTACTGTTGGAGCAACGAAATTCTTCACCAAAAAGTTAGGTCAACTTTTTATTAAACTCCTGTTTCGGAATATATATGTATGTGTACCTATTTTGTTTGTTGTAGGCACAACTACTATTTGTAGAAACACATATATTTTGGTAACAATTTATTTTTTTCAGAAAATCTTAATTTATAAATATAATAGTTTAAAGTGGTCAATGGTATAAATATAATAGTTAAAAAAGGTCTAGCAGCCGTACAGTGCGACTGCCGAGCAAGAGGTTTCGGGTTTGATTCCCAGGTCGAGCAAAGTGTTTTTATCGGGTTTTTAAATGAAATTCCCGGTAGCAGCTCGGAGTTTGGATTCGTTTCCGGTTATTGGCAATAGGCTCGCCCCCTATTCAAACATAACGGCGATACGTTCGACGAAAAAAAGGCGTTTTAAAAACTGGAACCCGATTATAGAGCTCTCTCTTTCAACATAAAAATAAACCGACTGGAAAATTTTGCACAAAACTTTCGTTTTCGTACGTACTCGTGTTCCTTCCATTAGCTTCGAAGTTTTCATTCAACGTTGACGCTAGCGGTCGCCCCGTAGCTTTGCCCGAGCCGTGCGTATTGTAGAGAGCCCTTGAACTAGTTTTGCTACTTTTGCTCAGCTGGGGCTCTAACGCTACCTCACCAAGGGGTTAAGCAGAACTAATTGATATAAAGCATTTAATAGCACTTCTACTTAAAAGTTTTGATAGTATTTATTGTTTTATCAATTGAGAAAACAATACATACTCGTAATTTCTGGCTAGATATTTTTTTTTTTTTTTATTGCGATAAGGGGCAAACGAGCAGGCGGCTCACCTGATGGTAAGTGATCACCGCCGCCCATGGACATTTGCAACACCTGAAGGCTTGCAAATGCGTTGCAAACCCCTGCAGAAACCGTTTTGGTTTCTTAAAATAGGGAATTACTAAACTGACAGCAAATGGAATGCCCATGCTGTCAGAATAGTCACTCCCCAACGAGCTCTGGTAACCTTACTCATTCACAGAAAGACAACTATTGTTGATTCACTGCGGTATTCTGTAAGTAATATTAACGTGACATGAGCTGTGGTAGCTAAGCGTCGTGACCAGTGGACTGAGATTTCAGAGGTCTCGAGTTCGAACCTAAGGCACGTACCATAAGTTTTTAACCTAATCATTACAGCCTAATCCCTCTTAAATAAGTGGAGACCCGTGACCAGCAGTGGGACAGTAATGGGTTGATGATGATGATGTTGATTAACGTGACAGGTAAGAATAATTAGGCATTAGATCATAGGTAATAATGTCCTTATTAGCTTAATGAAGATAGCAGATGACTGAATTATTTTGCAACTATCTATCAGATTCAACATTAAGAAACTTTACAAAAATGTTACTTCCCATATAACAGAAATTAATTTCAGACTATCTTAAAGATACATCTGCTACAGCAAAAAATTTAAATTTCCTAGTTATCATCAATATGAGACATATCAACCGCAAATTAAATTTTTCTTAATAATTACCAACCTTAGTCAGATGTCTTAACGTATTTTATCTAACGGCTCACTGATATATTAAATCCAATCGAACGTGTAACTTGAATAGCGCGGCATCAATAAACTATGTATAATTAGGATACAGGTAGGGGACGCAGTTTGGAACCCACTGACCTCATTCTAGACACCGGTATTCGGCGACGGCTCGGGTGGTATAAAGAAGAGAAAATACGTGAATACATACACGTCCCTCGGCGACGCTCCGGAGTTATCTTACAACGACACAGGTTTAATATTGGTTAAATAAGTTTCTATAAAAACGTATAAACCTTTATCTTGGATCGGATCAAATTATAAATTCGGTTTTCTTCCGAATATCTATGTAGGTATAAACTTATGCTTATTAAGTGAAAATATTGATTAAATGCAGGTTAATATTTTGTTTGAGTTCGTAATATGAATTGGATCAAATACATTGTAAGATTGATATATTTTTTTGTACGTCTAATAAACTCTAAACGCACATAATAAAATGTTACTGTCATACGTGAGAAAATAATCACGAACATTTATGGCGTTGAATGTGTTTTGCACCGTACGAGAGAGAAGTTTGTTAGAGATTGTGTAAGAGAGCACGCAATAATCGCGTTTTAAATACCTTAAATCTATATAGTTAACAGTCCTCAACAGCACTATATCCTTGATTAAGCACCTCAGCGACCACCAAATTGGTGCCTATACCTACTAGCTAATTCATCAATTCCATCAATCGATTGTGGCTATGAACAGCTATGGGTGTTATTTACACCCGGTTTGACCGTCGCACTGTAGCCTCAAATAGATCCGCAGAATGCTTCTCCGATATTAAGCAATAACTCTATAGCATTTTTAGCTTTCACTTCCGGCCAAAGAAATATCAGATTGTGAGTTCCTGCCATACATCCAGTTTATTTTGGGATTTAATATTAATTTCTTATGTAAACTAAATATAAGACAAGAGTGTAGTATTTACTTGTAAATCCGACTCTGCAGCGGGTTTTCATTGTGTTCTTACAGAATTTTATCTTACAGTCTTTTAAAGCTTACATCTGTTTTAATATAAGGTGTCGGTTGACACGCTCAAACCTCAAAAGTACCTTTATTTCTAACTTATAACTAACAGCACACAAAACTTAACATTCAATTTTGTCATTATAATTTTTTTTGACAACTTTAGTTTTACGAATTTTATGAATTTGCGTCAAAAAAGTTATCGCAATAAAACGAATACTGCCCGTCATAATTTATATTGTAATACTGAAAGAATTATTGTGGGCTGTACCCATTTATAATAGTCTATTGTGGTTATATGGTGGGCAACAAATCTCGGAGATTATTAACTCCTCCATTCAAAAAAACAAAGAATTTCATAACTCAAATATATTATTTATCCAATTAAACCATAAATAGTTACTCCATTATAATATTAAATAATAACGCTATTTTTATACCATACGGAGATTTTACTTGTAAGTGAATAATAGGTCGATACATGAATAATTAACTTTCTGAAGTATTTTTAACCAATTATAAAATAAAAGGAGCACTTAATTTTAATGGAAGTCGGTCGGTACCTACCCTCATTGTATCCCATTCCCGCTTTCCCTATAAATTATCGGCGGCCTTTTTCCTTTAAACAGAAATTAAAATTTAATAAAACCGTTTAAAAAGGGAAATTGTTTGGTGAGAGTATTTTGCTCTTTAACTTTAATTGGACATAATACTTCCACTCATAATTAATTATATTTTAGTGTTTTGTAAACATTTTCCCTTTGACAATAAATGAAATTATTTTAAAGTTAAATTAATTTATGGTATTATTACTGAAGTATTCTGTTCCTGACAAGTCGTATGTAAATGGCCCTTTCAACTGAATACGCTGTGCTCTAGGGCTCAAGACAAAAGGGGTAGGGTTGTCAAGTTTATTGGAATAGTAAAAGCCGAGTGAATTCCTTATAGGAATAATAATAATAGAGTGAATTCCTTTCATTATTTACTTACTTAAAACTACGTCCAAACCTTCATGTTATGTTAGTTGTTATATACCCAAATTCATGTGGGACATCAGCAATATTTTTTGTATTTCTTTTTATTCCTAGTGGGTAATATCCGTGGACCATCAGGGTATATTAATACAAATTTTATTAAAAACTTAATGATAGATACACTATATTATAATATAATCTATTGTAATTGGCTCTACAGGTCGTAATCCCCTCTAATTTATGCAGTTGCGCAATCCCAGATACGACTTGTGAGTGCGGATTAAAATGGTTGAATAATTTACACAAATTGACAATTTAAAATACAAAGCGGCATAATCTCGGCACTTTGATCGATGTTCACAAAGCCAATCTATCAATTCCATAATATTTTAATCAAAGCGACGTTGCTTATTGAAGTATCCTGGGAGGTATTCATAATTCACGCTTCATTTTAGTGCGTCGTAACTGAAACGGAACGTTGTTAGAAATGACCTCACCTGGCACGAATATTAATATTCTGCGCCCTTAAAATGGAACGTAAACGTCTCTGCTGACGGTTTCAATGATAAATCACGTTTTTATTTTTGTATATCTGAGAATTAAGAGTTAAATATTTTGTATCTGCAATGCTTCATCAACCGTTAATTGAACATCAGTGAAGGAAAACACGTACATTTTTATGTTATAGGTTGGAATATTGACAGATATAAATTGTTCAAACGTTATTAATTATCATCATCACGGAATTTCGAAATTAGGGAATATACTTCCCCGATTTCTAAGTTACGAAGATAGGTGTATACTTAGTATTGATTTTACACCTCTGATACCTCTGACTTGGTCACGCTCACGGAGCACACATAACACAAGGGGCTGTCCCAGAAAACTAATCGGAATTGTGGAAACAATGTGGATTTATATTCGTAAAGAATAACAATTTTATCTGAAAAACTTGTTCAGCTCACAAAGCTCACAATGAAAATTCATGATTCGAACTACGACCATGAAATATCAAACGAAGATACGCGTAGCTACAAAAATATGACTATCCTATCGCAATCGCGCCAAACAATATTGGAGGTATATTTAGAAAAAATGTGCGTAGATATTTCATCAAATTGAAGATAAACCCTGCGCACATTTGGGAATATCAATAAAATGTGTCAATTCTGTGTCCGTTTTCCCGTACCGTTTCCCGGGTTCCATCCGAAAGCGATGCCTCACAAATAAATTGCCAGGATGGCAGTTGCAAGTTGCGGACTTCGGACGACCCATCCGACTTTAAACGACATTAAAACCGGCGGCGCCGCAGTCACACCGCTCATTCAATTTCTAACTCTGTACAATTTGACAGTTCAACCAAACTTTTTTTAGAATTCAATATTCAAATTTTGATTTAAATATGACGTGTGTAACATTTGGTAACCATTTCTAATTCTGAAAAATAAAGTGATCATCACGATTAATCATGTGTAATACCTATGTAGATTTTGTTACAAATCAAGTGAAAATGAATTAGATACTTTAAATAAATTTACTGAATACAAAACTAGATTACCGGGAACAATTTACAGTTTTAGTACCTACCAAACTATATAGACCATGCTCATTCGGGGATTGGAAGGGGTAACGTGTCGATAATTTGAATATTGTTATGTCCATTATTTCCCGAAACTTGCACGCAATCGGGAGACTGGTCTGTCAGCGACTATTCTACTTAAACCAGAATTTTAGATTATACCAACACCAACTAACTTAGTGAAGGATAAATAAATTTACTCCGAGAAAGGACACCAGAGTACCTCTCAAAAAATTACTCCGGGTTTTGAAGGAAGTGGTTACGGAGAAGTTACGTTTTGTAAAAAGTTAATATAAACCAGATCCACCTAGCTAGCGGACCTTCGGAAACAAGTTCCAAGGTGATTTAGTTTGTGGTCCATGTTGCGTAAGAGCTACAAAAAATATTTTTTCTTAGACCATATCTGGGCATGCTATGAGGAAAAACGACCATAAAAAAAATTATATCTTCAAGGATCAATATCATAGTATAAGATTGAAAGAGACTAGGTTGATGATTAAATCTTTATTCGACTTGTGTATCTGTGTGTCGTTTATTAATAATATAAAAGCAGTTAAAACTATAATAACTGAACTATTAAGCTCGGCAATAACTGAGATATTTGCTACAGAAGATTAATCCTGTTATTCTCAACTGCGGGAGTGATTGCATGAAGCCAATACAGCTCGGAGACTAGGACTTTTAGGAATCTTGTTCAGGCAAGTTCGATGTTAGCAGTAAGATCAATTAACAAGACGGGTCAACTTCAATATATGCCAAAGATATCGCATGTAGGTCTGCATAGTACTAAATAGAGATATTGAATCCATTTATTATTTAACCAACGAACAGTTGCCGCTTCTTCCTCCCAGCAAATACGGTAGAGCGAGGTGAAGGGCCGTTTCTGGGGGCTGTTTTTATTGTCGACGTTCAAAAAGATACAACTTTTGGCTCACTTTAAAAAATAATTGTTGTTTGAATTGGACTATCATGAACCACTGGTGACATTGAAAGCATTCAATGAAATTGTAGTATTCAACCTTGAAAATATTATAACTACGTGTCCGGATTGGACCCATAGTTATAATATTTAGATATAAATTTTAGATAGCTCAAGCTATCTGCTAAACTGTTAAGTAACTATTTTTAAGCGATACTAGACAGTCTGAATCCAATGTTTACTCTTATGAATGATTAAAATCATGTGAATATACATATTTTTTTCAGTCGCCAAAATGGTGAAGGTACCCTTAAATGCAAGCATTTTTTGACGCAGTATTAAGTTTGCTAACTGCACTGAGGTATTGCGGTGGATGTAGTCTTAACCCCATTCAACTGGAACTTAGGACAACCAATGGGTCGATGTTAAAGTAAAACTTACTTTATCTTTAAGCAATAAGAACTAAAAATCTCTGTATTCACTAAGTAATATCTTGAAAACAGATTCTTACACAAAAGTATAATAAAACTATGCCATCAATCACTATCTATTGTTTAGGTACACGCACATCCGTAGCGCTTCTTTCTAAAGTAATAAAATGTATGGATACAGTAGGAATCCTTATCCTCATTCCTCATTTACTAAATTAAAAACAATCCTTCATATTACTTAAGAGTTTTTGTGGGTTTGAGCAATACTGACTAAAGTGGTCAGAAAAAAAAATACAAATCAAAACCTCACTATGGCACAGAGAATACAACGCTATTGCATTCACATCAGCCTATATTCGTCCACCGCTGGACGTAGGCCTCCCCTCCCTACTTTAAGATATCGATATTGCCCAATCCTCGTGTTAGTGAAGTTTGATAAAAATTACTTCGTATAAAATACGATAAGCAAATTAATACTATACTATCTGCAGCCCCGAATTAGTACCTAAAATGGTTGGCGAGATTAGGATCTACCATGTTTTCCTGTACCGTTTGAGCATGTGATAAATACGAGTGCCCGTAAAATCTGGAAAGTCCCACTGAGTTGGGTTCGAACTCGAGTTCTTTGGCTTTCATAATCCTCTGGTCAAACTGACAACTTTGCATATATAGCAACCCAGAATAAATCTGATATTATTAAACGACTGAACGGATTGGTATGGAATTAGGCATGCGGATACTGTATAACCTAGGTTTCTATAAACTTTTATTATGATAAAAAAGAGAGCTGTGGTAGCCTAGCGGTGTGACCAGTGGACTGAGATGTCAGAGGTCTCCAGTTCGAACCCAAGGCACGCACCACTGACTTTTCGGAAGTTATGTGCGTATTATCATATGCTCAAACGGTGAAGGAAAACATCGTGAGGAAACCTGCATGCTTGAGAGAATTCTCGATGGCATGTGAAGTCTGCCAACCCGCAGTAGGCTAGCGTGGTGGACTATAGCCTAATCCCTCTCAATTGAGAGGAGACCCGTGCCCAGCAGTGGGACAATAATGGGTTGATGATGATGATGATGATGATAAAAACTGGTATCTTTGTTTTATTACTAATCTTACTAGTACGAGCAAAACAACAAAGGGTAAATAAACTTATATATGTATACATCTACATGTATTTTTTACTTTTTTAATAGAGAATACACAACTACTATCTTATGTGGCCGGTCTTTAGTAACGTCACAATTTTTACCAACAAAAAGGTCCGGGGTTGGTAAGGATAAACTAATTAGAGTATATTGTTGTACCTACATTACAAGCGGGGATTTAAGAGCACAGTGCTCCCTTTTAGTTACCATTTTTATTGCATTTTAAACCCCAAAAAACGGCGTGCCTTGTCTGGCTTACTTTTATTAAGCTACGTATCATCAAGCAGGCAGACGTGTCCCCACTACTCAAGTGTTCAGGGTGACTAGACGAGTATACCCTCAAGCTACTAGTTTATTTTTAGGTGCCATGCGATGTATGCCAATCCTGTTTTTATTAACGTGACGAATATCGAACCACTTTTGAATATTCGAATATATGATAGACTGGTTAAAACTTAATATTATACTTTATTGACAATTTTATCGTGTACCGTAGTAAGTACATATTATGCGATTGCCAAAAACCTAAGTGCGTGGGAAACTATAGGATTTTGTTTTCGCATGGGTGTGAGACAAATCAAATTGAAAGCTGTTGCATTGTTTACAAAAACTACTAACTCACTAAGCACAGCAGACGTAAATGTCTAATTTGCCTCATACGATTTATGATTGGAAATAGTTTGTCACTGAACTTCTCCGAAACGGCTAGACGGATTATTATGATATTTTGTATGTATATTTGGTAGGTCTGAGAATCGGTCGTAGGCTATTTTTTACACCCCTAGGTGATAAGGGTGGACACCCTTATCACTCACCAGACTTTTATTTTATTTTTTTGACAAAACATTTTCTTATATTTTTTATGAATTGGGATTAAAAAATACTTATAACCCTAAGATTTTACTCTTCTACCACCAACCCTTATAATGCGGAAAAACAACGTTTGCTGGGTCAGCTAGTGCTTTCATGTATGTGAGATATTTTGCATAACATTGTTCTGTTATAAGTTAGTTAACATAACATATGAAATAGTTCATATTTCAAAGGACATTTTACACAACTTTCAGTACCTGAGATTAATCCCACAGTAATTAAGTTGTGTGACACAATGTGGGCGGGAATCTACGGCAAAATACTTTCGGCATGTTCCCCTAACTTGCGCTTGTATTTGAGGAATTTACATATTTCAAGTTTGTTACCCGACTGAGCAAATACAAGAAATACGAAGAAAGATAAATTGTTTGCGATTGAATGAAAGATTAAGCTCGCCAAACAATACAGAAAATTTGGACGCCCTACAAACAATTGTTGTATTATTGACTAAATAACGAGTTTGCCGGTGTTTTTGCATATAACCCAGCATCAATACGTGGGTACCTACTGCACACACAATCAAAACCGGACTTTTGATTTGCATACAAATGAAGGTTTCGGCTGATACTATCGCAGCCGTGGGTCTTATTACTGGAGCCTGTTGTTTACATGCCTTCCGCTTTACAAGCATCTTTCTCTGGTTCCTAATTTACATAAATAATACACTTTTGAGCTCGTAAGCCATTTTTACAATATCTAATAGATTCTCAATACATAAAAAGAAAGAAAAAAAGACAGAAATATCATTAACTACTTATATAAGAAGAATAAATTTAAAAAGAAAATTGTAATTGGTAAAAATTGTATTTTATTTAGGGAAGTACAATGTAGTAATGTGATTAGGTAGTATTTTTATTGCCATTTTTTTATTTATAACGCGTAAACGAATACCACTGTCAGGCTTGATGTATGTCAGGAGATACGGTTAAAGAAATAAAAAATCGCATATTTTATCTGATAGGTACACATTCTACGCTACATATTCTGCCAAACTGGCATCAATAATATCAAGTATTTATTCTTTGGACGTCACTTCTTCTCCCATCCTGTATATTATAATTGAATTACCTACTCTGGAAGATTGAGTAAAGCTAGGCTTGTAAAATTGAAATGACTCTGCTCTTAAATTTAAATTAAATAAGTAAGTAATCATATATGATGTATGTCTATATATACTATTGTTATTTCAAATTAGTAATAAATGCTCTTTTTTTGAAGTTGTTTTATAGAGGATTTGTTTTTTTTAATTTTCTTTTCTTCTACTCTTATGCTAATAATACATAATTATATGTATTGAATATAATATATGAAACACCCCTATAAAGAATTGAATAAAACTGAGGTTGTAAAATTGTACGATATCTCTTCATGGTGTCGTTTCGTATAACAAAAGTATACAAATAAATGTGGCTGTCAGTTGAGCGTTATGGAAAATATGTAATAAAACGCCGTGAGATAAGAAGCTGCGATGTAAGAACGAAGATGTGTTCTGTACTCGGAGATAAAGGGGGTTCATTAAATCAGTAGACTATTAAGGAGGCAAGCGGTCACCATAGCTTACGTTCGCTATATCAGAAGTATCGCTCGCGCATAGCTGACAATGTAACTGAACCATTTTAGTCCTTTTTTTGAAGAACTGCATGGTATCCTAAAAGCCTATTAAATCCTGAGGTAGGGAATGCCCTGTGCTGTGGAATACTACAGCATCCATTTAGGCTGATAGTAGAACTGAATGTATTTCAGTGCCTACTATCAGCCTAATCATGATGATCTTCAATTCAGCTCACCTCAATATTTTTATTGACCACATTTCAAACCTATTGTTACATACAACACTTTGTCAAAAGTTTGAAAAAAGAAACCACCAAATTAAGCCGTTATAAGGTTTTTTTTCTCTTTTGCAAATGCAATGTTAGACATATTTTCTTAGTGTGCGTATTTGTTATAGACAAAAAACATTAAAAAAATTACTTCGTAGCATTACTCTACTCAGTGTTTTTGTTTCTCTAAAAATATGAAACCACAATATTTTGGCAGTAACATGTCATAATAGAAAAAGACGCACTAATGCATATCGAATAACATAGGCAAAGTTTTTATGTTGTATTTAGTATGACTTTATTACAGTCGCTAATATAGGATAATAATTAGCTCATGCATCCCGGAAAATTCTTATATTATATTGCTAATAACGACGTCTAACGATTGATGTAATGTGATGCTGTCTACCGATGTCTACTGCACTGCCCAGACGCCCCGGACGCCCTTCAAACTATGACCAATCCGGGGAAACCTGGACGGTTGGTAGCCCTAGTGAAGGCAAACATCATAAGGTAACTTGCACGTCTTGAAAGATTTTTTCAATGGCGTGTGAAGTCTGCCAAACCCGTTCTAAGACCCACTGCTGGGATTTGGCTGTAGTCCAATCTCTATCTACGCCTAATCAAAGCAGTGGGATAGTAAAATGGGACGAAGATTACAAGGCCATTCGTGAGGAGTTTTGAACGAAGTCATTGTCCTCACCAGTACTCTAAATACGCACATTGACGTGGGAATTCAGAAAATAACTCGTTATACCTAGCTCTAGATTTGAATAAATGTCTGAAAATGCCGATCCGATTTCAATAAAATCGAAGAGTCGCGATTCAAACGAAGTGCAACAGTACCTTGTACTAATAAAGAAAATACGGGAACATATAACATTGGTCTCAGAAAAATGGAAATATTAAATAAGTAAGATATTCTGCTTCAATTTCGTTGTTAAATTTTCTTTTAATATGATGCTGTCAGTTGATCCACGCCACTGCTATTCATGACGTGACGTCAGAACATATGTGAAACATTACTTTTTATACTTTGGACGCGTTATAAAGCTAATATTTAATAAGCGCATGTATTAATGCTTGTTGTAAATGGAAGTATATAAGTATAACATGGACACGGAAAAATGACCACGGAAGAACGCAATCGGTAACAATCGACAAAAGCTAGAGTGTATAAAACCGTATTTTTTTCGGTCGACAGTTTTAATAGAAGATTTGTACAAATGACACGTGAGATTTGTCAGTGGTTCGGATACATTTATATATACTAAGGCCACTTTTTTATTTTCAAAATCTTCAATATACTAGGCATAGAGATGAATAGCTGTGGTAGCCTAGAGGTATGATCAGTGGACTGAGATGTCACAGACATCTTGTTCAAACCTGAGGCACGAACCACTGACTTTTTGAAAGTTATGTGCGTATTTATTACATGCTCAAACGGTGAAGGAAAAAGTCGTGAGGAAACCTGCATGCTTGAAAGATATTCTCGATGGCGTGTGAAGTCTGCCAACTCGCAGTAGGCTAGGTGGACTATAGCCTAATCCCTCTAGAAAGAGAGGAGACCCGTGCCCAGCTGTGAGACAATAATGTGATGATGATGTTGATAGAGATGATATTTATAAACTTTAACATTATACTAACACACGTTTTCAGAATATAATGCACAGTTCAATAATAACTTTCATAAAATATGTGTGTTTACGCACATTCGAAAAGTGGATATGTTTACAATTTTGTGTTGAAATGCAATATTAAAATTCATCGAAAACATTTGCGTGTCACTTGTTATGCACGGATGTACTTAGTGTATATAACAATTTACTTGTATTTTGAAAATGTATCGGTTGTTTGAAAAACATCGTAAGTCACATAATTACATTTTTTAGGAATCAATAAAAACTATACTATACTACTATCCAAATTAACGAATTTAAAAGTCATTTTTGTATATAATATAAATAAGTGTTGTTGTGTCGCTGAAAGCGACTGGAGGAAAAGAGCAGAAGATCAAGCTCTGTGGGGTTAACTATTAGGGGAGGCCTACGTCAGGCAGTGGACGAATTATTACAGACGAGTAGTGTTTGACGTTTTAAATTATTGAAATGTCGAATACCTAACCTCAACAGTTGATTCAACAATTATAATGTATCGAAAATATGCTTACAAAAACTAAGATTGTTTAGTAATAGGTACCTATTATTTGAAGAGGTGTATTGAGGGATTTTCGTGGTTTATTGACAATTTGCATCTACCTTTAGGTAAACGCTTCCCGTTTATATTAAAAAAGCAAACTGAATTAAAAAGATGTGACTTGTCGTTTTTGAAGTGACCGATTCAATAGATTTTCGTGTAAATACGATTTATATCTAGTGATTTAGGTTCAATAAGCAGTGCTAAAAATACGATAAACTGACATTTCTGCCTACATTAATATCGAAACAGGAATCAGTTGTGTGTTCAGTGTGCTGAATTAAAGTAAACATTTTTATAGGAGACTAGTTTTTGCCCGAAACTATGCGTTGAATTAGTAAGACATGACTTTCGGGATAGTAATTCTGTCAAAAAACAATCAATTTCAAATGTCAGAACGGGAAGCCCCAGCATTCAAATAAAAAATATAATCATCAAAATCGGTTCACCCGGTCGATAATTATGAGGTAACAAACAAAAAAAATACATTCGAATTAAGAATCTCCTCCTTTTTTGAAGTCGATCAAAAACGTAAAAAAATTAAATTCTATGAAAATTATACAAAAAGAACTATATCTGCGAACTCAAACTATCTCCATGGCAAATTTCATCTGAATTGTTTCAGCGGCGTTAATGTTCGAAGAGGTAAAACACTAACACACATACAGACATACTTTCGCATATATAATATAACTATGGATGTATAAATGTACGATATTTCGCTTGTTGCCAACCTATAATTAAAGCGATTAGTTCCATCTAATTAACGGAGCGATAATGATGGGTTTATCGACATTCGACCAGTTAATTAGAACTACTGATGCGGTAGTGAAGTGACAGTTAACAGACATTTTTTGATGTCTATGTATTTATTCATATCTTAATATTTTAATAACATTAACAAAAGCATATACCTATCCGGAAATTACGATACAGCGCCATCTAGTTTCGAGCTAAGCAAACAAGGCTTGTGTTAAGGAAACTTGATGTTTGATACACTATAATATTTTTTTAGTTTGGTCATATTATTTATGTAGGCAAATAGTAAATATAGAAGTCGGATATTCAAATATAAAATCGAGTACTTACATTTAAAACGATGATGAAAAAGTCCAGTGTGAACAAGAAGGATGTGATCGGGTTGAAGTTCAGCTGAAACAAACGAATTAGATTAATAGTAGGTACCTATATAGCAACTCGTGGAGGAATTAATTGAACTACAGAAAAATCTCTGAAATTATGTGACAAATAAATACTGAAATAAACAACGAAGGAAAACATCATCTATATTGTATGAGAGTATTTAGCATGTCCACCATGCTAAATACTCTCATACAATATAGATGATGTTTTCATACAATATAACCTTCTGAGATAGTATTAACAAAGCTATATATTATATCAATTAATATCACTATAGGTACCACGATAAAATTCGTAAAAAGTAGTTTTATTTCTAAACGTATATCCGATCTAAAATAGATACTTCTATCAAATATTAGTATGTATCAAAAATATAAATATTTTTCTAAGCAGCATCATATTATTTTAAAATATTTTCCAAAAAATATACCGCACATTTATACTACGAAAAGCGTAGCGTAGCGAATTTCGTAGCTCGTAGCCAGGAGTTCGTAGTCATTTCGTAGAACGATTCTATCCTTTCTATTATTCATATCAAATTATTGTCCACTTTCTCTAAAGGTGTCGGTTGGTCTCATCATAGTGCATTCCGTAAATGAGATCAGAGAGAGAGAGAGAGAGAGCTATGGCTCGTGGCTTGGATCTGTAAGGTTAATGTCTGGTGAGGTCAGTCTGGGGATGGGTGACCATGCTTAATATATAGGGACCCTCAAGTAAAGCCTATTAGATACATACCAAATTAACTACGTTTATAATCTGTTTACTTGCTATTGTCACTCGGTCTCGTTCTTCAATTTTTATAATTAAATGTCATTTTGAGCGATTCTTAAGTTTTATTAAAGCCGTCGGTCTCGGGTGTCATCATACAAATACATATCAATAAACAAAGATTACAACTTTATCTTACATTTAAATGAAATCTCCAGCGATAAACATTATAACGTAATTAATTAATTTGCTTGTTTTGCGCCGACTCAAAATGAGTTCGGTATAATTACATTAGTTTAAGAATATATTATAATTTTTTGTGACTATTATCTACTAATCACTACATGCTTAATTATTAAACACTTCATAACCTTACAATACATAATTCAGCATTAAAATCTGGGAGTAAATAATAAATCACCCCTATTTTCCCCCTTTAGAGTAGTTTTAAATTTACATGAAACTAACTTCAAAGGATATCCTATACAAATAGGACTACTCTGTAAAAAGTTGATGCGTAGTTATAAATTATAATCAGTGAGTGAACAATCAAACATCCCCTATTTCCAAGGGTATCCCTTAGGGTTGATCTATTTTTTCCAAATTTTGTCAGAGTATACTCTTTCCAATAAAAAAATAATAATCAAAATCGGACTACTCTGTAAAAAGTTATGCGTGGTTGTACATAAAAAAATAGTTACGTCGACTTGAGAACCTCCTCCGTTTTTTGTTACGTCGGTAACCGTTAGTGGTAGTCACAAAACCCGTAAAGCCGTAAAGTAGGTATTTCTTAAAATTCTCATTTAATAATAATTATTCTTATTATTTGAGCCTTTCAATTTCCCAAAACATTAAAGTTAATTACAAGTAATATCATATAATTGTTTACACAAACGAAAGAATTTTAATGGAATATAAATTGAATAAATAAAATTAACTAATTAATTATTGAATTCATTATTATATATTATATATTATATATTTGAGGCCCATTAAAAAGCGAGGGCCTCCTCCATCTCTCTCCATTCCTCTCTGTCTCATTTACATGAATATAATGTTGGTCATGTGGTCCCGACTCCAGAATATAGCACCACCTCATGTCTTCCCGTGGGTGTCGTGAGAGGCGTCTAAGAGACACACCGGACTTGGACAGCGCTGCAGCCCCCCTCGCTGCAGCGCTTTCCAAGTACCAGGTCTATACCCTCTGCGATCGCCAACCCGCCTGCCAATACCCCTCTATGATGATTAGAACATGACGTCATTGGTCCCTTGTCCGCGGCGGCCTCCTTAACTTACATGGCCGTTGTGGTAGCGGTAGAGGTAACAGCGGGTCAAGGGATACGAAAAATCTCCGGAAGAGATCCGGCTACCACAGATGGCGACAGATTGACCTGGCCATATATAACACGCGCACACTGCGCACGGACGTAAAGATGGCGGAACTTCAGGAAGAGTTAATTATCTAAAGACCGAAGACAGGGGGAGGACACGATAATCTGGTAACTTAGTAAATAATATTCAGCGATAAAATAAAGGTTTTGTGACTAACAGTTTGTATATTATTGATCTTTTCCGGTAATTTCTTGACAGAGTAGTATTTGTACACAACGTTTTAAATACATGTAGGTAATATGCTTGTGCTGTTTTATGTCTGGAAACAATAAAGAATAAAACGAAATATAATTGCACAAAACATGAAAGTAACGTTCGAACCTCAGGTTCAAAAGTGATAATATGACTGAAAAAAAAGCAATACATAGGTTTTGTTTTGGTTTATGAACCCACGAATCGTGTCGCACGATTTACACACTAGCTGTCAATTCTATATGACACAGGTTGATGTGTAACCTAAATTGTTTAGATACCAGTGGGAAATATTTCGACTATGAACCGGGTCTATGTTATAAGGTTTAATTCATGTAACATACTTATGTTCTAGAGAGGGTATATTGCCTCCTAAAAATCAGTAAAAATATGTATATTTCACATGTCACACACGTCTTTTGAAATCTTTTATCGAACTGACGTGTTAGCGAAATGACATCTCTCACTATTGTGTATAAGCTACTGAACACAGCTTTACTGTAGTAGTAGTTATGTACGTAGTCCATACCTTTATATTAAAAATAACACTATTCTTTTATACTGTCACGAATATAAGAAAGAAATATAACTACTTTTTACATCCATCCATGGTCGCGGGTAGTCTCATCGCGCTAAAATTCGTAAAGTTCTTTTATATCTAGAATAAAGTATGTTGATATTTGGTAAATCCTTGGAAACTTATTGAGCTAATGCTAAAAGTCGAATACCTACTAAACTTTCCCAAAGCTTGTTTTAGGTACATTTGAAACAACAAAGGTATCAAGTAAGTTATAGAAACATAAAATAACGAAGATTTTTAATATTCTTATAAAAATATTACCTACTTTTCCCTAAAAGCCACGGATATTTTTTGGTTGTTCGCCAATAACCTTGGCGTCATCATGTAATCAAGAGGAGACAAACGGAACTGCCGCAAGCAAAAAGGAAGCCATACAAATTCTGAACAAAATATAGAAGCTAATAAAACAGTCAAAATTTTATTTCCTCCAAAAATCTGTACGGTGTCAGCGCGGAAGTAAATGTTGTTTACGAGTCCTCTCTTATCATTATCACACATCGGGGTCATCCGATGTGTGACAATAATAAGAGAGAAATAGAGCTGTGGTAGCCTAGTGGTGAGACCAGTGGACTGAGATGGCAAAGGTCTCGAGTTCAAACCCAAGACTAGTTAATTTGGTACATGCAATGAAAACATATTACAATAAAATAATATAATAATAAACATTAATTGAATCCTATATGGTATATAGCTAATTTTTATTATAATCCTAGGCAGGAAAAGCCGTGGTTGAATGCTAGTTTCATACAATAATTTGATTGGTTTCCTTGTCGAGATATAAACATTTATGTTATACCCTCATGGAGGTAATACTATCTGGAATGAATATAAGGTTTCTGCGTATGACGGGCTGCCTGCTTGTTTTATAAATTATAAAGTAGGTACAAAACGCAGATCACCCGTATCTTAGTAAACCGATTTGAAGAAGTCACTTTAAAACTTTTATATTTAAGTAATTACAGTAGTTTTTTATTGTTTAATTTGCGTAAGGTATTTTATATAAAAAGCTTTTTTGTTTTAACATAGTTACCGGTATACACGTACATATCGATAGGAAAAAATTGAGTATTTATCAACGTACGTTTGTGACGGTGCGCTTTGTTAATAGGACAAAACTCTTTTATTGATTGAAAAGTATTCCTAAAATCTATTCAAATTTTAGGAATACGGGGAATGAAACCCTTTATCAATGTACAATTCCAGATAAACGTACGTTTTGTCTTTGCAATATTGTCAATCACAACATCCGTCACAGATGTACATATATTCTGCAATGGCGTGCCATTACTCAATCACCTGTATTAAGATTAGGACTAAGCAGGACTGTACCATTAGCTTTTAGCCTGTGCCTATGTGAAGGTAATCCCGACCACTTTAAGGAGTTTTGGAACTGTGCATGATACGACCTGTCTTGTTCGGTGGCATTGTCTGCCGAGAGAAAGTCCACACTATTACCTTCTTTATTAACGTTTTTATGATTAACGAGCTTTTGCTCACGGCTATACTCGTATGCGTAGAAACTTCTACCAAGATTTTCCCTCATAATTCTCCACAATTTAATCATACGACCCGTTTAGCTCAGCGGAAGTTAACGCTGCCTGCTGTGCTATGGGTCCTGGGTTCGAATCCCGGTAGGGATAAATGTTTGTGTGATGAGCATCAACATTTGTATCCGAGTCATGGATGTATCTATTTATGTATGTATTTACAAAAAAAAGTATATATGTATTATATCAACCATCTAATATCCGTAACACAAGCCTCGTTGCTTACCACGGAACTAGATGGCGCTGTGTAATAATAATAATGTCCGGAAAAATCTTTGAGAGAAAAAGCTAGACGTAAGCTTAATTAATCGATAGTTTTCTGATAAACATTGCAGTGTACGTCACGTGCAATAGCACCGTGTCGCAAGATAAATTTCTAGGTTCTATTCCATGGAATTTTCCAGATTCCGGTGAGAAGATTTGTGCTCGATTAAAAACACTACTCTCTTTCTTCATAAGAACTTACGGAATACTACGTTGAATAATTGAGCATATAGCGGTGTTGGTACATTAGCTCGCCACTGCTAAGCCCTTAGGGAACACACACACAATAACTTGATACATTACATATGTACATAATAATATATATTTTTTTGTAAATACATACATATAGGCTAGTCAGACTAGTCGACTAGTGGTTATTCTGCATTGTATTATGACTGGAATTGTTATTTTTGTACGTATTTTTAGATTTAACCGTGGCACTTCAACCATGCCGTTGGCAGATTCTATTTGTTGCATCTATTGCGTTGTTTTGTTCTCAAAGCATCGGAAGCAGAGACAATATCCTTGCATTTTTATTGTGACGGGAACTTGTCACAGCTGTGACGCTGTTGTTCAGCTATCTCCTACGATGTGAATTAAGACAAAAGGTATATTTGTTCAGGCAGAATATATTTTATAGTTCTTTAAAAGTTGTTTAATTGAGGAAGTGTACCAACATTTACAATAAGGCATTAATATCAATAAGTTTAACGACTGAATGATAAATAATAATTATTATAAAGAAAATTACAATTTTCCGATACTTCACTTTTCCATTTCATAATAAATTAGGACAAACCTTACTGAAGAACATTTAATTACTTTTACTCAGTTAGTTGGAAGATTAATTTTATTGGAAAATATGTACTTAGCTTTAAACAAATATGGCCGGATAGACCTGTTTAGCTGGGTATGACATTTTTATAAAAACATCTTGTATTCAATTAACAATTTAGTAAATTCCAGTACTTATTAATTGTACATTTATTCAGTAAAGCTTTAATATTTTGGTACAAAATTAGGTTTAATGTAAAATTGGGTTTAGGAAATATAATTGTGGTTTGTGGTCACTATTGTGGTTATACAAAATTATATTTTCATAAATAACGCGGGTTTCTTTGACAATAATTATACGTAGGTGTTATTACATATACGACTACATGTATGTTTATGTATATATTTAGACAGTTATAGAATATTTAGGTGTGTTAATACTACGTTTACGTCATCATCATTGAGCTATAACTACCTGTACCTACTGACAACATTTTTGTGAAGTATTTTTCAATAATACTTTTTCAGATATATAACAATATGTTTGTGATGAAAAGGATAAATAGCAATAAATAAAAAAATTAAAAAAAATATCGAGACTTGTAAGTTATTAAGAAAACGGTTTATTCAATGACATAATAAAGGAGGTTTTAACTAAAAGTTTATATTATATATCTGCAGCGTTCATCCTGTCAGTTTGAAACATTATCTAGAAACCCTTAGTTATACGTAGTACGTTAATACGTGGAAATGAAATACATAGTTATTTGTTTTACAAGGTAGCAAAGTTGTTATCTGCCGCGAGAGCTTGTATTGAATACTGAGTGGGCAAAAGATCCTAAAATTGAGCAATGAGCCAACCGAATAGTTGACGTATCGAGAAAACAAGAAAGATGCTTATAATTTTGCAGGCATGTGAAACACAAAACTTATCTGTTTACTGTATTTTAGAAGTAAAATAATTAAAATGTTATTAACAATGTTTCAACCTACAATAGCTAAAAAGTACTCCACAAATATTAAGCGGACAGTGTTAATCAAACTATACCTTTATTACGTACATTTGGGCGCTAGCAGCGTACCTACATAAAAAGCTATATGCAGACGAAATATTATGGTAACAATAAAGTTCGCGTTTTATTCGAAACTGAAATGTTCATGTGAAACTAGATTAATCGTATGACATTGCGTTTTTAGTGGTAGTGAGTAAGGCAATGACCCATGATAACAATTTCTTCGTTATATATTATTTTCTTAGTATTACGAGTACACAACTACATAGTTATCCTCGTATTTTATAGCGCATAATTCCTGCGATGAAAACGACCGACGTACGTCGCCTGAGTCGCTAGGACTCGAACTGTGCGAAGCAAAAAATATTCATATAAATTAGAAACTTTAAATCTTATTTTGGAAAAGTTTTATAGAAAAAATACTTCGTGTGAATTTAAAATATCCAATTAAGTTTGTCCTGAAATGTTTTGGTTGCAGCTCGCTTAAAACAAAGAAGTTTGACTAAATTGTTGTGGCAAAAATGCATTGATTCTCCTTGTAGCTCAGTGAGTTGAGTCATCTCTTAACATCGCAGAGGAGGATATAAGTTGTTTGCTGTGCTTATGCATCCCCCATACTGTATACTGATTTGTGACGACGCTGAAATCTCCAATGTCGTACGTGCTTTATAGTAATCTCTTAATTTATCAGCTATCTAGCCTACCTATCATACTATTCATAAAGATTTCAAGCCTTCAGTACTACCGTGAATGGCAGGGAGGCCGCTCACCAATTAAAACCTGCCTATCAGACACCGTATAATTCAATATGGTCAGGTGTGATAGATTATATTATAGAACTAGATTTGTAGTCCGTTTTCATGTATAACATATTTAGAAGCAACTGTTTCACCTGTCCGAACCACGCGCAGTGACAGGATTTAAATTTTTGGTTTTATTTTTACTGAACGAGTTTTATTGGTTGGGTAGTGGATATTAAGGATATATTATATATCCAAATAAATGTGACAGACAGAGAACTGAATTAATGAATTGTTAGAGCCCTTCCTTGAATATTGACGCGGTAAATATCATCACGTCTATTTACGTTTCAGTTATCAAATCATAGACAAACTTGTTGCCAATACCCGGACTCTAAACTCAGAGGTGTTACTAAGAATTTGAGAAAATTACAATAGCTCAGCGCGACTCGGTTCGTAGACCTTGAGGCAGTCCAATAAATAGGGATATCCTCATATCCATACTTAATATTATAAATGCGAGAGTGTCTGTCTGTCTGTTACCCCTTGTTTTTGTCCGGGAAATCCTCTAAATGGGCGAAAACGGGAGTACAAGTTTGTATGTTAAATCGATAATTTCTTAAAATAGTGTACAAATAAATAAACGGATTGGACACAATTACTAATTCCACGCAAATCAAGTCGCGGGTAAGAGCTGGTGAACTATCTACTATACTATAAAATACGAGTTAATATTCATACATCCCATCCCTAGTCACAGCAGTAAACCGTATTCTAATAATGTTTACGCTGCCGGTAAATCAATCAAAAGGAAGATAGACATGACTTAAAAACTTTCACTCTAATTGTGTTGTATTGTAAAAATCGGTTCACCCTTTTAACCTCTGCAGCTTTTTACCATTTTATAGCCTGATCGTGTGTGGTATGAAGTTCATTTGAAAATGCACAGTGCGCGATGACACCTATTAGGTCCAATGTGAGAAAATGAATTCTCTGCGAATAGCGTTGGGTGCGATGATAGAACCAGGCTCTAGGAACTATAACAAACAATTTAACAGAATAGACGTAAGCTAACCTATTACATTAAAAAAAATATCATGCATTAGAAACAAAATGTATTTATGTATATAATATCGTTGGCGTATTACGAGATATTCCGATGCCAGCGAGTAGGTAGTGTGCAAACATTGTGTATCGGACTGAAGGGCAATGCGGCCAGTAAAATTAATGGGTCGGGCTTAATTAATAAACGGCGTAACCGGAAAATTATCAGATGAACGAGCGAATCAACCCACTGTAGTGAGCCGAAGAGAACGGTAAGCAGCAAACATTAACTTATAAGATAGTAGCTGCCTCCCGTGGCTTTGCCCTCAAAGTACATAGATAAAAAGTAGCCTATGTGTTAATCCAGGTAATAAACTAGGTATATGCATGGTAAATTCCATTCAAATCTGTTAAACGGTTTTTGCGTGAAAGAGTAACAAACATCCATCCATCTATCCATCCCTCCATCAATCCATACTTAGAAACTTTCGCGTTTATAATATTAGTAGGATATTTAAAAGTAATGTTTGAACTGTCTCCTAAGCTAGATACCTAGTTTAGGAATTCATCTGTTAGTTAATTAAATTTAGGGAGTATTATAAGTTTGTGACAGTATTATAAAGCATTTTTAAAGTATTTTTATACCTTGTAAAAATTTTAATAATGGGTTCGGTAAATAAATATTTGTTATATTTCGATGTGTTGGTGTGAATCATTATCTGTACACATCGTTAAAAGCAGTATGTCATGCTGCGTATAGACCGAACTAATGCGTAGAATAATAATATAAATGAATAATATTTCATTAAAGTAATTAAAGCCCTCATCATTTGACAACTGTTAACGCTAACTAGAACGTATAAATAAATAGGAAATTAAAAAAATTACCCGCCCCAGCTGATCGTCCCTACATATGCATGTATAGAAAGAAGTGTGAGAGAAGAAACGTTTTGACATTATGTATGTATGTAAAATTAGTAACATATCTTTATTTTTTTAAGTGCGGAATAATCCTACTGTTTTCTTTAATACAGAAACGGTTGTCAATTAGACTTTACTCACAATAGATTCGATATTATTTTAAGTATCTAGCAAAGCTGATCAATCGATTGATTGTGATTTTGATAGCACAAATAAATGGGTACGGAATATAGCGATAATAATAATTAATGAAGTTACTTTATAGTGTTTCATATACGTTTTCGTTGTAATACATCAATAAAAGCCTTTATAACTTATTAGTAGCCTTTGACCACTATTTTTAACATAAGTAATGGATGGTTGTTACGCATGTAAAAACCGGCTACTTTTTATCTACGGTATACATACCATGGAATGGTGGAAGTTAGTATAAATTATATTGATATTTTACATAAAAACGATATCTTATGACAAAATATTTGTGTTGGGTCGGTCCTCTGGGCGTAAGTTATCATTGTATGTTATGACATTGTTACTATACAAATGGCTCTATTCTCTTGTAAGTACCTACTTACACAAGGAAAACAAACTTTTCAATTGAATTACTTCGACAAACGGAACGTATGTCAGCTATAGTTTTGATAACATTTAAATAAATAATATATCCGTACATTACAGAAACTTGGTAAAATTTGTTTGCTGAAATATCTCTTAAAAGGGCGAAAAAGGGGGTGTTTTTTTATGCAAAGGGATAATTTATTAAAAGAGGGTAGAAATAAACAAGCCGATTGGATAAAATTATGTATTAATTTTACGCAGGCGAAGTTTTGGGCAAAGTCAACTAGGTAAAAATTCTCACAAGGTGAAAACAACCTGAATACGCATTAAAATACGCCGACTTACGCAACGTTAACCTTGTCCTGATGTAAACAAGAACTAAATTTTATTGCCATCCTAAAAAGAGCACGATTGTCGCGTCTCTATATGTCTCAGGGAGAAATGACCCTTATACATTGTGTTAATAGCGATCAATAATTAAGCCATTATCTAATCTACCTTTTTATTATTTGGTAGACACATGGCTTTATCTAATGTGATTTTATCTAATCGCTTTGCATCCATGACTCGTTTCCTGCTGTTAACAGTATCAATTTGTTATAATGATAATAAGTTACACCTGAGGTCGTTAGAACAAATATACCAATATATAACTTTTAAAATGTGCGTTCCTAAAATTCTTCAGTATTTATTATTACCATGCCTCAATGTTCAACTCATTCATCACAGAATAACTAAAACGAGTGACTGTCGAACAAATATGTATATAGTTTTTTTTTTTTGAAATATCTTTGCCCCACTCTAGGATTTTCTCGTGTCGTGGGAGCGTTTACAAATAAAATTTCACATACAAAAACGCCCAGACCCGGATCAACTACTTGTAGAACGTACAAATATTTGCTCCGTGCGGGGATTGACCCGCAACCCGTGAAGCACAAACCGATCGCTCAACCACTGCGCCTTGAGTCGTTAATAAATTATATTATAAAAAATTATAGCCTACACGTAAATAATGATATAACTTAATTGCGTTACATATTTTTCATTGAATCAAGTTAAGCTTAATATAAAAGGAGAAATCACTTTTCTGACGAACACAACTATAAAGTATTACATTGTAAGACTTACAAAGCCATACTTCCTATGCATGCAAACTTAGTTTGATCATCAATCATCATTATATACGTTAGGGTAAGCAACGCAAGCCGACATCAGTCAATGGATTGGTGACTATTGTTAACATACTGAGACGCTTGTGGGTGATTGCTGAGCAGAAGGCTCTGGGATCGATGCCCAGGTCGAGCAGTGTTATTGGGATTTTCTATGAAATTCTCCAACCAACCAACCAGCCAACAATATTTTGTTTGAATGTGTCATTACGTAGTTATAGGTACCTACCTACCTAGCCTTTAGGAACGATAGGCGTGATAGTGTGGATGTTTGTGTAGGTCTCATTTAAAGTATATACATACATATACATATATTCAACCCCATCTGGAGCTAAACCTAACCTAATTTGAAAAGTTATGGGAGTCAAGTCAACATCAGATTTCTCCTATCTGCTAGCTTAGAAATATACTTACAGTAACATCAAACTCAATGTAAAAATAGAATTTATTTTCACAGTCTACAAATATTATTCATACGCAGATAACAAAAGTTTCGCCAAAAAATAACAAAGGACAAAGTTATATCGCCATCGCGAAGGATAAAAAAGTTATCACTGGCAGCTTATGTAGAACTGCTTTTGTTTTATCTTAGTTTCAAAAAAAACTTCTTGGCCTTCACGAGTGTGTGAAGTTACAATAGATTTTTACGCGCATGTTCTACTTACCTAAATTCATGTTTCTGGAATTATTTTTAAGACAATGTATAGAAAGTACAACATATTATTATGCATTTACCGCTGAAGAGTAAGACAGTGATCCTAATCTATACCGATAGATTGAAGGTATATTTTTAGGTTGGGACCTAAGTAAAAAGTAATTAGAGTTAAGCTATAGAAACCACAAAAACTAAGTAATACTTAACTGCATAATATATTTGTCAGCTCACACCTAACACAATGACACATTCAAACAAAATATTGTCATTCAAATTAAATTAACATTTTGTTTCGTTTAACGAACGAGCTGTTTCAGATTTTTTCGTGAAACAGTTTGCATAACACATGAAAATTCGTTTGCGTGGCAAAAACGTAACCTACTTTTTGTATCAATAGAATTTTAATCTAAATATACATTTATGTATGTGATTTTCGCAAAAACTTTTAGCTGTAACGATGCGAGTACGTATTAAATAAGTAAATTCATCGAACTAGAATGTTTCTAAGCGATCCAAATATACATATGTAATAAACATCAACAAGATATCAAGCTTAAAAAAGTGCTTTTTACTTGTTACGCTTTAACAAAATTATTCTAATGAGTATAATCAAGAACACGAAACGACGCAAAATTAGCATGTAAAATAAAACATATTTTATCTCTGCTACATTTTAATTACTGAATTAAATTAAATTTTTGGGCTTATTTAGCTACCGTAAAACATTAACATTATACGGACCTTTTTCCCAGGCTTACGCAATTCGTCTGAATATCAGTACTTTACATGAAGTGACTGCCGTAAAACCTTCTCGACATTATTGCTATTTAATACTGATTTCCTAGCGATATACTGATTGTCTGGGTTTTTATGTTGCTGATCATTGTTATAGGTAATAATATTACAATTATATATTACTACTGTAAAAGATGTATCAAATAGTCCACTAACCTTAGCGTGCTTCAGATACACGACGATTTTCAAACACCAGAAAATGTTAGTCATATTTATTTAAAATTTGAAAAGGATATTGAATACATTTCAAAATGAAAAGTGAAACTCGACCTTACTCATGACGTGACTTATTAAATTACCACTCTTCTTCAGTGTCAATTTCAAAGTTAGCGATTATTCTGCTTCCTATTAATTGTATGTAAGATACTATATAGATGTGTGAACATTTTATATTAATATAAAATTAGTAAAATAAGGTAATTTAGCTCAGGTTTATAAGCAAGTAATGTAATGTAGAAAATATTGTTAAGTTCAACTGTCCTCAGGCAAATTCCAAGTAGTTATGAATTTAATATCAAATTATGATGGAGGAAAACCTTCAGAAAGCTTACTACTGCAAGAACAAATTACTACCGAACGTAACTCTCTGGCCAACGCCTAGCAATATAAACTCAGATAAATGTGGACAAAGATTTTTTATTAAAATTAGTTACAGTAACATTCCATAGTCTTCTTTACCTAATTATTTGTATGGGAAACTAGTGGCTACATAAAATCCTAGGCTGTGACAGCCGAGATTTATGTATGTAGCATTCTTGACATCGAGAAGGTAAGAGGGGAGGCTAGCCACAGAGGGCTCGCAAGCCGCAGGCCGGTATTACAAATATCTGTGGCCATCGTTACTAGGTAGGTAGTCGGACACCCGCAAAGCCAGTCTATACTTAGGTTATCGGTATAGCCCAGTAATCGGTTTTGGTGGTTTGATTTCTGTCGTTTTGTGTAAATTATACTGTTAAACTACTGTAAAGTTCATTTCAATATAGTAGGAAGAATGTAGTGATTTTATAATTTTGACTACTGGAGCCTACTATGTATGCGCTACGTGTCACACAAACCCAAATAAAACCTATAAATGATTTGTAGGGAGAGGACAATCCACTAAAAAGAATTTGCATGCATGGATCATTTGAATAGGTATTCGTATATTAATAAGATTTTAACTTGTAAATATAACACAATTATGTTTTTTTTACATTGACTGTAAGATTAAACTGCAATTGTTTATATATAAGAATTACATAGGTATAACATGTGTCTAACAAGTGTAGCCAATAAGTTCTCGTTTTATAGAATTCTTGGTAGCATTGTACCACTTAAAAGGCTTTCAAGTCAAAAAACAAGTAATAAAAACTGTCATTGTATATCAGTACATCTTTAAAACACTTTGAGGACAGGCGTAATATGTATGTTTTCATTTTAATGACTCAGAAAATATAATTGTATATACGTATAGATAGAGGTTTACACTTATGTACTAATTAGAATGTAGGTATCCATTATATATTAAAATGTGTACCCAATAGTCTACGACACAGAGTTAATTATACAATAAATAAATGATCGATCACCTCTGTAAACTTCGCCAATGTAATGGGAATGTTATGTAATATCGTGATACATTAGAACGAAATACACTATGATGGAATTGGAAAGTTTGAAACAAGATACTATAGCGTCGCCCCAACAGTGTTTAGGTAAAGGTATATTTATGTACCTACATCCTTGCTAGCTTACGAACATTTTATCATAAACTGAGTACAAATCTAGCCGCTGAGTATTTTTATTGAATATTGTTTGAGTAGCCAACTCTTACAACACTCCTTTATTTGAAAATTGGCGTCTCTAAAATATTACGGTCAGTAGCCACAAATAAATACCAACCTATTGACACGCCCATTCGTATTGTAAATATTACAATACGAATGCTTACTTGTAACTTTATAAGTCAAATGACGTTTGTAAGCGCGCTACAAAATAGAGGAAGAAGAAAGTTAGGAAGAAATCACTCAATTGGTTAAAATTATAAAAATGCCTGGTTGGTCTAGTCGTACAGAGCGACTGCCGATCAAGAGGTCCTAGGTTCGATTCCCAGGTCGTGCCAAGTGTTATTGGGTTTTTCTATGATTTTCTCAGTGGCAGCTCGGAATTTAGATTCGTGAAAAAATGCGTGTAAATTATGACACTAATGTTGTTATTGATGTTACTTTTGTAAAATGAAAAAATGCCCACCGGTTTCCAGGTAGTCTGACCTTGTCATGCTCACTCAAAATTCCTGCTAATAATGTCGTTGTGTGTTGGGTTTTTGAACGGGTGCTGTCAGTTGAAGCCAGTCGGCACATACATGTTATAGCATTCTAAATTGGTTTTACTTTTTATTTAGAAGATAATTCATATTTTTCATAGCATTATTCTCATATTGGAATTAAAATGATTTTAAAGGAATCCAATTATTCTCTCTAAATTAAATTTTTTTTTTTTGCCAATCTATAGAGTTTCTTGTTGGCTCTTTTCCGTAATAAAACCGTGAAACTAGTTTTGACAATTAAAAACTACATTATTCGTCTAATTGAAATAAAACAATTGGGTTTAAGTTTTGGATTTGGAGTCCCGATGAGGCAGTTTACATTTTTCAGCTGATAAGAAAAATCTTTTTGCAGTTTTCGTTTATTTAAGCGAGATACTAACGTACATACTGCCACATATATCCGAGTAGAAAAAAAGTGTGAATCGAATGGAATCCCGAGTAAACACGAACGTGTGTCGATATCGATGTTTGTAATTCCTTTTTTAAATTCTCGCAGTATTTTCAAGGTTAGCAAACAAACTAATTGCTTTTCCATCCATTACATGATTTGAAATTGCTAAAGCTTTTGTTTCAAGGTTATCCCGAATGCATTTGCAGCTTATTCTTAGCCCTTGTTACATACATGTTTTATGGTCCCTCCTTGCCGTACAAATCCTGGGAGAATTGAGATTCATTCAACGTGTGAATAGATTTTATTTTTCCCTTATTCGGTATAGTGGAATAGTGTAATTTTTATTTAATCAAGTACTTTCGCTCAGAATTGCTTTCTTCAAATCGTAATTACATGTGTTCAAAAAGGCTTTTACACATGAAAATCTCACAAAGGGCCAAACGAATTGCCTCTTTAACTACATCATCCAAGTTGTAAACTTAATAGACTTGCGAAGCCCAATTTATTATAATGCCAAAAGGATCTAGTTACATACGAACGTACCCTACTTGCAACTGACAAATGATGTAAAGTCTATTAAGGCGAACACGAATTTCCCTACAAGATACGAACGTATCATGGAAATTTTGGTATATCTACATTTGCTATGTTGTGTACGAACTGGTTGTTTAAGTACCCTGCCCTTTCATTACACGTGTTTAAAGCACACACGCGTGTTTACACCAAAACAGGACGAGGGGTGCCGTTTCCACAACTGGAATTAAAAACGGTGATCAATATATGTTGCGCACATTTTGTGAACATGTAGTATGTGAGTACGTATTAACGGAATTCGTACGGTCGGTAATGCGCCTAACTACTTCAGCTACCGAACATTAAAAGATAGTAATTGTGTTTCGTAGCAAGGCTAGTATGTTTTAGTTGAACCTCGTAGACTTCGTAGCCGTAACTCGTGGCTACGCGGTAAAAGTCGACGTTCAGTGATTACAAAAAAATGCTGTACTTGTACTTGATTGAAACTAGACTTACTTACCAGCTGTTCTTCTTTTTTGTAATATTTTATTATTGCTATTTAAGATACAAACACTGCCATGCTCTCGATAAATATTGACACAAAAATGGATTAGACAAATAATATATAAAAAATTCGAATACTTACAGTTTGCAAGTAAAACAAGTATAACAGGTTTATGATCTCGACGAGAGTTTCCAACGCCATAGCCACTACCCATGGGAGCAGCAAGTACTTGATATCCTAGAACAAAATGTATTTATTCTTTATTTTGTAACGTACACAGACACACATAATATAATTATTATTATCTAGGTACTATGAAAAGGTTAAAGGAGAAATTCACTGCTCACTACCTACTTGTTACGTAGCAGTAAAATTTTCATTTAATTTCGTTATAACATGTTAAATTCCGTATTTTTTTCTAATATCTTTCAAAAAAATATTTTTATTATTTCCATTTTATCCTACCATTCTAACGATACCTCACACTCTGAGATAGGCGTAATAAGTACGACTGTACGAGTACGTATCTGAGCTAAGCTGCTATAAGGGTTCCTTTTTATGTAGTCTTACAGAAACCTTTACAGCTTTTAGTCTGTCTCATCATCATCAACCCAATTGTTGTCGCACTGCTGGGCACGGGTCTCCTCTCAATTGAGCGTATTAGCCTCCCCCACCAAACTAGCCTACTGCGGGTTGGACGACTTCACACACCATCGAGAAAATCTCTCAAGCATGATGGTTTCCTTACAATGTTTTCCTTCACCGTTTGAGTATGTGATAAATGCGCACATAACTTCTGTGAAGTCAGTGGTGTGGTCGCATGGCTTGGGTTGTGAGAGATCTTTGACTTTCATAGTCCACTGCTCACACCACTAGGCTATCCCAACTGTTATGCAATATCTCTGTATCATCATCAGGCTGTATTCGTCCACTGCTGGACATAGGTCTCCTCTAGTGAACCTATGTATGTATACGTAAGTACACTAGGGGAGACCTACGAGGCCAAATCACAGCTTTGTAATACTAGGAGTATATGAGCTAAGCTGCTACATGTTCTTTTTATGTAGTCTAACTTGAACCTTTACAGTTTTTAGTCTGTGACGCAATGACTCGAAAAAAGCAACGTTAAACCAAATATTCAATATTATAATATACTCAATATAATCATCCGTGAATCTTTTAATATACGTACCTACTGAAACTGATAGGCACGCCACAACGATCAAATGCCTGTAATTTGCCGGGACATATACAAATAAGTATGGTGGAATAAGTATACTTCTTCTTAAGTAAATCCTTTTTTGATCTATAGTATACATACTATATTTACTGAGATGAAAGTTTGATATGGACAGACGACGGTGTACTTTTTGGGGGCTGTGTTTATTGTCGACGTTCAAAAAGAGCCTATTAAATTTGGCCTTCTTTGAATAAATTATATTTTGACTTTCACTTTGAAATGACACAAGATCACCGTATTTGGAGACTTAAACGTGCTCTTTGTCCAACTGTGGGATACCGGATACATTAGGCTAATGGTAATTGAATATTAGTTACTATAAAATAAGAAATGAAGAATTTTGCAGCATTTATCCTCCCAGAGTTTGCTAAGTTTTTGAGGATCCATGTCAAAGGGGATGAGCTTATCGCCGTTAACCGGCCACAAATCTAATCTCCAAACAGATTAATTGTGACAACTTCATCAAAAACCCAATTCCAGTATCCAACTCAGGATTTTACAAGCTTGGGACCTCTAAACAGAAGAAGCCGTCCACATTATAATAAGCAGCCTTATTGGCACGTGATTTAGATTTACAAGGGGCGCTTCGGCCAAGGTTGAATTTTATTAAATATCCATTTGTATGAGTTCAAAGCAATCAATCACACATGCGTACAGAGTACGGCGTATGTGTAGCGATTTGCTCGGGTCGGCATCACATACATATAATTATGTATTCTGTTCAGACTGAACCTTATTAGCAAAAGGATATTGTTGTCTCTGTTTTGTATACGATTTTCAAATTGAATGTACCTGTAAAAGACGTATCTTTAAATAATGAATAAATGTTCCTTTTTTAAAAAATATCCTGTGTTGTGTGGGTGCGTTTACAAACACAAATCTTCACATGTACAAACACTCAGACCTGGAACAACTACATGTAGATCGTACAAATATTTGCCCTGTACGGGGATCGAAGCAGTAACCCGCGACGCACACCCCGATCGCTCAAACACTGAACCAATCGAGTCGTCAAGGAATTTTCAAGACTAACGAAGAAATAATTATAAAGTAACTTTGACGAACCTCATACCATAGTAATATTATCATTAGCAACTTTTAATTTAAACCTTTGTTCACTCATTAAGTAATAATTAAAGTTAAGAAGTTGCTTCATTATGAACAGGAGAACACTAATGTTATTATGTAAAGCTTTCTGTTCTGTTCTGAAAACATAAAGTTTACCTAAAAACAACACACGCTTGTATTCGAAATCAAAACGTAAAGAATATTAATACAATATAAATCACAATAGAAATAAAAGTATCTATTTTTGAGAAGTCACTAGTATGACAATATTATTTTCAGCCCGTTTACATTTCAGTCCAGTGCGGCATACTTCATCATATAAGCCATCGAGAAACTATCACAGGCTTGCAAGTTTCCTCACAATATTTTTCTTCACCGTTTGAGCATGTGACAAATACGCACGTAACTTCTAATAGTCAGTGGTGTCTTCTGGGGGATTGGGCTCTAGAGTTTGGCTTAACAGTGCACTGGTCACACTACTAGCTATCACAGCTGCAGTGGACCCACTAATGTGATTTTTTTAATATTCATTAGACGACATTAGAAGATTAGAGCGACGACCAGATTAGTGTATTAAGGGCTACCGGGTTCGAATCCCCGTAGGGGCAAATATTTATGGTCATTTGAACTGAATCTTGGATATTTATATGTATGTATGTACTTGAAAAATATTTAAATGTTCTATGTATTGTATCAATCATCTAACACAAGCCTTGTTGCTTAGCTCGGAACTAGAGGGCGCGCGGGCGCTGTGTCGTAATTTCCGGAACTATTTATAAAACGATATATTTATACATTTTAAAAAGTAGGTAGTTTTTAATTCATTTAAGATCTGCTTATTGTGTTTGTCAAATATTAGAAAATATAAATATATTCAATACACAAAATAATTGCCATAACGCTTTCTTTATAAGAAAACATATTTTATATTGATTTAAAGTACTAAGCTGAAGTGCCGAGCGTGTAGAATAGACTATTCTTAAGCCAAAACTTATCATGTTTGATTAAGCGGCAAGATATAAGAAAATGTGCATCTTGACTTGAACTAGAAGGAATTCTACTTCCGTCAGCATCATCTATGGCAATTTACTACAACAGTCATTTTAAATTGTTCTAAGCTTTACGATACATGCGTAGACAGCAATGATTATCATCATTTATCTTACATATTCATCCTTTTTTGTGTTCATTAATATATCTATGTTGTCATGTATACCTACATAAACACATCAGGATATAATTACACCGCTGGTTATTAAATAGTTGATTCAAAATTGTATATACATAAAAACATGACTCAGGTCTAAAGTATGGTTTCATGCTTATTGCACCCTATAAAAACCCGGTGAACACACGGCGTTTAACTGGAGCTAGCCTTGATTATAGTTGCGCTACGCTAATCAAGTCATATGTTCTGTAGTTGTGGTTTTTATATGACAGTATGTGAGAAGTATTGGATACTAAGATATGTTATATTACTTCGAACATTTATTGGTAAAAGAAAATCCCGCTAATGATTATTCAGTTCGTAAAAACTGTAAAGGTACTCTTTTACAGTTCATATTTCTTCTTCATATTTTATATTGTAGAGAAATTTCCCCATTTGCTCTGACGCTTAAGAAACGTTGTTATACAGAATATAAAAATCATGGCCTAGCAATGGATCATAGGAATTACTTTTACGGGTAAGCCATAAAATCATATAACATATTTTATGAAATTTTTAGCAGCAGAAGACGGAATGAACTTTCATGCTACTAGTACCCTACATGCCCTACAATACCCCTTATTGCGTGGGACTTTAAAAGGTACCGGTAAACTGTCAATGAAAGTCAAATAGTAGTGCCTATATCTCTACCTAATCCTACAAGTACGGGTATACATGGTATGAACATTTGTTATAGGTACATCTAAAACCAACACATCATTTATTTTGTGAGGAAAAAAATATTGTTGGCGATCCGGCTTTCAAAAAGTATCTATTACGGAAACCTCACGGAATATTTATCAATGTAAATGTTATACAAACCAGTTCCGTTTGACATAGATCTATATTTTATTTTGGTGTAGCTGTTTGTAAGCCTAATGATGGGACGCAACGTCGGATATTTATTTGTCAACTTAACCTACTCATATTTTAATCGATTGCTACAAACTTTCCACTAAAAAGTACATATGTAGTTATATAAACCATTCTGAACATATAAATACATATCTGATAATTATGACACAGCGACATCTATATAGTTCCAAGCTAAGCAAGTTCCGAGGATCCTACATAGTTTTTTTTTGTAAATACCCACCACCTACATATACCCACACATAGAAACTCAAGTGAAAATGTCCATACTCATACACAAACACTAGGCCCTGCGGAGATTCGAACTCTTCGGACCCTTACCACAGAAGGTAGCGTCTAATCACTGCGCTAATTGAATCCATATCACTAATATAACTTTATTATTTATACAGGGTACCTGGTAACCTTGAAATGGGCTACTAAGACCCATGCACCCAACTAATGGTTATTAATTAACTGCTTAATCTATCAGCTTATTTATCGTAAATTGCTATAATAATAAAAAAACCGATGAAATTTATTACTTTGTGATCGTGGTGTATGTACAGTAATGGAAAACAAGGTACCAAAAATCATCGTTATTTTTTATTTATATTTGTGTTTTTTTTCTGAATGGTCATTAGTTCTACCAAGACCCATTTCAAGGTTATCCATTAATTACTGGACAACCTGTATATATTGGCAGACCTAGACTTGTCCCAGAGTGAGTTAGTAAACAGTTCACGCTAAAGTATAAAAAACCACTTAAGTACTATAGTGTCCTCACATCATTTAAGCGAGTTACATGTACCTATTATAAATCTACTTTTATTTAATGTATAAGTATCACGTCATTAGGCTAATTCTCACTTTGTAACAAATTTCAATAATGTAATCGATATATTGTACATTATTTAAATTCCTTATGTCCTAATCTCTCAGACCATAATGTAAAATCCTTGTAGCTGTTGTTGGAATACCAATATTATATTTTGCCACATTTATGATGGATAACGAAAATAGATTTCGACATATTCAACTTTGGGGTTTTACTTAACCCAAATACATTGGGGAATATTCATCACTAAACTTGGTATTTGATTTAAAGCTTTGATAGTTCTTCTCCATGTTTCTGTTTTCTCTAAGTGATATTCACACAACATTGTTTCAACCAAGCATTAAGCATTAATCGGTCGTTACTAAAAACATAGTTTGAAAAATTTACTATATTTATCATAGGATAGAATTGATTTTCTTTAGGAAGGACTTCTAGTTTGTTAAATCAAATGCAATGCTGATGAAATAGGTTGCAAACGGTTCCTACAGGGTGGGCAACGCGCAAGCGACGCCTCTGGTGTTGCAAACATCTATAGGCTAGGGTCACCGCTTCCCACCAGTCGGGCCATATGCTTGTTTGCCACCCTTATTGGTATACAAATATATATACGCCGGACCCATAACTTATTAATTTATCATCCGTGGTGCCTGGCAACTGGGCTCAACCCAGTTGTAAACATCTGTTCTTATGTCAATGACATGTAAACTTTATTCTGTCTCTCGCTTGGTAAGGAGGGATGTGAAAAAACTGATATTTTTCTTACTCCTCCTATGTAACTTCATTCGCTGCGTTCCAAGACAGTTAAAATCATTCCCCTGGGACACGTCGGACTTCATTGTCTCGACGATTTTCTGGATAGTTACTATTGTTGATCCTGGTTTACAGGAGTTGCAGTAGTAGGGATTCGGGTGGTGGGCAAGTCCCAAAATAAAAATAAAAAATATATACGCCGTAGGAAACACAAATCGATGTTAAACGCAATTCCTTCATTTCTAATAGCCTACTAGTATGCGTGCGTGCGTGCGTGCAATTAACACAGTACTACCTACCCTATCAAGTAATCAATATTACAAAACATAACACGTGTTTTAGGTCCTTATACATAAATTATTTCAGTTATATGACGGCCACTGCTGCACATAAATCTTGTGTAGTCGTGTAGAGAAAGTCTTCACTCTAACCAGCATGCAGGTGCCTTATGCTTTTCGTAATGCTGTTACTTAAGAATTTATTTTCCAGCGTTTGTCAATTCTTCCAGAAAAATATGTTTAAGATAAGTTTTGTTTTCTGGTAAGATCACGATGTTTATAAATGATAATATAATTTATAATATTTACTAAGGGTGGCCCACTGGTCAAAATATGACCAACATCATCATCACATCAACTGTTAGACGTCCACTGCTGGACATAGATCTCCCCCAAGGATCGCCACGACGACTCATGGTCATGCACCGCCCGTATCCAGCGGATTCCAGCGACTTGACGGGGGCCTGCCCACGCTGCCAATTTGACCATAGTTATGTTTAATTATTAGTTTTTTTATGCATATTTAAATAAATAAAGCAGTGTCTGCATAAACTGTACGTGTGGGAAATTTAATACTCCTCCGTCCGCGCAATTTTCGTAAAAAGGTGTACAAAGATTTTGCTTCACGTTTCTTACATATAAAAATCTCGAGTCACAGCGTTTGCCGTTGAACTCCTTCGAAACCGCTAGACGGATTATTATGAAATTTTGTATGTATGTATAGGTAGGTCCGAGAATCGGTCATAGGCTATTTTTAGACCCTAGTTGATAGGGATGTCCCTCACCAGACTGTAAAAAAAACTATATGGCAAAATATTTTATTGTATTTTTTTTATGATTTGGCATTTAAAATACTTATAACCCTTAATTTTCACTCTTCTACCACCAACCCCTATAATATGGCAAAACAATATAATATATAGATTAAAAAATATATAGATTTATTTATACAACTAAATAAACATTTTAAAGAACACTTTTATAAGTTAATGATACATTATATGTATACAATCACGCCTTTTTCCAATGCGGGTTGGTAGAAACTACAGAATGCCACGCGTTACGATTACTTCCTTCAAAGCTCTTTAATAAGTTATTTATATACCTACATTCTATTTCTATTAATACGAGAAAGCGATAAATAAAAAATGTTTATAGTAACACATTTGAAACTATGTAGAGGGGTTTCAATGTTCCCGCCCTTAAGTAATGGGGTGTGTAAAAAACACGTTACTCAGTACCTATCCTTTTTTAAAGTTATTACCGTTTGTCAGGCGAGCGTCGAAGCTTTATACTTTTGTTCACACTGCAAGCTTAGACATTTATAAGAAAGCTAGTAATAATGACCCTACCCTATAGAATAAGTGTAGGGACATTGTTACTGGCGTTCTTTAGAACTTCCAAGTTTTAATAACATTTTAGATGCAAAGTCTAGGTACAATCTAACAACCTAATTGGTATACATGCAATTATCGACCGATCCATGTGTGGATGTAAACCAATTAGCTTTTTAGAGTCTACCTATGTACATACATTATATAAAAAATATTAGGATTTAATTGAGCACTTACTTAATATTTGTTTTTTTTGTAAAACGATAGAACTACCCATTAAGGAGTCCTGTAAAGTTTCTCAATTAAGTGAAATGTGATCTCTTTTGATAAATACAAACAGAAAACCTATGCTTTTTTCAAGGTATATTATTTATAAAGTAAAATAAATTGCCATCAGATAAATAAAGAACGGACATAGGTAAAATACCGCTGCAGGGAGACGCAGCACTTTTCAACTAACTGCTTGCAATGACTTGTTGCATCTCCATACTCATTTATCATTTAATATTATAAATGCGAAAGTGTGTCTGTTTGTCTTACGGAAATAATCTCTTAAAAGGATAAAAAGGGGCAGTTAGTGCACGGAATCGATTTTTTATTAAATAGGAGTGTTAGGTGAAAGTAACTTTGATAAAGTTACCAATTTTACGCAAAAGCTTGTTGTAAATAGGTTCTTTTAACTTCTAGACCGGTGCATATTGATATATCCACAAAGTATACGCTAGGAGTACTTCTCATAAATCATACAAAATATACACCCACGCTTAAATCTAACACGGGCTTACAGTTCAAAACGTGATAGTTTTTCTAGTATGAGATCAACGCGTTTGTCAACAAAACTTATTAAAGCTCAGACTTTCGAATTTTATTATAGAATGTATCAGAAAAAACATGAACCAATATAAACAATACTGTAGGCTCTATTTATACTATCTATTTATATATCGGTATCGGAGTAAATATTCACAATAAGTTTTGTAATAGAGGTCATTTACGTCGATTCGAATTCCATGAACCGCTAATTTTGGATAGATATTATTGACGCATTAGGAGATAAGATTTTGTTTATCAGACTTTGGCTTTGAGCGGGAATTGTGATAGCTATTTGGAAATCCAAATATTATTATCGTTTCTTTAATGCCTATGAAACCGAATAGTTTTGTCTGATGATCGGTAATTGATGTAGATCTTTTTTTTGTATTTAGTAACCTTAATTTTAAGCAGGTAATGTAAGTTTTGGGTAAGATTTATGTTTTGAAATTATTTATAAGTGGTACCAGGGACAAGACTTAAGTAGTTTTCTCACAATGTTTGTTTTTGTTTAAAACTACTGAAAAAAAAACGCTAGAATTGTTCTTAAGAGTATTTAACTTTCAAAATCTGTATCCACTTTGAATCGCTACAAATAACCTCTTAAACCCTTTTCAAGGAATATGTCTGTTTACCTTGTCACCCTGTATATTAATGAAGTTGAATACGTTGCTTGTATAATTTATTTTATTTATATCAGGTGTGGGCCTTGCCCACGAAAAGGCCGCACTGTTAGCTCCCTCGGGCGTCGTAAGAAGTGAATGGAAGGGAATATAGTATCTGCGGAGCCGTAATAACTTACTGAAATTTACACCAGTTGGTAACGAATACTATTTTTATAGTTGTTTTCGAGTCCCTAATATAAGGCGGAGAAGGAAAGGCTGGGATAATGGACCATTTCGGACATCCATTTTTCTCTGAGCCGTTTGATGTTTCCTAAATAAACTTTATTATTATTGGACGTCAAGTGGACAGGGATACAATTTTTAGGGTACTGGACCGAAAAGGTCAAAGAAGAACCCTTACGGCGAGTCTTTGGTGGCCCAATGTAGATGAGTACGGTACAATAGGCTACCGTTTGATTGCTCCCTAATATTCATTCTGAGTGAAATATTTTAAAAGACTTACGCAACTAATTGGTACCTACACACATAAAGAAAAAAGTACCCTAATCAATAAATGTATCATCATCATCATCATCAACCCATTAATGTCCCACTGCTGGGCACGGGTCTCCTCTCAATTGAGAGGGATTAGGCTATAGTCCACCACGCTAGCCTACTGCGGGTTGGCAGACTTCACACGCCATCGAGAATTCTCTCAAGCATGCAGGTTTCCTCACGATGTTTTCCTTCACCGTTTGAGCATGCAATAAAATAAATGTATAAAATATCAAAATAGATGTGTATTTTTTAATGAACATTCAGTACATGAATGTAGTTAATAAGTGGTGCGCAAATCTATGCAAATTGTATTTATCTTGTAGTCACCATTTTGTCAATAAATTTTACTAGTAAATTCACAAATAGAGTGTGCAAATCTAACTGGCACCTTACAATTATATAATTCTTCATGTCTTAAGTTTTACTATACAAGCTCTAAACTCAAAATTATAAAATATTTGCCTGCTTATGAAATCAATATAATAGAACATTTGACCAAAGTCATTTTTTATTCATGTAAAAAAAACAAAATTAAGAATTCAAATCATATCCCAAACTCAGACAAAACTATTGTTATTATTGACGTCAGGGGTAGTGACGTCATACTAATTACGATATCTTTGAATACAATGATAGTTTTGCGGGACAAGTGTAGGTATAAAATACTACCATAACTTTGAATGTTGAAGTCTATAATATTTAAAGAATATATCACATATTAATAATACAGTGTCCGAAAACAGAAGGGGGCCAGTAAGGAGACAGTATAAGAATATGTTCCTTGTTGGTGGCTATAATACTGCCTTATTAAAAAAAATGTAATAGGTATGTATGGGCCCAATCATATTTAACAAAATATCCGATGGAATACAAAATGAGCAATTACCGCTTTAAAAAAAATTGATAGTTTTATTAATTGAAAAATGTTATTATTCTATTTGCGAATTTTTAAATGATAAAGACATTGTTTAATACTGACATTATATCTAATAAAATAAAATTGTAATTTATCTTGTTGACATAATTATAACTTAACTTCATCGTGACATTTTGTTATCTAGCTTCATAAACATACTTCAGAGATCAAACCACAAACTTTGCATGCCTAATTTAAGGGTAGATTGTATAAGGATCAACAAAAGTAAACAACACCTGTACCTACCTACTTTCTTGGCAAATAAAGAATTATTATTATTATAACACTACCTTAGCTCCTATACATATTATGGTTTATTATATTGTGTAGTTTTTAACCTACCAGACCACCAACCAGATGCATAACCTAGATGACGGGAAATATTCACGGTCACGGGGTCATCACGCCTGAAAGGAGGCAAAACGATATACTGGTTTACACGGTACGGTATACCTATAACTGGTTTACACAAGAACGCTCCCATCCTTAGCAATTTATACCACCTAATTGTATTAAGGGATGATAATTGGGGAAAGTACAATTTGCAGCCTATTTTATACTTAAAAATGTTCAATAGTCAAACAGTTTAGGTGTACAAATAAGTTTGTTTTTATAGGGACAGCAAAAATGGAAAATTAGGAATAATTGTGTGTGCTTTTGGTTTTATTTATTTGTTTTGTAACTGCTTCGTTGGTCTGGTGGTCGGAAATTTGACCGCTGAGCAAAAGGTCTTGGGTTAGCCCCCAAGCTTTAGACATAAATAATATAGCTATTATATGTCTTATGCGGTTCAAACGCCTATGTCTACTAAATCGAATAGGGTTTGATGTGTTTAAGCTGAGCTCCATTGAAGCTTATTTAGATTTGTCCCCCTGGTCTCATCATATTCTAAACAAAGGAAATATTAAGCATAGGACTACTACATATTAAATAATACCTGCAATGTTATTTAAAAAAGTAAAGATAAAGAAGGCATTTATAGTGTGGACTCGCATGAAAAAAGTGTTTTATTTTATACTTTATTTTTCCTTTCAACCGTAAAGATAATTGAAACCTCTATTGGTTGTAGGTCGATAGCAAATTATAATTAGTTAATTGTTTGTTCAGTTTCTTTATACGTAATATATTTTTCTAACAACCAACCCGTGCCGTAAAGGAGAATAATAATTTATTCACTTTAGCACTAAACTCTCGGTCGCAAACATCCCTTAACACTAACTCCTTGCTTGAAAGAATACTTTAGGTGCGGTAATGAGCAGAAGGGTACCCAAGGGAGGGTACGTCACCCTCGTAAATCCCCCACCTCCACCCGCGCCGCGCCCAAAGCCTTCTCACAATTAAGAAGGGGAGGCCGTAATGTTTTAGAAAATTATTTCACACTTGCATAGATTATGACACGTTTGATTTGTTTATTGGGACTAAGATTATAGCGTAACATGCTTGTAAGCCCTGGTGAATAATGGTTGTATAATGGTGTAGAGCCAAAGCTAATCAGTTTATTTTCAGAACCTATGTACCTAATAGGGGTTTGGTCTACTTCCACTGACCAGACAAAACCCAAAAATCAAATTCGTGTGATATGAGTTATGAACTCATTACATTACGCTTGCAACCGCGCTTGAAGCTATTTTATGAATGTAGTACTAATTGTTTAAACATTTTAATCTGTCAGTTTATCTAAGGACATCGGCATTGCCTCTCAAATAGGATGTAGACGTTATATGGCGGCCGCTCCAAGTTAAATATATTTTATCTAATAATATTGGGTGACGAACCCAATGTGGCTGAACAAAGTTTCATGACAATGTATAACTTACTAGCTTTTGACCGTGACTTCTTTTGCGTGGAATTAGTAATTTTATCTAATCTACTTATTTATTTCTACCCTCTTTTAAGAAATTATCGGTTCCGCATACAAACTTTCACTCCCATTTTATAAGCGAGTTTCGCCATTTTATAAGTGCTAATTCCCGGGACAAAAGCTCCTGTCTTTCCCTCCCTTGACTCAAACTATCTCCAAACAAAATGTCATCTAAATCGGTTCAGCGGGTTAAGCGTGAAGAGGTAACAGACAGACACATTTTCGCATAAGGGTGAATTGCACAAGCAAGAAAAATACACGGCAAAGCTGAGAACGGTAGTGCAATGTGCTGATTTTTAATTTTATATATATTTTCTTAACAACGTAAGTGCTCCTCTACCTGGGCAAAAAATATCATTGATTTCTACCCTCTAATTAACCAAAAAAATAATTATAAAGTGTTATTTTATCATCACGGTGGCCTGTCCCGAACCCAGTTCCGCTCATAAAATACCTTCCCCTGCAAATACATTCGTAATATGGATTTAAGTAGGTTTTGTTATCATTAAATTATAATATATCCGATCAAATAAAACTATTTTTGTTTGTTTATCTTCTTTCTCATGGATTTGACAGGCAGTCAACTTTTGTCTGGAAAAAAGTTATCATTTCAGAGGACAGTAAGTTTTAGTAAAATAGCCACGTCAACATTGCGTTGTTACGCACCTCTCACCTTTCCTCACTTTGGATCAGCCCGGGTCAAGCTCTCGGCACGAATGCACCGGTCCTAACGTCTTGCGGTTACCCGCCAAAGAAGTAAGTTTATCATTTCAGTAATATGGGGACAAAAATATTTTCATTTCGGTGGCTGTTATAACTCGTGCTAGATTTCTTTAATTTGTTTCAAAATTGTATATAATATCGCCGTAAGTACTCTTTTGTTTGAGTAGTGTTCATATTTTTTTAATAATTTTATTTTGGTGTTAAATGTAGAACTAACCTCTATTTTATCATCTCAGTGTTATCATTTCAGTGGATTCGGTGGACAGTTATACCCGAAATGATAAAACCACAAAGTTTTAGAGATCCTTGTGTCAAATACAAAGTCTTGTAAGTTTTGTAATGTACTTTTACCTAGAGTGTAGATTAGATTATTCAGGTGTATTTGCTGTATAATATTTGTATTTACCAAACCAGCAGTAAAACTCATAAAACCTGATAAGAAAAAAAATCGAATTCTCGGAAGGGCTGTTTTTTATTTTATTTTTTACTTTTTAGTGTCTGCAATAGGTTTGTAGTAATAGGTCTCGTTGGTCTAGTGGATGTTCAGTGCGACTGCCGAACAAGAGGTCCTGGGTTCGATTCCCAGGTCGAGCAAAGTGTTATTGGGTTTTTATGTGAAATTCTCAGTAGCAGCTCGGAGTTTGGATTCGTGCCCGGTTAATGGAAATAGGCTCGCCCCCTATTACATGGGACCTAAAACATACCGGCAAAACGTGGATGTACATTAGTACACCTCTGCCTAACCTTTTGGGGATGACAAGCGTGATGGTATGTAATGGGTTGAACAATAAACGCGTCATCTACGTAGAAAATTTGAGGGTTTCTCTCAATTTCCCAAGGATCCACTCATCAGATCCTCACCATTTCCTTCCCATTTTATGGGACCACACGGGAAGCATCAGCTTTCATATAAAAAAAGAATCATCGAAATCAGTTGGCGTGATAATGAGTTATTCGTCCATTTGTCACTCACATATTATTATTTAATGCAAATTTAAGACTTATATGATTTTCTCATGGATGCCACTGTCCAAACTGAACAAAATTGAAATGGGACCACACGGGAAGCACCAGCTTTCAAATAAAAAAAGAATGATCAAGATCGGTTCACCCAGTCGAGAGTGCTGAAGTAATAAACATAAAAAAAAAATTACAGTCGAATTGACAACCTCCTCCTTTTGGAAGTCGGTTAAAAAATGGCACCATACATATCTAGACATGGATTAACGTTTATGTAAAAGGATTAAAAGTACTAAGCTATTACTACTAAGATATTTTTATAATATTTCTTATTCATTTATTGTGTTTTGAAAATATAAGAGTTGGTTTAATTTTAGAAGTTTTACTTATATACCTGTAGAACACTATTCTCGTCTCGTTACCAATTTAACCTACCTAGCATTTTTCTCTTAGTGCAATAGGTAGACATTATGTATTATTATTAATGTCATAAATGCAGCCATAATATTATTCAGAAACTTTAAGCTTTCTAATCGCGCTTCGTTCACTCTTTTGAAAATATATCAATCAGTTTGTATTTGAAAAACAAACGAAAATATTTATTCATGTTTACCAGCATTTACGATAAAGTTTTCCAACATTTTCACACAACACAACAAGAAAAATTACCAAAGGTTATATAAGTAAAGAAACAATTCATTCATATCACAATAAACAATACATTAAATTAATAAGTATTACGTTGGGGGAGGCCTACGTTCAGCAGTGGACGGCTATAGGCTGATGATGATGATGATGATACGTTGATATCGTAATACTAACAGTAATATCAGTATATAAATGATGATATTAAAATAACTGTGTACTGATATTAAAATAAGAGTATTAAAATACTGTCCTGTATCAGTGTTTATCTAAAATTCATGGAAATCAAACCTAACAAAGTACGGAACCCTGGCTGCCAAGCGCGGTTGTTCTTAGCTGTATCATTTCGGTGGATTTATTTCATTCCGGTGCACAGATTATCATTTCAGTGGTAATTTTTATCATTTCGGTTTACTTTTCATTTCAGTGGACGTTTAAAAATTCATCCTTAAATATTTATGTAAGTTTTGATGATATTTGATGTCCACTCACACCCAATGGTATAAAATAGGCTAAGGTTTTATTAGTCACAAAAAATATGTAGATAGCATTGAAATAAAAAAAACCCACCGAAAAGACAAATAAAAAGCTCTTGTTGAAATTCACCCATAATATTAGTATGATATGGGTATTGACAACCTCAAAAAGATATATAAAAATGTAAAAAAATTGTCGAAATTCATAAATGTTTTACAAAAGAGTTTGTTATTAATTTTGTTATATGTACCTATAATTAAGGTAGGAGTTAATATAGATACTTTATGAGAGAATGACATTCAAATATTATGTCTTTAAACTTTCTGAATTAATTCTATCTCGTAATGAGAAATCTTATCACTTTTACGTACTTACTAGACTAGACATAAACGGTGGGTCTCATTAAGTTTACTACAAGAAAACTAATAGAAAAGAAAATATTCCAGTAACATTTCAGTCACTCAAATATTTGATAGTTTGTGGGCTTTCAGATGTGAAACACGACCAGCGCAGTTACTGAGAGATCGCTGAAAGATCATAGGCAAGTGATTACACCAAGCATATGCCTATGTGTGCTTTTCCCTCCAAAAGCACCTACAACACACATGGCTTAGTCGTTAAGGCCCAGTACAGGGCTTGCCGAGAGGAGAGCAGATGTGCAAAGATGTTTTTTTTTTTAAACTAATCAGATTTCGTTATTTCCACGTCTCCTCTCCGCAACGATAGAAAACCGGTGAAAACCGGCAAAAAAATAACACATGTCAATATCACAATTTAAAAGACGTCTACGCACATTTCCTCTCCTCTCCCCTCCGCTTTGGTGGAAACCGGGCCTTACTGTGGCATTTAGAGGTTTGCGTATTATTCGTTTATATAAATATGACTCTATAGATACTATATATAACCTTTTTCTAGCAATAACTACGTAGTACCTTCTGTGACCAACAATCTTTCTTACAAAGTTTTCAGCTAGTTTATTATTAATACAGTCGCACATGTTTGCGACTTTATATATTATTCACATAAGCAGCTGTGTTTCGTAGCAAAATCACAAATAATCTTCGTATATATAATCTTCTATTTTCCAAAAATACTAGTAACTATAATTGAGTCAATCATATCTTGATATAAAATTATTAAAAATATATTTAAATTTGTTTAAATGTGTATAAACGATATTTTCTCCTTCAATAAGATCAAAACAGCGGGAATTATAATTAGTTATTTGATTTGGTACCTATTCACGTTCAAACTTTGATTGCTCCTAACCAATTAATCTATTAATCTTCTCCGTTGGGGGTTTACTTTGTAGTACAAAGTTACAAACATTGATAGAAAATGATTTTGTTGGCGAATTCAGCGAGTAGTTTAGGACATATGTTATAACAAAATTACCTGAAAGCTTGAAAGATTTTGGAGGTAACTTTTGATTTTACACCAATTTTACGTGCTGTAATTTTTGTCCTGATAGGTCTTGAATCGCAGACGCTTATACTATGATTGGTGTTGATCATATTATCATTTTCTACTTAATTTTTTTCGTGCAACTCTATTAGCGTTGACGTCTAAAATTAATACATACTACGCCATAGCGCCATCACATGGAATCTCAGATTTTTAAAGCCATTCGATAATAATTATCGAACATGTTACCTCTAGTTCCGTCTCTATTTATCTATGAAAGCTAACCATATTGGTTGGGTACTTTTAACCAAACAGCCAAAAAGTTTGGTTGGTTCGAAATATTTTCAATCCTATGTACCTACAAAAACCCATCGCTGTCTAAAGATTCATTCATCATTATATTATATATTTATATTAAAATTCCAGTCTGTTAAGTTGTTTAAAGATCAGCTCTGTCATTATTTTTTTTATTATATGCAATCTATTTATAAAACCCATCAAATTAACAAAAAAGTACTGGAAAATTACCGACAAGTTTTAAATTTAAAAGTGGTCCTATTTTGTATTGTGGTCCTATTTTCCTGTACTTTTTTTTTTAATTTGATAGGTTTTATAAATAGATTGCATATAATAAAAAAAATAACTAACTAGGTTAGGTACCATACCTAATTAGTTCGGTCACGTGAGTCTAGATATTTTATGAAAATATCGCACGGCCAGTAATGACTGAACATTATATAATTATATATTCGATAGCCTTACGTTTGGTTACTTTCCCATCTTACGTTTAGCGCAGATGTGTGTTTCACTATACGTAGCTTTTTTACAAGACAGGCCTATATATCTCGTACACCGAGACGATATTAGACAATACACTTAACCATACTAATATTATAAATGCGAAATATTGTCTGTTTATTTGTCTATTGTCCCGGAAATGATTCCTTAAATAGGCGCAAATGGAGGTGGATGTTTATACGCGAAAACGATAATTTCTCAAAAGAAAAGGGTAAGAAATAAATAATAATAAACACATTGATTATTTAAGCATATTGGATAAAATAGCGTGCGTGGTGGACTATAAGCTAATCCCTCTCAAATAAGAGGAGACCCGTTCCCAGCAGTGGGACAATATTTATCAGCTATAATTTACAAGTAATCTTCACAACACCATCCCAATATTGTCCCATAGCGTATGGTTTTCAGATGGGCAGTGGTTGATTTGATATTAGTTCCACAATGATGAAACTCAAATCGTCTTCAATAACTGAAGCTTAATTATAAGTTTCATTTCTGATTAGCCGCTACTCAGCATCCTTCACATTCATCAATCATTCAAGGGGTTCATAACATTGTTCTTACAAAACTCCGGTCAGCACATTATGGCAGACTTACAATTAATCTGAATTCATGACATTGTAATTAGGTCGCGTTTTCTATTCCGTTTAATTAGCTATGATGGTAATATCAATGTTGTGAACCTAAGCTGTAGACATCAGAGTCACATGCAGGAGTTAGAGCCGAAACTAGTACGAACTGACAAATATAAATACCTTGCCAAGGTATCGCTTCGTCATGCTTTCGTTGGTTTTGAGGCTTTAAGCGAAATCTATAAAGTTATTGAAAGTTCAAAACCTGCTTGCTTAAACAGCGTGGTATGAATAATAATGATAATACACTGCTACGAGCAAACTTTCTTTCTTCTTTCTTTCTTTCTATAAACCGCCGTTGCCCTCAGTCTTTATATCTACCGCACCTTACCTAATTACCTACCTTCAAAATCAATATTATTTTCAGTTTCTCATTTTTTATCCTTAAGCTAAACATATTCAAGTCACGAGCCTTACATTACAAAAGTAGTTCTATGACATTCATTTCATCACGTTTCACGTGTAACCGTCAAGTTTTACGATGCACGCATCTTGATTTTACAGTGCAAGCATCGATTTTACAACTCATGCATTGTAAAACTTGACGTTTACACGGGAATTGATTATGTCGAAAACACATGCTTATGACTGGTACAAAGCTTTCAAAAGCAGTAAGGGTGAGACGAAAGAATTACTTGGCACTGGTAGGACATCAACGTCTTCAACTAAATTAACATCGCAAAAGTGAAGGAAATAGTGAAAGAAGTACATTCGAGCTAGATATAGACAGCTGATGAATATTCTGTGTCAAATGTGTGTCAAACTGGTGACAAGACGTGTGTTTACGAGCTTGACATACAATCTAGTCAAAAAGCTTCGGGGTAGCGCCTTCCAACTGAACCAAAACCTAGAAAATTTCAGCCAAGTCGATCAAAAGTCAAATTCATGTTGACTGTTTTCTTTGACTTTCGCGGTATTCATTTCACTTGGAATTCTTGCCGAAAGGTCAAACGGTAAATAAAAAATATTATTTGAGCGCTATACGGCGCTTAAGAGAGCAAACTCGACGAAACTGACCAGATATGTGGAAAGAAATTTCTGTATTTGTTGACCAAAAACTTAACAAACTCTATCGTGAAACCACCTTATTCACCAGATAGGCACCAGACGACTACTTTCTTATTCCTAAAGTCAAATCACCTAAACTTGACTCAAAACTTCGTGGCACCAATTTTCATTCGGTAGAAAACCAAAGAGAATTCACGGCGAGAGCTGAACTCAATTTCGAAGGAACGCTTCTATTTAAACAATGTTTTGGTGATTGGATTATTCGGTGGCGTAAGGGTATCATATCTGGCGATAAACTAGATTCGGATTAATTAAAAACTACTAACATATGTATAATTTTCCGGTAATTTTTTGATACTAGTAATATATTATTTTTTAGTATTTGTTTGTCATTCAATAGTCACTCACGTAAAGAGCCGAGGAAACAAATATAAGTAAATGTATATGAGATGAGGGATATGTTAAACAGTAGAAGTTGGGTAGTTCTATTGTTTTGTCTTTTGCTTGCACTATATTTTAGTATGATGTGGCCTCCTGTAACTGAGGAAACATAAACTAAATACTTATATCATGACTGTGTAAATGTTAAGTGTTTACCTTGTTGGAGACCCAATTATTAAATAAATAAACATATGTGATAGTGGGTGTTTTGTATTTGAGTGATATCAAAAATATTACTCAAAACCCACAATCATAATCACACTTTACCTATAAAACTTTATATGTAATATAAAGTTATATTTTTTTCGAAGTAGGGATGCTGTATTTAATATATGTCAGGATTAAATAACATCATTATCTTCATCATCACCATCATCATCCACTGCCTTTCTGATCCCACTACTGGGTATAGACCTCTTTCAATACATGCTATTTGCTTTGGTCCTGTGCCAATCTCGTCCAGGTTCGACCCGAAAACTACATAAAAAAATTGGTTTATTTTGTATTGTATAACCGTTATTACTATTGTATTGTATACCGGTTATAAAGCAGCTATATTAACCACCGGCACATAGCCGACTTACTTTTAATCCCTATATCACTGTTTGTTAATCGGATTGTGAATATTAAGCTTATTAAAATAATAATATAGTTTCGTGTATCACAGAATCGAACGGCGAAGGATGTTATGGTTGAGATAACCTCGATGAAAGATTTACATTTACTCATGGTTTCTTTAATTTGCTTAACCGCAAAGGGTAACGAATCCTTCCCAAATGAAAGCAATGAGACAATTTCTGGTATAGATATGTATATGCTAACTAAAAATAGCAAATAATTTCAACTGAACAGAGATTTAAAAAATCTCAAATATTTTGTGTAGGTACTATCGTGACATTCATAAGTCTATGTTTGATTCATACATAATTATGCTGCTAATACTAACACTTTCTTCATTAATATCAGTTGATATTTTTGTGATGCGCATAGAGTTATTAACATTGAAGCAGGCAATTAAATTAATATTTATTCTTGTATAAAAATAAAATCAAAGAAATGATTAAACTCGTAGAACAAAAGTTGTTGCTTATGATGTCAGATATCTATTACTGCGAGGTTGCTGGTGTTTTAGAAATAACCCTCTAAATACATACAATACCTAAATACATATAATACATAATTATAGTCTATGTTTTTCTGATGTATAAGTTACATTACTCGTGTTTCCAATATTAGTAGGAGACTCACCTTTTTCACGCCAAATATCAGGAGAACGCATCCGAGGAGACCCATCGTACTGCAAGCCAGTAGTGTTATGTTCAATGTCACCGTAACTGCAAGAAAATACAATGATTAATAATAGTAAAAATAAATATATTCGGACTATGACACCGTTCATTTAGTTGCGAGCTAACCAACAAGATTTATTTATGTAATTATTTATACCATGTGTTGTTTCATTCATCTTTTTTTTTAAATACATACCTAGTATACATAGAAATATCCACAACTCAGGTACAAATGTCGGTGCTCATCACACAATCATTTGCTACTACTGGGATTCGCCCTCCCCTCCCTTCTTACTAGGGAAGGCAACTGTTAATACCGCTTCCCGAATCGGTACGTCCAAGTGCTATTACGTTGTAAATTCAGGTAACACGACCTTAATATTCCTTATTACTGTATCTTAAAGAATATTGTCTAAATCCTTAAAAAAATACTCTTCAGTTTTAACTTTTAGCTCATTAATTTCATCCAAAATAATAATAATCAAAGAGCATTATTATTTTCTTCTCTTAAGCGTATGTTCGCAGTTAATAAACATTAATAAACATAGAAAGTTTACAGACTGAATTGTGGTCGCCTTCTTTGATCACTCCCATTTCCGTCGACGTCGTAAGATTTTCCACGAATTTGAAGTAATTGGTTCTAAGTCTCAAACGCATTGGTTTCTGTACTTTCTGTCACATAATTGGTGACCTTCCAGGCAGACAGCGTGTCAAAGTGGAAGAATGGTGGCTTCAATACCTACTAATTTACCAATGCTTTAAAATAAATAGACCCATAAGAAGGTTATACAAATATTTCATCAAATATATAATAATATACTTTATAGTGTAATCAGAAAGCAATCGCTAGACTAAGGCGACGCTTGTGTAAAACAGTCGATATCCGAAGCAGTTGGTTTTCCGGGTCAGATCAGTTTGTAGCTTCGTGTTATGAACACGATACCTATATAATATCGTATAGCCGCTGGCGATTCAGATATTCGAATAGATATTAACAATATTCTGTACTTTGAAAACGATCTCGAACTAATTGATATTTTGTAACGTTGCATTCCAATAAGCGAGAATTTTTATTGATGTAAATTTTGATGTAAATATTTATTAATATATTACAATATTTACTAAGTATTATACAATAGTTACTAAGTAATCAAAATATAGTCAAACTTCTTCAAAATTAATTTCAGTGTTCGTTCGTGCTACGTAAAAGGAATGGTAATGAAATGTCTAATGTATAAGACGTATAAATAAGTGCGTACCTGCTTCATTGAAAATCGTTCTCGTCTTTGAGTTACAAATTGGGAGATATTTTTTTGCGTGATTGAATTTGACAGCGGCGGGCGTGTGTAAAATGTATAAGCAAATATAGCTTCCACTTCATACAAGGATAAAACAAATTGTGGCTCAAAATCGGAATGAGAGGCACATTTAAAACGATTTATTTTTAAATTCTGCCTGCGTTACATTTTTTATTTCATTTGTTCTTCACCGTGTGCTGAATTTAAACATTTGGCTTACAAAAAGATGATTTTATTTGTAAACATGAGTATACATACAAATGCATTCAAGATGTTTTTGTTAAAAATAATAATAGACAGTTATGTTTAGCCTCTACGGCGGGCGTGAGCGTACCGCGTACAATTATAGGTATAGAAATAGGTACTGTTCTTTACTCTCGCATAGCAAAATTTTATTTGTAATTTTTTTAAATGTATAATAATTGAAATAATAAATATCATTGAATAAATAACAGCAATAGAATCAAAATGTTTATAATTGCAGATTTCAAATAATAATAATGTATCCAGACATTATGACAGAGCGCTATCTAGTTCTAAACTAAGCAACGAGACTTGTTTTATGAATACTAGATTGTTGATATACTACATACATTTTGTAGTAAATACAATTATAGTTATTATATATAAAAACATCCATCATTCGGGTACAAATATCCATGCGCATCACGCAAACATTTGCTCCTACCGTGATTCAAATCCCGAACCTTTTTACACCATAGGAGCATAGTGTAATAAATTTATTACACTACGATAGAAGGCGGCTTTTAATAGCACTACGCTAATCATTTTACAATAATAATGAAAATAATATATATTTAAAGTCTATCTTGTGTTTAATTTTATCTTAGTTCAGGCACATCTCCCAGGGGTATTCTAAAAACAAGATACGCTAGCATTGTTTTAGTCACGTTCATGTATAACAACGAGGTCTTAACTAGACGGATACCGATACCCATCCTCCTTAGGTGACTTACAAGAAATGGCACATGGGAAGATTTACACCTGCAACGGTTAGCCGCTAGCGTTACTCTGATAAAGCATTGCAAAAATTACCGATAGGAAATAAATATCAAGGGTTCCGTAGGTGCTCTGCTCTCAAAGAAAATAAAATAAATATTTTAAAGAAAATACTGATAGAACCTATGATAGGCTGGTGGTATAACTAGTGGACTGTGAAGTCAAATACACACCCCACTGACTATTCGAAGGTAAGTACGTATTCATCCATCACATACTCAAACAGTGAAGGAAAAAGGTTGTAAGGAAATCTGCATAACTGTAAGATGGCATGTGATGTCTGCTAACCCGTATGAGGCTAGTGTGGTAGACTATAGCTTAAGCTCTCTTAAAATCAGAGGAGACCCGTGCGCAGCAATGGGACAATAACTGGGTCGATGATGATAAACGAAAATATTACTAACGCTCTTACTAATTTCACGATTCAATGGAAACTATTTTATTTCATGGAAAGATTTCGATTTACTCCAAATAGAATAGCAGAAATACGATGCTCGGACGTGGAAGCTTCATTTTTTTTATCTTATTATTATTTTAATACAATTCGATAACACTATACGGCCATGAAAAAAATCTTGAAAAAATAAAGTCTGACGCTTAGCGGAAACAAAAAACAAACTTAACTTTTTAGTTGCAATTCAGGTACTCCCATACTCTCCAACTATCAATATTGAATAATAAAATACATTTGATTACTGAAAATTACTGATTTTACTAGTGCTATAAAGCCTTGCTTCTTAGAATATTCGAATTATTTGAAAAACAAAATACATAGTATATGTAGGCTTTGACGTACCGTGTGAATTTATTATTGCATTGGCATAGCAGCTTAATATTTTACAGTCCCAAGCTCGAAGCTTAAGTATTTGATATTTCTGAGAAGCAGAGAGGGTCTCGACTGACCCGACAGTTGGACAGGCGAGTAATACCGTTTTCTCTGTGGGGGTACGGAACCCTAGAAATGAAAATTAGTGTATAATATTATTCTTTGCAATAAATTACATACAACAAAAGACTTAAAACGTATACATTTTTGTTTGTTTTCATGTTGTTGTTCATTAAAGAGTAAGTACTATACAAGTTTATGACACGGCTCCAAAAGATGGAAATATCAAAGAATAAGTTTATACCGAAGGCGTGTAGATTAATTTGTTCTTAACTGTGAAACAAGAAATTACCAGGTTTCTTTGATCGCAAGTTAATAATGGAAATATATTATATTAAATAAAATGTTTGCGTAAATGAAAATAAATTCACCGTGTACTGAAAATGTCGTTCGGTTTGTTCTTGTATATAAATAAATTTTAGATAATCGTTGGTGATTTGAGCTACATATATCATATACTTTTCTGACCTATTTTAAACCTCCAAAAATGTTAACAACGAATACTAATGGGCGCTAAGTAAACGAAAATCTGCATAGTTTATGAAAAATAAGGTATTCTTTTATTACACGTTTTCTCCTTATAAACTTTAACAATGCCAAATCTCAGACTACTTTTTGGGTGCAGTATGCTGAAAATGAAGTAAAAACAAAGGGTATAAAGGATACAGCTACCGATAAATTTAAGACTATTTCTGCTAAGGCTACATTATGTATGTCATGTAATTATTTCCATAGTATTGTGGCAATATAGAATGATTGTTCATAGTAGAGTGAATCAATTAACCAGTTAACACCGAGACTATTCAAAAAAACAATCTTATTAAAGTTAATTAGGTATTATAATATAACATACCTACTTGTGCAGACTCTTTTAAACAAACTTTGGCGTGACTTGATGGCAATTTTTATTAAAAGGAATACTCTAGTTAATCATTATTAATTTTAAGAGGCGTTGATTTAAAATGTTACTTGAATATTTATATTATTTAGGTTATCATATCAAATAAAAGCATCCAATATCGCGGGCAACTGACATGTTGTGCGTCTTGACGTAGAAATTACCAACAGCCACCTAACATTTTTACGATCCGTTTTACGCAGAAAGAGCACATGCTATCTTTTGGTCGCGCAGTTTGATGGTTGGTCGCGTCGCGCTCACTTCGGATAATGTTCGATATTTATGCCTATCGACTTCATATTGAATATACGCAAGAGTGAACTCACGCATGCACGCGTACAGAATGGTATCTATGTTTACCAAACAATCAACTACACCCGACGTTAAGGCTGAAGGATAATAACTAATAATCTCTAAAAGTCTAATCAATTCATGCAAGGAAAAAGTCCTTCAAATAATCAATAGCGGGGGAGTAGGCCGTGCCCACCCCAGAATGGTCTAGTGCCCACCCTTACATGTTGGATTAGTAAAAATTATCCCAAATCGATCGGATTCAGTGGCTTATATAGGTGATCGAGTGCGCTGGGCCTAATAAAAAGAAGGGTCATCATCCCACATGTAAAAGTTGAAACTTGTCTCGGAAATGTTTGTGATGGAGCTTTTTTTTAACTCCAGCGCCGCGATCACTTAATTAGCACTGGGGCCAAGCCCTCCCAGAAGAAAGAGTCTAGATACGCCAATGTCTGTTAGTGAATCAGTCAGTTAGACAAGTGACTTTATATCTATACAATACTATAAAATTTCATACAGCAGAAGACCTTACTTACCATAAAAAATGGTAAAACCTAGTTTTACTCGAAGATCGTGGTCATGAAGATAACCTTATGTATTTCTAGATAAACTATCCTTATATAATATGAACCTTATTAACAATTAACTAGGTTCATAATAAAACTATTATCAATTTTCTATTGCATTGTAGTGTATCATGAGTCCAGGGACTCTGGAAACCTATTTAATGTCATGTTATTGTCAAGGGATAATCAAGCCAATAATTGTTCATTAATTACCATTGCGGCATGAGTGAAGCTAAATGATATAAGAAATACACACGTTCTTTCGATGAACAAGGGGCTTACTGCAGTTGATTCTTGGAATATTTCAATGACGTGAAACTGTTTTTATACGTATAACTATGTAATATATTCAAGTAGTAACATTTAAATCTCTAGAGGAAATAATTTCCCTAGGGTTTTTTCGGTTTTCAAACTACATCCTTTTGTACGTACATTTTAGCTTTCTGCACTTCTTCTACTTATGAACTATAACCATTCTAAATCGCTACACCTCCGTGCCCTCAATATGCTCCTAAGAGTACAAGGTTTTCTCATCATGTATTAACATATAGATTTTTACTTACTGGGAGTAATCTTCTCGGGTTCCAAGAAGCTTTCAGACTCAGGTTCCGTCATGTCGCCGTTCAGATACCGCTGCTCCATGTCTATGAAGTGGCCCATTGTCACAATAGTGACAGAAAAGTATACCTGCCGGAAACATATCTATTTTGAAATTGTTTATTCTCATAGTAAATAGTTACGATATCGCAAATGAAACAGAATATTAATATTTTATATTAGAGAAGATATCTATAAAAATGTATTTTGTTTTCCTGTTCTTACACGAGTTACTCGTACAAAATACTACGTCCCATGTCGTAAGTGCCATCGAAGCCCGGAGCCGGAGCTACTAATTGTACTATACCCAGTCATGCAAATATTCTTCAAAGATATGTGCTAGCATAGTACTATACTACAACACAATCCGCGTATATATGAAGTGAAACGTCTCCAGATCGATCCTAATGCACGCACGAATGGTTTTTCAAACATGCTCAGATGATAAAGTAATATATTCCGAGTAAACCTCCATGTCTATTTTATTTCTCGATGTATTTAGCTATGTGAACTTCTTAAATGAGACCTGTCCAGCGGAACAGTTAATGGGCTGATGATGATGATGGAAATATTTGTTATGTCCGGACGCTGAACCGCAACTCGCGGTGCAGAGGCCGATCGCTCAGCTGTGGTACTAATAAAACATAATAAAATAACTTCACCACTCGATTGCCGCAGTGGTGCAATTAGCCTTTGCGTCACGGGTTGTGCTATAGCATATAATTGTACGACCTACAGGTTTGTTCCGGGTCTGAATATTTGTGTATATGTAAATGTGTATTTTTAAATGCACTTCGCAGGAGGAAGTCCTAGTGTGGGGCGATGTTATTAAAAAAACACATCATTTTATAATAATTATTGCTCTGTCAACTATGATAGTCTAAGATCCGGCTGCAGAATCACTGCATTCATAGCGTAAGAAGTTAATATATATTTTTTGTTAATAAGAATGGGTAGTTTATTTTCATAGCAAGTGATTTTTTTCAACAATATTCAATAAATAATTTTAAACTAAATAACTGGCAGGCAAAAACATATTACCGCATTCTTAATTCTATACCTAAAAAATGATTTTGGCGTCATACGTTATGAACGTAGTAATTCTGCAGCCAGATGTCGTACTATGACTAGATAATAAATAAATAACTTTACTATAGGAACACGCCGCACTGCAATAAAAAACCCGATAAGTGTGGTAACCGTCCATTAGAGCGATTATATTTTTTAATGGGTTTATAGTCTAAGATCCCTTTAAGAACGACCTTCACCGAACTGGTTAGTGGGTGAAATGTATTTTATATCAGATTAAATATATTATAAGTGAATTGTCTAAAAAAATCTATCCAGAGAATGATAAATATTTTTTTAAATTCTTTATTTGATAATAATAACAGGTTTTGTTAATAGATAAATTATAAAAAAATATACCATAATATTTATTTTTAAAGTGGGACAGATTTTTTTTAAATTAAAAAAAATAATATTTATCCAGTTCGGTGAAGTTCGTTCTTAAAGGGATCTCGTACTATTATATTACGAAGTCTACACACACTGTGTAATTATTTGCAGCCATCGAATCGATTATGTGAATTTACAATACAGGTAATTGTTTTTGAAATTGTTAAATTGCAAAATCGGATTCCTTGTGACTATAAGTATATGTATAGCATATTATGATGTTCTATGTGTAATATTAATATTGATTTTATATCAACTGACACATAATAATGAAATTAATTCTATTCTGCTGGTACAGAACAATTAGCCTTTTCACTTAACCTAATTAAATTGTATTGTAATCGCTAACATTTTGTAAGCTTACGTGACAAATAGTCTATCTATCGAGCGTAGATAAATACTACCTACATCCTAATATTACAATTATAATGAAAAAAGAGATTGCTTTCAAATCCGTTTCAATTTCAGGTTGTTATGTACGAGTATGTATATTTCGTTATTTGGATTAGGATAGCTATTTTCGAAGTCAAGTGTGCCTAAATTTATCATCAGAGGGTTTTGAGGATGAGATCGGTAAATTAATATAGGATTGTTGAAAGACTAGGGTATATTATTATTAAATATAAACTAAATGTTATAATAACGACTTTACGGTACAGTTGTTCGGAGACGACTGCTAAGCGCTGGTCCATGAAAACAGTAGTGAACGAGAAACTCCACTAGTGAAGTTGAGTATGCTATGATGGTTTTAATAATAAACACTAAATTAATCTATCAGCAGTCGTATTCCTACATTCAATTGTATGACATATAATAATCGAATGAAGAAGTACCATTGTGTAGATGGCTGAGGCGTAGCATCCTCGGCGAAGGCTCCGCCAGCAGCAGCACGACTGGATGATCGGCATGTTTCTCAACTTCTAATATCTGCGCCATAAAAAAGTATACTTTTAGTCTGGTTTACAATATATAGAATACTAGCTTCCACCCGCGGCTATATGTTGCATGATATATATAAGAAGTAGGTAAGGTAAGGTAACTTTCTATATGCCACATTCTATACAAAAATGTTAAGCAGTTTTTGCGTAAAAGAGTTACAAATCCACATACAAACTTTTGCGTTCGTAATATTAGTGGGATATAAATGTAATAGATATAAAATATTCTCAGATACGACCTGTGGGTCTGCCGGAGGCCTTGTCAGTTTTGTATATATTATAATTATTGCTAAATAGATCTTGTTTACGAGACTTACGATACGTCGTCTTTGTTTAGACAGCTGTCTAACTATTCGAAGTTCAAAAACAAATCAAAGTTGTTCCCTTCAATTAAGCGAGCAATAGTTAATTATTAACACGCACGTGATTTTGGAACTTCAGAGATTTGTATAGTTATATCTAGCAGAGATAGGGGAGAAGCTAACCAAAGGTAACCAGTGGAATCTGAAGTCAAAGGTCCTGAGTTTGATTCAAAAGCACGCGCCACTCATTTACTTACGTATTTATTTGTCCCGTGCCCAAACGGTGAAGGAAAACATCATGAGGAAACCTGCATACCTGGAGAACAAAATGTCGAAAAAATTTAAATAAACACAAATTATATTACTCTAGTACCCCCCGAAACAGACTCCAGAGAGTCCGACTCTACAGGATAGCAAGTGTAAGGATAAATAGAAGGACTGACTCTTCTGTTTAAGTCTATAAAACTTTTAACATCTTATTCTACATATAACAGCATATATAAATTTCACCAGATAAAACTCAATACTCGCATTTGCAATATCTTGGTCATAGACATCCGCAATGCTTAAAAATGGATATTCCATCCAACCCTGGGGCTCTTTTGAGCTCTTTAAACAAGAACGCAATCATAATTAAAACAATATCTCTTAGTTACTCTTTTGTGCAAGACATGGATACCCTTCTCGCACAGTAAAGATCGCTTCTGTTATTGTTAAGTTTCCGGGTCAGTCTAGTATCTTTTTTTTATCAAACTACATTAAGTTTCATTAAGTATCCTTATTTATCTTAAATAGCTGTTTTTATACAACCATTCTTTACAAATAACTCACGCAGATCAGATCAGGTAAAATATTGATTAAAAAATGCTTGAGTCTATTTGAGCGGTCTCATTATATCGAGGTGAATTGTTCCACAAGTTTCAAAATAATAACATTTTACCGAGCTGATCGACACTTGAAGATAGAAGTGCTATGTGTAAGTTTCTTAGCTACTAGTTAACATTCAAATGTAAACGCGTTCATTGCATATACGATATATGCAACGAACGCGTTACAATACCGCCATACGATTGGTCCGTTCCAATCTTTCTGACCAACCAGAGCGCTGAACGTAGTGCATTTACTCGATAGTAGAATAAAATGTAGTCTCGAATATCTAGACAGACCAGTTTTACGATAAGCATATTTGGTAGTACCTAATATTGAACGGACAGCCCTGCCATAAAGCCCATGAAGTATATTAAACTGAATATTTTTATATGAGCTTCTTAGCTTCTAAATATGTTTAGTGAACTACATTTCCTTCCACTACATTTCGTGCTAGCATAATACTTAAACGATGAATTTAAATTATTGACAGATTTTATTCTGTGGCGTGTTACATCTAGAAACTATGAAACTTAGTCTTTGATTAAAATAAGTACCTATTAAAACATTAATTTAGTTTGCCCAATACTTAATGCGGTCATTAACTTATTATATGTTATGTATTAATTGCCACATGCTACTACGACACGACCATGGCAATAGTATCACGCGTGCTGCCGAATGGGTCTAATAGAATATAAAATAAGACGATAACATTAGTTGTTTGCTCGACGAGACTGTAAAATTGTTATTTGGCGCGAGTGTATTGAATACCAAGCGAGGCATTGAAAAGCACAAGACGTAAATAAATTTACATTCAAACGGAACAACTTTTCAACTCATTACAATAAGGAACATTCCCGGTGTGAGAAAAACACCCTACAATAATTGATGAATTTTTAATTAAGACGACACACACGACGACAGAAGCCTCGTCGCTTAGCTCGGAACTAGATTATTATTCCTGGACATTATGACACACAGCGCCATCTAGCCCCGAGCTAAGCAACCAGGCTTGTGTTACGGATACTAGTTGGTTGATATACTACATACATACTTTTTTTTGTAAATACATATATATATATATTATACATAGATACATCCATGACTCGGATACAAATGTTTATGCTCATCACACAAACATTTGTCCCTACCGGGATTCGAACCCGGGACCCTTAGCACAAGACGGCGCTGTATGATAATGTCCGGATATTTATTAATTAATATTATTTATAAATAGATATATAAACATTATTAACCCGTGGCACATCACACTTAAACGTTAAATTATTGCAGTTGACTTCTCAAATTTGTAATTAAAGTCACTATTATTGTTTTAAATATGTATTTTTGTTTCTATTTAACTATTTCACATACATACATCACGCCTATTGTCCTCGAAGGGTTGGCAGTGGTGCATCGATACACAGTGTGACTCAAAGTGTTTATAGCGTTAAAAATACACCCAAATTTCAATAGAGCAGATGGCTGGATTTCCCCACCTATTTGGAACCCCATCATGGATTCTATTAAATCTAAATCCAAGTCAAAACTTCACGACCGAAGGACACGGTGAACTCGTTCTATGAATTGAATTGTCAATAATAATTAATGTATAGCAGCTGTTAGTAATTATTATAAGTTCAAGACAACCAATACCTCCAAAGACAGATATTTTTGGAAACACATGGAGTAAATTCAAGTCCCTGATTACAGCACATTTTAAATTGTAACCATATTGTTTGTATTATATTCATTAATTAAAACTTTCAACTTAAACTTAAAATTATTCTTAAAACTATTCAGAAAATAATAGTAATAATTTAAATAGTAATTCCAAACATTTTTTTTTGTAACATTGTTTTTTAGTTTATTATCTTTTGCTTGCACTATATTTTAGTATGATGTGGCCTCCTGTAACTGAGGAAACATAAACTAAATACTTATATCATGACTGTGTAAATGTTAAGTGTTTACCTTGTTGGAGACCCAAATATTAAATAAATAAATAAACCAATACCTCAGTCTGCTATGACAATGGATATTGTAAAGGATTGAAACATCGGGTTAAAATAATATCAACATACCGCGATACAATCCGAAAAAAAAGTAATTTTATTAAAGTTACGTGCATATTTATGTGGGATCGCTCAGAGTAAAACCAAATCTTGTATAATCAACAATCTATTTATTTCTTACTTTCTTTAAACTTCTAAGTCTTATCGTTATAATCGTTAATCTTCAACCTCCCCACTCTTTCACTCTCGCGTTCCATCTCCCCATCTCTTATCCTTCATCCCTTTCACTCCTATAGTATGGTATCCTTCTCCCACACTCTTACGTTCTATCTCTTTCACTCACATAGATTCATCCTTCTTACTTACGTTCCATCTCCCACATTTATTTTATTTTTATTTATTTATTATGTTTTGAAAGTTACTTGGTTATTCTTATAAAGTAAAATAAATGTTCCACAAAACTGTACAAACAGTTTGACTGTGGAATAAAAACGAATTAATCTAAAGTATTAATCAAAACTATGGAGTGTACTATTATTATGGCAAGATGTTTAGGAAGTATTTTTTAACTTTGATTTGTATTTATTTTTATTGGATTCAGCTCAGATGTCCGCGGGTACTGTTGAGTATATAAGGAATACGTTTCTTTAGAGATCTATCTCCATAGATATTTGTAGCTCTGTGAACAACAACTTTACCCGAGGGCATCGACCTAGTGTTATAATTAACAATATTACTTACTAATAATGAATTATTCTCTTGATTGTTTTGTTGACTTGCAACTGCAAGTAAATATTTATGTTTTAATCTAACCGGTAATAATTTACATATCTTAAAAAGTTTATAGTAATCGTTTTTATATTTATACTAGCTGACGCGCAAACTTTGTTTTGCCACATTATAGGGGTTGGTGGTAGAAGGATGAAAATATAGAATTATAAGTATTATTTTAGTAGGCTATTTATAAAAAATAGCCTACTAAAATACGAACCTACCGACCTACCAAAATTTCATAATTCCAGCCGTTTCAGAGGAGTTCAGCGACAAACACCGTGAGACGAGATTGTTATATATAAGATTTAGTTTTCTTATCAACAAGGAATTTTAGGAATCTGTTTTGGATATTCGCAAGTTTATCAATGTAAGATTTAAATGTGAGTCCATAGCAATCAAGAGCATATTCCAAGATAGATTCTACTAAAGAGGTATACAATATCCTATAACTTAGGTGGTAAAATTTATTTACTTACTTTTTACTTATTGCACATAAGATCTATATGTATAGACCAAGAGAAATGCTCATCTATCTTAGCCCAGTGGGCTATTCAATACATTATAACCCCCAGTTACTTGAATGTTATTAAAAAAAATACTAGCAAAGTATAGCCATAAAAACGATCGCTAATAAAACTGCAGGAATGTGCAAAACTACGAAATACCACCGTAGTAAATGACTCACGCTACGAAAATGCTACAAGTTGACGAACGGGCACTGACACCGTAGCACGTTACGTAGAGGTTGCTACGATGCCAATGACCGCTTAGACCTTGTCCGTATATAGCGGTTTACGCGCATACAAAAACTGAAAATAAAAATATATTCCCGAAGGGTAGGCAGAGGGCTACTTACTGAGGTGCACCTGCACCTCTCAGGTATGTATTTTGGGTTGAAAACCCAATAACACAGCGCGACCTGGTGATTGAACCTAGGAACCCACTCTCAGCCAACGGGTTTAAAATCTCTAGAAGAATAAAACAATTAATAAGGAAAAATGTGTACCACCACTGTATATATACAAATATTATGATCACAGAGAGATATAATGTATTGGCTCCTTTAAGATGAATCCTCGTAAGTTTATGGAAAATAAAGATAATCGGATTCAAAACGAATATATCATAATCACGCAATACAAGTAACGCTAAAATGAACTCTATTGACATGTAAATTTGAAATTTATTACATTGGCGTTTACATGTTTAACTAAACACAAGTTAAATCGCAGGTGAAACGTACCTTCTGGACAAAAACGAACGTTTTCCGCAGTTGCCTCCTACATGTTGTTAATTAGTACAAAGTAATTACGGCAACGTAATGTATTTTCATTATAATGATTTGTGGTTTAAGGAATATTCTAGCTAAGTCGTATATTTTGTAACATATGTATTATTAATGACTCTAAGACCTCCTAGGCTACTTAAGGTAAATGTAATAATACTGCCTAATTAAGGCCCAGTTTCCACCAAAGCGGAGAGGAGATGAGATGTGCGGAGATGTGTTTTTAACTAATAAGATAGCTACTGTATGATTGAATGAATGATTGATTGAATGATTGATTGAATGATTGATTGAATGATTGTTTATTTCGTTAAATAGATCTCTTTAAAGACACTTTTACAAGTCATGTAACATTTTTTTTTAGTATCTAGTTGACATCGGCGTTACCTAACTGACTTCCTAACAATTTATTAATATTAACTTTTCCTGACATTTCCTAACTGTATAAAGAAATACGAAAAAATCAATATTTCACACACGAGTTTTTAAGTATAAACCGCAAAATATTAGATTTTGTCTATTATTCCTGCTTAGGTGCCAATTACCAGTATAAGCGTTATATAGCACATAAGAATTGAAAAAGAAAAAAAAAAATTTTTATGTCTAAACCAACCAAACGACCACTAAAACTGCTAGAAGAAATAAACGACTAAAACCAATTTTTGTTGGGTTAGCACCTACTGTTCATATCGCTTACAGTTAGAAAGTCCATAATATACTTTCATTCCACATTAATGACACTAATTCATTGGAAATAAATCTAATTTTTACGGATTTTATCACGGTATATTAATATTATTTTATCCCGACGCTTCAAATCCATAATGAAAATCCGTAAAAAGTAGTTTTTTTTAGTGTCTAATATTCGCGTAAGTGTTAGATATCAGCGTTTTAACCAATTATTTTTGCTAACGTATGATTTAAACTGTCTATGCTTTGTAATGATCACATCAGCGCAAAGTGCCTAAACGTGTCCAAGAATGAACAAAAGGCCTCCATCATAGATTTACACAACGACCTCTTAAATTAAGTAGACCACAATATATCTAGGTATTTAGGTTTTATTAATGTCAAATTATCAATGACTACACACCACACGATAATATTCACTTAACACACACATATGTATACGCAAATGTGTGCATAAAGAGTTGTAAGTGTGTTTACAAGATTACAAACTACTGCCTCAAGGGATGCCGTAGAGGAGGTAGGGCATAGCGAGATTCCTTGCTCAAATTGAGCTGCCCGACTGGGGAAGTTCCTCCGCCTTACAGAATACCGCAGTGAATCAACAATAGTTGTCTTTCTGCGAGTGAGTAAGGTTACCAGAGCTCGTTGGGGAGTGACTATTCTGACAGCATGGGCATTCCATTTGCTGTCAGTTTAGTAATTCCCTATTGTAAGAAACCAAAACGGTTTCTGCAGGGGTGTGCAACGCATTTGCAACCCTTCAGGTGTTGCAAATGTCCATGGGCGGCGGTGATCACTTACCATCAGGTGAGCCGCCTGCTCGTTTGCCCCCTTATCGCAATCAAAAAAACAATTGGATATGGGAACATGATGATGTATAGGTATTTTAAATCTATATCTTCTACAATCAAAAGAAATGAATAAAATATTATTTAAACAAGGATTGGAAGTTTAAGTCTCAGTGAAATTGTTTTGTCTTTCAACAAAACTCGTCATACAAACTGTACTTCTGGGACAGACTAGAGTAATCCATCTTATTATTATTCTTGGTTTGATCCAGTAATAATTCCATATAATTTAGTTTCTGTCTTGTATCACTGTCAGTAGATCAATATTTATTCGGCGCAGAAATCAAATCAAATCAAATCAGCAGCAGCGCAGAAGCAGTGACTTATCTGCCACTTCGCTAACCGTCTCTTCAAAATGATCGTCTTTATTAGTCGAAATTGCGTGAAAACATATCACATGCTCAAATAACGGAGGAAAACATAATTAGAAAACTTGAATACCTGAAAGATTTTCTCGCTGGCGTGAACTCTGCCAACTTATAGTAATCTCTCAAGTTAGAGAACACCCAAGCCCAATAGTGGGACGGTAAATCAGTCGAGTTATTGTGACGAATACAGATACAAACTGGTTAGTAGTAGAAACTAACGGTTCAGTAACAGTAACCAAATCAGTCGGTCAACGGGAGCGCAAACGTAATTTTAGAGCAATCTTGCAGAACGACGGAACTGAGCGAGACTGGTGCCTCGGGCTGCGTTATTGTGGCTGACGACATAAATAATATTAGCCTGTCGTATCCTGGTTGTGACTGCAGCACATTCTTATAACATTAAATGACATTAAACTTGTTCCATTGTAATACCTGTGTTCTACATTGTTCGCGCAGTCTTTTGTCATGAATGAATGAAACATAATTTTAATGAAACAGAATTCAGCTTTTATATAATCTTTCTTTCTTTTCTATTGTATCTTCTTGAACAAACTAAATTATTGATATAAACATTATCAATGTCAAAAATTTCGATAAAGTTGTTACTCAATACTAATCGTAATACGAATGCATATTATTTGATTGGCATGAATGGATTGCCTATAACCCTTACTGACGCAGTTTGTATCAAAGATAAGTACAACAAAATATGTGTTTATTGTTTGTTTTGACGACGTCTGCCTCTAGTGTTTTGAATACACCGTATTAGCCAATATTTGTGTGACGAGAATTGACCGACAGTTTTACTTGAGTCATAAATGTTTATGTGTATTATTTAAATGCATCTTGTAATACATTGAGTTAATACCCGTGGTTTCATTACGCTATTTCTATGTCAACTGGAGTCAGCCATTGTATCAAACAATACGGTACAACTGAGGGATGTCCCGCGATGTACTTTAAACCAACGAGCATGCATATTGAGGTTAATGAACTTAACAGGTGGAAACCTAGTCTCTATCTACCCTCATGGGAGACGGGTGAAAAAGACCGTATGCATTTATTTCTCGATATAGTTTATTCAGGGGATTACGTCAAGCAGTATTGTTTTTATTTTCGTGGAAAAACAATTGGAGTCCTATTAAGAAAACGTCACTTGGAGATTCTCTGAGAGATATTGTAGTAGAAACATTGGGATTGAAACCTATCTGTATTTACTTACAACTGTTTTGCTATTCGAATAAACATGAATATGCTCGCCCAGTTTTTTGTTTTGATACTAAGAGTATAGGGTTCGTATAAATGTTGTTTCTTGCTGAAATGATACCAGCCCTGCTAGAAATGTTACAATTTTATTTTAAGTTTTAAATCGACAAGGTTTCATAATAGAATATATGAAAATGGCTTTCATATTTGCTCTTTAATTTTATTTCTAAATATTGACAATATCTATATCATTGACCTTATCATATCATCGTATACATATAACAATTAGACTCATTATTATATTCGTGCTCAACCTAGGTTTAGTAAGTTTTATTCTCCACGTTTTATGAACTCCATACTAGGTTTGGATCTGATAAGGGGCAGTAAACAGTTTTCATGACAGCCACATAAATCCCTTTTCTGATAAACGTTGTCACATATATACTTACACAGCTATTTCTATTTTATAGTCATCAAAGATTTTCCATCTATATTTCCTTCAGATAAAGTTATATAATCTTTCATGATTACGTATGCGTCAGCGAGCATGTATTTGTATTATGTTTTGCATTTAGTGTTGTGTATTATATTAATAACTATAGGTATCACCAAAATACATAAATAAATATGTCTGTGATAAGCAACTAAAAAAAAGGAAACATTAGTGTCATCAAAGGCGTACGTCTAACGATTATAAAGTGGATTAAAACTTCACTTTTCACTTTACGTAGTTTTAAATTAATTAGTTGCAATCACTTGCGCTGAAGGGCCAGACGAGAAAACTTTATGCCACGAGACGCGGCTTTAATTCTTTATGTATTGGATGAACGACCTTCTAGTTTTCAAGGGCCTAGCCGGTAAGCCATGTGACAACTGCACTCGCATCTTATAAAGAGTTCTTACCTTGTTTTATTGTTCTTTATGTAAAATAGCCATACAATTGATCTCATAGTGTGTGCATAGCTATTTTCAATGAAAAACAAGGCAAGAACCCTTCATAAGACACGAGTGCAATTTTCACATATTTAATCAGCTTTCCCATTTTAAACGCCATCGTTTTAAAGACCTTGTAACTTTACGGTATTTTTTATCCACCTCGTATTAAGTATAGATAGGCACGTGTAATTAATTAATAAATTGTTAGTTCAGCCCAAATGACGTCCATTAAAACAGTGGAAACATCCATAAATCTGTTTTTCTTGGGCAAAACTTCAGTCGCTTTAAGTTAAAATGTTCGCCACAATAGCAAGCTCTTATGCAAACTTGTCGACCCCGTGCCTTCATCATAATTCGTGCATTGTTACATAAAACTTAGGCAATTGTTGCTGTTGATTCATTTAATTACTCTCGAAGTAATGTTGGGAACGGGAACGAGACCTTGGACTATGAAATGTCTTCATTGAGAATACTCCGCAAAAAAAATGAGCTGAGTAAGGAATATAGGTATAACTATATTCCGTATCTTCGGTCCGGAGATTTTGGCCATTTGTGACAGACGGGTCGCCGCCCGAGCAATCTCGCATTCCAGCACTAAATGAATAAATCCGAGAGACAACTTTTTGTTGGTAAGTGACAACATCAATGTCTGGAATATGACTCCGAAGCTTGAATGTTCCTACCTTCAAAATATTATATCATACAACAAAGAAAATGTACATTTTTTTATCTGATAAACGAGTTTCTGGCAAATGTTGCTCATGCTCAATAAATCTCAGTAATGTTACATACAACCAACATCAAATATTGTGTAAGTCATGTCACAGAAGGGGTTTGTATAACAACAAAATAAAAATATTTATGTAACGATTCATTGTACTTATTATAAGGTTAAAAAAAACGACGAACCAATTCGAGAAAAGGTAGGTAGTGCCCTTACGCTTCGCTTGGCACGTCTTGGCAGGGCCACTACTGTGCCCCTAGATAATATCAACCCATTAGTTGTCCTACAGCTGAGCACGGGTCTCCTCTTATCTGAAAGGGATTAAGAAAAAACTCTTGGCATTCAAGTTTCCTCACGATATTTTCCTTCACCGTTTGAAATACGCACTTTCAAAATTTACTGGTGATTGCTTTGAGTTTGAACTCAAGACCTATTGATTTCAAAGTCCACTGGTCACGCTAAACGTTATTCTGCAATATTTTTTTATAAATTTCAACACAGTAGAAGAATATAAAATAAATATAGCTATCTAAATAATATAATTTTTTTTCGTCCATATTTGCTTTTGACGAATAAAAATATATAAATAGACATGAAAAATCAAAAAAATATTACTAATGACACAGTAGGCATATCTATAAAATTTAATAATGGTTTATATATCGTACCTACAACTAAAGTTTGAATTTTAGAGCACCCCAAAAGACTATTTAATTTTTAAAGCTTATTTTGAGGAATCCTCAACCAAAGTTGACATTAGTCCTCAAAAACACATATCAACAACCCTGCATACAATAACAATCTTGGCAGGGTAGACTTAAGTAGTAATTTTACACACCCACCCTATTGTCATAACTTGGGAACAATCCTATGCTTCAAGCTACTGAGGCATTCATAGAAAAACTTTTCAAACGTACAACTGACCGACTACTGGACTGGTGACAAAAGTTTGATTGAGAAACAGTTTAAAATAGTTTGTAGGGGTCATAGCAGAGCCACTTCATATTGTAGTTGTATTTATGTCAACAAACTATTCCTTTTGAACTCTTAACAATTGTATTCAATTTAAAATAAATTCACATTGCTGATCAACTCGCTCATTAGATGATTATAGAATCGACGATGGACGCGTATTTTTATATGTACCTATATAAAATAAACAAAAGACGCACAAATATGCGCAAAGTCTAATAACCGGTTAGCGCATAAATATTTGCTTTGCTTTGACGCTTCGTATTCCTTCTACTGCTTTTACTCTGCTTCAATATTAATTGAGCTGTTTAGCGTATTTTTTTTACATTTATTTTATGTACATTTGAGAACGAAATAAAAATTCAATTTCATGCAAATACATATATTTTTAAAGCAAACTAACACCGGATATTAAACATTGGTTGGGTATTGGATATAGCAACTATCGCTTACCCGACGCAAATTGTATTCCCCTATACATACATTGCTTAGCGGTAATAGAAGCCATACTTATGTATGAAAATACGGGATTTGAAATATTGATTAGTTTGTGTCACAAAACCATCCCTTTTCACACTAACCCCTTCATTATGCCGTCATAGTGTTATAAAACCCAGGACTTTATGCGTGGTACGCGACAAAAATGACAGTTTAAGTATTGGACTTATGCAAGGCTTGCCACATACGTAATAAGCCTTAATCACTACCAAAGAAAGCTCGTAACAATCAACCCCGAACGAATTGGGGGGTGTAATAATCTATAGTGTATGTAGGTGACAACCTGCAATTATTTGTGTGACTTCTAAGGATATTCAAATGTGATATTAAAGGAGCACCTAACGTGCTTTTTGACCGTTAGTTATTTTGATATAATTTAGAACCTATGTAGTAAATTTAAAAAACAGTGACAGGGAAATTTCAAGCTATTTTAGTTGTATATTTCCTAGTCAGCTAGGAGTATCAAAATAAAATACCAAGTGACCTGTACGTCAATTGTGTGACTGTGACTTGTAAGTCACTGTAAACGTCACCTGCCCATGCTGCAACAGACAACAGACAGATGATGACCAATCGACCGATTGCATTATAACCATCCAATGGCGTATATACAGGGGTAGATAAATATTGCAGATCAGAGACGGGTACCAGCGTCACTGGTGCGAGGCGTGGCGATTACGAAATTCCCCCGAAATGGATGGCACTACATATTGACCCCTGGTTACTGGCCGCCCTGTTATTCCTGACCAAGGTCATGGTAGTGGCAGGTAACGGCAAATAAGGGGTAAAGGATATATTTAAGACGCTAAACTGAAAAATAACGTGCATAAACGTAAACAATATACATCTCACACTGAGGGTTCATACCACGGGCGGCGCGATGCCAACTAACTTCAACAACAACTACTTGGTAAAAACATTGGTCTACCAACACCAAACTATAATACATTTTAATTTATTAGCACGGGGAATACTTTTTAAACATGTCTAATCAAAAACATAATTGCGTCATAAACAAACCTATTTTGAAAGTAAATAAAAATAACTATATAAGCTACATAACAAATGATTTAAGAAGCAAAAAATATTGCCTCTAATATTGTTTTGGAAAATACTTTCTCATTCTCGAACGGCGGGCGTTCGCGATGTCATGCTGCGGCTGAGTGAGGAGAGAGGTTCAAAACTGTTTCTCGTACCGAATCCGATGGGTCGAGTTTTTTATCTCTAGTCTACGTTCCCTTACAGCCGACCGACCGACAGATCTCCGGTCTCCCCTACAAACACATACCTAAATAAACTGTACTTACGTAGAGCGCTTACATTATTGTGCATGAAGGGTGATGTAGTTCGCACGCCCTTAATGTTGTTAGCGTCTTGGAAATGCTACGGGCCGTGTAATTGCCATTACAAGGAAGAACAAAATGAAAATGCAAGCCTTGTTCAACTGCAGACGTCTGTTGGCTGGTACGACGATGGTGATGATGAAATCAACATTATAATGCCTAAACAGAACTTAGCGGGAACACTCAACCCTAGTTTCACAGATTCTGTTTATACAAGCCGCCGTAAATTATATTCATAGCTGATAGTAGCTAGAACAAGTAATTTACTGTTGTAATATTAACATCATATTTTACAAGAACGTTTATGTACACAAAGGTCTCAACTAGGCAACATTGTTTAGAAAATATACTATTCAAGATACAACTTAAGTTACTAAATTACCCTTTATTAAACCAGAACTATCAAATGATGTGAGACTACGCTAACTTTTAGTTGAAGTTTAAGTTCTAAACGGTGATTATTAATTAAAACTAAAAACCGTAGCTTGATAAGATATTAATTTTACTTCAGAAGATATATATTTCAACTAGTATTTAGATTACATCAAAGAATTCACCGTGTCTCATGTCTGTCTACGAGCACAAGACTGAGATCACTTCAAGCAAAACAATGTTTTAAATTGTGTTTCTTCCAAACGCGCTGAAGATTTATTCGTTGGACTACGCTATGAAAACACAAATATTCCCTCACTGGCTATAGAAAATACTCTGTTTATTAGACAGACACGAGGCATATTGTTCGTTACATGGGCTGTATATTATTTATATATAGCGTTATTACAAAGTTTGGCACGAATATCTGAATCTAAATAGCATCATTATTATAACGGGCCACGGATTTTTCAGCTCGATTAACAGCTAAAGTTTATTACGCTTCGTTTCCATTGGTTAGTTTTTATTGCTTTTGTTTTATTATACCCCGTGTTGGAATAACAGCTTTCCCATTTAAACGCGGACAACGCCGGAAGTTTTAATAAAGATGTTCAAGACGTTTGTTGGAAAAAAGTAACGAGGCTCGCAGCCCTGATTCTGTGATTGAATAATGACGTCTCGACACAGTTTTTAGAAGCTATTCGTTATAACGGAATATATTTAATCGCCTACTACAGTAAGATAAACATTATGTTAACATTTATCTTTACTATAAAATTATTATCTGTGAAACTATTTATACGCGGGCAAAATACTTATGATATAATTTATTACGTTAACGTTTAAACATACGTTATTTATAGTTACCTGCGTTTGTTTACAATTCCACTACTGGACTGGCTTTAAAAACAATCAAAAGATTAATTATTATAGTCAAAATAGGTCCAGATCTTTCAAGGTTAACTCAACAGAGATATCTCAAGGATTTTTTCCTTATATCAAAGACTGAAGAATTAAAGATTAAAGATCAGTAGACTTAAAACCGTGGGTGGAAACGAAACTTTTAAACGATATACAGTAAAGCGTAGGCAGCGTTTAGCTTTGAAGCAATTTATACTCGTAACTAGTACAAACACAGGAGCATGCGTTACACACAAAATATGTTATTAAAAGCTGCGTATTTTTTTCGGAATTGTGAAGAGTTCTTTATGGTACCATTATGGTGATTCCTGCTGACATTGAAATCGGAATTTAAAATTGGAATCCGATCGCTTAACCCTGGGTTTATAGTATGCCTAGTGAGTTCACTATATATGTTAGTAGTTACTTACATATATGTGCATATAATAATGTACGAATCCGACTTAGACCAAACTGATAACAAGATTAGCGAAGTGGTGATCTCATTGGCTTCTATGCTACGGATCACGGCTGCGATATCTGCATGGAATCAATGTTTGTATGACTGTGATTTGAGAGATTTTAGGCTATCGTAATCCCCATCAAATTACAGGAGACCCGTGCCCAGCAGTGGGACAATCATGGGTTGATGATGGTGTATAATAAAAATATTAATTTTCCACCAAAGGAGAATGCCCACGGCACTATGGACAAATGTACTGATTTCAAGATTTTTGTGTCTTTATCAAACCAAGTTTAAAATATTTGATGGTATGTGTAAATACATCCTCAAAAAATTCAACACGATCTATAGTGGGATTTCCGAGATATTTAATAAAAATTAAAATATTTTTTTGTGGTTATGTTCGATCACGTAAATTGAAAAAAGCTATTTGAAAAGTCTTTATGAGTTTACAAGTGAGCTTTGTGCAGTTGACCTATATCTGTGTAAAGTGTGTACCGGTTTAGCTATGTCTGACATAGCTATACTAGATGGTGACCACCAACGACCGTCTCACCAAGTCTTGTTGATTATAAATCTTATTCCTGCGTTTCATTAAAATGCTAATCATAGAAACAATCATTACTCAGTCAGTGTTACTTAGTAGGAAGAGATGGAAAACACCTACTAGGTGAGCACAATAAATAAAATAATGATTATTTCTTACACCTTTATTTACTTAATTCTTTCAAAAATATGTTATCTAAAAATGAAGCTAGAACCCTAACATTATTATAACATGCCTAGCTGAAATACCACAATATACATACACATATTACATGCACACTGCAACCTACAGTTCTTTTTCCTACGAGGCAAGAACAATAGTATTATACTATAGCGCCCAATGTATTTCTTACATTTTGTCTATATTTATTAAAATATAAGCATAGTTTATTTAAATTCTATTGTAGTAGAGGAGGTTGACATAGGGGCTAGCATAGCAATGTTAATATTTTGTTCAATATGCTTCTGAGATGGATTCTGGGCAGCAGAATCTTCCAATCAATCAACATCATGAGTTTGTTGCCTTTGTATTGTTCTGGTTGCAGTCATCCAGCATGCTCGACAAACTCTTTCCAGACATGTCACCTATAGATCAATAAATTGACTTGATTATAATGTGACCAGCCTAAATATACTTTATTACTTGATGAGACGGCACGGCATGCAATAAAATGATTTGTTGTGGGCAGTCTAATAGCACTTGATGAGTTCTTGATCTCACTCAGTATGGAAATGCTACACACATAGCAGGTAGCCTAGTATCCTACTGCAGATCTCAACGGTCCTTGGGATATGTGTTTTCTTTGCAACATTGTAAATGTGTGTTTTATAATTAAACATACAATTCTTCAAACTCAATATTAAAATCTGGTAACGAAACTGATGAGGTGTATAACAATCAGACATCAATTGTGCTTATTGTCCTCTAAGGTGTTTTAAATAGTACACAGACATACATCATTAATATTACGTACGATAAATAGACATTGTTCATTCTTACCGGTTGGTGAAATCCAGTCTCGCAAAATATTCATGATATTAATCGATGATATAAATCTCCGACAGTATGAGTTTGCGCATAAGTGGTGTTAATCTCGACGAGCAGTTGAGACATTGCTCCACAGTCGCACTAGCTATGATCTTTATTATATCACAACACAAAAGTCCTATCTTTAGCAAAATACAACACACACTGCAGTGGCGTTGGAAATATGTTTATTTTAGTCGGGTTAGCGGCATTACCTAACGGATAAGCGAAAAGGCTCAACTTGACGCACAAAGAACCAAAACCAATAGAAAAAACATAGTAGTTCAACTTATGGATATCAATGATAAACATTATCAAATGTCAACATTACACATAATAAGAAATAAGGTTGTACCCGTAGGATTTAGATTAACATATAATAAACAACTTGGGTGTAATAAGACGTTTGAAACAATTCCGATAAAATATCAAAGATAAATAAAAAAGACATTAATAACCATATCATTGTCTCGTCACATTTTTAATGAAAATAAGATAGATGAATATATCTGAAACCTGTATAGAATCATTTATTTTAACTTGTGACCTAACTATCGATATGTCTAAAATATTTTATAAATATGTTTTTTATACAACGTTTAACTTATTCGTAATAATAAATGGTATAACATAAATCAATAATTAATCGATATCATTTCGAAACTATCGCACTAGAAAAAATGGACATCCCTAGTATTGACAAGTGTTTGTCAAAATGGCGTTCTGTATGGTCGGAAACTTATAAGTACTAATTATTATTCAAAAGAAATTACCTCTATGAATAGTAATTAAGTCTTATTCAATAAATATATTTTTAATTTAGATATTTCATCCTATTTCACTTCTTGAGACACAAGCCAGAACTCAAGAGTACTGTCCGTGGGCATTCTCCTTTAAGTACATGAAATAGTATAAATAGATTCTTATATTAAACGGTGGGGTGAACCCTAAAATAGAGAGAATCTGCATTTTAGGACTCCAGGGCACTTGGCCCCGGTGTGGTTCCAACAACTTGGTGTTAAGTAAATAAGTGACAGTACCTACAAATTTTAGAAAACAAGAGCACTGGCTGAATTCTTTCACCAATCTTCGAATAATCTTAACATCTTGAAACTTCATTTTTAATTATAATAATAAAATTAAAAATACACATCTAAAGTAAAGCTTTTTAAGACAATAAAAATAAAAGAATAGCAAACCGCCGTCATAACTATAATAACGAAAATCTGTGGAAAATATAGATACAATCGCATACGTGTATAATCTTATCACAATTTTGAATAAACATGGGATAGAACTAAGGGATATGAGCCGATATAATACCCACAAAGCCTCGAAAAAGGCCACAAGAATTCTTTTGACTTTGTGACTTATGTTGTACAAAAAACATCTCAATCGGTTTCAATTGAGGCACTTTTTAATCTTCAATTCATATTGAAAAAAGAAAGATAGTCTTGTAAACTGATTGTACTGTACTGCAAAGTGATTGGATGTAAGCGTTTAAATCTATTTGAAAACTTGCCGGCAGTGTTCAAATTTCAACCGTAATTTACTAACATTGTGCAACATTAAATCTGCACAGTACTGTGATGCTCGTATGTCCTAAAATTATAACAGGTTACTTCCAAAAAGTTTTTAACCTCTATATCTATTGAAAGTTGAGAAAAATCAAACATATTGGTCTTACTGTTTAGTGTTTTGTTTATAAAACTATAAACGAATCGCACATAAGGCATATTTTCCAACTTTAGAAAGAGCAACGAGTATTAAGTTTCTTTTGACCTATTTTTTTAACTCTGTAGGTACTATTTTACAGTCTACATCGATTAGTTCCGTGATGAGGTAAAAAAAAGCTTAAATACCTATGGTCTTTCTGTAAGTAAAGTTGAAAAAAAGGCAGTACTGACCCTTTCACCTCAAACGTGTGGAATTTTCTTCCAAAAGAAACGAAAGAGGAGATAAAAAAGTAATAGGTACTCGAATAGTAAAAGTTTTTACATAGCTTCTATGAGATTGAATTATATGAATTCAAGTTTTTAACAAAAATAATATACTATAAAAAAGAAAACTATAAGTATACTTTGTCATTTTACCCAACAGCAATTACTTTTCTTGGGTCAATTATAAAAAGTCTTGTAGACACTGTATTAACTGTACCTTTTTATGTTATGTCACACCCAAAATACGCAGCCTTTAAGCCCGTACATACAACTACAATCATACGAGTACTACTTATCTAAATCCACACTTTATACCACTGAGTAGGTACACCTAAAAAAGTACACCTATCCTAAAGGCGCGGGAATCCCTTTTGTCCTTGACCTCATCGCTATAGGGTTGGCACAGGCGCTCTTGCTTGCGTATCAAATAAAACTTTAATTCATTATGCCGTGGGTATCTCGCCCGACATTGTAAATCAGCTATAATGAAAATATGTAAATGTACAAAAGAAGCGATAAAGGGTATATTGTCTATGGCTTTTATCGCTTAATTTAATAGTCATACTTGTGTGAAAGTTTAACGCGATATACGATTCTGATATCCTCCCCGAACTACTTGAATCTCTCTATAAGATGCCTTTTTGTCTATCGTAGAAGACAGATCCTTTTCTCAGATAGAGAAAGTTAGGTATAAGGTTTTAGGGCAAGGTGACTCGCTGTTAATTATATCAGCTACGTTTTGATGATACAAACAAGCGCCATGATATTACGGTACGTAAGGGGTTTTCTTCCTAAAATGTTGCCTTACATATAGTGCGTCAGTTGTCGCTTCTTAATAATAATGACCGTTATTTGAATAGGTAGATTAACATGACATTGAGCCTAGACTTTTAAACGTACGCGCGTCTTAGTAATTTCTGACGTTATCACACAGGTCGATAGGCAAACTGAGAGACTTAATGTGTAAAAAAATATCAGCGTCCCGTTATGTAAAAAATCAATCTATCTTGTAAATGATGCCTGTAATAATATATGCTTGACGACTATTTGACAACTGCAACTAATCGCGGACCACATACTTAATTTGCACTCGAAAACAAATTGACTTTGACTACTCGTACTTGAGAGCAACGTCAACATGATCTATATAGAGTTCTCCAATATGATGTAAATGGAAAATTAATTAATTTGATTGGATGGCCTAGAGATTATCGTAATTAAAAACTCAGATCAGGCAATTTAAAATTCACACGTTTTTGACATTCATATATTTTAAATTACTGAATTTATATTTACTTACTGTTGTTGATTATTGTTATGTAAATATCTATAAAATAATTATCAAATAGCTATTAATATATAAACTATTTAGCTATTAATATAAATGGAGATACAATATTACTTTACGATTTTGAAGGACATCTTTTATTAATATGAAAGAAAATTTGCTGTATCATTTTTCTAACTGAACAGAATTAATTTTTCAAAGGCTTTTGAAGTTTCAATAAAAAATCATAAATATAAAGAATATTATAATGTCTGGAGACTAACGGTATTTTGTAAGTTGGATAAATTTTAATGTCTTTTAGGGATATCAAACAATTTTAAAAATTAATCATACTTTTAGCTTAGGTTTAATTAAGACATTTTATATCTATAGACCAAAAATATATGGCGTAGGTAATAGTTTTATTGCTAATAAAGCCCAAGACATTCCTGTAACTTTTGTTAAACCAGGCTCTTCTATTTTTGAGCCGTATTTTATTTTATAAAAAATAAAATACGGCTCAAAGATTACAAAGATATCAATAATTCGGATGGATGATTATTACACAGCACCATTTAGGGCCAAGTTAGTACCAACGAGGCTTGTGCCACGAATAATAGAATCGTAAAAAAATCGTATCGTTTTTTTCTTGTAAATTCATATACAGAAACATCCATGACCCAGTTACAAATCTTTATACTTATGGAGGGAAGGAGGTGAATCCCTCCATTGGAAAAGGAGGATCCTCCGACCAGGCAACGTGTTGTGCCTGGCGGACTACTGCCCAACGGTTGATGTTGGGTGGTTGTATATATGCAATCTCGCCTGCAAATGTCACTTGCGCGATGTAGGATTACTTGCGTCATCGCGCTGAGTTCGTAGTTCTTATGTGGCGAGATAGATGTCGCTACATACTCATCACACACACATATGTGCAAATAATACCTACTCGGGAAAAGAAAAAGCATCACTCTTGTCACAGGCGATTAAACACCACAAAATGATCGTTCCGACTAACTGCCGCTTTTACTAGTTAGACCGGTAACAAAGTCTTCAAATCATGTGCATTTGAGAACCACAATCAGGCTTTTTATTTAAAATGTGTCTATATCTATCAGTCTAAATAAGGATCATACGAATTGAAGTCCCCATTCAAATGACAAACTGTTAATAAACAGCACAATATGATACGATAGACAGGGCAGGAGGCTGTGATAGTCTAGTAGATAGGTGTAACCAGTGGACTATGAAGTCAAAGGTTCTGAATTCGATCCCGAGACACGCACCACCGGTTTTCCGATTGTCATTTACCTCTACTCTAATCTGGGGAAAAAATCTGGTATTTTTATTGCTCCTTCTTATGCGGGTTCCAAGACAGTTTTAAACATTCCCCTGGGACATGTCGGGTTTCATTGTATCGACGATTTTCTGGTTGGTCTAGCAATAACAGCTAGTTGCAGTAGTGAGGACTTGTCTCATAAAAAATGAAATTTACGTACGTATTTATCACATGGTATAGAGATTTTCTCGATGGCATGTGCAGTCTGCCACTCCAGACTATGATACCGTTATGGATTAAAGCCTAATCTCTCTCAAATGAGTGAAAACCAGTGAACAGGGGATATATGGGTAAGTGATAAAACAAGGCACAGTATTTAAAAACTTTAATCTAAACACAATTTACACACACATTTACATGGCACGGATTGGTTTCATCAATTATCTTCGTCCGTTAATTTTCATTCCGGTCATTGGTTTCTAAGGTGTGTAATTGACGTACCTATTCATTTGAAAGGTCTGACATTTGGGAACACAGGTACCGCAATCAAATAGCGGACGATCTCTAAAACGGATAGCTCGTATAAACATTTTACGTGTATTTGTCTTAAATACATCCGGACATTAAACAGCGCTAGCTATCTAGTTTGATGCTTGTATTACAAATATAAGATGGTTAATACTCTACATAGGTACATACTTTTTTTATTTGTATATTTGTCATCACACGAACATTTGCCCTTAACAAAATTCGAAGCCCAAGCCATTACCACAGAGAACAGCTGTTAATACCGCTGTGTTAATCGGGTCGTGGTTGTAAATATGTACTGTTTAATTCATATATGTTTTCAAAGTTCTGATTACACGTCACAACTAACGGTCACATAACAAGACAGCGTCGCTAAGTTTAAGGTAAAGTTATTTTGTTCCGTTGTTCGTACAAAATTAACTGACTTCACGCGCATTATTTTGGTTACATTACAGCTTAAAGCCGTACCCATTTCACGGAGCTAATTTAAAATATTCATCAGATTACACTGTAGACACTCACATATCTCGTCTCAACTAGAATATTCTAGAGATGTTGAACTAATTTGTAAGTGCCTTCGTCCTGAAGGATAAGGAATTTTTAAAAGGAGTATAAAAAATACCTTCATTCATAGTATTAGTATTAACAGCTTAATCTGTATTTAGATTGAGCGCGGTTGACTTACAAGGGTATGGGGGATTATTGGGCGATCGTTTGATGGTCATCTACCCTTTCCTATTTGGCTCAGTACGTGTTTTTCTTTCATACATATTTATCAACTGTCTGTAATTGGTTACTTTCTTTTTCGCATGAGCATCTTTCAAACAATTCATTTATTATTGGCCGCACGCAGGGCACGCACCATTGACTCTTCGGAAGTTATGTGCATATTTATCACATGCTCAAACGGTGAAGGAAAGCATCGTGAGGAAACCTGCATGCTTGAGAGATTTCTCGATGGCATGTAAAGTCTACCAACCTGCAGTAAGCTAGACTGGTGGACTATAGCATAATCCGTCTCAAATGAGAGGAGACCCGTGCCCAGCAGTAGGACATTAATGGGTTGATGATGATGATGATGAAGGGCTTAGCCTAGTGGTGTGACTAGTGTAAAAGAAGAAATCAATGGTCTCAAATTCGATCCCAACGCACCACTGACTTTTCGAATTGAATAATAATTAATAACGTGTTTATGTGTATTTATGTGCGTTTATGTAAATAGGTTGATGATTATCATGGATTATTAATATTAAAAGCCTTTTTAAAATGGTCATTATAATCGTAAAACCTACAATAATAAAAATATCGATAAAGGCTGGTGGTATAATTTAGTACCGGTAATTAAAATCCCATTTTTGGCCTCATCTATACATGGATGACTAAAACACTAGATTTTATGTGTAACGGCTGATCGTAAATTTCTTTTATAGGATCGAAGATATTTCAAGCGCTGATAACGCTGTTCACTCACATAGTCATATTAGATGGAAGTCTGGATTTCTCATTAGCTTCCAATGTTTAAAATGATACAAAATCAGAATAACACCAAGCACATACATATATGTGTAAGATAGATAGGTAGGTTCTGTTTTTTATTATTATTAGGTACGTGTATTGCTGTGTGTACCTATAAAGACATTGTCTTTCTTAAGAGAAAGATTTTTTTTAATAAATTTAACATAGAATTTAACATAAAATACAATCTAAAATAGAAAATCAAATTTGGGTCTCAAATTTAAACAAACGTGCCTGAGAACATTTATTTTTATACATTTGCCTAAAAGGTTGTTTAATAAAAAATACATTAAGTGCAGAGCGAGTAACGCAACTGTCAACTAGCTTAGTTCAAAAGCTCTTCATGAACCCATGTATGGGGTCTGAATATGAAGATCAATGTGAAATTCTGGCATACGACGAAAATTACTCAATACTCAAATCTTTATTTCATTCCATGGTCATTATACAGATGACCTTGGCCCGTCATCATGGACCCTGTACCTGACAGGGTCCATGATGATCTAATGTTTACAGCAAGTCGAAACATTGTAGAAGAGAGGAAACACTAAGATAAGGATAGTGCCATTTTTCCGTTTGGATATAGATCACAAATATACGAGCGCTAAATTATAAGAGTAACAAGAGAACTCAAAATCAAACTTAGCCTGCAGTGTCTCAAAGCTAAGTGGTGAGCTTCGCTTTTTGTTTATAAATATACATCCTATGTAGCAATTACTTATTATATGAAGCAATTATGTAGCAATTTCTGAATCCACTCTGATAGACCAACGCCACAGACAACCAGCCATTCTGACGCTTACCTTTATTGCACAAATGATGATCACAATACTCTACACTCATCTCAGTGTCATTTTAGGCACAAAATCAAACTAGAAAAATAAAAAACGTCTCTCTAGAACTAAGATTGATCCCGTAATAATAATAAATTTATAAAAAATGCATCAAAAAGTTAAATGATATAGGCGTGAGAGAAAGAAACGGTTTGTAGACGTGCTGGATTTATTTCTATTTTTCATTCTTGACACTGACATTCTACCGCCGTCCTTGGTGTAGGTACATAATTATGTGTAATAAAAATGACAATAATTTATTGGTACCCTGATTTAGCTCGACGATCGAGCTGCCAGTAAGGTGCATACTGCCTCCCCATACGTGTAATCGTTGTCAAGACATGACATAGGGGCGTGTTATATGCAGCTCAGGCCACCGTAGAGCCTACCTACTGGTACATAGAAACGATCGATCGCATAAATATATTACACCACTTTATAGCATGCTATAATTTATTTATGTTCTAATTTGTAGCAAGGCTAGTAATACCACGCTGATCAATCGATCTTTAACCCTTAACCTGCGTTTACTAAGGTCAGTCTTGGGATTAGTGAGCGAAATGTATGATTGCCTTTAATTTAAGTATATATTTATCTATAATAGATACAGCGCGGTCGCAAGGACGTTAAGGTTTTAAAACCGAACAGATCATATATACATACAGTTCCGCCATTTTCCCATGGGGTTAGGCAGAAACTATAGTGCTACGATTCTTGCTCACCTCTTTTCCCAACAGATCATTATAATAAGTAAGTACCGATTAATGGCTGGTAAACCCGAATAAATAAATAAAACTACAAAGTGGTATCTGTATTACCCGGTATAAATCGGATTACAGAATTCCGTTCCAGATATTCAGCAGCGCCTGGTTGGACTAGAATCCAACTCCAACGTAGCCAAAATACAGGTTCAAAATAGTGACTGTATTCCTACCTACAATTCAATCATATTTTAGACATAATTATATAAGTATATAGTTGACCGTTTTGAACTTCGCAAAGGTCTCTCTCTGCGACATCAAAAGGTTCAGTCCTGATTTAATTTATTGATTGGAATTGGTAAATATGATTGCGTTGTCAGAAAAAAACCAGAATCAAAGTGGAACTATTAAGAATGGGCACAGTAGGTAAACTCTCATATTGGGTATCAGTATATATTTGGGAAAATATCGGACCAAAATTTAGGGAAATATTCCACAGAATTGGGAATAGAGGATCAACATGATGTAATAACTATTGGTATAATGACATGATATCATGGGGAAATGGTATTATACTAGAGCAAAGTAGCAGTTATGTTAAATTGTAGATTATTTGCCTCCAAGTATACATTTACCAAGCTGTGGACTGTTAAGTCAAATGTCTCGAGTACAACCCCGAGACACCCACCACTGAATTTCGAAATTACGTGCGTATTTATCATAAACTCAATTATGAAGGAAAACATCGTGACGAGACATGATTTCAGGAATCTGAACATGAAGGAGTGTGAAGTCTGCCAACCCAACTATAGCTTTATTACTCTTACGTGAAAGTAGGCGCGTGCCCAACAGTGAGACGATGAAATGGGGTGGTGATAATAACGATGATCACACATTTTTCTATAAACATGACAAATTTGATAGTAAATGAGCATGTCGTTTCTGGCATATTTCCAACCAGACGAACTAGCCAAACTGTCGGATACTTATATATCTCCTGAATTGACCCTTAAATTAATAATAGATGGAAATACAAATACGGATTTATTAGTCTGACGGAAATAATTAAAACTTTTTACGGATTATATAGAGAGCAAATTTGTAATAAAATAAGAATATAGGTCCTAAATTAAAAATTAGATGTGATATATTTATACAACGTAGGCAATTATCTCAGAAATATAAGATAAAGTCCTATGTAGTACGGGGCGAGCCTATTATTACGAAAAAAAATATCAGCACAGCTTCAAAAGTAAAATGTTGTTTCTCTTTTGTGTCATTTGAAGTGAAAGCTCACAGATCGGCAATGACTTTAAATGCGAACCATACTTACATTACATATTTACTTCAATTATAGAAAACGTACACCGTCAATTAATATATAACAATAATGCTATAGTTATAAGTTAATACGCAAAATAAATATTATGCTTACACTGAAAATACATGCGGGATTTGAATACGTATTTTTTTAAGTCAGTTACGTTTTTTTTTCTAATAATCTATTAGATCATTATGTAATTAAATATGTAGGCATAAATTCTTACTATTAAGTAATTATGATAAAATCTATCAATGTAAATATGTTTACTTAACTTCAAACTACACGGTACATTAAAGTTAAGGTAAACTTAGGAACCATGTAATTATGTATTATAAGAAATGGAGCAATTCGCGTAAATTTTTCTTACGTATACAATTACAATTTATCGGATTTTTTTCTAAAATTAATGAGTTCATTCCGCAATCGTTCAACAGACTTTTAATTACTACATTTTAAAAATACTTATTTTATGTTACGCCTTGATATTTTGAAATAACATTTTATTGACGGGGCAAGCGTAATGTAATGAGTTAGGTATGGACCCGTTCAGGTACCTACCTAATGGTAAACTCCTCAAGATTTTCAATTAATTGAGTTATGCCTTTTATCGGATTTCTTCGATAATTTGATCAGAAAGCTTTTGTACCTGGCGAAGAAAGCTTTTGTTCCTTGCGCAGACTGCTTTTACATTTATTTTGTCACGTTTTATTTAGCTATCATGAAAATACTGGTGATGTGGCATAAGGTGGCTAGTAAAGTGGTTTCTATTCTTCTCGAACAGAAGCACCTGGTGGTAACCTTTGTTGCCTGTTTGTTATTTGTGATACTCTTTCAATAGAACCAATTAGAAATTAAATTCATCGCGAACGAGAGATTATATAAGATTGAACATGTAAAGATATGATCTTGAACGTGGCGAGGGTCCAAAACCAACACGTAAAGAATTTTACATCTGTGCAAAAACTTAACTTTTTATCTTTATACAACGAGGAAAGTCCTAGACGGAAGAAAAGCACCTCAAATATAATTAGTTTAATAATGAAGTACTTGAGTAGTACCTACTTACACTTAAACTTAAATGCTGCAAGTTAATATAACGAAAAGTTTTATTGAGGACGGTTTGATTTATTATTTGTGTTTGTAACTTGTATACCTACATATATTATTATTGCTAGGTATGACATTTGGCAAACACTGTGGCTTGTAGCACATAGAATATGAATCGGATAATTAGATGAAACAAAGTTATACTAAAGTCTTCAAAAGAGTTTGAAATAGTACCTTGGTGCGTGTACCTTTTCCCGTGACCGTAATATTTTAAGAAGAAAACTCAGTTCGCAATTATGCACAGTAATAATAATAAGTTATTCAGTAAACATTATCTGCAAAGATACATATTATAAATTAGGTAATAGAAAGTATAAAAAACTGTGTCACTTACCTGTGTTAAATTGATTTACATTTTAATTACAAAAGAGCTGTGGTAGCCTAGTAGTGTGACCACTGGACTGACTGTCAAAGGTTTCGAGTTCAAACCCGGGCACGCACCACTGACTTTTCGAAAGTTATGTGCGTATTTATCACATGATCAAACGGTGAAGGAAAACATCGTGAGGAAACCTGCATGCTTGAGAGATTTTCTCGATGGCATGTGAAGTCTGCCAACCCGCAGGCTAGCGTGGTGGACTACTGCCTAATCTCTCTCAAAGTGAGAGGAGACCCGTGCCCAGCAGTGGGACATTAATGGGTTGATGATATTTAAATTTAAAGTTGTTTTATCGCTATATTTATTTATCGCCGCTAAAATCATTTCTTTTATCCATATAGAAATATATATTTATCAAGATAATGTGATGTGAATACACAATAGAAGAAAGTGTATTGTTGATACATTGAAATATAACCATAGATATAGTCGTATATTTTTAAATACGGCGGCGGGTTATGCCTACCCAGAAAATGCCAACGAATGAGTTTATTTTTTTTTGTTTCTACATGTCCGTCTACTCTAGCCTAATGCGGGCTGGCAGACTTCACACGCCATTGCGATATTGTCTCAGGCATGCAGGTTTCCTCACGATATTTTCCTTCAACGTTAGAGCATGTATAAATATAAATAATAATATTATATGCTTGACTTGACAGCTCACTGGTCGCACTCGGTAAACACAGCTTCATTTGCACAAAGCCAATATAAAAACTAAAAATATGTTTTAAATCTTATTTTTCTTGGATAGATCTTTACATCATTTGATTGAATCAAAAATCAAAATAAATTTAATGGATCAGTATGCTTCAGATGAAATATAAATATCCAGACATTATTCCACAGCGCCTACTTGATACAAACGTTGATGCTCATCACACAAACATTTGGCCGTACTGGGATTCGATCTCGGGACCCGCACCATTGAAGGCAGCCTTAACTACCACTACGCTAATTGGGTCGTATTAAATTGTTGGTTCCGTGGTATTTAACCACAGATCGGACTAAGCTGAATGTCAACCCTGGTTTCGTTATGTAATCTGAATTATCGAGATGCTTATTTCAGAAAAATGTTGACCTTCCTAATCTTTATTGGTCGGAAATAAGCACGCTTGGCCTTTTTGCGGAATATGTAAGGGATGAAGGGAAATAGCTTTTGTGTGGACTCCGAGGAAATCTTATCGGCCCAACCTCAGGGTGATAATTTTTATGTGGCTTGGTCTCATTTGTACAGAAAGTAGTAAGCTACCCCAATCAAAATATACGCGTCGACTTGAGAACCTCCTCTGTATTTTTTTCGTTGGTTAAAAATATAACCCATTCAAATACTCTTTGATAACACCTAGAAACTGAGTCAACAACATATGCCTAAGAACTAGATTAATGATAAACGATCTCTCTGGTTTAATTAATCGCAAGCAGGGCCGCGACTGACTGGTCTTGAATTCGATAACTAGGTCAAGCATTATTAAAAATATTGACAGTTAAAAGTTTGAATATGTGCTGTTCACATACACGAAATGGCTTTTTACGTGGATAATCTGACACAATTACGAAACTGGGGTGTGTACATCAGTACACTTTCCTTTAGACCTTTGGGAAATGTATGCTATTATGTATTCAATAATTATCATAATAAACTTATGAAACCAATTTTGTGACAAATCCGTCAAGCTAATGTTAGTCTTTCATTTTGAAAAGAGACCATGAAACTATTGGTTATCTACAATTCAAACAAGTATACCTTTATTTTTCTATTATATAGCGTAACTACTAATAAGTATGTGACACGTATTTTATTACAAACGTACAATCTATAATTTGAGATTTCGTTTCGTGTAAATAATACAATAATCTAAAATATTAATAATAATTTAAAACTCCTTATTTTCTTTACAATATCCAATCAGAGCAGGCACAAGTCGATGTTTTACCGCCTCTTAATGAACTGCTTGTTATCCGATAAATATTTCTTAAGTTCTCAAGTTTTACCTTAATTGATGAAATAAAATAAATCCTTTATAGAAAGGAAAGTGCTCTGGCTTACAATTCTTAGAAATTCGCTGGGCATTCGGTAGAAATAGAAAAGATAATGCTTTTCTAAAATGATCTCAAAATTGTGTTAAGATTTTCTTCAAAAAGTTTGATAACTTGTTACTCCGACTTGGCGCGTAAGTAGCCTTACATTTTGTAGAGTTAATGGACGCGGGGTTTTGATAAACAATTTGTAATCCCATATTAATTTAAAACCATCGCTACAGCAGGCAGCACAGCTAGAATCGCAAATATTCACACAAAGTAATAATTATTTTAATTTTTTATAATAATTTATTCACAAAGGTGCCTTAAAATAATAGCAATATGTATGTTTATTTAATACAATTCCTTTGTGGAAGACTGGTATCCGCACTATGTTACGCTGTCATACAAATTACCATGCCATAATAACATAAATACTTTTAAATTGAAACTGACGAAAAAATATTGTTTCAGTAATAATTTAAACAATAAAAAATCCAATTACACTTACAAATAAATAAAAATATGAAAGTCGTATTCAAGTTACGAGAAAAGTAAGTAGGTACCTATGTCAATCATCAGGCGAACAAATTGGGGACGTTCAAGTTTTAATGAAGTAATTCCAAATCTTACCTTATTTTTTTAGACTGTATTAAAAAGACTGCAACACAGGATCGTATAAGAAAATCATTCCAATTTCTGTAATTATTTTTACGTTTATTAACGATATAACTTTCGTTTTAGACACGACAATATATTTTAAATTGGACAACAGATTTATTTATGAAGGAGAAAATTTTTAAATTATTTTTGTTTAGGTATAATATTTTTTAAACGATTGACGGTAAAGTCTACGAACACGACGCGCGAGTGCGATTCGACGCGGGCTCAGAGCACTGGACGCGAGCTCTCCATACTACCAGCGAGAGTCGACTGTTCGTTTCTTTCGGGGTTCGGTTGTTCGCGACTCGCTGGAAAGCCGCTAGTGACGTGCGCATTTCCATCGCTTAATAATATTATACACTTGCCATTCCACCCTGGTAAGCCACCTGTAAGCGCCACCTCTGTTTTCACTCATAGTATTTAAACTTTTATCTCCAACTTTATGATCTGCAGATATTCATGAATTCATAAATGCAATAAGTTTAACGTTTTGTGTTGCACTGCGCTGGTATTCGCCTCGATGAACTTTTGCAATCGTGATAAAAATAATGCTTAGCTGCACATATAGTGTAAGACTTAAAATTCAATTTATTATATACAATTAATATTTTTTCTTTCCTTGATAAAAAGACTTCTAACTTTTGTTTAATAAATATACATTATAATCTCCTTTTAAATTGATTCATCCTTAATTTAATTGACATGTTATTTCATACTGAATAATAAAGTCGTGAACATCATCAGAAAATTAAACCATATCGATGATTATCGGTTGTCCCATCTCTAGATGTAAGTTGGTCCGCCCGCCCCTTCGTCCTAAACGTTGTCTTAGCGGTGCTGTATATCTCTACCCCTGACACGTCTTAGATGGCTCCCTAAATGAAAACGGACAAATGTTATCGAAATAACTTATTTTCGCAAAACACTCGCATAGGTACACGTAGGTAGATATTTGAATGACGTATTTGCTATATCGTGCCTATATTTTATTGTTTTTTTTGTAACAACTAATTATTTTAATGTGTTTAGCTGATATTATTATATCTGAGCAAGTAATTAGATATATGCTCTAGTTTTTCAAAGCTAAGCTTTGCAAGGTGAGACATTACTAATAATGAACGAGTAACTACGCTATCGGTTTACGGTAACTCTGTATCATATCTATCTCATAGTAATATTATGATTATATTTTTCATAAATTTTCCACTCAAACAATAAGTCAACTTGTTTTTTTTTAAAGCTGTGTAATAGTAGTCGTACTATTTATTGTTTATCTATCAGCTTAGTTATCGTTAATTACTATAACAATAAAAAACCGATGGAATCAATTAATTTGTGATCGTGGTGTACAATAATGTAAAACAAGGTACTAAAAATCATCGATATTTTTTAAACAGAAAGCCGTATCTTTGGTACCACATGTTTTTTAATTTTTTTGTTTCTTTTTTCTGAATGGCCATTAGATCTACCAAGACCCATTTCAAGGTTATCCATTAATTACTGGACACCTAACCTACCAATAACTCAATCACTATGCATTTGAGGAAATATCTTCGAAGTCCATGACTGAACGTAACGCAAAAATAAACATTATAAAATAAAATCCATTCATAATTAACATAAATATCGATGGCCATTCAAAAAAAATATTCAATGGACGAACACAGAATGGAAAAATTTTACTTACTTATTATTTATACGTCTAAAAAAATATATTTTCAACTGTTCTCCAACGATGCGCTTCGTAGAATGCTACGAACTACGAACTACCCTCCTGCGGGGATTTCCCCCTTAAAGTAGTAAATTCTAAAAGCCTTAAAAGTACACAAATTTTACTTTAATGAATAATTCTTCTCGCGATTAGTGTATTAGTAACCTTTTGCATTTGTATACACGTGTCAATTACATACCTACATAATAGGTCTTTAACTATGAAATTGCCGTTCTGCAGTACTGGCCATTTCAAATCAACATAATTTTTCTTTGGCTAAGAATTCTAATTTCAAATTAATTTTATTTTAAAAACATGGAATTCTTTTTCCAAAAGTAGTCATTTGTTTATTGATTAGTGTTACATTTTCATCGCATTTCAATCTTTTTCGTCATCATGGATACGTTAAAAATTCGAGTCATTATGGAATATGTGTACCGTCGTAGCAGCAACGCGGCACAAGCGGCACGCAACATCAACGACGTTTACGGAGCTAACACTACAAACCAACGCACCACCCGTTATTGGTTTGCTCGTTTCCGTTCTGGGAATTTCGACCTGAAAAATGAACCTCGCGGTCGTCCGAAGACCTTGGTCGACAATGACGAATTAAAGGCGATTGTGGAAGCTAATGATACACAATCGACGGCTGAATTAGCAGCAGCTTTCGACGTTAGCGTCAAAACAATATTGGTCCATTTGCGTCAAATTGGCAAGGTATGAAAAGCTTGACAAATGGGTGCCCCACGAACTCAATGATCGCCAGCGCGAAGTACGCGTCGAAACGTGCCTTGCACTGCTCAACAGACACACAAATGAAGGAATTTTTAACCGTATTGTTACCTGCGATGCAAAATGGATTCTGTTTGATAACTGCAAGCACTCAGCAAGTTGGTTGGATCCTGGTTCAGCACCTAAACAATGCCCTAAACGAAAGCTCTGTTTGGTGGTCTAGCGCCGGTGTGATTCATCACAGCTTCTTACCAAACAGGGTGAGCATTACTGCAGATGTGTACTGTGAAGAACTGAGCACAATGATGGAGAAGCTGGCACATCTCCAACCAGCATTGGTCAATCGCTCGTCTCCGCTGCTCCTGCACGATAACGCGCGACCTCATACTGCACAGCAGACGGTCTCCAAGTTGAACTGGGGTTGGAAGTTCTCCGTCATCCGCCCTACTCACCAGACCTTGCGCCTACAGACTACTACTTTTTCCAGAATTTGGGTAACTACTTGGCGGGAAAAAAATTCAATATCCGAGAGGCAGTACAAAATGCCTTTGAAAAATTTGTTGCCTCCCGTCCAGCTGATTTCTTTAAAAAGGGCATCAATAAACTGCCACTGCGTTGGCAAAGATGCATTGATTGCATGGGTGATTACTTCGATTAATACAAATATAAAATACATTTAAAAAAATCTTTTAAAATTTTTCATACAAAACGGCAATTTCATAGGTAAAGACCTAATTATTTCAAAACAAATTCAATTTATGATGAAATAAATAAACTCACGTTCACCTGATTTGGTTTCGAAATAAACACGTTTTCAAACAAAAAAGTCCATATTTATGAATATCAAGATCTGTATAGAAAACGTGAAAGTTTTTAAGATTGCGCAAATAAGCACATGTTGTGCCATGAACAGAATTAACATTTCGAAATTGTTGGAGGTTGTTTTTTACTAGTTAGCTGAAACTTTGTTTTAGAGGTTTCCCATACCTAAACTATTTATGGTTTGGCAAAAAATTTGCGTATTGCGCCAATCATCACGTGTTGAGTATTGTTGCCGTTTATGCTTGTTTTCGTAAGCGTAGCGTTGAGTTGGGCGGTTGGGCGTCGACAGTTAACGTGCTTTCCTCATGACGTCACGATACCTACACGCGTAACACTCGCGTAAAAACGACTGAATACAGAAGTCGCGTTTATGACAGCTCGGTTATACATTTATTTACGTACTCATATTTCAAAGCTACCCATATGTGGCTATCCTAATTTGGTATATTAAATAATACCTACCTACATTTTTACACCAAAAATTTATATTATTTTTGTGAAATGTGAACCTAACATATTTTAATTGGATTTGTAGTTAATCGCGATTTTGAAAAAAAGACTGTTTCAATTAAATGTATCTCTAACTTGGCGTAGACCACTTTCACTTCTGTTATCATCAGTATAAAGTCCATAACTGATCTCTAAGTTTGCCGAATGAACAAATTATGACCCTAATGCACAGGTTATTTCAAAATCGAAATACGTAATTTAAGAAATTCAAAAAGGCACTTAATGTTCCGCTACTTCTCTAATTAAGTTTATAATAGCATATACTGTGACGTCTCTATTCTCGAAGGGTTGAGGAGAGATGCACTGATATTTACACACTTCACCGGTTTATAACATGTCCCATGTTATAAGTAGCAAGCCTATTGCCATTAACCGGACACATCAATCAGGCTTGCGACTAGGTACTAAACCCATAAAGATTGACGACCCGTTTAGCTCAGCGGTAGTTAACGCTGCTTGTTGTGCTATGGGTTCCGGGTTCGAATCCCGGTAGGGACAAATGTTTGTGTGATGAGCATCAACATTTGTTTCCGAGTCATGGATGTATCTATGTATAATATGTATGTATTTACAAAAAAAAGTATATATGTAGTATATCAACCAACTAGTATCCGTAACACAAGCCTCGTTGCTTAGCTTGGAACTAGATGGCGCTGTGTAATGATGTCCAGAAATATTTATTTATTTATTAGATATGAACCTGAGTGTCTATTTTTCAAATATTAGAAATTTTGAATATGATTAAAAATTTAATGTACTTTGTACGTAAGAGTCCCTGATTTTGCATTGCAAGCGCGTCGAGTCGTTGCGTTGAGCCCCTTTAATAATGGTTAAGTAACACGATGAATAATATGTGCACACTGCCGGCATGGATAGGTCGACTCAACGCTACCACTATGCTTTCTTTTAAACTTCTTTTCAGACGAAATGTACACCTTAGATTAAAACATGATTTTCCGAGCGTGCCTCTGTATTTCCTCTCAGAGGTCGTTAGTTAGAAAATACCAAAGCGGTATAGGTAGATCCTAAAAAAACTAAGTGACTTGTAAGAGAAGCCTCAAAAAATTTGCTTACAGAAATAAATATTATTAATTACGGTAAAACTATACCTACTAGAAACGATTAAAAGATCCTACATTAAGTACATTATTAAGTACTACGTAAGTACATTACCAACGCTTGGCTGCATAATTTCATAATGCTTTACCAACTATACAGATAATACATTAGGTACTCAAATCCAGATGTGGTTTTCAACAGACTATACCTATATATTATGAAGGTACGGTCTACTACATTATGTTGTCACTAAATAACTATACCACAATCTACAATTAGCGATAGTTTTTAGAATAAAATTCTGATTATGACACAGCCCTATTTAGTTCCGAGCTAAGCAACAAGGTTTGTGTTACGGATAATAGATCGGTCAAGTAGTTTTGGAGCCTATTCAATGCAAACAAACAAACAAATATTTCCTCTTTATAATATTAGTATGGATATGATGTAACGTGTCAAACGTTTAAATATGCAATGCTAACATTATGAACTTAATATCTTTTTGAAATTCAATGTACATACATATTACAACATTGAATTGAATTACAAAACGATTGCATAATGCAATTGGCTTAAGGTCAGTGATCTAGCTATCCCACAGAAAATTAAATTCACGCCAACGTATCCATAGGTACCTATAACTACGTTATACGAATTGGTATTCAAATTGAAATCGTCCACAAACCCACCCACGCCTTTTTACGATACTGGCCATAGTCAATTAGACGAATAGATATCGCGACTAGTTACAATAAAAAGTAACCAACCTGACCAGCAAGTCCAATACGAAACATCGGAACAACACAAACTTTTGTTGCAACCGAATGTGCCCGCTACGAACCATTTTTCGAACACAGCAATTTCAACACGCTAAATGAAATACGTTCAAATAGACAATTTAGAAAACTAATTTCGTACATTCTGCTCACCTCGAGACAAAAATGGGAATGAATTCACAAAGAACCATATTTTATATTATGTTTTGTTTAACCTTTTACATATCGTAGTTATAATTGAAATCTAAGTATATAACTATGCAGTTAGGTACATTTATAAAACACAAAAGTTGTTTCTAGATGTGGATCCAACCGATGTGACCCAAAACGAGGAATTTGAAAGGCAACAATGCGAAGATTCAATATTTCTTAAAAAATGTATTAGGCAGGTATATTCGGTAAATTCGTAAGGTAAATTTTCGAGTATTACACTACACTTTTTTTTAGCGTAGCCACATCAGATAGATAAAGATAGTATCTAGTATATATATAATTAGATAATTACTGAGTTGTTTTTGTAGGATCTCGTTATTTATTTAGCATACGCTTGCCCAATCTGCAGAGTGTACCTATTGTGTTTGTTTTCATGTCATTGACATTGAACAATGTTTCTGCGTACAATATTAATTAATAAACACTTATGCTAAGAAACACCGTCTTGTTTCATTAAACTTGATATTTTATGTCTTATTTTAAGAACTTAAAGGAGTGCCTTTAAGTACAGAGCTTTATACATACATACATCATCAACCCAATTTTGTCCCACTGAAGGGCCCACTCTCCTTATTTGAGAGAGTTTAGGCTATAATCCATCACGCTAGCCTACTGCCAGTTGGCAGATGCCACATGCCATCAAGATAACATCTCAAGCATGCAGATTTCCTCACGATGATTTTCTTTACTATTTGAGCATGTGATAAGTACGCACATAAACTTACTTTTAGGTTAGGCTATAGTCCACCACGCTAGCCTACTGCGGGTTATTACGTTACGTCATCCGTGGTGCTTGACAACTAGACAGTTCGAAACATCTGTTCTTGAAGAAGAATCCCTCCTTATCAATTGAAAGACAGAATTGAATGAGCAACTGTCATTTTCCCTACCATTCCTCTTTAATTAAATAATTATTTCACTATGGGTTCCAAGACTCATTGTCTTGACGATTATCTGGATGATAGCTATTGCTGATCCTGGGTTTGCACGAGTTGCAGTAATAGAGCCTTAATGCAAAAAATAACTATGTAGTGTATTAACCATGAAACCATCTAATATCCATAAGACAAGACTCGTTGCTTATCTCGGAACTAAAAGCGCCGTGTCCAGATATATATATTTATTTTTGCCATTACCTCATCGAAATAATTTTCTATTAAACACAATATGCTGTTACTTATAAAGTTTGTGTGAATATGTTATTATTTTACAGTTTCTAATAAAAATAGTGATTGAATTTTATAACAGAGAATACATGAATGAACATAAAATCTACACCATAAAATACCGAGTGGTATAGATAAACTTGAAACCAAGTAGTTACTTGGTTACAAGTTAGTTATGGTTTAAAATTTTTATCTACTACTACTGCGTTTTTATTTAACAATTTATCAAACATCATTCACCACCTCCAATTACCAATTTAAAAAAAATACTATATTTAAAAGAGGAAAAAGACGGTAATGGATTTAAATTTAATTCAATTATTTTAATTTAGTGAGAGTTATAAAAATTCCCATCATGCTGTGCCGATAACGATTGTTACTCTTTTGTTATAGAAACTACGTGTAAATACAGTCATATCTATAAATATAATATATTTAGTCTTAACTAGTTCATCAACACAGAGCCTTAAAACCAAAGGAGTTAAACAGGTGAAATTTTGACAGATGATTTTAACAAAAACATACACTATAAGTACAAGCATAGTGTAATAAATTCTATTACACTATGGTACAAGTGGAATTTAGAAATTCGGCCCTAAAAGTTAGAGGTATGAAATTTCATATACAAGTTTATGGGTAAAAATCAATAAATACGTACTTCTGGATTGTTAAAATCTCGAATCTTTATTTACCCTTTGAGGGTGAAATAGCGGTTGAAAGTTTATATGGGGAGGAGTTCGTTTTTTTAATAAGAAGAATTAAATTTAATATTTAAGCTTTTCAGCAAATGAACGGATAGGTACAACATGTTTCGCCGTTTTAGGAAATTCGACCCCATACTAACATTTATTTATTCTTTGCTTATACTAGTACGCGAGCGAAGCCTTGAGGAACAGTTAGTAAATAATTCATCCTTGATAAAAAAAATTTGGAATGGAACTTTTCAAATACTTTTCTTTAAGGCGTACTGAAATTTCTATTAACCAAAACATTTTTTTTATATAGCGTTTGATCTCAACCGCCTGAAGAAAAGTAATAAAATAAATGGACCGGCAACTGAGACCACAGTCACGGTAGCTTGAAGCTCGAAGTTATAGGTACCATCCGTAAACTGCAATTAAACTGAATTATCTTCACTGGCTCTGGAACTGACGATCATTCTACATTCAATAAATATAAACAGCCATACTTATGTACGTACAATTTCGGATATGCACTAATTAAAATAATTTGCGTATGTGAAAATTTGTGTTTGTAAACATACCCACGACACAGGAGAAAATTTTAAAGTGGGACAACGTTTTTAAAAAAATAAGTTGAAAAGACATTTTAATAGTAATAATAATATTTGCGAACATTATTATACAACTATTAGAGTGGAGATTTAGAGACTACGTTTGGTCAAACGTAGTGTGGGACGCGCTGCAACACGATGGACCGACAATTTGAAGAAATTTGCTGGCAGCGGATGAATTCGAGCGCCAACCATTCCTGGTCTTGGTCTATATTACACAGCGCCATCTAATTCCGAAGTTAGCAACGGCGCTTTAATACTAGATGTTTAATTCACACACAGATATATATTATAGGTACGTACTACATAGGTTTCTATGTATAACCCTGACTCAAGTTTAAATGGTCATAGGACTCATGAAACAAACATTTCCCGCGAATGGGATTCGTTACCCCAAAAGGCAGTTTTAATACCGCTACGCCATTGGAGTAACCAGTAAAGTCATTTGAGTAAATAAACAAAATAGTTATACTTATTCCTATTGCTATTCACAAATTAATATCGTTTACCGCTCTTTGTCTAAATAAAAACGTTAAAATAAGTTCAAAGTAGCTGGAAACAAAAAGAAATATTGTCTGTAAATTATGAATAAATGAACAGATCCGTACTCGCTCAGGAATGCACGACTTAATTTACAGCCAATAACAGTGGAGTAGAGAATTCAATGTGAATTAACTCAGTAGGGTTGCTAGCCCCCGTTCCACTTCCAATATTTGTAGGTACAAATATTAGGCGTTAAAGTATAAAATTGCCAATTTGTACTGAAAAATAGAAATTCGTATTTAATTTAAAATGTTGAGGCATTTAATCAAAATACATACATACATACCATCACGCCTGTCGTCCCCGAAGGGTTAGGCAGAGGTGTACTAGGTTTCTATTATCATTTACTTCTAAACTGAATAGTTTGCGCGAGAGTGATAAATTCCAAAGTGGTAAATTGTGTGTCCCCCCCCCCCACTGTAACTTCTAAAATAAGAGAATGATAAAACTAAAAAAAATATGTGATGTACCATACAAACTTCCACCGAAAAATGGTTTGAACAAGATCGAGTTAGTATTTTTTAATACATCATAAATCGTAAACCGCAATGTACCCTTCAATCAATTGTGTACCCACTGCTGTTTACCTAGTCAATGGTACGGAACCCTTTGTGCGTGAGTCCGACTCGCACTTGGCCAATTTTTTTATATCGATTTGTTACATAATATTAGGCTAATTTAAGTATTTCATTGAATTTACTACCCAATGGAATCTAGTTTAACCAGTAAACGTTATACATATGTCACTATTTTTAGATTTAACAATATTTTTTATTTTTGTTATTAGCCTCAAATAATGTTATTATTCTGATTAGTTTTAATTTTATTTCACATTTATATAATAATTCTTTGATTTAATACTTAATTGTTATCTGTAAGTGCTGTGCATACCTTTAAGTGACATATTCACTCTACTTAGTAAGCTATAAGATTAATCCAAAAATGTATTAGTGGATAAGTCGTTGGTGTGCCATTAATAAATAAATATCTAGAAGCAGATTCTTCTAGTTCAATTAATCAGTGGTTACGAGATTAGACGTCAGCCTATTTTTTTAAGGTGGCTAACAAATATACTGCCCGCCGACGTTTGCAAAAATCTGTAGAACTGTCTAGGTTTCTTAAAATAAGGGAGTTATTAAACTAACAGCAAACGGAATTCCTATGCTGTCAGAAAAGTTACTCCCCAACAAGGTCTGGTGGTAACCTTGAAGTTGGGTAGATTGTACAAAGTTTCTATTTATTTAAAGCTAGACTATAACGACCGCAAAACAAGTTCGACAAACAGTTTCGCATCGCCAAGATTAATATTTAACTGCCCAAAGCCCAAAACGCGCGATTGTCTGATTCGCCCACCCCTCAGATAATTACTTTTGCAGAAGGTACTCGGCCACGGTGCGCATTGTTAAGAGGTTTCCTGCCCAGGAGCACTGACCCATTTTCTACGTTTTTTATTATTGATGATGATACTGTTTATTGTTTAAAAAATAAACAATTAAAATCGTTACAGAAAAAAAAAATTGTATAACTACGGCTTGTCACCACAGGACGTGGTATCACATGGTTTTCTTTTTTTTTTTGGCTGTGTGAGATTAAGTTTAATAAAAATATCAACGTTATAAAGGATATATAATATCTATTTTAATCTACACAGCTAAATGTAGATGCGAAATTACGTTATCCGCTTCCACATCCCGTTCCAGGACGAATGCAAATTGTCGGCACCAGTTCCTCGACACAATAATTGAAAGACAGGCACCATTTCATAAAGAACTCGTAAGTATAAAGCCATGTACTTCTTCTAAACATTCGGAACATGGGAGTTTAAAGCAAGCTGATTCAAAATATACGAAATAAATATATGTAGCTATATCTATGAGGTAACCACATGCATGCTATCCTATAGGAAATCATGTAATTTGTACTGTATAATACAATAAACAAACTTATAAAAATATCGAGATTGGAACATTATACGATCTTATAGAAGGTCTATTACAAAATTACGGAACGATGGGAACGTGCGGCGTTAAATAGTAGTATCCCTGTGGCCTCCTTGGTTTCCCGACGTTTTCATTAATAAAAATAATATTGGATCGAGTGGAGTCAGTTTATATACATGGTTTGACATATTTGAATGATGTATAATCTAGGTACTTAGCACATTTTTATGGCGTATTTCACACATCCAAATTATTGCTTTTCTACACACAATAAAAAGTAAATGTGGCGTCAGTTTATGTCTAAGGATTTATGCATATGCATGGTGTACAAATCAATTATCACCTTAATCTCCATCTATTCATATTACGAGCCAGGTTATACTGGCGCTTACAATACGATTAATATTAAAATTTTACCTTAACTTTTATTAATTACCTACTAGCTGACCGGTTCAACTCCGCCTGTTTCACATAAGAGAGAGGGTAAATTTTTCATAAGCCTATACATATACAGAAAGTTTTTTTTACCATATAGTCCTTGAGCTCGTTCATGGAAACAAACAAACTTTCCCACTTCATTATATTAGTATAGAGATTACTTTGACTATTTGACTTACATTTCGGAAGTTATGTGCGTATTTATCACCTATAACATATAAGTAAGTAACTACCATGAATAAGTAATGAGGATATAAAGTCTAAACTTGTAATTAAATAACTAAATACCCCACCAATCAAAGTAAGTGGAATAGAAAATACCTTAGGCGATGTTTCTACTCCACAAAAAGGTACCATTTTCGTTTTCAGTACAAAACTATGACGACGTTTTTCAGTAGTAGGTACTAGAAAGGCTTCTATACAACAAATTTGTAATAGCTGTAAATAAATTAGAAACTTACTGGTATTTAATGATTTCACAATTTGTTATACATAAATAATAATATAACGACATTGGTGTATGATATTGATTTATAAGGCACAAACAGAACTTTGGAGAACACGTTTTCAAGGTAACGGTTACCATTGGTTCGCGGATGTACCTAAGACATCGCATAACATTATTTAGGTGGGGTGGCAGATCGATAGCCAATAGATAGTGTAATTACAACGTAGTTATTGTTAAACACTAATTTATACACAGACCATAAAATGGTAGCAAAAACATTGATAAAGGCGGCTTACTAAACCAATTCTAAGGAATCTATGGTTAAATTAAATTTTTATTTTGGATGTTATGTTATGCCTTGTAATATCAGCATTTCTACAACCTCTCGATAATCTACATTTACACCTCGTGTCGAAACCACCTCGCTTCGAAACTCTGCCAAGAACCCCATGTACAATCCCATTGCTTGACACGGGTCTTCTTATTTCTCTTATGCGGATAAGCACATACCTACTATCGACAAATATTTCACCCATGCAGGTTTCCTCACGATATTTTGCTACCGTACCTTAGGTTCGAAGTAGACCTTTGACTCTCACGGTCCATCAGTTACACCACTAGACTATCACAACTTTTATTCAACTGTAATGTATAGTTGCATAACTTTGATGGTCGAACAACATGCAACCGGTATAGAATATTTAATGGATCGGCAGACAAAACGGTCGGTGAAATCTGACTGCGTTTACACAATAGTCATTTGTGAGGCTTTGTAAGAAGCTTCTATTCATTGTGCTTCTCCAGTGTACCTACCACGTATGTATCTATTGTCTGGAACTTTCGCCTGACAATACATATCATTTAATCGGGTAAGTAAGTATAACTTGCACTCGGCCGCATCTATTCAATCCTAGGGCTAGATCAAACGATAGAATATTGGCATATTGTTCGAATTAAATATTTAACTTTGGATTGGTTGTGTTTTAGTTTTAGATCGAAGAAGGGTGGAGTTTCATCGTCAATCAAATCTTAGCCTCGTATGCTTTGTTAGGTAACGCTTTCTTAAATTCAAATCCTAAGTTTGACTACAAATTTAAAAAGAGTGTCGGCATAACATTTTCTGTAGGTAGGTTTTACGATACTTTAGATAACGTCTAATATGTATAATGCTGTACGATTAATGTTGCATGTGCAAATAGTTTTGAAATAAAAATATTAAACTGACCTATTGATATAATTTCAGCCCAAAGTTTCAGATCCTGGTTTGGGTGTTTCTTAATTTTAATAGCCTCATGAATCATTTTGTGTAGGAATTTGTTTTCTTTTGTAACGACTTGACAAATCTGATAAGTATTTATGTCATAAACACCCCAATCATATACCTACCACAAAATATATAATACCTTTTGATGTATGTATATTTCCTTTATAATTTTCCTGCCACCGATAAAAGAGGGGAAGCTTTATGTTGGAAAAAGACTGTGCTTTTCATATTTAATTAAATTTTTTAAAACGTAGCGTCATGAACCAAGGAAAACCTTAACATTAATCAAGATAAAATGTTGGTTCCTTATCAAATTCAGGACAAATATCAAAAAGCTTTCTCATTGTTGACATTCTTGACAAAGTCTACATAAAATAGATGAATTGATTTAATGGCGAGCTTGACGCTTACATAGAGATATCATTTGCCACGATCGATATTCAAATGTTCAACATTTACGGTACCTAAGTAGCCTTAATACATAACATACATACAACATAATATTAATCGAGTAGTCAACCGATTAAGCAGGACATGCCGAGTCATGCCATGTCAGTCTGTGAATGGGTCACCACTCTTAACATGACGAAACCCCTCACGAGGATGTTAAGCAACCGGTCTTGATTCATCATCATCAACTCATTTGCTGTTCCACTGCTGGGCACAGCATCGTCTCGCATTTGCGAAGGGGTTAGCTAGTCTAGTGCGGGTTTGAAGATTTTACGTGCCATCGAGAAAATATCTAAAGCATGCAAATTTTTTCCTTCAAATTCAAAATATTTATTGCAAACCAAGTGTAAAATAGAACAGTATAAAATAATTGTACGTTTTTTTTTTTTTCAAGTCAAGCATTTAAAAGGTAAATTCGCGTTAATTCCCGTGAAATATAATGTATAATTGTACATGTGTTCTTAAAAATAATGGGTTGATTAATTAGTACTTCTTACTCGGTGGCCTTTATCAGGTCGAGCAAGTTTGAGGGTTTAGGTATACTTATGCCAATAATATTTAAACCTATACTTAAAGAAATACATTAAATAATAATTATTTGGATGCATATTATTATATAGACCTGGTATAGTTATTATAAATGAGTAATAAAGTGATTATCTTTTTTCAAAAAATCTTCGCTTGAATAAAAACTTTAAAAAAATCGTATCGGAGACCCGGGTAACTAACATAGCCCGAAGGTTCTGATCGCTAGAAGAACGGATAGCCGTGGAGGCTGAAAGGTTCTCGAGTGCTGACCGCGTACTGGATAGGCCCAGCGCTGGACGCAGCGTGGGTAGGCGCTTCAAAGTGAACAGACGTCCTGGAAAGTTTACTGGAATCCGCCGGATGCTGTTGAGTGTTGGGGCAGGACCGATCGTCGTAGCAATTCTTGGGAGAGACCTATTTTTAGCAGTGGACATCTCTCGGTTAATATGATCGCAGATTTTTTAAAAAAACTTCTGGGTTTAGATAAGGTAGGGAACCTAGACCTGGTGATGCCGTCTCGCTCAAACAAATCGTCAAATCTAAATATGTGTAAGTAGTTGTTTTTTTTATGAAAGCACAGTTGAAGTAGTATGTTAGACGGTACAGGTAATTGTTACAGCATATGGTCATTGTTATAGGCCAATTGGTATACAAAACTCTTGAGTAGTTTTGTAAACATAAGTGTTCGATTTTAAAAACGATAACAAGTACAAACAATATCGCCATAAACCTTTATTTCCCATCAGTCTGTACCTTGCCATGGCGTTTCTAAGATTGCTGCCGCTCGCGATTCTAGTTTTATACTTCTCAACGAGCTGTGTAAGTAACCTCTTTATTGTCGAATTACTTATTTGGATGCCAACAATGCTTTTAATAAACTGAAATACCCAAACGTTACTGACTGAAAGTTTAGAATACATTCAATGATTAATAGAAATGGCAGGTCCCGTAACATAATAAAGAGAAAATTGTATAAAAAGGCTTATTTAAAACATCAGAACAGTCGTCTGCTGGATTGACTAGGCACATTGTCCAGTAAACCAATTTCTTCTTTTTATTTCGGACGCAATACCGAAGACTAAAATAAAATCCAATTCAGTCGAGTCGGTAACAGAAAATGTATTTTCATTTGAATCATATTTGAAAAAACTTATTGCTAAGATTGCTAAAGAAACTGGTCCGCTCGAGCTATTACTCCGATACTTTAATATAGAGAGGAAAAACAAAATGAGTGAAGCATACAGCAGACATGCCACACACTTGACCTAACTTATCCAACAAGTTCTGTATCGCGGTTTCAGCCGCGCCTTTTTCTTTTAGATTTTATGGCTTTAAGCCTTTAAGCAGTGGCGTAACTATACCATCTGAGTCCAGTGGCAAATTAATTGGATGGGGCCCCACTAAAAAACTAAAAATAGTATGTAGTTACTAAGGATTCTGACGGTCAAGTGGGCTGGTGAGCTTGTTTTTGCCACCTTTGTGACATAAAAAGAAGCTCACGGCTTTTCCGGCCTGGGCCCCCTTCGGCTGGGGACCCGTGGCATTTTGCCAGCCCTGCCGCCTTATAGTTACGCCACTGGGTTTAATGGATACCTTAAGCCATTAAACGAAATGGTATAAGGTCAAAAAGACTACAACCTTCTGCAAGAATTAAGATAATAAAAAACCTTTAAAATCAATCGTACTTACTCATAAGACGCGTTCGTATAAACGCTTACCGAAAATCCGTTCTCTGAATTGATATTAGTGGGTAAAAGTTGAAAAACGTGCAAAGACGCGATTGATTGATTGAAGATCTACAAGAACTAGAAGTTCTTGGGGATGTCTCAATATATTTTGTTCCTTAACTAGCTCAGATGCATAGAAATCGCAACATACACAATGTCAAGCATTGTAACGCATTGTCTTCTATTAAAAAACGAGTATCTAAAGATTTAAGTAAAACTACTTTTTACGAATTTTATCGCGGTATTGGTCACGAGCAGACTGCGAGTCTACCTGTGACCATGGATGCTGTAAAGAATCCGTAGAGTCGGATTAAAATAATAACAATATCGCGATAAAATCCGTACTGTAGTTTTATTTCAATGTCTAATATTTGCGTAAATGTAAGAAATAAACGATTGGAAAGTTAAAACTCGTGACATACTTACCCTTAAAAAATAATAAACAACCTTGCCAGTTTTCCAGAAATTTGGAGAAGTTTGCCAGAAACGGAGACTTAAACAGTTATTAGTTCTATATACCTACATACCTTCAATTTGAAATGAATATAAGCATAAAGAAAATTATATCATTTCTTCCTTAAGCATCGCCACGATGACCGGTCTTGACACTCACCCGTTTTATATAATACGCGGGAATTATTTCTGTTATTAATTTAATTATAAAACAATTTCAATAGGTATTCAAAAAGAAACGTCAAATCCAGACCACTTTTTCAAATAAGTTTGTTTCAGTTTAGTTTCTTTTACATACCTAGCAATTTATATCATTGAAATTTTTTATTGAGATTTCCCTTTTTTAATACAGGTGTGGTTAATATTTGTAAGTAGTTGATATAATTATTTCCAAGCATAACATGTATTTACAAAAGTAACATCTACTGGTACTTATATCACAGGTTTTTTTATTTTGAGTACCAGCCGAATAACATACCCGACTTTAATATTATACCTACTGTGAAACGATAAATAAATCTACGGTTTCTAGTTTTTCTAAAACCACCTCTTGTGACTTAACATAATTTCTGTTTTCAGTTCAGCAAAATAGTTTTGCCTTACAAACTACGGTATTTGGAAAATATGTTGAATGCTGAGGTGGTAGCTAAGGCAGCGAAGATACGGCAGCGGATGGAAGCGAACCCAAACGTCCAGGATAGTGATAAGGGATGGCCCATGCTGCTGGCCCAGTACCAAGCCGACGACAAAACCAACAAGAACAACATAGCTTACAACAATTACAACAACTTGTACAACAGACGTTTACCAAATTTTTAACTAGGATACAATTATAGGTTTAATTTTAAAGAATTTTAGTGTCACGCTAAAAATGTTCACTTATTTGATAACATGATTATACAAAACGAAATATTTGTTTCGTCTACGTCTGTCTGGATAATCAAATGTTTATAGAATTATATTTGGAATCATTAATAAAATGTACTGTCATCCACTCCATCGCTAATGCGCATGTATAAACGAACACAATAGAAAAAAGATGAAGGTTGCATGACTTACTTACTTATTCTAATTATATCTTATTTTAATTACAATAATACCTATCATAAGTTTAAAATCGACCCTCTAAGAGGGTGAAATACGGGTTGAAAGATTATATGGGAAGTTCGTCATTTTAAAGAAAGAAGAATGAAATTTAATATTCCAGCTTATCAGCAAAAATAATAGCATATGTGTTTCATCGTTTTGGGAAATTCAACCCCTAAAGGGCGAAATGACGAGAAGAAAATAGTATTAAATTGCGCAGGCGAAGTTGCGAGCAACAGCTAGTAATATAATAAATATAATACTTACCACAACTCTGATTTATTACTAACCTTTCCTATGGGACGTTTCGACTTGAGAGATAACCTGAAAATTGTAGGTACCTACCGTAGGTATCGTGGTTTAAATTTGATCTATAGTTTGTTTAAATATTGAGTTTTCATTCATGTTTTCCCCGTTACGTTCTGTGGTATGTTTGTGTGATGAACATCAACATTTGTATCCGAGTTAAGGATGTACTTATGTATAAATAAAATATTGAAATATAAGTCTCGTTGCTAAGTCCAGAAGGCGCTGAATTATAATGTCCGGATATATTGTATACTATTTCTTTATTTATTTAGACAGAAAGCCTACCTCAAAATAGTCGGGAAAAGGCTTGGAGAATGTTGCTTTGTCCGTCTAATGATTAAAAAAAATGTAAGTACATATCTAAAAACTAGTACCTATTATTTCGTTTCAACAATCTGCTTATGATTTCTAAATGTAAAGAATACTTACTTGATATGCAGAATGCAGGGTTCTAATGTTGCTATTCGATGCGAGTGTTTGAATTGAGTATTGAGCGTAGCGCTAGAGAGGGATTTAAAAATACGACACGATCGAACACAAATGATGCACGAAAACCAATATAGTATAATATCAGCGATTCATACAAAAAAGAATATATGTCAGCATAGCAGAAAACTATAATTAAAATATAATTAAGTACTGCAGTTAGTATTGCATTTTTTATGTGTACACTAAATAAATACGAAAAGCTTTATACCGTCAGGCACAAATACGAATTTCAAAATACCGATTTTCATAATACCGAATGATTCAAAATTTCGAATATAACAACTCCGAATTATCATTATTCCTATTTTTATAATTCCTAAATTTCAATATTCTTTATAGTTACTTTTCTCAAAAAACCGAGTTTCTATAGGTCGAATGACAAAAAGTCTGACATCATTCTTATACATCAAAAATACGAATTTCGATTTTTTTTAAATACCGATTAATACATTTCCGAAATACCGAATACCAAACCGAAGTGATTTATCAACCAGGCAGCATGCAAGCAAGCAAGTATGCAGCAAGCATTGTGTCTGTCACGGCTCCGGCGCTGCGGGGTTTGGGCGGCCCCCGGTTTGGATTCGCGTCCCACGCGATCTTACGATCGCGTGGGACGCGAATCCGCGGGGTATTCGGTAACGTCGCAGATGGTTTTAACGCTCACCACCTGCTCCTCAGCTCGCGGGCCGCCCCACCCCTCCGCGCCTTCGCGGGTTTTATTTTAAACTCTAGGGTAGGGTAGACAAGACTGCGTGAAGTCGGTTTTACCAGAGATTCGTTTTTGACACTCAATTTTGTAGCACAACATGTTGACTTGTAGTTTATTCGAACGTATGAAAATCGAAAAACTAACAAATCGCATTTACGAATTTCTGTAAAATAAATTTCGTGATTTTTAATAATAGACATTATAATTCTTAGGTATTATGAAATTCGGACTTCTGAAAATAGGAACATCGAAATTCGGAATAAAATATTTCGGAGTACCTAAGTATTTGGGTGTTCCCATTTTTTATGCGTGCTTTAAGGTTGGCACCTACTGTATGGTGATATCTATCTGATACTCCAGTCTGCTTCAGTAATAGGTAGGTACCTACCTGGTTTTTACATATTTTAATAGTTTTATTTAAAACTTTATTATCTTTATTATTATTAAAAGATATCGTTTAAGGGTTCCTTACCTACCTAAAATGAACTCTTATATGGTCAAAAGCCTTGCTCTAACCTTTTCTAACCAATGATTTTGTTACTGTGAGTTTCTAATAAGGATGAATAACTTAATACGTTAGCCTATACATTATCTACCTAAAAATATAAAATTAGGATGTAAATTACAGATATTCAAAAAAAGAAATAGTCAATTATTCATTTCATAATTACTTGACAATGTAAATTCTTTGTTGATTTCAAACATATTTCAACTAATATCGTTTTAGAAGCAGAAGCTTCGTAAGCCCGTGACATTAAAATGCATTAAATACTATAAGCTAAATAAATTATCGCCATGTAAGATGGCGAGTAGAAAACAAGACAAAGGTACCATAACAGTATTTAACGGCGAGGACTGCTGTTTACGGCATCAATCTGTGAAAGAACGTTATAAACAATGCGGGCTTCAGAACACAGTACAGCATATAGATATATGTGGTAGAAGTGTATCAAGTTATTGCGAGACGAATCGATCAAAACTACATTATAATAATTCTGACATCGTTGTCACTACTATTTCTTCAGCAGCGCGGACACCTACTGGAGATACAGTGAATTCAGTGAATACTAATAGTAATTCGTCGGTAAAAAACGTAGAATCTAAGTTAATACGATTATCAATTACAACTAAAGTGTCAGGCCTTTATCCTGGGCACGATATTCTATCAAAACGTGCAAAGAAGAACAGACTTCGTAGTCACTACCTTTTTGGCGCCGTAGTTAGATGAGAATTATGAAAAAAAAACACAACTGTAAACATTATATAGTGAAACTGAAGAGATGGTTTAATTTTTTCCCTGATAAGAGACACAAGGATACTAATCAGAAACAGCAAGCCTTCGTATCGGCGGTGATAACAAGTGCTAAAACATGTCAAGTTAGGTACATATTATGTTATTCTGAAGCTAGAAAGCTAAAGCTAAGTGCAGACTGCGAATCGTATCGTCAAACATAGTGTAAGACGCTCCAATTATTATTATTATTAATTTAAGAGCTCGGCTCTTGTCGGTAGAGCAATCGCCAAGACGCTCCTACGACGACCTAAAAAAAGTAGTGGGTATTCCCGCCGACTGGATGAGGAACGCGGAGGACAATGTTGCCGCAGTTTGTTAAAGAGGCGGTGCATACTGCTATAGGCTGAGTTAATTGAAAGCTAGGAGAGTACTTACACTGTAGGTAGGAACCTATAGTGTAACGATGTAATTCGACACTTTTAATAATTAAGTTGAGGGAAGAGGGAGGGATCTTTTTAATCATCATCATCATCATCATTTTCAATCGTTAGACGTCCACTGCTGGACATAATAAGCCCCCCAAATTCTTGTTTTGTTATTCTTGTTCTTCTTATCCAAACTGCGGCTGTCGTGTCTTTATGTGCGATGGATGCGTTAACGCGTCACGCGGCACACCTCGCTCTAATCTGTGCGAGCCTTTTTTTTAATGTTTTCACGTGTTTTAATTTTTCATAAAAAGCGAACCCAAGACACCTGGAGTATTTTTCGTCATTCCTTATAGTTTCGGATTTGGCCATCCATAAGTAAAGTATACTCGCCGTAAGATTAGAATGAAAGCTTTTCAGACGTAAAAACAATACACGAACGTGATTTTGGTAAATAATTTTATTAGTTAGTGGGAATACTTCCCCAGATCACATTATGTAACTATAACATTTAGTGTCATTAGTGCTACAATCGCACAGATAACAGCTAAACAATTACATAGCTTATCATAAGCCAGACCCATTCATAAATATGTGAACAAACAATCTGGTTTAGTGCTTATTTAATATAAAATTGATCAGTAACTGCCGCACTCACGGGCATCAATTAACATGAATCCATATTGAATAAAAACAAAGTGTATCTTAGCATAATTTTTATTCTGTATTTTAGTTCGCTGATAGCGTAAAAATATATACTGATCATAAATAAGTAAATGACTCAAGTTAATTGACGTCCCACTGAATGGCAGTAAAAGCTCAGGATTTGTGTCACATGCCTTGGTTGGTACGTATCATTACGCAACTGTAACGCCCGTATTTATAAACATTTAAAGTTATTATTTGAGTGAAGATAAAAACAACAATGAAATTTAGTATAGACAAAACCGATCTTGAAAAAATTAATTCAAAGTAGAAATGTCCTTAGATGCAGGATTTAATGGTTATAAATACCGTTGTTAGTGATATCAGGTACATATTGGGCCCGGCTATATCCAAATATATGTATATACGCATTCTGTTCCATTGTTTACTTACTTTTTGTCTACCTACGTTGACACGATCAGAGCTCAGTCTCACAATTTTATGTTTCCTTTTGACTACAAGTAAATGGTTGACGATAACGCAATGTATCGATACATGAATATAAGATTAGACACTCAAGCTACAACTGCAAGCATTAACAAGAATTATTTTAATTTTTAATGTATACTGGTATTTTAATATCAATCGCATTAGTATTATTATTAAGTGTATTTCATCAGAGCCCATGTTATTGAGAACTGCGGTGCATTTTACGTGCATTGTAATTTTTATATCAGATATTTCGCCGTTAAGTGTCTGAATACCACACTGTCGGTATTCGCACCGTGGGAGCAAATGAGTTGCCTATGAGATATAATTAAAATTGTGATATAGAATTATCGTAAGCCGGTCTCCATATTTCTTACAGAGCACCCTCTAAGAAATAATTATCCAATATAATTATATAAACATAATATAGATTTAGACAAAATAACCCAATATTTTATAAACAACTAATTGTACTTTTAATTAGATAATTATACTGAGTTAAATACGTCACTATAAATTAGTGATGCTACGAATACGAATATTCGTTAATGTCATACGACATTCATAATAAGAATATTTCTGTTAAAACAGAATACAGAAAATGTAGTCGCACTAAATATCAAACACAATGCAAGACCGAATCTCCACCTTTCATAAATTGTAAAAGTACCTAATCAATTCCGTTCTTTTTAAGAAAATTTTAATCAAATGTGACATAATTTATTGTTGCGTTTCTCGCAGAATATTAGACTTGTTAAAAAGGAATATTCTTATTCGTTAACGTCTTAAATATTTAAGAGTTGCATCACTAGTGTATTCAATATATAAATAAAATATAATCCTTTGAGATTAATTCAAATAATATCAATATATCGCAGTAAAATCCGTAAAAAAGTATTTTATTTCAATATATTATAATATCAGCTAAGTTTCATGTCAAAAACATGTAATATAAAATATTTCTTGTAAGGATTTATCTCAGTATAAATTTAATATGAATTTATTAAAATATATCCAATAATTTCACTTTAATCAAAAACTAATTTGCATGATATACATATAAGTTACAGTTTGAGAAGTGACAAATTAGGAACAACATATTTCAATTATATAAATAAGACTTAACATACGGAAGAACTAGAAGCACGTGGAGAGTTCCAAAAGGAACCGTCCCTTTGTTATTCACCCAACCTTATATCAAACATTTAGTTCATTTATTATACACATTGGGCTTACCTAATTGATCTACAACACATATACAAATATCATTGTTACAGATTAAAATTTATGAATAAATTTACAACTCATTGATATGTAACACTATTATATACACTATTTTTAAAAGAATAACTAACATGAATCACTTCCTTGCATAATAAATAAATTAAAAAAATATATAATAACAAAAAGAAGCATAATACATACTATTAAATTTATCTTTATGCGATTTATACAAATATACACAGAGTCGGGGGAGGTACTAAGTTAAACATGTACTAATTAAATGTGGTCCAGCCTTTGGGCACACTAGAGGCGGGCTCCGGCCGCGCACTCGACCCCGCCGAGTAATCTAACAAACTGAATTGGCTAAAATCTAGTCCATATTCGTGTAAGAGAGCACTGTCTGTAGACTTGATTTGTTCAACTTTCTGATTTTTATCACGACACTTGAGCGGATCGAAATCTTCGAGGTTTGTCGGCGAATCGTCCAGTTTAATGAGATCAGAATCAGAGCCACACGACTGAAAAAGAAATATGTGAGTTAAAGAAGCACAAAGCGAGACACATTCCATGGTAGGTTTTTTTGTGCTAATTAGTAAAGGGGCTGTAATAAATTAGTTTCATTCGTAAATTTCACACGAATAGATCTTATATTCCATCACTGCAGGACATAGTACTCGCCGAGATGGCCTATTTACATTAGCTGGTGTGAGTGATTAGTAAAATATGCCATAGATATGGCAAAAATCTTACTAATATTATAAATGCGAAAGTTTCTATGGATGTTTGTTACTCCTTCACGCAAAAACCGCTAAACAGATTTGGATGAAATTTAGCATACATATCGTTTATAACCTGGATTAACACATAGCCTGCGTTTAATAAGAATTTACTATGCGGGCAAAGCCGCAGGAGGCAGCTAGTACTCTTTAAATTGCAATCATATATCTATAAAAGCAATCGTCAATAATGCAGTATAGGAGTAACAAAAACTATTATTATGCATAAATAAACTACACATCGCTTTTATATAACACATATTACGCAATCACTAATTACAATAACGAAGCCTAGAAACTTTAAGTTCATATAACAATAGATGTCATATTATCTTAGAAGGTATTCCCACCATCTTATACAAATCAGCTAATGTAAATCAGCCATAATAGTAAAAGAAAAGATGGCCGGTAGTTTTCCAATAGAAACAATCCAATACAATGAAACTGTCACAATAACCAATAACAGTATATACTAGGTTTTAATAACATTACAATAGTAAAATTTTACTTGTACGTTCATCTGTAGTTTTTGTATTCATGAAGATCATGAATAGAAAATGAATATGCTTTCTTTGTTTGTCGTTTCCTAAAAACCTTGAACTTAAGGTCGACCATTCCAAATCTCTAGCAAGGATGATCACAACAATAATTATTTTTGTTATTTTTTCTTTACTTGTAGATTTATAAACATCATAAAATTAGTATAAATTAATGCCTAACCATGAACTATGTAAAATTAATTAGATCTTATAGAGTAATAAACAAAAATAAACATACAGGCGAATTAATAACCTCCTCCATTTTTTATGTCGGTTAAAATGTATTGAGTTTTTATCGCTTGTATCGTTGGAAATTTTTATATTGAGGTTCTAATATTGTGTTTATTTACTAGATAACATACAGACAAACGTATAAGGTTATGATTTTTTTTTAATTATTTGTAGTAATAATGACAAGAGTTAAGAATATTGGATATTGTAACATAACTTCAGAGACGTTGAGCGTAACTGTGTCCTAATAATATAATTAACATTATATATAAATACAACATTCAAACAAACGGATGCATATCTACTTACACTAATCCTGGATAGAACAATTATTGCGAAAGGCAATAAGTGCTTAAGCGCTCGACGGCTCTTTGTAAAACTTCCACAAGACTTAGCAAATTATAATATAATCGCAATCGCCTATTAAATGTATAAAACAAATAATCTGAATAAAATGTATGACTACTACAGCTATTAAATAAAAATCCAATATGTATGCATACTTATTTATATTTAGGTAGTGTAACATGCATTGCGAGTTCTATGTAAGCTTCATATTGATGAAGGACGACAAACAGTGTATTATATACAAAGTGCTCGTGCCATAGGTTTATATAAATATAAGTAAAACAACAGAGATGCACATATCTACTACTTCCCATTTTCTACTTTTACTGTAATTATTTAGATTCTAACATTAAAATCTCGGATCGAAATTACCAATTGTTTTTCGGCACTTGTTAATCTAACCTTAGTATAAAACGATCTAGCATCACAATATGAGATCATCTATTAAATTATATACTTATACATCATAATAATATGATTATAACGCAAATAATGCGTTACTTTCGTATAAAAAAAATGATAACTACTTGATAATTAGTAATTTTTCTGTTAAATATTGCGTTAGACGCAACTTTTTTTAATGTTAAAATTCCAATGTATATCTATAAAATATAAATAATAAATAATTTACAGTAAAACAATATTTATAACAAAAATTAATCATGTAACTAGTAGGGACGTATATCAATGTCAATAGTTAAATAACAAAAATAGTTCAAAGAAATAATGTCTTAGTCAAAAATATAATTCTTAAGCATTATAAATTATAAAGCAGGCGAGAATATTATAAAGATCGCAACATTATGTTCTTTTAATATTTAATATTAATTTACTTATTCAAAACTACATAGCGGACGAAAAAGATAATTATTTATAATTTCGTTAGGACATAGTTTTTTTTAACTGAATATATTAGGGAGAATTGCACTAATTCCTATTTCATTAGCGCTTATATATTTTAAACATTCAGTTCATATAAATAACAAAAGAGGCCACTCTTGCTCGTCTTAATGAAATACATTGAATTAGTTATGTTTCATCCTCCACTAGTATAAATTATCTATTATGCATAGAATTAAATGAAGAGTATTAAATCTATAGTTTGCGCTGTATAACAACTTTCTATCGTGCTTATTTAAAAAGCAGGTCTCAGAAAAAAGTTAATCTAGTCAAGAATGAGGCGACAACCTCGCATGTTAGATAAATATTAATAGTAATAATCATGACCAAAATAATATCCAATATTAATATTTCAATAAATGTATAGTTTTGTGTGTTAGTGCAAACATATTAAAATTTCACTCTTGCAGCTCAAGGCATTGATGCTGTCAGTTTCCGTTCCATAATAAGGTACAAAATTGATATGATTACAAATATACATATCAGAATTACCTCTTGAATTTTCCCCTTGTACGAAGGTAGAGCGATGTTGGGTCGCGCGGCCAGTCGTGGCCTTGCGTCCTCTTGGCGCGGCCTATCTACAGAGGGTGTTGTAAGTTTAGGCGCTGTACCGTTACATGGTACGGGCACACTAGGTTGGGACACTTTCCTCTGGTTTGTTGACAGAGTCAACTTTAGTTTTGCTTTATCGTTGCCTTCTGTGAAGCGTATTGTGCTGGTATGAAAGTCTGGCGTAGTTTTCTCATCGTTTTTTGTAATGTTACTGATAAAGTGAAGATTTTGGAGCGCCGTTGTGCAGGTCGCGCGCGGCGGCGGCTTTGGCGCGTCAGACAAATCAATTAGTTTCCTCGTAGAGATTATTGGGTAACGGACTGGGAGTTGGGGACGTTCCGGTAACCGGGGTGGGAGACATGGTGACAGTGTTTTCTGCAAAATAAAATGGAATAATGTGCCACGGTGCTCCTAGGAGCGTACATGCTAGTATCGCATTCACATGGTACTAAACACAGTCTGGACAGAACATATAAGCAAGCACAGTACAAGTGTACGGAAGCCTATGAATGTCATAAGAGTTGTAAGATATCTTATGACTGATGAGGATGAGATACCTTTTTAAAATAAAATTAAGCAGTCAAATACATGTGAATGTATACCAAACTACAATACAGAAATACTAAACTGCTAACATGAATTCGAATTAAGAATATCAAAAAGGTACCTACTACTACAGCTATGAATGAAAACATGTCATCACACCTCCGATACGCCACTAAATAAATATATACCGACGTTACTGCCTCTATATTATGACCGAGTTATAGATAAAAAATCATAATCTATATCTAGGCCACGACTGTATACTATATACTAGCTGTTTATAATTTTGATAGTATTTAAAAAAAGCATAGTGTTTGTTCAGATTACTTTAACTACTCAATAATATCATTCAATCACAGAGTGACAGCAATTATGATATCTCAAACAATACAATTCTCATGAAATTATCATTTAGGGCAGGAACGGCATTCTATATATATTTATGCAAAGTGGTGTAGCGAAAGTCATGATTCTATAACAAGCATGACGCACTGACAGGAGAACACAAGCGTCTAACAAGTAGCTACAAGGTCGACATCTAATTTCATTGCCATAGACCATATAGTGCAAAACCGCTCGCCACTTACTGCTTTATCTGGAAGACTAACTTCAGAATTGTGCGAGTTGTTTGGGAAGCTATCGCGGCGTTGAGAGTTTTTGTTGGCGAACAGGTACTCCATCTCGGTGAGCAGGTCGAGAGGGAGTGCGGGCGGAGGCTCACGAGGCGGCGGCGGCGGCTCGTGTGCCGGCGACGTATCTGATGAATCCGAAGACACTGGCGTCGCAGACCCGCAGGAAAACCTACGCAAAAAATATATTATCTAGATACAGCCCACAAAACAAATATAAACATAGACGACCAGCAGCGTCATCTATGTTATAACCATTGAAATACAAATTATATACCAACCATAGGGCCAATCAAAGTTATCATACTGAAACATATAAAATATGAGTACAAAAATCCAAGATGCATTAGGAATAAATAAATAGCCAACTACGCTCCATTCAATATAGTAGCATCAGACATAATCAAGACATATTTTTAACATATATTTTGTTATAGAATTTCATACCTATTACCGATTTCAAAAATTTAGTTTTTAACTCTTTGGACGCCGAAGAATATGAAGGCGGAGCCTTTTATTTGGAGTGTATTGCATTGAGTTGATTAAAACAGACTGCTTACTAGGATATCAAGACTGTCACACACGCTTAGATACATATTATAATAAGAATAATCATATTGTAATTAAGAGTATCATTTACAATTGATTAATATTAATCATTAGCTTTCTTTTCTTTTAAGTTAATTCTCTTCAATCAGCGGTCCATACCAGCATTGCCAGGGTTTCTCTCCACCTGCTTTGCACGATCATATACTACCAATACCTTACTAAATTTAAACTTAAACCTTCCTCATGCATCCATGCTGTGCCGTGGCGAGGACTTTTGTATAATGTGTACCTAGTGTTTTCCAAAATCGTTAGCTCATGTTTACGTTATGATTTACAACTATAAGTATTTAAAATTTCAGCTTTCTAAATTTTTTAGCTTTAGCTGTTTTATTTAAATTCGGCCAATATTATACTTAGGTAGGGTTTCGATCATCATCATCAACCCATTAATGTCCCACTGCTGGGCACGGGTCTTCTCTCAATTGAGAGGGATTGGCTATAGTCCACCACGCTAGCCTACTGCGGGTTGGCAGACTTCACATGCCATCGAGAATTCTCTCAAGCACGCAGGTTTCCTCACGATGTTTTCCTTAACCGTTTGAGCATGTGATAAATACGCACATAACTTCCGAAAAGTCAGTGCCTTGGGTTCGAACTCGGCTACCACAGCACAGGGTTTCGATACTCCCAAGCTAATCCGAACGACACCCGCGCATCTGCCGTTTCTCAGTAACTCGCTATGCCACACTTGTAAGTATAAATAAAAGTGACGTACTATCTGTAAATAGCATTATTAGGTACATTGTATTTTTATAAGTTATTCACATTAATCAAAAACAATGATGGACCAAGGATTGAGCCCTGTGGACCGCCATTGTAATTATAGACCATCTGTCTAATGACATCTATTTTCTGAATTCTATTACACAGGAATGAAGTTGAAACGTTTGGAGAAGCGACACTATTAGAAATTTGTCGCCTCAGCTTAGATCACAAAAAACACCAAATCTACGTATGAAATCAAATCTTTCTTTTTTAAATTAAAAATGTCAATTCTCCGGTCGTCACATAATTTTCGACTACGAATCAAAATTAAGGACTAAATACGATAGGATTTTTTAAAAGGTGTTGTACATTGTATTCCGATGATGATCCGCTTTGTTGCTGTAGAACGGTGGTTCTGCAGCAACAACAGCAACAAAGCCCACATAGACGCCCACTGTGAGAATAAATTAATTGGTTTAGAAAAAATAATCAAACCATAAGGACCCATAAAATATGTGTTTCGGAATTCCGAGGAGTATGAATTAATTCTATTTCATATACAGATTTATGGATATGACTGATGAAACTTCACAGATGAGGTCATCAAAGTTTTTAAGCTAACCAGTCCCTTAAAACCCGTTCCCGTCCCGTTCAAACCAATTTTCGGTGGAAGTATGCATGGTAACGTACATCTTATATTTTTTGTGTTTTATCATTTTCTTATTTTAGAAGGGCTTCACACATTTTACAACTTTGGAAGTGTCTCTCGCGCAAACTATTCAGTTTAGAAAAAAAAAATGTGTTTCAGTTCTAAGAATGGGAATGAACCCCCAAAATTTATTGTTTTTTTTTCTATTCTTGTGTGAAAATCTTAATGCGGTTCACAGAATACATCTACTTACCAAGTGTCCACAGTATAGTTCTTATAGTTTCAGAAAAAGTGGCTGTGACATAGGGACGGACAGACAGACAGACAGACGAATCTATAAGTTTCCGTTTTTTGCAATTTGGCTACGGAACCCTAAAAACACATTATCCTGTTATTTTTTTTTCAACTGTGCTATAGTCAGCTTGAAATCTCCATGAAAAACAAGGACTGTATCATCTGTATTGGTATTCATTTTAAATTGGTGGTACGTTCACCTTTCTTTTTTAGAAAACAAAAAACCAAGCTACAATTGGTAGTCGCACCGGTTTTATGAGAATACTACTGGCAGGTCCAGCTTCGCACGGATGGCGATTTATTTTTATAAATATTTTGTCACACGCTGTCGTGCAGCAGATGAACGATTGACCAAAGCTGCGTACGAGCTAGTTGAGCAGGTAACAACGCGGTTGGTAATTCCTTTGATTTTGTGCCTGTTGATCCCGCGCGATCTCGACATTTGGATGCAAACGGGTCAGTATTGTTTTAATGCAAACGTCGAAAAAGCTGCCAACTCGGCCGTAGATTGAGTAATATCAGCTCCCACAATCATCTTTAATTCGTCAGTTTAGTGCAGAGCCGTTAGACGTGAAAATGGTAAAACGTCGGAATCTAGCGCCTGTCCATAAATCTTCATAAAAACTGTTGGACTGCATTGTTAAACGCCCGTATAAAAAAGTTAAAAAACATAATTGGCCTGATCTTAATTGAAAAAAAAAATACAATTTATTGAAAAATATCTCAATTTTAATTCTAATAAATAATATTTTGGTGGCATAAGGTTGTCTGCGAAAAAACTGTCCAAATGCCGGTTGTCGATTTTTTTAAAACGCAGCGTATTCATGTCCCCAATGGAGACGCCGCGACAACGCAACGTCACGACGTAAAGAATACTAACTATCTATTTTGAAAGTCTGAAAACACAATTGTTTTCTAATGATGTAAATGTTCAATAATTAACTTTTATCGCACTACTGCACAATAATAAATATTCAGAAATACCAAATAAATAAAAAATACGTATTTAGCCTAGCTAGTTGCAACGTGTACTAATTAATCTGTTTGGGACCACAGCTGCTGTTGGCTATTCTATAATTCTTCTTATCTTTTTTTACATAAGTAAATTTACACATTTCAAAAGTTTATATAAAGTTTTATTGACTGGCCCTGGATTCTGAGGTATAAATCTAACAGCTATCAGGGGAGTGACTATTCTGAGAGCATTGTAATTCCGTTAGCTGGTAGTTTAGTAACTCCCCTATTTTAAGAAACTTAATGAGCGACAACTCTGGTGATGCAAACCTATATAGGCTACGGGAACTGCTTACCATAAGGCGGCCCGTAAGCTTGTTTGCCACCCTTGTGGTATATGAAACATTTCCCAACTGCCCCGTTACCGGTGCTTTACTACCGAGACGTTGGGATGTACCCCTTTATCTCCGTTTTATCTATTTCTCATAGATTAGACCTTCGCTTCTTACCTCCGATTCAAAAGTGTCTAATATCAATAAGATGTTCCGACTTTTCAGAACCGGAGTCGAACCTCCGTAACATCCCTAATTTATGATGTTCGCGCCGTAAACATCGTTGATGTTGCGTCCCGCTTGTGCAGTGTTACTGCCACGACGTAATAAAACAGTAATTATGGAATAATACCATCATTACTGTTTTTTTACGTATTCATGATGACGAAATAGATTTAAATGCGATGAAAACACAAAGCTAATTAAAATAAACTAAATGAAAAAAAAAATTAAAAAATAATACCTTGCTTTTTTAATAAAATAAAATTCTTAGCGAAACATAAAATCCCTTCATTTGAAATGACCAGTACTACAGACCGGCAACTTCATAGGTCTAAAGATGTATTATTTTATCTGTGGGTAATCTTCAGTGGAAAGACTGGTGAAAATATTTTTCAAATCGGACTTCTTGAGATTAGCGGGTTAAAATATACGCTGTCATGAACTCGTATGTGACATAATTAAATACACTGACGAATTTCATCACGTTCGTTAAAACCTCGAATCAATCAATACATAGATTTAAAACTTAATCTCTTAATATATATAATAGTGCATCAACAGATATGATAAATAAGCTTATTAAACTACTACACAAATAATGTGCAAAACATGCAAAAGAACATTAACTATATAGGGACGACACATTTAAAATAGAATTATTAATTATTATTTTATTTTACCAAGATTTTCCTGGGCACAACCTTGACCAATCCCAGCGCCGGACGGCCTCTGCGCTACCTTAATTCATGTTACGAATTTAAATGGTTAACGTTTAGTAATTATAGGCCAACCATAAATTTCGGATAACAATAAGGTTATTTAGCAAAGTGTAATAAGCCTTGTACCAATTGATTTTAGTTGCCTTTCTACACTATCCACTAGACGTCTTGGGACGGTGCTGGACAAAACATGTTTGAATATAATATAATTTCGAAAGGGTAGACAAGAGATTTCTGTTTACGTAGTAAAAAGATAGATCAAACAACTCTACCACAGTTAGGAGCAATAATTTGGGTAAACAAGTGAAGGTTATCAACATACATGGTGATCAACACTGTTTGCATGCGAAAAATTGGAATGTCTCACTTTGTTCTTCATAAGGAATACTTACTTACCTACCGTGATATTCAAATTGACGTATACGCCAGCTGCAGGTGACAATTATGTCACCACAACAATATCGTCACAATTATGTTTGCTACCTTGGATTGGTGGTGTTGTTATTTTTTATATTTGTTTTTCTCTCTGGTTAATCTCATGGATCACTGTTGCTCCGTGAACAAACTCACATTTAGCAGAAACTGGGAGACTGAAATCACATCCTAGTATCCTTGGAAATAAAATGTGTTTAAACTATTATTAATAAATACTATGTCCCAAAATATATCACAATACTTAGTTTATACTGGAAGCTCCTGGATACTGATAAATAAGACTAGATATTAATATAATTATGACGCATTTATTAGTATTTGCTATTATTTTTTACATTTTTTTATACCAATCATCAATAGCTACACACAATTGTGTAGCTATTGATCCAGGGTTACGGCTTATCCTATGAACTTCTTGAAAAAGCTTCGCGAAAAACTCTACGGCCGCTTCTGGACTTGTAAATCGTAATACTGTATGATTCATTATTATCTTCTGCAATAAATGAGTTGTAATATGCAAGGTCCTGGCTTGATGGCAGACGCATATATATGTATTCATTATCTTAGCAGAATATTCGGATACGTTATCGTTATGAAGGACGAAATTTTTCACGAAAAAAAAAACAATTGTTTACATATCAATCTGTAGCCTTTAAATTGTCGATCCCTTGGTTTACAAGCGGCAATGTAAGGTACGGATTTGCCCAAAATTTTCTTGACTCCCTCCGAGTTTTCTTAACTTTTGCCAGCCAAAGGCATGCATAAGGTTTAACCCAGTCTGCCAACTGGCAGATTGCCCGTTAATTTTTTTATCTGTCTATTAAATCATGCGCATCATCATCAACCTTTCAGGTGAAAATGCAAAGTTTTGCACTCGAGTCGTTTTAATGTCTAATACAGTATAAAGCTAACAAGATATTTTTGTCAGTTTTATCAGTTATAGGTACAGTTTCAATATCGGATTCTGGAACCGCAGGAAAATTATAACAATTTATTTAATTGCAAAAATGATACTCAATTTTCGAAAGGACGTCATGATATATCGTCACGACAATAAAATAAATGGGCATCATAATAAAATATTAAATTTTCGCTTTTTATTGTGTAACACCAGTTCCAGAAACTTCCAGTATGTTTTACGTAAAAACACTAAACATGGTGTCCTAGTTGTATTCAAAATTAATTAAATAATACCTAAAGAAATACAAACAAAAACATTACAAATGAAATAGTCGAGCCAATGACGCCGAATTATCGTGAAAACTTCCGATACCGGTAATTTGTTATAATATGACAGTTTAAATGTAATATTCAATGTCAACATATTTTAGTGAAGGGGTTTTATATTATTTAAATCAATTTTACAACAAAGTCTTCCTATCTTTGTATCGTCTTCTCAGAAACACATTTGTATAATCTACAACGAACTAAATGTGATATCTACCACATTTAAGTTTAGTTTTTTAGTTAAGGCTTAAACTTTATCACGAACGGCAAATACATTAGAATATCTGAATAGTGTGTGTGACAGCCTGTAGCATTTGCATCCCCCTGACTTTACAAATAACGAAGTTATATACATAAATTTAAAATAGCAGCACAGATTACTGTTAGACGTAAGTGCATCTATCTTAAAATTACAAATAATTCTTACAATAGATCAGTCTGTTTAGAATCAGTTGTCAATCACCTGTATTATTGATCAATTGCTCTGGTTTCTGTCTCATAAAGGCAAGCGCTGCTTGCAGTAGACTTCAGCGTGCTTAATACAATTCTGTTCTCAGAAGGCAATGTCATAAAAGTGGAGGGAAATTCTTCTCTCCATCTACCAGATAGAAGTCTTGTATTGTTGTGTGTTATTAGGGATGCCTGTTTAAACCCTTCCCAAGCAACACCCAGGAACGTCGGGCTTGCAGTGCGTTTCCTGAATTATATGTAATCTTTAATGTTAGATCCAATAATGTCATTATGTTTGAAATAGGTAGAAACGTCATGTCGTCTGATGAGAATCGCCGAGAAAGGATCTAATAACGACGTCTTACGTTTTTCTTCATATTTTATCAAATAACGTTCGTTTTACTTTTAACTATTTACACATGCAAAAATGACGGCTATAATTGAAATTGATGAAAATATGTATGTATTTTAAATATAAGTGTGTGATTAGCATCGGCGACGTATCTACCTACTTGCTCTTATCTATATTAAATTCCCACCTGCTATCATCCGTGGTGTTGATTGATGAAGGTCGTGATCCAGTCCTGGGTATTTTATTCTTCAGCCCTTTCACCACCGATTTCATATTTTTGCCTCCTTGGCGGACCTTTTATTACATACAAAAAAAACTTAAAATCATGAAAAAAAATATTTTCCATAATTATGAATATTTAAATTATAAGGGTAGTTAAAAAAAAACTCGTCGGCTTATTATAATTTTAAGTGTAGGCACGGTGCCCCTGCAAGAAGTGTTATTTATTTATAAATAGTTATACAGCTGCCAATGGTACGTAGAAGGAAAATCATGAAATTTAAGACCATGAAGTTAAACTAAGAAATAAGAGATTCAGGGAACTATGAATTCAAGTTTATTAATAAACGCTATACAGGCGGTATATAAATACACACCACTATCCTTTCGTTCGTTTAACGACATCAACAAGTACAGTCGAGTTCATTAATTTATGGGCATTTATATTTATATATTAACGTCAAAAAAGTTCATAACAATGTGACAACTGTCAGTAAGTATCATTAAATTGTAGTCAAGATTTGGATTCGTTAATATGTGACTGCTTTTTTTCAGTAATATGTTTACAGCCAAAAGCACATGATTATATGAACAGTGAAGGATTAAAAAATATGCACGCACACATGAATAGAATAATATCTAAACAATTCCTGTTCAACCTTGATGTTTCGGCATAATGATGATTTTACTAGCAGTCTACGGTCATTTCTGTAACAATATAAACTACATCTTGTTTATTCAGGTATATAATTGACTTTCCGTCAAAAAATATGAAGCTTAGCCTGCTCAGATATTATTGAAGCCACAAGGTGATCACATATTATTGCCTTATGCATGGTATATATTTCTGAACCGCTCAACTGAGGACATATTTTTGATCTATAAGTTCTATAGAATATATTGAGCTTTCGAACGCTTACAATATTTTGAACCCTTGGCAATGCCAATATATTAATGAACTCGACTGTACCTACAGTTTGTCAATAAATGATATTTCTATATTGCAGTCGGCTGTAGATTTCGCTGTATTACGATAAGCCATTTTGTCTTTGCGATACGTTTTACGAAATGGCAGCCCACGATTAGCTGCATTCAACAAATCCAGAAAGTAGGGTGTCAATATTGACTAAATTATTGGATTAGATAAATTGGTCAGCGAGATACAACTCCGAATAAGAGTAGCTAGTCTCAGATAGTAGGTTAGTTTCTACCCCCTTTACTTATATAAGCGGAGGCGACAAATTGTTTAAAAATATATCTTTAGGCAGCTTAACGCCCCTCAATTACACATTTCTAGATTACATTAAAAAACACTAAAAAATCGCAGTATGTTATAGATACATAGTATCATAATTCTACCATTCATTACACATAAGGCGAAATCAACAATTTGACAGCGATATAATATTTATATATTTATTTATTAGGTTAATGGGGTCCATATGAAAAACATTGATGGAGAAGTCTATTCGTGGAGATCCTTTGGTTGCCCACAAGTAAACACCATGTACCGCGGTGAGATATTTGTGACATTTATCTGAACTCGAACCTAAACCACAGACGCAGCCGATGGACCCTCCAACTACATGGTAACCATCGAATAAATTAATGCATTTGATACATAATTGGAAATTACGCAACAATTTATAAAATATTAACATAATTTCGTTCTTCGACAGGTGGTGAATAGTGCTGCCTATATAAATAACAAGTATTTACATGTACAATAATGTACATATTATGTAATATACATAATTTTATTAGGTACATTACTTTCCTATGCACGGAGACGTGCATGTGGTAATGGTTAACTAACGGTCAAACAACGGTCCAGTTTTCAATTAATTAATTACATATTAAAACCCAGTGTAAACTTGAATTTCAATAAAGTTTGATACAAACTATGTTTTCAATAAAAATTAGGAAAATTAGCTCAGCTTAGTTAGATCAACCAGTATCTTGGTCTTGTTCCCTTAAGACATAGTTTTTAACACCAAACAGATCTTAACCCCTTACCAACAACAGCTATAAACATTGATAAATTGTAATACTTCAGTATGGAATTCAGTTACCTGTCTGTAAAACTGTGAGAACGACAACTTTATAACCTAGTTATTTATTCAGCGTACGTCTACAGCTTTTATTGGTAGAGGGTATTGATCAAAATCAGCTCACCTAAACATGTTTTATCGAGAAAGTAAAGAGTATATTAATATGCAGTTACGTGCAATAAATGCGGTGTTCATTTTTTTATATCAGGACCCAGTGCAGTATAGACTATTATAATAAAATTTCGAACGGCATCTGATATTTATAACTTCGTGGAGTAAATACTTTATACTCAATAGCAGCGGAATCTACGTGTGAAATGCTATATACAAATAAAATACTTATTATACAATATTATACGTAATTTGATATTGTATGTATGTTCTAAAATTTTATTAATTATTTTTTTAAATGCTAGCAGATAATTCATTCATATATCGCATACGAATTATAATGCACCATGCGAAATTCTCAATATTTTAACCAAACACCATTAAACAAAAAACAAATTAAAAAACGAAACGCACTGAAGAAATGCTTAAAATGTACGCATTCTGTGCACTACTAGGATTACACTTTAAACTATATAAATATATAATTATTTTATCATAAAAATACAAATAATTCGATAGAAAAGTTATAGATTATATTATCATAAAAGTATGTCAAATATCAATATAATAATAAATAATCAGATTTTTAATTACGGATGTATGAGCTACAAGAGAATTAGAAGGTATATAAGAGCAAGACAAAAACAAAACTACAGAAGAAATATACTTACTGGTACACACACACCGTTAAAACCATCACCAAAATAAGATAGCCGAAAGTACTAGTAACAGCAAAAAGTATTCTCCACCGAGTTATGCATATCAGTGCCACATTGGAAGGTCGTCACACAGACAACAGAGTTCGCTAAAACTCACCGTTTTGACCGCCGATTGCACTGCTGGGTTCGCCTGTAAATATTCATTATTTTAAAGCAAAAAAGAAAATCTCAAGTACTTACAGCATGCAAGCATTCGGTGTTAATATGTAGGGTTACCAGTTATATTAAAAAAACTTTATTCAGTTCATAAATACTTAACAAATAATAATAAATATATAACTAATACGAGAACTCTACGCAGTCTACACGAAAAAACTGGAAGAAAGTTACATTATTATAGTATAAACTACTCGTGCGAGTGTCAAGTGTAATTTTTTTATAAAATGACACCAAGAGATGGGCAGATTAATTTCTGCATCTTAATACTCTTATTTTAAGGTATCTATACTCATAGGATCGATTCCTATAAATTATTTAACTAATGAATTAAAATCAAAATATGCAGACAGACACTCAAAAAATTACATATTTTAAAGAATATACATAATATGGTTTCGTGACTACAATAGTAGACTTATCGTGTTCGCCATTTAGGCAAAAATAACTATAATTTACTTAACGCAAACTACTACCCCGCTTTTGTGGAAGGGCCCTAACCTAACTCCACACTCCAAATGGACGGGTGGTCGTAACTTGATCAGATTAGTTTTGCTTTCCAGTGAGTTAAACAATAAATATTGCAACATATGAAAACACTAAAGTAAGAATTCTTTTTAGATATTTGCCACACGAACTTCTATAAAATAAATTAATTAGTTATAAGTTATACATATATAGATAAGTAATATACGTGTAGGCACGTTGGGTCTATTAAAAATATACAAAGTTATTTGTTTCTAAGTCAAAACCTAAAATAATAATTATATCTAATGGTAACCCTACAGGATGAAATGAGGACTATTATGTACCTTATTCCAAAAATAATAGTAACTATATAATAACCACTTTGGAATAAGTAGGTTAGCAATTCAAAGTAAATATTAAGGTTAAAAAATAAAAAAGCATCATCCCCTAGACCAGGGCAGTACAATAACAATAAGACGTTTGAAGAGTTGAGTATTTTAAAATTAAGTAGCGTTATTATTAAAGGATTTCTTGAAAGCTTCATTTTGTATATTTCATAGATACTTATTACACCACTATATTATATATTAAACAAATTGTTAATCACCAATAATAATTATACACAAAAAAAGCTTTGTATATATAATAACATTCAACCATCAGCTTCCTCCCCTTATTCATAGAAGAATAATATAATTATGTACAAATGTGTCAAGTATAATAAATACTGCTATATCATATTTTCAATGAGAAAAATTGAGAGGACTTTCTTAAAAACGTTTATAAGTATCTGGGATAAGATAATACACAATATACTACAAATTGTTTCCTGTAGGTGCTAAACAATACGTGCCTATTAAATGCATAAAACATAAAACTATTTGCTTGTCTAGTAGCTTCAAAAGAAAACATAAACCAACAAAACTAAAACACAAAATCACAAGAATATAAATATACATTGCATAAAATATTACCTTATCTTTCACAGTTTTGAAAAAGGCACCGCCTTCTTTCTTGACATTCTTCGCCCAATCTCTGTATTGTTGTTTCAATTTCTGGCCGCTCCCTGTATTCAGCTTGTCGGCGTAAAGGTTGCACTCAACTTCGAATTCATCGTTGAAGCCTCGCCCAGAATTGAGCAGATCCAGTCTGTCGTCGATGAACTGAAACATAATTCAATGTCAGGTATTGTTTCAGAGTGGATAAATCTTAATTATCTCATTGGAGTATTCTATAAGCTGAATCATTTTGATAGTATATTCCTTATTAATAATAATAATAATTTAATTCGAATTTCTAATTCATATTAACATAGTTACATTCATACTTAAAATATTAAACAATATAATAATTGTAATGATATATAAATTATTCTAATCAACACACATCCCAATACGCATCCATTTGTACCTATTGGAATGGGCAATCCGCACGAGTAACAATCATCTGCAGGATACGGCTACTACTACCTCTCACACGTTGTTGTATGGAGGCCACTTTCTTGCGAATAATCGCATGAAAGCCGTCCGTTCGGGCCTCCATAAACATGACAGACGCACTACAATAGCGAGGCAGTCGCATCAGCATCCTGAAGATGTTGGTGTATAGGATACGCAAAATATTGGCAGCCCGACGAGTGTAGTTCAAATGCTACTCGCGTAAAAAGATTGGCAGTACGCCTTAAAAAGATTTATTAAAGGGCTGATATTAAAAAGAATAATATCCACATTTAAGGATTACAAAATAACCAGTTGTTTATTTTGTTAGACATACATTATTTAGTAACAATTTAAATAATTTATTTTCTCACCTGACAAAATATTTGTGACTGCAATATTTTTTCTAGTAAAGGTCGCAAACTTTTTCTTGTTCTGACAAATGCCTCAGGGTTGAAAGTAATTAACTGACCATTTTCAATTCTGAAACAAAATATTTGGAATGTTGCAAGATTTTTAGCGGCTGGGATATATCTACATAAATATAATTGTAAACGTTTTACACACGGGTTTTGTTATTTACAACCTGGTTAGACTATTACACTATGCTTATTTACAAACAACATGTGATGTAAAATTTAATTTACTTATAAGTAAATTTAATATTTACACCAGTTTTCAAAACTCCAATAAGGTTCGTACTGTCTATGAAGCAATGAGACTTTGTTTGTTTTGAAACGTCCGCAAGCGTAACTTTACTCTTCGTATAGAAATAGAATAGAAATAAATAAATATAGAAATAGTGATTTAATTCATACTTACTTAATTGCGTCACGATATCCGCCGATCAAACAAACTAGCGCACGCAAAAACGCTCGAGACACCGCATCACCAAGAGCATTTTTATCACTTAAAGCTTTTTTCAAACTTGCAACCTAAAACAAAGACACACTTTATTAGTATAATAGTAAATAACACTCTTTATTAGTCACGAACAGATATCAATACAATCAAGAAATCCTCTTGAGAATACCCTTGATGAGTCTCATTGTTACATTATAAATAACGAGGTCATATGTATAGGGTGAAATGGGGTTGTATAAAACTACTTCCAACACTTACCAGATCAGAGGGAAGGCTTTCCAAATCATTGAATGGCGATCTAAGCTCATTTGCATCAACATCTAATATAACCACATCACCAATTTCAGACATTCTCACATTCTGAAAGAGATAAAATATAACAATTTTTTTTATAAAATATCTTTAACTACATACAGCACAGGTAAGGGGTTAAATCAAAACGGGGTAATGTCTCACAAATATTTTAAAACAAAATCATAAGCAAAATAATGGTGCAATTTATACCTCCATAACACTCCTAGGTACTCCAATAAGAAATGGCATGGGAGCTAACAAGTAATCAACAAGATGTTTGGGTAAAATTGGAATGAATATGTGTTGCCAGGACATTGGAAACAGCGTGGCGTTGGCTGCTTGTACGCACGCTGATAATCTGGATGGTTTCGAAGCAACTATAGCCACCCTTCGCTCGTGGAGCAACGCCGCCCAAAGACCCGCCATACATTTTGTGTCCATAGCACTAAAGTATTCCGTTAAGTTGCACTGAAACATACATTACAAAATGGTCATTAAACTGCAACTGTGTCATTTCAATGCAGATAAGTCAATACAGGCCACTGCAGTGATCTCTATAAATTAAAATATATTGCCTCACGATGGAGTGTTAATTGTTAGGCTTCATAAAAAAAATAGTGGAAATTACTGGAAAATTGGGAGATTTTGGAAAACTGAAAGTGCTTTTTACTATGTAGTTTTTTATGGACTCTATTCGAACTTTGCATATACATGTATAAGTTACCGGTAATCTGTATAATTCAGGTATTCTATACAATACCTAGGCAATGTCTATACATTGCCTAGGTATTAGCCTGGACACCCCAGGTATTCTATAATACCTGGGGTGTCCAGGCTATGTATGCAATATTGTGAATGTTATTACCCATTACCTACATTCCTAGGGATTGTATGTATAACAGGTACTCACCTGTTGTTGCACCAGCAATGTTCAAATTGGATAGTTTAGAACTGTGACTTTATGCTTTGATGTACCGCTTATCGGTAATGAGATTGTGATGGGGTATTTTGTGAGGTGCTCGATTTTATGTTGTTACGAGATGAGGAGAAAATATTTGAACCGTGGCTTGGAGTTTTATTAGAAGACATTATTACGCAGTACTATCTATGCCAGAACCGAATTCACAATAAAATAAAAAATCACAATAAAATTAATATGAACTTAAAAATTCCGGATGCACATTTGGTGTTGTATAGAATATCTAGGCAAAGAATACAATTAATAATATTTCAAACATAACCTATATTCTATACATTGTGCCTAGGTATTGTAGATAATATCGGATTATACAGATTGCCGGTAAGATATATATGTATATAAGTAGATGGCTATGGAATCATAATATATACCTACATCACGAATTTATCTCTGTTAGGTTACGCAGAGATTTACAAATGTGAAAATAGTCACACCTTATAAGCTATTGCTAATATTAGATACATACAGTCTAGGTTCGTGCCTAGTTATTGGTCTGAGCTAGTAAGAATTTCTTATTAGAATAACCAATAATATTCTTTCTGAGAATAAAACCCAGGACTAACACACACACCAAAATAGGTGGTTAAAAGAGTCACCTCATTTAAGTACAACATGTAAACACAAGTTTATAATATAACCCCACAATCATTTTTTTGTTCAAAATATCTTCTAGATATGGCAATGCAATCTAATAATAATAATAAGAGTTTATTTCAGATCAAAAAATACAGGATCCATAATTTGTTAGTAAAAAACATAATCAACATAATCTAATGCCTTCACATTATTTTTTAATAACATATATTGATTTTTCATTTGTTTCTTGATTGTTCATGAGTTTAATAAAATTAACTTTAGTAACATGTCTCTCATTTTAAATGTCATGGTAGTTTAACATTTGTCAAGTTGTATGGATACATTCTGTAACATGCATAATAATCATTACTCACATTCTCCGGAATACTTGGTAGTTTATTGTCAGGACACTGGCAAGTGAAAACACTGTGACCAGCATTGTATGTTACTTTGAGCGTATGCCCAGGCATGGGCGGTCGTATCCGACATGCTTCTAGGAATGACACAAGTTCCCCCCGTTGAGTACTATTAACTAGATTGGCTATACAATTAAGTAACCTGAAAATAATAATACATTTCATTTATTATTTTCACAGAAAATTATTCATTTAAAATAAATTCAAAATACAGCATTCAATATATTATGTGCCATTATTTCTAACATAAATAGGTACCTATTTAATGGACATAGTTAATTTTCTTATACACATAATACATTCGCTATGGAGAAATGCAATGCCAAATATCTATAGTGAAATTGTGTTTGTTTACTAATACGTGGTCGCAATACTTGCAATAATAGTAGCACTACAAGCTCAAAATAATATTGATCCAAAAAATCTCTGCACAATAGATAACACAAATAGATAAGTTTCTCTTTCGACCTTTTGTTGATGTGAGACCTGTTGAATTACTCACAAAGTAAATAGCATAGCTTGATATTACGTGTCATTTGTGAGAGACAGACGTCACATGATCGACTTAGGTTATCATGGTCAAATAATATTCCTAACCAAAATATAAATTCCAGTAACAAAATATTAATATACGCCCAGCAAATTAAACTCATTGCATACTGATTAATTAACAATAGATATGCTTTTGCTATAGAAAAAATTACAATGATTAGCACCGACTTATGATGAGTCATCAACGCTCAGCCACAATTCTCTTTAGCAGATTACATTCTCATGCGTACAACGCATTATAATATTAAAAAATTGTAAGGTAAAACATAATGACAGTCATATTTACTTACTTATAAAATATATCATGCCATGGTAAATATGACAACAACACAAATGCAGTGTTGGCTTTAGGATCATAGCGGCAAAAACAAAATGTATATTTCGAGTCTTCTGATGTCAACACAAATGAATAGTGTTGTGCGAATGAACTGTAAACAAAAAAAGTAGGTATTTAATTGTTACCTAAAGATAGAGCTACTATTTAATACATCAGCTATTCAATACTTATGCCTTAGAATTTAGTTCTTATTCTTACTTTTCTAATGGACATGGAAATGTGAATTTGGGTATATTTTTCAATTCTTCTTCATTTTTATATGTTTCTGGAAATTTCCTTAATATGTGTGGTTCTCTCAGATGATCACCTGGTGATACTTCACAAAATAATTCAAATAAGAAGCGTACAGTGTCTCTGAAAAAATAATTAAATTACAATTTGTTAAGAAAGTAATACAGAAAAATCATTTTGATGCTTCATTGTGGACTCTAGGATGAAATACTAATCAAATTACTGAGTCTGTCACATTTGATTTAATTAACTTCAAGAAGCATGTAATTTTATGTAAGGCAAATTTGTTGCACCCCTTTTCAAATATATTGCAAACATTTTTTAGTATATAATCAATGCACAACATTAAAACTACAATTAGGTATATCTAATTTGTATATAATAAAATATTATTTTAATAAAATTTATTTAGTGCACCATTTTTAAAGCATATTGTATGCATGGATAACTGAAGAAGACTCAAACTCAATAAAATAAGTTCCTATTTTAAGTCGAGGAGTTGAAAGAAAGAAAGAAAGATAAAAGAAAAATCGTTTATTTGATGCGACAAAATAAAAATTTTGCGATTTGACACATACAAAATTAAAATTACGTAAAATAAAAGATGCATAGTTAAGTGTGTGTGCTCAATTGCAACAAACAGGAGTCCAGTTCGGCAGGATATAATATGGTAGGGGAGCCCTAGAAGGAATTTAAAGATTTACTTGAGCGCGGCAGATTAATCTAAGGGAGGATACCTTACATATTGATAAGTACCTCCAGCCAGTATGTGCCCTTAATAAGGGTGGGTGCGCTCAGGGGACCCGTAAAAAACCGATTATCTGAAATACTCGAGCGCGTTAGATTAAGATAGGTTAATTACTTGCTAAGGAGTACGTTGAGTAAGACGTACGTCGCTAATCTGACGATTAAAGCGTAACCTAGAAGAGTGGGAGGATAACAAAGTTTTAAAAACTGTACTTGCTCGAGCGCGGTTGTTGTTCTATTTATTTTAGAGGTAACAAAATAACCAATAATATCTTAATTAAGAGACATGTTGGCACATGAAAAATATCAATATCTTACGCGCTTGAGTATTTCCATGTCACTGTTTCTTGTTTTACAATAATAAAAATCTGTAGACGCTTCCCCCACTACTAAAAGTGGAAACATTATAAGACCTTTCTTGCTTTCTATCATCTAATCTACCAATTCTTACAGGTTTCCGTGACGCTTTAGGAAATCCACATTTAGCATTGTGGGCTTCCCTACTAATATCCTGACAATAATATGACAGTAAATTTTCCTTCTGTATGTTGTGAGTGATTTAAATGTTTCATTGACAATAGTGCAGTAAGAAGTGCAGAATGCTGTAAATCATATTATTGAATTGTATTTAAGTTTTGAAGCTTTACAGTTTTATTTTTTAACACTTGGCTAAGGCTGCCGGTCCACTGAAGCGTAGCGAGGCTGTGGAGTGGAGAAACAGAAAATTATTAGCCAATAGGATTGAACAAAATATCCACTGAGAGATTGTATGCAATCTTATTGGTTGATATTTTTCTGTTTGCGAGGCTGTGGAGCACCACAGCCTCGCTCCGCTTCAGTGAACAGGCAGCCTAAAACTCGCGATAATTATCATTTACTTGTTCAGTCTAAATAACTTTTTCAAATTGATAAATATAAACAATGTTATTGTTATGAAATCATTTGAAGTAGACCTAAATGTTTCAAACTGGCAAGGCACATTTCTACAATATGACCAACAGACCTTTTTTTTTTTAAAACTTAACCCTGTTTCGTGGGTACATTTACAAACACAAATTTTCACATACAGAAACACCCAGACCTGGAACAACTACCATACAGATAGTTGAATACAGATTGTAGATCATACAATCTTGCTCCGGGATCAAACCTGCAACTTGTGCATGTATGGATGGCAATTGACATATGAATGTCTAACCAATGAGACTGATTACATTATTGTAAAGCTTGTTATTCCTAATTTCAATGTAAATGAAGTACACTAGGGCTGACAAAATTCATTACAAATATGTTGCTATTTGTGTATTCTCGTTGTAGTATATTAACCATCTAGTATCCAAAACACAAGCCTTGTTGCTTGGCTAGAAACTAGATGGCACTGTGTCAGAATGTCTTGATATGTTTATTCATTTTAAGTCCTCAGACTAGTTTTGAATAAGTATTTAACTTTCTGTGCTCTATACTGCATTATCGTTTATGACTCTATTATTGATGAATTCGGTTGTCATTCAATCAATATCGCGTCAGTTTGCTCTCGCAAAAATAATTGAAAACTTCGCGTAAAAGTGAACAATCGATGTGTTAGCTGAACTCAGTTTGGAGATTAGTGTTTTGTGTGTATTGTGAACTATAAACTCTTGGTGGAATAGTGAATAATCCTAGCGAAAATTATTGATAAAAATCGCGATTGACATATGATAGTTAACTTTGTTTTGGTTCTACCCGCAAATTGTTTCCTTTTTGATCTGTCACATTAACACTGTTATCAATCAGGGTAGCGGCTCAGTGTTGCTAGTTTCAGAAAAATCCCACTATTTTGGATTTATTTCAGTATATCATGGCTCAATGTTTCAAGTGTAACATACAAATCCAAGATGATAAGAATTCTAAAATAACATGCAAAGGCTGCAAAAGGGTAATATGTGTCAAGTGTAGTGGGTTATCTGCAACTGAATTGCGAGTATTTGGTCTACAAAACCCTAAACTGTCCTACTTGTGTGACGATTGTGAGGAAGGGTTGAGGCAGGTCCCAGACTTGCGCAAATTAGTTACTGACCTCCAGCATCAAATTCAAGACCTAAGTAACCAACGTTCAAATGCCATAAACTTGGATATGGTGATTAATGAAATTGAGGAACGAAACAATCGTAGTCGTAATGTTATTATGTATGGAATAATTGAGTCAACATCAACTTCCGCAGAGGACAGAAAAGATCATGATAAAGTATCCGTAACTAAAACATTTGCATTACTACCCATTCAAAAGCCAGAAATAGTGGCAGCATTCCGCTTGGGCAAGCCTTCGCCGAGCAGTGATAGGCCGCGTCCGCTAAAGGTGGTATTAGCTAATAAACAATTTGTCGGTTATGTCCTGAAGAATAAAAGTAAGTTGCCTCAAACAGTCAGTGTCCAGTCGGATATGACGCCCTATCAAAGAGACCAACTTAAGAAACTTCGTGAAGAATTAGCTGAGAGGATAGATAAGGGTGAAAAACATTTAACTATTAAGTATATAAACAGGATTCCTAGAATTATTAGTACTACAAAAAACTCAACAATGTAGTGTTCTCCGAATTGTGTCTTTTATACACGAACTTGGCATCCCTAACGGCAAAATTTGATTTATTTCTTCTCGAAGTCAACAATTATAAACCTGCATTTATTTTGATAACGGAAACTCACCTGCGTTCAGAAATCACGAATAGTGTTATAGGCATATCAGGATATACACTTTATCGTTTAGACAGAGGGGACAAAAGAGGTGGTGGAGTAGCTATATATATTAAAGATGAAGTGAATGGGTATACTGTTATATCTAAAGTTAATAATACTTATCAAAATGAATTGGTCGAAGCGCTTTGGCTAGATATTCAGTATAAAGAACTCACCTTTCTTATGGCTTGTTTATACAGACCACCGTCCAACTCTCTGTCGGAATCAGACAAAATTTTGTTTGATACAATTGGAAAAGCTGCATATGATAGAACTGTGGTTATTGCAGGAGATTTCAATTTACCAAAGATAAAATGGCCCCTACAAAAAATTCGTGGCTGTGATAATTTGTGTGAGACTTTTGTTAATATGTACTCAAACAGCAACCTACATCAACTTGTTACGAAAATCACTAGAAAACGCAACCAAGAAGAATCCCTTTTGGACCTAATACTCTGCAACGATGTGTCCCTGATAAATGACATTGAGTATCATCCTCCGATAGGTAAAAGTGACCACTTAGTTATCACAGCTACTCTGCAAGTAATCAATACCGATACCAAATACAATGAAAATCGAAGGACTCAATATGACTTTTTCGGTGCAGACTATGAAAAGATTTCTCAGCATATTGCAAGTAACATGAGTATAGTTGAAGCACCAGTAGAGGATATGTGGCTCACTTTTAAAAACCAGATCCACTCTGCAGTAGAGAATTATATACCAAAAAAGCTTATATATAAAAACCATCACATCAATAAACCTTGGATCAACAAAACAATAGTCGACTTGACAAAACAGAAAAAAATACTATGGACAATTTACAGAATCAATCCAACTGAAGACTCGTATAAAGAATATAGAAAATTAAATAATAAAATCATAAAGCTTTCCAGAAACAGGAGACTCGCTTTTGAATCAAATATCATAGATACAGGTTCCAAGGCTTTCTATGGTTACATTAGAAAACAGCTGAACTCTAAAATTTGCATCCCAAATGTGATAAAAGACGGGTCAAATGAACTTGTTATGAAACCGGAACAAATAGCCGAAGCCTTTGCTGAACAATTTAAATTGAGTTTTGTTAGCGAACCTGATGGACCAATGCCAAATGTCAATTTACCTAGAGTTATAAACGCTGTACAAGAGTTCAATATTACTGGCGATTTGGTAAGGAAAACACTATCCAGTTTCAAAGACACTACGGCTACGGGGCCCGACGACATCCCATCTATACTACTCAAGAAATGCTCAGGAGCCTTGATCGACAAAATAGCCAAAATTATGAACAAGTCCTTGAATGATAAAATAGTGCCAGCTGATTGGAAAATGGCCAATGTAGTACCAATTTATAAAAAAGGAAATAAAGTGTTACCTGTCAACTACAGACCAATAAGTCTGACTAGCGTTTTATGCAAAACTATGGAAAAAATAATAGCCAACCATATAAAAGATTTTTTGAAACAAGAACAAATAGTCCTAGACGAGCAGCATGGTTTCATTCCAAGGCGTTCAGTCACCACGAATTTACTATGTTGCCTTAATAAATGGACACAAAACTATAATAATGGACAAGCGACGGATGTTATTTATCTAGATTACGAGAAGGCATTCGATCGAGTGCCTTTGAAACGCCTCACACATAAATTGGAACATCTTGGCATACGTGGAAAATTACTAGCCTGGATAAATGACTTTCTGTCAAATAGAACATTTCGTGTGCGCATTGGACAAGTCATGTCAAAACCCCAAAGAGTACTCAGTGGCGTCCCTCAAGGATCGGTACTTGGCCCATTGCTTTTTATCTTATATCTCACAGACCTAAAAAATACTCTACAACTACCATTCTCGCTTTTTGCTGATGATACTAAATTCTTTGCAAACCCGCAAACTCAGTGGCAAGCCATACAAAACGACTTAACTGCTATATTTAACTGGACCCAAGAGTGGCTTCTGACATTAAATGTTGATAAATGCTCTGTACTGCACATCGGTAGAAACAACCCTCATAAAATTTATTATCTTGGCCAAAAACAGTTAACATCAGTTGAAACACAAAAGGATTTGGGAGTTACTGTGTCTGTCGATCTAAAGTGGGAAACTCATATACATAATATTGTAAAGAAAGCAAATTCGATACTCTATATCATTCGCAAGGCGTTCAAATGTCTCACAGCCAAGACCTTTATAAGACTATACAAGACCTATATAAGACCTCTCCTCGAACATGCTTATATAATCTGGGACCCTTACTTCAAAAAGGATGTTAAACTAATTGAAAACGTACAGAGAAGGGCTACCAAGATGGTACGTTCAATGCGCAATTTACCTTACGAACAGCGCCTCAAAGACCTTGGCCTCACCACACTAGAACAGCGTAGACAGAGGGGAAGTTTAATCGAAACATATAAAATCTTCCACGATTACTATGATGTACCCAGTCTTAAAGGCATGTATAAGCCAAATGAAAATAAACACTTGCGTGGTCATCCATTAAAACTTTGGGAAAACTCATCGAAAAAGAAACCAATGAAGCATTTCTTGCCTAATAGAGTGGTAAAAGCATGGAACAAACTACCAGAAAAAACTGTCATGGCTCCAACATTGAACGGTTTCAAAAACAGATTGGACAAGGAAAACATCTCCAAGCTATTTGATACACACGCACCAGCTCATTAGCTGCTAGTGTGCTCTACGGAATAATAATAATAATAAAAATACTTTTTATTTGAGACACAATTGATGCCAATTGAAGTCAATCAATACTACAATTTATTGACAATAATATGAAATAGAAAACATGTACTTTACCCCCAGACAGATTCAAATACCTAAGTTGCACCAAAGGGTATTTTGACCATTATACCCTGGTGTTGAAATTTTATAATTATGTTTGATATAATATGAATTTTTTATTTGAATATACTAATCTCCCTTTCACGGTCGATATTATATTAGGGCTCTGGGCATTGAATTTAATTACCATATTATATTTATGAAGACATCTTTTCATTTGTGTCAAAAAGTCTTCATAAGTATACTTTAAATATTGAATGCCCAGAGCCTCGCTATAATGTCGAATCGGAATCGGGTGCTGGGCACTGAATGGGATGATAAATCAACTTGCTATTGTATATCATTGTGAGACCCAGACACGTTTTTGTGTCAACAGTCCATTTAAATGTACAAATTTTATAGTGCCTGAGAGTTAAAGTTTAAAGTTTTACAACAAAGTTTTGTCAGTTCTAAGTGACACTTCCAGGGCAGTCACAAACTTAGAAATGTGTCGATGCCATTTGGTCTATTAAAAAAATAGAAGCACTTTTGTAATATGCTATTTAAACGGCTGGTGAGTTATACCAACTCAGCTGGGAAAAGCTTTGAGCTTAAGCTTAAGTCACCATCTTTACTTTGGGTGTATAATGGGTGCTTAGCATAGAAGATATAGAAGTAAAATAGTGTTTTAATATTAAAATCAGCAGGGTTATTTGAAATAAAGAACCAAATCTATAAATCTACATCATCATCATCATTTCGACCGTTAGACATCCACTGCTGGACATAGGTGAATCTTAGTGATCATAAATATTTTAAATAATAATGTCTGAATAATAACATCCTCCAACAATGTAAGATGTGAAATAAGTCACACTTACCATATTAGTTAAATATAAATATCTTTATTCTATATATTTTTCAAATGATTCATAATATTTCCATATTATCGTGATAATTATCTTAGTATAATGGTGAATATTGATTACAAACAATATGAAATCTTATTCCACATGGGGGAACAAACACCCACCACAGGAAACTGATATATCAGCAGACGACAGCTGGTGTTATCAGGCGCGGGACGCAATATTTCATACAACATTGAAAGGTAAATAAAACTAAAAAGCAAGATGGAGTTACATATGCAATGAGATGTTCCCATTCAAATAAGAAATTAGAAAGGAATGCTGAAGCAACTCATTTGTTCCATCACCAAAAAAGCGGCCGATACACAAAACAAAGACAGATTTTGTAAAAAGGTACATAATTACCTTACTCTGGAACCCATGTCTCGACGTGGATTATATGTGATTTTGATTACATCTTCTACGACACCTGTAGTTACTTTATTAGAAAATTCACTCTTCACGAAACATCACAAGCCATAGAAAACTACTTTCGAATCGCATGAAGCATTTTTTGAAGATTTTTTACGATTATTTCCAATTCCGAACTATTACGAAAGACGGACGTCCGCCGTCGTTACGGACGATATTTTATATCTATAATAGCCACTTTCCAGACGATATCATATACCATGTACCAATGACAACAATTATTCAATTCAACGCAAGCTTCTTGTCCCTTTCATTTACATGACACACGAGTATGTCAGGAGTAAACTCGCATTTTATTATGCCAAAAGATTTATATACTATGGATATGGAACACGGCATAGTCATAAATAACGTTTAGTTACTTTTGCTATTCCTACACTAGCAACAGCAAGAATGATTAAATGTTTGAATACTACACTCATACGCTGTTTTTTGTATATTTGTAACATGTGAACGACGTGCACGTCTTCTCAAGCAAAATCTGGTCCGAATAAATCAAGGGCATGACCACCAGTCCTGGCCTAGCCCACGCTATTTGCAATCCCGTCTAGGGCGCCATCAAAGACGATCGAAAAGAAAAACTAGCGTACGAAAGTTAAAGCAATTTTTACAATACGCGCGATCAGAGTGCTGGGCCTAAATAAAATTTCTTCTCACTTTTAAAGGTCGTAATGTAAGTAGTGGAATGAGCTTTTTTTATAGCCCCACCGCCCTCGATTTTTCGATTTAGGATTAGGGTTGCTTAGGGCATCCAGTTACCTTCCTTAGTCCGGCACTGATGACCATGGTCAGATAGTCGTTGTTTATACCCCGAAAAAGTCGATACCCCGATATAAGTCTCAAACGCATTTCAAGGCAATGTCCAACACGATGTCGCATTTGTATGATAACTAAATAAATAAATACTAAGAAACATTAAATTTTAAATTAACTAATCCTCAATGATCTACTGCGCCGTTGCTGTGCTTAATCCTGGATTGAGCAGTGATCATGGATTTTTAATTTAATTAAGCAATTTTCAGTAGCAAGTCGAAGTCTGGATTTGTACCCGCTACCAGGAGAATTTTGTCTTCATCATCAATCATCATATCAACCGTCCACTGCTGGACATAGGTCTCCCCCAAGGATCGCCACGACGACATTGTCTTAATAATTAATCATATTTTTACGGACCTCAACCGTATCACCGAAATGCGGGAATCATCAACTCGGCCTACACGGCGTTTAAGTGAACGGGACAAACTGAATAATAAATAAAGTATGTAAACTTAACATTATAAACGAATAATACTATAATTAGAGATATGACTACTCGGGACAAGTTGTTTACATATTTTTGCTCATGCCCAAAGAGTTTCAGCGATTTTCAGCCACTAACTAAACGTTGCCAATCAAGCATTTCGGGGTCGATTTGACACTTCAGCTTTTTTTGTTTACGATATGGTTACTGTAACCTTTTAGCAAGTGTCCATTATTTAAAATATCGACCCCCTTGGGTGTGAGTAAAATATTATGTTATTTACAAAGACTACAATATAATACTGGGTATATTTACGAAAACCTCATACGAATTTCTTCAGAAAAATTCAAGTTAGTATGTTTTGTTCCATGTAATAACATCCATATATATGTACTTTCAGTGAGATATAAGCTGATTTTCGGTAAATCCCATCCCACCCAAAAACATTTTCTTATGTTGTTGAAAAGTACCTTTTACTCCTACGAGAAAGTAGGAAGCAAAGCTGAATATAGCCACAGCGATTACTTAATGTTGCAGACACACCGGGCTTATTCCAAAGACGTTACCGGCCTGGACGCGGATAATACCTAATTAGGCTATCACAGTTTTTTTACGTGGCTTAAATACCTACTTTGATTATAAGTATCCAAACTAGTCAATCAAGGTCAGTTCAGCTAACCACATTAATCCCACAAGTATATACCTACTTAGGTACAGAGAAAATAGATTTCGTTTAAGATAGGTGTAAATAGAATAGTTCTCGCTAACCTTTTTGGCTCTGCCCGGGCGCAAATTATATTCCTGGTACTTCTGCCAATGGGATACCTATGCAAATTCCTTTACTTAGAGACCCACTAATGCTGCCAGGGATTCGTATCCATTACGTAACGTGTTTTGATGTTGTCAGGCGTGGATAAAAATTTAACAGAATTTATGATAACCCATCAACATTACCAATCAGGCGGTAAAACTGCCTTAGATATGTTTTATAATTTCAACAGGCTCACAAATTATTATCTTAAGTACGAATGGATTATCCTTTGCAAGAACGAATGGAAGGAAGGATGGTATGTTCATAAACTGCTGACGTCTTGAAAAGACGGTGTTTAACAAGGACACGGCGGCGGTGGCAATGTGTTCATAAATACTTAGTTTGGTTAGGTAAATATAGAAGAGAAAACTATATACTAAATGGCCTAAATGCAATGTAATCAAACAAAACAAAATAAAAATAAATAAATAAATAAAAATAATCTTCTATGATTTTTTTCCAAAGTTTAATGTTATAATTATCTAATTCTTAGGTACAAATACTAATCGTGTACGTCGCCCCAGCAAGAAAGTAGCTCCTAGAGTGATATGAGCTGTACGTATAATTAGTGCGTAGTATGCTGTAAATGTGCGCCAAATAAAAAATTTGTGCGCCCTGTCGTTTTGGAAAAAAACGGAAAAAACCGTTTCTGCTGGGGGAACGCTGTTCCAGCAAGAAAATTCTAAACGAATGACCGGAGGGAGAAAATTTGTGCATGGGTAGAGAGCTTATATTTGAGCATAAATGTGCGCCAAAAATAAAATTTGTGCGTCTTCAGGTTTCCGAGATATTGAGATTCTTGCTGGGGCGACGTTTTGCAAAATCGTGTATCTCGGAAACCATTGTATGTGCGCCTGTAGAATATGTAGGTCATCGATATGTATGAAACCGCCGCTTTTTTGTAGTCATTCGAATTTGGTCGGATAGCCAGCCGTTGTTTATTTGTTTTGTTTTCTGTTGATATCTACTTAATGCGAAACATTTCAAGCTGAAAATTTTCACCATACATTCTTGACTAAACGCACTAATTATTGTTTTACACCTGCACATCCTGGGTTGAGCCGGCTTCTCGTATTTCGCCGTCAAAGTTACGACACCGTCGTATCGACTCATATGAATATTATTCAGTAACGCATGCATGCACATTTTTGAAACTCCGTATGGTTAATATAATCGTCCAGGAGCACCGAATACCGTTTTCAGCGAGTGTCTACGTCTTCTTGTTTGGGCGCTGCGATAGGTTTTAGGTATTTCGAAAAAGCGCGATTACTTCGAAATCATAAATATTTTCTTAAATCTAACTCCGTCACAAATTCGCACAAATTAAGAGCTATTCGTGTGTCTTTATTCTACAGGCGCACATACAATGGTTTCCGAGATACACGATTTTGCAAAACGTCGCCCCAGCAAGAATCTCAATATCTCGGAAACCTGAAGACGCAAAAATTTTATTTTTGGCGCACATTTATGCACAAATATAAGCTCTCTACCCATGCACAAATTTTCTCCCTCCGGTCATTCGTTTAGAATTTTCTTGCTGGAACAGCGTTCCCCCAGCAGAAACGTTTTTTTCCGTTTTTTTCCAAAACGACAGGGCGCACAAATTTTTTATTTGGCGCACATTTACAGTATACTACGCACTAATTATACGTACCACTCATTTCACTCTAGGAGCTACTTTCTTGCTGGGGCGACGTACACATACTAATCGAGCAATATTTACAATTTCGTAAATTAATTTACATTACATTTAAGAAATTCATACTTAATAAATTACTGTAACAAGGCAATATAGGAGAGCTCTCCAAAAGTTTGTTTTAAGAACCTTGTTACCTATATTAACAAAATCAATCAAACATTACCATTATAATAATTATTATAAATGTTAAGCGTTCAGAACCTACCTTGTAAGGACGGACTGATAAGATTAAAAATAAGTTTAATGACATCAAATAAGCTGATTAAAAACTCGATTATCATAATGATTAACACATCTATAAGTAGGGCAATTGATTATTTCACGCACAGCATGGTGCGGTGGTAGTCTTTTTAGGACTCCGTAGCCAAATGGCAATAAACGGAATCCTTATAGATTCGTCATGCCTGTCTGTCTGTGTATCCGTCTGTATGTCACAGCCACTTTTTTCCGAAACTATAAGAACTATACTGTTGATACTTGGTAAGTAATGTATTCTGCAAACCGTATTAATATTTTCAGACAAGAATAGAAAAAAGATACAATACATTTTGGGGATTCCCCATACTTAGAACTGAAACTCAACAAATCGCAATTTACCTCTCATTCAATTGTGTACCTACTGTTGTTTACTAATCGTTGGTAGTCAATGGTATGGAAAACTTAGTGTGCGACTTTCCGACTCGCACTTGGCCCGGGTTTTTTATACCTGTCATCACCTCCCCGGACATGATCTACATTAACAATGATTACACAGGTGTTGTAATAATACAATACTTTTTCAAAATCAAAGATGCTTTTAATAGAAAATTTGGATTTTTGTATTATGAACAATAACGGTCTACGATTTTGTAGTAATTAGAAGTATGCTAAAAACTGTATGGACGAAAATGTATTAAATTGTAGGTAGGTACAGGATATGTTTAATCATAAGTCTCTATAGTCATCAGTTTCATATAATATAGCTTTAGTGTAAAACTAAACAAAAATAGGTATTTGGTCATCTATAGGCTTTTAGCAAAACTGATCCGTTTATTCTCCTACTTCTTCACTAATACTTCTATAATCAGTTAACATTATTTTGCCGCAATATATTTATTAGGAAAAAGATATAAAGTAATGGTAAATTGTCAATAAGCTTTATTAAAAATTATATTTATTATTTACTCAACCACAAAAACCACAAATATAAATATTACCACTTCCCAATAGTCAAATCTGACACCTATAACTCGGGCCTGGACTCCTGGTCAAATTTTGTTGGTCGGAAATTGTTGATTTATCTGATGGCTAATTCTATAAAAATCGGTTTTCATAACATTGACGACCCGTTTAGCTCAGCGGTAGTTAACGCTGCTTGCTGTGCTATGGGTCCCGGGTTTGAATCCCGGTAGGGACAAATATTTGTATGATGAGCATCAACATTTGTATCCAAGTCCCATGACTTGGATACAAATGTTGATGCTCGTCATACATCCATTGTATCTATGTATAATATGTATATATTTACAAAAAAGTATATAATATATACTTTTTTTTTAAATAACTACATATTTTGTAGTATATCAACCATCTAGTATCCGTAACAGAAGCCTCGTTCCTTACCACGGAACTAGATGGCACTGTGTAATAATGTCCGGAATTATTTATTTTATTTTTATTTATTGGATGTATCTCGCGATCGAAAACTTGATTATTTATATTATTTTTGAGCGAATGATTTCTATGAAGCCATTGTAAATAATACGCGCCGCATGTCAGATAGACAATATGCACTATATTATGTCATATATTATACCCATAATTGTGTGTAACTACTAATTATACCTGACTTAAAACATGGCGTCCAATGTTTAATATGTATCTATAACATGTTTGCATTCCATGTATATTTCTTTTTTATTTATGATTTTTATATATAGATAAATATGGTATAAAGCAATTTCCAGTTTGTAGTTATTCGACCGACTAGGTTTCTTTAATAACGGTAAGGATAAGTTTTCTTCAGGACATAAGCATGATTTATTAGGAACGAAATAGGAAACTTAATTTTATTGCATTGTTTTTATATCTATTTATGGGTGTTTAAAACGATAGATTTGATGGTTATGTACTATTTGTTAATAGTATATATACACACTATTACTATAATATAATTAAAATGTTGTATACTAGTCATTTAGTTTATGACGACATATTTTTTGGGGGTAGTGGTTGTTAAGTTACTGGTGCCCGTAAACTGAAAACAATGGTTTATTTATTTTCTACTCGACTATATTCGGGATAAATTATAAATGGAATGGATATAAACTGTTTTGCGTATACTTTTTGTATTTTGACTCCTTGCTAAACTAACTTATCTATATTCTTTTTTATAATTATTGGAATTGATTTACTAAACGAATCTTCACACATACATAAAACCCTTAAATATCTAAGAAAATATACTTACTAAATAAAATCTCATTCAATGCTGTCTAATAGAATTAATTGTATAAGTAACACATTAAAAATATATCTTAATCTTATTTCCTTTGTCCAAGTAACTTTTGTTGAATGCTAACATGTTTTGACGATGTTCATTATTTAAACTTAACTTTGCTGTTTCACCTATTATGAGAGTAAAAAGGAAATTTGAGAATCTTTGTAAACGCAACCGTAAATCCTTCCTAAAATTAAACCTAAAATATACCAGTGCCTTTGTGTTTATATACCTAATAGCTGCTACATATGTGTATAATTGTAGACTAAGTAAATAAAAAGTATAAGCTGTAAATTGAATACTTATCATAATTAGGATTAATTAACTTCAGGCAAACTGTTTCACAGTATTGGTGCTATAAAAATCTTTGACAAAAATAGCACTATCAAATCTTTCTAATCACAGAACTCACTTATGAACTAACAAATTGTCAGGAAGTAATTTACACAGCTGCTCCTTGAGCAAATTGTTTCTTTTTAAGTACAAACGATACAATATTCTACTAATAAGTCTATCTTCTTTCGGTCATATCTTCCAACATATAGACCATATCGTTTGGTTGCTCATAGCGGATGATGGATGAATAACCTGTAAATAAAGATAATGTGCTAGTGTTAATAATACATTGCGATAAAATTCATATCTACATAAAAAAACAAACTTCTACATAGGGTGACAATATGATAACGACACGGATAGGGTAAAAGAAATGCAGTCAAAGTAAATTGGCATTCTTGGTAGTCTACAAGTTCCAACACACTACAACACATAAATAATCTTAAGACCATGCAATAATAATAGTCATAGATTATTAAGAGATAAGTATAGATTACTAATTTGGAATGTACTTCCTTATAAGTTTATTGAGTAATTATGCCATACAGCCCTGACGAAGCTCCAAATTTGTTGAACTCCACTCCACTTCAAAGTAATTTTTGATATTCAATTTATAGCCTAGCTAACGACTGATAAAATAACCGCTTTCAGTCATCGATATTTTAAAACGATATTCTGATAAACATGTGTTAAGTAGGGGTGAGTAATAAAGCAAAATAAACAAAGTAATTTCTTACTGTAATATTATATTTATAGTAAAACCTTCACGGTGGATACTGTAATTAGATTTACAAAAATGTTGATTATATAATATTATAAAAATTACACTCGACAATTGATAAATAATTGGTCGATTTCTGATTTAAAAATTGATTACATTAAGACAGTAATTTCATGATCAGAATAGAGACGAGGAATGTAATGTTATTCGTAAAAACAATAGAAAAAGGAAGTATAATAAGTACCACAAGCATATTCATTAATGCCATTGCCAGTATAAAAAGTCACAGAAAAATTAACTAAACTTTTGAAGCTTAAAAAGAGGCTAGTGTAAGTTGAAGAAAACACATAAAAAATTAAATAGGATAGCTACTATTAAAAGTAAAGAAAATCGTTGAAAGTACCTTTTTTAAGGTAAAGAGCCACAGACGTATCAGGCACAGTAATATGGCACACAAGATACAATAAATTAAATTTATTATTTAATAATCAATTGTTAATTAACATCACTTAAGAGCTAAAATCTCATTGATCGATTAAATCGGTCAGATTCGTAAGTATATTCCAAATGTTATTAGCTATTTTGTTAGATAATTCGGTAACAAAATATTTAAGTAATACTTAGGAACATAAGAAATTGTTAATGACGAATTCCTTAAACTATACAATACTGTAAATGAGGCGCCATAACTTTAGTAAAAACCTTTTTAAGAATTAAGTAATCCAAAGGCACAGCCAAAGGTACTATAAACTACACTTACTCTATACGTACGACTAGGCACGACTCCTTAAGTACAACTTAATGTGGTTGTTGTAAAAATTACGTACTATATTTAGGTGAATAAAGTATAGGTATTTATTAATGTTCAAGAATGTTGTGATAGTTCAAGAGTACTATTAAGTCACAGAAATGCGAAGAAAATGCAGCCATCACTCTTTTTGTAACCTCACTTGAAACATGTTTCGGTCGCCTACATTAGTTAATTTTAATGCTTAATAAATAAATAAATAATAATATACAGGTAAACAAAACATTGCAACAAGATATCAATGATGGACGCTAACATCTCAGACGACGATCCTATATAGAATCGTTTAAACGATTTAAATATTTTTATAATATCAACGGAAACGACTTATTTTCGTACATTGTTGACTGTGGGGAGTAGGAGACAAATTACTAAGAAGTCTGCATTTCGAGCTTCATAAGGGCCATAAACCACAGAAGACACAGTGCCTTTTACTTCACCTACGAAGAATAATATATAATGAAGTTTAAATATGATTAAATAAATAGTATTTTCAGACTTTCACCACATGTACTTTTAATAATATTAAATTGACATTTAGAGTTTTTGGTAAAAAACTTATTATAACTTAAATTTCTAGGATATTTGGATCCTGTTCAGTAATCATCAAAAGTTACGCAATATCTATAAAATAATAATAAAATTTTACTAATTTTAAAATTACATATAATAATTCCATGGCAAAGTGCTTATATAATTTATTTTGATATTGTCTGTATCACAAATAATTGCCATACCTATAGTTTGTCTTACACAATTTAAATAAGAATATATAAAAAGTAGGTACCTAATCAAATGTTCGATATTAGTATTTAAAAAAAAAACTATGTTAGAAAGCAAAAAAACACCCTAATAATGGATTTTATACAATTAGTTGCTAGACTATTTTTGGTTTATTTATTCCATTGAAATGTTACTTTTTTTGGCCTTAAATAACACTTCTCTCAGAAACATTTGCACCGTTTTTCCAAAATGGCGGCCGGGGGTAAGGGCTGCGACCACATAAACTTGATTTTAAGTTTACACTGATCCCTCCTTGATATCTTAAAATATAATTGCGTCTTCTGAGAAATGTAGTTTGAATTGTAACGTTTCAATGGACTAGTTCACTTTCCGAGTAGGTGAAGTAAAAAATATATGACACAGTAGGTATACTTTGAGCATATTTTTTTAAGTTTTAAGTGTTTACTTGTTTACCCTTTTGTAAACGTAGGGAATGTCTATAACGTGCAAGATTAAATAAATAAGTAGGGTCTCCAGACACAAAAACCAATAATTAATTTTGCTAATTTTATACATAAAATTAACAAATTCTATATTCTTTGAATATTTCAATAGCTACTTTCACTATGGAGATTTGTGAAGAAAAAGAAGATTACATACAAAAATTTAAATTTATATATAACATTTTTCCTCAATGTAGCCAGAATAAATAAATGTTTTCGGTAAAACACTACCTAAATCACATTCTTTTCTTAAATTTAATTTGTTTAAGTTTAATATTAACTTATTGTATTTATGCTTGCTTGGCGATTGCACTAAAAAAATATTTAATTTAATTAATCTAGAACTAACAACCTGCCACCGTATTAACGTACTACATATTATGTTACCTATATGCTACAACTGGAGAACCCATTATACCAGAGATTAAATAAGAAAGAGAAGTGTTCAGTGTTCATTGTTTCAGACTTCATTTTAATGTATAAGTCTTAGTGTTAGTTTTCAGCAATTTTATCATTACCTGAAGGGACTCCAGCATGACCAATTCTATCCTTTAAAATGAAGAAAACCAATGAGTTTAATCCACAGCATACTAAGGCACCGATTCCAAATATGCGGAACGTAATCCAACCTCCGTATGTTCCGTAAAGTTGACCTCCTATTAGGCTCCCCAATGAAGTGCCAACGCCTTCGAATATAGCTCCTACCAAACCCTGAAATAAAAAAATATAAAGTAAATTATCCAGTTAGTATTACGAGTTAAAATCGTCGTGCACCAAGAGCATAAATACATAGGTTGGCTTGTTTTTTTCGGGATGCTGTATTTATAAGGCGTGTTCCTTTTCGTAATTATTCTGCCCTTAAGATTTCTTTGAAATTTTATAATGATCACGTCACTCCAAAAATTCTGAGCTCCCGAATATAAATAAATAGACTATTTTTGAATAAGTGCTTCTCGGCCCACGCGTGGGTAAGTACTCTATATTTAGTCTAGAATTCTAGGACCAACAAGAGCTAAACAAAAACATTGGCATAGAAGGCGTACCCTGAGTTGTAAATATGTAAGTAAAGAAATACACAAAGTTAGAGACTATTATTTAACATACAAGTAAGACAACAAATTTCATGAATTATGAAGTAGACACCCTAAAAATTTCTGTTTGTTGTTGTTGTTGTCCCTAAAAGTTTTATTATAATAATAAATACTAAAAAAATCTTAAGGAATATTTGTAGACTAAGGAAAGCTTTTGACATTGATCGGCATGATATTTTTTTGAAAATAAAAATCTAAATAGCCCAGGTTTTACCACTTTTAAAATGATCTATCTATAGAAATCTATCTTTGCAGTAGATATCAATTTGCCTCAATCAAAAATATCCACAGGGCATCTCAATTAAATTAACTATCTATGATATTCTCCGAGGCTCCATTATAGGCCAACTATTTTTCTTAAGCTAAGGCGGAATTTCGTGAATATTAGTCACGATATTCCGCCTTAGCCGTCACTGCGCCGACTAATAATTGTAATAACGGAACTTATAAATGAAAATTTGTACCTAATACATAATATGTTATATTGTTAATAGACATACCTGGACAGTTGTTTCTGTTCCCGGTGGGGAAACAATAGTCGCATATGAGGTCATTGTTGGGTAGAACATACCAAACGTGATTCCTTGAAACATTTCTATAGGCAATATCCACCAAGGGTTTGTCACGAATGAGTACAATATAAATCTTATGCCAAAAGCCAGTAGTACCAAACTCATCATGTTGACATGACCAACTTTTTTAAGGACATAACCTGTAAAATGAATAGAATTTTTAGTCTTGTAAAACTTATCACATTTCATTCGAATATTATTGCAACTATAATAAAATTGCACATACCAGAAACAAATAAGAAAGGAATTTCTCCTCCGAATGTTTGTATTGCACTGACTAAACCTTGCAAAGTTTTTGTATATTCTGATCCATCACAGGTTAATTTCGATATGTCTTCTACAAGCCAAAATAAAAATTGCCACAGTAGACCGGTGCACAAACCAACAGCTATTGTCCACATAAAGAATATAAATGTTGGTAATGATGTCAATAAGGAGCCAACATCAGCCAAAATATTCATAGACATTTTCGTTGAATCAGTCTGAAAATGTTACGATTTTTTAATAGAATCCAGTTTTGACAATAATATTATTGTATACCTATTTAAATTTATAGAAAATATACAACTAAACATAAGTTTGATATAGATGTTATAAGAACCAGTGATAGTCCAACTTTTCTTTTGTATGTGATGGTGTTTGTAATTCTTTCATGCCAAATTTAATGAACAAGTTTTGATTAAACTTTACATTAATATAAAAAACTTGAAACTAACCTCAACAACACATGATACACCGATGTCGCCCAGCATGAAAATCATCATCAACACAAATGCGACAGTGTAGTCCTTGTAGGCTCCGTCACTGAACAAGTCTATGAGCACCCCGGTCAAGAGTGAAAAGATGCCCCAGCCGACTGATCCCCAAAGCCTTTGTTTTCCATATTGAGACACATGTATACCTTAAAACATAGTATATGATAAGTGGCATCCCCAAATGGGGACACTCAGTTTGTTCTTTCATTCCACAGTGGGGCAAAGGGCCGTTAGTTTGTTCTTTCATTCCACAGTGGGGCAAAGGGCCGTTAGTTTGTTCTTTCATTCCACAGTGGGGCAAAGGGCCGTTAGTTTGTTCTTTCATTCCACAGTGGGGCAAAGGGCCGTTAGTTTGTTCTTTCATTCCACAGTGGGGCAAAGGGCCGTTAGTTTGTTCTTTCATTCCACAGTGGGGCAAAGGGCCGTTAGTTTGTTCTTTCATTCCACAGTGGGGCAAAGGGCCGTTAGTTTGTTCTTTCATTCCACAGTGGGGCAAAGGGCCGTTAGTTTGTTCTTTCATTCCACAGTGGGGCAAAGGGCCGTTAGTTTGTTCTTTCATTCCACAGTGGGGCAAAGGACCGTTAGTTTGTTCTTTCATTCCACAATAGGGCAAGAGGGCAGTCAGTTTTTTTATTCCATTCCTGTCATTAAAATAATAAACGGGCCCGACATTATTAGTGTTTGATTATCAGGGTACACCTTAGCAATTATTTTTTGAGCTTACCGAGTAGATTGAAGCAGATAGCATCGGCGAAAGTGACTACAACGGCCTGTCCAATCCAGCTGATGATCATCAGAAAGAAAAATAACCAAAATTGGGATGTATACTCATTACTACTTTCAGCCCTGCTGTCAGTTGCATCTTCTATTAACTCATTCACCTGAAAATATGTATAGGATTGTGAGAAGTGAACGAAAACAAAACAATATGGTTTGTTAGCCTCTATATATATATATACATATATACGGGCAGTACTAAATATGTATCGCTGATTTAATAATATATGCTAATATCTATTTTTATACATAACATACAAGCATCTCTGAATGTTGGTGCTGAGTATGGAACAGGTCAATACTCATCACAAACATTTGTCCCTGTTGGAATTCGAACAAAAAGAACAGGATTTGGAATGACAAGGATTTATTATATTTTATACATTATAGTAATTTGGAACTGCTGCTCGCATAACTGAGGATTTCAAAGAAGCCAAACTTCAATTAAAGAATTGACTGTCGTGGAAACATAATTGAATCGCATACTTTGTTCTAATGTATCTTAATATGTTATGTTTGGTATGTTATTCACTAATTTAAATGCAGCTAGGCATGCCAATGTATTATAAATTTAAGTCTATTGCCAGCCGTGAATATGACGATCAATTGGGCCAACTTTATGATTTTTCTCTAATTAAAAATAAAATACTTACCATCTCATTGTCACACTGTATGTCGCAGGAGGATTGAAACAAGTCAGACTGAGCTTGTGATTCACAGTTTGGATAGTGAATACTTACTGAAAAAAATTAACAAGTAATTATCTGGAGTTTAATTAGAAACAAAATAATTTTGTTATTTGCCTATCAAAATCTTTAAAGACTTCGATTATATTAAGAGGCCTAGGACTAGGTGGCGTTGGCGTTCCTCTAAGAACCTATCTTGGGAGAGCGCCGGCGCCACCTAGTATTAATAATAATCGAAATTGTCAATAGTTTATTTAGACAAATAAACTGTCAATAATTCTTTTTAAAGGTATAGTTTGGTAAACTATTTGGTATATTTCAAATCGAAGTGTACTTACCGCTACCATTGCCATCAGGCAACTCTATGTATTTGAGACGCATGTATACGCACTCATGTTCAGCTATGGTCGACGACAGTTGTACCACTCCAGTGAAGGACAGATTCTTTGGGAACTCTTCTCCTTGTCTGGTTTTAGCTTGACAATAACTGGCTGTATCCGCTTTCCACCATTCACAAATTTCCATCAGTCGCCAGGGCGTATTCACGTCGAGGTCGCATGACGCCTGTCGTGTCAAATATAAAATGTATAAATAGATACTTTGCTAAGTGGATGTTAACGTTCAGTGATATAGTACAATACAGCAGTGTTGCCGCTATAACTATACCATCTAACTATATAAATATAAAAAAAATGATAATATTTATTTTATATCATAGCAAAAAATAATAGTGTCTAATTACATACAACATTAATGTTTCAAGTTTGTAATGCGCGTATTTTAAACTACGCATACAGTCAGCGTCGAAAGTCATTCGTATTAAAACATATAATATTATAAATAAAATAATGTATTTACCTCACAAACACCGTTGAGTGATTCCTCAGTAAGTTGTGTAAGCTCAGCAGTGTCGTTTCTACATAGTTTGTATTTTAATTTTTTATCTACGCACGTCATATTAACCTTGTCTTTTCCTATAGCTGTGGATAGTTTGGTGTTGTTACATGTAAACGAGCAGGGTTCATTTACATCCACATACCCGTCACCGAGACGGCAATTGGGACTGAATATATGGTCTGAAACAGTGGAAGAGTAAGTAGAATCGTAGAAAAATTGCTCTCGCTAGGATTCGGCAGCAGAAAGGAAATTAGCGCAAAGCAAAGTCATCATTATATTTTTATTATTTATTAGCATAGCAAATGAGTTAATACTAATAGTTTATAAAATAATATATAATCCAACAAACAAAAAATATATTTTCGCATCAAACTCAATAAACACAACATCAATGTCAATAATTTTCGCGACCTTATTCTCTTATAAGTAATGAATATAAAAAATATATTCGGACATTATTACACAGCACCACTCAGTTCGGAGCTAAATAACGCTATCGCTAGCAGATACTGCATACTAAATATAATAGTATAGTTCTATTTTTTGGTGTTTAAAACCTATCCTCCCTATAAAAAGGCGCCAGCAATCTACAACCAAAAATTGCATTTTAGCCAAGTAATTCTACATATACTACCTATAAAATATGCAATTTTTTATTGTACAAATAAACAATTCATTTATAAGCAAAACAATAAATTATTTATTTTGATGTTATAACTGTACTATAAGTATCTATGTGATTTTTCTTTAGCTATATTGATTTTACAATTCTCTACTCCGTGAAGAAGATTAAGTAGTCAGCTACAGAACTTGATAAAAATTCATTTATTATTATGTATTCTTTTATTGTATTCACTAAGTATTATTATCGAAATATAACAACGATATTATTGTTTTTTATATATTGTGTACATATAAATAACATTTAAATAATTGGGTGTATATTTTTATTATTTGCATTTTATTAAAAGGATTAAGGATATATTGCTTTGTAATTCTATTGTAATATATTAAAATTGCAGCGGATTCTAGCGACCAGCGAATGTGGGTGGCGCGGGACTGATTGCTGTGGCGATTTTTCATCATCATGATCAACTTATTAATGTCCCACTGCTGGGCACGGGTCTCCTCTCAATTGAGAGGGATTAGTCTATAGTCCACCACGCTAGCCTACTGCGGGTTGGCAAACTTCACATGCCATCGAGAATTCTCTCAAGCATGCAGGTTTCCTCACGACGTTTTCCTTCACCAAAGTTTCGTTTGAGCATGTGATAAATACGCACATAACTTCCGAAGCCAGTGGCGTGCCTTGGGTTCGAACTCGAGACCTCTGACATTTCAGTCCACTAGTCACACCGCTAGGCTACCACAGCTCTATCGATAGTGGACGTCTAACAGTTGATATGATTTTAATATTACAATTTATTTTATTGTCAAATAAATGATAAAATACGAAGTCACTCTCACCATCCATGCTCACGTTGTTGGCAGCAATGTAGGCACAATTATCTTTCAATGTAACGTTACCTACAGTTGAGGTGTATCGTATGTTGTTGGTATTACTGTAGCAGTACTGGGGTATGTGCCAATGCTCGCAAACCGTCTGCCACATTTTAGGAGATGTCATGTCGCAGTTCATCTGAAAATATGCAAATGACGTAATGAAACAATTTGAAATATTATGTGTTTTAAATAATATAGGGTTCGCTTAAAATAGTACAATGATTAGTATTTTATTTACCCATCACGCCTGTCGTCCCCGAAAGGTTAGGCAGAGGTGTACTAATGTACACCCACGTTTAGCCGGTATGTTTAAGGTCCCTTGTAATAGGGGGCGAACCTATTTCCATTAACCGGGCACGAATCCAAACTCCGAGCTGCTACTGAGAATTTCGCAGAATAACCCAATAACACTTTGCACGACTTGGGAATCGAACACAGGGCTTCTTACGCGGCAGTCGCACTATACGACCACTAGACCAACGAGGCAGTTATACATATTATTTTATTTACCCACATCAAATGAACTATATGCATTTATATTTTATAACATATTCTTCGATTTTCATGAGGTTTCAAATATTAAATAAAATAAAAGACATTGGTTCAATTTGAAATTAATTGTATATCCAATTTTATCGTCCGCGATAAAAGACAATATACACAGTCATAAGAGTGCGTAGAAAAGCACATAAGGCCATCAAAGCAATTTTAATCAATCAATGTCTTCAAGGTCATGTTGATTGAATAAAATTGATATACATATTCTAGTTATGTTGTTAAGATTTTATGGAGTGTAAACTTACTTGACATAATGTAACAGCGTTAGAACTTTGATTCCCCAATGACGCGACTTTGCACATATCCACGGCATCTTTGTTTTGGTAGCAACTCTGCAGCATCGAAACTCCACCGTCACAGTCTAATTCAACAGACCAATGTCTGTATTCGGGTATCAAATATATTGCTCCGAAACTGACCAGTGTTATTATTTGAAAAAGAATGAATATTAATTTCTGTTTCTTAAACCTGTAAACATAAAAATAATATCAATATATCATTAAGTATTTTAATTACGTAGTGTACGCTATGTAAATAAATAAAACACAGATAAAGTAAAATTATATCTTTGTCCCTATTTGTGCATTTTTTAGAAAGTAGCTTTAATTATTTCTTAGGGCGTTTAACCTACAACTATTTTAGGTTTTACTTTATAACAGACATTTGTGTCCAGTTATTATGCTGTGACGTCAGTCACAAAGAATATTTTATTAAATATCTGGTGTACATTAAAAATCCATCTTATACTTGCACACAATGTGCAAGTATAAGACCTTTTACATATTACGTCAATGTATGTAATGTCTTTCAATTTACGACCAAGTGTATCTACTCAATCAATTTATGTTTAAAAAGAATCATAAGAATCTGGGTCCCCTCTGTAAGCAATACGATGACCAATAGCGACAGATATGATTGCAACTAAATGAGAAGTTGGTTTCAAATTATGTGCGTACAGCAACACATAATGCATTGTTGACGAAAGGTCATAGAGATTAGAAAATACGTAACAAATATGTATGATTAAGTATTGCTGATGTTGTATGGCTTTAGATAACGTACCTATTCGCTCACTACAATATTTTGTAACCTAAGAACTGCGCCCATATCTGCGCGGTATCTATAATGTGTTAATACGTTGAGATACCAAACTAGAACGAATGCACATTACAATATAAGGTACATATGTAGGTACACTACTATCTATTACGGGAACCTGGATAGTATAAAAATCTGAAATGGGTTTAGTGTTGGTATAGCAATTGCTTATAGATATAGCAAAACACTTAATTATATCCAAACTAATATAAAAAAATCCCTAATCCAAAAATCGTCATGTATACGGACGCCCGGCCATAACAATAATATACCCATTATTGTGTAGACAAAAATCGAATTGAATAAACATAGTTCTTCCTCTAAAATACCTCTAAAATTCCTTAAAATAGGTTAAATAAATTAAGTCTCTTCAATATCGTAAAGGAATCGAAAACAGAATTACTGATCATTCCGATATACTATATCGACTATGTAGGTACTAAACTGATTTATGATAACCAATATCATACTCGGAGTTGTAAGTTCATTCTGAAAATAGGACAAATATTTAGGGCGACAAGTTAATTAGTGGCCGTAAATGAAATAATTGTACTCGTGATGGTGATCAGAGACAATAAAAGAAACATTAAATTCTTCATCCTGACGCTTTGATATACATAATATAATATATCATTTAAATATGTATCCATTTTATATGTGTAGTCACTGTCGACTTCACATTTATCATATCGACTTAGAAACAACGTAACAAGTTATCCGTGGTTTAAGATGCCAATATAAACGGATAAGATAGACAGAGTATATAGTAAAAGTAATATAAAATAATTAATCTATTAAAAAGCATATAATTATATAAATACCTGTCGGCAATTACACCAAATAGAGGTTTAGCGATAAGGCCGAATATAGGAAGCACTGTATAAATTAATCCCACCGTTGCGGATGAGAATCCCAATTGACGTGCGTATGTTGACAAGTAAGGTACTAAGGGTGCTGTTCCTGTAAACAACAAAAGAATTAAATGGTTATATTTTTATGATTTGTATTTACATAATATATACGACTTAACCATTTGGGTAATACTCATACTCCTATAACTTATTTACGCAATCAAGCGTTGGTTCATAAGTATGCAAGAACTAAAAGGAAGACACGCCGGGCCTACCTGTTTGTAGATCGAGTAGAACTATAAAGTATCAACAATTATTATAGGTATGGTAAAAATATATTGTTGTGTGATTTACGCAATAATATTGTAATCTCTTTTTAATGGATATCCATGAAACAAAATGAAAGCGTGGGCTACATGCAGTTCCACTTACCTTAAAAGTTATACCCGTTTAATTCAATATTATTTAGTAGTTTGATTTCCCATGTCATACTGTCAATACACAAACAGGTATTTAGCCGCCAGATTAAGGTAAGTGGATGCCCTAGGCCTAGGCCCAAAAAAAATGGGTCCGTAACTTAAACGTCGATTAACGGAAAGTCGACTGAACGTTTCTTCGAAGCAACCTTTCATCGACAAACGCTACTTCGAATGAACGTTTCATCGAATATTTATTAATCGAAGGACTGTTCCTTCGAATGTGTTTTATTTATTATATCGAGTTTAATAATTTAAATAAAATTATGGAAAACATATTTTTCGTCACATTATTTCATACATAATCGAGGAAATCAAATCTTTTTTAGATTTAGTATGTAACTATGTACCTACGTTTTCCCGTAGATTTAGAAACAAGAAATTTGGTGAAAAGGAAGATAATAAACCACAAACATAATGAATTTCTTTATTAAAAAACATTTGACGAAAAATAGGTTTTTCTTGAATTTAAGTTTACACTCTTTGATAACTAAAAAATAAAATTGCGTCCTCTGAGAAATGTAATTTTAGGCCAAAAAAATGAACATTTCAATGGATTTCATCCATATGGTTAGTTAGGTACACTTAATATTATCTTAGCGGGTACATAAATGAGTTCTTAGATAACACAGTAACCCAACTCTCAATCTGACACAGTTGACACGTAAACGTAATAACATCTACTTGATGAATTTACGATTCAGAAAACAACATACCATTGATGCTGCCACATTTATCTTTACAGGGTTCAAACTTTGATTTTTTTCTTTTTTTTATTAAGATAATGTATTTATTTGGTTTAATAGTACCCATGAGCTGTGGTAGCCTAGTGGAGTGACCAGTGGACTGAGACGTCAAAGGTCTCGAGTTCGAACCCAAGGTACGCACCACTGACTTTTAGGAAGTTATGTGTGTATTTATCACAAGCTCAAATGGTGAAGGAAAACATCGTGAAGAAACCTGCATGCTAGAGAGATTTGTCCTGATGGCATGTGAATTCTGCCAACCCGCAGTAGGCTAGCGTGGTGGACTATAGCCTAATCCCTCTCAAATGAGAGGAGACCTGTGCCCAGCAGTGGGACGTTAATGAGTTGATGTTTTCCTTTACTTTACACATATTATCCCATCTATATTTACATCGCACAATGGCCCAAATAATACATACAAGTTATGTATTAGTGTTTACTTTTGCACCTGTGTTTGTATGTGAGTATTCATAAGACTTATTAGTGTCTTGACAAGTTAGTTAAACTGCTTAGCCGTCTACCAGGGGAAAAGCGTAAACAGCAGTTACAAATATATGTTACCGAGGTTAAATGTATATAAAAAAAACTTAAATTTCCCAGTTAGGAAACCATAGAATAACAAAAATAATGCCTAATTTCTGTTTAGTTGTTACATTTCAGTTATTGGAAAGGTATGGAAATATATATATATATATATTATACCAACTACTGTGTTTATTAATACAAAACAACTTACCAGCATTAAAAAAGAAGTAATGCCCCTTAATGGGAAGCAACTTCTTATTAACTTGCATCTTGGATGGTAACATGTAGGAACTATAAAAAGAAGAACTTTTTTAGTAAGAACTTTATGTCTGGCCATTGCAGAAAAAGATTTGTGATATAAAAAACTGTGTTTAAAAAAACCAAGCAGGCAAGCAACCTTGAGCAGGGTGGCTTCAAACCAGGCACCGGCACCGACTTCATACCTTTAAAACTAAAAAGAAGTTAAAACTGTATTAGTTTATTTTAACTTTTTAGTTTTGAAGTTGGCTATTAAAACACAGTTTTTTTATTTTTTACTTTTTAGTGTCTGTAATAGGTTGAACAATAAATGTGTCATCTATATTTCTATATTTGAGGGTTTTTCTCAACTTCCCTAGGATGCACTCATCAGATCCTCACCATTTTATAGGACCACAAATAAAAAAAGAATCATCAAAATCGAAAAAAAACAAACAGTCGAATTAATAACCTCCTCCTTTTCAAGTCGGTTAAAAACAGACTTGTTATCAAAGGCTAGCAAGCACAGGTGGTTCCTACGAATGCCCATTCTAAGTAGATGTCATTTAGACTTTATTTATTAAATTGTTATTTAAGTACCTGTATGAGTATATATCGTTTTTTAAATGGTTTTATATAGTTTGCCTTGGTAATTTATTTATTTGATTCAAATCTAGTAATAGAAATTTTATTTAACATACTGTTACTTTTGTACAGCATTATTTTATTAACTTTTATTTCCAAAATAAGTATGAAATTAAATATAAACAAATTTCAGTATTTTTTACTGTATAGTATAAAACTTTTTGTGACAATATTTAGTAGAATGATTACTAGTTACTTTTTATTTGTTTATGTAATTAACCTTTTTTTAAATAGCTTTTTGCTTTTTCGAATGGGTATGAAACTTTAGCACATCAGCTGCTAAATAACAAATTTGGGACCTCTACCTATACTAGAATGTCCAATGAAGAATAATCTATTACAAAACATAGGCCGAACTTTTAATTACTTAAGGTATTAACGTAATACTCAGTGACTTTACAAGGTCTTCGGGCTTCAAACAATAAAAACAACACTATTTCTAGGAAGGGTATTGAGCACATGTGACATGTTCAGCTGGCTTAATATTTCTGATAAATTTATTACCTATCTAATGGAACCTTACATAGAGGAAATTATATGAAAGTATAAAAATTACATGTACAAACTTACGTGTATTAATACTTCAGTGAATTGCTATAAACTCATTTAAATTTCAGCACACTTGAATACTAACTTGTAAATATTATATGGACGCGGCTTATGAAATTGATAAAGTTATCTTTGATAATGATAACCACAGCACAGACTAAAAGACCTCATTTAAACGTTTAGATTTACACAACACGCGACCGTGAAGTGTGAGAATTTCATTTGTTTGTAACTTTGTAATCTTCGTATATTTTGGCCTCGGTTCGGCCTCACGGCCTGTTTGGTGCTTAGCGTAAATAGCGGCACACGGGCACACTGCACTGACACGCCACAGATTACTTACCGTACCACAGTCTGTGCGTAACACTATAACACTGCGCTATGCCGTATGCGCTACGATCCTACGATATTTTTAGTAGGTTCATCGGCCAGCGCTATGATGGCGCTGCTAGTGCACGAATGTAAGAACGGGTATTTTTTATTTCGGAGAGCTCTGACATGTGAATCCAAAACACTGTATCTCAGAAATACCTATTTTAAGAAAATGCCTTTTAAAACTTTACTTAGTTTTTGGTAGGCCAACAAACCTTAAATATAAATAAAATGCAGTGTTCTCTAATTGCTCATATCTCCTTCTAAATACTATAAAATAAAAAAATATTAAAAGTTATATATCCATAGGGATATGTTACTCGAAATAATCAAATAAGCGCTATTAAGACACTGAAGTTACAGTGTATTGACTTACTCCGATTAGCAGTTTACTCGAACTGGACTGGCCCAGTGTCGATCCCGCTTCGTAGAACCTTCTGAACCAAGACGGTCACGTCTATGAAGATCCGTAGAATCCGGTAATATATTTAATTTGGTTATCATAAAGCTTCTCTGCTTTCTCTGCTTTGCATTATTTTCAATCCCGGCGCAATTTTAAATATAAGACAAATTTATCTTAGATTAAATAGCGCAGAGTATAGACTCTCACTAATAATGAATTAAACAATCGGTTCCGGATTGATTAGATATGGCAACAAAATTGTCTGCGGAAGAAAACGAACCAAAACTCTAGAAACGATATATCCAAAACAACGAAATAAAACACAATTTGGAGTATTTATACGGTGCGATAGACAATGGATATAATCAAGTTAACGCTGATTAAGTAGGTAACTAATTATATTTGAAATATCAGGTCGTTTTTTTAAAATAAGGAGCAAACGCTCACGATGCTCACCTGATCGTAAGTGATCATCACCGCTTAGGTTTTCAAATGAGTTGCCTTTTAGGGATGAATATGCTCTCTTCTTGAAGGTTTCCAGGTCGTAATGGTTTGGAAAGTCCGCCGGCGACAGCTGGTTCCAAAGAGTGGTTGTGTGAGGTAGAAAATGCCTGGGGTGCGTATCAGGCAACCTCTACCAGTGCTCCCCAGCTGCTGGTCCATTCTGGATACTTGTATCCAGGGGAACAGGGGAACCGCAGCTGAAGGGGCTGGTGCACCCTGGCACGGGTAATAACTCTTCCTGGTTTTGGGGAGTTTTATTGCTCAGGGCGAATGGCGTTTTTAGGGCAGTTTTAGGGAGAAGGGTAAGGGGAGTCAAACTGCTGAAGCCCAAGGTCATGCGATGCTACCGTTGCATCGACAGTGGATATGTCCGTGCAACCTGCACCACCGAAGTGGACCGCAGTGACCTTAGTCACCGCTACGGTCGACTTGGCTACAAGGCGGCTCAGTGCACCTCGGAGCCAAACTGTTGCCTTTGTGCAGAATCAGGAAGGCGCGCGGGGCACAGGGCAGGTGGAACAGCCTGCCACGCATCTACCGACAGCAAGCGGAGAAGTGGGTGTGCGGTAATCCCCGCAACGTTAGAGAAGGCACGGCTCCATGAAGTTTCGGGCGACGCAAGTGCTCTCGGGGCACGGTTGCTTCTGGAGATACCTGTGGCGCATAGGCGGGGAGCCGGACGATCGGTTCACCATTGCGTCCAGTGTCGGGAGGATACGGTGTTAATTTCCAATTGACCGTGAAACTGGACGTTGCTTGAAATGTCGATACCAAGTATTCCGATAGTGGCTGTGGCGGACAGGGGAGTGTTCTCCAACTTAGGAGTTACGACGAATGGTGACTTTTTTTTCGGTTAGCGCACAGAATTGTTTGTTTTGTCTTATTGGGGTTGAATTGAATTAAGTTTAGTCCGGGCTTCGTTTAACAAAGTCTCGATTTGAGACACAAGTTTGTTCCGGCTCCCATCGACGTATTCCCGAGAAAGATTTGTAAGGCCGGTGTACAAGGCATCCTCAGGACCATCATCTGCATAGCAATGAATATTACTGACATGCAACACGTCATTGATATGCAGAAGAAACAGAGTGTTTCTATTTACCGGGAAGCCCATAGGAAAGCTTTGAAAGAAGCGCTTTGTGAATTACCGGATCAAAGGCCTCCGCCATGTCCAGATTGTTTGCAAGAGCCTCTGCCTTTGATCTCAACTGCTTCTGGCTATTGTAGCGACCTCTATCTTGCTACATACGAACGACGTGCGTCGTTCGTATACACTCGTCATTAAGTACACACCGTCAGAGAACTGTCAACACATTAAGTTGATTTAATAAATTACATTTAAAATACATCATTCATTAACGAATTAACAAGAGATAAATTCAAATATAATTATATCAAATATTCAAATATTATTATATGTAGGAAAAAGTACATATTATGATATTATATAAATTTATTAACCAATAATATTGGTAGGTGGATGATACTTGAAATTTTGACACCAAGAATGTTTCTATCCTACTTATATTAATGTATAAAACTAAAGAGTTTGTTTGTTTGGTTGAACGTGCTAATCAAAATTTTTTTAGTGTTGGGTAGCCCATTTATCGGGGAAGACTATACTCTAAGGATAACATAACGATACGATCTATAGGAGCAAAGCATCTGTTGGCGACTGGCTGGCAACAGTTCTATTTTTGATTGTTTTATTTTTATATCTGATTTGATTGTATTTTGTCCTGTCAGTGTGTTTTTTACTATCATTGTGATTGCGCTACTAGTGTCTCTGAATTAACTAAATTTCTCTTTAAAACCATCATAGTTTCATTTCTTACACCAGTCCACTCCTCTCTCGAACATTTTGGTCCTTCGTAGCTATTAAATTTACCCATACCATTTTATCATACATTTTTATCCCATTTTTCTTTCATTTGACATTTCTTAAGCATACGTAGAACTATGGTGGTTACAAGAAGTACTAGTAAATTAAACGCAAGCGCGACCGGCGAGGCAGTTTTAGTCCAGCCACAGCCAGGCGTGAGCGGTACAAATGTGGTCAACCCCGCAACAGCGGACTCACACCCGGGGAACATTGCGCAAAGGCAAGAAGTCCCAATGAGTCCCACCAGCGTCACGGAACCACTCGAGGTACAACACGGTAGTAGACACTTAACACAACAATCACACACATCTAAATCTAGTTCGACGGTGTTGGCACAAAAGCTGGCCGTCGAAGCCGAGTTTCGGCGTCGGCGCGTGGAGCGTGAGCGCGAACTAGCCAATAATGAGCGCGAACGGGAGCGTAAACTGGCGCTCATACAACAAGAGGCCGACGAGACGGAGCTGCGCGCTCATCTCGCCTCCCTCGAGGCACAGTCTGCGCACTCCGAAAAATCCCAGAGGTACAATACTTCATGTAGTTCTCAAAGTCGTGTTGTGGAATGGGTTGGACATCAGAACAAGACTAAGGATCACGATCCACATGGTCTACATCTTACTAATGTCCACGACCCACACATTACTAACGTCCCACACGACCCACACATTACTAACGTCCCACGCGACTCACACTTTTCTAACGTCCCACGCGACCCACACCTTCCTAGCGCTACACTCGACCCACAAAAGGCAATTGCCTGCACTGGTCACCACAAACGTTTGGAGCTTGTCGCCTTCTCAGGCGAACTTAGAGATTGGCTCGCTTTTAAGTGTAGTTACGAACGTACTAAAGCCTTTTTTTCTCCTGCAGAAAACATTGCTCGCCTTGTTGTTGCTATCCGCGGTGCAGCTCGAGAGGCTATTACCTCCATTTTATTTCAAGCGCAAGACCCCGAGGAGGTGATGACTGCCTTACAGCAAAATTATGCTCGACCAGAATTGTTGATTAAACACGAAATTGCTGGCCTTCGACCCTTAAAGTCCAGCACTAATGCGGAGCATTTAAACACCTTAGCCAACAAACTTAGAAACTGCTTAGCTACCATCAGGTGGCTCAAACAGGATGAGTATTTGTCGTCGGTTGAGTTATTTCAGATGGTACTGTCAAAGCTCACTGACAACACAAAGGATCGTTTTACAGATTACGCAGCAACTCACAAACCTTTTGAGCCTACCGTAACCAAATTAGAACTACTTTCTAGGTTTTTAGTGACCGAAGCCGAGAGACAGCTCAACTTCAACTATGTGGCTGATGCACTTGTAACACCAAGCACGTCAAATTATAAGCCCGCTTTTAATAAGCCCAAAATGACAAAAAATGTTAATGTTTTTGCCACTGTTTCTAACGATAAAGATAGCAAGTGCTCATATTGCAAACAGGGTTCGCACTCAGTAAAGACATGCAAGGTTTTTCTATCGCTTGAGGTCGACGAGAGGTGGCGCTGGGCAACTGGTACAAAAACTTGTTACAGATGCCTTAAATCGCATCCACATACCTGGAATAATTGTCCAACCAAGAGATGCGGTGTCAATGGCTGCACTAGGCGCCACCATCCTCTGCTCCACAATGTCACTTCACCATTAGATAATAAAACCAACGCTAATCAACTTAACTCACCGCAGAGTTCACCAAATAATACCGTCGTGCCTCATGAAGCTGGTGAGGTTGTCGCCGCATTGTTCAAGGTACCTGCAACGAGAATGCGCGGTTTGCTGAAGATCTTGCCAGTCGTTTTGGAAGGTCCACACGGCACTTTCGACACGTTTGCGCTTCTCGACGAGGGCAGTACCACTACACTTATAGACAGCGAAGTAGCGACGCGCATTGGGGCAACGACTACAGGCCGACAACAACTTCGTGTCACCGGTATAGGTGGTATGTTCTTGGACACAGAGGTATGTCTTGTAAATTTTTACATACGTGGACGTAATCTTCCAGACTGTCACTATATTCAAGGTGCACGGAGCATCACGTCTCTTCGACTTAGTCCACAATCTACAGATATGATAGACTTTTCAAAATTTCAACATCTAGTAGATTTAGCCGATGTCCTAACACACCAAAATGCCACGCCAACCGTTCTCATCGGAGCTGCTGACTGGCACCTGTCATTGAGCCGTGAGATGAAAGTAGGTAGAAAAAATGAACCTGTAGCATCGAGAACTCTTTTAGGTTGGGTAGTTCATGGCGCTATATCCACGACTGCTAAACCTATAGTTTTTGCCAACAGTACGCCCGCTAAACCTATAGATTTCATCAACAATACCTCCATAACAGATTTTGCTTCACGATCTTTCGATTCTCTTGAAACACTTATTAAGAAACAATACGAGATAGACTCATTGGGTATACAACAACATGCCCCGAGGCAAAACACATATGACACACACGCAGTCGGCTTACTCGAATCGTCTGCCCGAAGATTAAGCACTGGTCGTTTTGAGGTAGGCTTGCCCTGGAAGGAACAGATAATTAACAATTTACCTGACAATTACTTTCACGCTTTATCACGCCTCAAATCACTTGAGAAACAGATGGCTAAGGACGAAACTTTCGCAACAGCTTACAAAGGCTTTATAGATGGCATTATTCAAAAAGGTTACGCGGAACTTTGTGATCCGTCGTCATATCACGATGAGTTTTTAAAAAATAAATCTTCTAATTCATTACGATGGTACCTACCCCATTTTGGTGTGTACCATCCACAAAAGCGTAAGTTAAGGGTTGTTCATGATGCAGCAGCTGTCACTAAGGGTGTCAGTCTAAATAGCATGTTATTACAAGGCCCTGACATATTGCAATCCCTTTTAGGTATTTTATTTCGTTTCAGGGAGGGACCAATAGCATTTAATGCAGACATACGAGAAATGTTCCCTCAAATTAAAATAAAAGAAAGTGACCGCGACGCACTTAGGTTTTTATGGCGCAGTGGTAATACACAGGATACGGTAAAAGAGTACAGAATGTCTTCTTTAATTTTTGGTGCTATATCTAGCCCCTTTATTGCTATGTACATCAAAAATAAGAACGCTAAAGAGTTTGAGGCCAATTATCCCGCCGCTGCTCACTCCATTATCTATGATCATTATATGGACGATTTTATCGGAAGTGAATTTGAGCTTTTAGACGCTGCACATTTAGCCGCCGATATTGTCACAGTTCATAAGTCATGTTGTTTTGAAATGCGTTCGTGGGTGTCGAACGTACCAGAGGCGCTAGCTTTAGTGCCAAAAGAACTTCATAGCGAGTCAAACTCTGACGTAAACTTACCACCTAACAATGACGTAGGTGCATTAGGTGTTAAATGGAATCGCTATAACGATACACTTGGTTTTCGGATAGGTCGTGGAGAAATAGCAAGGGTAACGAAACGAAGTCTCCTATCTAGTGTCATGAGTGTTTATGACCCTTTAGGTCTGCTCATGCCCATTGTAATCCAGGGTAGGATTTTGGTTCAAAAGTTATGGCGGGAAGGAATTGATTGGGATTCGCCTGTCTCTATAAAATATGAAAATGAATGTAGAACCTGGTTTGACCAACTGACAGCCACAGCCAATTTTCGCATTCCAAGGTGGTACATGGGCAGACTAGGGACGTGTGACACTCAACTACACATCATAGCTGATGGGGGGGAACAAGCCTATGCTTGTGTTGCTTACTGGCGTTATACCTTTGATGATGGTTCAGTTAGGCTTGCCTTAATAGGCAGCAAAGCGCGTGTTACCCCTTTGAAGCCACTTTCCATCCTACGAATCGAATTGCAGGCAGCACTGATTGCATGTCGTTACGCACAAAGCATTTTGGTCGCTCATCGCACGAAACCTTCCACAATTTTTTACTGGACCGATTCAACCACTGTATTGAAATGGATCCGCAGTGATGCGCGCAATTTTAAACCATTTGTAGCGCATAGACTAGGTGTAATTTTAGAGTTCACCAATCCATCAAATTGGAGATGGCTTCCTAGCGAGCTTAATGTCGCAGACGATGCTACGAAGCCAAAAGAAATTAAATTCACCACATCACATAGATGGTTCATTGGCCCCTCTTTTCTCGTGAATCCGTATTCAGAGTGGCCAAGTGAACCTGACTTAACTTTAGAGCGCGTTTCCAACGAATCTGCTGAGCTAAAACCAGAGTTCACGGGGTTTTTAGTAGACTACACCTTAAATGGCCCATCGGTCCCAGATGCAGCCCGTTTTAGTAGTTGGCTACGGTTATTACGAGCAACAGCCCGAGTATTTCAGGCTATACGAAAATTTCGATCGTTATGTCAACCATCACATCTGCTTTCAGAGGATGCTCGTGGTGCTACGTCTCCCTCGCAAGTTTCTGCCGCTGACGTCGACCAAGCAGAGAAGACATTGCTTCTGAGGGTGCAAGTAGACAGCTTTTTGGAAGAAATCAAGACCCTGAATGCCTCACAGCCACTGCCGAAGAGTAGCCGCATTGCTGCGCTCGCTCCAGTACTCGGCCAGGATGGTCTACTACGACTATACTCACGCATAAAGTCCACTCCTGGGGTGAGCGAGAGTGCAAAATCGCCTATCATACTGGACGGTCACCACCGCATCGTTCGCCTGATGATTCTACATAAACATGTCGAAACTGGCCACGGAAATCATGAACTTGTATTGAACGAGCTAAGACAACAGTACTGGATCTTACGGGCGAGAACAACTATACGGAGCGTCGCAAAATCCTGCATAAAATGTAGACGTCAAAACGGCCGACTCATAACACCGCCCACAGGAGACCTACCACTAGAAAGGCTTGATCACCATACGCGACCTTTCACGCACGTTGGTTTAGATTATTTCGGACCAATAGAGGTGGCCGTAGGTCGACGGCGGGAAAAGAGATGGGTGGCTCTATATACATGCTTGGTTACAAGAGCCGTACACTTGGAAATTGTCACCTCACTTTCATCAGATTCAGCAATAATGAGCCTTAGACGCCTGATAGCACGGCGAGGAACTCCAACGACGATATTCTCCGATAATGGAACAAACTTTGTTGGAGCGAACCGTGAACTTGCCGCTTTTTATGATGACACCATACGAGATTTTACAGCCAGCCGCAAGATTTCATGGGCGGTGCTTGGGAGAGGCTCGTGCGTTCTATCAAGTCCGCTCTACGCGCAACTTTAAAAGATAGAGCCCCCCGTGAGGAAATCTTGATCACATTATTGTTGGAAGCGGAATCAATTGTGAACTCCAGGCCGCTCACATATGTCTCAAACTCCACTGACGCTCCTGAAGCAATCACCCCATTTCACTTCATTCTCGGTTCTTCATCTGTCGCGCAGTGGCCCGTCAAACTTACAGACAGCGACTTGTTGCGAAGGTGCGATTGGCGACACGCTCTTAGGCTAGCTGATCACTTTTGGAACAGGTGGCTTTTCGAATACCTGCCGACCCTTATTCCAAGAGGACAGAACAAGAATGAGGCAAAATTTGGCGAGGGAGACGTAGTGTTGATAGCCGACAACACCCTGCCACGAGGTCTTTGGCTTTTAGGAAGGATTTCTAAAACTTTTCCGGGACCTGACGGACTGGTTCGCGTTGCAGATGTCGCGACCAAAGGAGGAATCCTACGCCGACCAGTCCGAAAGCTCCTTCCACTCGTGGCAGACCCCCAGCCAGTTGCCACCAGGACTTAGTGTTCCACTAGGGGGCCGGAATGTTGGCGACTGGCTGGCAACAGTTCTATTTTTGATTGTTTTATTTTTATATCTGATTTGATTGTATTTTGTCCTGTCAGTGTGTTTTTTACTATCATTGTGATTGCGCTACTAGTGTCTCTGAATTAACTAAATTTCTCTTTAAAACCATCATAGTTTCATTTCTTACACCAGTCCACTCCTCTCTCGAACAGCATCAATGAAAAATATTGCAATTTTACCCACTTTCTGTAATCCTCTGTTTCATGTCATAACACGAAGTGACGCGGGAAGCTAGAGTATAAGTATTTACAAAAAAACGTGTATCTAACCTAACCGTAACATAGGCTTCGTTGCTTAGTTCGCAACTAGACGACGCTGTGACATAATGTTCGTAAATATTTTTAATTGTTTAGAACTTTGAACTTTAAAGGTTTTATATAGTTGAAATTTATGATGCCTTTTATTTATAGGATGATGGGAAATATTAGGGAAATCTCCATCAAGCAATAACAATATGTCATTGAAAATAAGTCTTAAATCGTTGTTAGAAGTAAGTAGTTAAAGCTGAAGAACAATCGTGATATTGTATTTAAAATAGCTTATTATAGTAAAACATGATTTATAGGAAGCTACTAATTGTAATAAGGTAATGGTTTTGATGCGAAAAATGTTATTGGGTTTTACTATACAATTCTCAGTACCAGTGAGCTGGTACTGTGAATTTTATTAGTTACCGGGCATAAATATGACCAATAAATAAAAATATTCATCCATTTACATGAGAACTAAGAACATAGCGTTGAAATTTCAGTTTTTATCAATATTTAGTTTTTGCGTTTTCATTATCTTTTATGTTATTTTTTGTCTTATTTAATGTAATTCAGTTTAATTGTACCTAAGTATAAATGATTATAGATGATTGTTAGCCAACTTTGTATTAATTATTATTGTATAGCGAAATCGAAATACAATGCTGTGATACCCTGTAATTTAGATGCATGCAATCTTTTTGTGTTTGTAGTTAATATGTATTATGAATGTCCTTGTGTTTGCTAAAATAAATTAAAAAAAATACCTTGTCGTACCCTTCGAATATCCAGGCATCAGGTATGATAGTACGCAAAATAACTACCTGGATATATAATAATACTGCACCTAACATGATTGAAGAAGCAGTCTTCGATTTTTATTATATGCATAATTAGATATACATTCATATATGTGTGTGTGTATTTATACATTAGGATTTTTTCCTGGGTTGTGGGAATTTTTACAAAAAAACAGCCCTCATCTACTCTCTCAACTCATATACCTATGTATATCGGGGCTTTTACCTATTAAGGCTAAACAGCCTTAGTAGTGCATATCGCCATATTGGAGGAGGAGAAAGGATGAAAAGAGTCTTGATATATCATGAATCGTCACCCTCCAATTCTATTATTTTTTTCATTTAGCAGTTACTGTGCCACAAACCCCTAAAATGCCTAACGTTATTTTTTACCATCCTTGAATTTCATAAAATAAATGCGATATCAATACGAGCTTCCAAACAAATACCAATAAACATGAAAGCAAATTTGTCGACTAGTCGCTGCAGATCAGTCGGGCGAATCAGTTATCTATTATACACACGTAGCTAGCGTAGCCATGACATCAATGCGCTACGTCGTAGCAACATCTACTATTTATTATGTTACTAGTCGTCGCTTCTGTGCGGGTACCGTATCAGGTGTTTAGATTGATATTACGTATTAACTAATATCAGTCTAAACACCTGATTAAATTAAGTAAAACTGTATGAAAGTATCTTTGGAACTCCAAAAATACTTTCATACAGTTTTACTCAATCCTCGTACGAAACATTATTTTGCTCTATCTAGTGTACTAAGCGCACACCTACTGGCGCCAGACGTCGTGTGCCAAGGGCAGGGATGCACCTTGCCGACTTGCTTGTCTGTGTTTAGGCTACCTGTGTTTGTGTAGCCTCGGCCTTACACCCTTCTCCCTTTTTCCTATCTTTACACCTGAGGCGTTGCGGACGACTGTTAGTAATTAGTAGTTCGTTTCTATGAGTATCAAATATCGAATTAGAGTTGCGCGTTACGGTGAAATATTTTTTTTAACGATACGAATACGAACACCAAAAATGTTTTATCTGAATTGATTTCTATTTTGTACACTTTGTTAAACATCTAATAAATTATGTTAATATCATCACAATATATTATATAACCTCCTTGTAAATTAGTGAGTCTAAATTAAATGTTTACTGCAACCATGTGCTAAATATGCTATTAGAGTAATAAACAATATGAACTCTGTAAGGGTAATCACACCTATATCCCACAAGGGGTAAGCAGACCAATTTATAATTTTTAGGGCCGGGGCTAGTAGTAGGTACCTAAATAAATTTCATTGTGGGTCGTGAATCATTTAAATTTGAAACGTATGTGAATGTAAATTAACTTTATTTCATTCTACTTTATGACTCACCAGTGATTGAAACCCAATCATGAATCATGTTACTTAATAGTGTTGACCCCGCAACAGTAAGTAACACGATTGAATTTCAATCCACTTTTTACTATTTTACATTGAGTAAAAATAGTATTGGCGTTATTACCAAATCTTTTACCCCTAACGACGAGCATCACATTTAGAAATGCAAGTCAATAAAGATAATATAAAAAAAATCATGATGAATTGATGACCCTGTACCTCTTCAGCACACATATTCATCGGGCACATAAGCGCGATAGATGGGCAATTTAAAAAAAATACGTTTCGAGTCGAAACTTTTGACATGGACATTGTCCATGATAGTTTCTGACAAAACTGATGTGAAACCTTCGTTTTTATTAATGTGTACCTTAAGTTTTACACTTATATCACCAAAGTATATTCTAGATTACACATGTCGTTTTTAAAATTCACGTTTTAGTATCGATGTACAGTATTTTTCCCATAGTAAAAAATCTGTCGACAGTTTACAAATCAATATATAATTTTTGACTTGTGCTAGTTACGTTATACATTCAATTTAAAAATCTGTTCAGTTTAACTAAACGTATCTAGAACTCGTAGACTTACGAAATAAAAATAACAATTAGATGATTTAGGTTACATTAAATCTGCATCCAAGCTAATTGACATTTTTGTTATTCTATTTTGTAATACTAATATTTAATAGGTACCAATTACAATGTTGATTTGGTAACACTGCGATAGTTGGGCATTCCGCGTGCTTTTAGCTGAGACTTGTGTTCTCGTTGCTCGAGAGAGTGCTTTCAACATTAAAAAGTTCTTTTTGTTCACTAACTGGATATTAAAAAGGTAAGTGATGTAAAGACTCTGTGCCCGTATAAATATGGTATTATTATCGCCTAAATTAATCATCACATCAACCGTTAGACTTCCACTGCTGAACATAGGTCTTTCTCAAGGATCGCCACGACGACCGGTCTGCGCTGCTCGCATCCAGCGGGTTCCGGCGACCTTCACCAGGTCGTCAGTCCACCGTGCCGGGGGCCTGCCCACGCTGTGTCTTCCAGTACGAGGTCGCCACTCTAGAACCTTCAAGACCCATCGGCCGTCCGTTCTTTGGGCGATGTGCCCTGCCACATCGCTCGAAAAACGGACGCACTAAGGGAACAGCAACACTACCACTTGAGTTTGGCGACTCTTTGGGCTATGTGAGCGTAGTGAAACTCCTAACATAGCCCTCTCCATCGCTCTCTGAGTGACAGTGAGGACAGTGAGTTTATTTGGGACCAAAATAAATGTAGTCGCGAAAATCATTAAAACACCTGTTAAAATTTTTAATTTTGTTTGTGGTTACATATGACTTTTCTTCCTTTTTGTTACAGATAATTACAAATTCTTCGTTACGTAACAAAAATAAGGCATGTAAAACAAAGTAAAGGAATTTTTACAAGAATTCAAATTTAAGTTACCTCTTTTGCAAAAAAAATGATGGTTTTGATTGGTCTACATTATTGGTACTAAATAATTAAGTTCTAAAGAGATTTTAATAGCCAAAATATGTTACTGGCGCTTAATAAAGAGACAGGGTAGGAAAAATATTATTTAAAAACAAAAGTTTCCGATTTGAGTTTATGAAATCGGCAACTTTAGTGGTAAACGTGAGTCGTTTAACCGTCTACCGTGGACTCCGCACCAAGAGACAGGTTTCGATCAGGGTAGGCAAGGTTCTGGGAGAAAACTTAGCACACAACAACGAGATGACCACTTTTTAGTGACTCGGGCGCTGAAGTAGCTACCGCAGATACAAATCAAATCAAATCATTTATTTCAATTAGACCAATACAGGTGCTTTTGAATTGTCATATTTAATTGAATTTAGTTGCACGGTTCCAAAAGGTAGGTCTTATGGAGAAGAACCGGCATGAAACTCCATAGATACTCTTTTTAAATTAAATACAAAATTGTTGGTTTTGTTTTACAAAGATTTATGTATGTAATGTAATATTAATATGAGACTGGTGCAGTTCGATGTGGTACAGTTTCATAGACCTCAAAAGAAACCTTGAAGAAGCACGATGAGCAGAAGTTGGTCTATAAACTGTGAAAGGCTTTTATAGGCTGACATACACAGTTGATGACCAAAGCGGTAAGTAACTTGGGGGGTCCAAGTTACTCCGTGAGCACCGGATTACCCGATTAAGGTTCTGAAATAAAACTACTTTTTTACGGATTTTATTGATAGATAAAAAGATAAAAAAAGCCAGTAAAAAAAGTAAAAAGTCTTACTTCAATGTCTAATATTCGTGTAAGTGTAAAAAATCAATACGATTGAGGGTTGCTAGAAATCGCCTATCTTGGACGCTATGTAATTGAAGTACTCTTCTCCGATGAAGCGATTTATTAGTTAATTAATTAATAAAACAACTGAATCTACCTGTTGTCAACGGTAGTTAACGCTGCCTTCTGTGCTGCGGGTCCTGGGTTCGAATCCCGGTAGGGACTAATGTTTGTGTGATTAGCTCAACATTTGTATCCGAGTCGTGGATGTATCTACGTATAATACCTATGTATGTATTTACAAAAAAAAGTAGATATATAATTATGTAGTATATCAACCTTCTAGTATCCGTAACACAAGCCTCGTTGCTTAGCTTGGAACTAGATGGCGCTGTGTCATAATGTCCAGGTATATTTATTGTTTTATTTACACTGTGAAATAGTCTAATTACTTCCTTTTTGTTCCACTTCTGTTTCATGTTTTTCATTGGTTTGAATAATAATCGTATTCGTCTGCAATATTTGCGCGGATTTTTGTGGTGGGTGGTTAATGCAAACAATAGGACGCCCGCCATATAGAATATCTCCGCTATAGTGATATTAATAAAATGGTTGAGATCGATACTAGACAAAAATAAAACGGTTGTAATGGTTTTTTTAAAATAAGTTATACAGTTCCGCACTTAGGTATTTCAAAAGAATTGCACAAAACCTTTTTTTTAGGAAGAGAGCACAGGAACGTACTCTTATTATTAAAATAAAACAACTTTATGCACCAACTTCTTAGGTTATCATTCCAACTACTTTGGGGTCGGTCTACCCAGATCGTGAAGCTCTATGATGAATTACGTTTATAAGTGTTTAAATCAAAATAGCAACCGCAGAAACGTTGTTCACTGAACAATTACGTCATAAGCTAATCGATGTAGAAGGTAATAAAAAGGTAATTGTGATTTAAAATGAGTATATAGGTAACCACATCGTCAGTGTTTTTTTTAAAGTTTGTACAAAAGTTTTTAATTAATTATGTTATAGTTTGTAATTAAATAAGTACAGCACTAAGCTCTCTAACTATTACCTTATGAGAAGTGTATTTGTATGTGTAACTATTGTGATTGAAAACTACTATCACAATACAATCTTTATGTATTTTTTAGCTTATTTCAAGCCAAGATTTTTAATTTTTTATTAAGAAAGAAAAATTCAACCTCAGGCGGGACTCGAACCCGCGTCTTCTGGATTGGTACTCCAGACGCTCTGCCAACTGAGCCACCGAGGTATCCGCCTGATGTGTTGAATTTTTCTTTCTTTATGTTACTTATGTCTTACGGCGACATAGCAACATCGATTGGACAATTCTGCCCAACCCAGAATTCTCCCTTTACAGCGAGTAGATTCCGGATGATATTGCGTTATCTTTTATACAATCTTTTTGTATTTTTTAGCTTATTTCAAGCTGTTTTTTTTTTTGTTTTTATTAAGAAAGAAAAATTCAACCTCAAACCTTCAACCTTGAGAGGGATTAGGCTATAGTCCACCACGCTAGACTAGTGCTGGTTGGCAGACTTCAGAAAGCCAGCGAGAAATTCTCTAATATGCACAGAAGCAACGAAGATGTATACCTACACAATTATGTTCGATACATAATAAGTGTTTACGTTGTTAAATCGCCCGCCGTGCACGGAGTAGCAGCCGTTTCTTTACTCGTGGGGCAGCAGTCTGAATTTAAACCAAGGCGAGCTAATTGCGATATTTTTAATCAGCGTGTGAATTGTGAGAGAGGTCTTATTAAATTTTAGAAATAAAATACACTGATTAAACTTGATTGAGGGCCTCATAAAAACTAAGCTTCATTTAAACTCCATTTGAACGACTTAATTCGAAATTTCATTTATAAATCAAGTCTTCTATTGTTTAGAGATTGATATCATGTGTGAAACATTATCATAACTATCAACATGGCTGAAACAGCCATCATACCACTTAATTACCAACATAATTATAATATAATTCAATATAATATCAATTCGATACTCTCAGAGTAGAGCGATATTAATTAGCATATTCATATTTGAATGAAAACGCATAGCGGACTAAACATATTGCTAAATTTCTCATTTCAATACAATGCTTTGTACAAAGTACCTATCAAATCATTTCTATTTCTACATACTACCTGTTGAAATTGGGAAATTATAGGCGCAAGCTATTTTACTATGAAAGCCGATTGATTGCTATTAAAGCCGGACTGTTCTGAAGTTTTAGCGATTCGCACAGGTCTATTTTCACCTATGCCGATGATACGGCCTTCATATTTCACTGGCCGTCTCTCTTTAACTCAGCTCAAGCAGGTCTTAATATCGTCACTAGTTGGCTTACTAAAAATCTGCTCACTCTTAACGTTGACAAAACAAAGTGACTGACTTTCTCGTTATCAAGTTCTGGAAAACTTACATCAATCCCGTACTCCTTGTCAGTTCACTCTTGCAATATCTTAGTAATACCTGTAACTGTCCCCTCCTCATCTGCTGTAACTCTATTAAATACCTAGGAGTAATTATAGGTGACCGGCTTTCCTTTCATAATCACATTGACACTCTTACATATTCAGATTGCGCAAATTAATATTTATCTTCAAGAGGCTCCGCCATGTTGCAGATGTGAAGGTCCTTAGATTGGTTTACGTACTTCTTGCTCAATCTCTTATCCAGTAGGTATCATATTATTGTCTTGTGGGGTGGATACACAAAAACTCACCTTATGAAACTGGAACGTGCCCAGAGACCTGTTTTACAAGTTGGATGGAAACTACCGCACATCTTTCCAACTACAAGACTGTACACAAACTGCAATGTTCTCTCAGTTAGAAAACTATTCATACTAAATTTGCCCTTATTACCCACTCCTTAACGCCCTACAATCAATTCACGACGAAAATATAGTGCTTGCCCCCAAGGTTAGTCAAATCCAGTTTAGCTCAGCATAGCCTTTGTTTCCTCAGCAGTTATGTTTATAAAAACATTAATAAAATCTTAAATATTTACCCTATGTGCTTATCAGATTGCAAAAAAGCAGCAACAAATTGGCTTCATAAACTAGACTAGGATGAGACCGAAAAGATATAAAATATTGCCCCAGTACTTTAGACCTTACATCTGGTTAATATACACTCGCATACCTACATACACACATACTCACACACCAACACACACTCACACACACATACACACACACTCACACACACACACACACACGCAAGCATACAAACACACTCATACACAAAAACACATGCATACATAATACGCATTAAATGTTACTATTTTTATTTTACTCTAACTGCCCATTTTCCTTTATTTCCACAATGCATTTAAATCTTCACGTAAGCAGTTTTAATATAAATGTTATAAGGAGTAAGAGAACCTAGAAATCCGTCATACAGGTACCGAACCTAGTACGGACTCCAGCTCTCAAAATGTTTACCTTATGATACATTTATATGACCAATTGTAAAGGGTACACCTTTACAATTTTTGAGAGGAAATAAATAAACTTATTAGTATTATTAGATATTATATTATTATTATTACAGTAAATGGTTCGACAAATTTCGCAAAATTAAGAAATTGTTAAGACATTCTCGTGGTATTATATCTATTAAATGCACAGTTACCAATTTAACCTGTTCTAGATATATCAAACAATTTATAAATAGGTATTTCTGCAATGCTATAATTATGTGAAATTATGATAAAACTTTATTAAAGGTCGAAAGTGTACAAAAAATGAACTCCTTGTTGTATGAAAAACAACGCATATAGGTACTCTCGTGACAAGGCAACGCCCTTCCTAAGGGCCCAAAGAGTTGAAAGGAAGCCTATTTTTGTAAAATACTTTACGCATAAAAGAAGAATATTGGGGAGGTTAGCGACGTGTCTCGCCGAACTTGGAAGTGATTGCTATGCGGCTCCTCCTTCCATTGCCATTGGCGTTAGGCGGCACAGCTCGGCCAATGAGGCCGCGCTTAACCCCACTCGCTAGCATTTCATATTACTAAGATTACGTTTTCCTTGAATAAGAAAAATTACCATTTTTCAACAATTATGCTACAAATACGCGGAAACAATTACACCTCATAGGCTCACAATATCAAAGAACACAACACATTGACATTGAGGTATTGAGAGTTTTCCGAATTTTCCAGGAGCGTGTAATTTTATGTGTAGAGTTAGGGTAATTAACCACATAGTCAGGTAAATCGCGAAAGTATGAGGACGCCTACACAGCGGCGGGCGTCGAGTTTTACATTGATGTGTGTGAAGTGCGAGATTCGTTGGGGTATTTGAGTCAGTCCGCTGCTCGGCCACGGCGCGCGTCACTCGCATCGCGCTCTGCTTGCGTCAACCGTTCGACGACCGAAAGCGTAACTGTGTCCGCCCGCCCAGAGTGCGCCTATGCTAATTCAAATATAAACTTTACAATTACTGTTTTCAAGTTAAAAGACTTACGTGTGTTTAACAGAACATTAAAACCTTAGTTAACAGTGCAAATATAATCTTATTGAAATATTTTTTCCAGTGATTTATAAAGGATGTTTACGATTCTGCAAATATTAATATTATTATAAGGAGACTTTTGGATTTCAAGACGGCTGTAGCGAATTTACTTCGTCCTGAAATAGAAAAAGTGGGTGAGTAGTAGAATATATTTATGTACTATTAAATACATTTAAACACTTACTTACTAACTAAGCACATTTCAGACAAGACAAAACCAAACTAAACAAATAATTTATTAAAGTAAATATTTATACAAATTTTATGCATACTAAGTATTAGTATTTCTTTTTTAATTTATTTTTACCAGAGATAAAATAATGATGATAATAATAAATTGGGCCTCCTACATTTACGCATAATGAAAAATTTTGTTTCTATTTCAAAGAAGTTCTATGTAACATGTTATTGGCAATCTTAGCAAACTGACCATTAGCTGCACCGTAGCTGTTATGGATTATGGTGATATGAGATCATGATTAATTGCATATAAGTATCTATTGTCAAAACATCTTACCTCTAACATCTTTAAGTATGAGGAGTTGGTTATGCTGATCTTAATATCTGAGTACTAGGAAATAACGTACAGTTATGAAAAAGGCAATGATATCTGAACAATTGTTTGAACAATCAAAAATAAATATAATACCTCCAATAAGCCTGCAATAAGGTAATTATTAATACGGATAATGTTTGAATGACAAAATAATACTTTTATTGTATAATAGTGACGTAAAAGTGAAAATAAATATTAATCAACCACTTCTCAGAAAAATCATCAGTCCGAGTATGGATCGCGCTGCGTTCGAATTCTGAAATATGTAGTATACCTTACCTAGTATAGTCCGAGTTTGGATCGCGCTATGTTCGAGTTTTGATGAACTTGTAGTACAAAAGGAAATACATAAAATATTTCATGAAACTACGGCATTTTCAGCTATTTCTAGTTATTCCAAAAACAATTGGACAAACTACTATTTAAATTAAACAATAAAAGCAGTTTTAAAACAATGATAGATGTGCTATTTAATTATGTCACTAAAACGAAACATCAATGATTCCCGTAACCGAAAAGCGAATAATAAATAATTGGTATAACATGAATACTAATGAATGATTTCTTCGTAAAGCATCCTATTACTATGAAGTATTACACTAGTAGTATAGCTTTTGTTAGTTGCCTTTAATCACTATTCTCTGTAAGTAAATCTTTTTTATTTAAGTACTGTTGCAGCAAATTGATAGTGATGTGTAGGTAAAGATATGAATGCCTGCCTCCACGACACAAGTTATGAAATAATATTAACATTTTATCGTCTCAATGACCTTAGATTAATTTTTTTTCACAAACTTATTTTACAAAACAAGATAATAACTTGTGGCTCATAAAAATATGCATATGAGCTTAATTTAAACATCACTATTTTTAATGGATAGGTACGTTTTGTAGATAAGATTTGTTACTATCACCTGGGTTCGCATCACCACTTTTAAAAGTGGGTTTAGGTAATAGTATAGTGGATTGGATTGCCTGTATTTGTAATTACCATTTTTGCAAAATATTACCACCACAGCTGTCGTTCCCGAAGGGTTAGGCAGAAGCTTACTAAGGTCTACCCACATTTCGCCGGTATATTTTTGGTCCCATGTAATAAGGGAGGAGCTTATCGTCATCAACCACACACGATGTTTTGTTATGGTACAAACTCCTTTCGTAGCTAAATTTTTACTGTCCACAGTGGCCCGGAGTACTGATGGATCGGGTCTCGATGGAGGCTGCGAAGATGATGGTTCGCGGCTGACTCCAGGCCTGCATCCAGAAACAAGCTTCGACATGAACGATCTGCCCTCGAACACCTATACGTTGGACACACGCAGAATGCAATTATACTCGCACCCACACGTACATCCCACGGTGAGTCAATGCCTTTGTTTCAGTACCTCCGGTTGACACAAAACTGACACAAAAGGAACGTACGCTGAGCGAGAGTCTAGATGTTTCTCTTAGGTACTATCAGGTTAAAAAATGACCATCCCTAACAAGGAGTACTTTTTTACCTCTGTATCAGATGATAGAAGCTGGAGTAACAATAATGACGTCTTTTATTCAATGTCTTGACGTGTATCAGTTGAAATGACAACATCAAAAGGTCAATAGTTCGTTGCTAATCTCTTTCGTTCATGGAAAACATTTTGCTTAGCGCCAGGAAACAAAACAGGTCCAACGTGTCAAATAAAATGACGTAAAGAACGTTCCAAACTAATATGAATCGTATAAGGTGTGGCAAAACAAACCCGGCTTTAAACCATAAAAACGTCAACAACAAAAACAAAAATATAACGTTGAAAAGATGAAATGCATTGCAAGGCGCGAAAATAAGAATAATTTGAGGGTATAGCACCAGCCGGCCGGGCCGGGGCGTAGGGTTTCCACTCTGAAAGTGGCCATTCGACTCGCCTTCGGTACTCTACCAGTTCACATGAGCAAATTCATTATTATTTTTTATTAATCGTGCACGGAGACCCTACATTTTCTATTTAATATAAATCCTTACTAAGGTTGGTACAATAAAGTTAACGCAAATTTATCCTATAGGTAACTATTATTAAATACCTAATTTTTACTGTTTGTTAAAGTAACAAATGGCGTTTGATGGCAAGTTGAAGTAATCTGGGGACATTAACTATACATATACCTATTATTTACCTAATTATAAATCACTAACATTTATAAGTTTTGTTTAATTTTTTTTAAGTTATGTCGTTATAATTAATAAATAAACAATGAAACAGATGATTTGTAAATAAATCATGTATTCTTGGATAGTTATTTTATTATAATATTATAATTACTTTCATAATAACCAGTGTTGATTATGACGTTAAGCCGCCAACCACCGCACTATCGCAACACTGAACTCGTGTTATCAAAGATGTCTTCGTCACCACTCGTTACATCACCGACCTTGTTTGTTTGACTCTTTGTTACCTTATCGGTGAACTAAAATAAATTATTTTTCTATTTAATACATTGTTTTATACCAATGCGCATACCTAATGCATTCGGGGAAAGTATGACGTACACATTTTTTTGGTCGAGTGGATATGTTTTTCCAGTTCCTAGCACTTCTCAAAGTATTTGATTGTGGTAGGTACATATTACAGTGTAGGTATTAGTCATGTAACCATTCTTAAATGACCTTATAATCTTAGCATAGCTACTAAGTATGACCGTGAGAATAAATATATTTTTTGAGGTCATGTTTGATGGGGCTGGAATAAACGTCGAAAACATTGGTAATAATGGCATAGTTTTAAGAAAATTAAAGTCGTTAGGTACGATCGAAGCAATGTTTTATCAAATGTCCCTGACATAAGTTCATCGCAAACTGAACAACAGATTGTCAATAAGATTCATTAGGTATCATAATTATACTCGTATAGTTTAGTGCTTATAAAAATATATTAAAAATATATCTAGCGCTACCGTTGTGCAGCACAGCACCTAAGGACAATTGTGGTTATAGAAATGATGTAGTGAATACCTATTGTTTATTTTTTCAATAGTAGGTACCTATACATCAACGTTTTTATGGTGCAAGTATTGCTATAATTATTTCACTTTAATATTTATATAACTTTATAAATAATCATAAAACATAATTTTAATTGTTGCGAAAAGAATAAGCAAATTTATAGTTAACGATTTTTTACTGGTTTAACTTTTTATTCACTTGAATATTTACTAACAATTTTTTTCTCACTTACATTTTTATATTACAATATTTTGGTATACTTATATATTCACTTGTTTTTTTATTAGGTTCCCGATAAACAAAATTTTTAGTGCGTCATTTTCATGTACAAAAACAGTTAAAGAATAAACAGTTTTTCTTTCTATCTGCATAGTTGAAGCGCTGCCTATCCTGGCTCAATTGCACGTTAAATCCACACTAAATATCTTGTGCCCTGAATATTTTGAATACAATTTTAAGTATCTATGAGTTTTAAGATGTACTCAAAGCAGGGATGATCTGTAACTGCAGTGGGATTTTATTTTTAAATTCCATTACAATGAAAGGTAACAAAAAGCAAAACTGCTTGAACAAGCAGAATTCTTAAAATATGAATTTGAAACGTATGAGTAAGTGCTTACTTGAGAGAATGTTGACCGTAGTTGGGTATGTAATGTAACATATTTCATGATTTGTGAAGTGAGCATAAAGGCTGCGCCAGCGCGACGGGCGAGCGATGACGTCGATTCAGCTGCTTCGGCACGCGGCGACTCGAATGACTCCGCTGTAATTTGAGCGGACCCTGTGACAAATGTGAAAAGTATTACGATTTTAAAGTGCGCCCGTGCGCTCTTGCTACCGTCCAAAGTTCCCTCGATATGACCTATTCGTAACATGCACCAATAAATTTATCGTCCAATCGGATTTCATTCATGTGAGTATGCTCGAAGGAACTGTGTAAACACCATATCCACATAAATTTCTACTTTGATAATATTATAAATATTAACCTCTCAAGTAGTTCGAAAAGAGTATTTAGTGGTAATAATAACTTTGTTAATCTTATGGTGAAGAGTTCGCAATTACAATTATTATATGCGTGAAGTGACTTGATAATATTATATTAGGTAGAAAAAATGAAAAATGTAGCTTTTTCCTACAGAGGTTTAGGTAGGTCTAATATTCTTTTTTAGTTTTTATGTCAGTGTCGCAACTGACCCCAATCAAATAAAGCGTAATAGTAAATAAATGATGCCAATGTTATAACGGTGACGAAATTGAAGATCGACCGTTATACCGCTTACCTGTCATTATTATGAATTTTGCTAACACAACGGAAACTACTGTTCCTTGTGAACGTGTGAATCAATGTCTAACATGCTATAATCACTTGATAAAATTTTGCAGTTTGGTCAATGGAAATTATGACGTATTCTCTACGTGTACTTAAAATCTATTCTTATCTATCTAGTAATACTTATTATAGCTAGAATTGTAATGTTAACGGTAGTGGAGTGGCAATCCACTACTCAGTCTGGAGCATACCGCCCGATTAGCAAATATTCTGCCACTGGGCAGCAGTATGCTAACATTGTTATGGCTTGCATTAATTATTGGACAAATGACGTTCAAAGTGGCATTGCGCGAGTGAAATCCCTGATGTTACTATTGTATCCGTTTGCTTCGGTTGTCGCATATTATCAGGTGAACCGTATGCCACTATTATTGAAACATTGCATACGGTATTAGTGAAATATACATATTTAGCTAAATAAATGTAATGTATATTTCCTTAAGGGTTTATACATATATGTACCTATAGCAACGTCTGTAGTTTTAATTTTTTAAGGTCTGCCTTTCTTGAAAATATTTTTGTTGTACAAAAACTCCATATCTATAATTTTTTGCAATTGCATGAAAAAATAAATAAAATAACGTACTATAGTTTGGGGTTGTACCTTTACCTTACGTTTACCTACCTTTTTAGGATTCCGTACCCTTAGAGTGGCACCCTTTGGGTAAGGAAGACTAGTAGAAGAGTACGGGACCCAATTACTAAGCCTCCGCTGTTCGGCTATCTATCTGTCTGTCAAATATTCATAAAATAATTAGATGCGCATTTAATTAAAAAAAAAAAAGAAATTGAAATAAAATAAATATTTATGGGGGGCTCCCATAAAACGGACCTGATTTTTGTAATGCTTTTGGCTCGGTATTAATAATGGCAACAGGTAGACGCTTGAAATATTCACAAAATATTTCATTAAAGTGTATAGAATTTTTATTTCGGGGGCTCCCATACAACAAATGTGACTTTCTTGCCGTTTGTTGCTTGGTATTAATAACGGCGAAAGGTTGCCGCTGAGTAGTACGGAACCCTTCGAGTGCGAGTCCGACTCGCACTTGGCCGGCTTTAATATTTAATAAAAAAATGTTAGAAATACTGATTACATTCCTTAATTTACGATTAGGTAGGTATAACATACTAACAGAAATATAAAACAAGAAAACCCCTGAAAAAGGATAGATCTGTTAACGTTACATAACGAAGTTTTCTATTATTCAACAAGGTTTCCGTTGGCTTCAGTGGGTAGAACTGAGAACTAGTATAAGCACATACATACTTATAATTAATTAATGACCTGTCATATTATACTGAAGATTGCTAAGGTCAAATAATACTGTTTAAGTCTACTCCATGTCTAAAGATAGGTAGGCAAAAAAAACACCCAATTGCGACACATATGTATGTAACTGCATTTGTCTGGTTTGGTTAACCGCCAATGTACCCTCATAATGATGATCAACTATAAGATTATAATATTATGTTCCTTGTGAAGTTTCTTCCGAAAAGTGTGGAGGGGGTTTCTGTCTATTTCTATAAATGGCGATAATAATTATTTGTTGGATATCAATATGATTATTTTAGGGTTGGTCACACATCGGCAGGCAAACGTGCCTACTAGTACATATAATAGAGTTCAATATGAAAAGAAAACTTCGATAAAATTATGGGTATGCGTTTAATTTAGGTTTCGCACACACATTTCGTTCGATTACCTAACTACGTGTTGTGTGCATAGTATAAATGTAAAAGAAGTTAAGATGTATATTAATCCCAATGCGTCGTGCACACTGCACAGGTCACATTGTGTTAAGAAAACGCAGAGCTAGTCGAAGTGCACGTGCAACAGAATGTTCTGTGTATGTGCATTTGTTCAGTGATCGTGGGTGGGCTGTACTACTTTTTTACATGTGTATATTTTACTCAAGCGTCAACTTTCATTCCAAACACACCTCCAACCGAGATTGGATCTTAAATAAGGGATGTAAAGAACTAAATGAGCTGATAAAGCTAAAGACTTAGTAGCTTATCGGAAACATTGCTAAGCCATACAGCTAATTCGGTCGTGTACAACATACAATGGACCTATTTCACGAGCCAATTAACTTTGTGGCACTTTTATTATTTTTTATTTTGCTTGTATCGAATGTCTTTTACAGATAGACTTTACTTACACAACCTTACAACGAAATTAAGAAGTGAACTGTAAGACTAGGTACGTGAAATAATTTTAATCACGGAAATAATTAATACTATATTTTTCATGATTGAAATTATACTTACTAAGCTACATAACAAATAAAATAATTGTTAATTGTAATTTTATTAATTATAAACAGTCTTGTAGTTATTATTTGACTTGAATCACCTAAATGTGGGTGCCACCTCTTCAAAGATCTGATCTTTACTGAAGAGTACGTAGGACAGTTTCTGTTGTAACATTAAAAAAGACTTACACAAATAAAAAACAGCCTTACGTACTTACACTTTTTGCAACCTTTAGCCATAATCGTAATAAGATTCAAAGATTTCTGTAATATGTGAATACGTACATACGTTCAATGTAATGGAATAAATAGTTATTTAATTTACATTATTCTAGTTTTGGTACAAACGACTTTCATGCATATTATATCGGTGCTTTTATCAGATCCATGCTCAAAATGAGTACGGGATCGTAATAAAAATTATATAGAGTACTGTTTACAGGAACCAATAACGCTGTACAAAAGTGCGAGAGCGAATCTCTCAATTACCGTAGGGACCGCTAAACATCCATAAATCTTTGATTTCCACTTTTTAGTATCTAAGTATTATGAATTGTTTTGTAAGTCCATCTTTACTTATTAGCTAATAATAATAGTTTTCGATATAAATATTTTAAATACTATTCTCTATATTAACCGGGTGTGCCGTGCCCACTCCAGGATCCTGGATTAGTAAATTCAACCAGCCAACCACCGGGGTACCAGTAGCGTAGCCAGGCGATCAGAGGCGCTGGGGCTAAACTTAAAGTCCACCCACTTTTAAAATTGCAAATTGTCGTAATTTTCCTTTTTTCACATATTAGTAAGTTAATTGGGATGAGCTATTTTTCTAGCCCCATCGTCCGTGATCACTTAACACTGGGCTTAGTGAAATATGGCCCTAGATATACCAATGTTACTACTTTTAAATATCTTTCTTTTTTACCGGGTGCTAGATGAAATTTTTTTTTAGAATTGCATTGGGCGCCTCCTGGAATTGCCGCCCGGGGCAGATTCCTCGGTTTCCCCCCTACCCCCTAGATCTGGGAGTGAGTGACAGGTCAGCGGTACAAACAGACTGTTCTATAGTTACGTTACATTCATTTTAAAAATGTGACTTCTGCGAAAAGCTAGTTTTTAGGGCAGCGGACTGCTGAATGTTTTTCACTGTGAATCCTTTAAACGGAAAAAGTGTAGTTCTATATACGTATTCGTATTTTAAATAAGAAGGTGAACCGAAGTTACACCGTTTATTTCAATCTGAAATTAAGAAATTATATGAATTAAATTCCATTCTTCTAGCAAGTTGATACGTAGGTCCTCGTAGTACGTACCTTGTAAGTAGGTACATACTACTAAGCTGAAGCCAGGTTAGCTATGACATGAATATTTGGAAATTGAAGAAGAATTAGAACTATTATTCAATAATAATTGACGAATAACGGGATACGTTGAAATAATTTGTGGAAATGTATCACGGGGAACATCCCACTTGATGTTTTCACATAGTTATTTTGAAACTGATCACTTTGTTATTTTAAAAATATGTATTTTTAGTGTAGAAGTGCGACACTTCTAATATGCATAAAATAAAACCTTCCACAGGACAGGCATGACCTAGTGTGGGGTGTTTAAGCAATAGTTGTTTTTACAGTGTAATACTTTAAAAAAATAATTGCATTTTATCGTGTTTAAGATTCAATTGTCGTATGTATAAACATTATACATGCGGTGATTTAAATTTTAAACTTAATCTGTAAATCCGATTTCCCACTACATATAAGTACGAGCTATTCAGCTGAGTAAAATATTTATAGAAAACAAATATTGTTTTAAATTCCGTTTGAACAGCTATATTCGTAATCTAATTTATTTAAACATTTTAGTTACTTTTATTACGTACTGTCTATTCCACTATTACGCACTACATACAAGAACCATATTGATTAGTTTCGCAATAAGCAAACGGCAAAGGTTGGTACTCATTAAAAAGTATATATGAGATGATCGCATATCAATTTGAGATGAGATATTTAATAAAAATAAGTTCATTTAAATAACGTATTAAATAAAACTAATGAATAGGGAAAAATAAAATCCAGTAAGTATAGTTACTAAAAAAGATTATCTGTTCGAAATTTAAAAAAAAGTCGTAAGGACTCCATTTGTTTCGTGTTCGGATATCAGAAGTGACAGATGACGCATGACAATAGGTCGTACAAAAATTTTTTCAAAAAAGAATCCATTGTTAATAATGGGTATAAGGTTGGTTTACGTGAAAATTAAAAGTTCCATCAATATAAAATATGTTCAGCGACTAATATAAAAGTAAGGATGCTTTTTGTGTACGTGAAACTGGGTCTAGGTTTTACTTTGGGTATTTATCAAACGGTTTATGGACATTTATCTCTTAATGTTTGCCTTGAAAATAACATCACGGTGAAATAAAATACGGGTGCTCTAGTTTTCGCATTGGAATTCAAAATCATTTATAAGATTAAATATATTTATGAATGGAAACAATCCTTCTTATTTACCACTTCGGGAAAAGGAACACGTTGTTGATGATGACCTCAGAGTCAATTTAATGTGTTTGTTTAAAGAAGCGTAATATTTTATTATGAATGAGATTTATTCGCCATTCTGCAAAAACAAAAAATAAAAAAAAGATTAGAACTCCTTCAAAATACTTAGAATTTGTTATTAGTAAGTAACTTTTATGTTATATTTCATCAGAATTAGACTTGAGGTGTGTACTTTTATTTTAAAGTATCTTTAAAAATACTTATAAATATTATTGTAAATAAATAATAAGTACTACAGTTAGTATCAGATGCACATGCAATAATTTTAAATAATTTTAATGATTGTTTGAATCCAGCAATGGTTACAAATATGGCTATATTGTTTAAAAACGAAACTATTAAGTCTATTTAGGCACAATTGCTTATGATATGGAATAAAACTGTTCATTTTATAAATAAATTTCACAATTTATTATTACATTCATTTCCGCGTTTTTAATGAATGTTGATTTCAGAGCAATCTGTGTACGTTTTGAAAAAAACTAAATAAAACCGTTTAAAGATGTCAATGTCGACATTGTTTAAATCAAAGAAGGTTTTAATGTAAACGTAGGATTATCGAACTATTTCCAAAACTGGCTGAATGTAAAACCAGAATTAACTTCGAATTTCGAATTATTGATATTATTTTGTTTCTAAGACATTTTGTTTGGTAGCGTGCATTTTCCATTTTTATTAATAATATTTAGTTTCGCGATATATAAAAATAAAAAGTATGAAATTATTTTTATAATAAACGTAATAGTCATAGTAATCCCTTCAAGTTTATTTTAGGTGGCATTATTTACGCTATTTGCTTGGGCATATATCGCAAATGCACGTTGTTGTTACTTCATTGTTTGTAGTCGTGATGTGGTCATGTTATACGAGTGTTGTTGATATTTTTCTATGTGTTTTCTATTTAGTTATATCGCCAGGAGTTATTGAAGTGGAAAAAATAATTGAACAGCGTATGCGTTGGAAGCCGTTAGTAAAAAGTTTAAAGTTGCTGGATGATCATGTTTTATTGTTGCTTTATGATAAAAAATATGCACATATTTACATAGGATATTACAATGTTTATAAGTAAAAAATGGTGTCATTTATGTTCGAGTAAGTTTTTGTTGTTTTAGTTTGCATGGTATTTATTATCTGTGCAGGTCATTTTTTTCTATTGTATATAACAACAATGGGTCATAGTCGATTTGCTGGCGGAGTTACTTTTAATAATCAAAGAATATCAGGAAATAAATGTTTTGTTATGTTGTCGTAGTGGTCTGTCCTCGGTCAGGGTCGCTTCGGGGTTGTCTTTACTAAGTATCTCAAATTAATCTAAAATTGGTAAAATGTTTGCAACTAGGTTTTGAGGTCTTGAATGTTGGTTTCACACATACGGTCTTTTTATGCCGAATAATGTTAGGACTCCAGCTAGGAGGTTAGGTCCAGCACGCCATATGGAGTTGTATTAAATCGAAAGTCATGAGGCGAACAAGTTACATATTTTATAGCTTTTTATATCGATGGTACATCATATTGAGAGTTTATGGTATTAAAGTTACAATAAATCGTGCGTTTATGATATTGAAAGGTTTCAATATTGTTCATGCTTTATAGCAGCATTGAACAAAAATGAACTTGAAAGAAATTAAACATGTATGTGAAGTTATTTGGTATAAATAAAGTACATAAATAAATAAAAAAATATAAACATATAAATAGGTATATGTTATTATATCATTTGCATTCCTAATAATTTTTTTTTTATTATATACTATTCTTGAAAATGTACTACCTACTAAGTCTTGTGCGAAACGATCTATCTTTCTTTATATATGTATAAAAAGGATTGTCCTGAATGACTAACTGACGGAAACGCTCAGCCTAAACCGCTGATTGTAGCAACCTGAAACTTGGAGCCGAATCATGGGTACTGTTTTGTTGGTAAAATGTCATAAAAGTACCGAAAAACTTTAATAAGGATAAATTTACGAAAAAAAATAATGACGGTTGAATTCAATTATTTATCTTAACATAATTAATTTTAATAACGTAGCATGTCATAACACAATTCTTTGCCATTTTATTTTAAGTCATAACATAATCCTTACAGCATAATACAATACTTAGTACATATAATAATTATATTCAAAGTGGTCTACATGTGTTTATTTCTTTTCTCGACAGTTTTAATTGAAGAGTTTTGACGTTGACGAACTAATACAATTTTGATTGATAATATTTGATTTGGTTCTGCATCTGGTCAGGGGGGGTGCATTTGTCAGCATACGGTCCCGCATTCTTGTTCTACCTATACTATTGAGTATCCCATATCTAGTATACGAATCGCAATACACATCCTCGATGTCAAATTTGGAATTTCAGGCTCTAAATTATTTTCAAAAACGTTTGTTGTTCATCGTTTTCCTATTTTTGAATAGCATCCTCTTTACTCACTAGGCACTTGGTTATAATTTTTATTTCCCCCCTCTTCATAAAGCAACTCGGTCATCAGATGTGGATAACGAAACAAAATATAAGAATATGCCAAAAAATACGACCATGACAACTATTTGTCGTTGGCAAATTAGCATTCGAACGACACAGGATAAGAAGAATAACTGCTAGTCGTTATTTGAAACGTGTCTTTAATCTGATTATAAAAATCACCTGGATGAAAGTTTCTTCCAAAGCATTTGACCTATCCCAATCGGGGAATTTACAGCACATGGCTTAAATTGTTATGTATGATGTACCATTTTTCAGGGTACTTGTATACAATATTACATTATAGGTACGCGTATTATATGCGCCTCAATCTTTTCCGTAAGTCCTGTGTTCGGATTTTTAATTGGCTTCACAACTTTCGCGATAAATAAAATTATCTGCAATATAAAAAAATATTTTGAATTCATTCGGCTACACGTTCTACAATATTTTTCCAAATGACGACTTGCTAAGATAATATTATTACATTAAATACATCAACTACACATCCTTATTTGCTGTTCTTACGAACTCTCTACGAACACGTTTCATACTTATGCAGCAACATACTTACTTAATTTAAACTTTCTGCATTCCATTCTTAATACAGGTAACAAACCCATTAGAGTTGCATCCTTAAAGCACAATTGTAACCATAAATGTTTGAATTTTATATCAAATTGTTTTTACTGCATGACGTGTCTAATGCCAAAAAACTTATTAAAATTAAAATTAACAAATGCATAAGCTTATATTGTTTAGTTGAAAGTACTAACTACATAATAATAAACTTCAATCAAATGTCGAAGCATTTATTTATATACTACGAGTAGGTTTTCTGTTTGCTCGTTTGTAATGTTTTTTAAATATTGACTTAATTAAGTTCTTACATTTAGAATAATTTAATTTATAAATACTTAGTTATCTATTTAATCTATTTATATAGATTAAATATTATACATATTGTACATATTAATATTGAAACCAATGAAGTTTATTAATTACTTGTCATTGTGTTTTAAATTTTGCTGATATTGATTTTGCCAATCAAAGTCATATTATTAATAATACATACCATACATACCTTTTGTAATGGTTATGTATGGTTCTGGATTTTGACTGAGTCTATTCTATTATTATTATAATATTATTATATTTATTTGCGAAATTTGATTATGAAATTCTTGTGTATTGGTGTAAATAAAACCCGCGACCTGCTAACCTTCGAGTCAATTATGGGAGACCCAAACCAGGTAGGGTTTGGGTGTTTTGGTCTCTCTCATCTCAAATGATATATTAAAAAACTAAACTAGTCTGCTGTAGTCTGCTTAACTAAACTGCAGTCGAAAGTTCCTGACTTGGTGTTTTTGGTGGTATTTTTTATTGCACTATTGTCCTAGAAACATTAATCTTAAAACACTTCCCATATAACGCAGGCTTAATAAGTATTTGATTTTTAATTCGATTTGATACATCCTCGCATTCCCGAGAATATATCAAATTGACCTAAGGCGGTCCCACGGGACCCTCAAAACTTTCTTTGTGGAAGACCAACAGAAGTGCTGCTATAGTAGCTTCAAGTATGCAAGTAATGGGTCGAAGTATTGACTGCAAGGTCTTTAACTGAGTGTAACAAGTTCTGTGAATTTTCATTTTCAGGCATTTTCGTATTCTGTGCATACATTGAATGATTATAATTTTTTTAGTGTACAGTATAGCTAATAATATAACATGGTAAATAATAAAAAAAAACAACGGGACCAATACCTAGTAATTAAATGGTTTCAAGTTTATTTTGAATATTTACTCACGTATACACAATATCCTAAGATAAAAATGTAGTTAATATTTTAACTGGTATTTGATTGTATATCAGACGCGATACATACTAAAGTTTTCCGTCATTAACTCTCTTAATTTACCTTATGTTAATCCACTTACGAATACTGGTATAGTTTTTACGGATTCAGATATAGTTCAGCCCACAAGCAATATTACTCTTTTTAATACTAAAGATTGACTGCATAAGTAATGCACGCGTGGTATTTATCGAGACGATAATTAATAACGGACGACGGAAATAATGCCGATCAATACATTTGGCCTGGAAAAAGATCTTTGCTCTGCCATAGCTTCTTGCGGGGTCGGTAAGATTATTTAACTTGGGAAGAAGGGATCGTATGCCTTGCCTTAATGAAACATAATACCGGTGATATATTTTCGATGTTTCAGTTGTTTTACAGTATATATATGGTCAAGGGCACACTGACGAAATGCCAGGATTAAAAGTATATCAATCAATATATCCGAGTCCTCTGATTGTGATAATTATGTTAGGATTTTCTAAAGTCATGCAACCCAGCATGTTTAAAGGAATGAACATTGCATTTGATATGAAAGTATAAAAATGTCCTCTTCTGTTGACCAGTCCGATTCGTATGAACTTGTTGTCCCACCGCTTGAATGTGTCTCGTCTGATGAAACCATGTTAGTGCTTGGAGTTTCTTCTTTTCCCTTGTCCATCCTGACAATGTTACTTGGACCGGGCAATGAATCTAGAGCTGAGGGGTTCAGCTTTCTTTTTCTGCTTCCTATAACTTCCTTGTTACACAAATGTATATGGAGTAGCAAGAACTCTCTTTCTCTCCAGCTCATTATATGCCATTTGTGATGTCTCCCATTTCTTTGACGGAGTACAGACCCGCTTCATTTATTACTTTGTTGAATTTGTCCATTTTTTATTGTGTGTTTGAGCTGGTCTTCTTCGTCCTCGTCTGCGTCGCGTATCTGAATTTTGTGTGTTGTGTGACTGTTATGTGTTCAGTGTTGGCGTATTGTTGATTAGGTCTGTTGAGTTAGATGACTAAAACTGTCGCACACAGATGATTTCTGTGTGCTTATTGACGGTTGTGTATTTGTTGACGGTTGTGTGTTTCGGAAGTGCTGATCTTCAGTGTTATGTACAAATACTGTATCTTCTAGTACTTTGCTTGTCATTTGAATGACAGTTCCTTATCTACATTAGTCTGATCTAAAACTTTTTTGGGAAATTGCCCGTGTAGCTGCTTATTTCTCCACGTAGTTTTGATTTTTAATTACTGCTTCTTTAATCTCTTTATCTGTTTGTATGTTGTTCTGCGTTAAGTGTATTACTATTTCAATATCTGTATTTTATAGTTAATTATATAATGTAGCGTTTATCAAGCACTAATTTGAATGTGTTTCTACACTAAACTAGTTTATCTTAAATCTGAATAAAAATTATGTTCGATGTTTTTATTACATTATGTTAAGATGGAATTCTCGTAATGCGCATCGTTTTGAGATTGTGGGCATGGAAACGCCCATTAATTACTACGCTATTTTCGTTTAATCCCTGCGATTCACTGTGTCCTCTCGTCACTTTCGGCGAAGTAAGCAGATATTTAATTGATAAAATAAATATATTTGTATGATTGTATATTCAATGTAACTGTAATGCCTAATCGTTCATTGTTTGACGAAACTTTCGATACCGATGCTAGTAGCTAATAGGTGTATAAAATCAGTAATAAATGTTTCATTAAGATGAAGAACTAAGATAACCTAATACGAGCTAACCTAACCCATGGAAGAAAACATCTATATACCTAGTAGTCATTTTAAAAATAATGCACTTATTATTATTAGTCTACGTTTTTAAACTGTTGGAATGAAATTAACTTCTAATTATTTATAGAAAAACAGTGACTAATAAGTTTTTAACTACTCCTATATACTTCGATTAATAGTAACGTCAATCAGGTAGGTGTATAGTATATTTTTATTTGATTAGTTTCTGCTACTTTGGCTCTGTTAGCAAACAACAGTCAATTTATTTACAATTAATTACGCCTTATTAATCTAACGCAGATTTAGTACCCATCTGTTTTCAACACGTCAATTTTCAAATGACAAAGTATGTTTGGTTGATGCTCAACCAACAATTTATTTTTTCTTAAAACAGTGAACACGTCATAAATGTCTTTTTGATATTGTTCGTGATGTTAAATCTTGCTTCAATCTGGGGCAATAAATAAAACACTTCTCTTTCAAAATATTTGCTAACTTGTTTGCTGTTGGTTGACAGTAAACAAGTATAATTTAAATGTATGTAGAGACCTCATAACAAGGCATTCCTGTGAAGTTTTATATCTCACATAATTATAATATAGGATTAAAAACCATTGGCCCAGCAAAAAAAAATATTCCTTGACCAATATTTCTTTATATAGTAACAAGAAAAATGGCCTGCCAGTGGAGATCTCGCATTTATATTCCAATTCTAATTTTTTGGTACAGGAATTTTTCTCGAGTGTCACGATGCAGCAAATAAATATTGGTCGTGAATTGGAGAAATGAATCGATCTCGCTCTTATATAGATGATTCCGAAATTTTATCTCTTTCACCCTAATAGCCGGCTGACAAACATGTATCAGCGGTTAATAGGTGCGCTCACGCAGCTGTTGCGAACAAATCAGCTCGGATATAGCTGACACTGTCAAAAAGCTAACGCTTTGGCGCATATTATAGGCGACGTGCGACATTAAAATACGTATCTATCAATAACTGTAACACTTCAATTTGATTGTATGTATCCTTTTACATATCCAACAAATAAAATTTTATTAACTATGTGAGGTATAAAATAATATGAATTTATATAATATAATAGAAAAATATTTTACGCGTTAAGTACAACATTTAAAACGTACTCAATATCTAAACATAATCATCTGTGGAAAGCATTGTGTAAATAAATATTTTTAAGAAACTTACAAGTCAGGTAGTTTAATATTATTTTAGGATCTAGATGGCATCGGCATTTTCTAACTGAGAAAGAATGCCCATACAAACTCGGAGAATTATGGTCTCTTTTAAGATAGAAACATCTGTGAGATATGGCATTTTGAAGGAAAAAAGTAAATTATTTGTATTAAACCAATGTCCAGTAGTGGACGTCATCTAGCTGATATGATGATGAGGATGAATGTCTGTGGCCATTGGCATCATTATGTCTTGATTATCTCCCATTGATTTTTTTATATTATAAGGACTGAAAAATGTCAATGTATGAGTCCTTAGTTTTAACATTGTTAGTATTATTATTATAATTATAGTGTAGTCATTTAGCTTAGCTCTAACCATATATTGGGTACGATATGATTATTATGATATACGATTGATATTACGCTATCCACTCATGACTTGTACCGGGACGTAACAAGCAAAGACATTACGAGGAGGGTCGACTCGTTCATTCAAGATCGGAGAAAGCATCCTACGTATTTAAAAATAGATATTGTAGAATATTTATTGGCCATCTCTTTGGGATTCGATTTAATATTAAGATTAGAAAAATATAGTACGCACGTGTTTATGCGATAGATGCTGATTTGTTTGTAGACATTAGTACTTTTTAAAGATCTCAAAGAATATTTCTGTAGGTATTACCAGATTCTTTGTTTTATTAATATTGGTATTTTTTTGGATATAATAGTAAATTGGTTTTCTTCGAATACAAATAAGATATTTAAGTGATATATATTTATTACAAGTGTCAAAAAAGGTCCTGACACTATATTGGTTAATTTTCTTCGAAACAAGCCTAGCAATTCCGAGAAACGAAGGAACAATCGCTTTCTGATTAGTCTCACCTTGTTTTTTTCCTGACTAGCGGTATATATGAATTACTACTCTGGATGATACTACGCCAAAATCTATTTATAAAACTATTATAGTACGGTTGTAACATATTGTAGTAAATAATACATGATTATTTTTATTATTACCAATAGGTAATAATAAAAATTCCAAACAAACTGTTCAGCTTTATAATAATAAAGCTGAACAGTTTGTTTGGAACCGCTAATCTCAGGAACTATCGGTTGGAATTGAAAAAATGAAATTGAAATATGTGTTGGATAGTCCATTGGTTGAGAAAGGCTGAACAAAGGCTATATAACAGCATGCTAAGATCAATAGGAGCGTAGCTTAAATGAAAAATGTTGCAATGCTGGAAAAAATATTCCTTTTGAGAGCTTTCGTTGTGTGTGCAGCGTAAACAGCTTAAGAAAGAAAAAAAACGTTTAACACAAGGTTCTAAAAAAAGGCCGTGACAGCATAATATATTATGTCTATCATTTTTATGTCTATATTTTTTATCTCTATTTTTTCTATAACCTTTTTACGGTAATCAAATTTGGTCAAAATTAATGCACTATTTGGGAAGGAGTTTTATCAACATAATATTAATCACAAGTATTTAATTGTTGCGGGAATCGGGTATCTATGTATATATTATTACGTAAAATGCTTTGTCCTGTATGACTGACAGACGGATCAACGCTAAACCGCTGATCGTGGAGAGGGTGTATTCTTTCTGTGACGTAGGCATTGATCGATAAGAAAGGATTTTCCGAAATTCTACTTCCACAGGGGTGAAAAAGGGGGGTAATGTTTTTATGGGACAGCGTGATTCTTTGGTACAATCTACTTCAAATTTAGCAAAAATATTCGGTAACAGAATTGATGGAAGACTTGTAGAAAGCATACATTATGTATAACAACATCGTATACAAAAAGAGGGCTAAGATAAATTAATGATCCTGTTAGCAGTGAGTTAAATCTCGGAGTATTTTAAAATATATCCAACGCATTAGAGGTAGACATGTATAAAATAAATTTTGATCCAATCTAAATGACCACTAAAAAAACTTAAAATATCAAGTAGGTACCTACTAGATACATGTATAAAATAAATTTTGATCCAATATAAATGACCACTAAAAAAACTTAAAATATCAAGTACCTACTAGATACATTCACTGTAAATTAATTAATAAAAATTAAAACTCCGTAATTATAATGTTTTTCTTAGCGCGAGTGAAACCGCGGGCAACACACCTAGTAATACAATAATTGTTATCAGTTAATAAAAAAAATATTTTTATATTTATATAATAACATCTTTACGTTTCTGTAACTTTACATATTTCAAAATTGATCAACCAACAAATGGTTTTCTACAACCACATCCATTGATCGACTACTTGTTAACTTGTAAAGTCTAATTACTGCCTCTTTATTGAAACATCATAAAGTTCAGTCCTAACCTTTCCTAACCACATTAATTTTGTTTAGTTTCTAAGTATTAGAGTCCCGAGTGATTTCTGAACAATTTTTTTTTAATAGGAGCTGTCAATACATGCGGTGTCCACACACGAGCTGCTGAAACCCAAAGATGAACCATCCTATTCATTGGCTGCTTCAACAAACCTTTGCTCAGTCAGCTTACACCACGCAGGTCAGTAAAAAATCCACCTAGTTTAATTTATTTATGGAGTTATCAATCAATTGAATGTAGTTAACAAAAACAAAAACATATAAAAAATTAATGTAACAAAATTGTTTATCTGATATATTGTATATATTTATACTTGTATAAGACATTAGAAACAATTTAGATTGCATTTATCTAATTGCACTTATATACAGTATAGTCCATGTTTTAATAAAAAAAGGGTCTTATTTCTTAATATCACTTATAGACGTATATATTTATTAATTACACAAATAATAAAAAAAGCTGCTAATAACAAAATGTTATTAATTGATGATGAATATTGAAATGATGAATCCATTTACTTCAAATGTATACAACTAACTTATTACAGGTATACAACTGGTATACAGTATACATGATGAAAATACATAAATAAATAATAAAATAAATGAATAATAAAGTAACAAGTAATTATAATAAATTAATAATAGTGATAATATAAATTATTAATAATAACAAATAAATAAATGTTGATAATAAATAATATTATAAACTAAAATCATTATGAAAAACAGTGCTCAAGAGGAGCACTGTTTTTCATTATGATTTTAGTAGCCTGACAGAGTCCATTGTTACCTCTTTATTTTCAGTATGCAATAATGTATTGAGTATTGACTATAATATGTATGTTTAAATACATTACATCATGCAAAAATCACGCTTACTGCAAATAAAGTACCAAATATTATTTAAATAAAAATAGTAATATAAGTTTATGATACTTAAATACTCTCAAAACCTTAGAAATTATAAAAACTGATTTAGCTTTATTATCGAACATAACATAACCAGGCTTTTCCCTAATTTGAATGATAGGTAATAATCAACATTTTAAAGGTATAAAAAATATTTTCTAATTTGAAACAGGAAGGAAAAGTTCAAGTTGCAAACAATTTCGTGATACTGATCAATTAAATGAACAAAGAGATTGTGATTCGATACACCTAGCCTTTAGGCTACACACCCGATACCTCTGCCGTGACGACTGACGAATCCCATATCATATTATGCAAGGGTAACCTACACGTACTTACCTACGTATTTAAAAAAATGTTTTCTTCAGTAAGCTTTTATTTATATTTTATTAAACTTTTCTTTTAGTACGTATTCCGTAAAATCTGCTCACAAAAATAGCAGCACGCGCGCATAAGTGGTGCGACAGAATTTAACTTCATGCATACACGCAATATATTTATTGTTTATTTAATTTGAGTAATATATAGGATTATAAGAATAATTTATAGGATTTTATATAAATTGCCTTGTGTTCTAATAGCCTAGAAGAGTTGATGGGTTTGGTCTATCTTGCCTCTTAAGGCGATGACGTGTGTGATATGCAACGAAATATTTTAAATTTTAGCTTTCTTGATAATTTTGAACTAATCATTTCAATACGTAGTAGTAGTGAATATTGTTTTGTTAGTTTCGGCACAATTATTGATATGAACGCTTAAAGTTGTATTGATCGATAATTTGTAAAAAAAAACAAATAGTTTGCAAGACAATTATAGTAGGTAGTATAAGTACCTACTTTATCTCAGTATTAATTTATAATATAGTATGAACAAAATTGTCTTTTCACACAAAAATTGATTTCTGAAACATGCTGAAGATTCTCTAAATGGAATGGTCAAATTGCCATTAATATTGGTGATTTATTATAAATCACCCACATCGTCAAAAGAAACATCTCCCGTTGCTTTAGGTTTTTATACATAATGCTCTTATTGTTACGGCAAGTAACACTTCACGTTTCAACTTACCGGCGCGGCGCGGCGTTGGTGACTTAAACGTTGTAAGGCCGGTCGTACCACTTCAAACGCTTGTTGTGTTAGTACGAACTTAGAAATATTTAATTTACGACCCAACCAGTATTGTTCATTCAGAACGGTCTCGGGTTGATTGGCGATATTAAAAGTGTCAAGCGCCCGCTGCCGGAAATTCATTGATAGATTTAATCGCCTTGCACTGAAATAACGTACGACGCAGTAGGATTTGATTTGAGGAGTAAATTGCTTAGTCATTAATGCCGTCCGGTCGCAACTCCACTAAAAACTGATGCTATTTTCAGGGAGCTAAGAGGGATCCTTGAAGTTTCAAATTAAAATCAACTTGCGTCAATATGTACACGCTTATAGTGGCAGGTGTAGTTGAAAAACCAGCTTTTGTGTCAATGAAATGATTTGGTTAAAAGTGTACTAAACTAGTTCCGCATACCAGCTGGAATTTATTGACGGCTTGATTTGCATAGTGTTTGTCAATTCGAATCCCGGACTGTGAAAAAAAATCACCCACGGTGTAGAATTCTAATGTTGGGAAAGTATCATATTAACTTCTATCGTCAACCCATTTATTGCTCCACTGCTGGGCACGGATTTCTACTTAAGTTGAGGGCAGTTAGGCTAAAGCTATTTATGCTGGTTTGCGCTTTGATAATACTTTTTTTACACTTACGCGAATATTGGATATTTAAATATAACTATTATTACTCGTCAAACACAACAATCCTATAATAACATTATTTCTTTTTACTTTAATATCAAGAATCAAGATAAATCAAATCGTCAAATAAAAAGACATAATTTACTATGATATAATAAATATATACCATGCAGGTAAACATATTTTTCTTCGGTAAATTAATCTTGAATGATTGATGAATGAAATGATACGCCTAATTTCTAAGAATATACTACAATATATCTAACAATATACGTAGTGTAGGCAGGCAGTTCTTATACATTTTTCTGTTACATATTAATGTGTACCTATTTTTATCAACTTACTATGATTTGATCGCCTATATTATTTACGCTATCTGCAAGAACTCACTTTGTAATCGAATTCAAAAAGGAGGAGGTTATCAATTCGACTGTTTTTTATGTTTGTTAGCTCATAACTTTCAATTTGGTGAACCGATTTTGATGATTCTTTTTTTATTTGAAAGCTGGTGCTTACCTTGTGGGCCCATAAAAATGGGGAGTATCTGATCAGTAGATCCGTAGGAAGTCGAGAGAAACCCACAAATTTTCTACGTAGATGACGCGTTTATTGTTTAACGGTAATATGCCGTAAGAGCTGCATGGCTATCAGAAGACTGTCTAAGCTTCTTTAACGCATAAACGAATCTATTTAGTTTTTTGCAAATTGTGTCTATATGACATTTTCAGTTACAATATTCATCTAAAATTAACCCCAAAAATTTCACGTTATACTCTAGACTTACATTTTGTATTTTTTGTTTACAGTTAAAACTGTCTTAAGTTATTTTTTACTTTTTAGTTTTGAAGTCGTTTTTTTAAGCGCAGTTTTTTATTTTTTTTGAATCCGTAGTAAAAATACAAACTTGCATACTCTAAGTGCTGCAACTTGAGTGATGTCTAACGATACATAATAGAAAATGCTTTTTGTTACAAAACAAAGTACTTAATTGCCAAAATCAGGATTAATTCGAATAGAGTGTAGAATTTAAGTCTTTATTTTTACAGCATAAAGTTCTCCCTATTGAACGGAAAATCTACTACCTACTCTACCTACTCGTACTTACCTATATGTAGAGGATGCTTAAATAAAGAATAAATAATGGCAATAATGAAATCTATTCTCTATATTATAACTACTGATAATAGGCAGTTTGAAACTAACTGACAAGGAAGGATTATGAACATGTTACCAATGAAATGTTAAAAATGAATATGGTATGTAAATTGTAGATGGCTGTAGATAGATAGATAGATAGATAGAATATGCTTTATTGTACACCATATAACAAATTATACATTCCATTAATTACTTAAAGTTATACTGACTACATACGAAGTAACTGATTAATAACAGCTGATACATATGTGTAGAAGAGGCTACTAATATTCACCTACACCGGTTTTTTCCGGTTAGGTTTTAAAAGTTTGCCTACTCGTATCGCTTCATGTGATCTAGCTTTGCGCTGTCAAGAGTCCAAGGCTAGTCTTAAAAGCGCTTTCCTTTATAATCTATAGATGATGATGATAACGACGGATATCACCGTATAACGTATAGTGGCTCTCTTGGTGGCATCCTGATTAGTTATCTCAAAGACATAGTCAGGGGAGCACTAGCGTATGACTATTATACTATAGGTAAAGTTAGAGGTTTTTTTTTCTAGTCTTCCTAACCTAACCTAATAATTGCTGCAGTTCACTGAAGAAACAAAAAATATTTGTAGATTTAGTGACAAGCAGTGGTATTCATTCCGTAGAAGGTTCATACCTAGTTTCATGATGACACGTCATACTTAAGTGTTATGTTTATAATACGTGGCTAGGTACAAAATATGTTTACATTATAATCACAGCCCTCTATTCTGCGCTATTACTCTATGAGATCATTGTGTTACAACTGGCATAAGCTCGTGTTGATATGTAGGTAGATATCATATGTACAGTGTTTAACGAAGTACCTACATTACATATATGGATAGCTAGACAGCTATTATGGCCAATATTATTGACGGATTAGGTTGGATTAGATTCTTGTTTCGCGACAATAATTATTAAAAATTAATTAAATAATTATTGCTGCATACTACAACACCTACATTTACACTCCTTTTATTACAAACAATGAACTGATATAGTTTCGCTAAGTATGTCTGTGCGTTTGTCTGTTTATATTAGAACAAGATTGTTGTAATATTTATTTCGCCGACACTGTGGTAAAATAAATTATTAGTAAAAGAGAGAAACCTTTTTTTACACTTAGTTTACAAATAATGATTAGACTTTGTAAAACTGAGTAAAAGTAAAATATTTATCTGGACTTCATTTTAACGTAATTTATTTTCTAAGTCCATTTGCAATAATTATTTGGTAGTCAGCAGTCGACAAGTAAAGAATCCGTTTAACTTAGGGGTATCAGACTAAAGGCTCTGATTATATTCACTTAGTATAAAGTCTATATAATTAAATTAGCCTAACTAGACTAGACGTATCTGGTTAGAGTACAGTCCAATACCGAAAATGTTTGAAAAAGGCTAGAAATTGATGATATAAGCTGTCACTTGATTTCAGAATATTATTCTGAAATTTATATCGTTTTAGTGGATAAGTAATACATTTGAGTTATTAGTTACTTCCTGTTAATAGCTACTTTTTCTTCAGGAAATTATAAACTGTAAAAGTATAGCTAAGTATTAAAAGCACGGTTTAATTGTAGCGCAATTTCAATTAGTTCTAGATCAGAGGTTTCCGCATTCATTGCAAACACTTCTCGGAAACATTGTTGGAGGGAATTTGATACAAAACTTGACTATTCAGTTTCCCAAAGATAGCATACAATTATAATCTGGTAATTAAGAAACTTAAAGTTCAAAACAGCAATGTGTGTCACAATCACATGTAAAAAAATATCAATTTAAAAATCAGAAGCTATCTTTCCAAGTATAATATGTATGATTGTATGTTGTTGTTTTTATGATAGATAACGTAAAAATATATCATGCAAATGATGTTTCGTGAAAAGTGAATAAGTATTTATTATATCAATGAAAACGACGGCTTACTGCAACTATAGCTTTACTGACACTGTAGCCAGGGAACTATGAAAAATAACTGTACAATAATTTCTGCACAATAATTGAAAGCAAGAGGAATAAAGAAAATACTGTTTATTTCCTTGCGAAAAAGACAACAAAGAGTAAAAGAAAATTAAAAAACTACAAAAGTTAATAAAAGACTATTAGAGGTTCTCGTCTTGTAAAAAAAATGAAATAGGTGCCTACCTACGTTGTACAATGAACAAAGATAGCTTGAGATCACTTTCATCATTATAACGCTAATGCTATTGGTTATGCTAATGGACAATTTTGCTTGAAAATTACGTCTATGATTTAGTTTTGATGAGCTTGGTCAATATTAATTTCAGCCGATTAAATTATAATGCGTTAGTTTTTATATTAATGCGAGCGAGAGCAAAGGCAATAAATAAGGTTAGTGACTTGTAAAAAACTTAATTAAAACTGCATTGATATGAAAAATTATTTGATAGGCGTATGCACGATAAGAACTTGATCTTATAAAAAAATTATTTTTTCGTTAGATGCAGTGATCGGTAATATTTAAATAATATCAATAAGCCTTCAATCAAAGTTACTACTGGTGGCAGCCCTATTCCGAGGCATTGATTGTGATCGTAAAGTAGCCCGCATCGAATCCAGTACAAATATGAGCGTGTACTGCTTTTATGTGTCGCGTTGAGCCACCTTTAACACAGTTTACACCTAAATCGATTAGACATCGAGAGAAATTGATTAGACTTATGCTGATAATTCATTTACGATACAGGCTTTATCATTGCAATTCGTGCGTTTCAACCTGTACAAAATGTACCTGTTTTAAAACGGTTAGGTAGGCGTTGATGGCAAAAACAAAATGTTTACACTTTGTCAATATTCCACTACCTACAAGTGGAATATTGACAAAGTGTAAACATTTTAAAAAATAAGCGCGCTTTTCTATATGTTCGGGGATAATACGGCTCGGGAAATAAAGCGCTATAACATTTTATTGAAAACGTTTTATTGCGTAGAACATGTTAACTTTTTAATATGACTTGACTATACTTTTACGAATTGAAAAAAAAGGGTGATTCACTCTTTTTCCATTATAAAGAGACAAAATAACATCGATTCGTGATTAACTCACAGCGTTGAGCTTATCTTAAAGAACGACATCGCTCGTATCTAGCGGGCGCACACCGATCTCTTCGAACCCCTGACGTCAACATAGGTCACGTCCCCTTAACCTTAGCGCTCTTGTTGCAAACTGTTCATAATTCAATACAATTACAATAAAAATATGATCCGTTCCATGATTTTACTTTGCTTTATAGTATGTACACAATCCCGCTAAGAGAATTGTAATATACCATACCTAGTATATTTTGTTGACATATAGAAAGTTAAGGTTTGTTAGTCGTACGAATTTATAACTTTTCAAATTGAAAGCTGGGTTATTGGGTGTTTAGGCGGAATTTATGTAGGTAGCGTAGTTACCTAAGAAATGGTCATGGTGTTATCTAACTATAACACCGATCGCCCGTCATCGGGGTGTTACTGCGGCCCACAATGCGTGCGCGCACCTTACCTAGAACCTTACGTTATTAAACTTTATTGTTTGAGAGAACAATTACCTTTTGTACGAGTTGGGTATCGACGCCATTATCAGTAGACGCGTTAAGTAACGCAGGAGGCTCGAGTTCTACTATTTAGCGTAACTCGCAAAAGGCTACGATTACCACCTTTTTAATATGTCTTTGTTTGCTTTTCTTTGAAAACATAAAACTGAAAATAGATTTTTTTCGAATATAAATTTATACAAAGAACAAGAAACACACTGTATTTTCCAACACAAGGTTTACAGGGCAATTTCGTTTTATCATATCTTGAGAGAAGTCTTCCTTTAGCTTTAGTCGTTTGATATTAAATTAGGGATTTTTTAGGACAGTTAGTCAGTTTTTTTTTATAATAAACTATTATTATACTCTTCTTTTTATAAAAGCTAGGACGACCCCGTGTGTCCTCGGCCAAAAACAAAAAAATGTTTACAGTTTATCGATATTTCGTCATAATAAGTCTTGCAGGTTACTTCAATAACAAAAATAACTGTGGGCGGAGGATTCATTGTAGACTAAAGTAATATAAAATGTTTTGACTTCATGTTATTTATACTCATAAAAATAAGGACTAGCAAATAAACGAAATATTTACTCAACAATCTGTTCTTTTGTATAATATATTTAGGCAGATTTCGTGTCTTGATTGCTATTATATAAATTGGTCTTAAATAATTGTTACATAGATAACTAATTCGTACAATTTACCGAAATGTGTTAGTTTACAAATGAAACTTCGTGTTATTTACAAACAGTGTCGAAACTCTTTTTTAACAATTCTAAACATCTTGCTAAAGATTAATGACTGTTTACATTTTATTTGCAAATAAAACTAGGTAACTCTTTTTCATCGTAACCAGGTGTTTGATTATGAAGGTTTTTCTCCTCCTCCTCTCCCCTGAAGGATCGTTACCCCACAGGGACTGATAGGTTGCTAATTGAACGGAAAGATTATGTTTCTTGCCTCAAGGTATAAATAATTGGTACGCCTATTAATGTAATCCGTTAAATAAGGGGCAATTTTTCTCTACTGTCTTACTGTAACATTTTTTAGTTTCACGAAGAAGGTTAATAGATTTTGAAATATTATTGGAAATACATATGTAACTAATGCGTTAAAATACAGTATGATTTGGTAATTTTATATGCTACTTCGTTAGCCCATTAAATAAGAATATAATAATTATTATTACTTCAGTCATGGTGATACGTAGGTATATCGATGAAAATGTTTGTATCTATAATTTGGGCAGAGAATATTCTCTTAAGGGAGAATTCTTTGAGAGGTAGGGCATAGCGAGATTCCTCGCTCAAATTATTAATTCTTTATTGTACACACAAAAACACATATCACATAAATCAAACAAGACATTTAAAGTGTTGTCCACAAAGGCGAGCTTAATGCAAGATTGAATTTTCTTCCAGTAAACCTTTGAGTGAGCGAGTTTTAAAAGGAAGCGTATAAAGACAAAGTGTACAATAATAATAAGACTGTGGTAGCCTAGTGGTGTGACTAGTGGACTGACATGTCAAAGGTCTTGATTTCGAACCCGAGGCATGCACCACTGACTTTTCGTAATTTATGTGCGTATTTATCACATGCTCAAACGGTGAAGGAAAACATCGTGAGGAAATCTGCTTGCTTGAGAGCTTTGTCTCGATGGCATGTGAAGTCTGCCAACCCGCAGTAGGCTAGCGTGGTGGACTATAGCCTAATCCCTCTCAAATGAGAGGAGACCCGTGCCCAGCAGTGGACGTTAATGGGTTGATGATGATGTACAATAATAATAAAGAAATTCCATAAAGCAAATAGATAGAAAAAAATATAGCTATAGAAATAAGTAAATAAATATGTAGCGACATCTATCTCGCCACATAAGAACTGTTTGCACAGAACAGAACAGAAGAGTTTGCACGCGAGATTGCATATATACAACCACCCAACATCAACCGTTGGGCAGTAGCCCGCCAGGCACAACACCCCGCCTGGTCGGAGGATCCTCCTTTTCCAATGGAGGGATTACCACCTCCTTCCCTCCATAAATATATAATAATTATTATTATAAACATATTGTTGTGACAGAAAATGCTCCCTAGTTTCAAATTGTGCTGCCAGACTGGGGAAGTAAATCTGCCTTACAGAAGACCGCAATGGATCAATAATAGTTGTATTTCTACGAGTGAGTAAGGTTACCAGAGCTCGTTGCGAGTGATTATTCTGACAACACGAAACGGAATCGTTTGCTGTCAGTTTAGTAATTCCCTATTTTAAGAAACCTAAACTGTTTCTGCAGGGGTTAGCAACGCATATGCAAGCCTTCTGGTGTTGTAAATTTTCATGGGCGGCGGTGATAATTTACCATCAGGTGAGCCGCCTGCTCGTTTACCCCTTTATTATCATAAAAAAGCAAAGCCGGCTAGTGAATAAAGGCTAGATAGAATAAAAACTAACCACAACCATTCGTTTGTTTGAAATAAAAGTCGGGACTCAAAAACAAACCTCTAATTGAAAGATATGTTTTACATTACTCTATAACTGCAAGGTTAAGTTTTTAGTAGGAAAAAATACCTTTATCCTTTATCTTTGTTGTACAGAATATAGACCTTACTTTTCTAGCAAAATTTCCAGATTCTGAAATATGTTTTGCTTGAAGCTCAAATTGGGCATACTTTTTTAAGACACGATATATGTAAATATTTCAGAATTGATTATACATTTCAGAAAATACTACAACATTATACGGATACAAAGGAAACGTTAGTTTAAGTTAACTTTGAGATTGAGCTTGAAATACCACAATCAAAATTATAGGTTGCCTGATTCAAACTTGTCTGTATTTCATTTCAATCGGAGAATGGACGGATAATAAATGATAATAAACGGACGGAGGCCTGGTCACTGCGTCAGCATTTTTTTATGTTATTATTTCTATGTAATAAAGAATAATTTACGTGCTTGATTTCGATTTGGCTGTCATCGTATGAAATGTAGTATATCTCTATAACTTTCATAATTTTGATAAAAGTTTCAACACTGTTGGGTTGGATCAGTTACTCATGATTTTTCATAGTATGAAATTAAGTTATATTGCGGCGTATTGAGAGGGTGTGGTTTTTTATTTCATCCTCAGATTATACGAGCTTAGAATAAAAAACCACGCTCGGAAAAGAATAAAGGAAAAAGAAAAGCGATGTACCTATCAACATTATGCAATCGATAAGCTATGCAACTCTACAGGTGGCGTAGCGATAAGTCATCTGCGAACAGCATTGTACATAAGAATATTAATTAATAAAAAAATTACCTATTCTTGTGAACCGATCAACAGTTCTCAAATAGGTAGGTACTATTATTTGAGAACCGTGCTATATATTTTTTTTATGATAATGTCCTTTTTTGCCGTCCCAATTTATTGATTTATGTTCCTCTGGACTTGTATATTTTATAGCTTTTTTAGTTTAATGGTAAAAGTAGGTACTATATATAGTCTGTAGGTATGATTTTGTATAGGTGGAGGTTCCCATTCATAAAATATAAGATGGATATGTGGATATTTGATATAATTTAGATACGGGTACGACACTAGTTTGTATAGGCTGTTTTTATTGCTTTGTATACTATACAAGATGAGTCCCACAGCTCGGTGAACATTCAGAAGCCAGTTATTCAACGGCATGGGTAATTCGCACTGCTCCCGAACTAACGTTTCACAATTGTTATTTGTTATTAATTTCACGAACGATACGCCGGCTTTTAATGTTTTATAAATACGACGCATTGTTCTATAAGCGACACAATACCTTGCGGTGTTCGCGGCTCGGCTCGAATCCGATATGCAACTACATCGGCGTGCGGCGTCTGTCTGACGCATTCTTCTACACACGTAAATTGTGGAAACATACCATTTAATATTCTTGCTACTTTTAGAATCCAATCATTTTATTTGCTTCCGTTTTTCTATTAAAATAATAATGCTCTTTTATAAAATAAAACATTGCATTTTAAAGTTATATTGTTTAATTATCGTACTTGATCACTGTCAGTATAATTAAGGGCTTAAACTCTAGCTTACGAAATGTTCTTACCCAATAGTATTCGAAGCAGTAGCTCGGTTACCATGGCCATGGGTAGGTACCTACCTATAAAAGTACCTATGTAGCATGCATGTTTAGCTACCTACAACGTTAAGCGACGAATTCCAAGAAACCCGTATCGGGAGGCACGTACGCGTAAGATTGGCTAAATCTCAAGTGTTAAATGTTACAACATAATAACAATATGTATGTACTTTAAACAGGACTTTAGTTACTCACTAGCACATTCTGGCAATAACGTTTGTAAATAATCATTAAGGATTGTGCATAATAGATCTGTTTGCGTTTATGTTTTTGGAAGCTCTCCCATCGTAATTGCCTTTATTTTACCCGCTCTCTGTTTTTATGTTAGCAGGAGAAGTTAGTTAGAGAAGAATCATTTTTGTCTCGAAAAATTCGATGAGATAAATTATATGCCAGTTAGGTATTTCCTAAAGTTCTGTGATATTTTCATGCAAGAAATCAAAATCAACCCATACAATACTTATAATATTTTATCATTTTTTTGGAAATACGTACAACTACCGCAGTTATGAAACAATACTTTTACTAAACTAAACTTAGGATTACTCCTACCATAGAGTTCATTCCTATACATATTACACATTTTAACGAGTCAATATTTTTTGTCTAGGTGCATCACCGTATGATAGCAGAATATGTCTCCAAGAGAGCAGTACAGATGCAGCGAGCTCACAAAGCGTCAAAGGGGAAGATGAGTTATCTCGAGTCTACCAGACCCTCTCATTACCAACCCTACCGAGAGATGATAATAATTCTAACAACAGGTTTGTTTAGTTTGAAATGCGTTTAGTAGAATTTTACTTTCCCTGTTTTGAAAATCTATTTATTCTTTCCTTAAGGATTTCATCGTTGATTATTGTCGCTAGCGACAGTCTACGACAGTCCATCGTATCAATATTTTTCACTTTTTTTTTTCTTTAAAATCAATAATATTGGGCTTAGTAATAGAAACAATATTTTATTCTTTTAGTTGACGGCTTAGCGCAATTTTTCATGAGTAACTTCTTCTCGTTAAGAATGTTAAGTGTTCCACGTACGTTCCAATATACTATGCCTTAAACAAAAATATCTATGATACATTTTAATGGCTTCGACCGTTTAAGTCATATAACTATTTGAAAATCATTTGTTTGATGATCACAGTGGGAGAGCGATGGTTTTTGTTCTGGAAAAAAGATTCGTGTGGTGCTTTTGATTGATTTGGATTAGCAAAGGCTTATCCAAGCAGAATATTTTAAGCTGGCTAAAGATTCGGGCTGTAGATATCATAGATGCGACAACGGATTGAATATGTACTAATTTTTTAACTTTCTGAATTGTTTTGTTCATGATCTAGCAACAGTGAAACAAAGAGTAAATCTAAGTCAACTACCCCTGCCAGCCCGGGCAACTCTGAAATGAAGCCGCAGTCCACCACATCGACGTCGCAGGCACTCACGAAGCCACCATACTCTTACGTGGCACTCATCACGATGGCTATACAGAACAGTCAAACGAAACGAGCCACGCTAAGTGAAATTTACGCTTACATCACCAAGGAATTTCCATTTTTCGAGAAGAATAAGAAAGGATGGCAAAATTCTATTCGGCATAATTTAAGTCTAAACGAGTGTTTCATTAAAGTGCCCAGAGAAGGCGGCGGTGAGCGAAAGGGAAATTATTGGACCCTTGGTAAGTTTTTTTCGAGATCATATGAAACAATTCCCACTTAACAGTAAAATTTATAATATGTTGGTAGCTACTTATTAACTACCATCATATTATAAATTTTATCAATTATCTTACATTGAAACTGATCTATTAAGATTGTTCTTTAAAAGATTTGACTCGTGTGTATTTTCTGTTTGCATCAGCACGCAATGCGAATGACTGCTGACTGCTAAGCGATCAATCACCATCATCTCATATTTCATATCTTAAAAGCGAATTGCTAGCGATTTATTCCGGCTACCATGTTTATAGACTCTTGGGTGGTGAGCGTAGTATTGTTGTAGATCCTCAATGCGGTGAAATGTTCGAAAATGGCAACTTCAGGCGACGGCGGAGGATGAAGAGGCCGTTTCGAGCAACCCCTTACTCCAAGACATTGTATGGAGACGGATATCACGTAGCACAATTGGGGCAGCACGTACCGCCTCACATGCAGCCCCTGCCGCTTGGGGCCAGAAATTACTTTGGATCGGGTTCACCGTACCATCCACCTTCGTATCCAAGATATGACACGTGAGTTTGAATAAATTATTAACGCCATGAGTGTCGTGTAAACTTAAGCTAAACTTTAAGTTAAATTTTGTTAACTCAGAAAAAAAAAACCTACTAAAAAACATCAATAAGTAGTTTATCAGGATAAAAGTTATTTAGTAATTCAATTAGGTATTTCAACGATAACAATTGTGCTTTATTGAAACTATGTATTTTTCTGCGGGTAGCTTTAAGGTATGTTTTTTTAGTAAAGCACCTTGTGATTCCTCGTTTTGTTAACAAATGCTTGCGATTGCATCGTTTTGTTTGGTTTACATTTCAAAGTATCCACGTATTCCACGTCAAGAACACGGCAGCTATCGATAGTCAGTAATTGATTGCAGAAATCTTCAGCAGATGGATCCATTAACCAATGCAACTCTCATATTTTCTATCTGGTGAAGTTTCTTCACAGAGCAACAAATTTGATAATTTGACACAAGCGTTTATTTCATTCAGACAGCATTCGATTTTGGATTTTTGCGTATATGTTTGGTCAAGTGATTCGAATGCACCCCGAAATGTACAATGATAGTGTATGTAATTATGCTGTTCAGATATCCATCAATTTTATAGCACGTAAGTTCATCGTTGCTTTATGGGGTTTCGATGCCTAAACCCGCCACATCGCTACATCGCACAGCACGGTTCCCGTGCCAATGGTGAAAAAACCTAGGTTATAAAATATAATAATAAATGTTAAATAGACTACGCACTTATGTGACCCCCCTTTCCGAAACTGTTATTTATCACAATTTTAATTATTAAATTTTTCCGTTTGACGGCCGCTGTCTACGCTGTTGTTTTTTTTCTTTTTCTTTTTATTATAATATATGGTTCCCCCAATTCGAAGCTTAAAGAGGTCGCATATAATACGTCAATTACTAGGATAAGTGGAATGTGCGGCCTGACTCCGCCGTAACATTATATATTAAATAATGGATTTTGAATATACAACCAATCAAATCTATTATCAAGCATCCATATCTAATCGAGCGTCCAAAGACGCGTTGCTTAACAATGTGTAGTTCATCGAAGACCAGATTTTTTGCTTGAAGATTTTCGCCGCATTTTCTCATATTTTCTCACCACGTTATCCTCCCTAGACTTCCAAAAATATATTAATTCAAAATTATCCAATTCAGTGTAGAGTCAGTCGGTCAGGAGCCATGCACGTAGGTACATTTTGGCAATTCATTTTTATTTATATAATATACTTAGATTAATTATTATCAATATTTACGTTCCTCATACTACTGTTTACAAAACAAATGCTAATCATTTACTGATATGTTACTAAAGAATTTAATTTCCGATTTCCTTGGCGGTCTTCATTAGACAATTATTATCAGTGAATGTCGTAATAACATTAAATAATATATTCAGCTGTCTTTCTTTATGAACGATAATCTGATTATAATCTTCCATACATATACCTAAATACAAATCTCGTATCACAGTGTTTGTATTCAAACTTCTCCGAAACGGCTTGACTAATTATGATTTTTTTGTGTATATTTGGTTGGTCTAAGAATAGGATTTTTTATACCCTAAGTGATAAGGATGGCCTTCTTTTAATTGATCATTTTTTTTATTTTTTTAGCTCTTACGCTATTCGCTTTTAATGTTATCTATGTTTGTAAAACGACGGTCCTGAAGGTTCTCTTTATTTTTAGAAATAGGAAAAAGTCACACGGCGCCATGTCTGGCGAATATGGAGGGTGCATTGTCACAGTATTTATGTTGGAACAACTTTTGCTGCCATGCGTTTCATACTAAAAACATTCGAAAAAATTTCATGGCATGAGCCAATCGATATGCCAACATCATCCGCGACTTCTCTGATTGTGATTCCGCGATTATTTATAACCGTTGCTTTCACTTTTTCCACGTTTTCATCGGTTGTTGATGTGCTGGGGCGTCCAGAGCGCTCGTCATCTTTAACGTCTTCACAGCCGTTTGAGAAACGCCGAGTATTCGTAAACTGTTGTTTTACTCATAATAGACTACGGCAACGACAACTCACCATAGGCCTTTGTTAACATTTTACACACTGTTACCATTTTACACACTTTGTTACACTTTATTTAATTTTTTACGCAAAATTTGATGCATACTCTTTGATCCATTTCTTCATTTAACAAACGCCAAGCTTTTTTTTTTTTCAGAACTTACATGCAACATAAAGTTAAAATTAAATTAAGGAGAGTGGTTTAGCCGATTTATTGGCCACCTCAGGTTTTCGGCCAGTACGAAGTAATATCATAGTAATAAGAAAACTATACGCTACTCACTTAAAAAAACCACGCCTACTTAGTTTTTCAAACAAATTCTACGACTTGGAAAATCTGTAGCTTAAATTTTGCCTCGTCACATTCATAATATATCTTCATTCTTTGAACAGGCTATTCAAATGCAAAGGTTCTTTCATAGCTTCCACCAAACTTACAAACTCAGCCTCACGAGTTGAAGTCGCAGCGATGCGTTGCTTTTGTGAAGTCCATGATATGCCACCTAGAATGAATAAATAACCCGTAAAAGGTTATCTATCCAACCCAATCTGCATCTGCGTGTATCCTTGTATGCATAACCCTAAAAAAACGTTAAACACCAAACCATAAATTTATCGTACCTTTTAAGTATTGAAGCCCTCCAATGCGTTTCCTGCAGGTTTTCTGCAAACTGCGCAAGTTTTGCCTTAGTGTTAACAATATCAAGTCTAGCCGCTACACTTAAATACATGAGCGCTCCAATTAGTTATCTATATGGAAATTGCTTCCCTTTTATTATAATTTGGCAAATTGCATTAAAACAAAATTACGTCATTGTTAAGAAAAAGAGTTACAAATATAAAAACTATAGTATTTCTTGACTTCAAATAAAAATTAGATATTGATCTGCGACTTAAGTACCCTTAAATAAATAATTTCATATACTTCTCGCAATCCCTTTCCAAGCTGAGTTGAAGTTCATTAGGATCTCTCCAAGTGGTCCACTGACTAGAATATCAGTCTTGGCTAGCCGCCGCTCCAAGTGGTAAGTCTTAGATGTGAATCGAACCTTGCGAGATCCTTGGTTAGCAATTAGTCAAAAGAGCTATTCCGCACAGAAATGCATAAAATAAGGTGGGGTCCACCTGGAAGATTGGTATCGCTTGCCCATCCTAAAAACCGGGCTTCATTACCCGTTTAGCAGCGGTAGTAAAGGGAAGCCTTAGCAAAGGGAATTAGGATGTATTAAATAATACATCCTGATTGTGGAAAGTTTGCGGCAATTATTCGACTTTTTTGGATAAAGTTGTCATGTTATCCTGTTATCCTTTACTAAGGAGTAAAGGATAACATGACCGGCTTGATCGAGATTTAAATTTTGTTACTATCATAGTTTTTTACCATTCATGGCTTTTTCTACAATTTGGGTTGATGCCTCAAGTAGATCTTCTATTGTACTGTAGCAAGTATACTTTTCCCTTTAAAGTTTGTCATTTGAATAAACATTTCCATGTTGAGGATAATGGCAAGGGAGGATAATCTAAGGTTATCAGAATTAGGCACTCTTGATGGATTCAGACCAGGGAAGAGTTTGCTGCATAATTAATGGCATTTTAAGAAAGAACTTGGAATTGCGTTTTCCAGGGGTTATCATCCTATTAATAATTGCAGCAGTAATACACAAGGCTAAAAGGCACCAAAGGCTAGAGCTAGTGCCGTCTATGAGGTTCCTAAGATCGTGTTATCCCGAGTCTGCTCCATGACAATGTCATATGATATTGCCTACCTTTTGAGAATATCGCTGAGGGCACACCAAGAACCTCTATATCAACATTCGATAACTACACGATATTTAATTGGTTGAAATTCGAACTTTTGAAAGTTTATCGAACGTTGCCGTCCTTCTGATAAACAGTGTATCTTATTTATATCGGCTATTTTGTATTATATACAGACTAATTTTAAGCTAGATAATTTAAAAAATAGGCGGTCGTCCCTGTTTACGAATAATTGTATTAAATTATGGGTTAAGGTAGCAGTCAGATATAATGCTCAGCTACGAACATCAAAATAATTATGTTCTACCATAATATACTTACATAATATAAATATTAGTCTGCACAGTCGATTAAAGATGTTAAGTAGGCCGTGTTTATCTTACGCTTTAAATACAGCAATATACAGAGTAAAAAAACTCGTTCCTGATAATTTCAAAAATCTGTATATCACAATATATAGCACGTTTATTTTTTTAAATTATATTTTTTATGGTATTATTGCAAACTGCATTAGCTTAGAATACTAGTACGTATCTACTATTTTTTATTATTATGTCTCTCCTCAACTGATAATATGAGCACTGTGCACAAAAAAAAACCAAGAAAGCAGTTGAGCGTTCTTTAATATATTTTTTTAGTTATGCCGTCGACGGGCAAGGCTGTGAATAATAGATTCTTGTAACGGAAAACAATAATTGTATGGTACGGACATGCTATTGGTCGAAGGCAGGTACTATGGGCGGAGTTTGTCCACTTTATCTCTGCCTATGCCACGGCGACTTTAGGACTACTCAAGGTTTTCATTATAATGAAATCCCAGTAGAGAAGTAAGTGGGAAGTTTATAATGCAAAGTATACCGTGTCTGACGTCAAGTGGCTACAATATTTTATAGCATTAATCTGTTAGTATTTATTATATTTTATTAGTAGTATTATTTTATGGTATAAATGATATCTTAGATGTATGATTGCACGTATTTATTTTTTGAATAAATGTTGCTACTTCATGTTATATAAAGTCATTTTCGATTAATTATACGGTTCTTTTGACGTTTCTAAAAGTTAATGTATTTGCTTTTATAACATTACAATAATTGCACCATATTAGTGGCTGGTTAGACCCTAGTCGTTTTGCCAAAAAAACATAATATTACACTGTGGAAGTTGTACAACGGTTTAAGAAAAGAAAAGAATCTATTTAAAATCTGAAAAGGACCTGAGTTCTAAATGCGGCGTTTAAATTACAAATCACTTCTATGCGTTTGCTGTTCAGTGTAACATGTGTTTAAATAGTGTTTAAATGTTTCCAGTACATGGCTAACGCAGTCGCCGAGCGGACTGGGGTACACGGGCGCGTGCGGAAGTATGGGACGAAGTCCACCCGGGTGTTCGCCACACAGCGCGCTGCCCCACCAGTCGTCGCCCGTCTCCGTCAATCCGTTTGCCACACATCAAATTCAAGGCCAGGTTAATAAACATTGTAACTTATGTTTCATTTCGTTAATATTTCAAACCACAATTAAAAAAGTCGACTCATTTACAAGTAGGCGTTTTCGTCGCTTAAACGCAACAATTTGTAGGTAATAACGCACCTTATTGCCGACTAGTTTGAAATTATGGATCTTTATTTTTGGTATAGGCTTGGATTCGTCTTTACAAAAAATTGTACCTAATCCTCCCTTCAAATTCACAGCATCGATTACGTTGACATTTGGTACACTATACGTAACGACCCAACATGTAAGGTCAACACGCTCTTGAATCCATCATCCATCTACATGCGAGCCTCTCCTGCTGTTTTTTAAATAATATTATAAATTGTCACTCCCGATAGATAATTTCGATAATGTGCAATTAAAGGTTCTTAATATTTTACGATTCCGTTCCATATCGACCATTATATTTTTTTACTTGTCTTTAACTTTCAATATTGCTTAATCTCTATAAATATTAATGAAAATGTCGAAACGGATTTTAATTACCCATCGGATTTAGCTAGTGCCACTGAAATTACTCATTATAACTCAACTGCCACTTATGATTGGTCGATTAAAACTGTAATTCTGTTCTTACTATGTAAATTAATGGTCTACCGCTTAACTTTCAGACGACCTTAGAAAGGACCTTATGCTTATGAAGTTAAGATGTGTAGCTATCTTCGGATGGGCGAACGATCTGGTAAATGTGTAAAATTTAAGCGCGTAAAAATTTATTGATCTGAATTTTATGGCCATAGCGTACGGTAACTGTTTACCATCAGGTGGGCCGTAAGCTTGTTTGCCAACTTCGAAGTATAAAACGAACGTAAGGCTCCAGGAATCTTCAACTATAGATATTAAACCAAACTAAACATCAAAAGCAACCATATTATTTACATATTTTAGTAACAAGATAAAAATAGGTATCGCTAAATGTTTTCCGCTAGAGTGAAATATAAAAGTCTCGAAGCGTTTTCTGCTAGACTGAATGGAAAATATCACTATTTGCGTTTCCATAATATTTCATTTTAACAGGAACGATGTGCCAAATGTTTACGAATTGAAATTTCCGATATTACGATAGGTATACAGATTTTCCGACCCCACATTTCATCTCTAAGAAATGAAATGAAATGCCTACCTAGGGCCATTCAGTTTGGTAGACACAACTTCGAGAAAGAAGCTAATAGGAGAATTCAATTGGTCTGGGCACCATTTAGCAATCTTCATCAAGTCTTCTCGTCGTCCATACCACAAAGTCTGAAGACAAAAGTCTTGCCTGTGATGGCCTGCGGTGCCGAGACGTGGACTATAAAACTAGTCCACATCTCGGCACCGTAGGACGCCCACCGGCTAAATGGAGTGGAGACCTAAAATAGGTAGCGGAGATAGAGTGGAAGAGGTAGGCGGAGGACAGAGTCTTATCGCTCAGTTTTGGAGAAGCCTATGTCCAGCAGGGAACTGCGATAGGCTGAGTTGATTGAATACGATAATAATGCAGTTTGATGTGAAATGTAGATTCTCGAAATTGACTCGCATGTGATTCGCGTGATTCCGTATTTACAGCAATAAAACGCGGTTACTATTGTTTACATTATACATTTTCATGTCATTATTATTTACTGTTTAGTGTTACTGTGTATTTACAAAAAAAAACGTATTTCTAAATAATATAAAAATACAATAGTGTATAGTAAAGAAAAAGATTCACACTGCACAAATACCCAGACTCCGATCAACTGTCTGTAGGGTACATAATATATCTTTTCCGTGCGAGGATTGAACGTGGAGCAGAAAGCTTATCAATGGACTGCACCGCCTGTCAAAATCATCTTCGTCAAAATTAGGGCTTTAATATAAATTTTAGTGGAGATGATGTAAAAATTGTAAAACCTAGGAATCCAGGGCCAGTCAATGAGTTTAAAAAAAACTACGTTGTTAAAACCACAAATAAAAAAGTTAAATGGTTTTTAATGTGATCTTAATTACAATAATTTATAACAACATTTTACTGAACAATAAAAGAGACAAGGGAAAAAATGTTAAGTGCAAATATTTTAATTTTATATTTAATAAATAATGTTTGCATAGTAACTTTAATATGAATTTATTCATATTTCGCTAAAAATAACGAGTTCCAACAAAAATATATTGAAAACTATACATCCATACATTCTTGAATTATGAATCATGCGACAATATTCACTTTTATCTCGACTTATTAAATTTAAAATTGTTTTCTTGTAATCAGAGATTGCAGATACTTACTGAATTACAGGGCTGATTTGTTATCTTGATGATTTGGACTTTCTTCTTTTCTACATTTCATGTGCTACTTTTTCACATAAAAAACCCCTGCTTTTCCAATCGCTGTGTCGTAATGTCCAGAAATATTTATTTATAATAAAGTCAGAATTAGCCGTTCGAAGTTTTTTCTTTGATAGAGAGCATGCTGATGAGTTTATTTATTTTTTAAATAAGCTTTGTACATCCTTTATTGATATACCTACTAACTGTCGCTTGCAGCTTCGACCGCGCAATTATAAACTAATTTCTCCTCCCCATTACGCCCCTTTTGGGTTGATTAAAAAAAAACCCTGAAATATGTATTTATTTATTTTCCAATAGGAAAAAAAATAATTAAGTGAAATATCATTCCTCTAACTTCGAAAATAACGGCTTTCCTATTTTACCCCCAAGGGGGCGATTTTCTAAAATTCCTTTCATAGTGGATGTTTTCGTCCTAAGATGCAACATCTGTCAAAATTTGAAGTTTCTCTGTGGTTTAGACTCTGCGTTGATGATAAGTGCCAAGTAATAAATGTCATTTCCTAAGAAAAGTGCCATTTCCGTATTAATCTTGAATTAGATTAGCAAATCGGTTTTATATACAGTAATATATATATACGTCCAGCAGTGGACGAATATAGGCTGATGATGATGATGATGATGATACAGTAATACCCCCGAGTTACGTGATAGGTGGGACCAAGCGATGGCCATGTAAATCGAATTCGCGTAAGTCGGAGTCCAATTTTCAATATAAATACATATATTTTATATTTAATTGGGCCCATCGAAAGATAATAATTTATTGTTTAATTAAAAGAAAACTGTTTTGAAGTATATACCTATCTTTATAAATTCTATTCATGTTTTCTGACGATTAAAATTTTTCCTCGTAGCATAAATTGTAACCCCTTTAAGTTTAATTAAAATAATGTTGATATAAATATTGATTAATATTTCGATAGAACTGGGTCTCAACTATCAAAGAATTCAATAGCATGCACAAGCATTTCCAATTGATCAAAATATGATCTTATGATTGTGTGCATTCAGTAACTCTTGAACATCATCACAATGTTAGGTAGGTACCTGTCGTAAATTGACTGAGTGAGCAAGGTATAAAAATGAGGGGGTGCGACAGTCCAAATGAAAAATGAAAAACACGTATGTATCTCCGAATTTGCGTAAAACGGGGTACCTAGCGTAAGCGTTACTGTATTATTATTATTTCGTTTCACATTGTATGTTGATAAATTATATATTTTAAATTTAAATTATGGGTTTTAGTATGGTCTCACGATAACCCGTTAGGGCCGATTTCACCAACGTCAGATAAGTTATATTCCAAGAATAATGATGTTAGTTACTCTGGGATAGCAAATTTTAAATCTCACCAACTACTTATCCTAAGAATAAAAAAAAAGATAAAGGAGAGATAAGGTTTATACCCCTGATTTTGAAAGTATACGGATTTTTTCCTTGGTTAAAAATGACTGCCAGGCTGTCAGCTGTATTATTATTGATATCAGTAGGTACATAATGCAACGATAAATACGAATTATTTACGATAGTGACAGTGATGATAATGAAAACTAAAACTATATTATAAAAAATCCAAGGTAGATAAAAGAAAGAAATGATAATTTTCATAACTATGGATTAGGATTTCATGAGGATAAGATTTCGGTTATAAACTCCACAGTCTGCGTTATTGACATCTTACAACCTGACTGACGTATTGGGCCAATACGTGAAAAGTCTATGTTAAATGTTGCATAGAATAGATGTTTTAAGCAATTTTGAAGTATTATATTTCGATTCGTACACAGATAAAGTATAACGTTATTCCAGAGAATTATTAAATTAATTATTAAATTCTAAGATTATTTTGTTCATAGTTTAGCATGGTAAAATGCAATTTGACTTATTTGAGATTAAATAAATAAATATTTCCAGACACATTTACACAGCGTCATCTAGTTTCGTCGTAAGCAACAAGATTTGTGTTACGGATACTAGATGGTTGATATACTACATATATACTTTTTTCTTTTGTAAATACATACATATTATACATAGATACATCCCATGACTCGGATACAAATGTTTATGCTCATCACACAAACATTTTTCCCTACTGGTATTCGAACCCGGGACCCATAGCACGGCAGGCAGCGTTAACTACCGCTGAGCTAAACGGGTCAAATGAGCGTATAAGTTTAGTACTAGTATAGCTATTCTCGGATAATTTTATTATGCCTTTGGTGAAATCGGCTCTTAGAGAGCCACTTAGTAGTTCTTGCCTGGAAGTATAGACAACAAATTTTGACATTAAAGTTTTGACGTAGTAAGTAAGATCTTATAGTTAAATACGAGTACTTTCGGTAGTGGATATTCTGGACATATTAAGATGCAGTTTTTATAGCTAAGAGCTAAAAACTTATCTAACTTTAACTTTAACTTAACTTTATGAAAATAAAATCATTATAGTATTATGTACACGTCAATACAGTAGTACACTATAAAAATTAAATTATAAATGCAGTAAACTTAGAATAATGAAACAAGATTATAGTAAACAAGTGTTGTAATGCTCGTATGAATTCCGATGGCGTGTTAAGAGGCTAATTACATTTCAGTAATTAAATCGAGATTAAAATTTGAGTAGCGTATCAAAAAACAGTAAAAGTGTATGTTCGCAAATTGGCGCTATGACTGTTCAATAAACGACTTTTCCTAGAAACATAACTACGAACACGCATTTTTTAATTTTACCTTAAAATACCTCTGATGTTTCTATACTCATTATGTATCTATTACCAAAAAAATATGTAGTGTATTAACTATCTAGTATCCCTAACACACAAGCATCTTTGTTTAGTTGTCTAGCTTAACCATAAACGACATCCTTTAATGCCTCTGCGATAATCGGGTCGTTAAAAGTAAACAGTGAAGTCCCAGGGAACTTCTGATTCAGTAAAATACTTTCCGTTTCAGCTTCAGAGCCCTCTGCAGCCGATGCAATCGATGTCTATGAACACTTACAATGCCATTGGAGTCAGTGCTTTAGGTAAATATTCTAATTTTAATCACTATTATCTTCGACCCATTTACTGCTCCACTGTTGGGCACGGTTTCGTCTCATATGGGAGAGTTTAGGCTTAAGTCCACCACGCTAGCCTTCTGCGAAGTTGGCAGATTTCACGCACCATCGAGAAATTCTCTCTGATAGCAGCAAATACATAATATTATATCTATTGGTGATTGCTTATGCTGAACACATCTCTTGATGATCACCAAAATAGATTCTAACGAGTTTTATTAACCTTTTTAACTAGAGTAGACCCTTTGAATATATACATTTTGCGACGAAAGTATAATTCTCATACAATTGGTTGCCCCCCAAAATGGATTTAACAAGTCCGTACAGACAACATTTTTACAAAAAAGTATAATTTTGTTTTAACGATGACAAAGCTTGTGTAGATTAACATGTGCACGCGTTTAACCAAGTGATTGTAAAAGTTTGGGTAACTTAATAGTTTTATCCCAGCCCGCGGTGCGCTTACGTTTGCATGCGCCTTTTCATACCTTCTAATCTTTTAAGTGTAAACCCGATCTCATTGAATGTGTGCACATTTTAGTGCTATATCTACATATTTGAAAGTGCCGGAAGTTATGACTACTGCGGTCATCGTTGAGATTAATCTTTAGTATAGTAGGTATGCCTTTGTACCCATAAAGCAAGTTAGTTTCGCTGACATTAATCAGTCGCCCCGCCATCATATAAGCTAAGATAATATTTTAATCTACAATCTAATTGAAAATTGGTAACACGTAACTTTGCTTAAAATAACAAAAACAGTGTCACGTGTACCAAATTAATTCTTTATTACCTGAATATTAATTAAAAAAAATAAGCATTTATCTCTGCGGCACATATCCTATAGTATTATTTTTTGAAAAGAGATGGTGGTCTTCTTATTTGCAGATGGGTCTCCGAGTCCCGGTCCTGGTTATGCTCCATCAGCTGGCGGTTTCTCACCGAATAGACATCATGACATTGTCACGTCATCGGACGCGGCTGTTACTCGATTTCCATTCTGGCCTGAAGGTAATTTGTTTAGACTTAAGAAAATTTGAGAAGACCTAAATCGAAGGAAATTATTTGAAAAACTTTTTATATTGTAACGGATTTATGCGGTACCAGACTGGTTTACGCTTATATGTTGATGACACTTGAAAATTGTAAGTTTATAAATAACGTAGTCAGATTATAAACTGTCAATAGGTAGTAAAAGTAATATCCTTATCCACTGAGGCTGGATAACCTAAGGAACGGTAAGATACGGCACTCTCTAAAGGGTAAACATCGTTTAAAGAGTAAGTAAAGATTAGAACTTGATTTCGGGAATAAAATAGTGTGCAGAAATAAATCATCACGGATTTTATCAATATACCGCGATAAAGTCTGTTAAAAGTAGTTTTATTTCAATGTCTAATATTCGCGTAAGTGTAATCTAATAATATATCAATATTATAGGTACCATTTTCGGTCATTTTTAGGCCCAAAATTGATATAATTTGAAATGAATGGTTTATTGTTTAATTTTTTTCAATTATAATGAGTAATTAATATACTATAAATATTATCCTGCCAGTTGGGGTCGTGTTGTGTCGGCTTTTTGAAGCAACTAAATAAAAATGCAATTATTTGATTGTTGACTTACTCAATCTACAGGTGCCATAAAAATACAGGTGTTCTGTTTGAACTACTTACGTAATTTATAATTTTAAAAAGGAGGATTCAACGCTAATTGAACCATGCCATGTTACGTTGTTGACATTGTGTTTTTTGAGATTTGTGTAAAGGCTCTGTCGACGAGGCAACGCGGGTTGAAATGCGGGTCTGCTCGAATTTTACTACATCAAACTATATCTATAAATATTGTGAGTTAAGACGAACAACGCGGATTTGTTAATACACAGATCTGCGCTCATATCAGATGTGCGCTATTTTAGAGTTCCTTGTGTACTCATAAGGACCACTGTTTCAACCCGCGAAGTTAGATCAAAAAAATACATTCTGTGTAATAACTGTATTGTGGTACTATACATGCACGATAGTATGGGGAACATTCTTACTAGACTAACATAATGCAACCTGCTCAATTGCTCAATGAAGTTCTCATAACATTATAGAATTGTCTACATACTTATAAGACTTTTATTTGTATTAACAATAGTATAAAATAAATTCTTTGTGATTAACTAGCAATTAAATGTTTTATTTATCATAATATGCTTGTAAAATCATGGTAGGACTAGCTTTTGCCCGCGACTTCATATCCACGTAGAAGGCGAAAATGGTTCTAATAGGATTTTCAACTGTTTTTTACGTTATTAATTTTGTTATAACATATAAATTATTATATTAAAATGTTTGAGAGGTATAAAATAAAAAAAAATAAAAGAAAGAATTTTTATGAACACGATACTCCGCCTTTAATCTAGTGAAGTTACACAGGGGTATATTATCTTTAAACAGCGAGATACACCTATAAACGTACTTATAGTACACTTACCGCAGTATTTCTTTGTGAACAATAGTTTTTGTTCTTCCTTCGGGTCCTAGAATCACCAGGTAACTCTGTGCTCTAACTTTGGAGCATGCCACATACAGCTGACCGTGGGAGGTAGCACATAGTCTCGTTTTTCTCATAATTGTTGCCGAGACGGTCATAAAACATAACAGCAAATTCATCCCAATTTTTTGTCACATGGCTTTATGACGCACAATTTCTTTAAGAATATCCATTGAGCGTTCTTGTGTGCTGTATAACAAATAAGAAAGCGTAGCCATGAAAAAGGCCTGCGCCATCCCCCACTATTGGTACAATAATATGGCTTATTAATTTCCCATTGATGTTAACCAACACTAAATATTCTATAATAAAAAAAAAAGAAATCTTTATTATGGGCATTTGTCAAATTACTTATTTTGCTTATCTTCTGTATATAGATAGCGTAACTCCATACTATGCACATGGCGCCTAAATTTGCTTGAAGCACGTCTTATTTTTCTTCCCTTTGACCACTCCTTACTACAGGCCGTCGACCACTACGCCTGTGACTTTGGAGACTGACTCATCCCCTTCTCGATTCATCCAGATAGGAACAGTACACCTATCGTGATATATTTAAATATCTTCAAATTTGACTTATGTTGTAGGGATCCTGCTCTGTGTAATGAAATTGTTTCTACCATTTTGGCAATATTTACCTAAAATAAGTGACGTTTTCAAAATTTCTGATGACATTCCTAATTAAGTCACATGAGTGTTTTAGAGGACAAACACAAACGGTCTTATTCATAATAGAACGCTTATCGAAGGTATAAACCTAAACTAGTTAAAACGTCTTTTAAGCCTATCAAACGTTCGATAAAAATCTTTATTCATAATGTTTTGATAAGCCTCCGATAACTAATATGCCGTTATCGTACATAGTGTTGCAATTTCATAGAAAAATCTCAAAAAAAAGTTCTTCTACCGTAAAAAGATGAGATCCATAGCTTCTATGTCTACTAGAAGTGCCTTAGAGTTTTGATGATCGGTCAGTCAGTGAGTGAGTGACAAAATTAAGAAACTTTGACTAGTTATAATTCTTAAACTACTGGTTCAAATTGAATGAAATTTGAAATATACCATGGTTACACACTGCGTGGTTGAGTAATGAATTCAAGCTTCTAGTTTAATCCACAACGAAGGGGGTCGAAAATGGCCTGAATTGGTTCGAGAAAAGTATAGTACGGCCGTGCCGCTTTTTTTTTGCTCAATTTGGCGGGGGCACTGCCGTGCCAGATATTGGGCTTTTTATTTTTATATGCGTGCAATCAATGCAGCCAATAACTGATGGAAAGTTCCTTATTTGGTGGAATTCCATCATCAGTTTTTGTTCTTCTGCATGAGTCGCTAGCATCTTATGGCGTTGTGATGCATCCATATTAATAAAACTAATTAATACGAATGTTACACAAATGATAACTTTGAACGTGCGATGTCGTATCCATATTATAAAGTACTCTGTGGTCGTATCGTATTGTTGGTTGTTCAATGTCAATAGTGTAAGCAAAGCAAACGTCACACGTCAATATTATAACAATCAGCTGATCAAAATCGGCCATGTTTCTTACTAATATACGCTTATCGTAGGCTTAAAGTAGGGTCCGAGCTTGTATAAATCAAAGCCGCTTTATACGACAGTTGTAGCACATTTTAGCGTTATCGAACCATTATGAATAACATTTTTTGACAATCTACTTTTAGCGAGCTCTAAAACTTCCGATTATGAATAAGACCGAAAGAGATTACTCGTGGGATCGTATATAATATTGTAATCATGGGCCGACAAAATACACTCTGAAGAAAAAGTAATACAGAAACAGAGCACGTCAAAAACAATAAAAGAAATAATAAAATGTCACTGCATTGCCAGTGTCCGAAGATGTTGCGAGCGGCCGTCGTTGCGATATTAGACCAGGGTAGAAGACTTTAAAAATAATGAAAAGTGAAAAAAAATTATAATAGAATGAAACCCATTAGAAAAGGAGGGAAATATGATAAAAATGAAAGGAAAAATAATTTACGGGCGATCTGAGGTTGGGAAGGGGATGGGGGTGAGTTTTTAAGGGTAAAAAACGGTTTTTCTCGATTTCCGGCAAAACTAAAAGTCCTATCGAAAAAAGTCAAATGGAAAAGTTGTAGATAATAAAAAGATCTAAAACTTTTGTATTTACACTTTTTTCACATAACCTCAAAATTTATGTGAAAAATTCAAAAAACCAAGTTTTTGGTTTTTTATTTTTATCTTTTACAATTTTTTTTTTTTAACGGAATTTTGTGAAAACTTACCTTTTTATGTCCCAAATACGCTGTAATTTATTTAATTAAAAATATTTATTTTTTCACCTTATTTTGAATTAATATCGAAAAAACACCCTAATTTTCAATCGAAAATTCACCCGTCAAAATATCAGCTTTTTTCAAAAAGTTGGTGTGGTTTCTGTTCGTTGAAATCTCTAATTTCCGATGGTAAAAAAAAAATATATATGTTACTATGGTAAATCTTCTCTACTATGGTATATCTACTGATAATCTGAAAAGACAAAATCGAATTAATGTCTTCACTATTTAATCGTGAATAAACTCCCATGAAAAAAAAAAATATTAAAGAAATCAATGTCAAAATGTATAAATAATATATTATAAATCTATAAAAAAGTATAAAATATATATGAAAATCGGCCAAAAGTTTGTTTTATTAGAAATATATTTACGATATATATTTTATATATTTTTTATAGATTTTAAATATATTTTTTATAGATTTTGAAATATATTTTTTTTCATGGGATTAACTAAATTTGTTTGTGCAAAATTAGGGAGATAATTATTTTTTTATCTTGTACTAAAATATCATTTAATTTCAATCTTTAGGTTATGTTAAGTTAAGCATACTATTTTTTAAAGAAAATATTACGATTTTTATGGTTGAGTTGATTGATACAGATAAAAATAGAGATAGTATTTACCTTCCTATGCAGATTCGAAAAGTTTTATTGTTTTTTTAAGTAAACTTGTCACAATTATCTTCAGGAAACTCAGCGTGCACGTGTATTTTTATAAACGATGTTGTATACTGTACTGTATTTCGAATACTGGTTAGGCTAGCGGTTGTAACAGCTGCTACGAAATATATAGTATATAATAGTAGGTATGTATGTAGTAAGACCCAGACCCGCCTAGCCCCTTCCCCACTTCTCCACGAAATACCTTTTGATGGGCTACAATTTTTCGTAGGTCACTCAGGTATATCTATTATCTCAAAATAGTTATAAATAAGCATCTACGCATATAATTTAAAGAAAATTAGACAACTTTCTCCAAATATTGTAGATGTCTTATTAAATATTAATTTCATTAACTTATTTGTTTGTTAATTATAGTAGTATATTTTTATTTGCAATTTTTTTGTTATCAACGTCACATGTAATCTAACGTTTTTCGAGTAATTAAAGTCTAAATTTTAATAAATAGCTCAAAATTATTTATAATAATTAGAAAAAAATTTTCGAATTCAAGTTTATTTAAAATTTTTGCATTTTCTGAGAAGATTTACCATAGTAACATATTTTTTTTTTTTACCATCGGAAAGTAGAGATTCCAACGAACAGAAACCACACCAACTTTTTGAAAAAAGCTGATATTTTGACGGGTGAATTTTCGATTGAAAATTAGGGTGTTTTTTCGATATTAATTCAAAATAAGGTGAAAAAATAAATATTTTTAATTAAATAAATTACAGCGTATTTGGGACATAAAAAGGCAAGTTTTCACAAAATTTCGTTAAAAAAAAAAAATTTTGTAAAAGAAAAATAAAAAACCAAAAACTTGGTTTTTTGAATTTTTCACATAAATTTTGAGGTTATGTGAAAAAAGTGTAAATACAAAAGTTTTAGATCTTTTTATTATCTACAACTTTTCCATTTGACTTTTTTTGATAGGACTTTTAGTTTTGCCGGAAATCGAGAAAAACCGTTTTTTACCCTTAAAAACTCACCCCCATCCCCTTCCCAACCTCAGATTGCCCGTAAATTATTTTTCCTTTCATTTTTATCATATTTCCCTCCTTTTCTAATGGGTTTCATTCTATTATGATTTTTTTTGGTTTTAAAAATTATCGACCCTGGACTATATATGCGATCCTCTTCCAGGCGATGTACTGCTACAGTGTCAAGAAAATTAAATTCAGATTTTGGCTTTTTTTATATAAAAGCTCTAGTTTTTATAAAATTTAATTGGGATGGAATATTATGTCATAAAGATTAAGGGGACGCAACGTTTTTCATAACGGCGAATTCCAACAACTGTTGGACCTTAAATTGTTCCACTAGCTCCATCTTACTAAGTAAGTTGTTATTAACTTATTACAGACTAAGGACGTAGCTCTGAACGACCTCTATTGCCTCAACTTGGAATTCACAAAGTGGGACAGTGTCGCTTTTGCGTAATTTTATATTTTTGCCATAGAGGACGCTACTAACGTGAGCATACTATATAAACTGCCAAGCTTTTTATTTCTCTTCGAATAATATTAATCTTTGATATGAAAATATGGAGAATAGGTAATTGAATTTCGATAAATTGTGCTAAATTGGGAAATCAGTTGTGGTATGATATAACGCTGCCACGCTGGAATTACAGGATTGAATTACTTCAATTGTATCTTTATTTAGATATAGTAATACCACGACATTTGAGTAGGTACAGCAAAAATGGAACTAGGTATTAGATAGTCCTGAGAATTTTACGGCGCTGTTTCTTATACCGTATATCAGTCGTAGGTACCAAGCAGCGACCACCTGCACATTTACCTATTATTCTGTCCATATTATTCGCTAAATACATAGTTTTGCTGTAATTAATATATTTGACTTAATTAAATATATTAATTACAAGTATATAAGTTAGGTACTCGAAATTATTCATCATTAAACTGATACAAAATGGGGCACTAAAAATCAATGACGAGGTTTGTTGCAATTGCTGCGTTAAATTAAAGTTGCTAGTTACATACCGTTCGTAATAAGTCAATCCTCTTGGATATGCTAAGTATGTTCGTAATAAGTCAATCCTCTTGGATATGCTAAGTATAGACCTAGGATAGGTCTACACTTAGCTTTCAATTTCATAGAAAATAAAACGGGTAGGTATTCGTAACCAGGCGAATATTTTGATTCCTAAGTTGTAAAATTTAGTAGGTTCTATTATTTGTGCCGTCTGAAGGCCCCTGTGGCACAACTAGTCAGACGAGAGATGTAGTATAAGGCGGGGGTGTCAATTTAGGTAATTTTTGGTCATTTCTTAAAACTTTCTTCTTTTGGCTATAACTATTTTCACTAATACTGACAATAAAATGTGGGTACTCACATCTTGCCTTCAGCAACTAACAGCTTTCTTCAACGTATGTAGTTGTGCAGTAATATTATATTAAATCCTTGGCCAATATTGAACGTCATACGTGTGTATGAAGAAACTGAGTTGTGAGGATTGATTGTGATTCATTTATTATTCGACCAATAATCGGACGCTTTCATGTTCAATCAGCAGCATGATGCATCAAGAATTAAAAATGACAAAATACAACGTTGGCGATTAGAACTTTCTGAATAAAATTTTGACATAAGTTTGGAAAGGAAAATATAGCAGCTGAAAAAAGTATACGCTCTTGATCTACTACACACATTTACTACAGGCTACTAGTTAGCCTCTGTAAATAATTCAGAAAATGCACTCGAAGAACTGCATAAAACCTTATGTCATCCTAGAGTAACAAGAATGCTCCATTAGGTTCAAAGTACAAATTTTCCTTATTCCACTGAAGAGATAAAACATATTACTGCGAATTGTTCTATACGTGCAGAAACAAAGCCTCGTTTTCAACAAAACATGGGAAAACTAATAAAAGCGTTGTTGGCCCCATTCACAAGAATATTGATAGATTTATTATATTGGTGGATAAGTAAGGTAAAGTTGTAGCCATTCTTTGTTTGAAACCCATTGTGCCAAGAAATAATTTTACTTTTAACAGCTCAGATTTCATAAAAATATAATTATATAACGTAGAATATCGTGTCATATATCATTATTACATTCTAATTGTCTGTAAACAGATTGAGTAAATTTAGGAATCAATCAATAGTGACGAACTCCTTATGAGACAAACAGTGGTGAATGTCACTATCTGAGCAAATCAAATCGCTGATGACCAACTGAGTGTATGACCTGGTGCATGTAATCTCTTAATGTCCCAGAAAAAGAATTAATGCGAAACCATAATCGAACTAGTAAACATGAACCATTGGTTGAAGAAGTAGAGACTCTGGAAAGTAATCCTCAACATTCTCGTGTGCGTTTGAACAGTGTTAGAGAAGTTGTCGTATCTAATCGACACTTAGCTCCTGCTGGGGAATCTTCTTTAGAATAGGATGAACCTGATCCCAATGATGACGAAGAGTACATCGATGCAGCCGATGGCAATAAGTGTGATCTAGAAGGCCAGCGAGATTCCCGGGATGAGATGGTCCAGCCAGAGAACATGACAGAGACTGCGTCGTTCTGAAAGAGTACGACTATGTGAGATAATAAATAAGCCCAAGAGAATGTAGTACTATTATATTAACTCCCTAGTCAATATTGAACGTATAAGTATGAAGAAACTGAGTTGTCAGGATTGATTGCGTCATTTACTAATATGTTGAATTTTGTTAAATAAAATATTCATATATTACTCATATTCTGCTATCTTTGAAAGTTTCAACAGATATCAAAGGTTGTACGGTCTTTTAAATCAATTGACCCATTTCTTTTACTTCTTACTTTCCCCTCTAATTAAATAATTTTGCAATATTCAATTGAAAGGGGGAAGTAGGTAATAAAGCAATATTGCTGTAGTAGAAACGTAGTTGTTTTGACTGACCTTTTTAACCATACCTAGATAGGTAATTGAAATGTTAGGTAACGTATCAATTTCGACGTATTTGATAACTGGATGATGACCTCTCAATTCTTCCAGGAGGAATTCCCTGGTAAGACTGGTCTGATGATAGCTGCGCATACAAATTTCAGGCTGCTTTTCTATATGACTGTTTAAGGTTTTCATTCATGTCACCCATAAGTTTCGGCTGGTTTGCAGAATGAGCAGTCAGCCCCGATTGTGGTTTAAATACATTTGACAACCAGTTTTCCAAGAAATGTCGTGTTGAGAATCTTGATATTCCGCTAGAGTCAATAATAATAATTTTGTAGATTAACATGAAGTGTATAAAACAACTATTAAATATTAAAATGTTTTTTAGCAGGTGGATCTCCAAGTCCGAATCCAGGTTATGTGCCGTCGAGCAGTTTTTCACCCACTCGGCGCCACGAGGCCGTTACGTCATCAGACGCAACAAGTGCTCGCTTCTCATTCTGGCCCGATGGTGAATATTGTTTTGTCGCATCATCATTAACTTTTACCCATTTACTGGTACTTCTGGTAACGCTAGGTTACCGGTCATTCGTATATAATTTGCAGGTTTGCTTAAGATGTTTTCCGTAACCGTTTCAGTGAGTTAATACGCACATCATTTTGTCAAATTAGAAATGCGTGCTTTGTAGTTGAAACTTATGAGACTTGACTTGTCATAATTATTTTACTAGGCAATCATCACTATTTCACGAGAGTGTAAACTCAAAATTAAATAGCTTATTCATAAAGTTTGATAGGTGTTAAATGCAACAAAATAAACAGCCATGATTCTGTTCTATCGAAATCAACTTTGAAATCTAATATATAAAATTCTCGTGTCACAGTTTTCGTTGCCATACTCCTCCGAAACGGCTTGACCGATTTTGATGAAATTTTTTGTGCTTATCCGGTATCTATGAGAATCGGCCAACATCTATTTTTCATCCCCCTAAGAGTTAGGGGTAGTCCACCAACTCCTATAATGTGGCAAAACAACGTTAGCTGGGTCAGCTAGTATACATATATAAAAATCTCGTGTCACAGTGTTTGTCACTGGACTCCTCCGAAACGGCTAGAAAGATTATTATGCAACTTTGTATGTATATTTTGGTAGGTCTGAGAATCGGTCGTGGGCAATTTTTTACACCCCTAGGTCATAAGGATGTCCCTCACTTGATTTCTTTTATTCATTAAAAAATACTTATAACCTTCCATTTTCATTCTGCTACCACCGATTCCTAAAATGTGGCAAAACAACGTCTGCTGGGTTAGCTAGTTTATTTATATTATTAAGTAATTCTAATAAGTGATGGTTACTGCTGTTTTGTAGATCACTTAATTTGGGGTTGATGGTTTAGGAAGAGTTCTGTGATCGTCCAGTTCCTTAGCATGATCACATCATAGCAGTTGATATTTTTGAGGGTTTAGTTAACGTTATAGGTAAATAAAAGACGTAAACATGGTAATTGTTACTTGATTTTAGTTGAATGAAACTTTGCTCAAACACCTAAACCAGGAACATAATTTTTAGTAGAGGTCATATTATGTGATGCGTCGTGCAGATCCATATATTCGGAGAACTTGATAAGATGAGCCCATTCTCGTTTGAACGTGAAAGTGATCCTAAGTTGTAAACTTATCGAACTATATTTTTTGACAGTTGGCGTTAAAGAAGAAGCATCGTCGAGCCTCGTGTCTAATGCAGCTCCTTATTCGAAGTGTTTTATGTAAAGTTGCCAAAGTTGGAGGGAAACACAAGACTAGAATATCTTAAGCACCATGCGTGAATATTATGGAATTATTGACTGTAATATAAAGTTCGATTAGTGATCAATGTCTAAAATTATGATTTAAAGTGCATTTAAATTTGTTGAACTTTTAAATATTATTTGATGAAGTTAATAAGCAATTAAATAAAATGAAATATAGATTAAATGCACATTATTCAATATTCGGATATTTCCTCTGTTGAATTTGTGAAATGTTTGTGGTGAAATATTCGCTTTGATATGTAGACTTGGCATGAACTTAATATTATGTGTAGTGTACAATTATTGTGAAAATATACTTGTTAATAGGTGTTGTTCAGGAATCTTTTTGCTGTCTTTAGTAATAATAGCAATATTTCAGAATTTCAACTTTTTATCATATACACAATCTGCGCTTCAAATAAAACACTGAATTGAGTAATTTAATATTTATCAAAACAAATTTGGACACAGTTGGAATATTTAAATAATTATTGACAAAATCCCTACCTTCATTCTACAGATTTGAAATGTCGATATAATTTACTGGTACAATGTCATTAAAACTAAGTTTTTATAATATCATGAGAATTGTCTTATTTGATTAAATACTACACAATATATTGATTATAAATACGTAATGTTTTTTTTCTATAGATCTACAGAAATAAATATTATATTAAATATACCTACCTATACTAAGAATCAATGATAAATTCACAAATCTAGGTTAATAACGTGATATCATTCGAGAGGCACTCGATTGGGTTAATAAAATGTTATGATAAAACGTATGACGGCCCAGTAGGTACGTTTACAGAGTTATGTCAAAATTATAGTTGTTGTTATTGAAATATCTTGTGAAACAGAGATGAAAGATGATTACATATTTAGGATAATTGATACATTTCCCTTTTATCTGAAATTTCAACTAATGACATTAATCCAGCCACGCTACCGATCACCGCATGCTTTAATGAAGTGCCTACGGATCAATCACTTTAATAGCTTAACTTGCCATTAGTGTCTGGCGTTATCTACTCTTGTTAGTCGTCTGTGCCTTTCGAAATTATCTTGAGCTTACCTGTCTTAATTTCAGCAAATAATATTGTGTTTAATTTTACATCTTTTACAATAGTTAATAGTTAATTGTGATGAAGTATTTAATAGGTACAGTTAGGTACCTTTATAATAATATTATCAAATAAATATTTCAGTTAGTCATGTTCAATACTACAACATAATATGTATTAAACAGGGCTTAGGTGTATATTATACACCTAAGCTGATTTAATTGAAAGTATGCATGTTTTTCGACAAATATCATTGAAAGCTGTTATTTAAAATCTAAGTCTAAAATTCAATCATGGCAAATTCTAAAACAATTATGTATAAAATCTCATTTGAGAACACGGAAAATAGTTGTCCTTAATAAATAGGTCCATTAAAAGTTGATCTAACATTATGAAACATTCAGCTAACATGATATACATTTATAAAAATCAATCTTCCACTTGCCCTCCCGTTCACATAATAAATACCCTATGTGTTTGAAACGTAGGTAGTAAGTACCTTTAAAGCCACTTCTCATTGACACGAGTATATCTTATGTTCCACGATTAACCTTTTCAATTTATAAACCTTTCAACTCTTCTCAGGGATTTCTTTCCAAAACTTACTTATTAAAATAAAAACTGAGTAAATCTCTACTAACAAATGTCAGTTTAAAATATATGCCTGTCTTTGTTATTTGGATGTCAATAAAGTGCGACAGCTAGAGATAATAACCCTGCTTGCCGTGCCTTAGCTCATTGTTTTATTTAATGGGGTATAATTATGTATAAAGTGTCTGGTTTTACCCTTATAGTGATAGTGATATTAATTCAAGTGTACATCATTACGATGTGATAAAATGTACCTATACTTTTATATTTATTTGACATTAACACTAAAGTGTTGTGAAAGTTTTGAATTTTTCGTGAAATCGATTAAAATTCATTCTAAATGCAAAAAAATATCGCGTCATTCAATTTTGAATTCCCATATAAATTTGTATACACCCTTGGTATCAAAAATAATATACAATTTATACAATTTGGAATCCCCGCAAAGTTGTTGACTCTCATTCTCATTTCAAATTTCCTAGCATTTTTCGCTTACGTTTATTTTGACGTGTCTTTTTGGATACGTTTTAAACGAAGTGATTTGCTCCGTGGTTCCGGAGCATGATGCAGCAGCCCGGGTGATCTCTCGACGCTCAAGGAGTGACCACGTTCTCGCACAGGTACTGGATGTGTGAGCAGGTGCATAGAGGTATTGTAAGCAGAAATCATTGGCATTTCACTATAACCAGACACATCACATCCTCTGCCAATTTCACTTCTCAATTCTGAAGGAGCCAATGACGTTACGTCATCCGAATCAGTTTCTTCATCTTCCGTTTCCAAAACTCTGAAAGTTCCAATCCTTTAAATGATCTTTTATTACATGCTTACAGTTACCTAAAAGTTACATTCGCATTATTTGCACTACACAATTGTATTGAACAGATATATATACAATGTGGAGATGACAATATGACTTTAAATGAAAACACTGGCAATACTGGTTTATAGAAACATTTGTAAACTATCAAATAAATCCGAACATGGAAATTAAAAAAAAAAAAATTTTCTTACAAACTAAATAGCTTAAAACTGCAAACAAAATAAAACACCATTTATAAAAATGGTACACTGACCTGCGATAAGAATGGCAACGCAGCTTGGTTTCATTCATGTTAAAGCTGTGGCCGACGCAGCGACGTAATGTTTGGCGCCATTATTCTTATTGTTATTAATGCTCAATTACACAAATCAAATCACAGAATATTAACCAAATAGTCGGGCATCATTCACCCGCGAGTTATTCACTGATCAATTTATTATTCACAATCACTTTTCGATCACATAATTATGTCGCCAGTCATTAAATTTTTTTATTTTCAATATGTCCGCCGTGTTCTTGAATACACAAACTACACCGACGTATAATGTTATTTCTCACTCTTGATAATAGGTCTCACGGTATGTCCGTACAGCTAAAGCGGCATTACCGTGACACTCCCCATAAATTAAAATCATATCAGTGTACTCCGAAGCGGTATAATTGTAACGAGGCATGATTATTTAATAATAAAACCTTGAAACACCAAGTATTAAGCGTCTAATTTCGCAAAGTTCACTTAGCTATTTAACTAAGTACCTATAATACGTTTATGTGTCCTGTCACTATTAAAACAAAGCGTCAAATTTCGCACAACACAACACAACACAACAACAAAGATACGATAACACTCGCGCGGCGACTTCAAACGGGCGCGGGCGCATCCGAAATTCCAGAGAAAATAAAATGCGTCACAGGCAGTAAGGACGTCCGGTGACACACTGACCGCGTAACCTAGACACGTCGACAAGTAAGCAAAGAGGAAACAAGCAAACTTACCTATCTCTTTCGCACATACATATTTTCTTATCTAGCTGTGATGACACGCTTTATGACTCTTATGGCTCGGGCATAAAGTATAATTTGCATTGAGAAAATAAATTTGATAGAAAAGGCGTAGGTTTTTAAAGTGGCGAGCTGGCAACGTAAGTCGTTAACCTGTCGCGTGCTCTCCTGTTTACAAAACATCATGTCGAAAATACTTAAAATGAAAAATAATGTCCTGTGGCTAAACTACTGGATATATTCATTTGATTTTTTGTGTGACGGTTGGGAATATCATGACTTATACGAAGTTTCATTTATGATCATATTGTCCTCCCCACATTGTATATATATATATATATATATATATATATATATATATATATATATGTGTATATATAGAAATAATCGCAAATGCATTCAGTTTTTATTTGTAAACTAAACATATTGTTAATGACAATGTAAAGGTATATAAATTATACCCACCTTAATTCCATCTTACATATCCTCTGCTTTATTTTAGCCTGTTCTTCACCGAAGTCTGTAAGTAGTCCTTGTAAGCGATTATTCAACATATCAACGGTAGTTTCCAATTTATGTACAGTTTCCTCCATGCTTTGTTGAGTTGTTTGGGCATTTTCGAAAACAGCTTCATCAAGCAATCCATCCTGTATTTTCAAAAGAATTGTATATATTTGTATATATGTGTATAATCTTACTATTTGAATAATACTGTATGTGGTTATACTTATTATGTTTTATTGTCACTGCTACTGTGACATATTATTTACAAACCTTCCTTAGTAACTGACAGCCACGTTCAGTGAGTGTTGCTCTGGCGTCTGGATAATCGGCGAGTGCTTCCCAAAGATCTCTTTTTGCCAAGCAAAATAGGTCAGAATAGCCCAAGGCTCGTACGTTGGCTGTTCTTCTATTACCAGTACGGTTCCCAGCTATTTCAAGAACACTCACTTCTCCGAAAACAGATCCTGCGCTTAATGTAGCCAATACAGTTTTGCCATCATCGGCGACCACTTGAAGTCTTCCTCGCTTGACAATATACATTTCTTTCCCCACATCTCCTTTTCGGCAAATATAATCTCCAGGACTGAAAACTTGAAGTTTAAGTTTCAATACTAGAGCCTCCAATAAGCCTGGTTCACAGTCCTGAAATATTCTTACTTTTCGCAAAGTATCTAAATGAACTCGAATAGCGATTTCTGCCTTAAGTTTATCAGGGAGAGAAGATAAGACATTCTCTTCATCCAGTGCTCCACTTTGTGCCCAAGTGTAAGCAAACCAACGAATTACTCTCGCTTCAAGTTCTCCACTGACCTTTCGAAATGCCATGTATTGTTTTACCCCATCCATTTTATTTTGGAATTCTACTCTGGCCACATTCATGTTTGATATCATTGATCCTATATTACCAACAATTGTAGCAAAGATTAAAACGCCAGCTAAAAAGTCTGCTACAACAAACAGGTATTCAGCATCTTTTTCTGGCTGAGGCGTTTCTCCAATAGTAGTCAGAGTCAGAGTGGACCAATAAAAACTGTAAATATATTGATGAGCCAATGTTTCGTTACGAGCCCCGGTTATATTGTAAACCCAATTATCTGTGCCAAATCCGATTGCATAGCTTATTGCAAAATACAAACAGGCATTCCAATGGATGAGAACAAGAATCGCCATGACAACCTGAAAGTGAAACATAAATTATTTTGTAGTTTTGGATGAATATTAAGCATGGCATAACTGATATTATCTAAGTTACCAACCTTGCAAATCCTAAACGCATTCGGATAACTTGTGGCAGTCTCAGTGCGATCAAACCACTCCCACATTCGAGGCAGGCGAAACAGTCTATTGAGTCGAACAATAACAGGGCACGGCAACTGTTTCTGGAACACAACCAATATTGACACTTGGTAATAACAAAGTTAAGGAATGTTTCAGTGGAATATTTTCCAATTACTATTGATTTTGATTATGATGCAGACTGCATTCATAAAATTTAACGATTCCTTGCCAAAAATAATAGCCTGCTCAGATTATTTCTTTAAGTTTCCTCACGCGGCGGGGCGGGCACTAATTATTAATTTCTCATCTGGAAGTTAATCTAAGAGTCGGAAGTGCATGTACTTTTGCATGTGTAATGACAGTCCAGCTACTATATAAATATCACTGCAGGCACGAAATATGCGACGGCAATATTATATAGTGCAGCGAATTTGTTGGTCTTATTGGTCGTAAAACTAAAAATATTTGAGTCTAATACTAACATCATCGCACGTTCCAGGGCTCCACCAGTAATATGCAATATCGGTAGGAAGAGATGATATTACGTCATATCTCCATGAAACTGACCTCAAATAATGTCTCCTAAGCATTTGCGGATCTTTTACCATCAGACCTTGTTCAAGATAGCCTGTAAACAAAAGAAATAAGTTTAATCCTCTTGCTGGTTACGCAACTTGAATATTCGCTTAGGAAGGCGATTATCGCAGAGCTTCTCGCGTTCAGCAACATCATCAAGATATTGGATGAAAGTTAAAATCAGGAATATTTTTTTGTTATCTGTACAGCTAATGACGGCTATAATTAACCTCTCTAATCAATAATATCGTAAACTTTAATCATGCGCACAACAACTAGTTTTTAAACCATGCCTGTATTTTTGAACCATTTTCATAATATATTGGGTATTCAAATAATGAAGTAACAATGTGTTGGCTAAGCTTCATTAATTTTAATTACTTTTTACGATTTAAATAATTATAAGGGTTAGGTAATTTATAAAACTAGTCCTTTGAAAAGTGAACTCATGGACTTTTTTAAATGTATGTATTCCCAATTTCAGTTTCCATAAACAATCAATAAAGGAATTCATCAATCAATCACAATACGGGTGGATTCGTGTCACTACAAGCGCAGTGCAATATTTGTGCGGAAAAAGCAACAAGGCAGGGTCGAATGTTTGTTCACACGTTAGCTAAATTTGATGACGCAAGGCGCGGCACTGTGTGGGTGTCAAATTGTTGATTTGCGGGCTCACTCCAAAGTAATACTCGTAACTTACGCTGTCGTAAATTGTATCGATTTTAATAGTTGTACCTAGTAATGAGATACAAAAGAGTAGTCTTGTTCTTCGAATATAATGTAAGAATTTACAACTGTCAAGATTTGTAAAAAATTGATTAAGAAGAGAAAGAGAATAGTAGATTTTTATCAAAGACTCAAACTTAACTCATAATATCATATATTGAAAGTTAGATGAATTTAATTGCTTGTTTTGAAAGTCTAAAATGATTTGGTACAACTTAATGTATGTATATTAGGTTCCAAAACATTTTGGCTTGATATGGTCGGTACTGCTTTGGCTATGTATGCGAGAGTCATAATTGAATGCTCAATCCTGCTTATTATCAGGCCCAATTCTAAAGCATTATATAAATAAATAGTAGTCCCATTTTAAATGAACCTAGAAAGAATGAAGAACGCAGGCCTCAATTATAGCTGTGACACTCTCGTGACCGTCGAAACATACCAGTACATAAACAAGAGGCGCCAAAGATCCGGGCGACCCAACACACATATGGGGTTGTGAATCCGCAATACAATATGTATTGCGGAGTCACAGGTTCTTCAGTTCATACTTGTTCGTTGAAAATCTTAATAGAAATATTATTCAAACAGTATAGTGAGGTTAATGTTTACAAGTTGAAATGCATAAATAATAATTAATTAATGATAATCCAGTATCTAGTCAACGTGGCGTCTCATCGGTTTCCAGTCTGGTGGTTGCCCGGTTTCAATTGAACGTTGCTCTCAGATTGGTTAGTACATCACTTCGATAACATAACAAGTAAATGCACAATATCAATAACTCAAAAATTAGTATTACATGATCACATAGTGTACCTATTTATTTATTTTAAACAATATAAAGCATTGTGTTGTTTAAAATAAATAAATAGGTATTGTAAAATTACAGTTTTAAAATTTATATTCGCATAGTTTTTCGCTTGAGGTTCTCGCTCAGCAAATAAATGTATAAATAAGGCATATAGGAAAAACTTACCACTATAGAATTAAGGTTTTTAAATTTTACCTTCAGCTGACTTCATCTGCATTGTATCTAGACAAAATAGACCTCTAGTTCTAGCTTGCAAAGAAATATCATAAAAATTTGTTTGCTTCTTTAGTACCTAGTGAATACATATCAATCCTGGCATTCAATAGCCCCAAAAGTTTAATTTTTTGGGCTTTTAACGTTTTTCCCATCGGTTTTGCTTAGACATCCGTCTTACCTGTATTGCTTTATTTTTATTTCTACAGAGAGGAAAGAAGGAAAATGGTTTATCCCGGTATTCACAACACATTTTATTTAAGATTTTACACCGAAATTGTGCTTGGTTTTAGCTACAACAACAAGATTTGGTACGCATACATGAATAAAAAGAAAATAATTAGATTAGAAAATAAATAACATAATAAGAAGATCAAAATTCATTAAAATGTTCCCAAATTCATAAATCTAAAACAGTAATATAGTATATTAACGTACCTTCATGAACGTGCACGATAGTATCGATGAGATAAATAGCATCGCACAGGTAGTCCATCACAAACCAAACCAACGTCAGTTTGTCCAGCTCCCAGAAGACTGCTCGGCCAATGACGAAGACCATATTGTATAGAATAGCCAGCGATACGACGGCCAGCCACTAAACAGTTTCATTATACATTAATTGATTGAACACTTTCTAGTTTGGTCTCAGAAACGGATAATACTCTTTTCACGTTTCATTCAAATAAAGAGAAGGAATTGGAGGTGATAGTATTCCAGCTACCTTTTGACCTTTTTAGAAGATAGCAGGTTATTTAACTGAAGTTTTATTGACAGCTATCAAATTACATTCCTTCTTCAGTTCTTAAAAGGAACTGGTATTTCTAAATTGGTATTCTCTCAATAGCAACTATGCTTTATTGACACACATAATAGGTAAATGTGAGGACGAGTAACATAAAAAAGAGCACCATTTAAGAACTAGGATGAGTTCCAAATATCGAATAATTCGTTTAACTCTACGATCAGACACTTTTATGAAAAAAACCCCTAAGGTAGGGTTAAAAAGATACGTAGGTCTCGTTCTTTTTGAATATGTAAATATACAAAAAGATATATTGTGCTAACATTATTGTGTTCCATAACCGTTTGAAGGGTTAATGTTGCCAGTGAAATTACACAACTGAGGTTTCAGGGTCACATCGCACGATAAATAGCTAGCGTCCATTGCTACAGTTAGTAGTTTAGCATTGGCGAATTGTATATTTCTAACTTGCCAAAAACTACATACGTTATAGGTAAAAGAGCGACCCACGTTATTTAAGTTATAGTTCCTGGCCGGTCCGTACCTAGAAATTAATTGATACTGTTGCCTATTTTAACCACTGTATAATAAAGTTTGTTCACAAGCAAATAAAATCGAGTAAAACCGTATGTTTATATTACAAACTACAAACTACGCAGAAAAAATACCCTCACGTATCTGCCGTTAGGGCGGATAGTGGCCTATTTCTACTTAGTGTTATTATTTATACTGTATCATATTAGTTTAATATAATTATGTATAGTATAACGTGTTTATATACAACTATACACGGGGGGTGTGTATAGTTGACATAAACTTTGACAAGAAAAATACTTTAATATGTAAGTAATACTTTTATACATAAATACATATAGCAGGAAAAGCGAAAAATCATACTTACCTACCTATTACGTACAGGCGCCGTATTATTAAAATTAAACTTGCCACGCGATCACTTCGTATAAGATAAAATTGGTAAACATAATCAACTGTGATTCGGCTTCCCATATCAAAGGCGTAACCCAATGCTTTGATTAAATACACATAATAACAGCTTGTATAACATATTTTTAACATGAGTTTATACTTTATTTATTATCATATTACGTGTAGGTAATAAAATTAATATCTGCCGACTTAATTCAGACTTGAAATAATTTTCAGGGATTGATAGCGTTCAGGCATACCTATATTAATTGCACTCTTAATTAATCGCAACGATATATAAAAAAATAGTAGTGAGTGGTGGAAGAATTTTCTTCCCACCTTAGGGCGGGAAAAACTCATAGTAATTGCTTTCCTCCCTATAAATGTTGAATTAATGTACCTATATCCATTCATTACGGGATACCCAGTATCTAAATATTGGTTTTATCATAGACAGATTTTGACGGGACTTTCACTCGCAGATAGTTAATGTTATAAGGAGTACCTTACCTGAATTAAAGAAAAAGATTGGGGGCGGATTGGGTATCCGCACGACTAAAACTGCGTGACTTAGAACGTAGGAGCGGCTGAAGTGAATGAATGTTTTTTTTGTTAGTAGTCAATACTGATTCTATAAATACGAAAGTATGTCTGTCTTTTTGTATGTCTGTCACCTCTTCACGCTTTGACCGCTGAACCGATTTATATGAAATTTAGTATGAAGATAGTTTTAGGCCTGAGATTTTGTCCCGAAAATCACCATTTCTTAAAATAGAATAGTAATTCGTTTAGGTGAAGTCGCGGATAAAAGCCAGTTTTTCTATAAATCATTAAATTCTAAAAGAGAAAAAATAATACATTATAGTCCTGCAATAAGATATTATACTTACTTAAGTTATTTATTATTTATAAACCAACTTTAACTTATGGTGTAAAAACCATTCCAAAACGCAAATAATGATGCTTAGACCTTTTGACTATTAGTATATTCCACGAAATAATTGTTTGATATTTAATATTTCTGAATAATCACTAGCCCTTCAAGGTGAATTTAGTTATCGTTAAGTATTTAATGACTTACGTGATAATGCCCCGGCAGAGTGGGATCAAAGGCTAATTTCAACCCACATAACAGCTTGGATCGTTTGGCCTGGTACAAGGGTTCTTCGGGATCGGAGAAAGTTTGTGCTGCAAATTTGTCCAAGAACCAATCTGGAGTCTTGGAGTGGCCCTCCCCGCTGATTCGGTACCGGATATTTCGCGACACTCGAGAGAATTGCCTCTGAACCCAATTTCTGTTCGAGTTTCCCTCGTTCGCCGCCTGTAGAACAAATGATTCATTATTTGTAAAAATTCGAACGTTATGTGTGATTGCACCAGTGACAGCCGAATGATATAATCATTGATTGCTAAGATATCAAGGCAACATTAAAATCATTGTTAACACCGCAAAGAAATTTGCATGTCAGTGATATTTTCTCGATATCATAATTATTAAGTCGCCCACCCGCACTTGACCAATATGATGGGCCGATGTGATATATCCCAATCATAATACTTGGAATATAAATGGGTTGATAACGTTGTGGAATAAAACAAATCTAGGAGTAAGAGTAGAAGCGTTTTAAAGGATCTATAGCCATATTGCTCCGTACTTGTAGACCCTGGAGTATAGCATGTATATAAGTAGGTAAAATACATAAGTTTATTTTGTTGGTAAACCATTTTATATTTTCTCAAATAAATTGCGAAGTACCTAGGCATAAGGTATTCACGTATACCTACTTTATTTCCATTCCCTGGAGAAATCGGTAAAATATTATTGAGCAAATAAAAAAATATTATAAGTATTGCAAAGAAAATAATAACCACAACTAAAATAGAAAATACCCGCCAACGGTGATAGGGAGCTCCTACTCGTATTTACAGGTATTTATGACTTCGAGAAAAACAACCTCTTTTGGCTACATCATTGCGTTGGCAGATTGTTTTTCGAAATTGATATCTTATTGTGTCTTGAACGGAAACTGTTAATTGGAATGATACTCCATTCATCTTAGTGAATTCACCTCGTAATGAGAGATAAAATGGTCAAACGGTTGAAATGATGATGATGATGATGATGAGAGATACCAAGCTATAAATTCGTCTACACTTGTTATGACATCATAGAAGTTCTCTCAAAACCTACGTTATAGTAGGGTGCTTGAGTCATAAATCTAAGGGCAATTGTAGAAGATTAAATTCCCTACAACTTTTGTCTCAAATATTTTTTTATACGTCACAGCGCGCAATTTAAACATTTTCTCATTTTAACATCATTTAAGGTCAATCGGCAGTCTCAATCAAAAACACGCCATATATCATACTAATATTATAAACGCGAAAGTTTGTAAGTATAGATGTATGGATAGATGGATGTTTGTTACTCTTTTAGGTAAAAACTACTAAATGGATTTTGATGAAACTTTACAATAATACAGCTTATATATCAGAATAAACAAGGCTACAATTTATAAAGATGTTGTGTGAATTGTCCAAAATATGAAGATAAGTGTCAAGTAAGTAGGAAAAATCTACCATGTGCGAGCTATTCTGGCGTGCGCTGCGAAAAGCGCTAGAGTTACACATACGCGGGACACTCAGAAAGTTTTGAGAAACTAAAAAAACTAACTTCTATGAAAAAAAGGTCTCTTATCTTATATTTTTAAATTTAATTTATTGAATTGCTCATTAATAATTTCATTGATTGAATATCACCAATTAACAAAAAAATATCATTACTTACACGACTTGAAGCGGGAATTAACGTAATGGCGTTTCGGTTCACGTACATTTTATTTACATTTTAAAAGAAATATCAATCCCGAAAATCCCGGGGTTCATTAAATTTGAACCTGAAAATTTTGGGACTAAGATATGACCGGGATCTCGGGATCCCAGGATACCGGGATCGATTCCTCTAGTCATGTATACTTAGCTAGGTATCTCCAATTCCGAGATACTTACCTAATTTTGACTAAGATAACTGGACTATGATAGAAATAATTAATACGAAATAAAAATGTTAATGATGTACAGAAACTATTTCAGTCTAAAGGTTGTCCAAACCTTGATTTGTTCTCAAGCAACCTTTGTGTATCTTCAATTACAATATAATTTATAAATAGCTTCCTTATTAAATGCTGACTTTCCTCATAACATTTGATGCTGTTTAATATTTGTAGTGAGTATAGTTTATATCGCCGGCTTACATCGCTATCGATGTCGTTATGCCATAGGTAAGTGTCGGTCAGGGAGTAGGCGTCGGGCAATGAATTTAAATAAGTCACCATTAATGTGTATCATGTCCTCGAAACTATTTTGGACACATATTAGTTGCTATTGTTTATTTTAAGATATATTCCAAATAAAATTTGTTAATTAGTAAAGTAAGTTTATAATTCAAATATATAGTCAAGGGCACATTCGATTACACACAGTTTAGTATACCATAACAGTGTGTAAGTGTAATTAAAAATAGATAGAATAATGATATATACATATATTGCTATATTGTGCACCGTAAGATAACATAAGAAAATAAAATTTACTAAGTACATGAATATCAATAAAGATTTTATATTATTTTTTAGAAAATTGCATGGATTCTCTATAAAAACATATGCTACTATACTACACTATATACAACTACTAGATCAATAGTAAAGCATAATTATAACGCTACTCTAAGAAAATAATTTTAAATACTCATGATTGCATTGCTAGCCTTAATCCGCATTAATTCATAAGCCTGCTAGTATATTTATGCAGCAAATTAATGAGGGCGCATTTAAAATTATAATGGGAACTAATTAATTAACTATTTGAACATCATAAAAAAATCTGTAACTACTTAACATGAGGTGTAGGATTTTGTTGCTGGTGTGAACTTTAGTCTAATGAATAGCGAGATCAATATCAAGATGGATCTGAACCTCAACTCACACCTAACCACTTTTATTATACAAACGCTGAATTCATGAATTTTATCATTCCCTTTATCAATATTACCCACATATATAATCAAGGGCTTTTTGCCCCTACTTTAAAGTATTTTTTTTTACTTAAATGTCTTGATTTTTTTAAATAAATTCATTCATACATCTATACAGATTGACATAATACACGACGATTCAAATTTAGTACTTCCATTATTAAGCCAGTAATTAAAATGCAAACACTCGCAATTATGACATCAGAATCGAGCGATATGGATGTTTGTATCGGTTATAACAATGTACTTAGCCATTGAATTTACGCTGGGTGTTTAGTAACTGGCTCATTAAGTGGTGATGTATCAGTGTCAGGTACCAATAGTCACGGCTCATCGAAATGTCCAATTAATATTTTGCTTCATTAAGCCCACTACGAAATGGAATAAATAAGAGACAAATTATTCTCACGACTGGTCACGTACTGTGAAAATAAAATCATTAACAGTTGACTGTGCATTATAAAACGTTCATACATTGTCAGTGAATTTTATTGAAGTGCCGACCAATAGTGAAGGGTCATCGAAATTACCAATTAATAGTTTGCTTCATTGAAAGTTTGTAGGGAATAAATATCAAAAGTGATACTTATACGTTTCGCCACATATTAACGCAATTAACATAAAACCATTAACGGTTGGCTGTCTATTATAATGGTTTCGATCAATTGTTAATGTATTTTATTTGCGTACCTACTGCCTTTCTATCTGGTCATATGTGTTATTTTGGGCGCTTAATTTAATCGTACTTTTGTGCGGATTGCTTGTTATAAAAACAAATTTATTAAATTCTTGGCCTGTATGATCGACATGCGTAGGTACATTTTCAGTGTTTAAGGTTTTAATGTAGCAATTATACAGTTACAGCTTATTCAATATATTATCAGCCGAATATTAACAACATAAATATTATTACAACAAAGTTGGAGGTACATGTAGCCTATTGGCGGTAGCAGTCATTTTAAGTGCGGCTTGTGAGTATGAGATTGCATGCTCAATCCTCAAGTTAAGCCGGTGATGTCGGATTTATCTTTAGTTATCCTCTGCGATACTTAGACTTTTAGCCTTTGAGACAGCCACATATTTTATCTCTAGATGATACTTGCCAAAATAATTGCCGATTTACACAACAATTATGACAAACATTTTCATAGGTGATTTCTTTTAGTTTTAATTAACCTTACTTATTCTAATGTTTATAAACAAATTCGGAATAGCTACCCGGAAGCCACATTATACCATACAACGGTGTAAAGCACAAATTGAACCAAGAGGTGAAACAACTAATATGGATAGTGGCTATTTTACTCAGATGATAAAAGCCTATATTTTTAAAAACAAGCGTTGCTATGTTATTTGTAACAGACAAAAATAGCGTGTCATACTAGTACATTGTCGCGACACTTACAAAGCATTACTAAGCATGTCGATACTTTTACGGCAAGAATTAATAAAAAAATATTAAAACACTCAAATAAAATAGTTATAACTGCGTCAATGTTCTAATGGTCATAAGTGCGACTGCTGAGTCTTGCGTTCCAATAACACTGCTCGATTTTCAGGTCGAGCCAAGTGCTATTGGGTTTTTATTAGAAATTCTCAGTAGTAGCTTGGAGTTTCTTTTTGTGACCGGATGATGCGAGGTTTTACATGGAACTTAAAACATACCGGCAAAATATGTGCATTTGTAGGTACCTACGCAAAATTACTCAGCCTATGCGCCAAGAGAGAATGCTATTTGAAAAAGGTATTAAGGTAGTAATTTGTGATAGAAAAAAAGGCTTACTGAGTAGTTGCTTAGATGTGTATGTAAAAGTTGATTTTTTAGTAATTTGTTTCATTACGAATCGTTATAAAATTATGGAACTTTAGGCATGGTCATTTTCAATACAATTTTCAAATTTTGAACTGTTTTAACGAAATAAAAATACGTTAACATTCGATTTACGTACGTACGTTTAACTGCGGTTTTCAGCCAGTGTCAAGTTCATTAAACACAGTAATACACCTTTGTAGGGGAAATTAACTACGATTGCTAGACACGAACCCTTTATTTGCGTCCACTGGCCATTAAATGTCACAATAATTACTGTATATTCTTTCTTCGTCACTCTAGCGGACAAAAGAAAATGTCTTAATGTTTCAGTGTCATAAATTTGTAATTGGTTTACAATCATCAGTTACACGAATTTTATTAGGAGTTTTATGCAAAATATAGGCTGAATAACAGTTCTTATATTTTGAATAAATGTTTATTATAAAAAATATTAGGCATTTGTTAGCCTTGGTTTTAATAAACTCGATTCAACTCGCCCATTTGACATAACGAATTATTGAGTATCAGGTTACAAACACAATATTTGACAAAATTAGCGGCGGTACGAAAATACAATACACACAAACTTGTGAATCTATCGATATATATACAATGTATACTTTATTTCAACTTATAATCTATAGAAAACATTACAAATATGTATAATAACTTCATTATCCTTTATATCTTTCAATGATTACTAGGTTAAATTCTATAAAAGCCGCTAGCCGCTATAATAGCAATATATTGATGATAATAGATATATAAATAATTTGATATATTTACGAAACGAAATGCTTAAAACTTACCGGGCCCATGCTGTTCAGACCTATTTTTTGAATAGTATACACTGGACTCATGTTTTGCTACAGGCGCAACAGATTACCGGTAACAGGAGTCAATTCATTTTATCATCCACTCTTATTCACCACACCGATGTCTTCAAAATAAATAGAGTCATTAAGACCCGTCGTCGACAAATAGTACAGATCGGTATCAAAGTAATTGTTAGAAGGTTGGGTCACGATACCAACTCAACACGAACTTCAATTAAAGGAATTTTGTAAACGCGACTGATGATTACGAGGAATCTTCAATTAAGACCAAAGTTGCAAAAACACAAAAAGAAAGATTGAATTCGCGGTGCGTAGAATTCAGGCGTCCGATTCCACGATTCAAAAGGGAATGAGCATCAAGTCCAAATTTAATAGATAGTCTGTGCGTGTCCAAGGCAGTACCATCGAAACAATAGGCCATGAGGAGCGCGCCACACGACGAGCCACTTCCCGATGTCACGTTTATGACGCGTTCACCGTAGGTTCCGTCGTAAATACTGATTGCCCGACCACCATTGCCGAACGTGATACTTCTAATTGCCCCTTTAAAAGTTAATGCATTAACTTGATCATGTTTCGATGCCTCATCACAATTACACTGGCTGTGTTTGCGATCTAAACGTTTTAAGTAAATTAAGTACATTTTCCAGCGAGTCTGTATTTTATTTGTGAAGCTGCTAAGCTATTGTAACGTTTACCCTCAATTAAGGTAGCCAATCACCATCCATCATCTACGCTATTTCACTCAGGTAATTAATTAATACTATTATTCTCCTTGTTAAGTATGGAGGATATCATACGGGTAGTAGGTATATTAATTTTCTTTTCACCTCTCTTAAGCAAACAACGAAATTATCACGTTATATACGCGATAATTTCGTGTTTAAAAATCTGTTTGTTCTATATTTCTATTTCAGTTACACTACATTATTTTATTTTATATTACATACTAAAAACATCAACAAAAATAGTTTTTCTTCATTTCTCCTTCTAAATAGAGAGCTGGTTACCAATTTTGGGAAAGAATTTTGCAAACGTCTTGCAGGGTTAAAATCATTGGCATATCGCATGGCTTGTTTATATTCTTTATTTTTGAATATTTAGCTATTTAAAACAAAAATACAAGTTGCATCAAGGACACTTTTTGCAAATAAAAAAATTTACATCTTGTATAATTCAGGGGTTGTTAAATAAATGCTACCCACCAACCAGGTCTGCAGTAATGTAAATATCTGTCAAATTTTCAGAATGCCTCAAATACCTACCCAATAATGACTATTAGCTCTCAGACCATTCTTTATCTCTCTTTACGTAATGTAATTTTTTTGTATGTCAACTATGAGACAATAGTTTGAAGGGTTTTAAATTTTTAGGAGATTATGATGTAACCGCAGACTTTTAAAATTCCCATAAGTACTAAATAATTAGCTTAGTATGTTTTGAAAATATGATTTTTCTATGTAAAAACAATGTCGTGACTTACGATGTTTCTGTTCTATTGTAATACAACAGTTTCATCTATTTTTCTATTTGTGTTGCAAATTTTCTAATTTTGTAATAAATTAGGACCCTTTTCGAGTACTTCATTTCACTTGAATGACCTGAATGCATGTTTCTAATACAGTTGTGGCTTTTCTCGCTATGGTATTCGAAATATCTAACCAGGTCGGTAATTTGAAGAGTAGTATGGTGCTTTTAAGGTGCCTAGAAGACTGGTAACACGAATTGAGTGTGCATAACAAGATTTTTCGCTCAATTTAAGCTGCATGGCAGTGAAAAAACAATAATTGTGTTTCTGCGATTGAATAAGGTTGTCAAAACTTGTTAGGGGGGTTAGGGGGTGCAACTAGAGTCATAACGTTTTATAAATGCTTGAAAAAGTTCATATGAAATAAAAACCTTTTGATTTGATTTGATTATTCTGACAGCATGACAATTCCGTTAGCTGTCAATTTAATAATAGGCTACGATGATGGCTTACCATGAGGCAGGCCGTAAGCTTGTATACCTAGTGGTATAAACAATCTGACAATAATAAGAACAAGAAACGGTTAATGCATGGTGTATTGACAAACTAATTATCTGTAACAAAATGAGGAATTATCTTTGTATGGAATATCTTTGCTCGAGAAAGAATTAGAATTCAGCATATTTGACGACAAATGATATGATATGATGATCATCGACGCGTGTTTATCATAGTTACTATTGTTGTCATTAAGAAAACATTGAAGAAATGTTCTTTAGGGACTTGACATTTTTGTGAATTGAAATTTCAATTTTTTGATTACTACATCCTTCTTTATTAATATATATCATGTTGAAGTTTACCTCTTCAAAGGGTTCTATAGCATCTTCCAGTCGTCCTTTATATTGGCTCGGCATGTGGATCGGGCTGAGTGTTTTCGGAGTGGTTGAACCTTCCGATCGTGAATTATACCGTCTCCCGCGCATTTTGTGGCGGTTTGATCCAGAAGACCCAGGAGCTGGCCCCATAGAGCCAGTTAGGGTGAAGGCCTTCCCATCACGACATCTGCGAAAAAAATATGAAATGTACCAAAGAAACAATATTGCATTCAAGTATACTAGAGCGGGCGCTGGAAGGAGTTGAGTATGCAAAATATGATGACCGCATTATATTATGATTCTGGATGTTGCCAGGAAGTTCATTGGTCCATTTTATACCCCCACTCCCACCCCTTAGGTATCAAGTAAATGGGCAGAATAAATGCGTTAGAAATTTGTATTTATGGTTAAAATAACTGAAAAAAAAATCTATTGTTTCAGCTCGTTGCGTCTTTTTACTGTTTAATCGGATTCAAGTTAAGACTGAGAACTGTCTAGTGTGGGTATAAACCGGTGGGTAAATGACCTAACAGAAGTCGTTGATATATCTTTGTGCGGTTGGTTACCCACCTCCTTCCCCCAACTGCAAATCATGCAACTAAAGAAGTACTAGAGACGGTCAATTCTACAGTTTTATTAGGTTTTACACTAGATGCCAAACTCCAATGTGGCGCTCATGTGTCATGTCTCGCGAGAAAACTTAGCTCTGCTGCTTATGCAGTCAGAAAACTTAGACAATTTACTGACGTGGATACTGCTCGGCTTGTTTATTTTAGTTATTTTCATAATTCTTTTGTGGGGCAGAGCCACCGATATAGAAAGTATTTTTATTTTGCAAAAGAGGGCTGTTTGTTCCATATATCAGTTAGGTGCTAGAGTTTCTCTTAGGAAACGTTTTAAAGATATTGGAATAATGACAGTTGCATCGCAGTATATTTATGCCAACATAATATATATAAGGCAAAATATACATTCCTATTCCAAAAATAGTGACATTCGTAATATTAACACGCGAAATTATGTATTTTTTTGTTATGAATATTCTATGTGTTTCTCGTAAGTGATTTTATGTAATCTTTGAGAAATAAATGATCTTAAACCGTAAATAAACATAAATTATGCGCTCCAAGTCACCGATTACATAAGGTACATAATTCGGGGAATTAAATTTGAGTGAGTCGGTGTACGTATTTATAATAGAATACCTAGTGACATTTTGAGTCTACCGACTGACGTATTTAAACGTAAAATAAAAAATTGCCTTATTAAGAAGGCTTATTATAATTTAAGTGACTATTTTAGTGACAGTACAATATGGTCACCGGATTGATCCAAGACAACTCACTATTTAAATATGTTAAAATATGAAATTAAATGTGAGCGGGGGTACATACAGACAAATGGCGACTAAATGTGTGTTAAAATATACATCATTATATGTTTTTTTATTTTTTTTATTGGTAAAATGGATTTGTGTATGCTAGCTCACATAATAATACCTGAGTACTGATTAGATTATTTGTGATATTGTATAGAATCATCAAATTAATTAACAGACAGAACTGTGTTGCTGGGGAGTTTGTTGCGCCGCTTCTTCTTCCCAGCAAAAACACTAGGAAGCGGTGAAGGGCGGGCGTTTTTGGGGGCTATCTTTATTGTCGACGTTCAAAAAGAGCCAATTAAATTTGGCCTACTTTGAATAAATGATATTTTGATTTTGATTTGATTTTCGGTGCCAAGCAAATAAACGTTAAATTGCTATAATTTAAAGACTTATAATATGTAACTCATTAAATAATGAACAAAAAAATAATACTTATACATACATGCTCTAATCTATATATTGGCATGGCACCGACTCTAAAAATAAAACTTGATTGCGTATGTTGGTTTAAGGTAGGATATTTTTATAGGTTAATGAATCAAGATTAGGTTTATTAGATTAAATATTATTTTTAAATTTTAGTGCTTTTAATTTTTTTTGAAGTCTGTTTTATTTCTGTTAAAACGTTTTTAGCTTTTAGCTTTTGTGGTAACCCACTCTACCAAACTTCTCGAAAAGTTGTAATATGATCAGTTGGCCGTGATGCAAACGCAATTGAGATGCCGTTTTCCCCCGTATGTTTCCCCCTTTTTTTATTCTAACTTTCAAATAGTACTTAGGAGTTCCACAAGAAAAGGGTAAACATATTCCTTACTTGGTAAAATATAACGATAAATGAAGTACAAATGCAGCAGGTATAGTATAGTCCATGTATTATAGAAGAAAGACTAGTGGTGAGGTTTCCTTTTTAAAAGTTCTGATAAGACCACCTAAGAAGATAAAATATAGAAGCGACTCCATTGGCTATATTCCTTTATTTTCCATAAAGTTGCAATCCCTAGCAAATTGGAAAATTGCAATGTAAAGCAAATCTCGGCTGGAAATCGGTGCTACGGGTAATATTGAAAGTCATGTTTAAATTGACTTGCGCTGCAAATGAAATAGATTTCCTGTGTTTTATAGGAAAAGTCGGGCTAGAATAAAATCAGGAAATCGTAAACCAATTTTGTTCTGCTTCAAAGTCCTTTAAAATTTCATAAAATATTTCAAATAAACGTTTTATTTGCGTTCTCGTGTTATTTGTATTGAAAACTTACTATATTATATAGACTTTATATTGATGAAGAAGGAGATGGCGGAGCAATATAGTTAAATGACAATTTTGATTTGATACAACAGCACGGTATGAAATAAATCCACTTGAGTATACGTACGTTCTAGGTATTCTACGCCCACCTTAAAGTCTAAAGTTCATATAGCTAGACTTATAGTTAGCTATACTTCAGACAAGCTACAATAAATACGACAAATACAAACACGTTTTTCTCGATGAAATTTGAAATGATTTCAGACAATTTTGGAATATACTTACGATGGATAATGATCATCAAGGGTGTTGACCGTTGCGTTGAGCTTTTGCTTCGAGCGGCACGAGTCACCACACACAGCTTGGCGCTTAATTATGGACTGGTACGAGTCACCGCGAGCCGCTGCTTTGATGTACGCCCACATGTCAGGGGTGCTGAGCTGCACCTCTCACCCTCTCACGTTCAAAATCTGGATAAAATAAATGTAGTCAAAGTCAAATGCTATTTATATTTCAATCCATTATTACAGGTACTTTTGAATTGTCAAAAAGTTGTAAAAAGGCCGACATACAGCTACTTTTGAATTGCCAAATTTTGTAAGTAGATATTAGTGCTTGAACTTTACTTATTTTGAGGCTAAAGGGCTCAAGAGAACTCAAATTCCTTGTAAATTTCTGTCTAGACGTTATTTTGACTGTGGGGGTATTCCAAGTGCATCAAAAAAGAAAAAAATGTGATTCTAATTACAACGTTTAGAATTTTCAGTCCACAAATAGTCAAAGGCTACATTATCTTATCTTCTAAATCTCATGTCACAGTGTTTGTCGCTGAACTCCTACGAAACGGCTAGACGGATTATTATGAAATTCTGTACGTAGATTTGGTAGGTCTGAGAATCGGTGGTTTTTTGACAAAACAATTTTTGTATTTTTTTATGATGTGGCATTAATAGTTATTTATGAAACTGTTGTACAATAAGGGGTATTAAAACACGCATGTGGGTTTACCACACGAGGCGAAGCCGAGTATGACAATAGTATCACACGAGTGTTTTAATACCTAATTATAACAGTTGCATACAAGACTTTATCTACACCCATGATATGAATCCTCTATAAAGGTTCTGAAACCATAGCACATCTTCAGAAATTGATGTACTCTTTGATATTTTTCCAATTCATGAAATCTTGGTACGTCTTTTCATAATGTTTTCTCGACTTTTCTGATAATAATTGGTTAGAAATGTCCTTTGCTGCATTAGAAATATCGGGTGGTGTGTTATCAAAGCTTGTATCACTCATTTTTGTAAACAAAATTTTTGTTTCAATACTATTATTGAACAAAAATGGCGGGATACGACGTCAATTCTAAAATTCGAATAAGATTTTTTTTAATTACGGCCCTGTGGTAGCGAATCGCGCGTGCATGACAATGTTCTTTTTTTAAATTGATAGATGCCATGAGAATGTGGCTGTTCGATGAGTAAAAAAGGAGTTGTATTATGAAATTTAGTACAACATTATAACACCCGTTTTGATGATATTATGGTTACTATGACACTGGCTGTTTTAATATTGGCAATAAGCTAACTATTTCAAGAACTTTTATAGAGGATTTATAGCATGGGTGTAGATAAAAATACTTATAACTCTAAATTTTTAATCTTCTACCACCAACCCCTAAAATGTGGCAAAACTATGTTTACTGGGTCAGCTAGTATTATATAATAATAATTAGGCAGTAAGAATAATAACTAGGCAATTAATCAACTAGGGAACTGTTATGATAGTATAATCTACGTATCCATTTCTGCAGTCACGTGTATGGTGTATTGCTACATCCAGTAATTATAAGATGATACCATTATGCAATAATACTTTCACTATACTCTATTACAACTAAGTAACTGCATTTAGACCAAATTGATTTCCAAGTTTCAATATAATGTTATTCGATTTAAATCATTGATAAATAATTATTTAAGTTTCTTAAATGTTTTAATTATTCTTACCTAAGAAATGACTCATTTTCTAGGCTGCTTGAAAAAATACCCAAATCAGACACCTTTATAAGAATCTATTTCAGCTTAATGTGTGAGGTCTTTTTATAACATAGGGCCAATCCAAAATACAACATCAATCCAGACTATATTAAGATACTAGAAAGCTTTTGTGAGCTCCATCTGCCTTGGCTATTGATATGTTCATCATCATCATCATCATCAACCCATTCACGACCCACTGCTGGGATTAGGCTATAGTCCACCACGCTAGCCTACTACGTGTTGGCAGACTTCATATGCCATCAAGACAAATCTCTCAAGCATGCAGGTTTCCTCATGATGTTTTCCTTCACCGTTTGAGCTTGTGATAGCTTGCTTGACATGTTGTTGTGACCCAATCTCAATTAATTAAATCTCAGTGCATATGCTGAGGACATGTCTACGTATGGTCCCATTGCTCCATACGAGTACACCTTCATAAGAATGTATTTCAGCTTAATGTCTTTCTCTTTGACATAATCCAATATATACATATAATTTTAAATAATATAATATCCATATCCATAAGCCAATCCAAAATACACCATATCAATCATATTATTATTTTATTTTATAGTTTTGGCATCTTGACACTAACTGTTGACACTACTTAGCCGGCAAAATAATATTGTAGAGGAATTTAAAAAAAAATGTGAAATGTTCTATGTGTCGTAGTACAATTGAAAGATTGAATGAATGCCTATTAGTATTCTTGATTCGTCCACTTTGTACTAGTGAAGGCCTATCTGGAGCTGCGGGTATTGATTATTGCGTAAAGCGCTATTTTATTGTGTTGCATTTTATGGGGGTGTCACCCGCCTATAATAGCTTATACATTGAATCTTTCACTGTGAAAAGTGTTTTCAATTATTAATTTAAGTAAATTATGATATTATGATAAAATTATTAATTTAAGTAAATTATATTATGGTTTTTTTCATTGCTCGTATTATAGGTAGGTACCTACCACTTGCATTTTCTTCACTACTAGGTGTTATACGATTCGATATATATTAGAATTATTATAGGAATTCTTGTCTGTTTGTATACAGGATGGGCAGTGAAATAAATTCTGAGCCGAAATTCTCTTTCTCTCGTGGGCTGACTCATAGACAGGTAAAATCTTTTGTTGGGCGCTAATATTAGCCTCTCTATTCTATTATACGTGAGCGAAGCCGAAGTTAAATTAAGCTAGAATCGATAACAATAGCCATTTCGCCTGTTTTCGGCCATTTAAGCAAATGTATGACTGCGAAATGATTAATTTAAAGTGTACGTTAGTCGCAGATCAGTAGCTCATTTTTATTTGAAGTCGATAAAAATAGGTTTGATATTTTGTAACTTCTTTTCTTAAGATTGTCATAAGTATGCAAATATAAATGCAAATAGCCAAAAAAATCGATTTAGGCTGTTTCGACCAAACAATTTAGTTCCCGGCCATATATTTAGTTAGTACTCGACCACTATACTAAAATATTAAAATTATTCTTTCCTTTTTATTCCTTATTCTGTCTCCAGTAGGCTCTATTTTTGCATAAAATCTTTTTTTTTTTCGAATCAGTGGTTTAAATTGTTAACTTTAAAAATGAGTCGATTTAGTATATATGTATATTAAGTACCTATCATCTTTTTTACTGGCTGAGAATCGGTTATACTTTATCATTGATATTTTGCCTTGTCTGAAAAGTAAATGATTATAACCCTATTAGCGGCCGTCGATTACTAAACATTTAGAAAGTAAATTTATAATCTTAAATATAAAAATCTCGTGTCATGGTGTTTGTCGCTGAACTCCTCCGAAACGGCTAGACGGATTGTTATGAAATTTTGTAAAAAAACCCTAAATTTTTACTCTTCTACCACCAACCCCTATTTTTAATAGTGATATTAAAAAATAGGGGTTGATTTTACTTTTCATGAAAGTAAAAACATCAAGTAATTCAGTGGTGTGTCAGCAAGACATTTGCTTTATTAAAGCCATGATTTTTCTGTATGGGATGTTTTCAAGTTAATTCTCTTCAGTGAAGCAGCTTGTGATAAACGACAGTGAATATAATGACTACTGAGCACTGTACAGTGGTAATCCAGACACATAAAGGAGTTTCAAAATTTAGTTAATTAGTAAGTGGCTCCTTTTTTTATTTGCTACATAGTCTAGATTTGAATGAATGCAGTGTATAAACGATTTGTATCTAAATTAAGGTATACCAAGCGTGAGCCCTTGACATATGATTGCAATTTCCCCAATCGCTACTGATTTGCTGCTCGTTCCAGATGGTCATCAATGAAGTTAGCAGGATCAATATATTTATTATAGTCAAATATTTATCATGTGCGTTTCGAAATTTATATTGTGACCAAAAAAAAAAGAGTTCACTTTTATCTTGATTTAAAAAAATATTATATTATGTAACAGCATAGTATCGTAGCTTAGTTCTTTCATAAAATCTGTCGACAGCTGTCCTTGACGCTGTGGGCTCACCAAAGTATACAACTTTTTCCGAAAATCATTTTTATTTTGTCGTCAATTTTTTGGTTTAGGCGCAATAGGGCTAATTCTCATTTTGGCAACCGACTCGCTAATGGACTACTTCTGATTAGGGCTACTTCTCACTTGGGCTACTTCGCACTTGGGCTGCTTCTTACATGGGCTACTTCTCATTAGGGCTACTTCTCAAAATTTGGAAATGTTTATTGAAATAAGTACTGTTTTTATGTACATAAACATGTTTACTCATTCATAAGAGATCAATTACATTATTTTAAGAATAAATCAACATTAATTGAACCAATGTAATAGGTAAGTATACAATATTATAAGTATTACTTCCTGTAATAATTACTTTATTTATAACATACACAAATCAATAGTTAAAGGATAGGTAAACAATACTAGGTGTCACTTTTAATTACTTTAATTTTAATAAAATCAACATAACTCCACACAATAATCAACAAACAATATTAATAAGGTATATCTTTATATAAACATAAATGAACACAATAATTAACAATCAGTATTAATTAGATTACTTTGTATAAAAAGCTGGTAATAAGTAATTTTCTTTAAAAATGTTAGAACTGTTATTTGACCATTATTTAGCTTCGTAAATACTTTTTGTCGAAATGAATGTTTAATAATGTTTAATTTTTAATGTTTTGTTATGCCGTTTTTTTGTTTAAATATGACTGTTCTTGAGTTTGGAGTCAAAATGTTTGGCTCAATTTCAGAGCTTCTGTAAGAATAAAAATAAACTTGGATGCTTGGGAATTTCCACATTTATCCGATGGTGCCACCCCTCAAGAGCGTTGTTAGTGCGGTGGCGTTGTTAGTGCAGTGGCGTTGTCCAGAGCAACTAAGAAGCGCAGGGTTCATTCTTGGATTACTGTTTTGCAAAGTATTTTAAAAACGGTTCAAACAATAATAATAATAAGGTTCAAACAATGGTAACAACGATTCATTTTCAATAATCTCTGTTCGTTTTTGGCAACCCTCTGGAATATTTTCTGCGGGTAAAAGTGGTAAAATAGCTATTTGTCTTATCTGTCTTGTTTCTTTTCTTTTCGTCAAATTTAATTCTTTCGCCTTCTTCCAGATAGCTTTTTGATAGTAAAAATAACACCCGGTTATATTATACACATTCCTATTTAAAAAAAAAATTGGTCCGAGAGCTGATAGACATTTTTGGTTAAACTTTCAGAATGCCTAAATTACCTACCTAAAAATTAGTACCAGTTCTCTATCCAATACCAAAAGCAATATAATATAATTAGTGGCAACAAGTATGAATTAAGAAATTATGCTACAAAATTTTAGCGACAATGGCTTCACATACAATATGCTATCGCAGAAGATTTTATAAGTTAAGATATACACGTTCACTATACGTAATATTCATAAAACTTACGGTTTAGTAGCGCTCCCGAGAATGGCTCGCAGATGGGAGATTGCTTTCCGATTAACCTGACGCTTATTCCTATATTTTGGCCTATTTACACAATACCGCTAATTATAGCGTATTTGTTTTTCTGATTTATGAAGTATATTATTGGAAAGTTTAATTAAAATCCGTTCGGTAGTTTTTACGTGAAATAGTAAAAAAACATTCAGACATAGTACAAACTTTCGCGTTTATAATATTAGTAGTATTAAGTAATGGCAACACTAACCTACCGAATGAATAAAAATTGGAGTTTTAAAAATCATGTCTGCGTTGTACGGATTGTTGCGTATCAGCCGACCGGAAGGGTCAATTTTACTGATGTATAATAATATGTAGTTGCCACACAAACAGCCAGCAGCTGCACTAGGAATAAGTAACTAGATTTTTTACTGTCATTTTGACAGACGTCAAATAGGAAGTCGAATAATTTTTGTTTATGAATTTGATTCATATTATACTATAATTAAAAGTCTAGCTTTCTAAGTACCTATGTACTTATAAAGAAATGAATTCATAAAAAAATGGGGTTATTAATTATCAAAAACGAAATCAACACATTGTATTATCATTGCCATTGGAAGAAAATACGATTGTGATAGCGAGATATATACTTTACCTATATTCTTCTATTTGATTTCAATACAAATTAATATTTGAATTAAATTTGACTGTTATTTGTTACAACTTACTTTGATGCAGAATTTGCAGAACATTTTCATTATCAATTGAACTGTTGTATATAAAAGAATAAACAAACCAAAAAACCGGACAAGTGCGAGTCGGACTCGCCCACCGAGGGTTCCGTACCTAATTTAAATAGAACATCATCAAAGTGGGTGCAGAGGACATCTTAAACGAAAAACGAGCACATGTCTATAAGCTGTTTATTATAATTAATTCTTTATCATCAAGTTGACATTTTAAAAATAGATTTAAGTTGTAACTGTTTGTAAAAGGACGCGAAAATCATAACATAGCAAGATTTGGAGGAAACTTGGATTGAAATCTTTGGATCCTCTTACCTACCTTGTATGATAAATTGTTCGATAGGTATCTAATTTAATTATTAATAGGTATTTTAGTTGAAGTGTGCTGTAACGTTAAAATTAAACGTGACGTAAGTTTTTTAATATCCTATTAAAATATATTTACTAGGTAGATACCTGATGCATACTCGTTGACACCGTTGTCAAGCAACGTTGTTAATTTTGCAGCTTGTCATTATAAAAATCTTTGATTATATAGACAAGTATAAAATCAAAGATAAAAATATACTCTATAAGTAAAGATGATTAATTTACATATTTTATTTAATAGTATCTATTTAGGATTGTGTTTAGTTACAGAATTAAATAAATAGCTTATGAAAATAAATAAATAGTAAATTAAATAGATAAATACATAGTACCCTTATTTATCTAATAAAGGACAGTACCTTGACAAATGGCTTGTATCTCAAAAAGCGAAATAGCATGAAATATCTAAATTAAAAATATATTTTTTGAAACAAACATAATTACTTACTTAGCGTCTGGAGTACCAATCCAGAAGACGCGGGTTCGAGTCCCGCCTGAGGTTGAATTTTTCTTTCTTAATAAAATTTAAACATAATTACTTTTTGACGTGAGATAGTTTTTTGAATAATAATTAGTACTTTTAAGTTTCCGATAAAAAATACGCCATTTTTTTACTATCGGCTGTCAATACTATTGTTGAAACAATGATATTGTTATTAGCTTTATTTTTATTTATTTTTGATATCATAATCGGTATTGTTTCAAACATCTTATTACACTAATATTTTATACGGAAATCGATTGTATTCAAATCTTAATCAGGACGTTGTACCCTAGGGTTGTACCCGTACTGATTAAGATTTTAAACAATCGATTCGCCTTATTTGATTTTTTAATATTAATGAAATTGACATTTTAATTTTATGTTCAAAGTTCACGCCAAACGCTCGCTGGTGTCATGGCGTCTGCCTGTGACGTCATTTCTATGTATATCAACACTAAACATTAGGTGCTAATAAACTAATATATTTAGCGTGTTAAATATGAACTCTAAATTATATAATTGGTACGCGGCCCCTCAATGCAATAAATACATCAATTACAACTCTCAACAAATTACATATTTACGTTCCTCACGAAAAAATCACCATCATAAATAAATTATAAAATTACTGGAGTACAACACTTGGCTGTATTGCCTAAATTCCTTTGCCTTATCCCTAAACGGAAGTAAAAATCAAATAATCAGTACTCGACGTAGGTGTTTAAAAACTGACATTTGACTTATCATGGCGGATTGCTGTATTTTGTACTTTTATTTTAATAAATATTATATTTATCTATGACATTGATAAATATATTAATAATGCGTCGGAAAAAATAAATAAAATTTATTTTGCAATATGCACATCAAGCTCTTTCACATGATACCCCATTTGAACTAATAGCTTCAACTAGAAATTCAGATTCCTATAACAAAATTCAGACCCCCTATTCATTAAGATTTAGTTACAAATGTACAGCTTTGAGATTTTTCCTTGTATTGTTGGTCTATAACGATGTTAAATGCCAAATTTCATAGTTCTAGGTCAACGGGACGTACCCTATGAGTTTTGATTCCCTTGAGGGTCGAAAAATGCGTTTTTTGCTGATTAAGCGGCCGTATCTTTTTTTTACGTAAACTTAGAAGATTGATTTTTTCACAACTTCAAGGGACCATAGACTTGAGTATATGGTTCAAATATCAACTTGATACCTCCACGTATTTCCGAATTAAAGGGTCTTGACAGACAGACAGACGGACGGCGGACAGACAGACAGACAGACAGACAGACGGACAACAAAGTGATCTTATAAGGGTTCCGTTTTTTCCTCTTGAGGTACGGAACCCTAAAAAGAGAATAAAAGGGTATTCACAAAGAAGTTAAGTACTTACGTACATACACTGACCTATCAGTTTCCACAGAAACTTGCTCGTAAATAACTATAATTTATAAAAGTGTTTATACTTTACTGTCAATCATCATCATCAGCCAAAGTGTAATTATTACTTTTAAAATCATAAGTACTATCTATCTACAAAGTTTTCAAAGAACATTATCAATAGATCAATTACGTATTTCAGTATTTCACGGCGGTATTATAATGGATATTATAAATAACACAAATAAAAAAAAATAACACAATTTTATATTGAAATACACTCATCGATTAATGTATCTGCAGATTGTAAAAATTAGTTACCGGTTTCCTGCTCATAATAACCACTCTCAACCCTCTGCTTAAACTGCCGAAATATGAATCAATAATTGGTTTTGATGTGTTTCGGACGAACGTCACTCGTCTGCGGCTAGGATTCTGATTGTTTATTTATATTGGTCAATAAATCGGCAAATTTTCTACGATTTTCCTACAAGGTCACAAGTTATTGTCTTCTTTATCTAATGTCTAAGAGATGTGTAGTAGCTTTAGAAAAAAACGTGACAATTGTCGATCACTTTTAAAACTTTTAATTGATGGCTGTTTGTATTCATCGGTCACCTTGAATACAGTCTGGCAGATTCGATCTGGCACCCTTAATAATCCATGCCTTTGATTAATCTGAATACAATTGTATGGAATGGGATGAATAGATTAATGGTTTGTTGAGTATCTAGTATTTTACCCAGATGTTGGTTTTGACACAACGACGTCCGACTTTCTTAGCGTTGTTTTCGGTTATAGCATAGCCTTACTAGACCAGGGTAGAAGCCTTTAAAAATAATAAAAAGTGAAAAAAATTATAATAGTAGGATGAAACCCATTAGAAAAGGAGGGGAATATTATAAAAATGAAAGGAAAAATAATTTACTTGCGATCTGAGGTCGGGAAGGGGATGGGGGTGAGTTTTTAAGGGTAGAAATCGGTTTTTCTCGATTTCCGGCAAAACTAAAAGTCATATCGAAAAAAGTCAAATGGCAAAGTTGTAGGTAATAAAAAATATAAAACTTTTGTTTTTACACTTTTTTCACATAACCTCAATATTTATGTGAAAAATTCAAAAAACCAAGTTTTTGGTTTTTTATTTTTATCTTTTACAAAAATTTTTTTTAAGTTATACTTCTTTAGGCGCGTTATGAAAAAATGATGAGAGTGCAATTTTAAGATGCGCGCGCATCTGTGACACAAAATTAACAGTATGAAGCTGTCTGCTTAACCGCTCATTAAGTCTCGAAAAAAAAGCTACCAACAAAATAGAAATTGAACCTCGATATTAGTCGCGCATGTTGGTACGCTCGTCACCTCTGATCACTGTTTTCATATTTATAATATTTATCAACATGTTTCTAGTTTATACATTCACAACACGTGTTTTAGTTTCATACAAGTGCGAATTATATATGTGCTAATAAATTATATTCAGTAGTGATTTAAATTGAATATTTTGATTGATATTACTTACTATTTGTGAATATTAGTGAAAAAAATTGTGCTTGTATACTTTTTCAAGTGCTCCAATATAATTGAGGTTAACTATTTAATGATGCCAAAGAAGTATAACTTCTCACGCGCGTACATAAGTATTTTTAACGAAATTTGGTGAAAACTTAGGTACCTTTTTATGTCCTAAATACGCTGTAATTTATTTGATGTAATATATTTATTTTTTCACCTTATTTTGAATTAATATCGAAAAAACATCCTACTTTTCAATCGAAAACTTACCCGTCAAAATATAATTTTCACAAAATTTACCCTTAAATCTGATTCTGCGCCACCAATTGTTTGTAAAGACTACAACTAGCTGTAAAAGATCTGAGTTTTCGTATAGGGAATTTACATTTGCAAAAATATTTACGAGTAAGATAATAATAATAAACAGACGCATATTATCAAAAATACATTCATCTCATGTTTGATTAAATAAATGCTTTTTCATCGGCCAGGCGAGACAAGGCGATGGTCGCCTCGTTGAGAATTTGCAATCATTATACAAAGATACATTTAATATACTATATTGTACTGCAGAAAGTTAAAACAGGATTAGGTACATACCGTAACATATAAATAGGTACGTAAAGAGAAATGTCGTACACATTTTATACATAGGTATAGCGTGCTCGGAGGAATTTATACGGAGAAGGAGTTATACTGTGTTGCAAATACGTGAAATAAAGTCGATACCAATATGTCGATAACGTGAATTGTCACAACAAAATGTCCTAATTGTCTGTTGAAAAGTTGAAAGAAAACTAAGAGTAAGTTTAGGGCAGTGAATTTCCTTCGTTTTTTATAAGGAGTGTACCTACTGTTATTCCGTAAAATTTTGACCTTTGTGAAATTTGACAGTTCAGATTGGATACTGGTAATAATAATTGAGTTGACGTCATTTTAATGTTATGGTGTGCAATATATATATATATTAACAGACAACGTTGGATGGATAAGAGAAAAATATTTACATGAAAAATGAAACGAATCTATTTTATTGTGGTAAATTCTATCGTATAGAATATCGTATTTCTTACATACAATTATTTGAAATATTTGGTATCCAAGAATGTGATCGATAGCCGTTGGATTTCAATAGAAGAGAAGTTCTCATGTATGCTGCCCGCGTTCGGCGGGCAGAGATGCGGAAACTAACAAATAGTTACTTGTAAAACGAATATTTCATAAAAATATTCGTTTAGTTCATATAACATTTCCCTACTTTTTAGTAAAAAAAACGAACACAAATTTTAGTATTCCAATATTCTATTAAAGTCAGCTGGTCAGCAACTATTTTTGATTATTTCCAATATTATGTATGTAGGTAGGTATGTAGAAGTCGAAAAATTGCAACTATTTTATTTATACCAATACATGTTTTGAAAATCTATGAAAGAGATTTTTGAAGACTGCTTGTTCATGGCTGATGGTTGGCATGGCTGATAATTATGGTGATTCAACTTTTCATTTTTGTAGTTTCATAAAGAAAGTCGTAAGAAATTATAGGACCTTATATTATACTTTAATATCTAATCTATGACGCAGATTTCCACACGATGGTTTCTTTCACCATTTCAGTATGTGATAAATCTGTATATAACTTCGAACCTTAGCGGTGCCTTGTGTTAGAACTCGATACCTTTGACTTACTAATCAACAGGTCACACTACTATTGGCAGCTATGAATGTCTTGTTTTTTTTTTATGTCACATGGGTGGCAAAAAAGCATACGGCTACGCCAGGTGGTAAGCGGTTACCGTATCCTATAGAAGTTTGCAACACCAGAGGTGTCGCTCGTGCGTTACCGACCCTGTAGAAACCGTCTAGGATTTTTAAAATAAGGGAGTTATCAAACTGACAGCAAACGGGATACCCGTGCTGTCAGAATAGTCACTCCCCTAACGAGCTCCGGTAACCTTGCTCACTCTCGGAAATACAACTAATGTTATCTCACTGTGGTCTTCTGCAAGAAGGAGGTACTTCCCTAGCCGGGAAGCAGCTCAATTTGAGCAAGGAATCTCGCCGTACCGAACCGCTCAAAAATATTTTTATAAAACTTTTCAAATAATACGTCGAGTAGACCTCAAAGTAGTCGAGTTACCCTGTGTATCCTGTGCATGAATATAGGCTGAACGTTCCAGTCATTATATTATCATCCTTATCTAACTACGTTCGGTCCGATCTCCAGTCTACTTAGTTGCAGCAACTGTCCTGCAATTCAATTACTGGGCACTACCGTCCATCGACAGTCTATAAATAAATGGGTCAGCAGGCTTTTGGGTCCCAAAGATTATTAGTGAAAGATTATTATTCGTATGACAACCGGGCCGAACGACGGCTCGGAATGTTGATGTGGAGATTGTTGACTATTTAGGCATTTCGGTAAACGCTCCAATACTTATTCACAAGTTTTTAAATCGTAATAGCCAAGGTTTCTTTAGTAAACAATCCTTACTAAATTATTATTTATTTAATTTGATAGATTTAACACCGAGATAAAAGTTTCGAGTAGTGATTAAGGCAACCGGCATTTTCTTAGAATATTAAAAGCCTTTTAAGTGAAAGAAGCGACCGCATTTTAATGTACCTCCAATTACCGGTGTACGTGTCCAACGATATATTTTTACTTTTGGATTTTCCACTGACTTCGTATGGGCTTTTTTGTAGAGGTTGTTTCATTTCTTATTATAAATTACTGAAAAGTTAACAAATGTAACAATATTATACTGTTCATTTTATCGTCGCGGCGTTTAGTTTTGGTTAACTATAAAAAACGTTTCCAGCGTCATTGAAGCATCCACCGAATGGACGTTTGTTTTTCGTAATTATCTTTTACTTAGTCATTATTTTGTTAATTTCATGAACAAATTGAATGTTATGTTGAAATTACGTAGGTGTACTTTATGCTAACCGAAAATACAAAAATAACTCTTGGAAATATTCATCTAATGACAATACCTATACATATAGGCATATAATTTGAAGAGCAACGCTAACTCCAGAGCAAATACTCGGAGATGGCTTCGCAAAACCGACCCTTGATTTGGTACGAAGCTCTAATTTGTAATTCGTTGGAAAGGTTAGACACAGATACTACTGAACACGCAAACATCTCTGTAACAGGCTTGTTGCCGTTTTCGGGTATAAACCTCTGAACGGGTCCTCAGAATTTTATAATGAATCCCAATAATTCAATTTGTATATAATTATAATATAATATATATTGTATTGTATTTAATTTAATTTATCGTTCAGTTATAGTTAATTACCGCCCAATCCTTTTAAAGACCCTATGAATGAGTCGGATTGTAAATCACTAGCCATACTTGAAATACCTACATCATTTACGCTATTATCTAAGTTCATAGGAAAAAGATTGGATCTATTTAACTAATTACCTTTAGATTCGACGCAGTCTCATTTACTTTTATAAAAAAAAAACCGGTAATATCTCCACTGAAAAATTGCCAAACTAAAAAGCTCGCAGAATAATAATATAATTTATCTGTAGTTTAGAAATACACAGCGCTATACAAGGTGCTTTGAAAAATAAATTTAATTCAGTTAAAACCTCCAGCTGAGGTAATTTCCATTAATTGTCGACTCAATTCTTTCATCAGCGTGAGGGAGAAACACAGCCTCGAAGACTATTAACTAATTAAGCAAACGTATAACTATCCATTAATTATACTATCAGTAAAATAAAGTGTAAATAAATAGTAGGTAGTCCTATTTATTTTGTCTGATATAAAAATGTTGACTAAGGTGTTTTGGGAAATAAAACGTGATCGACAAGGTAAAACCCATTAAATTATATTTGTGAACGTTTGTAAAGGCAGCCCCATTACATGTAAAACTGATATTAACTAAATACACATCATTATTTTTTTTGGTAATGTTATTAATATTTGCGCTCTGGGAAAAGTTTATGGTTATTTCGTGTCAAGGTAAAGGGTTCTATTCCCGGTAGAGACAGCTAGCATAATGTTGCGACTCCTCTCAGGCTTTTTATTGTATGTGATAAAATGTAGCAATTATAGATGATCTAAAATTATTTAGTATTATATTGTTATAAATAAAAAAATCCATAGAAAAACTAAAAGTTTTGTTTTCTATTTAACATAAAATGCAGACGACGTAGTCAACGTGATGGGTACTTTGAGTAGTTATTTCTTATCCAGCTTTAGAATTTTTATGACTATCTTTTTACTATCACATGCTTTTATTGAAGCATTAAAAATAAATGCGAAACTAATATGGGTTATTGGCCTTACCTTGGCGTAATTGTAATCCGCAAATTTCACCTTAACACGAAATATTGTGTCACCACTGGGGTAATTTATCAAACGATATGTTAGTAAGTAATTAGGCAGCACATGTCCGAATGTGCGTGTATCGCAACGGGCGTCCGGGCGGGCGGCGCGACAGTGCCGGGTGAAGGGCGGGAACCATCTGGCTCTGGCGGGCCCGCGGCGCCACCACGCTGCACGTCTCGCCTCCCTTGTTGTCGACGCGACGTCTTGAGACACCCGTGTTTTTATTTTCGATTATGTTAATTTATTGTTCATGAAAATGTCGTACCTAATAACAATCTTATAATAGTCCCACCTATACCTGAATAACAATCAAGATTCACAGGTATTTTTTTAATCCTATATCGAATAGATTTTGCTGAAATTATGGTTTTAATTTATTTCAGGTAAAGCATGTGTTGGTTGGTAGGTAAACTTAACTAATTAATAATACAAACGATACAAAAAATGAACTGTAACAATATCCATTTTTTTCAGACTTCATCTCCTTTAGAATAGAGGTCATATCGGTTATTTTCCAGGGACTTAAACTCTTTTACTCCGGAAGTAAAAGAGATTTCAGAACCTTCTTTTAATTACTATTTTGGGTGTCTCTCTAACGTTTATGTCACAACTTGTTAGAAACAATAAACAAATGAAATTAAGAGTACCTATTAAAAGGATCTTAAAAAGATTAAAAAAAAAATGTAATTATAAAATAATTACATAATATTTTTAGTCAAACATAAAGAATGATATTTTTACTTCCCACTTATTTTAAATGATGATTAAAATATAGGTTAAAACATTTATCTAACACTCTTTTTTATAATAATCAACATAAAGGTTGAATTAATTTTTTAAATTGATTTAACAGGGGATTATGTCGCTGCTTAAATGCAAATCGACCACAAATCAAAAATACACTTTTTTACAGGAGAGTGATTTAAAGTTTACAAGTTAGTTTTTCGTAATTTAATCTCTTATTTTTGTACTTTTATATGTTATATGGGTACCGTTAGAAGCGCATTTTTATACTGCATCTCATGGTATACTTAACTAAACTGTAAGTGTTGTCTTGAATGATATACAAGCAAAAAAGACCCTTTTGCAAATAAAAACATTATTTTTGTTAGCGTCTATGTAATATGGGAATAGAAGACACAACTCAAAAATATATGGTTTATTAAAAGTTATTGTCTTATATTTCCACCATTTTAAAACATTATGACAATAAATGTAAAGGTGGCCTAGCTATCTTACAGAAACAATTAAAGAACTCTAAATTTAAAAATATTATTAAAATCGACTACAATAAAATGAAACTATGGAAAACACATTTACGTACTTATTATAATTCATAGGTACTTTGCCTAAGAACCATGGCTAAATAAAGTGGATACATACATTTAACATCATACATACACTTTTAACATAAAATCTTCTGAAAAAAAAACATAATTAATTCGTAATTACTAGAATATCTATTTTTTTAATATCATAAAATATTCATAGTATTCATTTTAGTATTGCAAATAGCATTAAGACACAAAAAACTACCGGTACTACTACAAAAGTTAAATAAAGTATAACTCATCATCTCTATTAAATATAGTAGGTATATCAAATGAAGGTGGATGGATATTAAATGAACATCAATCACCAGCGATTCTGAGATTGATTGATATATTGTTATACCCTTTAGACTCTATAAAAGGTTTCAAAGTCTAAGCCAAATATTTTATTACAAGTAAACCAATATTACAAGTGCTTTTGAATTGTTCCAAATGGTGGGTCTTATGGAGTAGAGCCGACAAGAAACTATTTATATTTCCCATAGAAAAGTTAATGATTGTAAGGTTATGTGGATACATTATGGTCAAAGTTAGTGTCATTAAGCAATCTGTAATAATAATCTCTAATCTGTGTAAGCAGCCAGAGAATTTCAAAAAATTATTTAAACAATGTCATTTTTTTGGATCTACCTGAGCTTCACGGAACGGCATCAAACACCATATTAAACTCGTGTAACGAAACCATAGCGTGATTCAGGAAGAGACAAACAACGCCATCTATGGCGCCTCGGTGTAGTATTAGCCGGGGTGGCTATGGACGGTAACATGATAAAAATATGAAAACAGTCAGTCTTTTTAATATAATTATATACCGTCAATTCTACAGTATTCTTTGGTATATTAGAAGCCAATATCCAATGGGGCTCTTGTATCATGACTCTCTTGAATTTCTAGCAATTATTATTTATTTTTACTTTTTCATTTATTTTGTTTCATAATACTTAATTATTTCATTATTAATTAATTTTCTTTACTGGCGGCCCAAAATTTAAATAAAAAAATTTAAATAAGGTATAATAATAAATATATAGGTACATATTTATTATTATACCTTATTACGTATTGTAATTGTATAATTGTACTTCATACTTTCTGTTTGTTCCATATTGTTGTATTTTTGGTGTATGTACAATAAAGAATACTCTATCTATCTATCTATCTATCTACGTATGTATTTAAATTATATGTATTAAAAAAGACATTGAGAGACATCAAGGGTTCTTCTCGATAGATTCACAACTTGAGTTACGTTATTGATAGTTTCATTCGGATCCTTTGTTGATTTCAAAATAAAATAATGGTAGCTTATGTTAATAACGGACAATAAGACGACCCAATTAGTGTAGCGGTAGTAAACACTGTCTTCTGTGCTATGGGTCCCGGGTTTGAATCCTGGTAGGGACAAGTGTTTGTGTAATGAGCATAATCATTTATATCCGAGTCATGGATATATCTATCTATGAATGTATTTAAAAAAAAGTATATAATTATGTAGTATATCAACCAACTAGTATCCGTAACACAAGTCCACGTTGCTTAGCTCGGAGCTAGAGGGAGCTGTGTCATAACGTCCAGAAAATATAAAAAATAATAGATCGTCTCCGTAGAGCGAAAAGTCACAAAGTCGAAAAATTGCCAAAATAAATTATTGATGCCACTAAAACAAATTTTTTCTCTAAATATCTGTCTAACCTTCAATTTTGTAGGTCCTTCTTTTACGATTTATGGAATGTAAATTACAAATTACAATAATACTTAATACAAAAATACAATTTAGTGAGAAACAAAATAAAAGAATACGTGATTACCACTACACTTCAACTGGAACAAAATCGCATTCGGCCCATTCACCATCCTTGTACTGGTCCCAATTCTTTGTCCCTGCATTAAGAACCTTATCCGAGTCTTTTACATCGACTAGCGAATCCTTTATTAAATCTTTTTCAGCGCGAATTGTAACTGCATGGGATCGGAACTGTAATTTCTCGCACTCGTACCAGTAGATAAATATGAAAGAAACTCTTGTGTAAAAGTGCGTCTTCTAAATCCCGAAAATTTTGGGAAGGTTTGTTATTTGTTTTAAAACTGTCAAGTCTTCTAGGTATGTTTCAAACATTGCATGGATGCAATATCGCTTTGGATGTTAAAAAAAGGTGAAGCTTTATTTTGAACTATATTGTGCCTCATTATCAACTTGCTCATGGATGCCCCTGCGAAGCTCTATTGAGAAAAATTTCCCTTCCACATGTAAACTGTATATAATAGAGGAAAATAAATTTCCTGTGTAGCTCTGCTAGTTGTTATCAGTAAGATATCTCCAAGTCCTGTAAATGCTCCAGAAACACTTCCTGGACTGTTTGCTTCATTCATGATCTCAGAGGACATGGGAAGTATCTGAAGACTAGTAAAGTACTTAAAACTAGTAAGGCACTAGATAACTTAGTATAATATTTGGGGGTTTATATGTCTAGTCATCAAAATTTATATTTGTCATAAAGTTGTATCACTTAAATAAATCGATTCTCGATCCCTGTCTGTGATTCCTTTTTATTTTTATTTGTTATTTTGTCACCAATACAGAAGTAATAGTATTCATTACCAATTTAATACATCAATTTATAATTTTAATGAAAACATGTTCAGAGGCGGAGACAAATTGGCGCGCTTCCCGGCCTTAACGATGGGTAAAAAATGTCAGTATGGTTAACACCCCGACTCAGAGTACCCCGACTCGGATAGGTTAGGTTAGAAGGCTAAGGCGGCAATGGAGTATTTTTGAATGGACTCGTCGATTCTATATTTTTGTACTTTTGTTTTAAAAACTAAGTATTTCACAAGTTTTAAAGTAACTTTCTAAACCTGACGATAATGGTGCTTTATGTTCTGAATTGAAATATTAACATGATAAAGGAGTCAATTTATTTTATCAGGCTCACCACAATTTGTAGCACAAACTAATGAAATATATATCATTTTTTCCAAACAATCTCTAGATAACGTTAGTAACATTTGTTTACTTAATGTCTAAAGGGAATATTGAGAATCTACTCCATACAGCCTGGTCTGCAGTATTATTTTATTTTATATAAGATGGATAACAGGATGATACATGATAATGGTTGATGATTTGGTGAATTAATGGTTTATGAAGGATGATAAATGATTTTTGTCCACTAGTTTCTCTAAAAGTGGTTTTTTACTTAAACTTAACTCGGCCTTCTTGGGAGAATTTGAAAATCACGTTACATTGCGTTCCAGTTACATTCAAATTGTCAAAGTCAAAGCAATGACATGAGCGGTTCGTTCTACGGTGATTATAACATAACAAAAACACTTTGATAAATATTATTGTAGTTTTAAAAATATTTATAGATCCTATACATTTAAATATTAATAAACAATAATAATATCATAAATAATAATAATCAATATTCTCACTTTATTTATTTACTGTATTCGTAGGTACTGTATTTGAGTGTGATAGTTATTACGTTCATTTACACGAATTAAACTACAACGATTTATTGAAAGTCAATACAATAATGGTTTTATTTAATTTAATAATTGCGGTTTCATTTTTACTTCGCATTTCGTATTTTTCGTCTTGAAAAATAAGTTATTATTTTAGAATATAATGCGATCGTCCTGTGATACCGTTCGTAGTGGGCCTGGAAAACACTGTCTCCTTTGACCACAATGGGAATCTGAATATTATTCTTCTTAATGTTGGAATAAGTAGTGGACAATAGTATAAATTTTCATTATATTTTAAGATCATGTTAGCTTGATTTTTTTAATTTTTACAGTTATAAGAATATCGTCGAACAAAAGTGAAAAAGTATAATCCTCAGTATTATCATCAAATTTACAGATTACACCTGATTTTTTTCTTTCTGAATCTATGTCGTTAACTTCTACACCTTTTTACTTTTTAAACTCCGTGGAAATCAACGTACTAAATGACACACTGTAATGTACACTGTGATGTAATTGTTCAAGTTTCAAACAAGCAATATTTTTTAACAAAGTGTAAATTCTTCTAAGATCTTTAAATCTTGCAAGTTCTTTATACTCCCCTGTTCCCTCAGTCTTCAATATTGGTAGAAAACAACTACGACTACGAGTACGGTGGACGGACACGGTAATCATGAAACACACAGAAATCGTTTTGTAACTGTAAATTAAAATGTTGTGTAAAGATAAATAAAGAAATAGATACCAATTTGGATATTAAAATTTGCAAAACCATATTTTTAAATTACACAGCAAGTATTAGATATACTATATGGGTGTTTCTCATTTTTTAATAGAATAAAATGTAATCTACTGAAAATGGCATTCAAATGTAATTGATGATGCATTATAACAGATTTGGTCTTGGTTGTCATATAAAAAATACTTTCCGAGCTCGCAGTCTTTTATATATTCAATTAAAAGGGTTGAAATAAAATTGCCCTCCATGGAAGTGACCCCAGATCCACGGAAGTGACAATCCGTACATAAATATTGTCCATGGAAAGGTCAATGAAGTCATGTTTTTAAAATAAAACATTCTACTATTTTATCATTTAAAAATCTATTATTTATCTTAATGAGTATATAAAAAAGGTTGAAGAAACGCGCTGCATGGAACTGACCCCATCAGATCCACGGAAGAGACAATATCTAAATAAATATTGTCCATGGAAAAACCAAATAAATAATATTTTGAAAATAAAAGGTTCTACTACATATTGTATCATTTATTTATTTTTTATTTAGGTATCTTATGAATATGTAACACAGGGTCTTTCTTATAAACTTCAACTTAAAAACAAACCTTTCATGTCAATTATTTATTATGCAGTCTCAGTAATCAGTCTCATATTTTTAATCAATTCTTACATTTAGGAAATATTTTAAATAATATATTTATCATTTGTGCATAAATGACCATCTAAATACTTATTCTGTTTGTGGCCATTTATTCAATATTTCTGTAATTTTTAAGTTCGGTATTGTTAAACAACAATCGTCCCCGCCGACCGGATGTAGGCTCTTTCAAAACACACATTACATCATCGCGAGGAACAGGAAATATGTCCTCAGGGTCTATCCAAACGAAAACAGCATGATCCTTTGTAATTTGTTTCTTTTTCGCGAATTTTATCCTGGGCTCATCGCCATCAAATCCAATTACTTGACCGACGAAATGCTTTTCCGTTTTTTTTAACAAAAACTTGGCAATAACCCACATCCCATCCTTTAGTTCTATAAACTTTGAATTAGGTGGCATGTTCTCGTGTACTTCCTTCACTGGCATGTTTTCTTTACCTGTTTTTGGACTTGTATGAACGTCTTCATTTATTTCAGGCCGCGAAACAACTTTTTTATTATTGGAACTCAATATCTCTGGCGATTGCATAAAATCGGTTACAGTTAGGCTGCTGACAAAATCAATAAAACCTTTTGACAGTGAATAGTGAGAGCAAACGCTACCAGGTTCACAAGAAATACATGTGAGTTTTCTCAAATAAATCCTTTTAGGATTGGTAACAACCCAAGTGACCTGGTGAATTTTTAAGGTTCCGCTTATGCTTTTTCCTTGGTCGGTCAAAACTCTGTCTATGTCTTCCATGTTCCCTTCAGTCACGACAGAAATCGCAATGTTAGTTATGTTTGACTCTACGGCTCTAATGAAAGCGGTAAAATCAGGGATATCTTCGCCTTGAGCTACTAACCGATCTGCTGTCCTTTTTATAACGGCTCCAACTCCGTCCATCGGACCCTTGCCATGACCGGCTTCGCAAAAGTTCCATGAAGCAATTTGTATCCCGTAGCGCTGCGTCATATATTGAGAAAATAGAAAAAATGCCTTCCTATTCCTATATTGTGCTGTAGGCCCATCGCTTAACACATGCAAAGTTTTTATAGGATGTGACAAACATATCATATCCAGAATTTTTTGCATGTGAGCAAAAACTGCACCAGCGTCATGCCGCAAGCATTCCGAAAGCGTGCAAAAAGATTTACTCTTCACCTCACTACTGTCAGGGCATCTGTAATAATACACGCCGGTATGTAAACTTATTTGCAGCCTTGAAGCACCGAAGTGTACTGCTTGAATTTCATCGGAATACTTGCAACAATAATTTTCTGCCAAGTCGACGTGCATGAAAATCTCTCCCACAGAAAGGTTAGCCTTAAGTTGAGTTGTAGCTAAGTACTGATGCGTTATAGTGTACTGGTGTTGCAAAAATTTGTCCAAAGCTTCAATGAACTTCAACAGCAATGTCTTTTTCGTTATTTTTATTTCTTTCTTCACTGTTCTGCGTATTTCTTTTTCCTTGCCTTTTATCATCCGGTTTTCCTTAATCACTGTCCATGATTTGTAAGTAGTTTCAGTCGAGTCATCAAAAACATTAATATTTGGGACTTTGTTCTTACACGTCGTGCATTTGCGTAATATGCATATCTCTGAATTGATGTCACATACTATATTTTTACAGAGCTCCCTTAAATTCAGATAAGAAATTATGTTGTGGTACTTTAATTTGTCAAACATTAGTTGCATGTTTTCATGAACCACGCAAAGACATGTGTCTCTTTCAGATATTTTTCGTACTGTAATCCAAAAAGGTCTTAGTCGGCAAAAAGAAGCAAAGCTAATTTTAAGAGTATTTTCTGTCAGGAATTTCTTGTGTAGATTTAGCATAGTGTCACAGAGGTATCTTTTTTGCTTTTTTACTTTATTTTTGGTGACACAATCTTTTTTTCCGGGGCACATTTTGCTATTGTCGTCTCTTTGAAGGAATTTAGTAACGGCTGTCCGAAGTTTCTTTGGCTTTGATACTTCTGTTTTTACCTTGAGAGGGCTTCTCTTCTTCGTAACACTAACCATGTATTTCTTTCGCTCAGTTGCTCTCAATAACTTCACTTGTAAGGTATGTACTTTTTTCTTCATAGCCTGTATTGTCTCTTTTTGTTTTTTTATTATCAAATTTGATAACTCACGTCTTACTCTTGATGCTTGTGTTTTTTTATTATCAAATTTGATAACTCACGTCTTACTCTTGATGCTTGTACACCTTTTTTCTTTTGTCGGCTCACTGTCCCACATTGTGAAGAGCTTGGACTAAGGTCTGACAGCATTGGCGGTGTCGATCTAATTAATTCCGAGCATGTGGTAACATCACTGTCACAATTAGACGGTCGACGGGCCACTATCTCAGGAACGCTTTCTAAGATAGATGCTGATTCTGGTCGGATGGGTAAAACTGCCTCTTCATCAGTAGTTTCTGGAGTGTTCTCTCTTAAATGATTTAATAAGATTTTAGCACGTTTTTGTTTCAATCGACTCCTTAATTTGCGTTCTCTCCACTGTTTTTGCTGCATCCGATGTTCTCTAGGTGTCATATCAACTACAAGCTTCACTTTATTCTTCTTTCGTTCTCTATCTTTTTCTTTAGAAGCTTCGTATAAGGCAGCATTTTCTTTTATGCGAGCTCTTCGCCTTCGCTCACACTCTCGCTTTTGCTGACGTATCTCTTCTGCAGTTATTGGGCGATTTTTAGTTTTAGGTTTCCCCATCTAAAATGGAAAATAGCAATATTTTTCATGAAGCCAAATAATAACGTCAAAACCACCACCCTAACGGTGCGTACAGACCATGTAACATTGTTATAAAACACAAGTTATATAACAATGTTACATAGTCTGTTCGCACCGTAAAACCTGCACAAGATCTCTCCATAAAAAGTCACTTCCGTGGATAGCAGTCACTTCCATGGGCAAATTTTTATCCATGGAACCAGGGATGTGACCTCCACGGATGTGACTTTGTCTGTTCAATCTCTGATTACATAACCTCCAAATCGGGAATGAACGTGCATGTTTAGCCACGTGTTTTTTACACCAAAACGCATTAAAATCACACAACCTAATAACATAGTTGTAAAGTACATACCTTTGATGACCTACACAGATGTGACTTTTTATGCTCGACGAATTTTAAGAATGAACTTTTATTTTTTATTTTCACACAGATGTTACGCCGCCGGTAGAAACTGACAACTGAAATAAAAAGATGGCGTCTCAGGCCTTGTTTATGGCCAGTTGCGTTCGGAAACGCTCGAGTTGTTTTTCTGGCATGGCCGGTGTGACATTGATCCATGGAAGTGACAAAAAAAATTATCACAATATTTATGACAAAATTTTATGTATCTTCTAGTAGCTTCTTAAAATATGTTATTACATTTACCGTGTAAATACATTTAAGATATTATTAGCTTACCTTTTTTCACATTCACAGAAACAGATAAAACACAGCATTTTTTTTTCTTCATAAAACCTGTATCGTATGTACATCCACGGAAGGGACAATTTTGTTTAAAAAAAAATATAAAAAAAAAAAAAATTGCATTAAATGTACCATTTTTTGTCTCTAAAATATTGTATCATTTAATATACTTTAATATCACAAAGCACAACATTATCATTTAGTTCCAACCAGTTAGATAATTTAGGATCACAGTATTTTTTTTGGAAAATGAGAAATACCCATATATACAGCTATTGGGAAGTCGTAGAAGAAGATGAGAACTACATAAAAGATAACAGAGGAAGACTTAGAACTATATAATTAATTTAACCTTAATTAATATAACTAAGTAACCTGAACGGTTTCTAAGGGGTTTGGCAACGGCAAGCAATGGCAAGCCTCAGGTGTTGCAAATGTCCATGGGCGGCGGTCATCACTTACCATCAGGTGAGCCTCATGCCCGTTTGCCCCCTCATCACCATAAAAAAAAACCTTTGTCAGAGGAGACTGAGAGCAGCATCTCTAATAATTTTTCATACCTAATATTTTTTCTTTAGCCTCTTCGCATTTAGTTTTTTCGCCATTTTACATGTATCGATCATATGTGTTTACAGCCACACTAACTATTTTTTTTAATATCTTGTAACGTGGTGGGCACGTTTTAGGTACGTGGCCAACCGGGAATGATATAATGGAGATAAATTACACTCGGAGATATATAGTATATAGTATGTATCTCCATATAGTATGTATCTACATAGTATATAGTTTAGTATTCATAAATTTGTATAAAAATATACAAATTGATTACTAAAATGAGAGTTAAACTCAGAGTGGGTTCGGCGAAGGCTTCGAGGCGAGGTCCGACCGGTAGAGGGCGGCACTTAACTTGCGCAGCTGCAGCAGGAAGAAGAAGGCCCGCGCTTCGTCTGCAAATCTATTTATAGCGACGCGCGGGGTAAGGCTTGAGGCGCGGAGAAGGAGTGGCGAGCGGACCATGTCACACTCCCCCCCATTAGGGCGGAATTTTTCCTTTTGGAAAATGCCTCCTCCAGCGCCCGCAGCTCCTCTGCCGGAAAGTCGACAGTTTTCCGTTTTTTCCGTTTAGAGTAAGAGGGATATAAGGGGTGATTCAATATTAGAATTGCGAATTGAAGAAAGGTGACAACAGTTGAAACATTTGGAAATATAGGTTAGCCAGTTAGTCCATTCAGTTTTGTTAAAATTTCAATAATTATAATTTCTCCAATCCTTATAAGTTAGTTTTTTGACGGTGTAGTACTAGACTTAAGATTACAAGTAGGACAATCGGACACCCGAAAACCTTTCAAACCGCATTTAAAATAGATTAAATATCAAGGCCGTGAGCATTTACTAAGCGAGTGTGAGGCATTCCTACATCGAGTGTAAAATTGATTATTATTATTATATGCCTTTTCACCTGCGATAACGTGTCATTGTCATTGCGTCAGGATTTATACTAGCTGAGGTATGGAAGTTTTTACCCTTGAAGTTAGGGGACTTGTAGAAGTTCTTTTTTTCGAAAGTGTTGTTATATGGACTGGAAGAACTGGAAGGATGATTAAATACGAAATCAGGTGCTAGGGTGTTAGCGGACGTCCTAGGGGGTTCACGGAAGTCCCTACTGCGACTATCGAACTTTTTAAAGTTTCTGCAGACACAAATTAGACTGGGAATGTTGACCACATTCGCAGTCCAAAGAGAATTTGTGTAACAAGGTCTAATATCGGAAGTATTTCTAGTTTGTCGGATTCGTCAATAGGCGTATCAAGACGTGAGACCAATCCCTGCATTTTAGCAACATATAAGGTTATGTTTTCGTGTTCACTTTGCGAACGAATTCTTATTTCTGACATCAACCTGTAGTCAAATTTGTGAGGGCTAAAATCTCTTTTAAATAGTTGACAAAGGTGGCTCCAAGACGAAACACTGTCTTTAATGCTACGATATCCTCAGGGATGCTCCTACTCGACATGAATTCGTTAAATCTTTGTATAAAAGCGCGCACACATGACTTGCCGTTGTATTTAAATTTTGATAGATCAGAAAAAAGTTTACGTTCATAATTATGTAAGTAAACTAAGCGAAACATTTGAAGTAGTACCCTCCATCAAGCAGTCCGTTTGCAAATTGTGCCCCGTGGGCCGAAAGGCGGGTGGTTTAAGTTGCGAGTATAAAGAATGAAATTCGTTCCATATAGCCTCAATACTGTCCCTGACTGATAGGGCGTCCAGATTCACACGATTTAGTCTGTGGTAGATATGATATAAAAGTGACTCAGTTCTAGATGAAGGATTTTTGTCCGGATTAGATTGTAACATTGTTACTACTTACTATTAAAATTATTTTAGTTATTTTTCATATTTAACTTCGGCGGTCATCGTTTCATATAGGTATAGTCGGCCATGAAATTGCTGGTTACACACTGCTGTTGTTACACGCGAGTGTCTCCGTCAACACCAATTTGGCTTCAAAATCTCCAGACTTAATTAAACCCAATCCAAAATCTTTGTGGACGTATGGTGCAAAAATTGACTAATTGCAATGAGAGAACTAGAGAAGCAATTGAAAGTTTCTGCAGAGAGTTTTGGGAGGCTATGTCGGGTACAGATATTTGTCAGCGGCATGTGGGATCAATGAGCCGATTGTTGGCAGTCATTGAAGCGAATGGGGAAAATACATGTTACTTACAGCAACACGTTTTGTGTTGATGTTAGTAACATAAATTACCTGCATATGTATTTGTTTTAATTTTAATATAATATAAATATACTATTAAATTGTTATTAAATTCTTTTTCATCGCCTTTTTTTCACACTACATATTTACCTATAATGTTGCCTATTATATCAAATCCAAGTGGTATCGGGTATCACACGAAGGAAAAGGGCTTTATTTGAATATAATATTCAAATAAAGCTAAAAGCTTTAAAGTAGCCATGCCATGTAAGGAATTGGGTAGCGCAGTGGTATAGCTACTACCGAGTCCTCTCCACTCGTTTACGGACAGATGCACTGATGCGCAGAACTGATGAAGACAACGGCCCTTAGTATAACCAACCTACAAACTTTAATTGTCATTCATCTAAAAGTTCCTCCTAAACGTCAGACTAGGGTTTTCTCTTCTGCTTTCTTTTTAGCGTAAATATTTCAAGTTTACCCCTCACGATTTATAGGTTCAATACCGGAATCACAATTTCATTTGGGACTCTTTAAAAATCAATGTCAGAGCTGAAAGAATGGAAATGATAAAGTCTACTCTTTAATCATCACCGTTTCACATTCAATTGGGATCTGATTAGTTCCAAGGTGAACTTGAAAATCTCTACTATCACTTCTTTCCGACGCAGCGTGGAAGCAAACTTTATTACTTCTCGACTGAGACTCGATCTTACGAAAATAAGACGGTAATGACACTTGCATAGGCGACTTCGTCAGATGGTAAGACCTTAAACTCTAAAAAAAACACCTTATACCTTTGTTGCTCCAATATCCGCGCCAATGAGCCTGCAAAAGAGCAAATGAGGGAGTTCAAAGTGTTGTTTCAACATCTTGTTTCGTTTAGATAAGACCTCATCTAACGAAACATATAATGAGCTTAAAAATAAACTTTAAGCTGTAGATTTATCAATTCTAAGATCGAGATCCGTGAACACTGTGTAGGCACATGTACAAGTGCTCTACACCCAAAGACTTTTAAATGACTGAGGTCTGGTTTTTTGTCGTAACACATCTCAAATGGTTTTATTCCATCCAAGGCACTATGAGGAGACCAATTCTTCAGGTAAATCGAACATTCAGTAGCATCTTGCCCGTACGCCTTCGGCAGTGAATATTTATAATTGTAATTGCAGTAATTGCAGTAGGTATTATTACCTATTGAGAAAGTAAAACACGAGCTTTTTCCATGACGGAGCGACCTGTTCCTTCTGCTACTCCATTTTGCTGTTTACAATATGGTACAATAGTTTTATGAACAATGCCTCTAGAAGAAAGATAATCAGAGAGTCTTATTCACAAATACTGTACCATATCAGTACGTAAAGTTTTTCTTAGTCCGTCTTTCAACCAAAGCTATAAAATCACACATCTTTCGTGTTACTTCGGCCTTTGTTTTAACAAAATAAATAAAAACAAATCTCGAAAAATCATCAGTAAGGTATAAAACGTAATCATTGCCTTGAAAAGAGGTTGTAGATATTGGACCGCTCAAGTCACAATTTATCAATTCTAAAATCGACGTAGTTTTCTTGAACAGAAGTGGTCTAAAAGGTTTCCTAGCTTCTAGCTTGTTCACCTTCTATTTGCGCCGTACAAGGTTATTTATCGTCATCTCCAAGAGTAATACCTGTAGCAAGACCACCAATTTGCTCACACCTAATCGACACAAGTGTCTTAAACGGCTATGCCATAGTCTATACTGAGAGACGTCAAAGTGCACATCAAACGCTGATTGATTCTTAGGCATACTAGTATAGTTTACCGGAACATCTGTACAATAAATATCAATATTATTTAAAATTTATAATCATCTTTATTTAAAAACCACAGTTAAATCTTTTTGAACAGTCTTTTTAACAGAAAGTAAATTAGATTTTAAATTCGGTACAAAAACTACATCTTTAATAACTTTAACAGTTTGTAAATCAGTCAAAATAGAAACATCACCAATACACTCACTCTGTAGCTCATCTCCATTTGCGATAGTTACCTTGAACTCATATGAGTTGATGCTCCTGAGTCAACAATCCACTTGCTCCCTGAAATAGATTCATTTATATTATCAGCATTTAGAGCTCCCAAATATGTCGATTAATTAACTAGCGAATAACTACCTTCTGGGTTTTCTTTATGTGTCGAACGAGAAGAGAGATCGAACGAGCCGTGAGCCATAACCAACGGATCATAAAATATAGTTTTTATTAAGATAAATATAAATCTATGACTTGAGTGATATGACAGTAGACTCTGAGACTCATTTTGATAGTGGCCATTGTTAAGAATAACAATAAATAAAATAATTATTCTTAATGCCACATCACTCCCTTCCGGAGACCGTCCTACAGATGAAAATAATCGGGGAAATGAAATTATCAGCCAGACCTGGTCGTTTTGATTAAGGCCATGGGTTGCGGCCTCGCCTTGGGTGACTTGGTTAGGCTCAGAATCATCAACCATAATGGCCGGCTCAAGCCGGCCGCTTGAGGCGTTTGGATATGGAGATTGTGACGAAAGGCAAAGTTTATGTCCAGTTATTGTTTGTGTGGCACATTATTGCTGTTTTGAGCTACCGGTGGAATCGTTCCACCAGACCGTTGTACGCTGGGTGTGTAAGCAGTAGTTATGCGTAGTTTAAATCCGACTACTTTTGCAAGATATTGGAACATGGCGAACTCAAACTGTCGTCCGCGATCTGTAACACAATATCAGTGTGGCAGCCAAAGCGGGAAATCCAGCTCATTAATAATGCCTTAACTACCGTTTCAGCGGTTATTTCTGTAATCGGCACCACTTCAAGCCACTTAGTGAAACGATCCACGGCTGCTAAACAGTACCTACCTGTATTGAAGTGGTGGTCTAGGTAAGAATCCCCGCTTTTCATATGAACCATCTATCAAGCTAGCACTAGTATATTTAGAATATTCACCACGGCAGCAGGGAACACTTCTAGGTGTTGTCCACCTCCTTTTTATCATAATATTTTTGGTTACACTCTGAATAGCCGGTATTATAGGCTTTTGTGCGTCGTTCCTTTGCCATATTGCTCTGCAGCATTCTTGATTCCACTTATTATCATATTTTGGGCGCAATTTTTAATTGGGAAGCAAGAGTCTACCCTGGAAGTAACTGCCGAAATAAAATGTCTATGCACAGTTTGACACATATGGTTTAAGACTAGACGAATCAGAATTTTGGAGATTTACACAAAAAAGTGAACCCAATTTCTCATTCAAAGAACTCCATCTGATGACTGCTTCCTCCAGTCACGGTTAGTGGAGGGGATATTTTCTCTAAATGTTTTTTCAGCTAAAGTTATTATTATTGGGTTATGATCACTACCAAGTATCAAATTTTTAGACTGCCATTAGGCCGATGCTGCTATATCGAGGGAGCAGTATGTGAACTCAACGCAACTTCTTTGTTGAGTGTTTCTAATATAGAGAGCGGACCCTCTATAATCATCAGATCGATCATATCTGAGCATGTAGTTGGGTATATAAAAATGGAGACTCAACCAAATCTTTAACAATGCAAAAGGGTCGTGTCGTATCTGTTCAGGAGTCAAATGAAATCGTGCTTCTTATGCCAGACGCTCCTCACGTTCCATTGAAGTAACACAAGGCGAGTCATAGTTATTATTTAGTAATTATATTGTTGCGACTGAAAGGTAACTGGGACATATTAGAAGCCATCAAAGATGATAAATTTAATTTCATACTTAAAATATTGGTACCAAGATCCGGGTGTTGAATCTGGGTTACGTAGTCATTAGCATGTGAGGAAGAAACAAAGTTACTATTATGTAAAGATGTGCGGTGTCTACGACGACAGTCCAATATTGCGCAATAATTGGCCTTATTCTTATAGCAGAAATAAAACTTAATGCGGAACTGTTTGCATGCATCGATGACAAACTTCATTTTATTTTACAGAACGCAATTTGTCATCGACTGACAGAGAAATAAATTTTTGACAATTTGGCAAATCATGTTCCCGTTTATAAAATAAACAAACATTGTCATGGTCTGAGATTTTTTTAGGCTTTGTCTTAGTTTTAGGGATTGTTCCTGTCCTTGACTCTGTAAACGTATGCGTTCGGTGATGCTGTGAAGGAACCGATAATGTAGCCTCAGATACTGCGCCAAACTTTATGACTAAGTCGACTTCGCGGTTCAGGAAATTCGATAACATCACAACTCTAGCCTGGCCTGCAATTTCGTAATTAGCAGCGAAATCTAACCACCGTGTTCGCAATAGTGGAGATAGTTTGCTATACAGCACTCCAAATAGTTCGCTGTGATGTGAAAACTTCGGCACAAAACTTAGGCAGAGCTCTTATTCAATTTACTTCCTGAAGTACAATTTTCTCAGGCCTACCAAATCGACGATCCGGGGGTCAATGACTTCGCTGGTCCGGGGTGCAGGTGATGTCTCTTAGAATATCTGGCTCTGTCACCTCCGTATAAGTTATGTTGAGGCGACTGTGTAGAACTCTGTATTGTAATATTCGTACAGACGGCGTCATTACGTTAAGGAATGTTTTGTGAACACAAAATAACATTATTAAACTCTTACCTGGCATGCATGATTGAATTCAATGCGGTCGGGTGATAACTTTTTCTCCTCTCGCGAAGTTATTACGGCAGGTGTGTATAACTAACGCTCCATACTGGCGCGACTCCTCCCGGTGCGTGAGCCGTGAGCACTATTTTTCGCTTCTATTGCGGCAAGCTCGACCTGATGTTCAGCCTCAGCAGTCTTGCGCTCTAACTCCGCCCGCCTGGCGTCCATTTGTGCTCGCATCTCCGCTACTTCTAATTCTGCAAGGTGGCGAGCAAATTGCGCTTCTACTGCTAGTTTTCTCGCCACAACCACTGTTGACGACGAGTTTGAAAGATTAGCTAACGATGATAGTGAGTGAGTCCGGGAATCCGGTAGTCCGGTATCGGATACTTCACATAATAATAATTATTTGAACATAGAAAGTATTTATTGTGACACAACTAGTTACCTAGTACATGACTGTGGTAATGTGGATGTTTGTAGATATTGATGTCTTCTACAAAGCTGTGGTACATCACTTTGCTTTTTGTTAATAGTTCCCACAACGCGAAATAGGGATTTTTGTGGTAATTTTTTCAATATTTTTGAAGTATTTATACGGACCCTTAATTTTTTGAAAATACTCTTTCGCCTATGTTCATCGGGGATAATGCGTTTAATCCACTCTCGGTCTCTCGACCCCTAAAAAAGATTTGTTTATTTGTTTTCTCTCAACCCTTAAACATAGTTCATAACAAAATTAAACTCTTTACTTTTAGGTACTACTTAGTATGTGTAACCTTAATAAATAAAGGGACATATTGTTGTTTTTATTAGTGTTGCTATTTTTTTTGTCTTCGTTTAGTTTGAGTTGATGATAATTATTATCGTAACAACTTTTTGATAATTCGACTCATCTATAATTTTCAAAAAATGTACCTGTCATGTCCTATTTTTTTCTATTTAGCATAGCATGCCTACTGAACCTTCCAGCTTATAAGTGGTTTGATGTCGTTCACCATAACAACGACTTTTATTATTCATTAGTCTGTTTTCAAAGAATTGTACGAAATAATCGTTAAATTTGTTTATTTAACACACTGTTAAATTATTATACTAACGTGCTTCCGAATTATTCCGAAACAAGACAAAGTTTCCAGTCACTTCTTTCCTTTTGCATAAGTATCGCAAATCGGTTCTGTGTCAGTGATCTAATTAAATCTTATCCAACAACGATGGCAATCTTTGTATCTAATCTCCGCCGATGCATTTGCTTGAAGAGTTTCAGTACCCCCAATATTGTCCAAACTACATCTTATCATGTCAATGTGATAGATCACTATGAGAATCCGCGCAATGTTGGTTCTTTAGACAAGAAGGATAAAAATGTAGGCACCGGCCTGGTTGGTGCTCCAGCCTGTGGTGATGTAATGAAACTGCAGATCAGGGTTGATGATAATGGCAAGATCATTGATGCCAAGTTCAAGACATTTGGATGCGGCTCTGCCATTGCTTCTAGCTCTTTGGCTACTGAATGGGTGAAGGGCAAGACAGTTGATGAAGCTCTGAAGTTGAAGAACACTGATATTGCTAAGGAATTGTCATTGCCCCCTGTCAAGTTTCATTGCTCCATGCTTGCTGAAGATGCTATTAAAGCAGCATTATCAGACTACAGGATCAAACAACAATCAGGCGAAAAGCAGTAAATTGTATCTTTGGATGGTATTGGGAACAGATCTGTGATTTTATTAAGAAGATAAAACATGACGAGTATCTATTACATTATTAGAAGTAATTGTAGGTACTGAAGAGGGGGATGGACCTATAATCAAAAATATTTTACCCGTACTGTTTTAAATCTGCACCAAAATGTGTTTAAATTAGTTAGTTTGTTGTTATTTTGAAATAGTAATTAGGGAGCCAAGACAAAAGACATTATATTTGTAGTGTGTGTCTTTCAAATTTATATATATTTCTATTGTTTTCATAAAACATACAATAATATCTTGTTAAAACATACATTAGAAATATTTATTATATGTATGCATTTACAAAAAAAAAGTATATAATTATGTAGTATATTAACCTTCTAGTATCTATAACACAAGCTTCGTTACTTAGGTTAGAACTAGATGGCACTGTCATACTGATGAGAAATATTTATTTATTTATATCTTGGCCCTCTGGTTTAGTTATGCACAATAATAGTGTTTGATGTCTTAAAAATTATTAGTCATTATACTTATTCATGTTCTAATAATAGTTGTAGTAGTTATGAATATGAAAAATAAAGAAATAAAAAAATAAAGAAATCTCATCTCATCTCATCTCATTATATATATATTTCTTACATACATACACTCACGCCTTTTTCCCATGGGGGTAGGCGGAAACTATAGAATGCCACGCGTTACGGTCCCTGCACACCACTTTTGCGTCGTCCACATTCTTCTTGAGGAAGATGTGCCGGAACAGTAGCTACATAAAACTACGTTAAGTAGCGTTATTTTTTTAAAGTTCTTTCTTCAGATCTTTTAAGCTTTTCTCCAAATAGCCCTGTTAAAATGTTAACAACAACCTTTTATTTGTATATCTAGAAAAGTATTTTCTAGTTCAAACATAGGTCTACTTAAAAAAACAAATCTATATTTTTTGGCTTCCAGTCGGGCAATACTTTTTTATATAGAATTATTATTCTATCTTCATATACATATAGGTATATATTATTGATATACCTATTTATGTAGATCGCTTTTTACTTCCTATAACAATAAACTACTAGGACAATATTGGTATTTTTCTCTGAACTAAAACAACTATATTCGATTCATAGTGACAATAGGTGTCACCATGAATAGAATATTAACTGTAGATCCAAAAATCCATTCTCGATCCCCAGAGGGTCGCGTACAGTTGGGGTCCAGTGGACTACGGAACAGGAACATTTTTTGCTCCGTGCAGTGGTTGGTTACACATTCATTATTGGGGTCGATGGGGCCGAGGGTGTACCTACTAAACGGGATAATGTAGGATTTTAATGGTCATAGATTTTTTAAATCGGCCTAGTAGTTTTGGAGCCTATTCTAAAACAATCAAATCAAATGTTTCCTCTTTATAATATAAGTGAATTAGGTAGCAGACTTCTTGACGTCCAGATCGCAGGCAGTTGGCTTATTTTTGCCGTACTCTAAAATATAGCAGGTATAAACTAGAGAGGGTAAAGGTAAAATTAAGTAAATACAACTTTAAAGGTTTGGCAATGACTTTACTAAGCATCATTTGCCAGTTTACAAAATCTCAAAATGAGTTATAGATACCTATCTATTGTTTTAATAATACATCAAAATCCGTACTTTTTAATTAATCAATTACATTATAAATATTTTTATACCAATAACTATACGTAGAATATATAAGGCACTTTATTGTGAATAAGAAATTAATTATCAACTTGATTGTAAAATGAATACTGATTAACTTCTTGGAAAATGCTTAAAAATATCACATAAATTCGTAAAGTTACGTACCTAGTAAATTAAAAGGAAAATGTGATCGTTCAAATTATTAATTATTTATGCAATTATAATTATGTTAAATTACTTATATTTAAGTTTAAATAAACGCGTTAAAGTATAATAATAATGTACTAATAACATTAATATGGGACAATTTTGGAGCTTTAACACAAATAACTTTAGAACAATTAATATTGGTTCGCAACTGGAAATAGTCCTTTAAAAACTTCTTATATTAAACATATCTACTGATTTTATAAATAATTTTGTTCAAGGGAAACAAATAAAATAACGGAATGTGGCAAGTATTTAAAGTTGATTAGGTCCCAATAGGGATCAATTTTATTAATAAATCTTTTTTCCAAGTGTGTGTGTGTGTGTGTGTAATCCCGATCGAAAAAAGATTAATTTGGTCATGTTTATTTTGACCATTATTGTTATTTATAAATTATTTACGCCAACCAACCTATTGACTATTTAATCTTAACAAATATGTATTACTATTTGTGGAATTTGTCATAATAATACCAATAACAAAATAAAATGATAACTTAGATGACAACATTGACAACAGCACAGATAATCAAAACTTACTAACATGCACTCTTTCGATATCGCTTACATACATATACATAAGGTTTCGATATTGCTCACAGTAATTATATTTTTTGTAATAGAATAGAATGAAAGCAACTTCTTAAAAAGTTATCCAAGGCTTAAAATTTTACTTAATTGTAGATACCAAATGTTAGAAAATAATTTAAAGACTTATTGTGCTGCATTGTGTTGCATTGCGAGGCTATATTAACGTACTTCACACTGTGCTAGTGTTAGCGTGTCATGTAGCTTTATGTGCAGTTTGAAGCTCTTTGTTGTCGCCATGCTGCGTGGAATCCAGCAGCCGAGTCCGAATCAGAATCACCTTCTTCGTTAACGCTCATTTGTGCTCGAGGCTGTATGAAAATAATATAAACATTAACACATTAATTTAAGAAGTGCGAGTTGCAGCGGTATATAATATGCATTTCACAAAGGGAAACACTTCTCACGATAAATGAGCAGCATAGATATATGCGGCAATATATCTTAAATATTCAAACGTACAACACGTGCAAACAAATCCGACCGCAAAATGTACCAACTTTAAAAATATATTATACGAAAAGAAAGTGTTTTAATTCCTACCTGGTCTGGTGTGGATGGCGTGCTGCGGCTATGTGCCGCGCCGACACCCCGCCGGCCAGTCGCTCCACGCCGCCGCACCTTGCTGCTATTTGGCGGCGGCATAAGTTTGTCGTCTTTCTGTAAATCAAAACCTCTGATGTATAAAGTGAAAGAATATGTGTCCTTTATGTTAGTTTTTCCACATGCATGTTGTAAACAGTGGCACAGGGCGGTACTTAGTCTTGTTATGGTAATCGAAGCCTCGTCACATTATCAGGCAGACCGAGACTTCGTCCGCGTAGACGTCGAAAATGTTTATAGGTTTTTTATTGGCTTACACGTTTTTTTAATTTTTGTTATAACATATACATTTTTCTGTAAAAATGTTTGAATAGGTACTTATGAAATACCTAAAAAAGAGATTTAAAGGTACAATAAACATACCTAAAAATAAAATAAAATTTTGTTAATTTAAAAAAAACACGAAACTTATTATTATTATTAACTTTTTACAACGAAATCGAAATGCTACACTTTTCGCAGTATTTCTTTGTACATAAACAATATCTTTCGTTTTTCCTTCGGGTGCTAGAAACACCAGTTACCACCACTTACTCTGGACACCGCATGCTCGTACATAACATTTGCAGTGGGAAACAATATCTTATGTTTCAATATTGATGAGGTGGCATCTAAAAAGAGAATTTCAAACAAAAGTGTACCAAGTTAGGGCCAATCAACGAGTTTCTTTATAGTCTTTGGGGCCAATAAAACATCTGTTGCAAAGCATCTTGGTGCCAAGCCAATAAACGTTAAATTACTATAATTTAAAGACTTATAATAAATATGTAACTCATATAATACTATACATACATGCTATAATCTATATATTGGCATGGCACCGACTCCAAAAATAGTTAAATTTGATTGTGTATGTAGGTTAAAGGTGGGATAAAGAAGGTTAAGGGTGGGGAAAGGGGTATTTTGTTAGGTTAATGAATCAAGTTGGTTGGTTGGTTTATTACATTAAGTATTATTTTTTACTTTTTAGTGCTTTTAATTTTTTTGAAGTCGGTTATATTTTTGTTAAAAAGTTTGTATGATTTCAAATGTGGCTTAAAACCTGATGAGTCAATTGATCGACTTCGAATTGCTTTTATGGATGAAGGACCTTCAAAAGCAACCATCTACCGCTGGTATAGCGAGTTCAAACGCGGTCGTCTTACTTTGGCGGATGACCAAAGGTTTGGTAGTTCTACGACGGCTGTCACCGAAGAAAGTGTGTTGGCAGTAAAAAAAAAAAATCAAGAAAATACACGAATTACGTACGAAGAGATTCAGCATACTCTGCTTTTATGATACAAAAATTGATGCAGTCTCGTCACAGCGCGTTTACGACATTGTGACAGGTGACGAATCTTGGATTTATCAATACGACCCAGACACAAAGCGTCAGTCAACAGTTTGGCTGTTTCAAAATGAATCAACGCCTACGGAAGTGAAGCGATCGAGGAACGCAGGAAAAATATTAGCTAGTTTCTTCACTTTGATGGGGTACCTAATTTCAATTCCACTTCGAGACCAAAGCAGTATCAACGCCATATGGTATTATAGCACAAAATGCCTGCCGGAAGTTTTTTCTGCAATGAGCAACAAGCGACCGAACACCGGGCTCCGTGGGGTTCTTCTTCACCACGACAACACGCCCGCGCACTCTGCGATCAAAATGAGGGACTTCCAGGACTCCATACCGGTCAGAGTCTTGGGACCATCCTTACAGTCCTGATTTGGCTCCGTGTGACTTCTTTTTATTCCTTAAACTAAAAATCAGCTCAAAGGGATACAGTTTTCACAGGGAAAGTTGCCCGGAAGACGCGTTAGCAGCGTTTGAGAAGGTCGTGGAAGAGGTGTCTGCGGAGGACTGGAAAAAATGTGGTGAAATTTTTTTTTTCATAGAAGTTAGTTTTTTATTTTCTCAAAACTTTCTGAGTGCACACACGTATATAGATGACAATTCAATGACACTCTTGAAGTGGCCAGGGTTAAAGTAATCTAGATGTAGTAAGAAGCCTAACATAATTATTATAAAGTATAAGTATGGATTATTATCTTACTTGTATATTGTCAGCTGAGCCCCAACTCTTGAGCTGATCACTGTCGTCCGATCGCCTCTCTTCGCGGTCACGTGCTGACTTTGGCACGTATGCTGAAGATCTAGTCGCACCCACGCCTAAGAAGTTACTGAACGCCTCTGTTGTTTTTTTCACTCTTACGTTTAGCGAGCCGATCCGAAGGAATCCTTCTTTTTCTGTGAATTCATTTATTTCAATCATATGGGATATAATATTACAATTTATTTGATTTAATTGCAGCCTAAATACATACCACTAAGCTATAAGTGTACAGGTACAGTCACGAGAAATAATATATACATTGTCACATTTTCTAAAATGTCTAAACTTCCACCGGTTATAAAATATGTTAACGACATTTGTTTTTAAATTACCTAACCATCGAACTGTGTCAAAACAGGTATAGGTACATTGGTTTCTCAGTAATATAAAGGAAACAAATAGTCTTAGGACGGTATCTATATTAATAATTTCGTCAAGGATATATATGATAGGTATGGTAGGTACGATAGAAACCTTACCTAAATAAGAAAGTATAAAAGAAATAAGATTTCGAGTCGACGACTTCCTCATGATCATCATCATAAACCCATTATTGACCCACTGCTGGGCACGGGTCTCCTCTCATTGAGAGGGACTAGTCTATAGTCTAACACGCTAGCCTATTCCGGGTTGGAATACTTAACATGCCATCGAGAAAATCTTTAATATATGTATACGCACAAAAAACAACAACATAATTATGTATATGCAAAATTCGGATTATTGAGTATTTTGTTAAATTGTAATGGTGCTGACTGATAAATCACAGTCGCCATATTGGCCTATCTTTTTTTTTTCTTTTCTTCCCTTTCGGGATAAGGAATCTAAAATCAAAATCAAAAGGTTTTTATTTCATATGAACTTTTTCAAGCATTTATAAAACGTTATGACTCTAGTTGCAGTCGTGTAGTCTAGTTGCAATCTAGTCCATACAGCCTAGTCTTCAGTATTTTTTTCATTTTATTCTGATGGATGTCAAGATGATACATGATAATGGTTGATGATTTGGTAATTTAATCATTTATGAAGGATGATAAATTATTATTTTTTCCTAGTTTCAGTAAAGATGTGGTTCTTTACTGAAATCTAACGCGAACTTCTTGGGAGAATTTGAAAGTCACTTTACACTGTTTTGTTTTATTTTCTAACACTCATGCACTTTTACAAACACTTAACAGTTAATATTCCACCATTATTATACATTAAAATTCAACTAAATTCAAATTTTAGAAAATAAAAAAAACTGCTTAACATGACGCTTCACTTTCCCGCCATAAAGTCTTTGGCCACTCTACCAATGACACCGTATGACATGTGGAATCGCAACATTCATTTTAAAAACAAAGTGTCCACTACAAAAGCAGGCTTCACTTAAATTTTGATACGAAGGTAATATATTCCTGGAGATTCCTGGACATTATGGCACACAGCGCCATCTAGTTCCGTGCTAAGCAACGAGGCTTGTGTTACGGATACTAGCTGGTTGATATACTATATATATACTTTTTTTTTGTAAATACATACATATTATAGATAGATACATCCATGACTCGGATACAAACCGTCCCTACCGGGATTCGAACCTGGGACCCATATCACGGAAGGCAGTGTTAACTACCGCTGGAAGTTAGTCCAGCGGTAGTTAACACTGCCTTCGGCAGGGTCCCAGTGCCCTTTTTGGGTCGTCAAAAAGTTAATGTGGACGATTGAGTAGTGTTAGTATGTACTAAGAACGCAACCTGCTAAGTTGCTTAGACGGCCAATTTTCAGGTATCAGGTAATCAAAGTACCTACATAAAGGCATTACTTACTTAAGCTGATTTTTATGCATATTTTAGGTAATATTCTTAAAAATAAGTCGCAAATACTTCCAGACACTTTCCGTCGGCCATATTGCTTTGCAGTTCCCGCTTTAAACTTCCAAAATAATTACTTAATTCCAGGTAAATTCTGATGCTCCATTTTTATATATGTCCAAGAAACAACTATTTTAAAACCTTTTACGAGAAGACAGAACGATTCAAGAAGCCAATCATCCCCTAAACTCAATTTTAATGCCCCTGTGGGTAGGAGCGCAACGGCATTATCCCCGCTCATAGAATAAAAATCTCTAAAAATTTCTGAGCAGTGCCTCTAATCTTCATTGTCATTGAAATTAGAAAATTTATCATCCAGCCAATCTTAATTAAATTGAATATTTAAATCGTCATTGTCATCATTCAGCATTATCCTCATTTCCCTCCACTGCAAAAAACAATTCAAATAATGAAGATCTGAAAAAATAAATAGACAAAACAGATGAGAAACTAAATAATAAAATATACTTGATTATTCTTCCAGCTATTAGAGAATGGGATACGGTTGCATACATAAGACAACCGATCAATTCTCGATACTCCAAACTGCCATCCTTTATATCAGCTTTGTTCAATTTTTGGCACTGCAATGGAGTTTCAACAGATTTGCAGTCTTGCATGTTGTATTTCTCCAATATCTTTTTAATATATATAGGCACTTTGATCTAGATCTATCTAGATTACTTCATCTATATCATTACTTCATCTTCACTCACTTAGATCTAGATTTCCTGATTCTTAATCCTAGAACTCTTTCTACAAGACCAAGATCTTTCATCACAAATTCTTTCATAGGCTATGATTTAGTTTTAGTTTTTTCTGCATTACAATTGCTGAAAATGACTAAATCATCAACATACAACGCGATAATTACAAACTTGTCGCCATTTTGCTTTATGTATACACATGGTTCAGAGACCAATCTCTTGAACTTGAGTTTGTTGACAAGAATATGATTGATCTTTTCATTCCATGATTTAGGCGCTTGTTTTAGACCATACACCGCTTTGTGCAGTCGATACACATTATTATTGCCTCTACCTTTTTCAAAACCTTCTGGTATTTCTATGAAAATGGTTTCTTTTAAATCACCGTTTAGAAAGGCTGTTTTTACGTCCATGTGGTCAATCTCCATATCGTACTCCTCCGCCAAAGCTAATAACATTCTTATGGTTTCGTATCGCACTACAGGTGAAAAAGTTTCAAAATAATCCACTCCATACTTTTGTGTAAATCCTTTTGCCACTAGACGTGCTTTGTGTTGTAATAGTTCGCCGTTAAGCCCTCTGAGCGTTATTATAGCAACGAACTCGTCTTCCAGAGAAGCATTTAACTCACAAAACCCGGTAATTGATCTCTATCGAACCAATGAAAATCATATGTACTATCTTCTAATGTCCAGCCATTATTTTCGGATTTGAAAATATTTATCATCTTCATAGTTGCATTGTTCCAAAGATTAGCAATATAGTCGGCCCATCGGAACTGTTGCCAAAGCTCACTTTTGCAAGATGGTAAGTTCCTAGGATCGAAGTTTTTCAAAATTTTACGATTGAATTCTTCATTAATGTTAGAAGCCATATAATTGTTAATAGGTACTTAAACAGTTGGAGTCTGGCAGCACCTACATAAATTATTCCAGGAACGTTGTATTCAACACGTTCTTCATCATCTACATCACCAACAAAATCCGAGGAACTAAAATGGTGAAATGCTTGTATGTAGTCTTAATTTTTCTTCAAATTCTATTTCCTTGAACGTCCATTCCCTGAACGTCCATTTCCCTGAATGCCCATTTCCCTGAATGTCCATTTGCTCGAACGTTCTGAAGCCGAACTGTAGGGCTGAACTGTTTAGGTAACCTAAACAGCGAGGGTAACCATATTATTCTCAATGATTTGTTGTTGCCTACTACAAATATTGTTTTTCTAGAAGAGAGACCCATAAAATATGTATATTTAGCTATCCATAAGTCACGAGTTTGTAAAGCGTGGTTTCAGAAAAATAGAGAACGGATTATAGAAATTAATTTTCCACCAAAAAAATCTGATCTTAATCAAATAGAAAATTTATGGACTCTAATGTTGCAGAAATGAAAGAGTGAAACGCTGCGAGATCGAGAAGCGGTGTTAAACCATGCATTTAATACGTGGGAATCATATCGAGGTATGGACTTGTGTTGAATTTAGGGGATGATTGATCCATTGGATCGGTCTGTCTTCTTCTTAAAAATTGTTGTCTAGTGGACATATATTAAAATAGAGCAGATTTTACGACAAGTTGAGCTTTAAATCGTCTGTAAAGCAATACGACCGACGGAATGTGTCTAGGAGTATTGGCTACTTATTTTTAAGGGTATTGCCTAAAATATACGTAAATATCAGATTGGAGAATTTACGTGAGGTAAGTAATGTTTTATGTACGTTGATTACCTGAAACTTAACCTGAAAATTCGATGTCTAAACACGCTAGCAGGTATGCATGTGTTATACTACAACACTACTCAATCGTCCTCATTATCTTCGTCAGAAAATACGTGACGTCTGGTGGCCCTGGGATCTTGGACTATTAATATTGACACAATATAAAAAGTTTACATAATTATTGTACACAGTTAGCATACTTATTTTTGATGATTTAATGTTGCTACATGAAAGGGCGTTTTTATTTCATTGCTCGTGGCTGTACCTAGACTGACCCTTGATGTAGGTAGGTATAGGGTAGGGTTTATTGAGCAACTTTATATAATTATTGAAACCTTGTCATAAATAATTGTGCATTTCATTTATACAAATAAATGTATATAATAAAATATTATTATAGACTAATTAGTGATGAATTTTTCCTTTCTTTTTAGATTTGAGATATAAAGGTATATATGTATTATATTTATATATTAAAAATACAAAGTAAAGAATCTTGTTCCAATAATTTATCGTGTGTGAATACTACAATTTAAAATCAAACGTGTATCTTGTGTAAATAAGATTACTAACAGAAGGTGAAACTATTTCAAATCCATTAGTTATTTTGTAATTTGCCACCTATAGCAAAATAGTCAACCCCAAATGTGTGCATAATTCGTGCTAGGTTTTTTGCAGCTTTTACATAAAACATTTGTATAATAAGCTACTTAGCATTAATTGTTTTAAGTAACAGGTTTTAATTATTTACAGTCCTGTTCTGTTATATTAAAGACGTAGTTGGTAAGTATGGAAAACAATCGACCCAAACTAACTACGACAAGAAAATATTGACATAAACCACAACCTCTGGATTTGCGCACGCGAGACGACATATCATAATATCACCCGCAACATAAATAAAGATAAATACTGTATAACCTCAATAATACGAACTAATTGGGACCAACACTAGTTCGAATTATTGAAATATAGGTTTTTATGGATGAAATCAAACCAAAACAACACCTTTTTCCATAAAACCTCATTCAGGACAGTCAGTATATGAGAATATGTCGTACCTTTGTAGTTTTTTTTACAAAATCGTTAATTTTTGATTTTTGAAAGGATGGAACGCGCTTTAGCCTCGGCTAAGTATCGCAGGCGTTTGAGAAGAAGTTGCGTTCGGCAACATTCTTCAGTCTGATAAATAATTATTGATGGTTCGAATAACCGACGTTCTACTGTAGGTCCATTGACAGTTTTTAGCCAATGCTTTTAAGTTTTTTTATTTTGAGACCGATAAAAGGGATAACAGATATCATATGGGTACTACTAGAATTGAAATCTGTAATACAAAAAATAAAGTATGCTTACTAGAATTTTTGATTTTTTTATTTAGTCGCGAGTATCGAAAATACAAAACCTAAATGGCCTGATTTTATTAACGAAGAAGCTTAGTTTTTAACAGTTTTGATATAAATAAATCGATATCTCCACTACATATTTTTTTATTTGCTTAGTTGAGGGTGATATTATGATAAAAACTTGTAAGTACAGATTTGACACAATCACACGTAAGTAAGCTCTGTGAGGACGGAGACACAGTTTAGTGTATCTTACTTGACTGAGCATTTATAGCATTTGGCGAGACTCTTATGACCGGAGGAGCGGTAACTGAGCGACGGATATCATATGTGTCTGCCTCTGGAAAATAGTTCCTGCTTAAACGCCTCTACTGTACTTTATTTTATATAATTGTACTTACCTCAACGTCAGGACTGAAAATATCTCTCCCAAATTAGTTTAAAGTATTTTCCCGTCCATATATCTTATGAAATATAAATTGATTCGTAGGGGAAAGTATAATTTTAAATAAAGTTATTTTGCTATAATTTAAACTCTGTAAGGAAATAATAAGGGAACGATATTAAAGTATTTTCATAGTTTTCGATTTTGAATAGTAACGTATTTATGTAATTATGAATTACAGGTGATGCAAGAACTACGGAATACGGAAAAATCTTTTGAAACCTTAAAGAGCTCAGAATTCTTGGTTGCGAAAAATAAGGCACTACGCAGAATACAAAAAAGTACTGTATTCGGTACATTTTGTAATCAGTACCAGTTAATTACAAAAAGTAGCGAATGCGGTACTTTTTTGTATTCTGCGTAATGCCTTATTTTGAGAATGTCATAAAATAATAGTAGCGTACTTCTATATGATCCTGGTGACAGCGACGTGTCCATGTGGACCAGGTATTGTCTTGGCTTCCTGCCCGACCAGTCACGCACATTCGGGTCAGCATCTGTAACGGGTTAAATATTTTTTTAACTCTAATGAGTACAGGACAACATTTAATATTATAAAATAGCGCCATCTCTGGCTTTTTGCAAGCAAAAGTACCTACAGTAGCGCTTGGTTTTAGAAGGCCGAGATCACAATATCTTCGTAACGATCAGTGTCTATGTGTATAGCGCTGATTTTTGTAGGCTTACCTACCACCGTTGTGTAATAATGTTATGGTGCGAGATTCAATCTAGACACATACGCCTTCATTTTTTATATCCTACACTACTACCCTCTAGTTTTAACATTTGCAAACTTACTGTAGTTTAACCCTACGCCATCTGTTGGAAGATTCTTAGAACCAACAACGTTTTGGAGGCGTTGTTTATGTAGCACCTACGTTTATCACAATAATATGCATTCTGTTCACTAGATGGCGTCATTCTGTACGAAATAAATTATTAGCAAGCAAGTTCACAAGCAAGCCCATTTTGGTTGATGTCCTTTATAAATACGCTTTCAAATCTCTATGGGCGTCTAAAGGCGTAGATTTGAGTAGTTGCTATAACAATTAAAATTAAGGTCAAAAATCCAGATTTTGTCTAAGCTTTAGCTCATTGCGCTTTATTTAGATTTTTAGCTTCGTCATATTACACCGTCTATTATTTACACTAAAATATCAGCTAAGCTCAAAGTCATTGGTCACTGTGTCTTTGCTATTGTGAAGGTTTCGTCGTTATTTTAAATAGGTTATATGTAATTAGGCTGATTGCGCAGTAGCGGTCCATTCTTTGAACGGTGAACATGGCGTAATCAACCGATTATAATTGCCAATTTCTTTAAAAATGTTAGATTGTTGTAGTTCCCGCGCAGGATTCTGACTTGCACCGGTGATCTGCCGTTTTTGTTTCTTTTTCTGATGATACAATATCGACAAATTTTAAACTAAATCTGTTTTCATACGGTGCATCGCAGAGCGATTTTCCCCTAAATTTGAAACCGAATTTTCACCAACAAAGGCTAAATTCCGTTGCAGTTTAAATATAACTTCAATATAAATTCCTGGAAATTATGACACACAGCGCCATCTAGTCCCGAGCTAATCAACGAGGTTTGTGTTACGGATACTAGTTGGTTGATATACTACATATATAAGTACTTTTTTTTCGTAAACACATACATATTTAACATAGATACCTACATCCATGACTCGGATACAAATATTTATGCTCATCACACAAACATTTGTCCCTACCGGGATTCGAACCCGGAACCCTTAGCACGGAACGCAGTGTTACTACCGCTTGACTAATTGTGTTGTCAAATTCTATCTTTACTGAAAAATCTCGTAGTTTGAGATTTATAAAGCATATTTTTAAAGCAGGCTGTTTCAATCAATGTCATCAGTCCGAACTTTAAGCAAAGATAATAAAATAAAAACGAAAAAGACCGAAAGCGGGGACAGGAACGAGCGAAAACATACAACAGATGATATGATAAAAAGAACAGTGCCGTATAGCAGTGTGATATTATTATTGACTTTTCTCCACATCTACATAGCTCTTCTGCCCATTGTTTTACTGTTATTAAAATAGGGTGCGCTGTACAGGGTAAATGCAGCAGTGTGATATTATTACTGTCAAGGCAACTTACTTTCCGCTGCGCTCTTCTGCTCATTATGCTATTATCGCAAGAGATAGGGTTTTCTTGTAAATTCGACATAAGCCTTTTAATCTTTTTACACTCTTTCTCACTTTATCGAAGAAATAATGAATTCTAACACCACATCACTCAACGGAAAGCTAGTCAAGACATCTTTCCATGCGGCAGATAAGACGTGCCCATACAATCACAAATAGACAGCGCGCGATGCAAGCGGATAGCGATATTATGCATTATTAGTTCAAATGGCGGTAATTATCATTTCAACATGTGCGCGAAACCGGCGATTGTTTGCCAGTAAGTCTGAAGCAGTTTTGCCAGTAAGGTTGCCTTCAAGTTCGATACGGTGAGTTAGCTAGGTTAGTTATATGGACTTAGCTTAACCTATTCCCACCTGAGAGGAAACTTAGTGCCTAGCAATCATCAAAACGAGTGTGAGCTGATAAAATGTTAGAGACATGTAGTTATCTGAATTTTAGCCGAAATATAACGTAAAACGTTCATAATTTGCATTATTAAGCATACTAAGTCCTTAACCACTTGAATATGTTAGCAAACTACTATCAACAGATGAAATTTCACGCATTTAATTATTTAGTGTGGGCTGAACTTTGAGAACAAGCAGAAAATATCTTACCGTATACTTCCACTAAAAGTCTGTACACATTCTCGTGGCGGAATTGCATTGCGATGTGCAAAGGTGTGTATCCCTGTAACATAAACAAGGCATGCATGAGATTTGGGGGAAAGAAATATTTCATACTACGAATACTGAGAGAAGATATAAAATGTTGGCGATGACGACAATGATTATTTTAGATAGCGAAAGGAGAGAGGGAGTCATTGGCAAAATCTCAAGTTAATTACCTAACTTCGTTCGATTATCACAACGTGAGTGGCACTGAATCGGCTATTACAAAATATGTACTATCAAGAGATGTCTTCATTGCCTTTATTTATGTTTATTATATTTAATTAATCCAGTTTTTATTACTTCATAAAAATAAAAACTTATGACGCCTAATCGAATCTCTTTTTATATACGTATTATAATATAAAGAATGATCGATATTTTCAAATTTGAGTGACTTCTTAAAATAAAAGTTGGTAACTGTAAGTATAGTTATTATAATTTAGATACGGATGAAAAAAAAAACCAACATTAATTTCTTTATGTGCTTCATATACGAACATGCGTGGAAAATTGCACCTTTAAGATGGTATCAGACATAAAATATTTCAAGAAGAGGGTGTGCGGGCGGATGACGCGCTTACATCGAGTTGTATAGGCTCACATCTGCTCTCGCTGCCTCATACATTGCCCCCGTTTGCAAATCCAATACTTATATTCAATATTACCCTGGATAGATATTAAACTCAGTTGGATATTACTGAATATATAGCAGTGACAGCTGTAGCGTAAACTTAGTGGAAGTTCAGTAACTTAAAAAACTTCAAGTTTATGAAGGGTTCCGTCGTCAAACCTTGTAGTTTTGCTATTTCATTCTGTCTTCATATATGTTAAGTATATCTTTGTTACTTTGATACGCAAGTTTTACTTAAACTTTTTATTAAAAATGCTTAAAATACTAAAGATTATTAAGAAAATGTTTGATTATTGGAATGAAATTATGCAAAATCGGAACTTGTTTGATCAATACTTTAAAATAGCATAATTGATAAGCAGTAGGTTCTTTTTCCCCGGATTTAAATAAATCGACAAAGTACGTTACGTACTTAATGGGTAAGGAGGGAAAATAGAATCTATGTTTCATCTAAAAGGTCGGAGAAAAAGTCTTTTCGCATAATATACATATAATATGTACTTATATAAATAACTTGTAATAAATTCTCTTTGGTTGTACCATTTGTATCGGGCTGGTTTTGATATTTAGGTTTCGGAAATTTTTATGTCAAAAGTATGATATCGGTAATCACGACGTAGCTGAAGAAATCGGAATTAACCACAAAACAGTTTTCACTCATTTGAAAATAACTGGGTAGGTACTCAAAAAAGCTCTGTACTGTACCCCACACAAAAAAGCTCGATATTTGTGTGCCACACGAGCTCACTGAAAGAAACCTAATGAACCGTGCACTCATTTACAAGAATCGTAAATGAGTACACGGGTTGTATTGAGACGTAATGAAACCGAACTGTTTTTGAAAAAATTTATAACTGATGATGAAAAGTGGATAACGTACGATAAGAACGTGTAGAAAAGGTCGTAGTCAAAGGTCAGGCTTCACAAACTAAGGCAAAACACGAGTTAACTCGCAATAACGTGATGCTGTGGGATTGGAAGGGCATTGTTCATTACGAGCGTTTACTGCCGGGCAAAACCATCGATTCGGATGTACTGCCAACAACTAATGAGATTAAAGCAAGTTGAGTTAAGTAAGTTGAGGGAAATCCGGATCGATTAATAGAAAGAGTGAGGTCTTACACCACCATAACACTCAAGTCCCTAAAATTCTACAACAACGGGATCATGTTACTTACAAAATGGCAAAAAGTCATCGGACAAAATGGACATACTTATTTTATTGGAATAAAAAGTAAATAAACATTGAAAAAAAAAAAAAGAAATGGCCTGAGTATTTATATGAAATGCGAAGAACCTTTTCCCCTTCCCCTATTATATGTAGATTGGGAAAGATACTGGCTTACCAATAATATTACTCCTTTTTACTTTAGGCAAGTAAGGTAATAAATAAGTCACGAGTTGAGTCCTGAAGTTTTTGAAAGATTCTAAGCATTGGATGTGTTTAAAAAAATCTATGAACCCAATGGCAATCCAAACGTCCCGCTAAGCGAAAAATAACCACAACCAATGAAAGTTGAAAAGGAGAATGTTTAAACGCAATAATAAAGTCGGATGTTGGTGCAAATGCATTCTTCTTTGTCTCTCACTCCGATCCATTATTGCTCTATGTCGAGACATGGAATCGAATGTCTGATTCTGTTTCCCAATGAATTTGGGGGTCTTGCGTCGGCGTGTAAATTTTGAGTTTCAAGCATTATCAAATAAAATAAATTATAAATTTCGAAATGTACTTGAAACATTTTTTGAAAAAGGACAGTACTGTTTAATATCTGTTAGTTATTTAATTTTAAGAAGCTTTATTTAAATATAAAAACACATTTTTATTTCTCAATGAACAAAACGGAACAAATGGAGATGAGTTTCAAACTTCAATATCAGAAATAAAATAGGTTTTGACTTATCCATAAATCTTTAAAAAGTAGTTCTAAGACGTTAAGGCTAACAGTATCAATGCCACTTTTCCTCATTCCACATTGGAAAAATTATAATTCCTAAGCTTACGGAAATTGCAGAAGGAAATACATATACATATTGGGGTGATTCGCATGCTCTTCATCTAACGTAAGTACGTAAATTTTACACTTTGACGCACTTTTCACTTACTTCCCCGCTGCTGTGTATATTAGTACCATATTATAATAATAGGGGTCGGTTTGTTTGTTATTTGTTAATGTACATCTGCTGAACAGATTTTAATACAATACGTTATAATTTTAAACTCAATAAGTATTTATATTTGAACACTAAACATAGGTAAAACGTACTATTTAACATGTTGATACATGACATCCATATTTCGATGTTTCACTTAAAATGTATTAAGCTAAATATATTAATATTTAGTCTCTGTTTGCGTGTGCTAAACAATTGTTTCGTTATTCATGATTGCTTGCAAAAAGAAAGGCACTTACCCCATTCTACTTCCGTCGCCCACGCAACCGAACACCACATGAAAAAGATTGTAAAAGATTGTTAACAGGCAAAATAACTCGCAAGAAGTAAATTTGAGGGGTCATAAACATGTCTAGCCGATTGCTTACTCTCACTTCCAAAGATGTAAACACATAATTAAGTCCATTTTAGAGTCAATTGGAATCGCATAAGACTTACGACTGCATAGCTTGTGCGCAATGTTCCTACAGTAGGTATATTCGGTAACAGGACGGTTGGCTTCCATTGTGCGAGCCAAATACGGCCAACCAATTGATCCTGTCCTGCAGTTTCCACATTTTCAAGAGATTTTTTTACTCGTATACGTGTCGGAATTTAAGCATCTTTTTGTAGTATCAATGGAAGTTTTTTTCTGAGCGATCTTTCAAAACTTTTAAAGGTTTGCAGAAATATTTTTAATATTGGACCACTAAAAGATGTTATTTGCAAAATTGAATCCTTCACATAATTCGAAGCGTTAAATCCAGATACCGACACTTATGGTTATCCGAAACTCAAGACAAGCCAAATTGATCTTATTGGAGACAGTTTAATGGTGGCGTTACCGGCTTGAGCTTGAAATCATATAATACCACGGTAAAAACATTTCACCAATGTTAATAATTACTTAAAAATTATGGAGAAGCGGGTAGTCTATATAAAAATTACAAAGGCTACTTAAAGCCTTTAACGAAAACGTTAACGTAAGTAACGCCTTTAACAATAACGTCCACGTAAGCTGACACCGCAGAGACTCGTTCTCAGCCACTACACAGCAGCAGAGCATGTAGGTACGAGTACTTAGGCCCCATTTTACTTATTTTTAAGATTAGATGACTTGTTTTAGGCTTCAGTTTCGAGGATATATTGGGGTATAAAGGTACTTGAGGTACTGAGCCTTCAGAGATGAGTTAGTTCCTAGATGCACAAAAAAATGTCGTTGAAATCGCAAGAGCACCTATTAAACTAGTAAATACATTTGTTAATAAAACCTACATTTTGTAAAAAAACAATGGGTTGCTAATATTCTATACGACAATATGATTTGTAAAGTTATAACAACAAGATATGTAACTTCCGAAGTTAATTACCAAGGCTCCACTCACCGATCGTTCGTTGACTATGTGCCGGGCGATGCCACCCAGTAGTTTCACTAAATTTTCATCACCGCGTTTACAAGCCCAGTGCATCGCAGTCTGAAATAAATGAAGTAGTGGAATCTCCATATTAATTATACCCAATCACCCTTGAATAAATTGGAAGTTATACAAAGTAGTAAAATCGTTAATGCAATTATAGTGTTCATCTCAAAATCGATACCAAATTATGAAGTTAAATATTTAGAACCTAAGAGCAAAACACGATTCCATCACGAAAAGAGTTTAATAGGTCGAGAAACAAATTACTTGATTGTTAGCCTTTTATTTTTATATATGTAAAACACTTTGATGGACAATATAATGTCGAAATTATAGCTCTTTATAATCGGAACGCATTAGGATGATTTGCATCCAGATTAAAGATTATATTTTGGTGAAGGTAGGTGTTATTAGCATAGTTATAGGAATTAGCTTGCTATCATCGTTGGTCATTTTTATGTTTAAAGCGTTATGGTAAGATAAGTATAATTCTTAGGAACCGAATTTTAAATGAAGGTTACGTTTAACTGCAGTTAGTAATTTGTGGTTGTTCTACTAGTTATTTACATAAATTGGACGTCGACATTAAGTCACTACTGCAAATTGTGTTGAGAGTTCTTTGTTTGAAGTTATTTTTGTTGTAATCGTTAAGTGCGTCCGTCCGCTTTTACACTTACGCTTACTTTATTATATCAGACAATAAGATATAATTAAAAACAAAACAGTTATAAGGATTTGAATAATATATTTACTAATACTATTAATATTTCGGAAATGAACATTGTACTGGGCTGCCAGTTTGTTTGCAGAGTAATCGGGGCCAACCGAATGAATCTCTCGAGACCATCCATTGTGGGGCGTATGGAGGACGCTGGATTAAATATTTCAGTACCTATACCTACATTAAAAGAAGTTGGACCAAATCGTTATTAATTGAAAATAAATTACTAAATAGGAATATGTATAAATTTTAGTGCCTCAGTAAAAATGCATTAGTTGTTTATAATTTGAAACGCATTAAATTTAAGTCGTTTTCTATAACGGAATAATGGCCAAAAGGGAGTAAAATGCTTAGTTGAATTTACCTTTAACAGTGATGCGATTGACCCACGCTCTAGCGAAAGCCCATAAAATCTCCGTCACCTAAGGTGTGCCAAGGTTTTCAGTCAGCAGTTAAGTCTTGAGAATATATATTACTTTATCCGAGCCGAGGGTACGAGTTACGTACCAATCGGCGTATGTACAAGATGTAGGCGTGATCGTCGCTGATTCAGTGGGGTAGTTAGTGGCGGGCGGTCCTAGGTTCGACGTCGCCCGGAGAAATATTGGCCCCAGGGGAAGCGCTGTTAATTTGCAGCGCACATTGGGTACAGGCACGATTTCCCATGTATCTATCTACCTACGCGTTTAGCGTTGGCTACGTCAATATTAGTGGAGGCCATTTCGTACTCTACAAATATTTTCCACACCCAGAGTAAATTTATTGTTTGAGACATGGTGCTTACGTGTAAGTTTAGTTAACTTTTTATATTAATAATAATTGGCATGGTTAATGTTCTAAAACCGTTCATAATTTGGCAGATTCGAGCTAACCTTGAAAATTTAATTTAAGTAACAGTACTTATCTCATATCTAGACAACACTTTATGTCTACAGAAACTTATCTTGTTAATAGGAATTCTCGGATATTTAACAGCTAATTAGCAAAGTTCTTTGTTATATCAGCTGGAGGGCATGCAGCAACCATAATATAAAGTTTTATTATGGCCGTAATTTACAAGTAATTTGATATACTTACATACTACACGTGGAACGCGTTCACACCATCGGCAGCAGCAGGTATGGACGAGCGACATGCGGGAACAAAGTCCAAATGTAATTAATCCTACATAATGATACATGAACTTGTAAAGCTCGACATTAAAACGTTGCTATGACAGCGGTTATTTTAAAAGATAAGGGTCCTTCGAATATCCTTGAAATAAAAATCTCATTAAGGCGACGTTTCCGGGTCAGCGGACTACAGAAATTACAAATTTACTGTCGGCTAACCTAATAAATTTAAAAAGGGATTACGTGGTTCGTGCACAAAGCAAAGCTCTACAATTTGCCCAGTATAAATCTCCCTGCGTCAAATGAGTGACTTATAATTTTAACGAAACGGCTTAAAAATGCCTGACACTTTTCACTTTGCAGCCTTAAAGCCCATTGAAGGGACACGAAAGACGCAAAGTAAACAATAATTCAAAGTCAATTTCAATTAATTTAAATTCCCTGTTTGAAACAAATAATAACAATTAGAAATTATTGTATAAACGCATTAAACTGATATCAAACACCAATCGTGTCTTAGTATTTATAAACATAAAATAAAAAGTATAATTTTTGACGTAGGTAGATTTGATATACGTTTTATTGATTATAGACAGTGTTACCTACACTTTAAGTTGTTATTGCATTGCAGAGTAGTAGTAGACAAGTGGTTGGAGTTACATGAGAGCTTCGGGGTTAAATTCACAAATATTCAGAAACCAGTTTTGGGAGCTATAAATTTATTCAACTTCCTTACATTTAAAAGTGTAAATGTTATAGACCATTTTATTTTAAAAAGCAATGTTATGTTCAGTTTCCGACGGCCGAAGAAGAGGCTCTAAGTGTTAACTGACTTATCTAAATGACACCGTACTGTAATAGGTAAACACATTTTTTTTATATCACATTGTATATGAAATAGCGACTTTAACTACTTATGAGCTTTGAACTTTATTTAGATATTTTTAAGGCTCTGTACTGGAGACATCTCTAATTATTGACCATTGTATAGGTAGATTTGTGAATCACCCTTTTAATTGAACTACAATTAACAAACTGTATAAAACCATTAAGAAAGATCCACCAAGATAGTAAACCATTCAGACTAAAACTGATGAAAACTTAAACTAAATGCAAATTTTTTCAGGATAAATATGTTGAGTACGGCTACGGTGTGACATAGTGACAGAGAATTGTTTAGCGCCAATGACTACATCCACGAATGGCGAGGACACGACTCATGTCCCCATGCCGACCAACATCCGCTAGCACGTCATATTGATTGCGTTTGCATGTACATCAATTAGGATCCGCGGAACGATGCGTCTTCCACGTCACTAATTATCGTCTTGTCACTGTGTAATTATGCATATAGGTTGACAGCGACGTTGATATACGTATCGAACTTAGTCTTAACTAATAATAATCTCTATTTGGTATGTAGGTATGCCAAATAGTATGGAATAGAAATCACCGATGGCGAAAATTGCAATAGTCGATTGATCGATGCTGTTACAAATAATGCGTATGTTCAGTAGGCACATTTATATTTCTAATTGAAAGTCAAAAATTATCGGGTCAAATTGCGTTAACTTTAAAAATATGATATTATAATTTAAATATATTCGAATTGCATTTATATCTAGTACTACGAGTCTCATATTTAAGCTATAAACCACGCACAGATATATTGGACCGAGGTGCAGGATACCCTGTTGAGAGTGGACCCTTAAAAATAAAAGTCAATGCTTTTTATCTCTACGTTTAGAAGATCTAAGTAACATTGTTATTGTATTAAAGTTTAAAATGCCATATGAACTTTTGCAACTTTTGCGACCAAGATTAATAATAACATAAGAGTCATCATCATGACTTGGTTACACTAAAAGGAACAGCTAATCTAATCGCTAAGCGCAAACCAGCGTCGTAACTACATTGCAGAAGTTAGTCAAAGATCAGGTTACTTGGTTGATTAACTTCGTACTAGCCGGCTAAACGATTATCCTGCTGTTTACAAGTTTGTTTTTCCAGCTTGTCCTCATTCCAACAGTTAAACACCACTCAAATAAGATCACAGTTGCGAACCAGCATCGGACGTGAAATTAGCACTCAACCCAGTCGGCAAATGCAACGCAACAACAACGCTGATTACAGCGTCAAAGTAAAAAAGTTAACAACAGGGCATGTAAAAAATAATGTCTTTTCGTCAACGAAATCCCGGTCGGTAGTCAAATGGATAAGATAAAAGAGGGATAGGTACTTGGAAAGACAAACTGCTACTGGAATCGATCAGTAAATCGGTATCGTTTTGGAGTGAAATGAGTATTGGAGCTAGACCATCTTTGATTACGTACCAAGGCTCCACAACCGCTAATTTGTATAACTTTATAAATGGATTCTCCTGTTTGTGGATGACAATGCACACGGGAATGAACATCGCTCATCGAGAGTACAACATTTGATCGATCTGACGATTTGATTCTCTGGTCTGACTTAAATCCGAAAAGGAACGCATAGAATGCTTTTTTAGGAAGACCAGCCGATCCCAAAGAACCGTTCAGATATAATATAGAGTATTATAAGTATATTATTTATATAATTTTAGCGTAACTAATAAAAAATAATAATTTATTGACTCCATATTTTCAAAATTTTGCTATCCAATGAACTTAATGATTAAATTCTATTTTAAGCTTATTAGCAAAAATGGGAAATATACCTAATTTCTAAATTTAGAATATTAGTACATTCATAGTATGTTAGGCTTTTGTATTGATTGTATTTTTTGTTTCGTGATGAATATACGAAACAAAACCTATTTATTATAAATAGAATATGTACAGCTTATTAAAAAAATCACGACACCTTATAAAAGCTAATAATAATGGCTTATTCACCAACTGGACACAACTATCTACATTTAATAAGAAAGCAAGCTTTGCAAGTTTGTATAGAAGTGGAGTGTAACTTTAAAGGTTAAAAACGTCATTGCGTTTAACCTTGAAAAATATCGTATTATATTTTGCTGAGATTATGTATGACCTTATATGATTTTTCTGTGATACTCGTAGTGATGATTTTAATGTATTCGGTATATTTAGATTTTATTGAATATTGTCACGCTGATGTTATAATAGCACCTACAGGTTATCAAAAAAATAACATTAGTTAAGTATACTTTTCTTCACATTAGTAAATCGTCATGATATTATTGAAATTTGTTTTATTAAAATTGTCTTAAATACCAGTAGAATCTAATAAGGTTTCTCAAGTAAAAAAGTGAGGCAGCTTTTTCATGAAGTCGAGGCGATTATGAACCTGACTGTACCTTTTATGCAAAAAAATTAGTTGTGTCCAGTTAGCGAAAACATAAAAGTGATATAATTTAAGTTTCACTAAGTGGACACGAATGAAAATTTTGGCGTGTCCAGGTGACGAAATAATAAGTGGTACTAATTTTGAGTTTCACTAACTGGACACAAGTGTGTCCAGTCTCTTGTGTCCAGTTGGTGAATAACCCATAATAATATATCAAATGTACATATACTTACACCCTGCATTCGCCAGCCCAGATCCATAGATACCGAGAAAATAAACAAAATAATTGCATTAATTTATTAAAGTCAGATAGTATTCCTAATTTCATACATTGGGCATGATCTAGATTCATGGTACTACTTCCTAATAGTGCATTATCGAAAAAAATAACATTGTTGTAATTGGTATCTAGTTATTATAATACGTACAAAACTTTGTGTAATTTAGCCCAAACCACATTTAGTTCCCCCGTGTGGCTTTTTCGAAGTTTTTAATTCATCGGTTACATAAAAAAATAATTATGCGATTTTAATTTTTTTATTATTAAAAAAAAATCTTTTATTTTTATTAGTTTAAAGCTATAATTTGAAAAGGAGCGCTATTACAAACTTGTCCTTGGGGCCTCAAGGGACTGTAGGTATACATTTAGAACGGTATTGTTAATGACAAATTATTTTTTTATTAAACCCTAATGATCAGGTACATTATTAATGTAAATAAATATTCTAAAATTGCAAACTTTATTGTTTAACCAATTTTCACTCTTTGTAAACATAAGTAGCAATAATTCATTATTTACATTACGTAGTGATGAATGATACCATTTTAGCACATATTATATTAAAATTATTGGTCACTTATGTTTTCATACATTTTTTTAAGCTATGGTTGCTTAACATTTGTCAAAATAAATATTTTTCGCAGATTTTCCCGTAAAACAATAATTCAACTAGGTTTTTTTAAAAGCTGTGTATAAGCAGTCGTACTATTTTAGCTTATTTATCAGCTTAGTTATCGTATATTGCTATAATAATAAAAAAATCGATGGAATTCATTAATTTGTGATTGTGGTGTAATAATGTAAAATAAGGTAACAAAAAACATCGATATTTTTTAAACAGGTCGTATCTTTGGTACTATTTGTTTTTTATTTTTTTGTATTTTTTTTCTTAATGGCCATTAGTTCTACTATGACTTATTTGAAGGTTATCCATTCATTACCGGACACCCTATATATACTTGCTTGTCCTGATTTATTCGTCCACCATACATAGACCCCTATGGTTATCTTGACTTTTGTCTGATTATGATTTTATGACGCGTTTATCCTCTAAGAAAGGAATTTTAGAAAGCAAATCCGTTATTTTCGAAGTTAGAGGTATGAAATTTCATATACGAACTTTTAATTAAAAATAAATAAATAAGCATTTCAGGGTTTTTAATAATTAACCATGAAAATTAAGGGGGTAAAATAGAGGTTGAAAGTTTATACTCACCATAGACTTATAGATAAACTTTTCTTAATTTTTAAAGTACCTTATCGTTTACACGTGTTTCGTCATTTTTAGAAATTGAACCCCTTACGGACGAAATGGGAGGAGTAATTAGTACAAAATTGCGCGGTTGAAGCTGCGAGCGACAGTTATTTTTAGTAATTTCTTTTTACGAAATTTGAACAGGTAAATTGACATTAAAGTTACTATGCAAATATTATTTATAAAGTATTAAATTGAAATCTTTGCTCTTAACATTTTTTCCCCTTCCCATTTAATTTTTCAGAAAATTGTTATTTTTATTTAGACAAGATTACGTAATTTTTATTTTTAACTTTTTAATTCGATCTTTTAACAATGCAGTCCAACAGTTTTTATGAAGATTCATGGTCTGGCCTTGGATTCCTAGCTTTTGCAATTTTTACGTCTTACTGCAACCCACTAGGTATTTAGTTTATAATAAAACTAGAAAAATGTTTCACTGTAAAACGCATAATCCGATGTATTTGTTCTGTGCCTAGATACCCGTTTCGTTTTAAATAATGTAATGAATCTTGGGGAGCGATTCAGAAATTAACGGGCGATAACACGTTAAATTGAAAAAATAATTAATGATTGGCTTATTGATTCTTTCATCATTTAATTACTGTATTTTGATTATTCGCTATAGAATATGAATGCATGTGTTACAGTCACGTTTGCAACACCTCGACATTTAACAATGTGTCTAGTTTTACCTATTTTAAACTAACCGTCCATTCAATTGTACGGTTGACCACTATATTATGGTCATGTCACTTACCGTAAATGGATCCTGAAACAAAAGAAAACATACATTTATTTAACGACAAAACAAGTTTTTGCTGAACAAATATTTAATCAAAAACACAATCGACATAAAAAGGCAAATTTGCCGGGAAAAGTGGTGAGTTAAGTAGGTAAATTGAAAAAATATTACTTTTATTTTAATGATACTTAAGACTTATTGTAATAGATTTAACTCAACTAGCACCTACCTACTATCTAGTTATTTTGAAAGACAACATAACAACAATGTAGTATTTTTTAAATTATCTATTTTATTTATGCAATATGAAGATTACATATTTTTACGAGTATTGTGATCGAACGATTAAGAGCTGTGGTAGCGTAGTGGTGAGACCAGTGGACTGAAATGTCAAAGGTCTCGAGTTCAAACCCACTGACTTTTCGGAAGTTATGTGCGAATTTCAAAACGTTCACATGCTCAAACTGTGAAGGAAAACATCGTGAGGAAAACTGCATGCTTGATTGAAAGTTTTTCTCGATGGCATGTGAAGTCTGCCAACCCGCAGTAGGCTAGCGTGGTGGACTATATAATAACCTAATCCCTCTCAAATGAGAGGAGACCCGTGCCCAGCAGTGGGACAATAATGGGCTGATGATGATGATGTCTAATATTCGCGGAAGCGTAAGTAGTGCTTAGGTAGGTACGCAAATGAAATAAATAATTAGAGTAGGTAGTACTACGTGTAAGTTCATTAGGTACATAACACAGGTCTGCGATGAAAAAGTTTTTTTTTAATAAATTTATCACAAACATGTAGACATTGGTCTGTATGTTGATGTTAGTAACATGTATTTTCACTTCAATGACTACCAAAAATTGGCTTCTTGTTGATCCTACCAGCCGCTCAGTAATATCTGTACCCTATCCCAAATGTCTCTGCAATGACTCTCAATTGCTCTTCTAGTTCTCTCATTGTGATGAGTCCATTTTTGCACCATAAGTCCCCAGATTTTCGATCGGATTGATGTTGACGGAACCACTCGCGAGTAACAACGGCAGTGTGTAACCGGCAGTTGTCTTGTAACAAATAAAATTCGGCAAGATCGTTTTCTGGGTAAACGTTCCGGACGGTTGGCAACATGACGTTTTCTATAGTATCAACATAAATTTGAGCGGTTGCTTTTGGTGGTAATCCGCATAATTCACCGACGCTGCTTTTTTGCATACCGTTTATAGTGCAACTCCGTACTATGCAGATGGCGTCTAAGTGTTTCATTGCTCACATCGAATTCCTCTGCAAAATAAGATGTTGATAAAACAATTTTTTTTAAACGCACGTCTCATTTCTTGCCTTTAAGCCCTCGTTACTACATGCCGTCGACCACTACGCCTGTGACTTTGGAGACTGCCTTAATCGCCTTGTCGATTAATCCTGGCACTGTACTGTATATCGTGATATATTTAAATCTCTTGAAATTGGACTTATTTTGTATCCTGTTTTGTGTAATGAAATTATTTCATTTTGGCAATATTTAAATTACGAGACATTATCAGTTTATCTGATTTGACAAGTTAAGTCACATGAATGTCAAGAAAATTAAATTCAGATTTCAGTTTTTTGTGGTTTTTAACACTAAACCTCCGCAGTTTCTAGCGATAATTGTATTGTGTTAGTATAAAATAATACTTATTGCTTTGATAAGAAGGAAGAAGGTTAGAATATGTTGCACTTTTAACCTATGCATTGAATGGTTTACGGTCAACCAATCACGTCAATATCACACATGAACATTAAAATCAGTCTTAGTGAAATTTAATTTGGATAGAATATTTTGTCAAAAGTGGTAAAGCAATTTTATGGTCGACCTTACATACATTACTGATTTCTTATACTTACGCGAATATTACACATCGATAAAAAATCACACTTAGCGCACACTGGCCTTGACCAAGACCTGGGAATGTTTCGGATCCTGTTATATTAATAAGTATACTGCGTTAAAATCCGTAAAAAGTAGTTTTGGTTTAAAACATCTATATTTTTTATTAAGTATCACATCATGAATGTTATCCACTTATCCGGTATGTTTTCATTTAGTATCGCTCTCACGATATCGCCAAGGCGTTCAAAAATCAGATGAAAACCATTAAAAAATTCGGAGTAGAGTATCCATAATGTACCTACATCGCACCGACTCGTCCGCTCGGTGATCGCCGAATTACCTACTAAACTGTAAAAAACGTAGATAAAAGGTGGTGCTGTGCATATTCCCATGATCGGAAGACGGTCAGACGGCGTTTTAATACACCCATAATCGTCGATCGATGGTGGATCATATGAAATATGTAATACCGCTAATAGGTCTCGGTGGGCAGCTTCCTCAGCGGTCGCTCGGCCAATTTTGCCGTTGGTAATAACCTTAATATCCCATCAGTGCTATACCCCATGCGTGTACAAAGATGAGGCCGGGTAATGACTGTGCGACCAACGCGCGTACCCACCCGCCTTCGCGACCGATAATTCACCTTTATTGAATAAATCTGTTTGATTACCGTATTGCACGCCACGCGTTATGGTTTGATAGGACTTTTATTGAAATGTTTCATATGCAGTCAATATTAGATACTACCAATAGATAAGAATATATGTATATATTTTTTTATTATATTAACTAAACATTATTGATTTATGCTAGTGACAAATCTATGACACACGATTGATTTAGCTAGTTACCTCCAAGAGGATAGACTAACTATTTAGATACAATATAAATGAATAATAACATTCTACATAAAGAAATTTAGACTTGCCACCATAAATAATAATTATACAGGTTCTACTTAAAATCTAAATTCTGCATAATTATTATATTATTCTCCTCTTGTTAAATTACTAATTAATCAGTTAACTTCAAAGCGATAAACAATCAGTCGTCGAATGTCATTTTCGAGTAATGTATGCCGACATCGTAAACGATGAGCTCGCATGGCTATAAGCATGGTGAATGAGGATTTCTAAAATAAGAGGCAATTTATTATCATAAGCATTGCAGACGCAGTGACGCAAACATTCGTCGACAGTTATTAAGCGCTAGAACACTGCATCACGGTGAAGCGGGCGCGCACTGCTTGCGACTATATTGTCATCTCTCTTGCTAGCGGCATCACTTACACTCACAACTAAAACATAAATTAAAGCTTAGACAAATTTCAAGTCATTATTCTTCTTCAACTTACGAATACTTATATCGTTACGTTCCGCTTTTACAACAACTTTAATATCTTAATTGCACACGTTAACATTGGAATAAATTTAAAAAAATGCTTTTTGCCTACATAATAAATGATAATTCGATACAAGTAAACTGAATATCATTTTGGATTACCATTACAATTACTAGTAGTACGTAGTATTTTATACAGGAACCTTTAATCAAGCATCGTAAAAGCGATAACAGTTTTTAATCATAAGTACCTACTCCCACTAAAGTCTTTTAATAACAAAGTGTACACACAATTGAACTGTATTATTTTCAGTATGATATCGAGTGAACATTGTGAATTTAATTGTGGAGCTGTTAACGGGTGCACCCCGAGGATGTGTCGTTAATAGAGCGTTGTGTCTCTTCATTTTGTTTGAACGTTCACTGACTCTGTTATTTCGGAGCGACTAATAAATTGCGTGATGACAGGTGTCAGCTGCTCCACCGCCTCTGCACTCTTGCGTCGATGTCTCATTCCTCACGTTCTACTCCTAAATTCTCTTATTTTATCAACGCTCCGTTCAATTTTCGTTTCGTTCGCTTGCCATTCTATTTGTTTGTGTTAGCATTATCGCTTCATTTGCGTTAATCTAACCATACAGGGGACGTATCTACACACAATATAACGTGTTTCATAAGATCAATATCTATGCTAAATAAGCTTTTATTGAACAGACAAATATTTCAGCCAGAGAATATTTTCATATAGTTTATGCCCGTCAACCCGCTCCGCTATAAATTACGTTGATTTTGTCAAACTAAATGTTTTAAACGCTTTTTATGGCAGTAGATATGTTGTCAGTTTCGCTATATAACTGCATGTATAATAACCTATCTAGTTAATGTGAAAAATAGTGATAGTATTTGATTTGAAGTTATAGCTCTCTACTGTGCATTTTTTTGTAATAGGAATAAACATAGATGAGTTGTATTTAGTGATACAACCTGCCTACTTTTAGTAAGTAGGGAAAGATTTCAAGCGGACAAGCCGGGCGATGACTATTTTTATTGATATGTGAAATAGCGATGAAACAAAATCAACTGACAAATCGCTATAAAAGCAATTATTTTCTGTACCTTAAATTAAGGTCACTGAGTGAAATTAATTAAGTTATAAGCTTCATAAAACCATTAAGTTTGTCATAAAACGAAGGTCTCTGAGAAAATTAATTAATTTATTAAAACTAGTTAGTTACTTCATGCTCCTATAATTAAATACAAACCGCTTGCCTAGCAAAGTTCACGTTAGTCTGGTTAAGTTACTTTTATTTAAAGAGTCTATTAGAGCATATTATTACCGCATAATAAATATTAGGTAGGCTTTAGACAGATTATTAGTAAATAGTATGCATCCATATTGATCGCGGAGAAAAGCCGACAAGATTAGTAAAAACGGGAAAATTTCTGAATTAATTTTACAAGTCATCTTTTTACGGTTTACCTTTTAAAGGTTCTTAAAGTAGTTAGGAATAAATATAACATAAATCGAAATATATTTCGGAACAAGAAGTGGCCGGGTAGATGTGTAATATCAAATATTACAAATATTTTAATTGCTTGTCATCTATCAAAATTATAAAACAGCATCAAACAGTGTCCATTTAAACGGAAATAATATTTAATATATTTTTTCCTGAAATTATATCAGACATAAAAATGAAATACGCTCTACTTTCACAGCCAAAGTTGACATTAAACAAAAGCAGATAACGAAACGGTTTCCTCCAAAAACAAACATGAAGAAAGAATGATATGATATAAATCAAAAGATATATGTATTTCTTTTTACTATCGTTAATTACAGAAGGGCGTATATAAATAAAGAACGCGCGCCCATTGAGGCGGCGTGGCGAGGCGATCGCCGCGGCGCGCCTTGTCGCTACAAGCAAATGCACTTATCTTACCGGGATGTGAAAAACTGTTTTCAACTCGCTGTCGTCGGTTAGTTGCGCCAACACAATACATCCAAATGTACCCAAAGTCATTGCCTCCAGAGGTTACGTTTGAACAGGATTTGGAGACCCAACAGATAAAAAACTACAAATCAGAACGGGCCCAACACAGAAACAATAAGAAGTAGGTAACACTTATGTTTATTTTATTCTATTGTATTATTTTCACATTGAATTAGTTCACATGCCACACAAAGCCCAAAGGAGATGTCCTATTAAAAGTCATTTTCTGTGTCGATTAAAATTAATGACTTGTAATTAAAGTGTAATTATGAGAGAGAACCAATATATCATTCCAGCCCGAGACGCGCCATCGTAAACCCATCATCGAATCCATGATAAAAATAAACAGGAGTCTTTGAAAACATTATCGATACAAATAAATTGTCCGACCAAGAATGAATATCAATAAATTGAAAATGTAACTCGTAAAAACATATTATCGATTATTGTAAACAGCTGGCGGGCATTTATGCGAAACGAATCGTTCATTGGAGCAATTCAACGGCGGTAGCGAAGATAGAAGAATTTTAATTGAAACTTACAGATTGGACCTGCAGCTTTGCGCCGCTCGCTGACGCCCCGGCGCGCCGCCCCGATGACTCGCGATTATGCTCTCTACACGATAACAACTACAAAACGATAACGCTACGACAAACACGATATTAAAGCCAAGACTAACGCATTGTCCAGCTTCCTACGTCATTCATCAAAAACATTAGGAACTTAGCAATTTACATTAACGCCAAACTTTTGCTCGACAAAGGCCTTATTAAAATCTTGAAGAGAACTTAATTTGCGATGACAGGTTCATCATTAATCTTATTATAGCTCACACAACCGCCTAACTTTTTTGTCATATCGCAAGCTTCCTTCCGGACAGAGCTCGGAAGTAAGTAAACATTTAATTTTTCACTAAGGAATTTTGTTTGGTAAAATTTTAATAGATTCTAAATAGGAAATCTTAATCATATTTTTAAAGAACCTTTTATCTGTAGTCAAATCCCATTGACTCAATTGATAGTGCACTTTACCCGTCCCGTGGCAGCCACCCGTAAATCTTTCTAACGGCTGATGAACAAATAAAACCAAAACTCAAGCATTCGTGATAGCAGTTATCGTCCCGTCCTGATCTCGTTCGCTTTTCTTTGCATTTGTTTAAACAAATAGAGGCCTTGTTGGGTCGGTAGGCAGATCCTAATTAAAAACTATATTCAGCCGCTGTCGTATATTACGCGGGGGCCTTAGGCAGTTAGTCACCACGTCTGGACACCTCCCAGTCGTTTAGTGTTCGTATTGCGTTAAGGCTAAAGCCGCAAATGGCAAGTATTTGTTTATTAGGCTGTTCAAGATGAAACCCCATATCATATTGAAAACATTTAGGTAGAGACTTGATTTGTACGTTACAGATACCTTTTTTTTATTTTTGTATGTCAACAATGCGATGACAAATTCAAAGCATAATATAAGACATGTGCTTAAAACTTGTCTGTTCAATTAAATACCTACTTATCAAGATGAAGAGGATGTGCAAAGATGTCCAGAAGCATATTTAATGGAGATTTGAAAATGGTAAAATAAGTATTTCAGTATTTTTATGTTTAAAAGAGAAAAAATATAAAGTTACCGGACTAATAATGACGTAGATAATAAGGTCTCTTTTTATTACGCGAAATGTTCATAGTTATTTTAAAATTTGGTTTTATTTCGTCAATAAAGTATGAATATTTGGCATATAAATACAGGATACCTGAAAAGGTTATGCAGTCAATAATAATTTCGATTATTTTTTTTGTTTATAACAACATTTTTGGGTACCTAGTTACCTACTTTAATAAAGTACTTGTTTCATCGTAGACTAAAATAGATTGGCACCTACCTACTTCGACCAATTCATAATCAGAAGCTTATTTAAATAATAAATTACAAATAAAACCAAACATATCAAGATAATGACAAACAATATCGGATTAAATGTTTGATCAATTCGTAATTAGAAACAATTGTAAACACAAAAACTATAAGCGAGAGAGCAAGCGTGCGCTGGAAGCAGCCGGGATCCCATTCTCGTTTATAAGGCGGCCGGCCCACCTCGTCCGTACTAAAAGTTTGATCTTATCTTCAATATTTTAATAGGTTCCCGTGGCGGCACCTTCGCCAGTAATTGTATAAAGTATCTTTGGAGGAATAAATTCAATATTCCGTCGCGGGGCCGGCCGGCCACGGATCCCTTCGCTTTGCCTCGTGATAAAGCTTAAATCAACACACAAAGTAATTACAATCGAGCCACACTTCATCACAGATGCGAATAGTGATTAACTATCTTCGTCTTTGGTTCCGCGGTGTTCGAGAGCAGCTCGCGCTGCTGCCGCCTCCCGTCGGCCAATTAGATGCGAGATTGGATGGGACCTCATTTTAGTGGATGTGACACAATAAACGCGTCCCCAAAGGGTTTGTTAATTTGGTGTCGGGTATTGTCCGCAGTTTATTATATACAGATATACTATATCATATCAAATTGTTAATTGTAGTTAGTAACTACATTCATCTTTAGTATAGTAACAGATGTAAATAAAAAAAATAAAGGTATATTTTAAGCATTATTTTAAATGCAAAGCAGACAAAATATCGACAACCCTTCTTCTTAATTTTGATTAATTAAAAGTTTGGCATGGAAAAGAGTAATCTTAAAGCAAGGGTTGTACTTAGTAAACTTCTTTTGTATTTTATTCTATAAAGAGAAGTTTTTCAGTAAAACAACGCTAAATCTGCAAGAAAATATAAAAGTTTTACGATAACGTACACGCCTCGGGCGGGGAGATCATCAAAGACAAGAATAAATCCTTTCAAAATTTCTCATCTATTCTTAAGTATAATGTAAAGAAGATCTTTTTGTGAATTTGGGTATATTCGCACCGGTACAAATAACAAGATAATAATTTCAACAAAGAATTCGGTAATAATGTTTTGTTTCTGTAGCGGGGCAGGATCTTGATTCCCCGGTACCTACGACATATGAAGCGACGCATCTATGTACGGTTAAACACATCTTACAAAGCGCTGTAGTATTTCAGCTTAATGCAGAAACAGTGTCTATACGTATATTCGCATTTATGCCGTAATGAGGCCGTTACACGGCGCTCGAATTCGGTACAGCCGTGGGCGGGCGGTGGCGGGCTCGCACCTACTTCGCTGCAAGCGGCCTCTCCCAATTAGCCTTAAAATAATGAACATGTTTTATATTTCTACCCGAGTGCGGCGTGTACTTATCCCCGTTTGCCCCGGGAGGTCATGCGGCTGTGGCCCTCGCGTTGTTTTACACGGGAGTATCTTCAAGTAGGTAATATAATAAAAGGGACACGTCAGTTGTATTTTGGAAATAACTATGGGTAATATATGTGTTCTTTATATAGACAACAGTTTAAAAAAAATCGATACTTGTTAGTCTATCGTTGAGTAGTCCTGTTATTGAACATTTTAACAACTTGCGTTTGCACTAGGAAGTTTACCTGTTACCTAGAACATCTAACACCAGTTCACATAAGCGTCATTAGGACTAATAGAAGCTAGAAACATACCTACAACAAGTGATGCGTTAATATAATCTATTTTTAAATTAGGTACGCCGCTGTATTTATCACGTAGAGCTTGTAAGTATTCATCACGTTTTACAGTCTAATACATTAAAAATTTGCCGCGATGACAAACGAGAAGTCGAGGCGCGCCACACATTTCAAATAAGCATTTAACCACTTCCTGCCTGTTCAGTCTACAAATAACGCGACTGCTCAAAGATTTAACTAAGCCTGAATAAATAATCAATTTAGCCAGCCCCGCGCGGCTTCTGATCGATTGCCACAATGCCGGCTGGATGATATAGTCGACGAGCCGCGGCGATAAATATTCTGAGACAAATGTTTAGAGTGTCTCCGGAGAGCTGCGGTGACACTAAATTTAAAAGCTTCAATTGTACAGAAATAACCAAAACACGGTTAGGATCTTTCGAAAACAAATCGTGTATCGGTCGCTTGACGACAATCGTGATTGACTGCGCAAGTGAACGTCTCTAATATAAACAAATTAATAAGGGAGCTCACTACGGTGGCGGGAGTAATTTAAGAGATACTAGTTCACCGATGGGGTTATAATAGGAGATGAGGAACATCTTCTAACTTTCATTTATATATTAACTGAAAAATATTAGACACGGCGGCGATAAATCACACGCGGAGTTTTTCTACTTTCATTAAATAATACATTTCCTGCTTAGCTGTGATATTTTCATTACAGATGACAATATATTAAGGAAACATAATTCTTAAGTAATATTTTTATAGCTCTTTTGTATCATAAAATAAAAACCTATAATCGTTGCTGTTATTAAGATTTAAAATAATGTCACACTTTCAAAACGATAGGAGTACCTACCTTCATACGGTTTCAAAAGAGTCGAATTCAAATTGAAACCATTATCTACACCCATTAACATGTTACATGTGTTAATCACATCGCCTTAGGACTGTCTTATCAAAACGGGAGCAATTTTAAGAAAGACTGCGCCTATAAATAACGGAGTCTTTACATTAATTATGAGCTTAATTATGTAGAATCCCTTTGATTTACAAGCCGCTCATTGCCACCGCAAACGAATTGTAGTGGCTTAGCGGAGTACCTCGAGCTTCGGCTGCCGCTTCTTGGCTATAATTATTTTTGTAGTAAGACAGCTTTGCTTTGGTGTGTATAGATCGAGATGAAAGTGAATCGAGACAAGATGACGCCCGTACCACTTCTGAGGATTAGGCGCTTATATACCTACAGATACACTTTAGTTTTAACCCAACCCGTGTTAACCTAAAGTGTATCTCTATGTAAATGGATCTCTAGAAAGTAAACAGTTTTATTTGGAATTTAAATGCAAGGAAGATGTGTATGTTCAATATTGTTTCTAATATAGTATCTAGTATGTATATTATAATTCAACCCATCAACTATCACGAGGACTTTTGAGCAAATAAATCTTCAAAGACCATAATATTCTGAAGAGATAAAAAAGGATCTACTCTTACATAGACATATTATTACGATGTTTTCCGTTAGAAAACTGAAAAGTTTTGTCATATTATATAGGTTAGCAATTTTACAAAAGCGCGGAAATGATACCTACAGTGAGAATGAAAATTGATCGACTGATTCCAATTGTGTGTAATAATATTTTACAAAAAAAAATACTGAACAGCTACAGTTACTTCAAAGCTTTAAAATGATATCTACCATAAAATATTTTGAAGCTGTGAGGGTGCGGTAGGAGCGGTTGTTCGCGGATCGCCGAAAGCGCGGCTGCGAGCGCGCGGCGTGTACGCCGAGGGCACCCGCCGCCGACATGCCCCACCTAGGGTCACCAGAACTATTTGCAAATTCAGGACAGGGGTGCAGAAATAAAATTTATAGCTATAATGGGCACATAGAATCTGTACTTTAAACTTATGTCGGATTTAATTAATTATTTTTAAGGGGAAAATGTAAAAAGAAACCTATAAATAGATTTTACTTATTTTCGTTTCACAAAACAACCAAATTGATTCACTTGATGCAATAAGTGTACAAACGGTATCAATCTGCTATACCTACTTAGATTAGTAGGGTAGGTACCTACTTGGATAAGAACTAAACAAAAACTTCTCCTTCTCCTAAAAGTGTGGACTACAGAACCCTACATTGCGCGTGGTTTAAAAAGCCTTTGACCAGTTATTGTGTTTGTTATTTTTTTAATATCATGTCAGCTTTTAAAACGAGTCCTCAGCCAACTTAGTCTCAATTTCTATTAAATAAAAAACCTTATTGAAACCAAATTTACAGGACCCAGCTTACGACTTCAGTCTAAACCGCCTAACTGACAAAGTTACATTTCAAATTATGTAATTTTTGGATACTGGGATCAGAAGCCCAGTACACAATGAAGACTTTTGAGGTTTTGGTTAAATTAATTTACCATTGACGCGTCGCTCGTTATATCAATCATGTTTATTTACATATTAATCCTGAAACTGAATCGAGCTATTGCTTTCTATTAAGTTCAGAGAGCGAGTTAACGACCTGCTCATCTATCACAGAATTTCTATGAACAAAGATCGCTGGGTATTCAAACAGCCGGACAATCGAATAATTGTCCTCGATCGCATACAAGCTGCGATCCCAACCGGGCAGTCGGACGGCAGGCTCTATTTCTGCCTAGTGTTTAGAAACAATAGCTCTGCACTGCAATTAGTTTATCCGATAGATGGTGGTCGAACGAGTCGTAAATCTACGCTCTTGCCACCAGTGGGCTCTCTACGTGGTTGTGGCGCCGTATGTAGATTCAGCTCGGTTAATTAATGTGCCGCGGTAAAGTGCGAGGTCTCTCCCTTGCATCCCCAGCCGGGTTTCGTAAATTGCGCACCCATCTCCCACATGTTGGTACGGTAGCTCTAATTTGACAAATTTAAATTCTACACCTAAATATATCGCTACTGATAAAATAATGCTTTCCCACTTCACTGTACAAATCATTTTTTTTTTTGGTATGAATTTAAAGACGATCCTAATGTGTGAGCTTTATGCAGGAAAATATCGTGGGGAAATTCGCAAGCGCGAGAAATTTTCAACATATACAAAGTAGCACCATTTGTCACCGAACCACAGAATACTGAAGTACAAGCTTACATGAACCACTGCGCAGTGTTAACACAATTTAACTTGACTACATATGACCACACTATTAGTAAACTCTTGGTAGTCTTGTATAATGAATATTTTCTTTGAGAATGTTAGCATATGAAAAGCAATTTGTAGCTTAACTGTAAGCTTTATGAACTTACCGGTTTGTTTCTGTCTGGAGATGTATGTTTTTTTACTTTAATAGTTGCTGTACAAATTAGGTAGCACACATATGAAACAGGTATTTTTAGTGAATGGTGTGTCATCTGCGCATGATGTTTAGATATTGGCATGGTTGGTTTCAAATTTGATGTTAAATACGAGATCATCACATTCGCGCTCTTGAGTGACGTATGGCAGGCGCGTTGAGGGCGAAGGTACTACACTCTACCCTCCCTCATTATCCCTTTCATGCTGAATTTCAATTAGCATGCTATCGTGTTTTGCAATAACAAACGGGGCTCCCGTTTGGAGGATACAACATGGCGAATATACCTACACTTATTGACGTATAGATATACAATAATGATTTCAGAACATCACACACAACAACACACCTTTCACTGAGAGCTATAATGTAGGTACAAGTACTGGTGCTCGTGGCATAGCACATTTAAGACACAAATATTATAAAATCATTTTATAGCAGATGTACCTATATTTATTATGTTATGATTTAAACCTATGTTCCAAATTTCACCTTTACGGACTAGAGTAGTTTTGATTGTGTGTTGATTGATCAGTTAGTTATGGCCAACGAAATTATATGTTTAGGTTCGGTTAAATACATATAAGATCCTAATAATGTACAACATACATTATAGTCACACTAGACTTATTTAAAGCCTTGTAGTGAAATGTGTTTACTTAAATCTGCTGTAGAATAAGAGAAATCGGTAATGGTGTATTTGTGAAATACCTACTCAACATTTTCATGTTTGCAATGGATAAAAATAATAGAAAGACTAATGTTGAATGATAAAATGTTAGATCGTTCGCTGCCAACACCTTGTGGCGCCAGAACTAAATTACTAAAGCAGCACGAATGCTGAGCTGTCTCCTTTCAAATTTGATTGCGCCTAACATCACACGCCCATGAACTCTATAATGAAACAGCCGTATAAAAACAAAACTATGGGCATATATGATTAGGCTGATACACGAGTAAGGTAGAACCACTAAACAAACAACCATTACAATATTGCTGCATCATCGTGTTGGAAATCACTTATTGTAGGAGTGACTTGCACTCCCGCGCAAGTGGCTTATGCTGCGCGCCTAGGCTGCGTCGGAACGAGACCCACCGCCTATACTTGCAAACAAGCTTATTTAGAGGTATTTCATAAATTGTTAGTTCTGAAAATCGCTATTTTAAATATTATGTCTGTTTATTTTTTGGGAATGCTCTACTTAAGACATGATGAAAACGCTGAGGTAAGTCTGATTTTCGAGCAGAATTTGTACAAAAATTACTCAATTTATGGTTCTAAAATGCCGTACCATAATTTTATGTTCTGTTCGCTTTTGCTCAAGTCACACAAGTCACGTAATAAAGAATCTATTGTTTTTTTTTACAAAGTCAATTAGGGTAGTAATAATAAAAAACAGTAAGTAGTACACTTTTAATTTTCATTGAAATCGGGCCCCGAGACGCCATTGAATATTTTTGCGAATCCTTAGTTTTCGATAAAGCCATCCACGCTCATATGATAAATTCAACCCATACTTAAACAGAGTAGATTTTTGAGATGGGACAGAAAACAGACAGACTAGTGCCTAACCATTATAGGTACAAAAACCTTTTTTTGTATGTTTGTAACTTTTTGACCTGAATTCCCACACATTTGAATTTTCACATTTCGGTAAAAAATACAAAAATAAAAATATTACCAATAGGCAATTTACAAATAACTGTTCATGAAACCTCTAGAACCCGTATTTTCTGCAGTTCTAAATATCAGCTAAGGTTGAGAGTAGGGACTAAACATTACAGATTTCGTAAAATGGAGTGCTAGTCTCAATATCGAGTTTCGTTACTTGCATTCGCAAGTAAATGCGAAAAATGTTTTCTCAACCGTAGTAGCAATAGTCACAAAATTTCGAATGAGAAGAGTTTTTTTTAAATGGTGTCAATGGTTTCTAAGTATTTTTGAATACTAATGGTCCTTCAACCACAAAAAACACGTAGAAGAAACCAACCCTTCAAAGTAGAGCAAGATTTTTGGGTGAATCATTTAGATCAATGAATAATCGTCATATCGCTATAGCATCGTTTAAGTGTGAACACGTGCTTCGGTGAACTAATTGGGCTCTTTGAACTGCCGCGGCCGTCCAAATGTAATCCAGGGACGTATATGCCCAATTGTTGTTCAAATTCGCTGCTATTACGAGTTATACTTTTGTCATCATTATGTTTGAGCAGTAATTTTCAACTTTTTTATTCAATTTCAGCCAAGTTATATAAGGCCCTATAAAATATAATGAGTTATCACAAATAAAAAACAACCATACATGTTTCTACAGATTTTCATGGCCAAGCCAAATTGTTGAAAATAAGATTACTACTCCTAATTCTTCTACTAACTACTTAAAATCGCTGAACATGCAAGTTCGTAGTGGTGGTTTGGATGTATCTCAATAGGTATTTGACATATTTAACTAACATTTGAATGTAATTTCTCAGCCTACCTCGAATATGTACCTACCTACCTACACATTACAAATACGTTATATCATAATATGTATTAATGCGATTAGTAGGTACTACTAAACTAATAACTGTCGCAATTAATGTGTACGTGTTAATTACTGTACCTACTAGTAGGTACATACACTAATATTTCATGTATTCCATTAGTCAAAGTCAAATGATAAAAAAATAAATTAATATCTATTTTCATTATTTTGATTACCATACAGTTACTTGCTGATGAATAATAACAGAAAGGGATCTGACTCATAAGAAATACGCATAGGAAACGTTACCATCGGCGCTTAATGTTCAACATGCATAGCTAAACAATGGTGCGAGCGTTCGACGGACGGGTCAAATGAGGCGCGGCGTCAAATCTCGGGTTGCACCGACTTGGCGCCGGCCGACACATCCGAGAAGTTAGCACACCCATTGAAAAGAAATAAAAAAAACAATACACGAAAAGTTCTTGTCGTCGTGCTTCACTTCACAAAGTAACAAGCGACCGTAACAAACGAGTTCCACGAGGAATCGATTTCGCCGATGTGCCCTGGGTTATACCTAACTATTTTTTTATATATGCAAAAGCTATATAAACAATAATGATTGTAACCTTAAACTATTATTTTAAATGATAAAGTCAGAAAACGAATCCACAAAAATAAATGGAATTTAATTGAGCAATTAATTGGTAGAGTGTAAAACGCGCAACTCATAGATTTAAACGCAGATAAATCATTTAGAAAGTCACTGTCCTAATTAGACTGAAAGATGTCAACGGAACCGATGCCTTGCACCGGAATAAATCAGGACTTAAATTGCTTTCTGCAACGACACTCCCACCGTCGAGTTGGCTTTAATAGCGCGTGCAAACGAAATGTTATACGAATGTTTGGAAATATTTTTTACAGTGAAATAGAATACTTCGGTCGGTGAGCAGGCGCCACAAAAAATATGGGTGTAATTGCAGCCCAGTTAAAAACACCAATTAGAGCATGCCAAACCACAAAACTATTAAATTTATTGTAGAAGCATCTTAAATGATATTAAAACAAACATCATAAAATGCCGTAAGTAGTCATTCAAACTAAAGACGACGATATAAATTTCTACTTATATTACCCGATATAAATGTAATTAACAATACCATTATTGGATCGTATCAATATAACTGTTCGTATGGCAACCACTATCGAAATGATTTGGATTTAATTACTTGGATCACCAGCTCCGCCCTCGTTGGAATCGAACGCTCGTAAATTAAGAATAATAATACCAAGCTTTCGTCTTTTTTATTGACTAAACAAATCTTTATCAACACAATTACACGATCGTTAGGGAATAATTAAATATTACCAAATTGCTTTTGGAAGCTTTTGCCTAACCTGAAATAGAATTTAAATTTATTTATATTTGTACGTATACTGCACCGTCAAACAATTATTTTCCCACGCACAATACCACCTAACCGAAATTGCCAACCACAAAGCTCAGTCATTAGATCCAGGACTCATAATTAAGATCTAAACTGGTCATACGAGCATTTGCTCCAGCCATAATTTAACTCTCCCTCATGGCCAAACTTCTATATATTACCGCGTAGTATGTTAACAAGACTGTAGTATTGACAGTATATTATTTGCTAAGAGACAATGACTCATACCCAAGCATTTGAGTACCCAAATACAATCTTGAATTATAATGTTATCTTAGTTTGTAATACGAGCATGACATTTTGTTATTCTTAATCTTTTGTTAACCGAACAAACTAACAAAAAATCAGTAGTGTTATCACTAAGATAATTTTTGTCGTCGCTGGTGTCGGGACGAGTGATCTAGTGTTTGAGCAATGTTTATTAAAATAATAAAACAGATGAATAATCCGTCGAGAAGAATTATTGTTTAAAAATGTGTAACTTATCAAGCAATTATTATAAACTGGCGTATAAAAAATATCATCAGTAACTGTTCTAATATTTCTTACTCAGCTATCTAGAATGAATTCAACATTAACACAACGTAAACGGCAGTGAAGTGTTAAGAAATCATATAAAATCCAATATATCTCAACTAATCATCGTGCGGCATTAAAATAAATATTAAAGATGAGTTCTTTTAGATAGGAAGCGACGATGACAGATTTAAATTTCTCATTTCAAAGAGATACATGCAAGGCATACAATAAAAAATATCATAAGAACCCACACAGAGAGAAATTTCCACAAATCTATAATTCCATCAGCAAGTCAGGCAAATACGAAAATAAGCATCAAAGTGTTTTTTAGAAGAAAGACGACAAATGTCAACCAGCTAGGAACCAGTAGCAAACACGTGTTACATATTGTCTGACAATATTTACTGTTGCTTTATTAGCTCGGGAAGCGGATAGGAGAAAATGAAAATAACTACCGCTCTACATTCTAAAGCACGTGTTAGAGTAATACAATATGAAAGGATTAATTGGAAACAAATTCAAGTTCGGCTGGGAAGGAAAAAGTATCGACTGCAGCGACAAATTAATCATGTACTGTTTGTCGTGCTGATTATAAACAGGACACAATTTCTAAAAGGAAACCAAGTAGGTACAAAAAAAAATACTTTATTCTTGATTAGTTTTTTAACTATTAACATACGTACTTAAGACATCCTGCCTAAGGTAGGCCAATAAAATTTAAATCCAATTGCGTCGACCCTTGATTTACAACGAATCAATAAAAGAGAGGGCTATCATTACCTTTTTATTGCGTATTCAATAAAAGTAATGTACTCGGTAATCAATGTGACGACAGTGGTCTTTCAAATAAAAACCTAGGGATCACTTATAAAAATACTCTTTTTTTAAAACCATCACTACTTTCATGAAAACTAATAAAACTTATTTACATGGGCATGCACGATTTGTCGGCTAGAACGGCTCTCTTCGTCAGTCACCATAGATGATCATTGCAAATTAGTGTTTAGTTTAAAACTGTTTAGACGTTCTCCAAAAATTACCCAAACAAATACGGGATGCTGGTATTAACTAATTGTAGACATATAAATCAGTGGAATGCTCCACAGAATTAGCGATCCTTTTCAGTTTATATGACGACTATATATCAAATACGCGGGTTATTCAGCGTAAATACAATAGTTGGATAGAAAAAAAGGGGTCTGAGAGATGGCTCGTAAAATAAAACAAGGGACTACGTCCGGAGATATGTCAAGATAGCATGCGGCGGGGGGGCGCGGACCGGCGCCGGCCGTGCACCCCGAGACCCAATTAGAAGCACACCTTTTGGACATGTGCTCTCACTTGGCGCTAACTAACGCCGAAAAACTCAAGGATACGGGACAACTACATCCGTTACCGGTTATCACATTTTTTCCCGAAAATTCTTTGGGTTCTCAGTGGGCATCGCACGATGAATTCGCAAATGTCCAATATGTTTTTCTTATCGATGGTGGCCATCTTTAATTTATATATTATATATTTATAGAGGCATTGTTAATAATTTAAAAATTAAATACATTTCAAATATTTACAGAAGATGTGTTCATACATTTTATGGTGATGGATGAATGGTTTAATTGCATGAAGTAAATATATATTACTATAAATAAGAAATATTTTTGAGCTCTAGGGCAGTGCTCAAAAGATATAGTTTAAGCCCGTAACTTCTTTATAAAAAGTGCTCGGTTATACGGAACCGGAAGAAGCAGGTTAATTTCCTGATCAAGGTAATTTTGTCTTGTACAAAAATTATGACTTTCGAAAACCTCACATGCATTATTCAGTTTTTTATTGCATATATAAAACTTTAGCTTTCTAATACTTTACCTTAGTTTTTTGACAGAATCTTTTTGGTAAATTATTATAATAAAATGTGTATTAATTACTTTTTTTCTAGTTTCAGTTAGGGTATCTACAAACACATTAAGACTGATTTCGCAGATTTTGAAGATATATAATGACTCTCTTACCTTTGTCTTGACGAGTTTTGCATTATCTTTGCACATCTTTGCCAAAGCGTGGTAATCTCCTCTTGCTGCACATAAAATCCATTGTTTTTGCTTTGAATCCAATGGATCAGTCTCGCTCTTTTGGTCCAACTGTTAATACAATTAAGGTTTCATCATTGAACTTAGTGTATAAATAAATTGCTATGATTCAATCATATGTGTGCTTACCGAAACTCTGTCTTCCTCATCCACGCCCTGCGAACAAACACATTTCAATGAGTCATCATTACAGTTCAAGATTTCATTAACACATTTTCTACTTTAAAACATAAGCTTGTTCATTCATGATGAACAATTTATTAAACGATGTACATCAACGTACTTAACGTCTGAAAACAAAAGATTAGGATTATAAATAAAGACGATATTTACATACATAATAAATATCTTAACGACACATATAAATTAATCGGTACCTAATATTTCAAAATTAATAAATGAGTACTTATATTGTGAAAATAATATTTTGAATTAATGGTCAATAAATTCGAATTCTCCCGTCTTCAGGCTTGCGCTGCTATTCATGTGGGATGATTTAGGTCACAAGTAATTTTTATGCGTGTGCGTAATTAAACACTCTATGTAATGTATAATACAGTTCATTTTTGTGTAATGTACGGGTAAAGTTACAATGTTTGCGACCGGTGCACTGGGCGTGCGCTGCGCAGCATGACCACTTTACCACCTGTCGTTACATATTTATGTCTACACTATTGGCCTCACTGTTAGGGACTTTGATATTGACAAGATAACATCCTTAATGTGATGTGTTTGATTTAATAATAAGATTAAGTTTGTACGTTACGGGTTTAAGGTTCTTCTGTAATAATAATTAAAATTAGCACCCAAATGATATTTGGACAATCACGTTGAGTTGGCAGGTTTGTCCTAATAAAGGTTACCGGGAAAAACATAAAACGTAGATTAACTTCCAGAGAGTTAGAAACTTGAAAACTCGAATTCTCTTTTAAGGTTGTAATAGTTTAAGGCAGACCATATCCCTGGTATCGTGTTTTCTCGTATACCTACCAGGCACATTTTACGTAAGGTATATTTTGCAAAAAGTCTTGCGGAAGAGAACAATTTTGAGAAATGGGGATTTAGTAAAAAGGTCGATTCGCAAAAGAGTCTTTGCCGCTTTGTGAGAAATTAACATTATGCAAACGGTTACAGTAAGTTTTATTCTGGTCTATATACATTCAATCACTATAATGGTATTAGTATACCATCATAGCCATCATAGTCATCATGGGGATCATAGCCCCAAGGAAGACGCATGCATATCTATCAACATACTTTTGTATGCATCATAAAATGTAGATGTTTAACCTACTTGGTTAATCTAGAAGTCGACTCAATGTAAGGTTGTAGGTCAGTAATAAATAAGAGTTGCTTTAAATAAAGCTCAGAGCCTAAGATTGTGCTTAATCCTACAAACCGAGTTGTCAGATTGCAGATTAACCTAGTATCAAGAAAGCGACAGTTAAATCATAAGTCCTACTATTAAGTGCTTCGATTATTGGATTGAAAGTATATTTTGGTCACAGATTTAAACTGGGAACCCTTACTTATATTTTTGTTTGATTTTTCTTATATATTTCTCATGCACAAGAGCAACGTCAGTCAGTCATGTCAATATTTAGTATGCAAATCAAACTGCAACTAACTGTAAGCAACTTGTAGTTCAGACGCTGATCATTTGACGTCGAAAGTTTTTATATTTCAATAGGAGAGCATGTGGTAAACAACACCGACACGGTTAGTTTTCATGAAATTCTTTGAAATGGATAGAATTGCCTACTTCTATTCATTCCAAGGTCTTTCTTCATGGGATTAGTGGGCTCAATTCAACCTGCATTTTTTCGCATCGAAATAACGCAATAAATTCAACGCGATCTATGTCAACGGAAGACACGGATTTCATTGATCAGAGGAGGGTTGACGCGGCAAGTAGCACTGATGCGGAGCGTAGAGAATCTGTTTTGTTGAAAATGTTTTATGCCCGCCTCAACAACTGCATACCCTTAGAATGCAGCAAAATCCAACTTTTTTTATAAGCTTGTTTCTTTACATTGTAATCTTATAAATTATTTAATGAGTAAAACCAATTGTTTTTAAACTATCACAACAGGGTATATCAGGATAAATGGGTGGATTTTAACATTATTATCTACAAATAAATCTTTTTAAATTCTTGCGTAGTAGATATTGTCATATGTGTTTTTAGGATAATATGATGCTTCAAAAATAGACTACTTCAAAAAATTATAGGATAGCTACTTTAAAAAAAAATAACATCTATAATATAAAATTTAAAGGGCAGACGCCAGTTAGTCGCCGAAGGGTTCCGTTCCGGGCGTGCGTGGCTCGCTCCTCGCCGTAGGATGCCGTACGCATCACGTTGTTCGCGCTGGCTCGCATTATGGTGGCGACGACGGCACCACACTACGATCGATACACGTCACACCAACTAATTTTTAACTTATTCATTTAATTTATACCGACGTAAAAAGCTACAGTCAAACAAAAAGAAACCACATTCACAGAATAGGACTAAAATAATAGTTTTACTTTAATTAGTCAATCAAGGCAACGTGTTTACTGAGTAATTGAACACAAAAAGAAATTATAGTGTAGGCTAATGTAAATAGCTAATAAAATACACTCAATTAAAAAAGAGGCGCTTCCGACTATAAACTGAATTTAAATCTGGTTTCATCATGATCTGATATACCAAATTATTTTGATTATGGTGAAATCACGAATCATAAGGCAGAAATGTACTTAGAGCATTGTATGTTGTTTCTGTATTTGTAGTCATTGTCATGGACTCTTGATTGTTTCATGCCACAGAGCGTGTATTATGCGTTGTCTTTCTTTTATCATTCAATAGCTGACAGCTAATTCATCCGTTCCTATTTTCCATCACTTCGACAAGGCTCGTTAAGTGCGGCATCCGCGTTGTTGATGGCTGCGAGTGATTCTCAGGCCCGAATAGCACAGAGAGAACAATGAAATCGGTCATATTTTCCTTCCAACTCGCAACAGACCGTACCACGTTATCTTTCCCATCGTGCATAACAACCATGCGTTTATTCAAAACTCTGATGACGTATACTTAAACTAAAGCTCATTTTTGTAGGTCTTTGTCAAGATTTATTATATCAAGGGGAAAAACTAAATCAACTGATAAATCATATTAGGCAAATACAGCAATTATGTGTCATTGTATCCAATCAATCATGAAATAAAATTAAGTAATATTAATACGTCAAGGACTATAGCAGAAGCTATTGTAAAACAATTGATATGAACACCAGAAGACCACGCACCACTAAAGCATGCAGCAATATAATTTTGTACAACATCTTTTACTATCAGTGTCGAACATTATCTCAGACATGTAGATAGAGTTAACTCAAAATAAGGCAATGGGATAATAAAACGTTTACAGGGTGCTTAGCCACTATAACCAATTGGATTTCTCGTTTAGCACGTACTAAGAAGTCTTAAAGGGATCACAAAATTAAACTAGCCACAGCACTTCATTTTAGATTCGAGCATTTATAGGAATCTGTTTGTGGAAGGATAGGAAATTACCCAGTAGGCACATTTAAGTACATACTAAAATGTGACAGTTCCAACCTCATTATGCAGGCTGGTCATATAAAACAAGCGAAACCCAACCGACAGCGTGGTCAACTCAAATCACGAATGACCTTTTTTTGAGCTTTAATAGCGCACGTGCGTTTTTGAGTCACACGACATTAATAATTGACAATCGACCGCAAGTCACGAGGCAATACCTATAGAATCATTATTCAAAGGGTATAGCATACTATATGCTTTGAATAATGATAATAATTAATAATATTCCGCCGTTTTGTTGATGCACTGGCAACGCACTCAAATTCAGAAGGAGAGGATTTTCTGTTCTTTACGGATTATAGGTCAAAATTGATTCTGAAAATTGAAGTTAAGTAAAATAGTGATCAGTTTAATACAGTTTTTGATCCAGCTGCTATTACTTTTAATACGTAAAGTGGAAAATTGTGGAATTCGATTTTATAATCTAATGGGTTCTCATCCGAACGAAGAAAACAAAAAAGTTAACTTTCAAGCCAAACTTAAAGTATAATACCCTTTTATAGCATGCCAGAGCGGACAGAGCTTTCATAAAATCTTTGTAGATTAATTTTTGAAAGTATTCCAATTGACGAGCGGAAGTGTATACATACATCGTCGGTCTATTTCAGTGTTGATTTATGCGTCGGGATCTTGCTCAAACGGGTGGCAACGTGGCATATTAGTGAGAAACGGATTGTTCATTTATTATTTATTAGCTTCCGTGGCGGGGCGTTAAGTGTATTCCGATATACGAAACCGAAACTCGTGATTATCTCGTTTGGAAGACAGCATTTACGTGACAGACTAATTGCTAAAACGAGACCACTCATAGATTGTAGATGAAATAATTGATATAGTTGAAATACATTTTTTAACAGTTTTGGTGGTGGTTTTTGAAAATTTATATATTTTTTGGATTCAACTTCCTATCGACTTTTTAAAATACTTTTAATGGGTGCCTAGTCCATCTGTTCGGTAAAGAACCTTTAGGTCACAAAGTTTTGCTGTAAAACGATTGGCGTAATGGCTGAGAGGAATAACGGAATGAGACATATGAGTGAATGTTGGCAGAAAAGGAGTTAAAAATTCCACAAATAATAATACAAAAAGGAACAATGGCTATTGAGATTATTGAGATTTCAAACAGAAATCTTTCGATTGCAGGAAAAATATGGCTATACAGAAATCAAACACACCGCCGACACCAGATAAAATTTCATAAGGAATGGCAGAAGGATTCACATACAAGTATATGCATATCTATAAATTACGAACCGTATCCATACGAAAAGTATTTCAACACAACGTATTAGAATTTATAAAATGTTTACAAATACGGATTTATAAACAAGTAAAAGTAACAGTAGGTATGCCTCGTTGATGGTGGTGCAAGTATTTGATTTAAAGGGCTAATTAGCCAGTTTGACTCAGTGGAAAAATACGATTCAGAGGATTAATACTTTTCCTCCAGGTACAGTTCATTAATTACAATATGTACTTATGTATTATAGATGTTTATTATTATAAGATATATTATTATATTAACAGATATTATTAAAAAACGCAGTATGTTTTGTAACGATGCAAACCCTTTGGTTTGCATCGTTACAAAACATACTGCGTTATGATGGCTTATAAGATGGCCTTTGCCATCTTCAATAAGTAAGATCTCTCTATTAACATTTATTTTTTAAATATGCCACACCTATTCGTACACGGCAGGTAAATGCGTCCTCTCGTCCTTTTAATAGGTTACATTGTGAAGTACGTTGTATAAAGCAATTGTAAAGTCCATTAGGTGCGCGGAGGCGCGGGCTAATATTTGTCATTATGAGCTTTTGTTGTTCGTGTTGTGTAAGCTACCCTTGTGTAGGGGTTGCCCCGTTCGGATGAGCCGAAATTATTATTATATAAATTTTTGCTCTCGCGACAAACATCCCTCGTTGGTTGTTTTCGAAATGTTTCCTTTGGGTGTAGTGTTGTTACTCATTAGTATATTATAATAAAAATGTATCTACATACATAAATATCTACGGTCTTTTTATGAAGCTTTGTTTTATCACATCAACAATTTCCGGTTATTGCTATCACGCAATAAGGAGAAATATATCGATAATAATCATATTCAACATCATTCTGACCGCCAAAGGCCCATGACGAAGGTTTTACAATTCAATTAGCTGCACCAGGTGTCGACGGGCGAGGAATCTTTTACCCTTACCACAACGCAACACTTTAATATTCAAGACTTTTATTGGAGTGGATAACAATATTCATAAGTACCTAATTTAGTTCATTTATTTTGACTCGGTCAAAAGGTTAAAGTGACTGGACAAAGAAAATTACATTTGTATATATTCTGACGGAGGAAACAGCTAATTGATGAATATCTAAAATGTTTATTTTGGGCTATCATTAAAGTCTTTGTAAGGTATAATAACACATAATAAAATTGTAAGAGGCTTACCCGTTTACTTCAGCGCTACAGGTCGCTGGTTCGATTATTGTTTGAAACAAGTTACACTCTATGTTTGGGTACAAACCAGTTTATAAACCAGGAGAGAAAAATATAGTAGTGTTGTTTTATTGTTCAGTTTATCGTTAATCTAGTCCGCTTTCGTAATACCTACCTATCTATCTACGCACAATATGAGACTTACTTGATTTCTGTATATACAGGTAATTCTAATATTAACAATCTAACTATAACAAAAATCGATTTAAGGCAGGGCGGGGAGATTATGAGAATCAACGTTAATAGTAAATTATTATTAGAACGGGGTTCATGGTGTACCCTAAAATAAAACAAATGAAACTAAACATTTATTCTACGTTTTATGTTGTCAAATATTTGTGGGTCAAAATATGTGATAATTATTGTCAGTCGGCCAACAGGTGCCGCGCACCTTCCGATGAAATCGCAAACACAACCCGATATATTATAATTATTTACACATTTAAACCCATAATTAGATCCGACCTAAGTATGGATGTAGAATACCTACGAGATTTACTAAGCAGCATATACATATAGGTAATTAGTCCATTGAAATGTTATATTTTTCTAAAATTACATTTTTCAGAGAACGCAATTTTATTTTTTAGATATCAAGGACGGTCAGTATAAACTTAAATTCGAGTTTGTGGGATCGTAGCCCTTGTCCCACGGCCGCCATCTTAGGAAAAGGGGTGCTAATGTTTTTACAGTTTATCTCACAAACTATAGGTTTCACAAAAAAAAACGTATTTTTCCTTGCAAATATAATTCTCTACAACTTTGGCTCAGTAACTTTTGTCGTAAAACCAAAAATAACAAAGTTATAAGCGATAATTTATAAAAAAATTAGGGAAAAAATCTATTGGCCTCTATAACTATTTTCTAATAATTTTACGAAAAAAATATATCTGATCATTTTTATAGAGGGATGTTCTTAAGGAATAACTGTTATAAAAACTTTTTATTTTATTCATTAATTAAGGTTTTATAGCGCTGCGAAGCGAATACTATTCTCCAAAATTCCTAACTTTACATACTTAATATTATATATATATATAATATTATATATCAGTGCCGATCATTTTTGAAATTTAACTGACGTTATGACTATTTTTTAACTTTTTCAACATTCCATAATTACTTTTAGATAAAAGTATCATCTTTTATTATCATACAATACAAACTTGACTTTTTTATATTTATTTATTTATTTACAGTAACACAATGTTGCGTGTAGGTAACATTTACTTTTATTCGTCTGAAATGGGCAACTCGGCTGTTTGGGAAACGGCGCAATGACCACACCCCTAGCACGTCATCTTCAAAATCTATATATATAAAGCGGACGAAGCCGCGAAAATCAGCTAGTTAATAATAAATAAATATAGCTGGACTTTATGACGCAGCGCAGCATGTAACAAGATTTTGTTAAAAATCATCATGTATCATAAGAAATACTTAGTTAAGGGACACATTATTTTTATACGAAATTAAAACTAAATAGAGTGAAGAAAATAATTTCCATAGTAATTAATCCCTTTCAAAAAGATTTTATTTATAAATAGAACAAGATGATTGCAATTTCCTAAAACCTCATCAATTTCATGGACTAATCAGCAACCACTGGAAAAACATATGACCATTTGAACTCCTGAAGCTAAATAAAGGCGTAATATTTATTATTATAATGTCTTGAAAATCCAAAATTGCAAATGCTTCAAAATTTTGTTTGTATGTATATTTTAAAGATGATACAAGACTATCATAACAAGTTTTTACAATGAAGGGACAGTAAATTTAATTTAAAAACATGATACAAATGTCTTCAGTATACCTCTTGAACTTATCTTATACCTACCTAGACATTTTTTTTTATAATTTATTTATTAAGCATGTATCTTTGTGAGTTGTGTAAAATATAGTAAAGATTCTGAAACAATCTATATGATATTGTACACAACAATATTTAAATACAGGCTGTAAATATAACAATAAACAATCAGATCAATTAGTAGAAAACACTGCATGTGCCTGTTACCAGAAATTTATAATTAGTATTATGTTCCTTAAGTTGATTCATCCATGTATGTGCTATTGTGAAAATGGACTTTACATACTGCTTTGTTATAAAACAGTTAAAAAGTTCTGCACTGACTGAAATCAAATTTTGACACAATATACAACCCGCTTCAAAGTTTCTCCTTATCTTTAACCAGTGTAGTGTTGCAGGGTATGGGTAGTTTATAAACTAATAAAGCAGAAAACTTTTTGTTTGTATGAAGGGGCTAATCATAAGAATTACCAGTTTTTTTCTTGCTAAAAAAGTTTTACAAAATTTTTGATGTAGGTAATTAAAATCTCGCTACAACCTATATGAGCAGAGCATCAAAGAAAAATGTTATTGAAATCTTGTAAAATTCTACCCACTCTGTTATGTGGATGCTGCGCCAGTTAACTACCTAGTTAAGTATAAACTTTTGCTTGTGTATTATCTGTATACATTATAGTTTTTTATACTTGAGTTTGTCCCTGAACTCTTTTAATAGTTGTGACTATTTTAATATTTGTTCTGAGTGTGTGGGGGGACCCAGTTAGTATTACTTCTTGATGGCAAGTGATCACTGCAATCTATGGACATTTGCAACATCAGAGGACAATTAAATGCAATAAGTTTTTGCAAAATAATATCTAAGTACTTCTACTATACTCTATTAACTACTTACCTGTGAACTTAAGTTGCCACCTACTTTATTGGTTTTCAACACATCACTCTCCGAAGCCATTCTGTTAAACATTTGTTTTCTTTCTTTCACCGAGATTGTCTGTTCACTGTCCACTAACATGCTTTCACTCCTAGATGACGTTAACATTTGTGGAATGGGACTACTAAACTCAGAAACATCTTGATTTGGTATAGATGATCTCTGTCCTTGTGTACTTGGGGTATTGGGCGTACTTGATCTTTTATCAATATTCTTTTCTGATGACCGTCTACGTGGATGCACTTTCGGTGGTACATCTTCAGTAGGAATTGACATCAGACTCTCTTTAGACTCACTTTCAAGTATCTGTGCTGTATTACTGGCACTTGATGTTGTGTCTTGAATTAGATTCGATAGTATACTAAAATCTTGATTGAGTTGTAATGGCAGTGGAGGCCGTTGTGGTGGTTCTTCAACAATATTTGGCTCAGCTTCCTCAGGCATTTCAGTAACAGACACATTGGATGACTCAGGGGCCTTCTCAGTGAGTATATCTTCAATATCTTTACCGTTATTCGTCATATATTTCTTTTTCAAGATTAGCCACTTCTCATTATTTTGATTTTTTATTATAGCTAGCGTATTGACATGTTTCTTAAACGTACTCCTGGCTTCATCTATAAATAATAATAAATATAATTTACGGCTGATAATGTAAATAAAAACGTTATTCAACAAGTAAAATACACACCTCTCATGTCAGGATTCATTAGAAACACTTTGAAATGTTTTACTAGCTCATGGTTTGTTACTTTTCCATTATGCAGCAACATGAATTTTAATATTTCATCAAAACTTAGTTCTGTGGGCGGCGACATTGTAATAGAACTTTATACACAAAATATTAACTCCACAATTCCACATGCACATAAAACTATGTACCTAATTATGCAAAACGAAAACGTCAAAATTCCAGTCAAAGTCAAGAGTCAAGATAAATAACTTGACGTTTACGTTCCATTACAGGCATGTGAATTATTTTAAGATGAAACTAATGAAACTGCTTTGTCAGGTGACACTACTAATTAAGTATATAAAAATGAATCCCTAAAATCCCTATTTCCCTTGGTCACGGCATCACGCGTGAACGACTGAACCGATTTTGATCAATTTTGGTACTGTTAAAGACGGAACGTTGGAGAAGGATATAGGCTACTTTTTATCAACCTACCATGCGAGCGATGCTACGGGTGGATTACTAGCTTAGTTTAATATAATAAGGGGCACAAAAAAAATCTACCTATGACCGTTAAAACTAGATCTGAAACGTCCACTAAATATTATATAACTAGCTGACCCAGCGAACTTCGTACCACCTTACAGTCAATTAATATCGTGTTAACTTTTACTTAAATATAAATATTGATTTCTTACACTTACGCGAATATTAGACATTGAAATAAAACGTCACGTTAAAATATCAAAATAGGTAAAATCCGTGAAAAGTATTTTTATCGAATTAATATTTTATTAACGCAATAAAATGAACACTAAATTCATCAATAATTTAAAAAAAAGCATAGATAAAAAAGCAATAAAGTTACAAACATTATATTTATTTTCGTACCTATTACATCTATTTCAATTATGTAATTGTATCAACACATTTATTTTATGAAGCTATATTTTTCTGCATGGGTTGCTCTCGGGTCGATTCTCATCGGTAAAGCACCAAATGCCTGCCGTTGCTCCTATTTGTTTGATTTAGATTTCAAAGTATGATGACTACTCAGCCAACCGTTACTTGTAAATCGTGCGGAAGTAAGCCAGTCACTTTGATGGAGCTTGAAAACTCAATGAGGTAGTTGGTTGTTTCATCTTCATTTATTACATTATCAATAGATTTAAACCTAAAATAATAACAAAGAAATAAGTAACTTAGTAGTATAAGACTCATATCAATTCCCTGAATGACAGAACCGTGTAAACACTAAATCTCCGAAGATTACTTTTATTATATTCAAAACAGGTTAAAATAAATTATTTAAGGTAGATTGCCCGTTGCCTTTTGGAATTATTCTCCAAACAATCAGGCCCCTAATCCTTCCTGGAAAGAAGAAGAACCGTAAGACATCCACTGCTGGACATACATAAGTCTCTCCCAAAACTCGCCACGACGCGGCGACGGGTGCGACGCTACAACCGGTCGCCACCCGCATCTAGCGTATTCCAGCAACCTTTACCAGGTCGTCGGTCCACCTTGCCTAACTTCGAATACGTGATCATCACTCTACAACTTTCGAGCCCCAACGGCCGTATGAGTGGCAAATCTATGTATGTTGCAAAATAAAAACTATGATATTGATACTTAACTCACTATTCAATGGATTTTTCATTTTGATATTAAAGTGATAACCATGATCTCCTTGCTAGAACATCAGTGGGTATTGAAACGGTTCATATAAATGGCGCGTTTCATTTATTTGCCCAATATCGCGTCGTGTAAGTACAATATCTCGTGTTTCCAAGTTTTTAATAACAGTTAGGATTGCAGGTATAGTAGCTGGTCGAGTTTCCGCCCTGATTGATTATCACATTGATAGGCGCTCCAACGTAATCTTTTACAGTACCTAGTGTAGTATTTGCTGCAGAACTTAAGATGGGATCATGTCTCGTCGCCAACCGAGCCACTTTACGGTCTTTCCTAGAGAAGCAAGAAATCTCTTTCTTCTTCATTGGCAATATTCCGAAGCCTAATTTTATTATTATATTTTATTGGGAAATATTACATCTTCTAGGAAGTTCTAGGTCGAGGAAAGTCAAATGTAAAGAAATATTCCGAAATATGGAACTATTAAACGATATTTACAGCAGACAATTTGTCAATCACGCGAATTGTCGTAAAATTACAGGTAGGCCAGTTTTCTTCTTTTTCTGTTCTAAAGTAAAATAATAAGGTTAGATTAAAAGCGCTAATATACCGAGGCGTATAGTTTTTTATAATGTTTTGCGTAACTTAAAAACCTTCTACAAAGTATTTGAAAACGTTTAAAAAAAAGATCAATGAATTTGGTGAAGCCGTTTTTAAGTTCATGAAAAAGGGAAATAGTGATCGATTTTTATACCTAGATTGTATTTTTTGACCTAGTAGTTTTATTGCAATTGCTTAAACAACCTGCGCTACTGTGTTGCTCTTGTAATAATTACCTAGATAAATTATGGTGTTCAAAGTCCCTACTACTACATTTTGTATACTTACCTATATTTCTATGTAGTAGGGAGTTCTTTAGGTACGTAGGTACCTATACTTATGTATTTTAATAAGACATTGGGATCAATTTTATCAACTTTTTTGGGTTCCGTACACAAAGGGTAAAAACGGAACCCTATTACTAATACTTCGCTATCTGTCTGTCACTAGGCTGTATTTCAAGAATCGCCATAACTGGACAGTTGAAGTTTTCACAAATTATGTATTTCTGTTGCCACTTTAACAAAAAATACTAAAATCAAAATAAAATAAATATTTAAGGACAATACAACAAACGCGATTTTTTTGCCCTTTATTGTTCGATTCCAATAATGGCAACAGTTAGGCACTTGAAATATTCACAAAATACTCAGTTCTATTTTCAATTTAATAATCTCTCATAGAAAGCACAGGCTTGCGGTAGCGGGCAATTGTTTTGCTTGTAGTTATAGAAGGTTTTTTAAACATGCGCGGTAAATGACACGGTCTGTCTGTGGCCGCTCGCAACCCGCAAACAACTCGTCTGTGTGCGAGATGGTTGTTTTGGTGTCAGCCGGCGAGCGATCGATTGTTATTTTTTGCAACATGGCATCTAAATATTTGATGAACATTGAAAACTGTACTTTTATCAAAACGGAGATCACATAGGAGGTATTTTAATGTATAATTAAATCATGATCAACCACAAGCTTATTTTCTTACAGACATTAAAATAGGTACCTACAATTAGGTCGATATTCGCGTAAAGATACGTGACCATGGTAACAATATTAAATTTGTATCTATCATTTAATTACACAGAATTATCAGTTGCAGCCTCCATCTTTATTAAGAGCTTTTTACACGAGTGTGGCATAGGTAAAGCTGAATGACCTCACGCCATATAAAATAAATACTTACGACATGTACTTGAAATCAATGTGTTTTTAATCTTGATTTATTTTAACATGCGTTCAAATTAAATATTTTCTCTGATTTTTGTTTGTAAAGTGCGTTAAGGCAATCATAAGAAGGGAAAGTAAAACGATTAAATAATATATATAAAAAATAATATATTTTTTTAGTAGGAATACCCACTTATACTAACAGTTTTCACTACACAAACAGGTTATAGGTAATAGAAAAGGATATTATATAAATTATACAGACCTATAATTCGAAATACCTACAATTATGATATTATTATAGTGTTCAACATATTATTATTTACCATTTAATAGAACGCATTGATCCAATAGGGCAACTGCAAATATCACTTCTTCTCATAAAATCCCAAATATCGTTGCAGTATCGCTCAATTGCTTGCTTTGTTCTCTCGTTCTTGTTACCTATACTACATTTCGACCATGAGACCCTATACTTTTTCAATTGGATTTAAGATCGGGGATTTGGATGGCCAGGGTATTAGTGTAACTTCACTCTGCTGGCTATAAACCACTTAATCGTTCGACACAACTTTGGCCGTATGCACTCTACAGTTACCGTGAACATAATAAAAGCTTGGAACTTCTTTTCGCGGATAAACCGTTCGCCCTGTCGGTAACATAAATTCCTCTAACAAGTCCACATATTCCATTGCATTCGCATGAGTAGAAATCTGACCCAGCTCGCCTACACCTTCGGTTCTCATCCAGCTTCACATGTCTTGAGATTCGGCCAGATAATTGACTTGGCACTACGTGATCCTCGGCGTATTGTGTATTATTGTAACGCCACAAGATTATGCGACCGTGCTGAGAAGATCTTAAAGATCTCAGTCTCAGTTCAGTCTCGTCTGAAAATATACCGTTAGATGAAAGTTTCAATATTCACGTGCAAAATTTAATCTTGTAAGTACAAACTTGCATACAAAATTGCAACCGTTGCACACAAGTGCATCGGTCGATTTATCGACGTTCTTAGCAATCCAGTAAGTAGAGTGCAAATGATTTCTTATCGTTTGTAGACAAACGTCGTAACATGCTGCAAAATACCGAGTGCAAGTAAACGGACGTTCTGCCAATACACGATATAAATATGAATGAATTATTTTTATTGTCATAGAATTATTTACACCGATTCCTGAGTGATTTTTGACTCAGTAATTTTATAATTGAAAGAGTTCGGCATAATATATATGGTACGGCATAAGAATACATTCATTCCGAGTTATAGTTAATTTCAGGGTTTGAATTCAAAATATGATTATTAATGCTTTATTTAAAATATTATCTATTTTAGTGATGACAAAGGTTTCAATTGCATAAACCTAGATACGCATTGACATATCTTGTTTAATATTTAAAATGTCCTAAGTGCGGCATGCACTGTAAACGGAAATCTTTGTTATTTTGACGGTTGCAAACAATTTATCGTCAAAGTGGATCATGATTCAAATTCGTGGATATTGAACATAGGTACATTTAGGGATTGCAATCCGGAAAACCGGATCCAGTAATCCGGCGGAACCGGCATCAATATACATTTACATTTATTTCATCCGGTCACCGGACTGCAGATTGGTACCGGATCTGGTGATTGAATATTTTGGCAAAATAACCGCGCTGTTGCATGAGTAGGAATTTAAACATTTGACGTTGTGCCACACCGCGCCCCACCTGCCCGCGCCGCATCGTGTCACTACGCTGCTCATGATTATTTGCTGACAAGCAGACAAGCGTAGAAGCTGAGGGAGCCTTCTCGGCCGCAGCTTACATTTGTAGCCGATTGGCAGATGACACAATCGTCACAATTTGTTTCCTAAGATCGTTTTTATAAACGAACAATTGATTACTTATTTGTTTAAAATTTATATATGTATTCAAAAGTCAAAGTCAAAATATCAAAGTAGGCCAAAAACTAGCTTTGCAATAAATAACTATGATTATGTAAGCTAGCATATACCAATATAATTTACCAAGCCGAAAAATAAAAATTACTGGTATATAGTATAACACAGAACAACAAATAATAACAATATTAACACACTCTTGGCCTCCATTTCTTTGTATCTTCCCGCTTCACTTATAAATATCTCAACAATTACACTTATTTTACAAATTAGACCGCTATCTTGGACTAATCCGCTGACCATCTATTGTTGTCACTTAAACAGTCACTCATTATAATAAGTCTTCTTTTTCTTTTTACTTTACTTTTGAAAGCGTCAGTCGGTAGATCCTAGTTGACAGTAGGTATTTTATTGTAAATACGAATACCAACCCCCTCAAACGATACATACTTATGTACCTCATGTAAACGGTGCCTGAGGGGACAGATTACCGATTCTTTTTAATGAGATTCATTAGAAAGAATCGGTAATCTGTCATAATTATGTAAGAATAAAATTAAACAGCATTCTCAAATAGCTAATTACTGACATTATTGTGATCTCAGTTAAGTTTGAATTATTATGTTGTTTTATTTTATAATTTTGATTAATAATATTGATTTCTACTTTGTATTTAAAATCTAACTAGGAAGACCAGTTACGTTAAATTAATATTTTTGTCAAAAAAATCCGCTTAAAATTTTCAGAACTGGACCAAAGTCACTACAGGAGATGCACCAGCTTTCAAATAAAAAATTAATCATTAAAATCGGTTCACCCACTCGAAAGTTATGAGGTGACATACATAAAAAATACAGTTGAATTAAGAACCTGTTCCTATTTTGAAGTCGGTTAAGGATAAAGACACTGTTTTTTAGATTTTATTTGTTATGGCTATAAATTTTTAATACCCAAAACTAAGAATTACATAAATCCTCTTTCTAAAAAATTACATACATGCATACACTTGAGCCTTTTTTCCGTGAGGGTAGCCAGAAACTACAAAAGTTTCTTAGTTTCGTATACGTATTGTTTTTTTTACACTTCATTAAGTGGACATCTAACGGTTGATGTGATGAGGATGATGATGATAGGAACGATAAAGGACTATTATCATGGTTAGATCAATCCGGCTGAATTGAAAATGAAGCCGGATTACAATCCCTAGGTACATTGTAATCAAAGTGTCATCTATCTTAATAAAGTCTCTCTATTAATAAATATTACTAAAACATTTTGGACAATTTATAAATTAAATTTAAAAATACACTTAATTTTGCAGTTAAAAGATCACTCTCCCGTACTGTTTACTCAAATGTAAGTTTTTGACAACAAAAAATACTACAACTAAATAATAGTTGAAGTCTTATTTGTTTAATTATTATAGTTATAGGTATTATGGGTTTAAGTCTGATGTTGAGCGCCTAGGAGAAACTGATCCACTCTAGATTTAAAGACACCCCGATTTTATCTACCGGGGAAGGCTCACTAGTGAAGCACATTCCACATTTCAGCAGTAGGTACGCATGATAAACTGGACTTAAAGCGTTTCGGTCGTCGGACAGTAGAAATAAGTTCGTGGAGATCTGCTGCTCACTCTCCGAAATACATGTTTTCTTTACTTGTTCCGTAAAACCTAGTTTCTTGCTAAATTTCATGATTCTAGATTAATGGGATTATATTATTTATTTATAAAATATTGACATAGGTAGCAGCATGATTTTAAAACTTTAAATAGACGCAAAATAGGTGCGTTGACTCTTTTTGGGTGAAATAAAATCATGGAACTCGTTTTATCATCACCAAACGCTTTTCATGAGTATGTTGTGTATAATTGTACCTAGATATACCTCCGTACGTTTTCACTTCTATTATTACACTATTAAGTATCTATATACCTAAAGAAAAATCTTAGTTTAACATCTAATGTTTAATGAAACTACAACGTTTTTCTGAAACTTTGAGCACACATTATAAAGCATTTGCTGTCTGTAATTTATTACAGAAATATTTTTTTCAGAATTACTCTTTATTATAGTAAACACCTGACATGGTAATGATTGGGTAGATTATAACCAATATATATATTAAATACGCAACAACTATTATAACTAGCGATTATATATATGTAGATCTACCAATCCACGAAGTTTTCCTCTATAGGAAATCTAGGATTAACAGAAGGATTTTTCATCCACTACGTCCTAAATAAGAAAGCTTAGATAGCTACATAGAAACCATTTTTACTAAGTTCGAATGATTAAAAGTCCTTAATATACTTTATACTGATAATCATACTGACAAATTGTATGCCTCAAATAGCTCTTCCACCGGAATCCCCAGATAAATAAGAGTGTTTCATATTTTGCTTAATCTAGATTCATCATCATCAAGCCATTAATGACCCACTGCTTGGCACGGGTCTCCTATCAATTGAGAAGGATTAGGCTATAGTCTACCACGCTAGCCTACAGAGGGTTGGCAGACTTCACATGCCATGAGATAATCTCTCAAGCATGCATAGCATCTCAAGCATCTATATTAGAATCTAGATTAGATTGAATAAAAAAAATATTGCTTAACCCGTAAACGCAGACTCGTCAGTTTTTGCAGACTAATTAAGTAATTAAACGTGGGAAAATATTTTAGGACGTTGAATTTAAAACTTCCAACATTTATTTGCATACTATTTCGGTAAAACCTGAATTTGACAAGTGCCACAACAATGATGGCTTTTAAAGTAACAAACTATATTTAGGTATTGCATTTAACATTTTACTGTAGATTTGTGAAATATTCATTTGAATATTATTTATAGCTATCATATAATGATAATTATGCTGTCATCGTTTAAGAGCGTAGACAGTGAATATAATTTTTATTTTATATACCAATATAGTATTGGTATTTTTAATATTTAGCGACGAGTATTTTTTTTAAGTTTTAATCGTAAATTCGTTTCTCTGTTTTGCTGACTCAAATGTCCTACTAATGGTGTCGTTTTGTGTCATGTTGTTCCCATGTTATTTCCTACAACGTAATTGAATAGAGCGATGTTGATAGACACGCCATGCATTTGAACAGGCGCTATAATATGTTGGGACTGGACAGCTTATACATATCATGGCGATGCAAATTGCTTGTTTTTCTATTGGAAAACGATTCAATAATCATTTGACGTGAAAATTGAAAATTGAAGGAATATCTCAATTCAAGTTATATCTAATTAAAAAGTGAAAAAAAACTAATTAACTTTGTAATTTTTTTTTTGTTTCTAGCATATCTATGAACGATCCATCATGTGTAAATGTTTTCACAAAATAAAGCAACTACCTTTATTATATAGCTCATTACCCAAAAAGTAGTTGGCTGGTGTACTATCTCAACAACAAACTGCCTATTGATCGTTGGATCTAGAAATAAGTAATTACACCAACGCAAAATTAGGTTATGAAATATTTGACACATCTTATAAAACCTGTCTTATGAGGATGGTCTTAAATGGCGGAAGTTTTATTAAATAGGACGTTGTATTCTAGATTTCATAATCGATACGCAATACTTAAAACGAAAAAAATAGATAGGATAGGTACGTAGCTCAGATTATTAGAGGACAAGGTATTGCCCGCGACTTCGTCTGCATAAAATTTGTAATTAAATTTAATGGGTTTTTCATCAATCAATAAATAAAGAATTTATTAACTAGCTGCCTCCCGCGGCTTTGTCCGCATGGTGTACCCACAGATAAAATATAGCCTATGTGTTAATCCAGGTAATAAACTATTTGTATGCTAAATTTCATTCAAATCTGTTAAGCGGTTTTTGCGTGAAAGAGTAACAAACATCCATCGATCCATCCATACTTGCCAACTTTCGCGTTTATAATATTAGTAGGATTACCTGACTCTTTTAATAAATGATTGATTCCGCATATTAACCCATTCAGTGCCCAGAACCCGATTTTGGGTCGATATTACAGCAAGGGTCTGGGCATTCAACATTTAAGGTAAATACATATAAAGACTTTTTGACATAAATAAAAAGAATGTCAAAACGTCTTCATAAATATAATCATCATCATAATCATCATGTCAGCTGGAGGACGTCCACTGCTGGACATAAGCCTCCAAGGTGGACCGACGACCTGATAAAGGTCGCTGGAACCAGCTGGATGCGGTCGTTGTGGAAATCTTTGCGGGAGGCTTATGTCCATAAATATAATAAAGTAATTAAATTCAATGCCCAGAGCCCTAATATAATATCGACCTAGGAGCCGGGTACTTGGCAGTGAAAGGGCTTTCACGCCCTTTTTCGCCCTCTGAAGCAATCATTTCCAAGATAAAAACTATCGTAGGTGTCCTTTCCTTGAGGACTGTAACTATTTCCATAACAAATTTCATAAATCGGTTTCACGGTTAAAGAGTGAATAGGTAACAGTCACACAGACATACTTTATTGATTTGACTAGGCAAGATGCAAAATTGATGTACGCCTTAAAAGTCTGATAGATTTGGTGAACAGGGAACAATCCAACGATTAAAACCTAATCAACTCGAAGGTATTCCAAAGATAATCCTGACGCGTAGTGACTGTTTCGTTTTGGTTGATGTAAAATGGTTGACAGCTGGGAACAGACGTTAAATTTATTCTGTGATTTCTATGGGAAAAGAATCGAGTTTTTACTATTGTCATCACGATTTAGTATTACATTACATTATTTTTTCTCCGTGAAACCTTTCTTATGCCTTAAAGAAATTTATGAACACAAAAATTAGCCAAATTGGTCGAGCCGTTCTTGATTTTTGCGCTGGACAACATAAATTTGGCGTTTTATATAAGTACAACATTTAAGTACTCAACAACTATTTAGAAAAACCTTAAAATATTAATAACCTTTTTTTTATAGATTTTATCACGATATATGTATTGATATTATTTAAGCCCTATGTTTCGAATCCTTTCCACCACCCATGGGTACACGACAGGGTTTGTCCTATTTTAATATTTCTATTGAACTATTTGACGACCTGTTAGAGGTCGATGGTATTCGCTGGATGCGGGTGGCGCATGACCGGTCGTCTTGGCGATCCTTGGAGAAGAGCTATGTACAGCAGTGGACGTCTAACGGTTGATATGATGATTCGAAGACTAGGAAAAATGTGATTAGTGATTAAAACCTTCATGCATTGAAAAAGCTTTAAAACCTAAACCAAAGCTTAATTACTCGTAAAAGTTTGATGAATCGACCACATGAAAATGTATATACATGTTTTCCATGGAACCATTCTGGAGGATCAACTTGCTTCGATCTATTTAGAAATAAAACCGTTAAATAATACGTATTTAATTATAATATTTGTAACATTTTCGTCCAATTGTAACATAAAGCAAAAAAAAGGGTTTTTGATGATTTCAAACAACCCAGAAAACATATTTGTACAAATTTATATAACTATTTTAAAGTCAAGAGAAAAGAATAATTTTCTTCTTTATGATGACGTCCTACTGTTGGTCCGGATCTGCCCTGGATTTGAGGTTTTAGGCTTTGAGGCTGTAGCCTAATCCACCGCACTAGCCTAGAGTGAATTGGCAAACTTTATACGCCATTGAGGAACATTATCAGGTATGTAGATATGTTTCTTCACGATGTTTTCTTTTACCGTTTGAGCATGACTATGATAATTTCGAAAAGCAGTGTGGGTGTTGGACTTCATAGTCCACTGGGCACACCATTATTAGCCTATCACAGTACTTTTACAAACGATAGGTTAAATCCTATTGAAATTTTTCATCTAGTAGATAGGTATCCTAAGATAATATTTATGATTTTCAAATCTAGGCTTCACCTATCTGTGTGTATATTTGCGGATATTCACAAAAATTACTTTCAATAGGTATATAATGTTGATAGAAATTTGCATCTAAAAGATGTTCTATAGACGCAAGTTATTGCTTCTATGAAGTATGATGGAAAATTTTCATTACGGAAAACTTTTCACGATTCAGAGATGAATAAGAAAATGAGAATTTGACCTTTATGAAAAAAAAAAATTATCCGAATTAAATATGGTTTCACACCTTCCAACTTACTATGCATAGTTTATTAGCAAGTATACATAATGGTAAGTTTAACTAGTTCTCGAGGAAACTTTATCATTATCCTGATTAGATTTTCGTGTGGTTCATCGCCGGGGCGGGTCCGTGTCCTACCTATGCATAACATTGAAGAACTTTCGATTGAGTAGTATACCCACTAGTTGTGGACTTCCCGCTTCTAACAAGAATTAGACATTTAACTTTTAATTGGCCGCTTGTACGGTCTTCAGAAACTTTGTTCGCCGTAAGTGTTTAACTATGTTATAGGTACTCTACGCTTTTAATAATGACCAAAGTTGCTTCTGTTTTGAAACTGTTGGGTTTCAGACCCTAACATCAGTAGAATATTTAAGATTTAATGTTGTGTTTGGTTTCGTAATTTTGTACATACCTACATATTAATTTATATAGATAGGTACAAATCCCTATTTAGTTACCATAGATCCTAAACTACTGAAGCTGGAAACATGAAAATTAAACAACAGGTTTCTTTTGTTGCGTTACAAATATAATAAGAAAGATTTTATGTTACTTCGTTCCCTAAGGGAGGAAAATATAAATGTAACATTTTAGTTAAAAGTTTTTTTTTATTTAGATAATACAGCCTTATCGGTGTTTGCTACTTGAGAGACGGACTGTCAAAAAATGTTTTTAAATTCAAGTGTTAAGTACCTTGATTTCAGGTTGGTACAAATCTGCTGTCCATTATTCGACATGAGGTAGGTAGTTGAGTTATGTATCTTTAACCAGATACTTAATTTCCAAGTTACTGAATAGGTACCTACCTATTTCACTAGATTTAACCCATCAGTTTTTATGATCAGTATATGAAATTCACAACTGAGTAACATATTTTTAGTCGCGCTTCCAAAACTTTGAGTAAGGCAGAATAGCTGTGATCGTGGATACTTATGATATATTGAGTTCTGACTTCTGTGTTTTTTTCTACCAGACCTAATATATGAGCTATGGTGATGAATTGGATGACGGCTAATGTTCAAAGCTGGTAAGCAGAGGTCTGCAGAGGTACGGCCATGTTGCGGCCGCGAACGGACAGCGGGAAATCGCGGCCGCCCATGGGAGGCGTGCGGCGCCAGGCTATGTGAGAGGGACGGCTAAATTGATCCGGAGGAGGCGCGAGCGAGAGGAGTGCGAGGCGGCGCGACGCAGAGGGCGTACGAAGTCGCGGACCGCCACGCACTCCTGTTCCGGTCGCGTCGACGGGCGGCCGGGAACCCGCGCCTCGTCACACTGACTCCGCACACGCTGCTCACACTGACTTTTCTCCTAGTACGTTTTTTGAATGCGCGCCGGTAACAGCGGGCACGTGATACGCCCGCAGCCACAGCTGTTTTTTTCTCTCTCGCTCAACTTTGTGACAGCCGAGTGTCGCGTGCGATCTCGCCCATTTCCCGCCACTTCTTCCACGCTTACAGAAAAGTAAATCTGTGAAGTTTTTTGGCGCGAAATGAGTGATTCGATGTTACGCTCGCAGGGAATGATGGATATATGTGTTTAGAAGCTAAAATGACAACACTGTTAATTTGTGAATATAGTTGAGCTGTGATAATCGGTTCGCGTTATTATCTAACTGTTCAGGAAAAGTTTCATAATTATGGATGACTGGGAGCGGCACGTAACCCCGCTCCTTCAAGACATGGGGTGTGCAAATGAAGACGCCCAAGACGACTTCTTTAATCAACAAGACGTAAGTGATAAATGTAGACAATTCAATTATTGTAAGAAAATTTTATCAGGTCTTCATTAACAGGAATATTATTATACAGGTATTGATTTGGTTACCTTCGCATTACGAAATATTTATGACGCCTATCTTATTATTCATCATTTACAATTCATCTACAAATCTTACAACACAACTAAATTGTTAATTCACGTTAAATCGCAATCGATATACCGTAATATTATAAGTATCTTCTAATAAAAGTTTCAGACTCACCAATCATACACGTAATTATTTCATAAGATTGTGTTATTTTTTGAATTGGACAATTCAAACTACCCTGTCAATAATTATAATTATCAGTATTGTGTAATCGCTCAACAGTTACTGTTATCAGTGTGTATCTTCATCTGCCGTGGAAGCGAGCCTAGCCTGGAACAGACTGTATAGCTTATAAAATTTTAAAAAGAGAACGAACCATATGTCGTGGTTATTTAATTACTTATAAAAGTTACAACAGAACAAAGTAGAGAAGATTTTTTTTGGTTTTTCAGGAAATATAACATACATACCATATACATATAAACTTAGTACTAAAGTTTATATGCCTTCCCAAATAGAAAGAAGAACGTTAGTAGTTTTGTTACTCTTTTTCTCTCACTATAGATACTGTATAAAAAGTAAGGTATCAGAACTATTCATGCACCCATTGAAACCCATTTTTATGGGATACACCACTAAATAACAATGTCTATTGAAATAACTTACAACAATAGTTTCGTATTTTACCTATAAGAACATTTTTTGAGAAATATTTTATTGTATTATATATTTTAGTTAATCCGGAACTCTATGATGTAAACCAATCATCATCATCATCATCAACCCATTAACGTCCCACTACTGGGCACGGGTCTCCTCTCATTTGAGAGGGATTAGGCTATAGTCCACCACGCTAGCCTCCTGCGGGTTGGCAGACTTCACATGCCACCAAGACAAATCTCTAATGCATGCAGGTTTCCTCACGATGTTTTCCTTCACCGTTTGAGCTTGCGATAAATACGCACTTAACTTCCGAAAAGTCAGTGGTTGCCTTGGGTTCGAACTCGAGACCTTTGACGTCTCAGTTCACTGGTCACACCGCTAGACTACCACAGCTCGAAAAACTAATACCTCCTTAGAATTTGAATTAGATTTAGATAGAACCTGTATATGTTTCAGGGAATTACAAAACATTTATTTCAGTAACTATTTAGTCGGCAATATTAGTCATAATAATATTATCTAGACATGGAGCTACATCTAAAAAACAAAATGATAGAGGTACTTACCTAGACCTGCTTCTTATAGGTATCTTCATATCTCTATAACAAGATAATTAACTTGTCAGTTATAGACATGAAAAAATTGAAACGACTTGCAGATGTGCATCAACCTCATTAATTTAGAGCTCACTAACTACATTTATTTATATCCAAGGGACTGAATAATCAATCATAATAATTATCAAAAATACAAAATATTATAAGGTGTCTGCAGTAATTTGTTTGATAGTTTAAATCACGGTTTAACTGATAACATACTAGACGCATATCAACTCCTAACATGTATTCTCTATTCGCATTTCCATCTTAATAATTAAAATGTGATCTGAGAAATTGTAGGTACGATTGGTTTACGCGCGATAGGAATCAGGGATCTATATTAAGGAACGCGAACAGTTTACCTAGGTTCAACAATCATTGTTCCTTATTCTTGTACTCAGGCTAAGGGCTGGGCTATTATAGGCTTATAAGACCTAACATGTTTAGTGTTCATAAAAACAGATACAATGCAGGGGAAAATTATAATTAAAGTAATGCCCAATTCTATAATTTAATACGTATGAAGCTAATTATAACTATAAAAAAATCTCAACAATCTAGCATTCAGTTTTTTTAAATATTGATTATGCCATTAATGTATCTGTGAAAATGTTTAATTGGCATAAGCCAATTAATTTAAAATATTGAATAATAATATTCAATCTCCTGAAACCATTAATAGTGCTACTATTCTGGTCCTAATATACGAGCAGCGTATTTTGCCCAACTGCCGGAGCTACGCTAGAGATATGTCTAACATCGCGGGTTAGACCAGTTTCAATATGAAACGAGATTCGAGTCTGCTGCCATGTGGCAAGGTGCCCGGGGCCTGGTACTGCTGTTATGCTTAACTGCCCGAGTAAGAGCGCCATTCACCGCAACATTCGCGTCTCTACAACAATGTCTTTGCTAAAACATGGAACTGTTATTGGCGTTTGAATTGTTAATTGAACCAGTATTTGTATTAATATCAATAATACCGGAAAATATCGCGGGATATAATTTGTACTTATAACATCTTTAATAAATGGTTATTAAAGATGTTAGCGGATTAACGCTATAGCGTTATAACTATAACGTAATAACTCAAAATAATATACGTATAGAATCACCACTAGCGAATAGTGATAACAGAATAAATAAATCTTACATCGATGTTATCACTAAGAAAAAAATATGTGATTTTCTTATTTCTAAATTCGGCGCGAAACCAGGAGTTACGATTCAGTTTTCGTTGTGACATTCCTTAAAGAAAAAGATAATTTTCTGAAGTTTGTTTACATCAAAAATGACGTCACAATAACCATCATGGAGGCAAGCGTTCAAACTTTAAAGTAAGTGTGTATAAAACGTAGATTTTAAAGACGAATTATAAATACCAAAAACAATTTGACTAATCGCGAGATTGGATAGCTTGGATAGTTCTTGTAGTAAGCAAGCAATTTGGTATCAATAAAGATCGGTAGCAACAACTCTTGATTTTGGTGTACATGTTGTTTTGTGTGCAAACGTAGGAGTACGAGGTTAAGTTTTACAGGAAATACACTGTGAAAGTGTTATGAGTGTCATAATGTTTTTGAAACAAATTAACTGTTATCTACATTTTACATATTTTGGAATAAAATAAATGTATGGGGTAGTTTTATTAATTTTGTTATATAAAACTGATGCTAGATGGTTAAATTAGGCGAAATCGTGGAAATGGAACAATTGCTTATATTGTTTTTCTTCTTAGGGTTTATTGCTGTAAATGGAATTTCTATGTGATATTGCAAAATACTGATAATCTTGTCGCTTTCGGTGGGTGACCACCTTAAGGATGGCTCTATGAGCGGCGTAAAGTGGTGTAAGTGTAGTCGCGGCTACAGTCTAATTAGCAATACCGGACGAGATCACTGAGTGCATCAGAGAATTATTGGAAATTTATAGAAGTCTTTTAAAAAGATAGATGAGTTTACAAACTTTATTAGTTGTGTGGCTGATATTCGCTTTGAAGTTGAGATTATGAGGATTGATGAGCATGATTCCAAGGTACCTATTTAATAATATTTCATAAGTAATATTGATGGACAGTGGGTAGAGGTCAAATCGATTGGGCAGGTGTGATGTTTCAAGAAATATGTGGTGACTGTGATTGCAGTATGGAATTTAGATACAATTAAACTGTGAGTTAGACATAGGTACGCCATGCATAGCTGCACTGACGCTAACAATAGAAACAATGAGAGCAGAGCTCAATTTCAATTTTCACAGAGATCATAAATTAAGACTAAGAACAATGTTGAGTAGTTAGACCAGAATTGAGACTTTATGGTAATAGATTAATCCAAACAAATCCAGTAACCGAAAAGAAAGACCAAAGCAATATATGTTAAAGTTTCATTACTACTACTACTAAACATCAAGGAACATACCTGTGGTGTTAAAATGCCAGCCTAAGGTAAAATACCTTTAGACATAACTCCTTCACCCACCCATTAGTATAGTAAGTACCTAGTTCACATGTCATAGTCGATCATTAGAAAGTTATTGATTAGCCATTGTCCATCAGGTACTGTACTACCTACTACTTTTCCCTACCAAGGTAGAATTTAAAAGACACATAAAAATATTGAAATGCCCACGACATGTTAACTTGTCGTTCATTTTCGAAAAGATGAAACTAAAGATAAGTTTCACCCTACATAAAGGTAATTATCGAACGTAACTTGTCATTTCAGGCCTCGTAAATAATAGGTTAGGTCGTGGCGCGCCTATATTTAACCCTATTTTTGAAGAAATCATGATTGCTGACTAAAACATGACATATTTTATTCTTTGCTGTTGCATTTCCCTACATATTACAACGTTTATAGTCTGGTTTTCCATTTGATATTTGATTCATAATCATCCCAATTATTGGCCCACTGCTGGGCACGGGTCAGAATCTCGTTTGTGATGGATTAGGCTATAGTCCCAAGCTAGTCTACTGCGGGTTGGCAGAGTTCATACGCCATCGAGAACAAATTTCGGATACGCAAGTTTCTTCACCATGACATTTGATGGCACTTGAAAAACCAAAAATATTAGTTATTAAAAACATCCCTTTTACTAACTTTAGAGATCCAGATCAAAAACTACAAAAAACCGCTACTAAATTCTGAGGCATTTGAACCCCTACCCGAAACCCAAAACGTGCGAGCCAAATCCCAGTCTCTTTGTTAAAAACAAAAGTTATAAGTTAACCTCTTCCATAAGTAAATCTGGAATAGGTAATCAAGATTGTTGAGTTGCGGGATAGTAATTCAACAGTCGTCGTATGATAACAAGCGTTAAACTGCACATTGTTGAGAGGCTTTTCTTTCTATTTTTACTACTAAAACTGTAAAACTTTGTTGAATTCTAACGTTTTTTATATTATTAGCACTAAATAATAGAGATCTAATATACAATATAATTCCATTAGAATTATCTGCTTTATCTGGCTAAAAGCCCAAAGTGACTAGAATCATTCGTCTGCACGCTAACGGATGTCGGATGTCTATTATATTACCACAAGAGTTCCCTTTTGACCTTCTCGGTCCTCTTCCTGAACTCTTAAGTCTTTCTTTTTAGATGACAATGTAACGAGCGTTCTTCCGACGAGTATTTCTCGTCTTTAAATTTACATGCTGTTTTTGTTTCCCCCTATTTTATAAAAGAGAATTTATTCAATCAGTTCCCAATAAATTCTGAATATCTTTTTCTTTTTGTCTACAATTCTGTACCTTATTAAGTTTTCCTTATTCCTCATGAAAGCCATTATGTGATGGCTAATTAGGTAGCCAAATATTGAGATTGTCACGAAGGATAAATCAAATTATAATTAATGATAACGATGATAATGATATCTTGTAATGCTGCTTATAAAAATAATGTAGCTAGTAACTTACCCATACAATACAATATTATACTCAAGACCCAATTAATACATTTGCTGTTTGAGATTACGCCTAATTATGAAAATCTTATGAAATTATGGTAGGTATCTCATCAGAAATATTTCTCTAAAAACGCCCCGTACCACATGTGTATCCTGAAAAAATAATTATACTTTTATGGCGAATATTAAAGGTTTAAAGTCGAAAACAAAGTAGACGTAATCTGTAGTAATTAATATGCCAAACTTGATAGTGCATAATCCATGCATAACTTAGATCCTTTTTATAAATACTATACTATATTAAATGCACTACCAGTCATACATATAAACAATTTAGCAATCATTAGTTCGGCAGACAATGTTTACTCAAGTTCTTATTACTAAAGTAAACATCAGAATATTTATTGCTCCCAGTATAAAGAAACAAAAATGATCTCCTCCATCAATGATCTTCGCTACCCAAGATGCGATTTGTTTACCTTTCCGATTATAATGAAGCAACCGGTTGGTTTGATTTATAAGTTGTAGGTGTCCACCTCCAGATGCGCTACTCTTCGAATGGTTAGCCCTCCTATATAATAAAGAACTGATTCAAATGTTAATCAAGAAATCTATTGATATTTAAAAAAGCAGTTAAATTTGATAAGCTATAATTGTTATTTATTCGATTAACCACATAATATTGCAATTTAGTAATGAAATCTATCATAACCATTTCTTTTTAAATTAACTCATGGTTTCTAAATTTGAAAATAAGAGAAAAAAACCAACAATAAATCTTAAAAGATAAAGTTTCATTATGATTAATTTCCTGAAATTATAAGGAGGGAATTAATGCATTTGCAATACTTTATTTTTATACTTCACTGCCTACTATAAAATTATTACTATAACATACCTAATATATAATAACATACATATAATGTTTCATTGGATAAGTTAGTACCTACGTATTTATATTTTTATAATATTATCAATTAATTGTTATTTATTCTTCAACATTCTAACATTTGACATTCAACATGATTTATTTCAATTAGACCGATAGTAATAAATATATATAAAAAACAATAACATACTATTGCCATACAGCCGTTATAATTCGTTTATAGCAAGCCTTAAAGTTAGCGTGACTTAAAAATGTCAGTTAATGTTTGTGAACACATCGGCCGCATAATAAGCACTTTCAAAAAAACTTGAAGAAAGCAAATTAACGAATGTATTACCACTGGTGTTCTGATATAAATCATTAAACACCAAATTGAAAGTAAACGTGCAAGAAACACTTGTAGGTACCATGTTTGCGTCAAATCTTTTGGGTAGATCTTTACATTCTTAATACGATTTTATATCGTCGCGTCGTCATAAAAACATAAACAGACTTACCTATTTAATTCTACTATTTCGAGGTACTGTGACTAAGGACTTATTGTTACTGGGATGTTCAAACAAGCGTATATAAATATATATATATATATATATATCGATTTTTCCATGCACAGTCTGTCCATCAAGGAGAAAAAATATTTTCAATAGACGTTAAACAAATTGGAATACAAAGAATAGTAGACATTAGGCTACGACAACATTTTGGATATTGAACGATATACAATAACTACGTTACTTTACCAAAAGCCATGTTTTGTGTGTATTTTAATATACGAATAATGTTTATTATCCATCATAAATATTATTTTTTCACCCAGACGAATCTTAATGGACAATAGTCCATAGTGGCCAACGCGGGAGAAGTCGCAGGTAAGCTATAATTAGATAATTCTAATGGTAATAATATGACTTTTAACGTATTAATGATTTCTTTTTCCAGCATAATGTTAGGAAGTAGAAAGAGGAGTAAGTGTAGTTGTTCAATTAAGCAGTGGGGACTACTCCTGTTCTAAAAGGGTAATTCACGGTAGTAGTCTATATGATATTTTGCAGCTTGATATGATTGGATAACTCATAATTAATTATCTCCGAAAGAATGCTAGAGAATCATAAATCATTGCATAAATATTACATAAAGTAACTATGGGAGTGCGTGTCTTGATTGAAACTTTCGATAAGTGAATTTATAAATATATAGGCACATCCTGCATGCAGAAGTATTTCTACTTCATTTTTATATTTTCCCGAGCAATTATTGTTTAATAAATTAAATGATCATACAATGCAATAACTTTAACAGAGTTCATTAATTCCACGACATTAACTAGTTATGCAATTATTTCCTCTGATCGTTGTAAGTTTGCGCAAAAGTTCTAGTGTTTATATCAGTTTTTTTTTATTTGAGTGACAGGTTTGATAAAACACCCCACGTTTCACTTAAATATATGATATTCCTAAATTATATATTTTTTGTATTAAACTTTTTTGATCCCATTATATTTCACCTTATTCATTAGTAGGTACTGGTTATACTTTATCGGTCTGAATTAATTGAATAAGAAAAGCGGTCCACTCCTGGACATAGGCCTCTCCTAAACTAAAAACTTACCTAATATTGAGCAGGTTTCTTTGCATAACGAGAATTTGCAACTCATCATCTACTGTATAATGTTTTTGGCCACGATTATGAGATTTGTTCTATAACATCTTAGACGAAAAGCACACATTTTGTGTAAATCTTTGAGACATTGTTCACAGGTATTATATATAATATGTGGAGATGACAACACGACAATAAATGAAAAGACGAGCCATACTAGTTCAAGAGAGTATTTTGACTCTAATTAAATAAGTCGTAACATCGATATTAAAAAACAGTGTTTTTAAACAAACTAAATAGCACAAATATGCAAAAAAAAAAAAGATTTGTCCTGTGTCTATAACTACTGGGTATATTTGATTGATTTTATTACTGTCGTGTTATCATCTCCACATAGTATTTTATTACGGATTATTACTCGGATCAAATTATTATCCATGGACTATAACAGACGGGTGATCATTCCGAGTTTTAGATCTTTGTGTATCATATTTTGAACATTGATAGTGTTTCATAATTCAGAACGAGTTTATTTTACATCATCAAACTAATTAAACTTACTTTTATTTAGGTACTTTTAATAAAATATTTTAGACGTACTATTTATTTGTTTTTAACATTGACATTTAATATTTAATTGGTAACATAGAAATTTCCACACGATTTTTCAACACTTGAGGCTGACACGGACCACTTGCTCGTGGAGAGTTAAGTGCTATTACTAGTTCTTCCCATTATGTTTTAAAGCGTTATACCCTTTTACTGCTATACCGTGAGAAAGTCCACTAGTTTAGCGTTCAGGTGGCCTTAGGAAGTACTTCCTTGGACACGTGTGTCCGCCATTTACCAACGGACCGTCAACCCGCATTATTTTACTTAAGAACCGGTAATTTTTAATGAAATTCTATACTATAGTGCAGTGCAGCTGTGCTACACTCGGCTGGACAGTACAAGTGTACACGGCCCGAATAAATTTTATGTTAGGTAGGTATTACGCCAAAACGCATATTGAATTTGAAATAGCTACGTACCTGCATACTGCAAAAATCAAATGATGTGTATGAATAATGTCAAATCTATAAACTGTTTGTTTAGATCATGCCTATCTACTTTATATATTAATATCTCATTGAACTTATGAAAAAATAAGGATCAATAGATGACCGAACAAGTTTATTTATAAATAGTCGTGCTTATTTTTTTTACCGTAAAGTTTTAGTTCCTTTTTCTTTAAATGTATATTACGTATTTTATGTATTAATAATAATTGCTAACCGAAATATATTATGCTATCTAGAACTTGATCTACCTAGTTTATCTATTTATAAAATAACTTCTTAATATTGATATTCGTGTAGCAAGCAGTTTATAACATTCGGTATCGAAGCGAGATCGTCAGGTTCGACAAACGAGTACAAATTGTAAAAGAATTTATTCGTTGCGTGTAATAATATAAAGAACAAGTTGCCGAGTACGGAATTAGCATTCGAGTGCGCCGCTGCGTCGATCGGTATAAACGAAAACGCTCATTAAACGCTGACAGTGAACGTTATCTCCTTATCAACGTATAACCTTTCTGTGTGAGCGTTATTATAACATTTAATATTATAACCTAAATGATAATAAGGCAGACCGCTGGTGTATAATAATTACAATATTAAAAGTATAAATAATTCAATGGCCTATCGGCGATGGAAGCACGCGACGGACTTCCGGAGAGTCTAATGAATGCGTGCCTCATTCTCGAGGCGCTTGACGAACTACGAAAATTATATAATTATCGTGTTGTTAAGTGTATACGAGTGGACATGAACTTAGAGATAACGATCTCGCTGCAACTTGTTAAATCTTCAGGGATCTACGTGCTAATGGCCTGCTTACATACTAACTGAAGGAGACAAAGGTTTAATGAGGTATAAAAAAAAGCTCATATTAATTTAAGAACTGCACGCTATCATGCAGGTTTGCTAGAAACAAACATACAGGTTTTGTACCTAAGTTCGAAAAGTCAGCGGAAGCTACGTGCTTTAAGATTGAACTTGAGACTTCTTAATTCACACCATTGTCCACTAGGCCGATACTTTAGATTATTATATATAAATATTATATTATTTAACCCACAAAAAACCGTCCCAACTTGTAGTCATCATAATTTTATTGCAGTTACAATAAGGCTCACAGCCCATTTCACGGTTAGAAATTTCTTGTTTGTGATTTATAAAACAAATTCTGAAAACTTCTTTTGGTTTTGCAATGGTCCATTTAGTTTATATATATATATATATATAGTTCAAATTCAAAATTATGTCACATTATCAAAAGTTATATTATCAAGTTAGGTACCTATTATGTTACAGAAAGCGTGCGGCGTTATCATCATGATGGACACACCTATCGTATTCTTGGCCTATTTAAAATGGAGAAATTCATAAAATCGTCCTAATTGTACGCCACAAAAGGAATATATATTTTGCAGTGAAAGCCGTAGCTCAAATTCAGATCAAAGGTACCACCTCCGACTTTCAAAATCACTCTCGTATTAAGAAACCTACATTCCTGAGAGATGTTCTCAACCGGCATCCAAAGTATGTCCACCTGAACTAGGCCAATATGTTTAACCCTTAGGGTTGAAATGTTCTCAGAAGGAGAGAAGGGGAAGTAAATAAATTAAATGAGGAAGTGAAGTAAAAGTAGACACCTTTTGCTACACTCGCGTAGTAACACATTTGCAAAAGCATGGTGCCTGACGATTCGAATAAAAACTTTATAATAGTATAGAAAATCCCCAATGGGAGATTAATTGAATACAGAATCAATAAACAAATCAATCTCCAACCAAGGTTTTGCAACGCAAAAAATCTTGCAACCAACCAACTTAAAGGTGAAAAAAAGTAAAACATAGTGACTAAGTTTCTCCACGGTCTTCTATAAAGCGGAGGTAACTACTTCCCCAGTCGAGCAGTTCAATTTGAGCAAGGAATCTTGCTATGCCAATGCTACCTCTCGAAATCTCTATTATTGCATTTTTATGACAATATTTATATGTGCCTAAATAAATAAATACAGGAATGTTTCAACTAAACTAATGTTACACCAGTATTTTATTAGTGAGCTCAGACTTTGACATTTGTTTAGCATAAATACTTATTAACCTGTCAAGAGGCTAAAATCACAAAATATTAAACCGACCCTCAAGTGTTCTCTTACAATTGCGTGTTCAATAATGATACATCTTATACTAATAAGAATAAGTCACAATATCGCATGGCAAACCAGGTAACGATGACATGAATGAATGATTCATATTCATGAATGATCATGAGATAATAATTAATTAAGTCATTAAATTAATAGAAATGCGTTTAAACCACAGCGAAATTTCTAAGCATATTAATATTTCGTTTGGACTTACCTACCTTAAATGCAGCAGACGTGTATGTATGACTACAACTACGTAGTTACAGTCTCGCTTTTTATACTGACGTTGTCAAGAAACTTTAGTTACATCATTAAATATAGCAATATACATATAATTACGCATGTATGCATATTGAGCAGTTCGCCTGATGCTCAAAAATTCTTATAATAGATATAAGCTTTTTAAAGACTCTACAATATACTCTAAATACTTTATCAATACTTATAAATTTTTGTCTTGTAATCTAGCATTTATTAATGCATTTTGGTGGAAGAAACCATAGGTAATTATCAAAATATGCTCATTTTATATCTTTACCTACGAGTAAATTCGAGTCGAATCATATTTCTTGAAAGAAGGTACAAATTTCTGCCCTGCAGTATTTCCAAAGGTATTGGTCAATGCAGAATTCTCAATCAGCAATCGATGATCACTTCGCTCCCAAAATGTGGTCTGGCCTGGTCAACTGGTGCTAATGCTTGTTATTTTTAGAAAAATCAATAAGACGATAAGCGTTATCTAGATTTGCTTAGGTAGGGACTCCTAAACCTAGGTAGCTCAGCTCTAAAGAGATCGGCGTACGAAACCGGAGGATGTAAATTAACTACGGTCCTATCCTATCGTCAATTTTTTTGGGCAAATATGATAAATGTACCTATACATTTTATTGTGATTTAAAATCAAGGCTCATTGACAAATGTATACTTTATTGCGGTTTATAATTACAATACTTAAGCCTTCACTTGTAAATCAGTATTTCTCAGCAAGTTTTTAGCACCTAAATCAAAGTAACCGGTTACTGAATATTATGATAGTAACAAGTTACTGAAGCTGAACTACGGTTATTCGTACCTAATTCTACCACAGTTACAACCCAACAAGCCGTTAAAATTCTCTAATAGCATTATCAAATGAGAAACAATTAATCGCGCTGTCTTCCCGCTTAGTTATTTGTTTTTAAAACCAATATCAAGATGCAACAATGAAGTTATAATTAAATGAGAACGTTGGTGTGAATCGTCGACCGACTAAATTCATATTTTTGTAACGAAGTATCGGGTGCGATAGTTGAGGCGAGATAACGTCCAATTAAAACAATTCCATCAAAATATTTTGTGTCAGGTCATTCCACCTGCCGCTAAGTAATAATTTATTCATAAGGAGCTGCCGTCAGCGTGGCCGGCGCGTATTTTATCGTTCACCAAGTTGCGCGGCTGACGAAAAGTCGACGGGCTTCCATGAAATATTGCACTAACTAAACGTCTATTTGTAACAAAACATATTAGCAAAGGTTTTACCTTGCCTTAAAAAAAACAAATATCGACACAGATTTAGCGTCATAAATAGATACATAATTGTTATCTACTTTAAAAAAAAAATAGTAAGTTAATTTTACGATGACGCAAGGTGGCTCTTATTACATTCACATAAGCTTCAAATTAAAATCATTCGCGCGTGATCATGTATTGAACTTATTGAAGCGTACGTTTACACAGATTATTTGTTGTTATTATACTATTAAATTGGTAATAAAGTGCAACTCCTTTAAAAAAGGCAATATGATAACGTGGTAAGATAAAAAAAAGTACAAAGAATGTAAATTTGTCCCGTCATGAGTTTACTAAAATAAATAAATAACACATTTCTAACAACGACCTGTTATTTATGTATGAACCTGACAAGCTTGTCTGTGCCAATTTAATCAGCACGGGCTTTTACCCACAGTATATTAGACGCTTAAACTTTATTTTAGATTATTGTATGCGCATACATTCAGGACACATAACAAACATTAGTAAGTGTTGTTTAGCACATTACCACAATACACGCGATATAACAACAAATAACTATTAAAAAAACAATAACGCATTACATGACATTGAAAGACAAATAGTCCAACTATGTAACGCAACAGTACCGCTCGCCAGTGCAAAAAGTGACGGTAAAAAATGAAAATGAAACAACAATATTTTTAAATTGTATTCGCCTATTGCTATGGAATTTTGCTAAATTGAAATGACACCCGAATTTTAGTGGCACTTGTTACCATTTTTCATTTGTCTTTATCGGCTTTGACATCAATATATTGTTTTACCTATTTAAATAATGTGCGTTACAATTATTTAGATCTTATTTCATCAACGCTACGTACATTTTCAAAAGCATTGATATTAATCTCGTTTGTTCAATTTTCAGTACTAATATAAAGAGACAATTACATTTCCGAAAACAATGCAAATCTCAAGTCCGACATCAGTCGACCTACGTTAAACATCCTTCCGACTATTTGCAAAACTTTCCTGTAGTTTCTCAATTATTTGCGCTGATTTAACGTAGTTAGACAACAAGGGTAAAGTAAAATAAGGATATTTGTTTTTACCTAAGTATTTTTTTAATGGACAGCAGTGTATATCTCACATTTTAAAAGATATTCAATTGTTTGATAATTAACTTCTTAATTATCAAACAATTGAATAATTGGGCTTCTTCGCCTAGTTCGAAAAAAAGTAAATGAAGTTAGAAGTAATAATAATGTATTACCGGCAGAATAGTCGAAATACCTATCTATTAAATATAGTAAATAGCAACAGAATCGTAAATACTACATAAATGTACACTGACATCGCTTGTCGCAACAAAGGCGACGAAAAAAAAAGCAATTGGACACTATGATTTAATTCAAAGATACTAAAATAATTAATAAAAAAAAATTCAATCCTTATTTTCGTTCTTACTTTTTTTATGAAAATTCTTTGAAAAACAGTTTTGAGGAGTTCAATGTTCCACAAATTCATATTTTCCATTGGTAGATGCAATAATTTTATGCCAACAAAATTTTATATACGAGTTTGCCGCTGTTCTTTTCAAAGTCAGCATTAATATGCAATATTAATGATGTCAAAACAGTAGACAAGCTGCCTGCCGTTCTAAATTCTATTTTAAGCTCTCCAGGGATAGTTAAATGCTAAAATCTAGATTTTAAATGGGTTGCTAATTTGTGGCTGGAGTTGCGAAGCTGCTAGGTACTCTAATAATTTACATAACTGAAAATGTTTAGTAAATACAGAAACATATTCCTAACCTGCCTTAGTATGGCATTTTTAGATCTAAATTAGGTATGTTATTAGGTACGTAACAATAGAACTTTGTTCCTCAATGGCCGTTAGTGACGGATATTATTAAAAAACTTGTAATCTAAGAGTCTAAGAGTTTCAAAATGCATTTTACGTCACCGATGAGGAATATAAAAAGTGTTTATTCGTTTGTAGACAGGTAAGGTAATTCTTATTACTTATTCGGTAATAATATCTTTCGACATAATTTGTTACGTTTAGAGGAGCATACAATAATAATATCTTCATTAATTACCAAATTAAATTTTATTAATAACGAAAATAATATTCTATAAAGATCTCACGACGCAATTTATAACAATCCTTTTTATTAAATATTTGAGGTGTTTCTGTCTGCTGATACAGCAAACACAGAAACGTCTTATCGTCGTCAATAATTAATGTAAAATATGCTACTCAAAATTAAACAAAAATAAACTTAGCTAGTCAAAATGTAGTTTTGAACTTGAATTTAACATTTGATTTGACGTATGTATTTTGCATAAAATACACAATAATGGATCAGTAATGGATTTTGTCTGTCTTACTACAGCAATTATTTATAGGTCACTTTCCGATGAAGTTACATTTTGGAATACGTATATTTCGGACTTACTATATCTATCTATCTTGCGGCATAATTCTGAATATCGCAATGATAATGAACATTTATTTATTTATTAACCTGTACATGATAGATAAATGGATTGGTAGATGAGCTCAGCTAAGTCGAGATCTGTAGTTCAAGGAATAGTGTACTATGTGTACCTTTACGTCACCCCCAAAAACACGGTACCCACCTAGATCGTCGCAGATGAAAATCAATATTACCTGTCTACCCTAAGAAAACAGGCCTGATAATATAACGTATGTTACAAAACGGTTCAGTCTGATAAGACTCCATCATTCTCAGAACAAGAAAATTGTCTTTACGTTAAACTAGCAATAGTTATAAGAAGAATAAATTACTTATATGTAAATCATGAAACAAAATACATACTTCAACACCATTCCGTCAGTCAGTCTTGGAACTGTATCGGAGTACTAAACTGAGATACTTTAGATCATCATCATCAACCCATTAATGTCCCACTGCTGGGCACGGGTCTCTTCTCAATTGAGAGGGATTGGGCTATAGTTCACCACGCTAGCCTACTGCGTGTTGGCAGACTTCACATGCCATCGAGAATTCTCTCAAGCATGCAGGTTTCCTCACGATGTTTTCCTTCACCGTTTGAGCATGTGATAAATACGCACATAACTTCCGAAAAGTCAGTGGTTGAGCCTTGGGTTCGAACTCAAGACCTCTGACATCTCAGTCCACTGGTCACACCGCTCAGCTACCACAGCTCTAGATACTTTAGATATCCAGCAGGAATTGCAGAAATTGACAGTTGAAACTAGTAGGAGTTATATAATATGATGTTAAGTTTTATGATAAGTATTATATACAGGCTAGAGTGTTTTAAAAGAATTGATATTGATTGTCAGGCATTTGATACCTTCATCTTATACTTTTAACTGCAAAATCTTAAGGAGTGTGTTGGACTCTAGCCAGAACTGGTGGCATACTAAACAAAACCACACTAATATTTTGTCTATTACTGTGGTCACAGATAGCGATTTTCTATTTCTCCACCTGTAGTGGTTAATTCTAGCTGTTATAGATACTCCAAGCTTTCATGAGCTCGGGAACTTTAGAAGAGACATTTAATATATTATTTTACTTAATATTTTCATATCTATTATAGATAATATGTAACTCTAGACACTGTTTAAAAGCAAGTGGGGTAATAAATCTGTCCAAGGTGATCACGGGCCAAATCCTCCCATTGTTGAGGCTTTTATGATATCATACTAGACCTTAGCTTTTGTCGAGTGTCTGTCGGTAGGTGCCTGTAGGTCATGTTCAATAAACATACTTGGTGTATTTCTGTACCCACTAGGTACATATGTACATATGTGCAATGTACCAAACTATATGATTTTTTTTTCATATAAGTATCTGTCATAACTTTAAACCATATAGGTATATATACTCTGAGTTTAAATTATACCTATTAATTTATACTAATGGAATGTTATGCTACACATCGTTCATTGGATTCGTGACATCACGATATTGCGATTCTCTCCTAGAGTATTTTCTCTAATATTTCTTAACTACGATGCTAACACTGCGTGAGACTAATTAGTTTAGCTTACAGCATCAACCGTTTTATCAGAATAGGTGCGTATATAATATCTTGGCTTTACTTCAGTAATTACTCACAACAAACATCATAAAATCTGAAATACTAAAATTGATTTAGTGTTCTAAAGAGATGCGTGAGAATTCCTGTGTCTCACAATTGGGTCTTGTCTAGGTAGCGTGTGTTTATAAGGCTACGGATGCATGAATCATGGCTGTTTTATCTTTTTGTCTTTTTTGTTGTAAGTGAGCAAGGGAGGGCAGGTGAGGCATTAGGTATCTACTGGATTTTTCTAATTTAGGGCTCGATCTAGCGCGATCAAAGTAGATAGAGTCTTCACAGATATTCAATTGTATCACAATTGAATATCTGTGAAGACTCTATCTTGATACTTTTAAATGATTTGTCAAAATAATATGTCTTCCAAAAATAAAAATGTTTTTATATTATAAAACTCTTAAAACCAACTGAAATAAATAAAAGTAGGTACCTTGATTATTTTTGAATGATTAAATACAAGTTTACAAACATAGCTGAAGTCATAGTCCAAACCCAAGGCACGCACTACTGCTTTTTCGAAGTTAAGTGCGTATTTATATACGGTGACCGAAAGCATTGTTAGTAAGCCTGTATGCTTAAGAAGCTTTCTCAATGGTGTGTGAAGTCTGCCAACCCGCACTAAATTAGCGTGGTGGACAGTCTAATTGTTCTCAGGTCAGAAGAGACCTGTGCCCAACAGTGGGACGGTTAATTTCTTCATGATGATTACAAATATTGAGGTATATAATGCGTAACAAAAAAAATAATGACAGCATTAATAGGATAAAATTCATAAGTACCTGGATATGCTCATGATACTAATAATGCTGAGCCGAAATAATGCAATATTATATATATATTTGGCTTTACATATTTCTTCTCCTTCCCTAGTCTCTTCCATTTACATGAACATTGGAATGGTGTCCAAATGCGGCTGAATATTTAAGTAACTGCACTGAGCAATTTTTATATCCGAAGAATATGATATTCATATTTAAATTTAAATTGATTTCATATTTCAATATATTTTTTTAGTAGCCATATAATTATGTAAATTATAATTTTAACATATTGATAACTTTATTTACATAAATTAAAGTCATTCGTATATCCACCACGTACTCATAAATTTCATAAACTAATACCTAGATAGGCATATATATTCGGACCTCATGACACAGCGTCATCTAGTTCCGACCTTAGCAACTCTATGCTTATGTATAGCTTGTGCTACAGATACTAAATAGTGGATACACTACATACATATATTTTTTTGTAAATACATATCTGCCTAAATATTGAAATACTATGACTCAGGTCAAATATCCTTGTTTATTACAGAAACGTTTGCTCCTAGTGGAATCCAGACACAGGACCATTGACACAAAAATTCAAATTTGAGAGCAAACATATTACACACAAACTTAGGTAGTGTTGCATAAAGTGTTAACAAGCCAGTAAGTACCCACCACAGAAGGCAGCCTTAATGCAGCAACTCAAATCGGGTGATCAAAATTTTAAATCTTATGGAATCATAAGTATAAGATACAAAAACTTAGTGTTGCATAAAGGGTTAACAAGGTCAATTTATTGTTGCGAGGTGTCGATGGTGAAGGCCCCGAGAGGCCGGCGATGGCGACGTGGCTGTCAAGATAAACATCGCGGCCCGGGCCCCGATAACGTGGTAACGAGCCTAACGTCCGTGCTGTAGTAGCGTCGCGCACAAACAACTTCAATTGTTAGAATTTAGATATTGTTTTTGACGAGATATAAGCTGCACCGCTAAGTTCTTATACTGTGTCCCTAGTTGAGTTTAGTTTTTTATAAAGTGAATTGATTTTATTGTAGGTGTGTAAAAATTTTTTTTTAATAAATTTATAGGACAGCATCCTTTGTCAACGCCAAATTACTACATTACAACCAAAAAAAGTTAGGCCATACTCCTAGTATCTATGAACGTAGATTTACATTAAACTTATAAATTTAAATATTTTGTGTATAAACGACAGTAACTTTGCTTACTTACTTATAACTGAAACTAAATTAAAATCTCTTTTTTAATCAGATACGACATATATTTATTTATTACAAAAGTATAAATGTCAACCCAATAAATTATTAGGTTACTATTAAAAGAACACATGTGCATAGAAGAACATTGTTTCAGTAAATTAATTAGATAACGTCTACAATTTACATATAACTCGTGTTGACGCCTGTACCTCCACTTACAGTTGATTGTAAACAGCTTTTAAAAACTCCGTTGTCCCTCCTTTATCTTTGTAGCAGGTAGATACTAATTATATGTTATTATTTAATACAATGTTATTACCTAGTGTATGCCAGTGTTCCCATAAAAAACGAGTAAAACACTGATAAACTGTTAAAACAGTTGAATACGTAGTGAAATGATATAATTTAACGAGTGTATCATTACGTGTGCCGTTTGGGAAGTTTCGACACAAACTGATACTTAAGTTTTCATTGTGGTTTGATTGTTGAACTGAGAATAATACTGTACTCATTATTCATGTATTATAATTACTTGCGGGGATCCAACTGATGACGCCGTAATCATAATTAACTTACCTATTATTAAGTCCTACATTGAAAAAAAAACGTGTTTCATTGTTAGGTGTATTGATAGTTTTCTTGTATTTATATTTTTTATTAGCTTATACTAACTATAACTTGGCAGTCAAACATACATAGCCTATGATATAGATAAATACATATACATATTTTTGCTATAAAGTGTGATTATTTATAGCGACTGCTCAATATACATTATATATTATGTGAATAGGTAATTGAACTTGGCTCTTAATAGGATAGTTGAACGTTAAACCCAACAGTTGGACATTGATTACTTCTGTAAAGTTTTATTGATGGTCAATTACAACTTTTGTTATTTGTTATTCAAATATGAGCAGTATGAAACTAACATATTTGATGTCATTTCGCTTTATAGTCTTTACGTAACGATCACTAAGAAAAACATAAAACGATGCATCCAATTACTGTTATTAAAGTTATCGGCAATACAGAAGCCAATCGAAATAGCGGAGGTATTCCGTTCCATTATAGCGCGCCTGGGGCTCCGAGCGGTCAAAGACAATCCTTAACTCGAGACCTGGCGGTCGCCGCTGGCAGTTTTTATTTGAGAATATTTTCCTAACTAATTAAAAGCGTTAAAATAAGAAGATAAAAACTGGCTTCGTTATCGAAGGCATCGACCCGCTTTTGTGTAGCGGCCACCAGGGCGGCCGCTCCTTCGCGGCCGGCGCTTAGTCGCACTCTGTAATTAACTAAAACCGAGCGAATCGAACTCGCCGATGTATCCGACGCACAACAAAGGATGCACAACTCTTGAAAAATGCACGTCCACGCATAAATTGCGGCTAACTTTGGCTTCTGTTACGTACTGTTATTCCTACTTTTCTTTTTTAATTTAGCCCACTACTACAAGAGAATTAAATGTAATCTCATTTAAACGGGTTATCACATCTAAAGCACCATATTGTAAACTTGGATAAACATAATAGTTATACCTACCTATATTTCTGAAAATATTTTACGTTGACACTCTAAAGTGGGTTGATCCTTTTGCTGCTATTCATCTTCACTATAATAAGCAATAGGTGTTTATTACAATAAATATAATGGCAAATGGAAATATTATAATTATATTTCCATTTGCTATTGTCTCAGTCTCTCTCTTTCTGTCTCTTCTAGTAAATCCTTAGACAGTCTGTCATCTCTTCCGTGCTCTCGCGTATCGCAGGCATACTGTAAAGTTATCGACGTACCTAGAAAAGCTGACTAATATTTTAACATTGCACCTTTAGCAGAGCTTATAGATTAAAACCTGTCGAGTTTATTTTTAATAAGAAATAATTGGTACAATCTTCTTCACCTTTCTCCAAGCAGTTTCAACAGGTAAATAATAACTTATTAAAAACAAATAGTGTAGGTACATTTAAATCTGTTAAACTCTATCAAAGCCCGACAAAATATAGCTGTTGAGGGACAAAAGCTATATTTTTTTCAGGTTTTCCTAAATCTAACAACTAAATACAACAATAAAAACACATACGTTATAGCTACTGTTTTCAATAACCTAGACACTGACGAAATATTCTACTATCTATTTTGCTAGCTTTATTATTAAATATTTTAAATAAAATGATACATTAATAAAATTTATTGAGGTCTTAGAACTGAACTTAAATTACAAAGTCATTATTTTTTAATAAGTATTACAACTTTTGTTCAAACAATACCAAGCGAGTAATCAAAAGAAATTTAATAGATCACATACATACATTAAATATGCGGTACACCGCAAAACATTCATTCATTCTTTTGTTCTGTAGCTACGATGTTTAAATAATATCTATTACACGGAACAACACGTGGTTGCCGAGCTTATGTATGATGTATCAAGGCACTCATTGTCCTGTCAGTTTGCCCGACAACGATATCAATATTATATTCTGAATAATGAAGTCAATAACAATTTATCAAATAACTGCTTTTGCACATGTAAATAACCTAGCATCCCATTGTTACATTATACCTATTGTCTATGCCCAATTCTGATGTCACAAACAATTTACAGGATAGTATTAGTATTTATCATTTTGCACACTAACATACACTGTCACAATGCCAAAATTTCTGATACTTGTATACATATATGTAACCTACCTAGTACATATTTCGAAATCTAACGACTAACATTATTTTTTGTCACTAATTTACATGCCAGCTTTTTTAGAGTAGGTACTACTTTTCCGTACCACAACTCACAAATACAAACCACAACTTTTATAGGATTACTTCGTTGTCCGTCCGTCCGTTCGTCTATCAATTACTTATGTCTACAGTACCCGGAGCTGGCAAGAAGCAGTCTCAGGCACAACTCAAGGAGGAAATTCGATTTATTTTTGAATTTATATCACACGATATAAAAATGTTTTCCGATTACAAACATTAGCAGATGGAATATATTGGAGACGGCGGTTTTCAAATGCAATTACGTTGCTTTTGAAAACCACCTTCTCCTAGCTTATTTCTTTTTTAATAATATTATTATTTTATTTGAGGACATGGAACCCAGGCTGCGGGGTAACCTAAGTGCAGGTTATCGCTTCTGATTTGTGATTTTTTGATGTTATTTCAGAATGTAACTATGAATCATCTGAATAACGCGACGATAGAAATTAGTCTTGCAAAAGCAATATTCCAAATTACCTATACCTCCTAACTGTCACTAATAAAATATAAGTAGGTAATTACCTGGTGTTACAAGTATTTTATTCCTTTAATTTATCTATAAAATAAACATTACGGAATGAAATATATTTCCATTTATATTATTAAAAAAATATTTATTTTATCTCTAAAGTCGATTTTATCGTGATATAAATCTAGATAATTAAGTGGTGTGACAAAAAATGGAGGCGTGATATGTTTTCGGGCCGTCGACTCTTATAAAACTAGATGGTAATGAATGAACACAGATAAGACAAGATGAAGAGGATGGGTTCAGAGGACAGGGGACACGTTGGCCCTTTGTGAATGAACATTTTCAATGTCCCTACGCGTGCGTGTGTGAGTGAGAGGTACTTGTTTTGCGTGTAGTCAAGCGTGTGTGACAAAGGTCGCCGGTGTAGAATAGGTTTAAGATTTTTTGTGTATCGACACTTTGGAAAAAGGCTTTTTTAAAAAGAGTTCGGTTCGATATTTAAATTTAGAGGCATCGTAAAATTAGTGATGTGATATTTTACTTCATAGCCCTGATTTTATAGTTTTCTTGTGTTTATTAATGATTTGAATTGAAAAAGTCTAGCGTCGACAAAACAATTGAAGTAAACGTTGTAATAATTTGTAAAGCGAAAATGCGTTTGTAAATATTACAAAACAGTATTTATCACTCTTGTAATGAACTGTATTTATTTAAATTGCATGAAATGTATGCAGAGAGTCATTAAACAGCGTATAAGCCTCAAATTATTCGTGTAGCTTCGTACGGCGCTAATTAGTGGACTTCTGCTAGGTACTTTGTAAACCGATACGTAATTTCCCTTCTATTGTTTGGCGATAATAATTGGCTTCTAGTAATTTTTACTGCCATGTAATTGGTCAATCATCACTTCTTTAGGAAATTAATACGTGGCTATGATTAAAATTTATTGTCGGTTTCCCATTGCAGACAAATGTACTTATATCTACGTCTGCTATGATTAAATAATAATACCCCCCTTCTCGAGTTTTTAGATATGCAATGCAAATCAAGCAATAAAATGCTCAAGCCTGTAGTTGAGCTATACAATTACAAACACATGTTTAGATGCGATAAGTTTTAATCAAATTTGAAGATAGGTATTCTGGCAAGTTAGATTGGTTATAGTCAAATTTTAGGTATCACTGACAATTGTATAGACTACTTTACAAAAAATAATTCTTTAATGCATCACTGATGAAGTTTTTATAAGAAATACCTAATAATGAAGAAATTTCATATTCCTGCATTTATTATAGACCTAAATCCAACAGCCTAATAGGCTTAATTAAAACATGAAAATATGAAGCCGCTCAAATGGACGTTCCAAATTTAAACACACCGAATGATTTTTAAAAATACCATTCATTATACAGACCTACGTTTTTTTCGTGCAGGATTTAATATTATTTTAGATTTTCGCGCTGTGGATACAATTTTGCATGCTCCACTTACTTATCCTTTCGACAGTAAAGAGCAATCCGCTTCTAACGATGACCGATAGTTTTTGTAAACAATTTAAATCTACTCGAAGACGGATTTTAATATAATTATATTAAACATTGCTCCCCGCCTCTATCCCAACACTAGGACATACAACAGGATTTTCGCTCATTGAACGGGTAGATTTACGTATACAAATCACCACATACAAACTAATAAAAAGTTTAAGCCGTAGGTACTAAATTTTTTCCATGCTGCAATCAAATTCGCGACCCGGAGCCGACCGCTAATCCTCGGCGCCAATCGCGCAGTCAAGTTCAAAACCTACCCAACGTTGGCGTCACTAAAAAAAGTTTTGTTTTTAAGAATGTGGGTGTACTGTATCTCTGAAGAGATCTTTTTAAAATGTTATCTTTAAAATCAGATCCCATTTTAGAACAAAGGTAAGCATTCGTTGTGGTGTGTTTGGCGCTACAGCAGATTTATTTCTGTGTATGCCTTAAGTGTAAGAAAGCAACCTTGTTGACATTCGTGAGTCAGTTTCTCTCGCGAAATATATTCCTTCGAACGCAAGACGGAATTGTGGTTCCATTTTCAAAACGGATTTCACTGTTCAATTAGTTAAACTGTAGGTACCAACTTGTCGTCGCATTGTCGACCTGTTCCTGTTCAAGTAAGCTATGTCGGTACATTATCTATATCTACTAATCTCCAATTATAATTCGTCAGTGTACAATAACTAGGACATTTCCACAAATTCCCCGGTCCAAAACTGTGGAACGACGCTGTCTGCCCTCCTTAATATTATAATCTTATTCTAAACACAGAATATATTAAGATGGAGTCAGCCCAAGTTGTTACTCAGACCGACTTGGGATGAAATGTATTTTGTAACATATTTTTATATTTATGATATAGCTCGATCTATGTTTGATATCGGCTTTCAGATAATTAATTACTGTACTATACGTTTTCTTTAGTTATTCCTAGATATACCTATAGTCCTATACTTATATTTGCAAGCATGCATGTATTTTGCACTTTTAGTGGCGAATAGGCAATATACATACGACCCGTCTGATAATAAACAGAAACCGTAGACTACAATCAGTATCGACACTAAGAGTACTCGCACATGTTAAGTCCATTCGCTCAATAATTCCACTGGTCGGACTATTTGGGTATTCGGTAGAAGGTACTAACGAACTTATCTGTAGCCTCCTGATACCTTCACTACTAACAAATACTTTAAGGTATGTTTAATCTTCACCTATATTACTATGTACCACCTATGTACAATTAACTTTGTGTCAGTGAATGTGGTGGCCTAGTGGGATGACCTAGTGCACTGTAAAGTTAGATTCCAAGAAACTTACCAGAAGACAAGCTGGGCCTGTGAAGTCGGCCAAATCTGCTAAGCTTGCATGGTAGATTATAGCCTCATCTCTCTCAAAAATGAGAGAAAACTCATGGCCAGAAGTGAAACGATAATTGGAGAAATGATGATAAGGGCAACCTAATCTATGCAGACTTAATTTAAAATGATTTTTGGCAGAAAATCTAAAATGTCACTTTAATTATGGAAATGTTTCGTTTGTATTTTATAACTGAAAGCACACAGAACCCCAAATCCACTATAAACATTTATAGACCAAATAAATAAAAAGTTTAAGACAGGATGTAATCAAACCATCCGTACTATTACATACTTCATTATACAGTTAATTATTTGTTCGAGTCTCTTGATCTAATCGCGTATTATAATGTAGGTTGTTTTAATTTAGTTTTCATACACTTTTTATTGGGATATCTAAATATTAAAGATTAAGAATTGCATGCGGGTCATTATTTTGGTTTTTTTTTATTACAAGATTATTTATAATATGTATTTATGCATTTTATTTTTATCTTTTTAGTTAGTTTTTATCATTATATTAGAGGAGGCTCCAGATCCATAATTTAGGAGACAGCTGGGCTCCTTTTGAGCTGTAAACAATTATTTGATTACCAATATATTTTTTAAAGTTTACATTTGTAATGATAATATACAAATTAAGGTAAAGTAATAAATAATAAAAAATAAATAAACCAATGTTTGTATTGACTTCAATGTAGTAATGAAATGGTAAACTGTAAAATGGTTAGGTACATTCGAGTTTTTTACTAAAATAGACGACAGTACCAGCTTATAGTCAACCTTTTTACTTATTGCTTACAAGGTACATAGACTATATGCTATCTTACAGTGTATAACGTGTAAGTACACCTATGAAGGTATAATCTACCCCACTCGATAGAGTTACGTAACTAAACATACCAACATACCTGAGAAGAACCTATGTAAACACCGACTAGATTGCTTCCGAAATCTGTTACTTCCAAAATCTGTTTGCTTATCCACACCCTGCAGTGCGCGAAGCCTTCGTATTAAACAAATACAAGGCTAATAAACCTCAGTTCATTGGGTGTCGTACCAAACAAGGCCTTTGTTTGACGGGTTTGTTGCTTACTAATGAATCACATAATGCGTTTGTACAGGATAGATAGGTGATTGAGCATTAAGACATTGTCATTTCAAATCTGCATATCTGAATGATTTTCTCGATAGCTTATGAAGTTCAATCCACACTAGGCCAGCGTAGCAGATATTAACCTGTCTTTGCTCAACTGGAAAGGAGATTTATGCATTTAGTGGACAGATATCATTAAAGTAAACTAGGTGCATGCCTAGGGGTGCGAGGGTAGAACAAGGTATTAAATTTTAAAAATACCAACATAAAGGCATTTTATCTTCAGAGTCGCAGAGCTTCCGAAGCACGCTCTATCTATTTCAGTATTAAGCCCGATCCTTGTAATTTCACTCTTACCACATTTTGCTAATTAATAGTATTTATTTATGATGATTATATAAGTATATCTTACGATTTATAATTATAAATAAATATACAAGAAACGTAACGGTATTTATTTCAATAATTTGTCGGACTTCTCAAAGCTAGAAATTCAAGATAGAATTTCAGAGGAAAGGTGTGTAAAACACCATATATAGTGTTTCTACTTACTGACTAAACGAACGATCGCCGACAAATAAGTTTCACTCACCTTCGTTGTTCGTATCTGAATAGTTCGATGAAACGCGAAAGCCAGCGATCATTCGTCTGCGTTTACCGGTAATCCGTTGCATGGCAGTAACATCAAAGGAATTAATCTATTCGACCGAATTTGATATGACAGACGTCAAAGGCCAACGAACTAAATCTCAGTTGAAGCGGTGTACAAGATATATCAATTAAAGAGTACCTAATAATTTTTAAAAAGAATATTTGAGTAGTTTAAATTTAAACTAAAACTGCAAAACTTAATTAAACTAGCAATCAAATTATTTAATTGTACGTGTAGGTGTTGTTTCACCTACCGTAATGTATTTTAAAGCCCCAACGATCATTTGTTTAATTTACAAAATTTACTCGGATGCATGTACTTTCAAAATACTATAGACATGCGGGTGGTCAATGCTGAATGTCGTTTGTTAGGCGGCCTGTCTATACGCAATTTTACAAGTGATTTTCTTGATTTAATTCCTTGTTTCCTAGACTTTGTTGAGTAGTTTATACGGCCGCCAAAGGGGCGCCGATACATGTGCTAGCTTACGGCGATGTCGGCATTTAATCCGCTTCTTGCCAACATAAGGAAGTAAATTTGTTGGTAATGATAATGAAACCATCAAAGCTTCCTAAGAATAGTAAACGAATTTAGTATTAATGTTCCTGGTAATAACCATTAATTTTACTTAAATTTACAGTGACTACATTACATACAAGACAATCCGTTATGCTTTTGAGAGCATGTTACGCCGTCGATCACGGTTGACAGGTGCAAAGTATGATAACTGCCGTTACGCCCTCCCAGACGCCCAAAAGCCTGGCGACTGATCTAAGTTTAGAGCATTACCTACACCAGTTGGCATTTCTCAGTAAAGTAATTGAAGTTTGTCTTTCACATAAATTATTGCAAGGCTGTCATTTTTATGATATAAATCCGCTTTCAAACCCACTCGATTCTGAAACTCGCGTAATAGCCAGAAACTACGATGGTAACTATCTAATTATAATAAAATATTTCAGTAAATGTATTTTTGTCCTAGGAAAACATTTCAAACGCCCTTAAAATTTTCTCATATAATTATCAAGTATCAAACACGCTGTTATAATAGTCCATCGAACTTAAAAAATCAATTTCCCCTTTATTACAGGCCTTAGAATATTGTACAAATACAGTTAATCACAGCCCCAGCCCCGATGCGATATGTGCAATTGTAAGGATTATTCCAGTATTCCAATTAATCATTCTACTAACGTTCACGACTGTAATGTACAGTGTACATAATGCTAGGTATCGATGAGTTAATAATACCATATCTACATGAGAACAGGGCAGGTACAAGCAGACAATCAACGCCACGTGCAGATTTTCCCATAGGACCTCGTAACATGTAAATGCATTTCTGGGGAGTTCGTCTTGGAAAGCTCTTAGTGTTTCCCTAACATATCTATATTGGTAGGTACCTACGCTCGCATGGCGAAACTTGCATACTGAGTTCTTCAGTTTAAGTTTCAGTATAAAATTTCATTTAAAGCTGTTCGATATTGACCCATCAAAGTTTATGCTAGAGAAATTGCGCGATCCTTTTTATTATATTAAAACAAGATAATTTGACTATGTATTTGATTTCATAAATTGTATGACTTGTGTTAGCGTGTGTCTAAAGTAATAATATATATCACAGTATGTAGATTTCAGCTGTGTAATTATCATACACATAGTACCTATGCCAGATTTTCATGAAAAAATAAATAACTAAGTTATCTACTTACTGGAATAGCTTTCTATATTCGTATAAAATGACTCATTAACACAGTTAATTGAAGCAAGATAAGAATGTCACTGAGGAATTATAAAAGTACCTATTTCAGGTAGACAGGACAGATCTTGCTAGAGCTTGGTTCGTGGCGTATAGTCGTATCTAAAGATATCGGAAGCACTCCAGCTTCACAAGTTACTTATCTGATCAGGCGAAAATACAGAACATTCTGAATCCTATTTCAAGATCTTTCAGGTCATGTCTACTGTCGATTCCCGAACTGGAATCTCAGTCATTAGTGAGAATTCCATATGAGTGTCCGAGAAACGGTGAGAATAAAAAGTGCTTAAATTTATTCTAAAGTAAAGTAGTAAGAAGTGTCTAGAATTTTAGTTTCCTTTATTAGATGAAGGATGAAAAGAGAATTCGAAATTATCGTTTGAATTAAGGCGCGAAAACGATTAAATATACCAATAAGTTGCATTTTTTTTTCAACTCTAATAATAATGTTGCGATTACTTGATGATCGAAATGTTTCTTTTAGGTATAGAAAAGGCAGCTGGTGCATTGTGGGCATGCAATAAAACACTTTGTTTTTATTTGAGTTGTAAAAAATATTGCTGTAATTGTATTATTCAGCCACAAAGTAAAATAGGTAGGTATTTATTAAATTGATCTGTACAAAAATTAGACTTACGCGGTGTATTGATATCGAAACAGTCAGGCAGTCGGAGATATTAACTGTTTTTTGATATTATGAAATTAAACTATAAGTTTTATTTTGTTATTTATTTAAGTAAAAAATGACGTCGACATTATTGAGTATATTCTATGTAAGTACTTATTTAATATACTATGAAAGATCCTGACAGAAGTGACAAGTTATAATACTAAAACCAACTAAACAATGAAAAGTAATGTTGTTGTGCGCTGAATATTCCTCCAATAAAAAAATATCATTGCTCCGTTGTTACTCATAGCCAACCACTTTATCACTGTATACATAAGTCTCAAATTACTTTCAACCGACACTTCAAACAGCGTCAAACCTCGCGTGCTCGCACATACTTGCACGGTTGGGTTAGTTAAAAAAAGGAGGCGATTAACCAACGAAAACGTCTGTAAACACATTTGACACGTGCATAACATATTATACAGGGTACAAGTGGCGATGTTGATAACATGTTTCCGCCATATCCGGACGCTTAGAGCAAATTTTTTCAAGTCCTTCTCACTGATTAGTTCTTGAGTGAGTCGAGTATATTGCGGATGTGCGGTTTTTATTTGTTTATACTCGTATCTATCGCGTGACGGACAAAAAACCTTTTAAGGTACACTTAAGTAGTCGCCTTCACTGCTACTTAAAGATTTTTTGTGACTTAAATATTTACTTTTACATGTTTTAACGGATAAATAAATGAAAACGTAGGATATCATATTTTCTCTGCTAGGCAGGGTCTGTACTTTACGCAATTTTATGCCTGGCATTCGCGAACAGCTGCCAGATTTAGTGGCCTCGTTATGTCACTATCCAATATGCGCATCACAAGCAAACATTAAATGATTGCATACAAGGTTTAAAAACCAAAATAATTTATTGATTTTAGTTTTGCATGCCTTTTCACTATTGAATTCAGTTACTGCGTGTAACTGAATTTACGATACTAAGTAGTACCTACGATTTACTATTAATGATCCTAGTAGATTACCTACGATCCGAGTAGCGCAGCACTATTAGAGCTCCATTTCGGTCCGAGGTTTGAATTCCAGTAGCCACAAGTGTTTGTGTGATAAGCATGGCTATTTGCACTTATATGTATCTAATATTGAAAAACAAAAAAATCTACTATCCGTAACACAAGCCTCTTTAGATGCTGTCTAATTATAATACCTACCCGAAAATGTTTTGTATCTGGGTATATATTATGATCTTTTATCATAAAATGTTATTGATCAGATATGAAAAATGAAGAGCTAAATTCGACGGCAATCATAATCTACCAAGGTATATATTTCAATCTTCGTTCAGCATCAACGAACTTTTTCGTTCGCCTTGTCGACTAAATATTGCCTACTTATTAAATAAATGTATTCACTTAAACAAATTAAGAATAATACTTTCAGTTTATAAGAATAGATGTTGAAAACAACAACGATCAAAAAGATAGATAGGTATGTATAATCAGATTTTATTATTATACAAATGTAGGTCGAGTTCTCGCGCCAAACGTAGTATGCATGGTGATTAATGACCGCAAGCTTTTTAACGACGAAAAAATAGTGTTTTGTTTTAAGATAATGAGCGTTAAGTTGATAAATAATTAATGGTCTCGGACCCAAGATGTAACGGCCGGCACCCTGTTTTTGATAAATTAATAAGCAGTGCTGTTTGTAATTTAGTTAGAAATTAATAGACAACGACGGCGGGGTATTAAGTGTATCAATATGTTAATGTTTCGCTGTGACAATTATAGACTTTTAAGTATTTTATATATTTAAGTAAATCAAATAAAAGTCTATTAGTCTATTAAGCAATTATTCAATTCACCATTTATTAAAAAAATAGGTATATGTATAACAATTCACCAAAAGTCGTTTACGGACTGTTACATATATTATATCTAATATTTATTTATTTATTTACTTCAATTAAAACTTTAGACAGACCAATTACAATAATTGGAAAACAAAATACGTATACTAGGGACATTTTTACCAAAAGAAATAAATAGGTATCAATATCGAAGACAAGGAATATTTGAATATTAAGACAAAAATAAAAGTAATAAAAAAATACAATACAATAAAAATAAATTACTTATTATTATTTTTATTTCTGCTCTCCTCTCCTCAACCTCGTGATCTTTTTTAAGCTACCTTTGGATATTAAAGGGGTAGCCTGTATTACTTTGTAACTAAAATGATACATAAATTATTCAGGTCTAGGCTGGGTAGCTCATACGGCAAGTACTAACTAACCTAAGCCACAGCGTAACCTATCACGAGTGAGTGTTCAGCCTTACACATCGAGTAAGAAGGTATTTTATATAATAAACAATATGGAAGGAATTAAAATATATACTTAAAAGTAAAGTTATAAAGGTTCTCTCACATAAAGGAGTTATTTCCAATCAATATTTTTGCGATAAAATTACACTACTTTAGTTTTATTTTATTTTATTTACAATATGATTAGATTTGTTACAAACTCGCGGTTCTCACAATTTTCTAGTGACACACCTACCTACACAGGTTATTATGATAATTCAATATTAAAATTAGTACTTAATATTGAGAAATAAAGATATTAGGGTCATAATTTATTATGTTGGATTGATTCACAAACAAAATTATGCATATTACTCAATATTGATAAATATCCATGAATTGAAACGTGCGTCAAAATCTAATAATACTGACAAACGACAAGGTCTATTATCAACAAAAATGGCGTCTGTGTCTGTCGGACCACGCACTGGGAAGACACGATAAACGGTCGGCGGGCAATTCAGCTCGTGCCTATTCTACAGGCGAATTCAATTAACAGTACAAGGCACGGGAGTAATAAATTCTCTAAACAATCAGAATTCGAGCCCTGGTAATATGTCCGTCCGGTTGCATACGCATTGCGGCCGTGGATATGTTTAATCAACGAATAAACACGATGTACCGGCGACGGTTCCGACTCGACACATGTATCTATGTGCGCGCACCCTTTTTTCTGACCGCCCGTAAAAAGGTTTATGTGCCCATTGTTGTTGGAAAGATTACTTTTTGGCATTTATTCAGGGAGAGTTAATTAATGCGAATTACAAATGGCTGGTTATAGCTTTTGTACTTTTTTTACATGCAATACCTATTCCCTGTTTTAGATACAGACCTACCTACAGGAGTAGATAGGAGTTTGTAATGATATTTATGACAGTCTTTTTATTTCATTTTTATTAGTATGCGCATCATCATCAACCCATAAATATCCCACTAATGGGCACAGGTCTTCTCTCAATCGAGAGGGATTAGGCTATAGTCTACCACGCTAGCTTACTGCGGGTTGGCAGACTTCACATGCCATCCAGAAATTCTCTGAAGCATGCAGGTTTCCTCACGATGTTTTCCTTCACCGTTTGAGCATGTGATAAATATACACATAACTTCCGAAAAGTCAGTGGTGCGTGCCTTGGGTTCGAACTCGAGACCTCTGACATCTCAGTCCTAGGTGCAAGGCTACCACAGCTCCTAATATGTATTAGTACCCGTTTATAAGACAAGTGATTGGAATGACGGCATATGCAATACAATTAAGTTTCTTCAGTGTAAAAAGAATCGACATCTAATGTTATTGCGTCGATTTCACCCACTTATAAAACAAAGGGCACAATTACGCTTTATTAGATATAAAGCGTAAATAAGAGTTGATTTTAATTATATTAAAACATGCGTAAGTAAACGAACACAACAAATAAATTTAATACGCATCACTAGGAAGTTGGTAAGCGCTCGTTACAACGGGGTGCCGCCGCCGTGTTCATTGTTGGGGTGGGACCTAAAGCGCATCTCCACAAAAACGAAATACATACCTACGTATCTTAACAAACGTTACACGCCAGCAATACATTACCACACACAGATCCCTTTATCTAGGTATATCTCCGTTAGAACATAGCATCAAATTGTAACAAAAGGATTATTCACGTAAGCGGATTAAAGCCGCTCTCCTAATTTATATCCATGACTCGAACACCAACAAAGCGAGTTTCCCTGTTTTTCTAACGAAACTAATCCATTTTTAAAGTAGTTTCTATGGAAATGCGTATTGTGAACGATGTTAACATGTCGACGGCGGCCGCGGCGGCGGCGGCGGTGCGGGCGGCAGCGGCGGATGTGCGCCCATTGTTATGGCGTGGTAGGGTCTTCGCGACCCTACCACGCCACAGCCTCTCTTCATAACTTAAGGAATCGATCCGCGGAAAATCGTCCTTAGCCACTTATTCGGGCTTAATTAACCTTTATACGAGTCGCAACCGAGACGCCGGTGCTGCCGCGACATGCGTATCGCTCCACCGATTCTGTTATCTGATCCATCGTAAAAATTAATTACGTACACATGTTCATAAATATCTAAACTGTTAGCATTTACGGCCAACGTTCGCCTCGACGGTTCACGCGAACGCTCACGCACCTACTGTTGCGCCCGCGTAATTAGTGAGCCGGGGCAAAAACTAAACATGTCAACCACTACTTTATTTAGTGTTACTTTTTGTATTACTTCCTGTCGTGAGAGCGAGACGCCTGGGCGCTCTCCAATATTCTAAAAATGCAAAATTGGCTCAAATTGCTTGTTATTAACGATGACAGATGTCTTGGCGCCAGCCCTCGTAGCGATCGAGCTTAAAATACAACCTTGCATCCTTTATTTTATGGTCGTGTTTGGAATAAAGCAAGCTCCTAAATCTCGTGGCGACTGATCGGATGTGTTGATACTAGTGCTATGGATATGCAATTAGTGACACAAACTTTTGTTTTTTGTTGAAAGAAAGGAAAAATGAGATGTTTAGATATCGGAGGTATTATATCGTTGCAGTCGGACGTCGGGACGATAAATGTTATGTTCAGCTAACGTGGCATTATAACGGAGTTAACTTCTTATTATCGCTTTTATTAAGATAAATATCAACGTGTGAACTTCTTTATATCATATACGATGCAATTATTATTAAGTTTAGTAAAGCCTTCTTTTTTATAAAATAAGCACTGTAGTACCTAACTACTGCTGTCAAGTAATTATTTCAGCCAAGCTTCGCTGGACATAAGATTGATATACTAGGTATACAATTTGTTGTTGTTTTGTTTCTGTTCTCCTTATACATAGTAAATTACGTACCTATTTATTTTATTGGTAGATAATAATATTGAACAAATAATAAATCATACTTATAAATAATAATATTAAACGATTCACTGGATTCTTCGACTCTGATATTCTTATGCGTAGTAACCACATGAAAATACTAGGGTTAACATTTCTTTTATTAAAAAAACTTAAGTCATGTTGGAACTATTTGAAGACTGAGAAACTAACATTTTGAATATTCAATTAATACAAATTTAAATTTTATTAAACATATGAAGAAAATACCGAAATATTTCACGAAACAGCCAGGACTTAAAAGGAGAATATAACGACACTGTATATTTCTTAATCTCAAATCTCGAATTTACGCATTATTTGGAAGCGATTACTTAATATATTTTTTTCATATCTTTCCTGAGCTTTGTAGAGCTGTATTGGATGTGACAAACAAGTATTTATTGAGCTAAACCTTTCTCAATAGGGATACAACCGAACATGTTGGAGACTCAAATATATTATACATGTCACATCGTTTGTATGTAAGTTTAGGTCGAGGTGTGAGTACTAACTGATGTACCTTAGGTACCTGTCTCGGTAATTCCATCTATTGTAATGTTTTTAGTTCGTAGTACTGTTCTCAAAGAAGAATATCAACAGTATTTGAAAAAATCTTTATATTCTATGTAGATATTGTCGCTGAAGTTGTAACATCACGTATGTAAAAAAAAACAACATTTCAGGAGAGTGAAAATACTACATAATTTTAAATAGACAACACCATTTTGCAATTTATGTTTACCTATTAGTTCTTAATATGGAACTGAATCAAGAAAATGGTATTCTTCGATAGCTAACATAGGCTTCTAAGGCAGTGGAGTGATGTGTCTCTATCGTGATGATCATGCATGGAATTAAAGTTAAAATAATAATATCGTATTTGACCTCTCCTTTAATATGATCTTTCCTTAAAGCATGTACTTAGGCTTATGCACCGGATCATAATGTTCTAAAGTTTTAAACACATCATTATCGAATAAATTTTGAAAATTTTCATTTTTTAAATTGTTTGGTCCTTATGTCCTCAACGTTCAGTACATATTTACTTACGAAAAACATTTATTAGGTACAACTTATCATTATAAGTTGTATCTAAGTAATAGGCTGATTTTGGTTTGTTATTTGAAGGCTAAGTCACTTTAATCTTCAGAAATACGTAAATTAATATAAAAATCAAATATAAAAGATAAGTAGGTCCAAGTCATGTTTTGTGCCGCAGTTGGGCACAGGTCCTATCTCACTTTTCGTAAGGAAAGACACAGTTGTCCTCAGTGTTCCTTTCGAACTTTGTTCAGATTTGTTTGCCATCTCGCACTAGGACTGCATGGTAGAGTGAATTATACCCTATAAATTTAAGAAAAGAACCTACGCCCTGTTGTGAGACAGTGGGTATCTACCTACTTTTGCGGTAAAATATTTTGTACCCTTGTATCATATGGTCCAAAAGTGTGTACCTAATACGAGTGTGTATATAATGTGTTGTGTAATGTTTTAAGCAGATAAGAACTAGTCACAATTTTAGTTTATATTTCGTAATCGTAAGTCGCAGGAAAATATGTCTACGTGTCTACATATATAAAAGGTATAAATGTTCATCAAATGGTGCCGCAAAGTTTTGTAAACGTAAGCCAGCAATTTATCATGTATGCTCACTGCATAATACTCATAATTAATTCTATTGGTAGTAATTTAGTAGGTACGTAGGTAACATTAAATTATACAAGCATTGTACGCTGCGTTTTGTTTGCAGTATTATAAACAAATAAAACTGCTTGTTAGTGCCAGTTTATTGTCTTGTTGTCTTAATGAAAGATAAAATAATACCTTATTCTGCTTAATTAACATCCTTTGAGATAGTTTAAGATTAAAAATGTAATTGTCGTTGAAATAAAGTACAAAGAAATCTCAAATTTACTTCCTCAGTTTTAGCATTTAGCGTTAGCATGTCCAAAGAAACATGAGCAAAGATACATATTTACATACCAACTTAAATTTATGTAAAAAATTTCATCTTAATCATCATGTTTTATAAATTACATTAAGATAAGTAGCATACCTAAGCAAGCAGTGATTTCACTAACTATACCTATCACAAAACCATGTTTCTCGATAAAATCCGTGAATAAGTTTTGTTATATGATATGAATATGTAAAAATATTAAGTTAGTTTGTGTAAGCATCAAAAAGTTTTGCACTGATTGAGATCAAACTTTGACACAATATAGAATCCGCTTCAAAGATTGTGTTCATTTATTTTTCGCGTCAATGCTACCAAAATATATCACGGCAAAGCTTCGCTAGCTCAACGACCCGAAGTGGATCTTGGCCTCCGACATTAAAGTGCGCAATTTCTTCCTGACTTGTGCCAGGTCTGAGCAATCGAGCACCCCTGTATATAATCGTGAGATTGAAGAATTAGTGTCCGAGCCAAATTTTATTGTGGAAATAAAAGCTTTCCGACTTCTCTGGCAAGAAAAGAAATGAAATTAGGTAAAGAAAGAAAATAATGGGCGATGATTGAGCTGCTAAGAGAACATATCTCGGACAACCATCCGGATGAAGTTCGGTGGGTCACCCAAGATATCGCTCGAAAGACAAAACCTCAAAGAGATGGGTAAACGGTTATTGATTTAGATTCATGTGATGATTAGTAATATTCTGGCTATTTACTTTACAAGTGAACAATATTAGTATCCAGGAAGCAATGTCAATAGCAACTGAATCAAAACGATGATTTTACATAATATTGGCATCATACCCATTCATGGTTTTAAACAACACATCTTATTGGTATGTTAGGACATGAAAGTTGTCTTTACCAAGAGTTCTTGGGTTCGATTCCCAGGTCGAGCAGTGTTATTGGGTTAAATTCTCAGTAGCAGCTCGGAGTTTGGAGAATTTATTCTCAATAGGCTCGTCCTAAAACATACCAGCGAATCGTGGGTGTACATTAGTACACCTCTGCCTAACCTTTCGGGGACGATAGGCGTGATGGTATGTTATGTATAAATTAAAGAACTATTCAGAAATTATGAAGAATAAACAATTTTCGAAATTGCATAGACCCATGTATATTTAATAGGGGCTTTTTTAATTAATAACATCAATAAGAAACTAGGGAGGTACTTATGCATAAATGGGAAGAGGTGAATTAAATTATAATGAGACGTACAAAACAAACTGATATCCGTTACTGACATGTAACTAGTTAACTAAAAACTAGTTAATGTAGTTTTTTATAGTTTACTATAAATACGTATTAGTTATTCGAAAGTATCGGCCTCGTCAACCATCAGATAATATATCTATACGTGTATCTTTATACCCTTAGTCGTATTTTGTGCTGTAGTGACATACTAGGAGTAGACCACGATTGTTGTTCGGGTTCTTGGGTTTCTGACTAGCACTAAAGATTATTTATTATATAGATATCCGTAGGTATTACAACCAGGACCGACGGCCTAACCTCTTTTCCGAGACACGGCGCGATCTCGATTTGTTAAGAATGGTTTTTGACAGGTGCAGCTTAACCTCACAAATTGATGGATCAGCATGGCTATTAGTTAGCCGCGAGCCCCACCATCCAGAAGTGAAACTTCCATACTGTTTAATAATAATAATATAATGTGAGAAACTACTATCTCTAGCATATTGTTTAATAATAAATAATTGTGTAAACCGACCTACCGTGGTTAAGGAATAGCAACTTGTTTTTAGTATTATCGTTGTCACTTGTAACTTTAAACTATAATAAACCGCTTATTCTTATTACACACTGACCAAACCATCTCGTGGCTAGAAAAAAGTATTATAAGGGCTATTAAAAAGCATGCAACCCGCAGGGATGCCCGTTGTGAGTGGCAACACACATAACCAAGGCTCTTTAGGAAAAACATCACAAGCGACATTTCAATTTCACATAAATGTAGACATCTACATACCTACATAGATGAGGATTTTGTCAGATATTTGCTATCACACAATGTTGTTAATAAAACTTAATCATAATACACATTATACTGCATATACTCAAACACCGATTAAATATCAACAATCGGTTCAGTTCAAAAAATAAGTTGACCCTTTTTGGCGCTCACGTTTTTGTTCCCGAAAATATTCGATAAACTATGATGATTTATATCCAGTGTGCTTTTATTGAGTAGTTACCAAACTTATTCTAATTAAATCTCCTCCTTAAAGCGGCTGTGTGTATATGTAGCTTTTTCATCCATTTCCTTGTCAAATAACTAATTATTGTGTAAACTGTGTGTGTTATATTAAATAAACTGTTACATAATAAGCAATCGCTTCAATTCAATAACATATAGGTTGCCTATAGGATACCTCTTGGAAAACTATTTCGCATTATTGATGTTGGCTTATATTTAGGTAAGTGTTATTTAAGAGCTCTATAATTTTATTTTGAACTATACTACTCATATCAGTAAATAATTAGGTAGGTACTTGGATACTCAAAGCTGCTATGACTTTTATAGTTTGTATCACATGATGAATCAATAAGTGATAATATAATATGAATATACCCTTTTAAGACACGATTACCTCAGTGATATAAAAGGCCGCTTCCCGTGTCAAGGGTTGGTATCGCGGTAGAGACAAATATTTGTGTAGCTACCTAATGAGCGTACATATTTGTACCCGAATAGGTGTTTATGTGTATAATTTATTATCATTTACCTACATAAAAAATAGTACGTAATGTATCAAGTATTTAACGAAATTGTCAGTTAGGAAACGCCGTATTGTAGTAGAAGGTACTAAATAAAATACTGGTTTACCCTCAGAGAATAGAGTAAAAATAAAAGTATACCTGATGTCTCTAAGAGATAGAAATTATCATTTATAGACAAACTTTCACAATGTGACTGGTAGTAATAGAGTCTAAATTATTTGGTGGCAATGTTAGCTAGCATTTTACCTATGTTAACTGAATATATTTCATAGAGGTATTCAAAATAATTGTAATTGGTATTTTCAGGTGTATCCTCTGGGCTTTGGTCAAATGTGCTTCGATATAAATATTGGACATTATTTCGAAGATAATTCTTACGTTTTTAGGTATGTTAAATCGCTTTTTCATTGGTCTCCGCTATATTATACCCCTTCATCTCAAGATAGGTAGTGTCTCAGGCAAATTATGAGTACCTAGGTATATATGTAGGTTATATTTAGTTAAGATGAGACGCATAACTTTGTTAATTAAAATTGCAAACGACATTATTTCTTTAGATAATCTGTGATAAAACACTAAATTATTTTTTGTCTAGCCTTTTCAATCGTAAAGTCTATAACACATCATTTTATTTAATTAGTTTATATTTACTCCTTTTTTCCCTTATATTTACATTTGTAATTTATCTTTGATTTATGTAATTGGTTTGTTTAAGCCTTGTAAATCAAATAAATAAATAAGTAATACTATTTTTTTCCGCTTTTCATTTTGAGGTGAAAATATTTTCAATATCTCTACTCTTTTATATTTCCGATAAAAAGGTAAAATAATATCTGCACTACAATTTTATTGGTTTCATTTCTAGTTTGTATTATCTACTGAAATAACTACTACAATAATTTTAGCTAATATGAATGTCAGTTTTACAAATTTTTCTATTTATATTGTGTTATCATTTCTTACCGGTCTGAATAGCGCCACCTGTGTAGCGAACAGTAAATCACTTCAGAACGTCTCCGCAAAACCTACCCCTATTTCAGTTAGTACCGCAGTATTCCGTAATTTTCTTTCAGCAATATTGTCGGTACAGGAGAACTTCACAAAGGTTTTATGGCTAGTCAGGGAGATAGATACATCTAACTACTGTTTGTGGCCTTGTCAGTTTTGTATCAGAAAAGTAATCAAAGGTTGACCCGTTTTAGTTTATTGTTATCTTCTGCGTGTAGGTATAGATAAGGTTATTAACAGGTAGGTCCCGTTTAAAAATTAGTAACAGATGCTTAAATAGATATAATAGATTTTTTCTTACAAGCTAGAGTTCTATTTAAAAATATAAACTCAATTTGGCCTTGTTGTAAAAAAATTTAATCTCCAGGACTCAATTTCAAATCTATTTATTTCATAATTAATTGTAATTTATGTGTTTTAAGTCAAATCCTTACAAATGGAAAATAATGAAAATCCATTATTCATCGTTTTTAATATCTAAACGTATAATTTTATAACATGATTCTAGAATTACAGCTTCCGCAAGACATTCGCAACTATAATTGCACTTTTTTATGATTAAAGAAGCTATCGAGGACAATATAAAGCTCTTCCCAATATCGACACAGGTGGCAATCTGTAGAATCGATTCTTAACTCTATGTCAGCGTCGCCTTGTTCGTAAATCTGACGAGGTGAAACAACTTGTCCGCAGCCGAGCCATTTTTTGCCACTAGAGATTTGTTTGCCCGCGGTACAGGGCTGGCGGACTGTCTCGACGGAAACCCATAAACATGATCAAGTCGGGCCGACTCTGCCGCTTTTTTCCTGCGCCCCACCCGGACGTGGGCGGCAAAGAACGCGTGGGCGGTACCGTCAAATGGTGGGGATACTAAACGCCAATGAGGTGTCGCGTTTCCGTCCGGTATTTCGAAAAGGACAGAAAATTGAGGCCACGGTTGGCGGTCGATATGCAGGACCGCCTCCGAGGCGGGGCCAATTTAGCCGTCTCCTACGGCGGAGGGGCGTCAGGCGTCGTACGCGCGCCAGTCGGTGTTGAGCCTCGTTCGCGTAAAGAAGGTATAGGCCGGTCGCACACGAGCACGAGGGCCCGGCATGCGAAGCGCGCGCGCACCGGCCCGCTGACGCGCAGGAATGGCAGCGCGCCGCGCAGTCGCCGCGCACACAACTACCCAACTGTGATACAATTAACTTAATTTCTTACTAGAAGTAGTAGAAATAATTATAGGTAACTTATACGTCCGTGCTATAGACTTCGAGAGACAGTGTTTTGTGTGAAGCCGCCCATATGATCGTCCCGATGGCAGCGTATGCGCAATTTGGCTATTCATACCCGCCCGCCTCGCAGGTTAGTAAACCACTATGTACTATCCTTTGTCTAAACACCTGGATAGGTAACTTCAGGCATATACCTTAGGGAGTACATTTCTGCTCTATGTACCTACATATAACAAATTAATTCCCATTTAACACACCTAAACATAAATCTATCTACCTGTACAAATGATGTGAACACTCAATAAATATACATTAGTTATTTTATGATTGGATTAGAACCTTATTGATCCTTTGTTGGATTTTATATTACAAACAAGGTAGTATTTGCGAGTATTAGGCGTTTTTAGATTAAATGGAATACAATATTGGTGTTTAGTGAATAAGTATAGTTTTATCTACTGCACTAAGTAAATCAATATATAAGTAGGTATGTGTGTTTTGTATTAAATTCATTTTTGGTTGATATAAAAAAAAGAACTATAACGATACGTCAAAAATGTTTAGGCCTAGGTATTCACAGGTAGTTTAATGTTCAACTACATTTTCCATAAATATATCTGGTTATAAGTATATATATATACAATAGTTGTATTGTTAAAACCTAATTTTAATTGTTGTTCAATGAGAAACAAATGAACTAATTTGCTTATTTACATATATTCATTTATAAAAAGAAGTTATTAACATATAAATAATTACAAAATAAGTGGATCAAAAATTAGGTATCAACTTACATGTAAAAAAAACTTAACACAACATGTTATTATAAAAAAACAGTGTTCTATCTTCGCAGCGGAACTTGAAACTACTTACTTAATCCCAACTTAAGTAAATGAAACTTGAAACGCTTATGTAATCTTTAAATAACAAATTAATTGTCGCTTTGTGGGTTTGAATGGCTATTAGTATTTATTTTATTGATAGATCTATTTCTATGTTAATCTTTATACTTATTTATCTATTCAATTTAGTTTGTGTTTGTATTTCACATCAAGTCTAAGAGATATTACATAGTTAAAAGATAACATCAATGTTTATATTTAAATGTAGGTATTATTGAGTACCTATTCATACTATGATATATCTACTTAATTATCAATATAGGTAATGTAGGTAAGTATCTATAAGTTGTACGTACCGTAAGGTTCGGTTTCCACTAAAGCGGAGAGGAAACGAGATGTGGATATGTGTTATAAATAACTCTCCTTCCCACAACGATATAATTATGATTGTCTATTCAAAACTCTATCTCCACACTACATCTCTTCGCCTCTCCGCTTTGGCGGAAACCGGGCCTAAGTCTGCTACGTTTATTTTGATCTCTTTCTCACGTCATCTTATGCGTACAATAGAGTTTAGAAAATTATTTTGTAAAAGAAACTTCTCAGTTCGTGTACGCTATAGAGTTCCAGAGTATGTAGGTAAATATTGAGATGTTAAAGTGTCCTTAAGGTATTTATTTACATACATATATAACTTACGCCTGTTTCATTGCTTTATATCTTATAGGAAATTACTACAAACAATTTCTTATTATTATACTTTACTAGCTTCCACCCGCGGCTCCGCCCACATGGTAGATTGATAAAAAGAAGTCTATCCGTGTTTATCAATACCAATTTTAATTAAAATCGGTTCAGTCGTTCACGCGTGATGCTGTGACCAAGGGTATGTATTCATTTTTATATATTAGGATTAAATAACTAGTTACTAATTATACCTACCTATCTAAATAAAACAAGAAAAAATAAATAGCTAGTACTTAGTACAGTACCTATTTACTTTTGTTAAGTATTAGGTATGATCTGTAGGTATAAGAAATTGTCCGCTCAAACAATTTGGATGTAGAGCTTGTCATATAATAACAGAGAGTATCAATTTGTGTGTGAAAACTGTTGATTCTAATTATCAAGCAGACAGGTGGGTACGTAGGAATAATCACAACATAATAGGTAACTACTGCAGCTGTCATTTGTAGGTTTATGGCTTAAATATTATGAAGTATAAAAATAGCTTGTATCTTTATTAATACACTTCCAATAAGGTACTTTCTTTTGTAGAGTCTCACTACACGGTAATGACCTCTAGCCCCTTTTTATTTCTGTAGGTATTTGAGCCAATCCATACATATTACTAGTAGGTATAGGTCTAGGAGTTTCTAATTCTATATTAAAAGATAATAATTACTTATACATAGATAAATACGACACCTACCTATAAAATTCAGTAATACAAATATAATATTATAACTTAACATAATAGGTACCTATATAATAAATTATAATTGTTTAAATTATTATAAAACCTTATGATATGACAACTAATAATGAGTGTAGGCTTATTAAAACTATTAGATATGTAGAATAAGATTTTTTCAAAGTTCTGTTATATGAAAGGTAATTGATAGACCAAACCATCTCTCATTAAAAAGCCACAGTGATAATTCAATCTTCTACAAGTTCTTTAGTACAAGTACCATCATTACCTTTAATTTTACCTAACACGTAGCTACAGTTAAGATTTAAACTACTGAACTCTATCAAACATGCATAAATCACTTTACCTTGAAGTCCAAAGATATCGTAATTTCAATTAATAAAACAGAGGCGTTGTCCTTTGACATCAGCTCGCTAACAACAATAGGTACCTATCGAACGAGCTAGTTAAAAAAACAGCGTTAAAAGCATGAAATTAACGACAAAAATGAAACAGGCCTGTAAGAGGTAATTGGTTGTCCTAATAATATAGGGCTTCATGAATATTACTAGCCCATAAATAAGACACGATACGTTATTATCTTCTGACATTTTCATCACCTGCAGTTGAAGTTGTGAGCCGTCGGACGGTAGCTTAAGTACTGAGCCGAGTAGGCGCAATTAAAAAGCGTATTTTAAAAGAATATTATCACTCAAATTAAATAGGTAAGTTGTTGATAGTATTTAAATTTGTAAAGGTATTTTAATGGTGCACGATTACGTAAAGACGGGGTCACATTGTAGAGATAGGAAGGTACCTACAGCCGATGATAGTACGGAGCTAACGGAAACTAGGTTTACTTATCAACGTGTGAAAGGAAAGAAACATGAAATATGCTGCTAATACAATTATGGCTAGTCTTATTATCAAATGTTTGTTGCAAAAAGGTAATCCATGTCTATTTTTCTATTTATTAAAGTATATTCATCTGTTACACATAAATATACCTGAGTACTTGAACAGGTAAAACATAAATTATAACGAATTAACAATTATAGCAGATTTTAACAAAATAGTTTTGTTTATATACAGAAGATTAGTTTAATATGTATTTTACTACGTAGTGATTTACTCAACATTTTATAATTCAAATTTTCGAGCAGTAGTGTAACTTAAATAAGAACGGATAGTTATTTTTTTTAACTAGCCGTTCTTATTTATGTTTTTTTAAGGGCAACGTTTAAAACTCGTACAAAATATCTATTTGCTCTTAAAATCTGAGTAGAATAAGTAAAGTAGGTATTGATATTACTAAAATATGTTTTAATTATTTTTTGTTTAGTAACTTGTCCAAATAACATATAAGTAAGTAAATATAACATAAAATATTTATCTCAGGGTTGGCCATAAAAACTTACCAATGAAAATAATAAGGTCTAAGTTAACTTAGATGAACGCAGCTGTTTTTTTAAAACACGATACGTAACGGCACTGATTGCACACATTCCTTTTTGGTTTTAGTAGCCACAAAATCATGCCCTATTTCGAAGAAATCACGCCACAATCTGTTCTTAAGATAATTCTATAGTACTGATAAGTAATGCATAATTTTCCTTATGTAAGTACCTACCTTATTTATCACGAGCGGCACACAACAAAGCTATATTTCAACCTTATCTAATATCTGTAACAAAAGTACTAATCTGTTAAATATAATGTAAAAAATAAGTTATCAATTATAAATGTGGCTATCAGAGTTATAAAAGATTTTATCCGTTTGTACTAAAAAGCAAAATCCACGAAAAATTAATTACTTAATAACTTTGTATTAAAACTGTGAGCATTTTGGAATTGGAATTATGTGATATTTTGTTGACATAAAGCTTTCAAATGGGTGCCTTAATAGTAAATGTAAAATGTAAAATTATCATGAAAAAATATCGATAGTTATAAGCCTTAATCATAATACTATCGATAAACTAATCGTATGATCCCTGGTATGGTGTCCATATGGATTTAACTTTTAAGTAGGTTCATAAATTTAATCTCAGACAACAGATACGTTATTTCCCTTGTCATATCTCTTGTAGCGTCACAATTGTATTTAGAAAGCCTATTAAATAAACCTGACAAAAGTTATTACCTACCTAATCATTAAAATCAACTACAGTTCGTAGTCTATTTTCTTTATATAGGTACATTCAATACAGTGAAGTACCTGCTTTCACAATGTTATCTTTTTTTAATTCATGTTCACAGATACTTGCTAATAACTTATGTTTTTTATTGTAGATTATTAACAAGATAGTATCTATAAGACGTGCAATTATTTAAGAAAATAATGTTTCACGCTAAGTCTGTACTATGTAATTTTGTCTCCTCTATATTTTTATTCAAATCTTGTAAAGTTACCTGCATAATATAATTAACCAGCATAGTAACCAGTGCACCACGCAGTAGGCTAGCGTGGTGGACTATAGCCTAATCCCTCTCAAATGAGAGGAGACTCGTGCCCAGCAGTATGACAATAATGGGTTGATGATGATGATGATAGTATGTTTCAATATAATGCTGCCTTTAATCTTAAATTATGATTTTTTTGAAGTCAGTGATGGAAAAAGATGTCAACAAACTGTATAATTTTATTTATAACCCTTTAAAAATTAATTCCATTAAGTCTACAGTACTTTTGTACCTACCTACCTATCTGCAGTTACCGGGTTCAATATTTTTGCGGAAAACTGGGCACTTATTTTAATTAAATGAGCGTTCAGCAACTCTACGGAGTGAGATGATAAGTGAAAACTACGTGGAACTACGCATAACGGACTTACATGGGGTTACGCCGACCAGTACGCACTGTAAACTATTTCCGCGAACATCCACAATAGCTGCCGCATGTCATTAATATTATGTATGTCGCTGGGATTAATAGTAAGTTATTCACATTTTACTGTATCTTGATTGTATCAGCCACAGCACATCGATTGCCTGTAACTGTAAAACACTAAATAAATCATGTGTGTTCATTTAAAGAAAAGCTATCGGATATGAAAAAATAATAATTATCGCTATCGTCAAATGACTTTACTACGCAATTGTAGCTATACTGTTAAACCTCTACATAAATTCAATAGTAATAAGTTTTATATTTATTATTTATAACTAAAAAAATATCGATGCTATAATAACTGCCTACCTACAATAAATACGCAGTATTATAAAAAATCGTGCACTTGTCAGGTATAATATTGACGTTAATAGAAAATTTTAAACACTACACTAATAATTAATTACCACAATCCCAAAAAGGTGGTGACTTCGATCACCTAGATAGATAGGATTAAAGCTATTAACATCTGCTGCGTTATACACACGAATATCGCTTTTAGTATCTACGTAATATTGGCTATAATGTCGTGAAGTTATCGGTTTATATTATTTAATATAAAATGATTGTAGAGCAAATGTTTGGCTACGTTTTTGTAACAAGACGTTTATATTTGACACCCGTTTGTAGGAAGAAATATGTAATAATAAAAAAGAGACGAGGGTTCCGTTCCGGGTTTTATCTAGTAATTGATTAATCTGTTTTAAGCTATATGAACATCCAAATTTTATGTATTTAAGTAATGATTTCAAATTTTGTTTATAAACACAAATTATTATTAGTAGGAATCACTACAATCGACTGAAAGAAAACAACAAAAGACCTAACAATAAAAAAGTTCCAATTGTAAATAGATGACTCGGTGACAGATGAATGGCCGGACGGGTTGATAAACGAGTAATCCCATACGAGGTTCCGTTGTTATCTGTACGGGACTCCAAATAATATCAAGATGGCGCCTCTGTGAACAAATAAGATCTGATAATGTTTAGGAGCAGGTAAACTTGACCCTTGTATTAAATTTAGGGATTTTATTCCCCACACATTTAGAAAAAAATCACCCTAATAAAATTACAATTTTAAGTGTTACGTATTTAGCGCTTTAGCAACGCTTTATATGTTCTGGGCGCGACTTGGATTTTAACTCTCCACTGACGATGGATTAAAAATAAGCACTTAATCTACTTATCGTTGAGGGCGATCTATTTGCCAGTCAGCTGTTCAACGCGTTTCCCTATTGCGATCAAATGATAGCCATTTTACACGATTTCTAAGCATTAAAATTTTATTTTATCTTCAGCTGACTGATCTTGAAACAGGGCGTCCATGTGCGACATTCTATTTTTGTAAATCATAACAATATGAGCTGCCTAGAATATCCGAAGCCATAGAAGTCAGCAAAACAGCAACATGGTAATGCTTCTGTAGTTTGTAGTCAATACTATAGATTTCTTACAAGTAAATTCCTATTCATAAATCGCTTTAGGTTTAAGTGGATAGGGTATGTAATGAAAATGCATATTTATGAAAATGTATTTCATTTTAGGCATATGAACTTAAAGTGTGACATGTACGTCTGTCTTATTAGGAAAATTTGTATGTTAATCATAATATCTTATTTGATCATGACCACTTATTAGAATATCTAAACAACACAAACAAACCATACATTCGTGTAGGTATACCTAAGTCAGCTAATTTTCTATGAATTAAATGCAGATTTGTTCGCAGGTAGAAAACACCAAAGGACCAGTTTCTGTCGATCGTCACGAGGCCAGAAAGGCATATGTACATTCCCCACAACAATTTTCCGTCTAATTGACCGAATGCAATTGAGCATTCAAGTTGATTCGATAGCAGTTAATAGTTAATAGCCTTCTGATACGGGTCCCTAGCTAGGAAATCAAACAAACTTGAAAGAAAATTGCATTGGGTAACTTGCTGTTTGTAAACACTTTGGCGTTTTAAAACACATTCAGGTTTATACAACGGTTGTTTTTATCCTTTTAGATCCCTCACTTTTAATTAAATTTCTGTTTCATTTATTTAAATCAAAATGAACTCGACTCAGTCGTCTGTGTGGGATTGTTTTTGAGATACTGAACTTTAGTCTAATATTAAGATTATTATATTGAACATTTTGGAAAGGTCTTTCTGCACAAATAGATTCTGTGTGCCAGATTTTTTATTATAAACCTTTATGGAAGAAATTTTACAAAAGTTATTGCTTGTTTTCTTTAAAAAACTTTTGAAAATAGCAATTAATACCATTTGTAGTAGTCAGAAGGATACAGGATCGAGTCTTGCCTTAAATCATATTTTCAATAATAAAAATTATAAAAATATTAATTTGTATCATTTTAAAATATACCTGAATGGAAGGATGGTTGAAATAAGAGTTGTAGATTACTTTTCTTATAGCTTTGGGTGATTTTTTTTCACTTTTATTCCGTCCAGCCTTTGTATGCAAATGTAGTCTAAGATACAATGGCCTCACCAATTATTTAGTGAATGAAAACAATTTGACAACTTCTTTTAAAATATTCTTCATTAAAAAAGAAGGCAAAAGGAGGTGGATTGTAATAATGATTAAATTAAGAACATATTTGAGAATTTTTCCTTTATTTGAAATAAAATAAAGTACCAATTTTATTACTAAGGTTAGTTATATTATGCTAAAATTATGTTGTTGTGAGAGAATAAAAGGAAATTGAAGAACGGAAATGTCACAATGTTTTCATTAGAGTGAGATTAAGATTAGTAGGTATCACTTTTTAATTGAATACTGAAACATGTTTCCACAATTCCATATCGTGAAATATTTCCTGAAAGAAAACACAGAGAAAGGAAACCTATTTATAACATACACAAACAAACATTGCGAAGCAGTAAAAGTTCCTTTCTGATTGTGGCCTCCTGACAGTCAGAAAGGTGTCTATTATAGTAGAAATGAACTAATTTCTACTATAATAGACACTTATTAAATAAGAATACGATATTTGTCGGTGTGCAATAAAAATACATAATTATGCCACACTGCTTTGTCGCCGAAATCAGTTGTAGGTAGGTAATACCTTTATGAATGTGTGTAATGGTGTGCAATTTAAAAAAAATTAAATGGTAGCGAAGAGATCTTTTAATCTCTTGTAATTCAATTTTGAAATGTTCTAGGTAATAACTGAGTGCACCAAGGACAACAGTCTCATATTATTAGCTGCTATTTTAAAACACAAAATAAGATACATAGGTATATATTTTTAATTATTTTATTACATTAAATCATTTATATTGCCCACGTACTCTCGATTTCTGTATTTAAGTTAGTGTATACATATAAAATGTCCGTAGTGAATTATATCATACGCCATAAAAACAATACCTACTTACCTATATAGTATAGTAATTGATCTTATATAAGTTATTATTGTTTATATTTATATCTTAATACATAAAACATATGAAACTACGATGAGCTACATTTGGTGCGCTAATACGCTTGCCGTCTTAAAGTTTAGTACTACAGTATAACTTGTATACTTAGATTTAAAATGTGAGATTTATCATGTAATAAATCATATTTTTGATACAATGGATATATATTTTTTTGTAGATGGATAAGTCACCCCCCGTAGTTTGAATAATATTTGCCTACTGCAAATTGGCACCTTCAATAAGCTACGTAAAGAAGAAATCATGTTTTTCTGCTTAGTACCTACGTAAGTATTCAACGCCCAATAGACTTGCCTGTTTCATTGGTGCTTAAATACAAGTAAGGGTTTTTGAAGTACAAACCGAAAGGCGTGTAATAAATAAAATGTTCCTAATGACCCCATAATTACTTAACTACCGTCAAAAGAGGTTTGTCTATGGCAATAAAAATAAAATTACTAGCAATCTTGCTGAAGAACCGTCTACGTTTCGATAGAGTACCTATATAGTAACTATCATTAAAAATAATGTTCTAATTGTTAGCCTAAAGGTAAATATTTTTTATTGACCTCATTATTGCCAGTAATGACTGAGCAATAGTCAAAAGAGATTTGTTTAAAAAAAATCAAACAGCGATGAAGTAGTCTGTGAATCTATACTAGACACGGGTTGACAAATTGAGTGATTGAATCGTCGGGCGGCGTGGTTGAGAGCATTTTAGACGGATCGATAACAATGGTGTCACGCGTTTTATCAAACATGAATCTGTAACTGATATCTACGGATATAAAACTCAGTTACAAATATAATATTTCATTTATCTATAACTGTTAACTTCAGTTTTGTTAAAAATCAATCATTTGTCTGACAAATCATATTCTAGGCTCGTTAGGTCACAAGTCCTTCGATTTTTTAATTCTCATGTCTAGCAAAGTGTTATTAGGTTTTTTTGGGGTCTCCTCCGAATAATGGATATAGATTTAGATGGGATTGGATAGATGAGACATAGAAACATACCAGGAACATCTAGAACTCGGATGTAGTCGTGTTGGTATATTATGTTTTGTTAAGAGCTCAGTTGGCCAATACTAGAACCTTGGGGCATTGCCACTGCAACTGTCTCACCATAAGCAGTAGTGTCTTAATTAATCTCTCAGTATTTTTATAGGTATTTTGACAGACTTATTAACAGTAATTAGGTGTATGTTTTAGTTCTATATGGTCCGATGTTTCATACTTTTCATCCGTTTGTAAGTTAAAATATCGCAAGAATTTTCATGAGAATGCTGTCATTGCAATTTGAATTTTTTATAACAACTATTGCATTTAATCTATAGGTATATAGTACATGAGCATGAAATATGCTTCAATAGGTAAGTATTTATTAAAATAATATTTTTTTCTTAAAATTTTATCTTTATCACTAATTTCCTTGGAAGTTACAAATAAGCAAATAGACAGTATTTTTTAGTTAATTACATAGTTGTAAAGACCATTACTGTAGAAAGCAAATTAAAGCTCCTTTTTCAAATTAATGCAACCAAACAACAAAAAGATTATACGAATATATCGTATAATCTTTAATGCAATGTTCTTGTCTGGGAAATTCTATTGTTACCTATATTTTCCTAACACGGTGTAAATCACTACAATTAAAACTCTCAGGTATTATTTATACAGGGAGAGTAAACGATTATTATTATCACCATGTATTTCACTACATAATCAAGAAATAATATATATTATATATTTTAAGCCTTCTTTCATCTTGGACGACATCATCTACAGTTTTTACTCTCCATCCACGTTTAGGCATTCAAGGTGGCTGTTTATAATATGGTCATTTATTTGACACCTTGTATCATGTATTATGCAAACAAATCCCCATTAAGTTCATTTAATAAGCATTTTGTCCCATAGCTATATGGAACGTAAAATAGTGTTTCACTTTTTTGCTTACAATGAATGCGGTATTGAATAATTTATGTGTAATTACTGCTCACTTTAAACATGGAATACACAACTTGAGCTACATATTTTTTACTATTTATACTTACCTACTTAAAATACAGATGGAACAAATTGCTAATTGTTTAAGACAATCCTTGCATACATTCATCTTTACATGATGGCAATTAATCATTCTATGGGTTATAAATAATGGAGTTTTAGGATAACATTGAGTTTAACTGCTATATTACAGAATAATATTTACTAATTTGATCGCACTGTAATGGGGTGAGCTTAATCATTATATTATAGATACGTATGTTACGTATGTACATAAGATAGTTGTCAGAAAAGTGCCAATTACCGGACTAAAATACTTTTAAGAATTCCATATTTGTTTGTTCGTCAAATTTATGTTATTTCAATATTTAGGCAACCACCATTTTTATCAACAATATATTCATAGAAGGGGTTTAAAAAACATCAAAAACAAGAAGATAATTATTAAGACCCTTACCGTAATTGAAAATGGAAAAATCTTAAGGGTTCAAAGTGGAAGAAAGGAGAATAAAGAAAATATAAGTACAATAGGTCTAACGACTACGATTTAAAAATATAAATTTTAATATTCTTAAAAACTAAGTCATTATGCCGTTTGAAAAAAATAAAGGTCTAGGTATATAATTGCGCAGTGTAAAAGTTACTAAATATATTCTATGTTACTGATAGATACACTTATTTGCAATATTTAGTTAGTTTTTTTTTGTTTAACTATTTTCACCATGAAGGAAAGATAATTATACCAAGTATGGGTTTTTTAAACAATTACCCGCCTTAAATTAAAATTGATATTTTTTTTCACTTGAGTGTGAGCTCGCGTCCTAGGATTTCAATGTCTAAGCAGGACGCTTAGGGCCACTAAGCTGCCAAAGTAGAGGATGACCTATCTACCTCGTGATATCAAATTTCTTTTCCACATCATCGGTCATTCTATCACTAAAAGACAAACGGCTCGGAACATTACTGTGTCCTTAAATATTTGAAGTGACCTTGATCACACTATCCGATCACAACAACATAATAACTACCTATTAGGGATCACACACAGGCCGCTTGCGGTGAAATGATAATCATTAATTCACTGGAATTTTGTGCGAACGCCAACGATATGCGTAAAGTGGATCCATTTATTTGGAAATCCGGTGGGAGGTCACGGCAAATGTCCACAATAAAAGCCGGGTCCGGTAGCACAGTTTAATTGAGTCCTCCGACCTCATAATCCGTGCCTCTCGCCCCACCCGCTAAATGTTATTTATAAGCGAAACTCCAAACAGCCGCCGGCCGCCGCACCTACGTCGTGTATAAATTTTAGCCTATTGCACCCCATACTGGCCGCTAGCCACTGGCGTGTTTTAGCATCGCGTCATTACTTTTACTGTTTTTCTTCGCGCTCACTCTAAGCTGGTAATTATTTTGAAGCGATTATTGCTATTGCCTTTACGCTTGTTATTAAACTTGTCGATAATTTAAGATGGAACACGAATCTCAAATTGCGGCGTCGCGGCCGATTGCCCTTTCGTATACGCTTAGATTGTGTTTTGTCGGGAATAATTACTCGACGCGTTTCCATTCGATTTGTTGGCGATGTACGGTGCGCACAACGAACACCCGCGTCTCCATATCCGCGTGAGTTACACAACTTTTTCATTAAATGTGTAAATGTGTTCTCAGTATTTATTCACTAAATTAATATTTTTGTATTTTCATTTAGGTAATTTACATATATTTATTACCCAACATTTTTAAGTAGCGTTTATTTATTTGTTCGCTCGGATCATATAATAATAATAATTAGATTTGTATTATAGGTTGTTGCGTTCGGAACCCACCGGTTGGAAGTTAATATTTTGTAAAGGTTAATTTGTGCAAAACTATTTTGTTCAGTAATTGCTGCCGGCTATAAAATATCTAATAACAGACCTGATAATATTTATTTTTGTAACAAATTACCAAGGCTTTTTTTTATTATTTGGCTATTAATCGTAGTGTTATCGCAATTTCATCAGGTGAGCGGGCAATTAAAACGAAATACCTACCTAGCAGATGACATTTTTATCCGTTACTTTAAGTTGTAAAGTAACATTAACATACTTTTACGCTCTGTCGGCTTCGAACGTTGCAGAATTAATGCCCAATGGACGCCGATTGAACATGTGGCGAGTCCATTGCTCGCATGGCAAGAGCCATAAATGAAGTACCCGCTGAGTATTAACTACTGGGAATTTGGCCATCGGAATTATCGACGCAATCCGCTTGACGATAATTGAATGGAAGCGCGTTAAATAACCATTAATTGTTGTCGCGAGCGCGATTGATATTTATCGGCGGTGTGATCTGTGGGCCCCAAGGTGCGGGCCGGTGCATCTCTAATGGCGGCGCGCACACGTCCGCGCGTGTGTCACAGCCGACGCGTCATTTCGTCGTGTTTCGATCGCCACGCACGCCGCAAACCTGTTTTTCGTGACAACGTGCGTCACGCACACACCTCATTTCAATTTTACTACAAGAATCGACTCGATTTATCGCGCTATAGCCATATCGTTGTTTTCGCGAACGCTTCATATTCAGACTAAGTATACTTCCCTCGACATTCCGACGCCTAGTGTGACACTAGACATTAATACCCACATGACATATTATATATTACAATGTAGACACCATTATACCACGCTATGCTCCGCACAGCGCACCGAGCTCTGGTACATAATAATATTATGTCAGTGCAGTGTAATGTATACTCGACGACACATTATCGTGATGTAGAAAGGTGTTTGTGCTTTAAAATAAAGGGGTATTTCTGAGGGACTATTACTTTAAGAATTTGCTCAGTTTGTGGGTGCTCCGTAGTAGTGGCGATACTGTATGACGTCGCGAATATTCTATTTGAACAGTAAGTGAGCTTTGAACCTGACTGTACTCAGGTAGACGGTCTCTTAGTGTGAGACAATTTTTCCGCCGCGCCGCTGCAAAGCGCCACATAATATTTCCAAGGAATGGCGCTTGAAGATTTATGTTTATGATACGCATAATAGTGGCGTCAATTGAAAGTTGGCGGCGAAGGAGACGACCCCTTTTGTGTTCCGTCTCGATGCGTGGATGTTTTGTGATGTCTCCACCCATTACCGCGATATTTAAATAGCGCTTAAGGGCTATTATGAGTGACCATTTAGAAAAAAAAATCCTTTGAAACATTATGGCCCAGAGATGCTACTGCGTTTACGCTTTACGAGCTAAGGATATGGAGGATATGGATTTAAGGTTTTACGGTTATGTTTAAACATATTTGATAATTATTATGTTAGCGTTAGAATCATAAATTGAGGATATTGTTCTTTATATTCGAGTAGTGACTGTTAAAGATGAGAAAATTTGTTATTTAATGGTCCAACCGCGCGTCGAGTAGTCAGGTGGAGTGAGGTGAGCACGCATGGAGAGGGCCCCCGCGCGCCCCGCGTTTGGCCTCCGCACGCCCTCTCTCAAATTAAAATAAGACTCCCGTTCGTCAAGCGACTTAAAAGAAAAACAAGAGTGGCGTTTACAGCCAATCATTATAATGATCGGTTATCGATTTGCTGTATAGCGTGTTTTTCTAAAGGACCAAAATTTTGTGCGTCCGATTACGCGCCCCTGCACCGCCCGCCGGCTATTCCGTAATCTATTCCTACCGTCGTCACGATATCGTCGACTTATCTTCGTCGTTCACTCTTATAATTTTGGAAAATTCATATAATAACATCTGATAACAATCTAATTATTATAATGTCCTCTTTAACATATCCCGTTGGTTGGGGCGAAATTGGAACGAGAGACGGACCTTCGGGACGAGATAATGCCTTAGCTAATGTAATGGAAATTATGAGATCATCTTTATGCCTTTTAACTGTGCTTTTAAAATAAACACATTACTTCGAATTTAGCGTCCTGCTCGTCGGACAGTTTATGTCGGCCCAATTCGTGTGAACCACGCTTTATATCTAAATTCGTAGTCCGTATAAGTAGCTAATGATTTTCAATTAAAATAAATTGAAAATATTGTACACAATGTTTTTTTATCGTCTATTATATAAAGATGTAATTATATTTTGTAGAATTTTGTATACCTACACTTATTATTAAATTTAGTAAGTATGTTTTTTATTTGTCATTGACCACATGGTTAAAGCTCAGCAGTAAGTATGTCAAGTTATTTGTTTCCATATCCTATAAAACCTATAAAATTTGCCTAGATTTGTTAGCAGCTATGTATATTTATTTTAAATATTTATTTCGGTTTTAGTATACTTATAGACCAACCTACTTATTGCTTTGTTTTTTTATCAACTTGGTAATTAGGTATGTTATCCACAAATTAATATTTAAATATCTAGGTATATTTTTTTTTATATATGTTGTTTTTTCAATTACAAAAAAGGCTTATAAAGAAAAACAAATATTAAAAAGAAACCACACGTCTATGTATGCAGCTTACAGCCTCATTTTTATTATTTAGTTTATCGATTGGCTTGCCAGCAGGAAAAGGGTAATTTACTTACATACCTACTTTCTTGAAGAAATATATATTATAAAAAGCAATGATTATGTCATTTCATGTATTTTACTGCGGGTCGAATCCCCAATAATTAAGATTAGAAACGATTTAAGAATTCAGGAAGGTGTAAGATATCTTCTCTATCCGTCATCAATATTTATGCAGGTTGACAACAATTCGCTAAAAATGACAACGGACACTCGCGGACATTGTCGAACCCGCCCTCGTCCGAATCTCATCAAATATTGACGGGAGACTGAAAGCTTCCCATCAGTTGTATAGATATGTTGATACCTGCTTTGTAACGGACTTATGTATATATGTACATCTCTGTCTGTTATGCGTACCTGATTCGGCGCATACTGAATCAGACAAGGCGTAGTCCCAATTATATTTCGGACAATCAATGTACCTATTTCAATTAGGATGACCGGTTCTATTTGGGTTCTATTTGTTACTGAAACAATCGTCTAAATAAAAGGTCAATCGGGTAATGAATGCATAGACTTTAAAACGGATCTATTCACAATGGGTTTGTGTTATTCTATCGGTCTGACAAACGATTAAGTAGGTAATTATTTTGTATCAGGTACTTTGTAAGATTAAAAAAATATAATCATATTACCTAATTAGTTCAGTTTTACGTTCATAATGATAAAGTTGGACGTAGTGTGGTTATAATCTTGTAGTGTGTCCAAGTATCGGTCACGCGCCTTTCCCTATATGGGCGAAGCCAAAATTGAAAGCGGCTTTAAGCTATGACTAACAAAAATGACCAATCAATGTTTGAACATGATATATTTATGGCTCACTCCGCATTTTTCTTTAAAACCAACGTTTATAAGATTTTATGAAAATTTTCTCTTTCATTAAATTATTTTATAACTTTACCTTCTTCGAAAAATCTCTCAGAAAACTTTTTAAAAGGTAAGTATATTAACGATAACACTAAGGGTAGTAAATTAGGTTCAGGCCCTAAATAAAGTTTTAAAATGAAAAAAAGCCCTTGATCAATATTAGGTACGTAATTTCAAATTAAATAAAGATTTCATAATTCCATGGCAAATTTTCGTGGAAACTTCTAATAAAATTGGCAATAACGAAAATCAATAACTAAGTTTAATTTACATATAGACGACAAGTGCGATATTTTTTCTAGCGTTTCAAACGTCGATAAAATAAATTTAAACAATAAACTCGTATTAATCCGTAAAATCAATAATTTTTCACAACGTTAGCGTGCCTACGCATGTAACCGTTTCGATCGTATTATATAAATTTTACGTTCGTACATTCTGCGCACGAACTTCGATTGCTAGAATACCTATCCAATTTTATATGCCCTTAGAATTTCAGAGCGGCGCCCATTATATACGACTTTAAAAAATGAACTAAAGTTTAATTCTTCAAGTATTCGACGAGCACGCGAGGGTTGACGAGCCATGGGGCCTCTAAACTAGTTAGATGTGTCCTAGTCTAGTCTGATGCACGCAATTGGTCGTGGTGGAACTGCCTCGTGTTTCACGTCCTTTTTAGGGCGATTTGTATTAAGGATATTTCAAAGCCTACGATTCTTGAAATACAAGCACCATTCATAGTGGAAGTCGGTAATTGATTAATATTTGATACTGAATTTCGTATATTTGACATATAATTTGTAAACTTAAAGCAATATAAAGCGAGTGCTAGTAACAATACTATAATAATATAAGTGACGTAAACTTTTAAAAGAAATTAGTTATTATTATTAACTGCTAAGTACATTTATACTATTTAAGGTACTAAAAATTTGTTGATGCACTGCTGTGAATCCTGATAAAAAATCTAAGTGCTGTTGTGATTTGCCGTAATCATTATTGAATGATTACGGCAAATCATAACAGCACTTTGCCTATAAAACTCTATAATTATTTTTCAGCATTACCTAAGTAGTGTAAAGTGTAAAAGATAACCGATGTCAAGCCGAGTCATATTAACAACTGGCTACGTTACTTTCACCCCCCTCTTGAAAACATCTGATATCGCCCACATAAAACATTAATCCGAAACCCTCTCTTTGCTCAACACTCTTCATTTGACAGATTGGACTAAATTACTGAAGCTTTTTTATTTAATTTAAGGGTAATAGCAATCGTAGGAGTATTTCTCTTTCTCTTTGAGAGCTTGTTTGTTCAATCTCGCTGAGATCGCTCTCCGTCCAAGTAGTTTTTATTGGAACTTTTGTTGACCGAAGCAGTCAAGCGGCGGAGGCCTGCCCCCTTCGCACACAGTGACATAATATTGCTTATATTTGATTTGATCAGCCCTCCGAATGGCTCAGGAAGCCCTGTTATTGCTGTTGCCCTCGCGTTTTTATTAGCTTATAAACGCTCGTTACTTTTCTTAACAACTGTCTAATTTATTACTGGATTTAATTAGCGGAGTCAATGAAATGTTATACACAAATATGTTTTGTTCCGGTGCTTATTATGTTATTTATCTAACAATAAAACGCTCATAATCAGATGATAATTAATAAATTTAATCTCAAATTTATGTGAGGCTTAAGCTTTTAGAGTATTGGTAGATATTACGAAATGTTTTGCGAGAATCCATTACTAATGTGAACTTAAACAGATGTGTGAACATAATGACATTATACAACGTTGTCGTGACCTACGAGTTAACAACAAGAAAAATTTTTTTCTGTGTTTTATTACGAGCATATGTATACATCATATAATCATAATATTTACATTGTTTTCAAACATATTCAAACACACTGACACATACAAACGTTCAATTACGCGCACCTACTCTTTATATCACACTAATAGGTGCATGACTAATAGCTTTTAAAGCCACGGTACTGACAGCAATACAATAATACACACATAGGCGGTTTATTTAATGTTTAAAAAATATACATTGTAAAGTTAATATCGTTCATAGACAATCGCAGTACTATACGGCGTGATTATCGAGCGGCGTGCGATTGATATCGAAATCACAATTTCATACCTAAATATCGTCGTTATCCATAATGACACAGTGTGTACGTGTGTTATCTTGGACTATTACTAATTACACGTATGCACGCAAGCAGTGATAGCGCTGTTTATACAAATATGGCGGCCCAATAAGCGGTTGCCTCTTTGTAATTGTATCTCCGATTAATCGCGACGTGTTCTTTCCTAACAGCTGTTGACTCCAATTTCACTTGGTCACAACGTTCACGAGGACGTTACTTTTTAGTACGTGGTAGTGCACCACCAAGTTTAAAGGCGTTCCTACTATAGATTTAAAGATTAATTATAATGGGTATTTTTAGAGGTAAACAAATTAGAGTTCAAAATAACATAAAAGTTTTTAGAAAGAGATTTTAATGCCATTCATATTTAAACATAAGATTTCATACAAAACTGGGGCCCTCCAGCCCTCCACCCAAACTTGTGGGAAATGTTTCTAAGTAATCCGACGTTCATCAGCGTATATTATAATACTCGCTTGATGAGCGAGTTCATAAATTCCGAAGAAAAATAAATAGCTTCATCGATGAATAAAATATTCAGCGATTTTACAGCCCACATAATAATGATTATACGGGTCTAAATCTTACCCAAGCTGGATTTTATAAGCTAATATGATTTCGCACAAAAATCAACTAGATTGTACGTTATACGAAAACAGTCCATAGCATTCCAAATACCTTCCTTAGTAGGTTGATTATGTCGAACATATAATGGATGTAATGTATGGTTAGTTTGGCAAATTTGCATTCATTGTCAGTGTCCCCTATTTAAAATACACCTAATATTGTATGTAATATCCATCTAACTTATCTTAACAGCGTACTGGCAGTTTGAATTCAATAAAACCTACCCTTATTCGATAGGTTGTCATCGTCCTGTATGTAGTCTAATTGAAAATAGAGTTAGTTAAAAATGTTTGCAATTATTGAGTGCATATTTTTTTATTCTTGATAGGAACAGCAAACAGTTAAATTATAAAGACAAATATTCATTCAAACTGAAAACTCATGTTCTATAGGAGTTTCAATAAATATAAATAATGTTTGCCCTCATAGAATATTCTAAACTGTATATTGGATTTTAACAAAAAATTATGAATTAGAAAAATTATAGAACAAACGAATTTTCTATTATAATTCTATGATGATGACAATAAAATATTGTGTAAGAACTCTATATAAATATTTAAAATCTATATAAATATAAGATGCTAATTAGGTGCCAAAAGGAATAAATTAAAATTTATTAATATTGTCATAATGTTAGAGGTAGTGTTCCCACGATCATTGGCATAATTTTTTTTAACTAATAAATATCATAATATTGAAGTTTTTTATCAAATTAAATGGCAAACGGGTCATCAAAAAACATGTTATGTTTAAAACAATGGCATCCGGGAAAATCTTTTGAAACTTTTATCTTATTTCTTTTTCGGGAAACTTGGCACCTCTTGGTTGAGTAAACTGCCAATTTGTAACACTTTTGGCTTGCTCTTTAAGTCGTCCAAATAACCTTCAATGATATACATCGCTTTTTATATTAAGTATGTTGGGTTATATTAATTTATACGCATCGTTTGGCCTGAAGTACATTGACGAACAAAGGCCTCCCCTATAGATTTCCTCGAGTTATTTGCCGCTCGCATCCAACATCCTTTGTATACTTATTACCGTTAAAGTAAATAATAATATCAATCAAATTTCTTTATTTTCACTATCACCACCATCTAAGCCAGTAAACGTTCCCGCATCGTATCATATTATGTATCTATTTAAATAGCATTTGAGAAGACACTTAACAGTTTACACGCTTGACTCAGAAATTTTAGCTTGTAACTCACAATTCCCATGCAACAATGGTACAAGCCTTGTCTCTTTAAGACCTTGCTCTGTTTAAAGAAAACAAGTTGGTGCACTCAAACGGAGCGTCATAGGTGAAGTGGGGTCCAGTGTGTGCACAGTATCTTATGCTATTATTTCTAAGTCAACCCGGCCCCAATGTTTAACCAAATCTGTTTACGTCCCCGTTCCCTTTAGTCTTTCACCGCCCAAACTACACTCATATTATTAAATAAAGAAATTCATATTTGTTATATCAAGAAGACTGTAGTGCCTTGTTCGAACCTACTCTTTCATCTCTATTCAATAGACTCACGTTGTGTTTGCTCTTCATATGAGTAAGTATACACAGTGCTTGCATTTTCGTACGGATCATTTGTTTATTGTTCTGGATTGTTTAAGTTCTAATGAAGTAATTATGAATGGGTATTTCTGAGATTTTATTAAAGAATAAGGAAATATATCGTAATTTGTAATTAGGTATACCTACTTTGCATAATAAAGATGACCCGATTAGCGCAGAGGTAATAAAAGCGCCCTTTCCTGGTAAAACGTCCCAGTTTTGAATGTAGCAGGGGCAAATGTTTCATGCACATTTGTGCTTTATAGGGATGTTAAATTTTCAATGGAAAAGTATCTATCAAAAAATAAATATTGACCCTTATTTGAATTAAAAAAATGATGAAAATCATATTTAACAACCCAAGAAAAATAAACCTAATAAAAGGTGAAAAGGAGTGTAGAGGAAGTGAATTATACTATTTATAATATCAACACAAAATGACTAACCGCGAGTTAAACAAGACGTTACCATTAACAAATTGTGCCGATCACGTCGTTACTTTGATCAGCGAAGCGCTAACTCAACTCTTCATAATATGTTTACTAATTATTTCCACGAAGTAATTCGAGAGAATTTCCAGTCGGACGGGACGATGGGCGCGTCACAGAGATGCTTAGATTAAGCGGATGCCCCTGATATTATCTTACCGCTCTGCCCTAGAAATGGAATTAATTTGCATTCATTTAAAAATAAACGTACAAGAAAGCGCTCCACTTGTTAAGTGTGCTCTCAAATCGTCCGAGTAACTATCTTTTTAACTGTTAATTGTTTAACTGTTAAATAGCTTGTGGTTGTCGTTGAGTTCCACAAATCATAAGATCGATGTGATTTTTTAATCTTCATCTCCAACACTTATACAAGTATAACGCGTATTGAAATAAAACTATACTTCACTTAGGTCAAAGGTCACACACATTCTGCCTTTGACTTGAATGCTGAAATGCTTGAACGCAAGTATTAGATGCTTTAGATCCTTTGATCCAAAGCATCTAATATTTGAGTGAATAAAAATTAAATATACCTACCAGTTCTGGTAACCGCTAAGACTCTACAATCAATCTCAGAAAGAAGTGAATATTTGAAAATGCACTTACTGAAAACACGAGGGTAACAGCGGGTGAAATTTTTGCAGTTGCTCGTGGGCAGCAGCGGGGCGGGCACCGGCGGTGCAGCCACCTCGCCGGACGGGGGCTCCAGCTCGGCGCCGCCGCTGTCGCCCGGCGGGTCGGGCGTCGCCGGCGGCGCGCTTTCCCCTGGCGCCGGCAGCCACGCCAGCACCCCCGCCGCCACTTGCTGCGACACGCCGCGCCCCATCATCACAGACCCTGTCTCTGGACAGACGGTCTGCTCCTGCCAGTACGACGGCGCAAGACTCGCCCTGACCTCCTACCCACGCCTGTCGAGCGCCGCTGTCGGCGTCTATGGAACACCATACCCTTCGACAGATCAAAACCCCTACCCCAGCATCGGTGTCGACAGTTCAGCGTTCTACTCACCGCTGGTAAGTATTATTGTTAACCTTAAAAACTTTAGAACACTTGATCAAGAAATACGATATGACTGACATTAAACATGATGATTATAATTGAATCTTAAGTCCTGTCACGCACAGCAAGTAATAATATTCAATATTGAATGTTATTTTATCTAACGAACAAATTGCCGTCGATGTTTATCTTATGTAGGTACCTAATTTAAAAAAATATGCAAGGTGTTGTTCGCTGTGACAATCCCGCTAGTACCTTCCTAATCGAATAGATATAATAATGCTAGTTATGATGCAGTTTATTTCATGGTCACCATTAGTTGAGTCAAGTCGTTTACCTCCTAAAACAGAATAAACAGACTGCAAATTGCAAATTGGTACGAATAGGTCGTTTGCCGTTTGCCCGTATACGAAGCAAGGTTTATCGCTCTCGACTGCGATACAACGTGTTTGGCTTTTCTGGCGTGGCGTGCGAGCCACCGGCGAACCGGTCCGGGCGCGCTGGGCCAGAAAACCACCGACACCTCGCAGAGCCCGCCGCCACCGCCGCTGCCCTGTCACGAAACATTAATATTTAAACTCAAAAATAAATTCAAAAAGCAACCGCCATTATTATACCAATTACCCACACTATCTCAGTTCAGCTCTAAAGGGATACTTTTACGTAGTTTGAAATGACACGAAATATCTCGTTTTGTTTTTTCTTCGTCCAATTTAAAATTATGACAACTGTTCAATGCATTTTTCATAAATTGCAACGAGTAGCCAATTTGTGGTCAACCGAAGAACGGTTGAATCTGCTTCTCGCTTAGCACATTGTCTGTACAAAGGGGACAAATGAGCGGTCGGTTTATGCGGCAACCATATCCTTAAATGGCATTAGAGTAGCCCAAGAATTTAATCTTGCTAGAGCTACCGCATTTTCCGAACATTCTTGGTAGTGTAATTTTCTTAGGAAAGCAGGTATTAATTTGTTTCAATTACTCAACTGAGTTACTTTTTCCCGATCCTTGCGACATTAGTGATTCCCGTAAAATACCATGTGAAATCCATTAAGCCCAGAAAATCCTTTTGAACGAACGATCATCCGTTTCTTTTTCTTTTTCGAAAGGAAGCTTAAAGGGCTTAATTGTGAACTGTTGAAACATTCATAACGGAAGTTTTCACTAAAATTATGAGTGACAGTTGGCAAGATTATGACATTAGGTATGTCTTTTGAATGATTATTAAATGAATGGTTTGGTAGAAATAATAAATGGGTGTAGGTTTCCATATATAGTGTATTTTCAGTTTTGATTAGATACCTCAAATAAATGTGTTATAAATAATATTTTTGATTCATCATAAGTATGTTAATGTAATACTTATATTCGTGAAATATAAATCAAGTAAATTTTGCATGCACCGAAAATCAAGTACCTACTGTAGTGTTAGCAGTCAGACAAGGGTTGGTACTAACTTGAAAATGCATTTAAATACAAAACTGAGTAAGATGCAAAATTTTAAACAAAAACATTGGGTTCATTCAACTTATAATTATAATTGGGCATAGTGTGGCAATGTTGTTTGTTAGTAATTATTGTGGATGCATCCTAAACCGCCGGCAGTGAGATCTCTATCTGTCATTTATTTAACGAAGCTGGTAGGTACCTACGTTCTGTGACCCTGCATGTTTAATAACAGGTGTTTAAATGTATGTATACTGTCATTGTGTGTCCTTGTTCATACCTAACTCACGACAAGCCCGGCCGGTTCCGTGCAAGCGACGATTTAGCGAACAATGACGACGCTCCACCGCAAATACACTTGTGTCTGTTTCTGCCTATGTAAGTTTTCATCAGTCCACACACCAAATACAGCTGTAAATACAGGTCTACAGGGTACAGTATCGTTCGTTTTTCTTATAAACCGTTGCGGGGGAAAATATTCAACTGCCATTTTTGTACACGAGCAACTCCGGTGGCGGCGTCTGTTCGACTTGAGACTTACAATACGAGCAGCGCCATCTATTGTATGCGTTTGATAATCAATAAAATAGGTTTGTTTTGTATAACCGCTTTTAATGATATTATGATCCCTGGAAATCGGTTTCAGTAAAGTTGAATTGTATTTAGTTTCGTGTTTTGAATATTCAAAGGGAACCAAAAATAAAGAACTTCGAAAAAGGAGGAAATCATATATTCGGTCGTATTTTCTTCAACTATGTAAAGTAACTTAACATTAATATCATTATTAGTTATGAACCAATTTTACTGACATAATTAACTAGTTTTGCGTTGAATTATGAACTAAATAAAATTATTATCAGTGAAATGAGTCTAGGTTTATGACAATCCCTAATTCCCTGGTCAAAAAAACTTTGATCAAAGGCGTATTGGACAAGTCTACAAAGTATCTCCTTAATGATAGCACGAATGAGTTAATTAAATTATTATGGCCTCAAGTCTCATTGCTTACCACGGAACGAGATGATGCTGTGTCATAATGTCCAGATGTGTTTATTTATTTATCATACCAATATTCTATGTCTTTTACTTATACCTAAGGTTAAGTTAAATTTTCTCATCATATTGAGTATATAAATCATATTGAGTAAAATTTGTTAAAGATAGTGTCCAGTAAATACGGTATAATGATGAATTAGTAATAAATACATTTATTGTTGGCCTAGTTCGTATTTCTTAAACGCAAGTAATTTAAAAACATAAATTAAACGTTTTCATCAAATATAAATCGGTGTATAATTTAAAAATCAGTAGGTACCTTCCATATTCTCTTTTATATGTTATTTTCATTCAACCAAAAAGAAGTAATTGTGACGATTTCACCTATTGGCAAGAAAAAAACGAATACAATTCGTATTTGGCGCTCAAATGAATAGGAAAGATAAACATACCTACCTATATATTAACATTTTCGGATAGTCTATCTATAGCCGGTTCTGAAGGCGGAATAACTTACATTTTTACGTATTTACGCACTGATTAACATAAATGAT